>CM060942.1:207789894-209151560 GCA_030765085.1 Allium cepa | reverse complement strand
TGACTCGTAAGTGTAAACTGGGTCAGTGATTAATATGAACTATTTGAATATTAACGTTCATACGTCACCTTAGCTAGTGATGTGACAGTTTGGCCAAGTTTATCGCTTACATAGTTTTGGAAAATCCAATTTTACTTATTTTAACAGATCCTCGGTAGTGACAATTATTTAAACCAATTCTCTTCTTTAAAACTATATCACATTACGACTGAAGGAATTTGATGTTGCTCAAAATTCTAATATCATCCACATTCAACTTGTACAGTCCAAAAAATCTCCTTGGTTTAGTAATAACAATTATTATCAACAGAACTACTCTGACCAAAGACTTTGATTTTGAGTTGACTTCAATTGAAACTTTATATAACCAAAGAGATGAATTCTATATTGAATTGTGTTTCAATTCGAATACTTCAACTCGACCCAACTATATTCTGTCGATTGAAACCATGCCATAATTTAACTCTAATCAAAGTGTAGTTTCACAGTGTAATATTGTTATGGTAGTATTATCTTTTTGATCTTAGTTATATTAACCAATAGAAAACTATCGAGTGAGTCAATCCGTAGTTATCCAATAACTATCAATATGTAACCCCTTCTTGCTCCCAGCAGCTATGAGTAGTATATTACCTAACATTTGGAGAGCGTTACGTACTTTAGTCTTAACTGTTGTATCGACATCATGTCTAGATACATCTCGACTAGAAATATTTAAAACGATATGTTTATTATATTGTGATAAATTGCTCACGATTACAACTCATAATTGCTATCACAAAACATACCATTCATGGATCTTCAATTGAATATACTTAAATTAATTAATTATAAAACATATTATAACAAGTATATCATTAAAAGAAAAAAACACATTTTATTTTGAACGAAATTTTATTACAGGGTTAAAAATTTACAACAAACATAAAATTTCGCCTATGGCACATCTCTAACTCTATCAATCTCCCAGTAGCACTTGGGGCCAATTACAGAATCTCAATCTCATCCCTTCGATCAACTTGATAAGAACTGACAAAGGTGGTACCTTTGTGAATGGATCTGCTATATTGTCCTTCATATACCCTTATATCATGACCTCTTTCTTCTTAATAAATTCTTTGATTAGGTGGAGATTTTAAAGATTGTGTTGCGATTTTTTGTACGCTCTAGGCTCCTTTGCGATTTTGCAATGCCATAATTTTGTCACAAAACAATGCCATTGGATTCTTCATGTTGGAAATCACTACCAGCTCACTAAAAAACTTGCAAATCCAAATCACTTTCTTGACTGCTTCATTTAGGATGATGTACTCGGCCTTTATCATGGAATCGGCTACAATTTCCTATTTGGAACCATTTCAACTAACAATCCCACCATTTATAGTAAAGTCGTAGCCTAACACTGACTTATTAATATCGATATCACTCTGAAAGCTAGATTCAGCATACCCCTTTATAAGGAGGTCACCATTCCAATATATTAAGAATAAGTCCCTTGTATTCCTTAAATACTTTGGTATACATTTACAGCTGTCCAATATTTTTCTCCAGGTTAGACTGGTATTGGCTTATGCATCCTAGTGCATATGCCACATACGATCTGGTACATAGCATAACGTACATTTTGGAGCCGATTGCCGAAGCATACGGTATCCTCTTCATATGCTCTTTTTCCTTATCAGTTTAAGGTGCGTCCTTTTTAGAAAGGACGATTTTTGATCATGTCGGAACATTTTCGTGCTTGAAATTCTCAATTGAACCTTTTTAGCATGCTATATATGTATGGGAATTAGGATAGCCCTAACAGCCTCTTAGATCTATCTCTACAAATCTTTACAGCTAGTAAGGCTACTTCTCCCAAATTCTTTATAAATAAGTTCTTAGAAAGCCAAGCTTTCAGTAATTGCAATAAAGAAGTCGTTACCAATCAACATAAGATCATCAACGTATAAGACTAAGAACACTTTAGCACTTCCTTATTCCTTTCAGTATATGCATGCTTCCCCTATGTCCTTAAAAAAACCAAACTATTTGGTTACTTTATCAAAACACTTGTTCCAACTCCTTAAAGCTTGTTTAAGTCCATTAATGATTTTAACAACTTGCAAGCCTTGCCCTCACTCCTACTGACCTCGAAACCCTTGGGTTGCGACATATAGGCTATCTATTCTAAATCACCATTTAGAAATGCCATCTTTATGTCCATTACCATATTTATTAGTCATAGAATGCAGCAAAGGATAGCATTATCCAAAAGGATTTAAGCATGGCGATGAGCAAAAAGGTTTCATCGTAATTAATACTATAAAGACCCACAAACTTATCGCTTTGATAAATTATATTTGTATTTGAAATATTAAAATACAAGATTTTATAACACAAATTTTAATGTTTTTAACCATAAATAATGATGGTAAACTTATTTTAAAGGTATATTAACAAATATGGATATTTGAGGGGTTTTCATCAGAAAAATGACGAAAATCAGTTTTCGAGAAATTTAAGAATTTCTCGATGTTAAACTGAACGAAACTGGATACATACACTTATTTATTCATTTAACCAATAATATAAAATAAAAATTATTTATTTTATTTTTGAAAATAAAATAGATTTATGATATCATCAGGGATACCATCACTTTTATATATTTTCAAGATTTTAATTAAGTTTAAATAGTCAAATAATTGTTTCAAAATGATAATAATTAATTCTAATAAGTGATATAGTGATTTAAATCATTTATAATAGTCTTATAAAGATATACACTTGTTTCAAAAATATAAGAAAATTCATAACGTTTTGTCGATAAGACAGCTGTTTTTGTAAACACTTGTTTAATATTGATTTATATGGTTTTATAATTCAAATGTGGTCATTTTAACTAATTACTAATGATAAGAAATTAGTTTCAGTTTTTTTTTACATTAATAAGTTGCCTAATTAATAAGTGAAAATTTCATCAGGAATTGGCTTCCAGAATTTCAACGGTTTAACAAATAGAAGTTATATCAAAACGTTACAACTTTGTTTGTCAAAAGCAAACATATAAACACATATGCACATGAACATACATACATTTACGTATATAATTACCATTTACATCTCATATTTACTAATGGTAAATTAAACAAAATATCATGATATTTATTTACTAAAATCTAAATATTTTCCTAAACAAAGTAAAACAGAAATCACCATTAGTTGGTAGAACATCGGAGGGGGTATAGGTTAGGGGATGGTCGGTCGTGAGTGATGGAAGGGGATGGGAGTGGGTTGGCACATGGTGAAAGGAGTTGTGATGGAAGATATTTTCCATATTTTTCCTATAAATACATGCCCACTCTTTTCATAAATCCTCACACCAAAACCATCTTCTCTCTTCTTCTTAAGCTTTCTAATGGCCTCTCTAATGGCTTCTCTAGTCTCTTCCATCATAGTGAAGCTCTACGAAAATTAAAACTTCCATATACGAAGAAATACTGCATTAAAGTCGAGATATGAGTCTGTACTCCACCTCTTCTTCTCTTATCCATTCGGCCACCCTTGATCACCATCTAGGCCAAGCTCATCCCTCCATACAAGCTTAGGCCGAGCTTACCCTAGGTTCCTAGGATAAGATTCATAAGCTTTGGATGTGATTATACAATATATTTTCTATGATTGTTTTTTATGTTTGATCATCATGTTTAGGATGTGATAATATGTTTATTTTGTTGTGGAAATAATTCACGTTAAATGCATGTCAAATTTACACAAAGGAAAACATTTTCTTATATGAATTATAAAGTGTTATGAAATAGTTAAACCCTTTAAACATAGACAAAATGGTTTATAAATATTTTATAAGCATTAAAACTCATTTTGGTAAATTTTGAAAAAGATTAGAAAGTGGAGTCAAAATGAGCGTGTCGTGTAATGGCAGTTTGCGTTCATGCTGTGAAAGTTAAATCAATGTATAGAATGAAATATGGCTCAAAATTATTCGAAATAAGAATTTTAACACTTATAACTTTTTTATTTAAATGTGGAAGAAAATCAAGATTTTAATGGATGTAAGTTGAGTTCCAAATCAAGTTTTTGAAAACATCGCAGTTTGGCAGTTTTAGGTACCAAAGTGGTAAATGCTTTAAAAATGATATTTTTAAGTCTTTAAAAATATAAAATAAATTTTATAAATATGTTAAAATGTTTTAAAATGAATTTGAGATAAATATGGACATATATGAAATGGAGTTGTGTTTTGAACAAAGAAGCTTTAAAAACACTATTCGTTGTAGTTTTTGCCGCGCTTTCGGTAACTTTTGCAAATTATGGGCTTTAAATTAATTATTCGTTTCCAATCATTTTTTTAATCTTTTCAAATGAATAGTTAAGTATTTTGAAAATGATTTAGAAGTTTTATAATATTTTAAAGGAGTTTTAAATAAATGGTTAGAGGAAAATTGTTTTATAGAATATTTGGAATTGTGTTAAGTAAATAAAAATCATCTCTAAAAGATCAAATAAAAGAGTTTAGGGTTGATCAAATAAATTGACCACCTTATGGGTGATAGAGATAGTCTCTAGATCCGAGCTTTGACAACCAGTGTCTAGGTTCCGCTCTAGCTATCCAAACTAACCCGATGGAGTGGATAGTAAATTTGGTTTACTCGGACCTCATTTTCCTAAGATTAAAGAGATTTGGAGATTTTCAAAGTTAATTTTTTTAAAATAATAAGTTTTCAGTGGTATATGAAACATACTGGTTAAACTCTATATGAGGAGGGAACTCATACTATCTATACGAATTTAAAAAGTGATTTCACCATTATTTGACGAATAGTAAAGGTTGAATACGAAAATAAGTAGAAATACTATTTGTTTTAGGATAAAACTAGATTAATAATATGATATTAGATTGAGTTAGGACAAGTAAAATACTTAATGTCTAAGTATTTGTTGTTTATAATTGTAGAAGCCTTCAAGTTACGGAGGAAAGTATTCCAATGGGGATAATCAAGAGCCCATTGCAGCAAAAGAGATGATTTGATAATTCTTTCCAATAATGAAGAACCTGAAGCATGGCTGCCTAGCAACGACTAGCCATATATAGAGGAAAAACTTGATCCGTAAACTCATCTAGATAAAGATGGTTATCCTAAGGCTGGGATACTTATACCACTCGAGACTCCAGAACTATTTATGATATCCAGTAAAGAAGAAAACACCTAGAAATCAAAAAATATAGAAATAATCATGGAGTTAGAACCAGTAGTGTTGCCTTAAGAAATCTCAAATAGGATGTGGATCACCGATCCAGCAAGTTCGAAACCCGAATAAGGCAAGGAGGAAATTCCCAAAGAGGAACTAATAGAAGAAAAACTCGAGCGCGAGGAGGACCTAAATGCTGCAATGAATAGTCAAGACTCTGCTATATATGTCTTATGGATGGATATATATATCAGGCGAATCAGATAATAGTAGTGGTGATAGCAACATCATTTAGGAAATGGGTGAAAATGATAATGCCATTTGGCATGAAGAATCGTCAAGTTCCTATGTCAATTGGTATGATATGGAAGGGTATGAGGAAGAAGCTGAGAATCCATGGGAAAATGGAGTTCACGGTTTAAAAGTGTTAGCCGAAGGAGAAGTTTTGCCTGAAGTACCAGCTGGATTAGGACATGTTCCATGGGTTCCTAAGGACAGCCTTGGCAACCCATGGGATAGGATTTACTACGTCAAGAAGAGGATGGAAATGAAGGGGATGATGAGCAAGTAACTTAGGCTTTGTTTTTGATGATAACAACTATAAGAAATTATATAAAATATAGATACTAATGTTTTATCAATATATATATATATATATATATATATATAGTATACAGTGTAGGATACTAGGCATATACTGATTAAGAATACTGTACAGTATCAAGATGCTGATATCAAAAGTAGATTCGAGATAATGATATTGAAGACTCATGAGCATTGAAGAGTTCAAGATTTCAAGATATTTTAGATAAGTTATTGAATCATATAATTTATGTCAAATCCTTGATATCACTTTCCCGATCTCTCTTGTCTTCTCTAATTTTACTTTAAATAATTTTTCAAATATTCTAGTTTTAAAATAACCATTTCAAAATATTTCCAAAAATGACTTTCGATCTCTTGCTTATAAAGATATCATTTTTGTGTTTTTAATTTTATATATATATGTATATATATATATATTTAATTTTTGTTTACATTTTCATACGTTATAATTATATTTATTTTTTTGCAAGGATGATCGGTTTTATAGTGGACCGTCCACTTTTTATTACGAACGTAATATAACAGTTGAGTACGGGAGTAAGGTAGAAACACCTTAACTTCTAAAAAAGGAAAACATAGCACAGGATTGTGACTGACATGTCATAGCTACTCTAAATTACATATAGATTAGGTCTCCTTAGGACAGAGGGAAACACCAACGTCCGCTATCGCCTGGGTAGGGTCCATAGGGACATTTCCAACAATATGTGCAAAAGGGCGAAAACGTACAGAAAGACACGGGTCATAATCCAATAAATTAGATGTGTATATAAAGAAACAATCCTAGGAAGCATAAGATAACATGAAAATATTTCCATTTGCACGACGCCTATCCACATCGAGAACCAAAGAATCACCAGATGTGCAGTATCGTAGGCATCTCATCAGAAACGAATCTAAAAAAGGAATCCTCCATGGGGTTAAATCTCATGTAAGAATTGAGATCAACCCAACACTTTTCGGACTCAGCCAAAACAATAGGCAACCGCGGTGGCAAAGGATCAGGAACAGTTAAAGGAATAGATGAATCGATAAAAGGGGCCACTGATACAAGGTCAGATGGGGAGGCAGGCCTTGCATTCGAACACGGAGGAGGATCATGACCATAAAATGGAATGACAGGAGGAATGGCTGATAGAGAGTCATAGGAAGAAGCCTTAGGAACACATTTTCTAAGCGGGGGATGAGGCAGAGGAATCTTAGGAGTCACCGCGGAAACGATAGAATGCTCGCAAGCAACTGCAAGGTGGCCAAAGGAATGATAGGCGGAACATATGTCGGGAACCAAACCATAATGAACACGTACATCCACAACATGCCCAACAGCAAGCTAAAAAGGAATAGAGGAGGGAAGGGGCTTATCAGGGGTAATTTCAATTAGCGCCTTAGCATACACCAATTTTTCACATGCCACTATATTTGAGTCAAAACATTTCAATTTGCCAGCATTACAAACTAGCCAATTCAGGCCAAGCGACGGCTGTAAAGCAGAGGGTATATGAGAAAAGTAGACCCAAACAGGAATAGAAAGAACCTGTTCACGAGCACTAGCCACCATTGGAGACCATGGAGTAATAAGAAGAGGTTTCCATCAAAAAAAGAAGGTTCGGCCTCAAGAATGAGCCGTCGCTCCTCTTGAGATGAAAACTTGAGAAAATACATAGATTCAACAAGTAAAACACGTAAATCACCACGTAGTTTCCACGCTCTATGGCAAACTCTAGTCGCATTGTGAAGTAGGTGATTTGGATCCAAAAAGAAGCCAATCGGATAATCTGACTAATAGTCCAAACCTTCTTGCATTAAAATAGGAGGAGGGATCATTACTTCATTTTCCTCAATGATTCAACATTAATCGGTTTGTAATTTCCCGCAGTACGTGGCAAAGAAGTGAAAAGGGACATCCAAAGTCTAGGGCATGTCTAGGTTGGATTAGCAGGTAGTTGGTTAAGAACAACAAGGACGAGATGCTTAACACCAATATGTATACCATTTGAGTGACCATACTAAGAAGATCCAAAACCCAATTCACTGTTAGTTGCATCGGCTTCCTCATTGGAATTAATACGAGCATCAGAGGCGCATTTTCCATTACTAAATTCGACATGTAAAGATACACATGTATTTCGATCAGACATCTCACCCTCTAAACATACCATGTCACCAGAGATTGGCAGCGGCAGCACCTCATTATCAGTCCGCTGACAATTACTAGAAGCGGCACCAGATAAGGCATTCAAATGGGACACAAGGGGAGGGAGAAGCTTCCCTAATACAAGCGATTCGGACGGTTGTACAAAGTTGGATGCTACTAGAGGGGCTGTGTGAAAATTGGCATTCAGTTCCTCTAAATTAGGGCTAATGGGGACAGAGACTGGATGATTACAAGCTTTGAAGTCTCTCAGTGGAGGGAAATCAAAGTCTGAAAGATGGCTTGACATCGCTCTAGGGGGTACAGAATGGTGAACATTAAAAGGACTTCCAGATCAAGTAACTGAAGGGTCGGGCATCGGAACTAGGGTTGGGGAGATGGAAAGATTTGGGCATAGAGGAGAGAGGCGGTGGGAGGGGATGGATGGCGATGCATTGAGGGGAAGCGTGGAAGGCGGAAGACAACGAAACGAGAAAAAGTTAGTTATGGTGAAACAGCAGGGAAGTCATTGATTTTGATTTAATTATATATATTATTGAACAATCTTATTAAATCTTTCAAAATTATTTATAAATTTTATTAAGTTATATTTTGATTAAAATATGTATAAACTATATATAACGATTCTACAATATATCAAATTATTTATCCAAACAATGGATTTTCAAAATAATATTTGTAAGTGTTTTTCAAAATACAATGGGATATGCTGACATATCCCATCCATATTTGTCGACATAGTGGCCGTAAAATGCAAAATTCAAATTTAAATAGAAGTGTCTTTCCGTCGCACCTCTTCGCGAATGGACATAACCGTTGTTTCCCTATACATACCAGACTTCCAAATGAATTTTCAATAATTACTTTCTTATTTTTCCCTTATCTTTTCACTCTCTTGATTTCTAAATCAATTTTTACCCAAATTCTGTTGAAATACAACTAGAATCAAATTCAATCGTTACTAGTTTGATTCTCCTTTATCTACTCTCTGATTTCTCTCATCTCTCTTACTCAAACCAAGATCAAAGTGCTTTAAGAATTATAGGATCAATTGTAATCAAGATCGAAGATCTGAGTCTGTAAACTCTGTCAAATTATACTCTTATACTTTATGGTGTGCTTGGTACCCTTGAATTCCAAGTTCATATGATTGTAACCTATAAAATCAACTGGGTGTGCTTAGTAGCCCATAAATATGGTGGATATGCTTATAGCCCAGAAATCAAGTGACTACCTAGAGGTCGGGATTCTAGTGAGTGTGTCTCTTGCCTTGAAATCAACATTTTATTTGCATTTTATAGCTGAAAGGAAATCCATACAAAGAATTATGCAGGACATGATGTAGGGTAACTCCAAACCAGTATAAAATCCTGCCATGTTCTTTCTATTTACTTTTAATGTATTTACTTTTATCTGTACTTTGAATCTGTGATTGTTTCTATGATCGTTATTACATTATTCCAAGTAAAATCTTAAAGTATTTTAAAAATATTCATATAATCCATTAAACACTATTCACCCCCTCTATTGTTAATTTAGCCTTAAGATCCCTATTCCATTGACTCATATTTGGTATCAGAGCATTGATTTTCAAAGTATTCATCACCTCATTTTTGAAAAAGTTCAAATGGCTACTAACACTGGTAATAGTACTGTTATTAACACTATTAATATACTTGTTAGCAACTCATTTGTCAAAGGACAATCTACTGCTAGATCTCCACTTTTTAACGGTAGTAATTACACGTATTAGTTATGTAGAATGAAAAATTATTTATAATCAATTAGTTTAAACACTTGGAATATCACACAAACTGAGAATACTAAACCCATGACTAATTTTGCGCAGTGGACCGCTGGCCAAAAAGTAGTTTCACAAAGTAACTCTAGGGCAATAAATATATTATTTTGTTCACTAGATCGAAATGAATTTAATAGAGTATCTATATGTAAGTTTGCATTTGAAATTTGGAGAACTTTGCAAGTTACACATAAAGGTATAAGTCAAGCTAAATAGACCAAAATTCCATGTTATCAAACCAGTTTCAATTATTCAAAATAAGTCCAAATTCATCCATATCTGATATGTATAGTATATTCTATGATATAGTACACTCATTTATTGCACTGAGTAAAAGTTTTCTAAAGAGGATCAAGTTAGAAAAATCCTCAATTCACTTACTTCTAAATGGGATCAAAAGACTCTTGTAATCAAAGAGGCTAATGACATTAACACTCTAAAAGTTAAAGAGTTATTTGGCAATTTAATGTCTTTTAAAGCACAAATGCAGGGCAGGAGAGAAAGAAAAGCAATAGAGAAGAAATCTGTAGCTTTTAATGCAATGACAGATAATCTGGATTCAGACAGCGATGACGATGAAGAAATTACTTTCATGACAAGAAATTTCAGAAAAGTTCTAAAATATAGAAAGATGAAAAATTTCAAAAGTAACGACAACAAAAATTCAGGAAGTGGAAACGAAGATGGCATTAGATGTTATAACTGCGATGACCCTAGCCATTTTAAACAAGACTGTCCATATCCTGATAAACCGAAAACTACACCAAAGACTGATTCATCCAAAAAACAGAGAAGAGCATATACTATAACATTAGATGAGTCTAACACATCCTCAAGTGGTAATGAATCCGATACAAAAATTGCTAACATATGCTTCACAGCAATACATAATTCAAAACAAAATGGTGAAATAGAACTAAAAATATGCACTTCTAATATATCAAAATTTTAATTTCTTGAATGATTTTTTCCTTTTGTTACTTTTTTGGCTGTTAGGAATATCTTACAGAATTTATAATAATATTAGATTGAATATTTTATGATTATATTTTAAATTTAAATATTTTATATATAATATAATAATAATATAAAACATTTTTTAAATAATTTTTAAAATAATTTTTATGAAAATATATTAACTATAAATAGATATATATATATATATAATAGGATATAGTTAAGAAAATCATTTTTGAAAATTTCAACCTATATGTCGACATACCCCACGTGCATATGTTGACATATGCAAACAGATTTTGAATTTCAATCTCAAATTGAAAATTTGAGTTTTCCCTCATCTTTTCACTAACTCATATGTTCTGAAAAGTTATCTTTTGACCAGAGAATATGTCCTTTGATTCTTTATTTACTTACTCCATCTTCATCCATTCATTTTTCACTTTAATTTCAAATTCAAGAATCATAAACTCTCTTACAAACTACTCTTCAATGGCATCCTCAAGCAATACTAAGGCTAACATTAGGCTATCTAAGAAGATAAAAGAATATATCTTTAATGATCAAGAACCAATGTAACCCTATATTGAGTATTTACCTTTCGAAAAAAAATTCCCGAAAGATTTTCTATTTTCGAATATTTTCCTACTTACGATATTTTTAGCCTTCGTTTGCAAATGAAATTCTTGTTTATTCGATGCTTCTCAAAATGATTTCGTTTGTTACCCAAAATTAATGAAGATGTTTTATGCAAATTTAAAAGGAAAGTTTATGATGGAAGAGAAGGAGAAGTTTGGAGTAGTATCAAAGGGACACAAATTGTTTTAAATTGTAAACTTTTAGATCACATTCTTGGATGCAAATCAATGGAAAGGACCTTTCAAATTTTCAATTTGACTTTCAAAATCGTGAAGTAATTCATGACATTTTAAAAAGTGTTGACGATTTTGAATTTAAAAATAAAAATTGTGTCCAAAAGCAAGAATTTCAAGCCTTCTTTTGCAACAAAGTATCACTCCTAAAACAGGTAATTATAATAACCCGACATAAAAAAAAATTCAAAGCTCTTTTCGCGATTTATGGTCAATACGGCATAAATTGGTCTCAAGTCATTTTGGATGAACTTTTTCCTAAAAATCTTTCTAAACATGAAAACATACTATTTCTTGGTGTCTATCTTACTCGTGTTTCCAATTATTTTTATGTTGACCTTAAAGGAGAGGAAATAATTCTTAGAATAATATTTAACAAGGCCAACATTTCACTTATGCATAATTCACCCATTTTCGAGCCCTATGAAATGCTTGCGGAAAAGGAACAAAGGTTGGCTTAGAAAGAGGAGCAAAAAATAAGAGAAGAGGAGAAAGAGGATGTATAGGAAATGAAAATTGAGGAGGAAGAACAAGAAGAGGAGGATACTTCTATGGAAAGTATCAATATGCTACCTAATCTATCCTACAAAGATCTTCTCGAAAATCAAGAGAATATGATTTATAACCAAAGGAAGCTTAAGAAATCATTTTCAAAGAGATTTACCTCAGTTTCCAAAAAAATGGATAAGTTCTTCGGAAAGATCATCCGCAACCTTAGTGGTTCTTCTTCATCTTCATCCCCATCTTTCTAATTATTTTTTTGAGCTATTTTGTATTTGTATTTTCTAGTTTTTGTTTATGTTGAATCTCATGCATCTTTCTTTTGTTTCTAGCATCCATCCTTATTATCAATGAAACTCCTATTTCTTACTATTATACATTGTCAATTATCTCTAGAAAGTCATACACATATGATAGCATAGGCCAAATATAATAGAAAAGTAAAATGAATTGATTTTGAAAATTTTAGTGCATATGTTGCCATATGCCAAGTATGTATGTCGACATATTATGGCCATTTTGAAAAATTTTAAAAATTAAAAAATAATAACTACCAAAACTAATTCATTTTAAATGACTTCATAAAATCATTTCTAAAAACTAACTAAAAACCTCGAATAAACTCTTGAATTATTTAAGAACATTATTTCTTTCATCCTAAGAAACCGGGGGCACTTAGAATTGAGTCAAATGCAGATGATCAAAGAGCAAGAAAGGCATTTCGATGCAATTCGATGGAGATTTCTACCTTAAACAAAGAAGAACCAACCACTGATCCAAAGTGTATCATCAATAAAGATGATGAAGATTGGGTGCTATCAAAGCAGATCTAATATTTGGCGTTGATGGATAGGTTAAAGTTTCTCGAAATTTCTAGTTTAAATAGGTTTGATTGTATACTAATATACTTGACCTGGTTTGGATTTGACTGGTTTGATTTGTATGGATTTGTTTGAGTGGTTGTGACATTAACTTTGTTGGATTGGATGAATATTTTGATTGATTATGATTATTTCATGATTATCTAATTTTACATATCACTTATTATTTTTATATAATCTTTCTCATCATCATTATAATTCTTATACATATTGATTAGTATTTTATTTAGGGTGAGTTAGAGTTAGAATTAGAGTAAGAGTTAGAGTTAGAGTTTTAGTTAGTTTGTTTTTGTTGTTGACAAAGGGGGAGAAATATATAAAATCTAGTCATAGACGAAGAGGGAGTTTTGTAACTCATGGGGAGTTATATTATATTTTATATATAGAGTTGTCATCATCAAAAGGAGGAGATTGTTAGTACCTTAGGTTTTGGTTTTGGTTTTTTTGATAACAACTTTAGGACATTTTTAACATACAGATATTAAAATTTTTATAAAGATATATAGAGTATATAATGCAGGGTATTAGACATATATTGATTAAGAAGACTGTACAGTATCAAGATGCCGATATCTCAAGATGTCAAAATCAAAAGTAGATTCAAGACGGCGATAATTAAAGACTCATGAGTATTAAAGAGTTCAAGATTTTAAGATATTACGGATAATGTCTAGGCCCGTTTTTCTATACCCTTTAAGTTGACAATAAACCACACATGCCCAACTCAAATTGAATGAAATGACGGAACATGAAGGGTAAAAAGAAAATAAGACCGAACAGAATCTCACATAATTGGAATAATATATAATATTGAACAATATCTTTACAGCGAGAGAAATTTTAAAATACATATATCAGAGTCTAACCTAAATTCAGCTTGGATAGTTATAAACATCTTCCCTTACAATTTTTGACAAACATCAAACAAAAACAAATAGACAATCGTGGATAATAGAATATGTCATACGTAGATGAATATCTCCAGCTCTCCTCTGGAAACTCCAACCATCTTCGACTAAACTTGAAACTACTTGGATCTGACCCGAGTATTGAAAATACCTGGATCAGGCTTGATAAACCAGCGTGAGGATAACTCAATAATAAATGACAATGTCATATATCAGCCTTTAAATAAAATCCTTTGAAAAGAAAGAGTATCTCATAAGACCACGCCCACACATAAACATGGATGGGTTTTTTCCTTATGATAACTAAAACACTTTTATACCAAAACATTTGATATTATTTCTAATGACATTCTTTGGAAATATTTGCAAACAAACTTATTAATCTTAGCCAAAATTGTTACATCGATTAAATTCCAGCATATTAGGTTTACAACCAAGTCCGAAGGCACTTAATGGAGAATGGATTTCCAAAAAAATGACCATGTGAAGGGACTACCTTCTGATGGGTACACCTCTAGATGGATGTCTTGAGGCACAAAATATCTGCCCACTACCAACATAAGACCAGCCTACCTATGTAACCAAATAGTACCGAATATGTCATCCCCCGATCGTTACCGACCTTTATTCAAGCACTGGATTTCCATACAACATAATAATTTACATCCCGAACGTCATAGCGGGAAGAAATATATCTTGATGGGGATGATCATACCTTAATTGGGAATGGCCCATTTAGCCTTGCCATGTCTAATCCTATTTCAGCCATTTTCGATTGATGAGGCTTGAGGCAACGATTACCTTTTTACGTAGCACATCTTCTTTCACTTTGAGTGCCACATTGCCATTCCCTATTCACACAATTGATTTCTACAAACGTATAACTTTCTGAGCTCGTATGTTTTAGGGAAGGGTGTTAAGCAAAGAGAAGGTGTCTTCTCCACCATCGACTAATATGCTTTTATAGAGATCGCTCATTTTGATTTGGAATGCAAGGTTAGACTTTCATCCATACAAATTCGTTCTGGGACGGAACGAAACCAAAGGTACTTTCCTAGGCCATTACTACGCGAGACGCCCTTGTGGCTTTGAGGTTTTTCATAACAAAGAGACCATTCTACAACATAGTGAATTGGGAGGTTATCTCCAATTAATCAACAAGTAGTCCCTCATTATTATTCATCTTAATATCTCCGTCTTCAAATATCTTCATTCTTCGAACACGTAAACTAGTTCGAAGTGGTTTTCGGATAGGAATCACCCAAATCCGACCCCGGTTCTTTCGAAATCCAATTATCGATAAAAAGTGAATATGAATATACATGATTTATTATGTCTCTTTTCAATTTAATTCTTCACGGATGATTTTGAAATCCTTTTCTTTTGTCTTAGAGTAATTCTAAGTAATTCGTTCCTTTTCTTTGAATAATATTTCAAATTTCCTCACTTAATTCTCAATCCAAATTCCTTAACTTTATAGCGGATCAAAAAACAATGTTATTTAAGACACCGTTTACGATAAACCTTAGTCAATTTTAGCAAACATTTTTGAGTAAATAGTATCATAGAAACCATTATGATTTTACTCAACATAAATTTTCGTATTCAACAAATGTTATGGGTGGAATAATGGTGAAATCACCTTTTAAATTCCATGAATATGACGAGTTCCCTCTTCGGATTTTAATACCAAGTACAAGAAGATCATCTCTATGCAATCTAAGTTGTAGTTTATTCATTTTGGAGATTGCTTAAATTTTAGATAATACCAATCTTCTTTTATTTTAGAAACTTAATACCATCTTTTTAGAGCATCTGGGATTTCCTTTCGATCTGTTCCACTGCTCGCCTAAGAAGAGAAAACAGAGGCCATGTAAGTTCAGGGCACTGGTTGCTCCATTCCGAACCGTAGTTAAACACCTTGTTTTTTCTTCTCAGATCTCACAAGCGGGAGAAATGTACTAGCCATTTCCGCAAACTCGGTTATCAACTTTATTTTGGAATTGATTATAAAGATTCCAAAATATCTTTTAAATTCTTAATTTCCTTTCAAAAAAAAATCATAAGTGATTCTAGGAAAAATCATTACGTTTGTACTCATATTCCTAATAGAATTCGCAGCATAAAAGTGCCGCGGAAAGCGCTACATAAGCTTATTTGATTTAAACAACTTTTTAATATTTGAAAATTCATATTTTCCATTTCAAATCTCTTTTTAACTATTTAAATAAATTTATAATATTTATTTCATATTTTTCTATAGTTAAAACGTTCATTTAAATGGATTTCCCCTTATGGTCACTTAACCGCACTGGCGCGATTTTTCTAGAAAATTGATTTGGATATATTTCAAAATATACTCAACGAAATATAGATTTTCTTTCTTTATTTAGAAGAGGTGGATATAATAGTCCGAAATTTTCTTATCTTGAAGAATTCTGAGCGATATTCCACTCTACACACTCATTTGAACTTTTCGGCGCGAAATCGCAAACTACCTTGTGCGACGCGCCTAACTTTAACATATTTTTTAATATTTGAAATAATCTTTACAAATTAAATTTTATCACTTATAAAATCATTACAAATCATTTTAAATCAATATTTCCACTTCCTAAAATATTTAAAATGTATTTTCACTATTATCATATTTTAATATTGTTTTATTCCTATTATTTTAGTATTAAATTTTAAAATTCAAAGATTTCAAATCTAATTTCAATTTCAACCTCAATCTCACTTTCAATTTTCAAAATCGATTTCAATTTCAATTTCACTATTCATCTCAATTTCAATTTAACTACGTTTTTTAAATCCAGTTTACTTCAAATTTCAAATTCTCTTTTATTTCTACTTTAATTTCAATTCCACTTAAAAAGAGAGTTATTTTTCCAAAGTGTATCATATCACCAAAATTGGGTCTTAAGAGATCACATAATAAAAAATGATAGAAATTTGATGTCCATATTAACATCACAACCATACAAACAATCATATGACATTAACATATTCAATACGGGTATAGTATGATAAATGTCATAACATTACTACTGATTATCCAATATTCAAACAATTATTCAAACATACATATCATAAAATGGTGATTATATATCATAGAAAATCAACTTAATAATCAATATAAATTATATAGCAGTGAGAATTTTCTCACCTTCATATCCACTCCATCAATCTTTTTATAAGCTAGCGTGCTTCTTGATCTAACATGTCTCTGGACATCTCGAATTTCTTCCTCCTTATGTTTTCTTTTTTTATGGACCATGGGTATTTGGAGGGGGTATGGAGAGTACAGTCTTGGAGTGGAGTGTGGAGGAGGGTGTGTGAGTTTCGAGCTCGGATAGGTGGTGTGGGAGGCTTGGAGGAGGCGGGTAGGTGGGGTATTTGGCTCGGGTTCGGGGAGTATGGTCGTGTGGGTGGGTTTATAGGGCTTGGCCATGAGGTATTGTGGTGTGTAGGCTGGGTATGGTGAAGGGTGGCTCGGTTTGTTGGGGTATTGTGGCATGCACGGTGGTGTAGGCTTTGATAGAGGTGTTTAGGTGGTGGGTATAGCCAAGTAGAGGTGGGTGAAGCTCGGGTTAGGGTGATCTTGAGGTAGGGGAAGAAAATGGAGAGAAAGAGAGAGAAGTAGTTTGTAGTTTGTAGAATGAAAGTGAAGTGAAGAATGAAGGGATGGGTGGAGAATTTAGTGGCAAATGACCTTACTACCCTCTTCATATTTACCTTTAAATATGTACTTTTCTTTTACATGAAAGGAGAGATTGGATGGGCATTAAATGTGATGTTAAGAAGAGAAATAATTACTTATTATTGTTTAATTTAAATACACAAAAGGAGGGAAGACTTTTCATTGATTAGATATGCATTTATGGATTTTAGTAAGTATATAAGCTTAATAATAAGAGGTGTCACCATTTCTATGCTTACTAATACTTTAAACGTATAACTCAGCTCCTTTCCTATGCATATATATACAATCTCATTAATGAGATATGATATAAAAGAAATGATGTGGTTTTATAAAGTTTTAATTAAATTTAAAATTTTCGAATCATGTCTTTTTAATTTATTTATTTAATTTAACTTTTCAAAAAGTAAAACTCTTTTGTCTTTTAGTGCTAAATGTAATATGTTTTAAAGTTTGTAAAGCTGTATTATATAAGTTATAAAGTGAATAGGTTTATTTAGCTTTGCGATAACTTGTTACGATTGAAAACGGTGTTTTTGTTAACAAATTTTACAGTCAAAATTTGACGTTTTTGTTAAACTATACACTCTAGTAAACCAAAATTAAAAATGAACTTTTTACTTCTTTTAAATAAATTAAAACATGTATATTTATATTTTAAAATCATATTTAAACAACATCAAAATCTTTATTTTTACAACATAGGTAAAACTGACAGAATGCGACAAAATTTAGACATTTTGTAAAACGATTATTAATATACTTTTAAACCTTTTAATATACTTTAATTATCTTTATTAGATGTTTTTAATAAGATTTATCTTTTTAAATAAGTATTTAAACCTATTTACTTAAGATTTTATTTATTTTTAACAAAACTTAACTTTTGTTGATTTGTTCTAAAATCCAAATTTATACTTTTTAATTATTAACTATAAGAATAAATAATTTCTCTATTATTATTTATTATATATAACTTATTTATTTAAGTTTTTAAATCATTTTAAATTTTAAAATAAACGAAATCTCTCATTTTCGAAGTAACGAAATTACGGGTCATTACAGATAAGTTATAATTATAGAATTTATGTTAAAACTTTGATAGCACTTTCCTGATCTCTCGCGTCTTCTCTAATTTTTTTGAATATTTTTTCAAATATTTTGGTTTTATAATAATCTTTTCAAAATATTTCCTAAAATGATTTTCAGTCTCTTACTTATAAAGATATCATTTTAGTGTTTTTAAGTTTATATATATATATATTGAATTTTTTGTTTAGATTTTAATACGTTATAATTATATTGACTTATATATATATTATTGAATACTCTTATTAAACCTTTCAAAAATATTTTATAAAGTTTTATTAAGTTATATTTTGATCAAAAGTGTATAAACTATATTTAAATGATTCTACATAGTATCTAATTATTTTACAAAACAACAGATTTTCAAATAGTATTCTAAGTGTTTTTCAAAATACCAGGGATATGTAGACATATCATATCCATGTATGTCGACATAGTGGCCATAAAATTCAAACTCAAATTTTAATGGAAGTGTCTTTTCGCCGCATCTCTTCGCAATTACACATGACCGTTTTTCCCTATATATACCAGACTTCCAAAAGAATTTTCAATAATCACTTTCTTATTCTTCGGCAACAACCGTGGTTTTAGAGATTGCTGGTAATATTAAATTATAACGGTAGGTATGATTAATATTGTGAACTAAAATTAAAACTGGTGATTTTAAATTGCTTATTTGGAATAAACAATGAATTTTGGGAAATAAAATGTGAAAATAAAGTTTAAAAACTTTATTTTATTTGTTTGTGTTAATAATGAATGGAAAAAGATTTTTATTTAGAGAAAATGTAATAATTTTATTAATCATTGCCCATTACTTCTTTTAATAATTTTTAAATGAGGTATTGTATTTTTAAAGGTTGTTTATTTAAATAAGATAAAGTGGAATTTAGTTTAGAAATGAGTTCTAATTATAAATTTGAGTCTAGAATGGTTATACACAGTTTTCTAAGCAAGAAAAATATTTTTGTGGCATTTTAAAAGTTAAAAATACGGATTTATGCTTTTATTTGTGTAAAATTGTGTATTTATGTAAAATAAGGATTAATTTTAATAAAAATGCTTTTAAAACTAAAATTATCTTTTTATATTATGAAAAATATTTTATTTCACATGTATGTAAGTTTACATAAATTGTTTGTATGAAAATTTGAACAAAATGACATTTCTTTTATAACTTAGTGTAAATTTGGTATAAGTATCGAAATAAATTAACTTAGGCAAATTTTTTTTTTTCTTTCTAATTTGGGTCCAAAGCCCATTAGCCAACCTTAACCAGAAAAGAAAAAGAAAACTTCTTTCTTAATTCATGTATGTTCAGTACAATTCTTCTTCTTCCTTGTAAACTAAAAGAAGGGAAATCAAAAACCCACTTTCCTCTATCAAAGTAAAAATCAAAATCTTCATTCTAATCCAATTAATTACTGAAATTTATCAAAATAGAGTCAATTATTTCAGGTAATCTAAGCCAAAACCAAACATCTCTTCATCCTTTTTCTTATTTAGTGAATTGGTTGTCTATATTGAAATTTGGTTCTTGCATGTTTGTATAAACTCTTTTTTTAGGTTGTTGAAGCTTCCTCAAGGCCAAAGCTTGCATGTTCTCTCCCATTCGCTCTTGTTGCTCTACTATTTTGTAAGGTGGGTATCAAAACTCATAAATGCTAGCTGAAGCCATGCTTAAAAATGCCAAAATCTAGCCAAAAATAGCTTCAATATATTGATTTTATGTTCATGTTTTGTTTCTCTGAAAACTGAGTTTGTGTGTCACTTTGCATGTCGTTTTCTCACAATTCCCACAATGAAATGCTATCGGATTTCTATAGTTGATAGCCTGTATGTTGTAGTATATGCATGCAAAATTTCATTACAAAACATAATCGTTTGGTGCCCGAAAACTGCCTACAAAATCAATGCACAACCTGAAAATCACCTGTACACATTGTGTTGCTGCAAACATGGCCTGAGCCCATGTTTGAGACAGCATAACTTTTACATTTTCAGTCGGAATTCATCGATTCCTTTTTATTTGAAAGGTAAATTTTTTCTACTATAAGAACACAAAATTTCAGGCCATTTAGACCTATATAGCTTATAAAACTATGCTGCTGAACTTTGATTCGTAGCGTGTTTTTGCCCAGATTTTTACAGTGATAACACTGCCTGAGCTCAACTTTGAGACATCATAAATTTATCATACTTTATCCAAATTGCATTATTCTTTTTTTATTTGAAAGATAAAGTTTTCTACTATATGCCTACCAATTTTAAGCTCAATCCGATATCGTTTGTATCTCTGTTTTATGCCTGAAATTTGAAACCAGAATGGATTTTCAGGCCCGGGCACATTCTTGTTGAACTGTTACAAACATGGTCTGACTACATGCCATGTTTGAGACAGCGCAATTTTTTCATTTTCGGTCGGAATTTATTGGTTCATCTTTTTTCTGAAAGATGAAGTTTTCTACTTTGTGCAAACCAATTTTTAGTTCAATCAAAAATCGTTAACCCACTTGTTTTATATCCGAAAGTTGAATCCAAAGAAGATTTTAGACATGGGTATAATTTTGCCAAAGAGTTTATGTTCTTTTTCCATCCGACTTTTGACTTTTACTTCATGTTTTTGTGATATTTATAAAAAGTTTTGAAGGATATGATGCATAGAAATAAGCTACCCAAGTTTTGATGAATTTGAAATTCAAATTTGAATTGAATTTGAATTGAATTGAATTGAATTTGAATAACATTTTTGAGTGATTTCTTTGATTTCGAGCATAGATTTTTCCAAACAATTTTAAAATAATTTTTTGGCACTTAAAATAATTATTATGTAATATTTTTTATATTATTTTAAGCTATAAAATCTATTTATTTCTCTATAATTAGGGAATTTTCAGATATCGTCTTCAAAATTGATTTCGGAAAATGGTTTTAAAAGCTTTTTTTCTCAAATAAATTATTTTATATATGAAATACACATTTTTGCACTATTCGAGCGAATGAGAAGGAGAATTAAACGGTTTGGTAAAACACATGGTATGTGACACATGCGTTTTTCTTATCAGTTAATTCCTGACTTGTCCGTTTGATCGTTTTGACCTTTAGGTCGAGTTTACCGGTGAGATGAGGTAAACTTATTACTGCTTTGAGTGTGAAATTTGCGGGTGGTTAGTAAACCGTTTAGTGAAAACGTGTGGTATGGGACACACGTTAACACTATTCAGGTTCCTATTCGAGAGTTTGTGACACAATTATCATTGCGGTGTCCCAGTACTGGACCATCGAGGCATTGCCACTTCGAGACGTTACCATTGCGGCGTATTTTCCATTGCGGCATATTGACTTTGGGCGAGGTACCTATATAAGATATCAGTACTTGGCAAAGCTTCGGCCACATGCACGTGCAAACACTTTTGAGATGGTTTCTTTGACTATTTTCGCTAGTGTATCGCCCCTTTTCGGAATTGGTCCATTGAACCATTCTATATATCTTTGTGGCGATTACCTTTTGAAAATTTAAACTCCTAGAAGTTCTATTTTTGTGATTTTAATTGCCTACACGGGCGTTATATGAGATTTGCCTTTTGACATTTACTTGAGATTTTATTCTCCTCTTTGGAGATATATTTGCCTTATGGCGTGTTTGAGATAGGATCTCTTTATGCATGTTTTAGGTTTGCCAAGATGGCGGGTTTAGGTTTTCACCTAAACCATATTTGATGATTTATGAATGCCGATGATACGAGGCTTACTACTTTTAGCGTTTTATGGGTTATTTTATCTCTTTTGAGATTATATGTTTGTGTAGTGATACCCTATTATCACTCGATGTAATCATACACTTTAGGTTGTTCCTTCCTATTCGAGAATATTATCACATTATCCTTATGCTCATATTATCACTTATCCTTGTAAACTGATTTGTTTACCTATACTGACCCGTGTATTTTATACTCGAATCAGACCGAGGTGTTTCAGGTTAGGTGCCCTTTGGACTTAGTCTATTCTGCTTCCGCGTGAACTTTTCTGCTAGCACTTTTTGTTGTAGCCCTTGTGTAGTCCTTTTTGTTGTTGCTCTAATATGTATATTCTTTTGACTCGTGTTTGTATTATGGTCGTCATACCACATATGTGATGTATCATTTTTTATACTCTGTGATGTATCTGTATATGTATATATATGTGATGATCTATTGTTTTGTGATGTGTTTTGCATTCGAGTTGTTGTATTTTATTTTGATAGATCCTAGAGCCACCTATGGCTTTGTATTAAGTATTTATTGGATATGTCGATCCACTTGAGATAGAAAAAAATATGGCATTTTTCGACGTATTCAATAGATATTTAAGACAAGGCTATAGATGGTCGCTCCTATCCAGCCTTATTCTCTGCATTAGGAGACAGTATTACCCAGTAATACTCTTTGATAATGTTGGTCTCGGGGTGGGGCATTACAGATTGGTATCAGAGTTGAGTTTAGAACAAAATATAATAAATACAGAACAGAAACACATATTACGATATGTCAAAATGTAATATAATTGCTACAAATCCCTGAATCATCGTTCCTTTGTTCTTTTCGTGTCCTTCGGGGTAGATAGAACTTTGGGAATACGTTTAGAAATGCATTTTAATTCCGTAGTATTCCATATTTGAGTTAATTAATCAACTATGTGAATTTCTTTATCTTATCTTAACTTTCGGCTAATGGCTGGAAGAGGCAGAGGATAATGCTTGGATGCTGGGCAATCCAGCGGCTCGCATCCGGACATCGTTTATATGTCTGTCGATCAGTTTATGGAGTTATTTAGGAGCACTCGGCCTCCAGCTCCTACTCGAGCTTCTCCTCCATGCAAGTCTGTCTTTGCATGCTTGTGCAGTGATTTCTCTCATCTCGGAGGAAAGCCGTTCAATGGCTCCGAGTCCGTTCTTGAGGTCCAAGCTAGGATTTGTACGTGCGAGCGCATCTTCTCTCGCATGGATCTTTCTGACCAGGACAGAGTTATCGTAGCATCTAGCTTATTGCAATAGCATGCCCTTGATTGGTAAGAGCTTCTCATAGCCAAGCTCAATGAGTCTACTCTTTCTTGGACTCGGTTTCGGGAACGATTTGAGCTCAAATTCGTTCCTGAATCTGAGAAAGCTTTATTGGCCCGTCGCTTCCTTTATTTGAAGCAAGGGAAGTCCTCCATCTCTGAGTATGTTTCATCATTCGAGGCCTTATCGAAGTGTGGTCTTGAATACCTTAGCACCTCTTATAAGATGAATCTGAAGTTTGTCTCTGGTCTTAAGAAATATTTTAAGAAGTGTTTGATGCTCCAGCTCAAGCTTTCTTTTGAGGAGCTGGTTGACTCAGCGCTTCATCTTGAAGCCGTCGAGAAGGAGTGTGATAATGGTAATGAGGCTAAGGTTCTTAAGAACCCCAATAAGAAGTTCCTATTTCATAAGCCAAAGTTTTTCCCCTCAAAGAGAAGAAGCCCATTGGATCTATTCCTAGTTCCAAGCCTAGTGGAGCACCTCTTACCCGGAAGGGGTGTTTCAATTGTGGTTCTCCTGAATATATGATTCGAGATTGTCCTAAGCCTCTCTTCTATCGCTATTGCAAGAAGGAATGCCATTGTATTTCCGCTTGTCCTCTTGCTCCGAATAATTCTAAATCTGGAAAGCTGAAAGTAGTGGATGCTTCTGGAGGTTCTTCTCAGCGCAGAGGTACTTCTCCTTCTATTCTTAAAGGTACATTGTTGTTCCGTGATCGTTCTATTCGGGTCCTTTTCGATACGAGTGCATTGCATTCATTCATATTGAAGAAGCTCTTCGAGATTGTTTTATGTTTCTTTTCTTTTCATGCGAATCTGCACGTTATTTCTATTTGGGATTTAATATGATTCTGGGTATGCACTGGCTAGTGTGATACGATGCTAGGATTATTTGTTCTGAGAGAATTTTATATCTTCGACCTCCAGATTTGTCTACTCAGCTATTACTTATTCTTCGGAATGTGGATAATTCTGAAGCATCTTTATTTTCTCTCGACTCATGAGATGATGATATATCTCGTATTCCTATTGTTTGTTATTTCTCTGATGTATTTGAGCCTGTTTCGGGTTTGACACTCAAATGGGCGATTGAGTTCTACATTGACCTCATTCCAAGCGCGTAGCCAGTTAGTCGTCCTCCCATGAGGATGTCTACAAAAGAAAATGAGGAACTTAAGAAGCAGCTTTTGGAGCTTAAGCCTAAGCAGTTGATTCAGTCTACTTTTTCACCGTGGGGTGCTGTGGCCGTCTTTGTGAAGAAATCCGATGGAAATCTTAGGCTTTGCATCGACTATCGCAAGCTTAACGAGTTGACCTTCAAGAATAGGTATCCATTACCTAGGATTGACGATATGTTCGGTCAATTGAGTGGCGCTAAGGTCTTCGCTCAACTTGACCTTGCCACTGGTTTTCATCAACAATGAGTTACAGAAGATAGCATTTCTCTTGGAACTATTTAACTATTTTACTACAATTTTACAACAGTTTTATAACCTAATTACTATTTTATAACTATTTTGCAATTATCTAAATATTTTACAGCTATATGACTATTTTACAACTATTTTATAATTACTTAACTTTTCCACTGCTATTTTGCAAACTACTTATCTATTTTAAAAAATTTCAAGCTATTTTCTTAATATAAATTGGTCAAAGTGCAAACTGTCTATAACTGAATACCAATTGAGATAAGAATTGAAGTATAAACCCAAATAGAAATTAAGGCAATTGTGAATGAGTGAATAGAATCAAAGTGAAGGTGAATAGAAATAATATTGATTTAGCCAATAATTAATAAAGATAAATACGTAGGATATACGTATGTTGTTCTATTCGCATAATGGTTTGATCTGGATTCGAGCACAAAATTTCGAGATAGTATATCGATCCGAGTTAGGATTTTTCACTCGATTTTCGACGGCGAACCCTGGATATGTATTTTTGGTTGATTCTGGGAGTTCTCTACCATAGTTATGAATACGCAAGGAGAATGATGATTTATGATCAAGAAACCAGATCTGAGTCTGCACTAGGAAGTCGGGTGGACGATACTAGTTCGGAAGTGAAATTGTGTGATCAAGTGAGCGATCAGATTTGATATTGCGTATGGATGGCATATGTACATCGTACGTGCTTAAATGAAATTGATATTGAAATTTTGAAAGAAATGTAGAAATGATTTTGAAAAGAAAAGTATATTGTGAGGAAATATATATGAATAAAGATGGAAGTTGGATATCTTTTGAAATTCACTTTATGAAAAGTAAGTGGTATAGTAAGTAACTTTATAAATGAAAATCAAATTTGATGTTGATTTGCATAGTAAAGTTATATAGTTATTTGTTATATATGATAAGATTTCCCTATATTGAATCTAGAACTAGAAGAAAGTGGTTTTTGAAAATATTTGAAGTATAAAAAGGGGAATCTATATGAGTGATCCAAAGATTATTTTGAAGTTGGAAAGGATAAGTTTTATGTGTGTTTCTATATATATATGTGTGTGTGTGTGTGTGTGTGTGTGTGATTTTATGAGAATGATTTTGGGAAAAGGTTTTGGACCTATGGATTCTGGAAAGGCTTTTGATTTTTGGAAAAATCAAATTTTGGGAGTTTGGAAAGCTAAGTTTGGAACTATCGATTTGAGATATCGATTTTGTGTAAAGGAGATTTTGATGTAAATCATAAAGGGTATGATTTGAAATAAACTGTAAGTGTATAGTATAAAGTGTTTTGACATGGGCTCTGGAGAAAAAGGCGGTCCCATTTGAATAAACTTCATTAGGAGATCCACGGGGTGGGTCTGCCTTGAGCCCTAAGGGGGAGGCTCTAAATTGAATCCTGGAAGGAAGTTCATACAAACTGAAGTTCATGAGGATTTTGTGTTATGGGTAGCGAAAGTCGAAGGTGCTGATGCCTACAGAGACATTTGGGTTATGCTGTGACGACAGTGTAACTCGATGTCACTACGATCTACTGTGGACCATATATAGTAGAAGTCGTGTGTGCCATGAGAGCCAACAGTCTACGTTTGATTTTACCATGATGGCAATGTAAGATCGGTAGAGTGTGACCTATAGAGACATAGCGAAAGTCGAGAGGCCGTGAGAGCCTAAGGCTATAATGGGACATGACTAATGTAATCTGCGACCTATATGGGAGTGGTAAAGTTTCATTTGGCAGCGAAAATCGAGGGCGTTGATGCCTACAGTTACATGGACTTTTTCCATGATGGCAACGTAACCCGGGATGTAACTGCGATCTATGGCGGGTTCCATGGCGTAATCGAGGAGCGCGGAGTGCCTACAGTTATCTATGGATTTTGCCAGGATGGCAACGTAACCATCGGGTTAACTGCGACCATGGAAGGGGTGATGATTTCCAAAGCATTCTCACCAAAGATGTTGCCTCTATTTTCAAAAAAAAAAATGTTTTCTATATTTTCAACAAAATGTTTTCCCAAGTATTTTCAGTGGGTGTTGAAAACGGGTTTGCTAAGTACTTATAGATTTTCAGTCTTACGCCCAATCAATGTATGACCGAATTTCTGTGAGAACAAGGATGAACTTATTGAGACATCGAGTTATAAAAATTATTTTTGTAAAAAGTATTTTTATAGTATTTTATAGATTTTAAAGTTTTTTTAAAAATGTTAAATAAAAAGAGCATTTAGTTAAAACGTTTTAAGAAAAACTTATCTGATTTTAAGTATTGAATAAAATTCTGGTTTCGTTCCTTTTCGAGGATGAAAAGATTCTAAGAGGGGAGGAATGTGATAATCCGTATTTCTGGACATCTGGCAATTGGATAATTGACTAGTCTTAACTATTGAAATGATGATTAATAAGTTGAATAAATGTTTGATAATTAATAATGCCTAGATATAAAAATTTATTTGATCATCTGCTGTTATAATTATTGAAATTTGAGAATATTTGTTTAATGATCGTCTTTTATAATTATTCAATTTGGCAAAATTTATCTTTTACAAATAAATATGTTTTCTTTTATAATGTATATGTATTGTAAATGCTCAGCTATGGTTTAAATTCAATATTAATTTTTAAAGTTATTAAAGATAAATTCTATATTTTTACAACAACAAAGATAGTATATGTATATATTTATTTGTTAAAGTATTAAAGCTCAAGTTTAAAATAGAATTTAATAAAGGTTCATACTTTCTTTAAATATATAGGTATTAAGCATTAAAAAAATATAAATATAATATAAAACATATATAAGTATATGGGTAAATAGAAAATATAACACATAAAAATAAATAAAAAGACATAAAGTATTTTAATAAAAACATAATTCATAAATCTATAAAATATAAGAGATATATAAGTTAAGGCTTTAAAAATTTGTAAGCCTTATAATACATGGAATTAACAAGTGCAACTTGAGTTAACATGCAAATTAACATGTGGCACTTTGTTTTAAAAAAAAATATAATAAGTTTTAAGAGGAAAACCTGGTTTTAGTCAGTTCAAAACTTCTCATTTCTTTTTCATCTTCATTTTCTAAAACAAGTAAAACAAAAGCTGTAAACAAACTTGAAAAGCAGAAAAAAAATCATCAAACAACAACTAAGCATACCCATCTCATTTTTAAACCTGGAACATCTAAGCAGATCAAAGAAATCCATCTCAGTTTTAAAGCGCAACATCATCTCAGTTTAAAGCAAGCTTCCAATTTCGAAACTAAATCAAGTTTCCAGGTTTCAAAAGCTTCCTAGGCTTCTCTGTTATCTTCTACAGGTGAGTAAATATATTTCTTTTAAAAGATTAAAATGGATGAATATTGTAATGCATGTGTTAAATCTAGGAAGTAATGATGTAAGTATGGATTTCAAGGATGATTTAAACAGGATTATAGTTTGAATTGCATTATATGTTTGTGAATATATCTATGTGTTAATATATTTAACTTTGTTCATAAAACTACAGACTCAAGAACAACTCAAATTTCAAATTCTCTTTACGCAACTGTTTTTGGGCTTTGATTCCTAAATGAAAAATGTTTATAACAATGTAATATCAATTCTAAAAATTGATGTAAGAATTTATATTTAGCAATTACTTTAAAAATCTACAAATAACAGGGGAAATCAAAAATGGGTTAGAAATCAATCAGGCTAATTTCAATTTTTGATTATATCGTCTGATTCGTAGTAGAAAACTAGGTTTTTAAAAATAAAATCTATATTTTTAAGTTTGCAAATCTAGTGGAATTTTGAATTGAATGGAATCGAGGTTTTGTTCAAATTCTGGCGAGGCGGTCGACATTTGGGGTCGGCATTGTGTCTAGAGGTGGTTGCCTAGTTTGGGGACTCAGGAAAAATCTGAGATGATTTTTTCGATCATCGGAGGGGTCGATTGAGCGAAGATTAGGATTTTGAAGCGTGTTCGATTAATCCTAATCTTCGGCGTCGCGGTGAAGCTTTAGGGTTGCAGACCAGAGGGACTCAAAGGAGAAGGTCGCGGCGGAGCTCACGAAAAATATTTTGGGGCCATCATGGACAGTGGCTTCGGAACGAGGGAATAGAATTGACGAGGATTGTTCAATTTTGGGTCGAAGGGAGAAATCTTGAGACGGGGTTGTAAACGGGAAGCTCGGTGCTCAAGTGGTTTGCGGGCGAGGTAGGTGACTGAAGAAGATGTTCGGCGACTAGAGATGATGGACTTCCGTGATGTATATGTGCACGGCATGCACAGATTTGTGCATGAAACTTGGTAGGAGGAAGGAAGATATGAGCGAAAGGGAAGAAGAAGTTACTCGGGGCCAACTCGAGTCATTCGCTGGTTTTGTCTTGGTATAAATGGGAATTTTCGTTAAGTTGAGCTCGGGGTTTCTTTTAGTTTTACTCGGGTTTTATCAGAAGTAAATAACAGTTTAAAGGACTTAAGTAAATGCAAGTTTTAAATGAAATTTTTTAACAAGTTTAAAGGCAAGGAAATGAAAGGTTTTCAAAATAAAGTAATATTAGCAAGGCTTCAAAGGTAAATATTAAACAAGTTTCCAGTTTAAATTATAAATCAAATGTTTTTGAATTTAAATTGTTTGGTTTAATATGGATTATTGAATTATACTTGAGACGACCCGACTTTCTCACCATAGAAAATCGTATCATCTTGAAGAAAGAAAGGGATAGAAGAGAGAAAAGAAAGAAGAGAAAGAAGAAACAACATCAGAATCTCAACAGCGGAATGAATAAATTATATGAATAACATAAATATTACATAGTTTACAACCATTATTAGAGTTACACAGATATATACATCACATACTAGACAGTTATAAACACCTGTCTAGTTATACAACTCAATACAGTACAAGAGGACTACTTAGAGAAACCAACACAGCGGAAAACTATATATCTACACGCAGAAGCCTCCTACTCCATTGCTCCTTCACAATTCGTCAAAGCTAACCTGAATCCCTAGGCTACTCGTAAAAATTTGAGTACCCAAGAGTTTAAGGAAACAGAAGATAAATTCCGAGTCAGACATGGGTCTGGTGTGAGTAACAGGTTAAGGTTGCTTAACTTTCAAAAACCTTTTGAAAAGAAAGGTATCACGTAAGACTTCCCACACATAAACATGGAAAAGTTTTTACCTTACGCTAACCAAAACATTTGATAGGAAATTTGGTGATATTATAATAGTGTCTAGGGTTTTCAAATAAATAAGAAATAGCCGAAATTGTTACATTCATTAAATTCCAGCTACTAGCCACAAAAGTGGGTAATACAATCAAAACCGTTGGCACTTATTGGATTTTGGATTCCATACAATGGCAGGGCTACCGAGGTACCGCCCGTCACAGTACATGGCCTAGATCAACGTACCGAGGATCACTCCCAATCCCCTGCAACACAAGGCCGGAACCATTCCTTACTGAACAGTTCCAAACAAGACAACCCCGTAGTTATAGCTAGCAACTGCCCACACAGCCGAATAAAAAGGGACCTCTAGACAGGGGTCCTACTTGGGCATGACCCACTTAACATTGTTGCACCTCCCTTGCTTTAGCCATTCCCGGTTGATGAGGCTTGAGGCTACGATTACCTTTAGTGAACATATCACTTAGAATGCTCATCCTCCACCTGACGATGTTCTAAAAGCATTCAATCCATACAAGTTCGTTCTGGGTTCGAACGAAACCGAAGGCACTATCTCGTTACAGTCATTTTGGAATACCCTCAGAGTTAACAACAATAACCCTTGCACTCTGAATCTTCATCTTCTCTTGAGATTCACGACCTATCGTTAATTTGGATCAATGTGGTTTTCGGATATCCAAATATGGAAACCCGATCCCGGTTTCATCGAAATCCAAAACGTATCTTTTAGGTCCAAGTTGTTTTAAAGTCTAAAACAATTCAATTATCTATATACACACAGATAGATAACTCACAAATCATAATTGATAATCAACATTATCATTATAAACAGATGATCCACATTATCATCAAAATAGGTAATCCATCATCATCACAATAGATAATCTATATTATTATCACAATGCAACCAAGCATTCATGCCATACAGCATTACTTATCTCATTCCTGAGATCACAACCATTCAAGGCGACCAATATCATCCATTCATACATAAGCAAAGATTTACTTAATCACATCATCTATAATTAATTTAAAATGAATTAAATTAACTACCTCCATCTCTAAATTAATTTAAAGTGAATTAAATTAATTACCTCATCTTTAGTTAATTTAAAATAAATTAAATTAATTACTTCATCAATGAATCTTGCTTACTCAACCATTTAATTGATTTCAATCAATTAATTAATCATTCAAATTAATCACCTTAATTAATCACTCTTGATTAATTATCCTTAATTACATTCATGTAATTATCCTTAATTAATTTCACAAATCAATTATTCTCAACCAAAAACAGTAATTAACTTTTAATTACTTCAATTAATTAATTAACTATAATTAATTACATTAATCCTTAATTAATTACATTAATTAATTACCTTTAATCACTTGTCATTGATTAATTAATCATAATTAATCAACTCTAATTACATCATTAATTGTATTAATTAATGATCCTTAATTATATTTTAATTAATTATCTTCTTAAGTTAATTACCTTAAGTGAATAATCCATAATTATTAATCATTCCAGATTAATCACATTCAGTAATTAACTAACTTTAATTACTTCATTAAAACAAATTAATTATTCCTTAATAAATTTCTTAATTAATCCCTTGATTAATTACTAAGTAATTTAAACCAAATTACTTACATTATTAAACATCTTCCATAAATTACATTCAGTAATTACCAATCAATTACTTCACCAAGTAACCTCCCAATCCATTAATTACATTAAGTAATTATCATTAAACATCAAGTGTTTAAAATTAATTAAACTTAATTAATCAAATTAAACAATCACATTTAACACAATTAATTACCTTAAGTAATTAATTTCTTAATTACTTCATTAAGTAATTATACTCAACAATTCACAATTGATTATTATTAAATTAATTAATCTAATTAATTATTAAAAATTAATCACATTAATTAATTATTAAATAATCCTGGTTAATGACCTTCATTAACCATTCTTTAATTACTTTCATTAAGTAATTAACTTAGATTAACCATTGTTAATTACAATTTAATTTATCTTTAATTATATAATTAAAGTCTAATCATTTAATTAATTAAGAGTTAATTGTAACTAAATTATTCCTTAATCATTTAATTAATTAACCTTGATTATAACTTTAATTACTTAATTCATAAATCTTTAATCATTAATTAAATAATCTAATTAATAATCTTAATTACAAATTGATTAACCCTTAATCAATTAATTTATCCCAAATCAATTAATTAAATAAATTAACTAGTTATTCCTAATTATCTCATTAATTAAACTAATTTCAAAACATTAATCTTAATTAAATTCTAAGATAAAACATTCCTTAATTATGTTTGAATTGTCATTAACAAATTCATTTGAAAACAAATTACTTTTGGACTTACTTTTAAATTTCATTTCAAATACAAGATTTAAAATGAATATAATTTAAACTTAACAACGTTTAAACAATTTAAAACTTTTTAAAATTACAAGACAAACAAGTGCTTGTCTTAGAAATGAAATTCATAAGAGTTTTGAAACTAAATTCATTTCAAAATTTCAATAATTTAAATTTACATTTTGTTTAAATCTTTCAAATTTAAATCTTCTTTTAATTTCAAAAACTGAAGTTCATATTTAAATTTTGATTTCCAGATTTAAATTTAATTTTAAATCTTGCTCATATTTAAAAAACTTCATTTTTAAAAAAAGTTCAAACTACTTACCAAAATAAAGTAGTTAAATAAGTTCAAGTTTAAAACTTTATTTTTTTATTTTTTATTTAAAAGTGAGATTTTAAATTTAAACTTGAATTCTAAAATTTAAAATTGAATTTAAAACCAGGTTTAAAACCTTCTTTACATTCAAAAGCTTCAGATTTTAAAAATTTTAAAACTGAAATTACAGGTTTTTGTAAAACCTGAAACACTGAACAACCCGAGAACAACCCAAATCCGCTTCGGGTTATTCCCTCATTTTCTTCGAGTCAAGTACTCGAATAACTCGAGTTATTCCCGAGTTCAAAATTCTGCACACCACTAAAGTTCATCTGAACTTCAACTGCACGGTGCACGTGCACCGTGGCTCTGGCCATCACCAGCCATCCACCAGCACTTCAACTCATCAGCGATCATCTCCATTCTCGATCACGATCACCAGAATCCACCACAGTAGCTCAAATCACAAATCGAGCTAGCTACCCAAACCTGGAAACAACAAGCAGGTTTCCCTTCAAACCTGTCAACACCAAATCCTCGCCGCTCCGACCACCTAAAGGTCAGCCACTCCGGCCTCGACTTCATCCACGACCCAACTATCAATCCCCAAAACACCATAACACTCGATCAAACCCTTCAAGCCGTAATGTTCGATTCTTCAAAACCAATTAAAAACTAGGGTTTAAAAAAATCCTCAAAGCTGCACCTTCCACAACGATATCCCTCACCATCAAAGATTTCTCCTAGCTTCTCCTAACCCTCCTCCATCACCTAGAAGAACCCCGAGCCTCCACTAATCATAGATCACCGGAAAATGCAAATAATCCCATTTCAGTTCGAAACCCAACCGCACCTTCAACTAATTCCTAAAAATCCTAATTCTTGATTTAAAAATCATGTTTCAGTTAATGCTTTTGATTTATGATACTGAATTGATAAATTAACATGTTTGGATTCTACAGTGGTTTTAGTTTCCTGTTAAAATCTTATTTCCAGAGCAATTATAGTTTAATTTAAGTTAAATAAATTTTTAAAATTTAGCTTATAATCAAACAAACAATATTTAGTTAGATCCTAAGTCTTAAAAATCTATGGATCAAGGGGGAAATGTTTAAATTGAAAACAACTGGGCTTGACATCTAGAATAGAGATGTTCTACAGATTTTTCAAAATCATACAAGTATCACACATCACATATACACAGGAAATTCCAACATATATATACCAATTACAACTTATTTAAAGGATAAATCAAACAACCAGATTAATCTTTAAGTTTAAAAGGAGTTACTCACCTGATTACAGAAGAATAGAGCGCTCTATATTTTTCAAAAGCTTGACCTTTTAAAAATTGCATTGCATGCTGTTGAAACTGGAATGCTTATGCTTCCTGACCAAAACTACATGCATGCAGGCTTTGATCTTGTTTGACTTTAGGTTTTTAAAAAAATGCAGACATGATCTTTCAACAATTGATTTAAGGTTGAAATGAAATGTAGGTTTGATTTTCTGAAGTGAATTGGAAGGCTACAGTTTGAAGAAGAGTTTGATTTTGTATTGAACATGATTCAAGATTTTTTTTGTTGAAGAGCGTTTTACAGGATTCATTGATACGAGAGTTTAAATTTTGAGTTTGCAAACTGATTTCTAGCTTGATCAAGAATCTGAAAATGGGTTTCTGTTTTGAAAAATAAACAAGTTGAAATTTTCTTTGATTAGGAAATGAAGAAAAAGAGATAGGAATGAAAGATGTGTTCTTATATAGGTTATTTTCTGATTTTATTAGTTGAAAGAAAAATTGATTTTAAAAGAGGCCACTTGTAAAAACTTTTAACATTTGTTAAATGAGGCTTTAAGAATCAACACATGTCTTTGTAAGGTAATTTGTATTTAAATTTAAATGTTAATATATGTGTTAAGCCTAATTTAATTTGTTAATTAGGATTTTATATGTATATAAATTTATAAAAGAACTAAAAACGAATTATGCTTATAAATAAAGCTTATGTATATAAAAATTAAAACAACTAAAAGTCTATACTTTGGAATTTTAAATTCAAATCAAATTCAAAATCTAATATTTAAAAAAAATTAAGTTATGAATACAAATTAAATTTTGAAATAACAATTGCTATTTTTATCAAAACTTATTTGTAAAGACAATACACTATTGATATTATTTTTTAAAATGACTCATTATTAAATTAAAATAATTATAAAAGAAATTTAATTTTTATTAATAAATTACCTATTTTGTTAAGCTATATTTTAAAAAGAAACATAACAAATCTTTTTTGTTTATTCAATTAAATCTTAATTAATTTTTAAACATTTAAACATTTGTCTTAACAATTTAAAATCATATATTTATTTATTACATAACTTTGAAAACTTAATATTAAATTAAATCAAAATTTCCAAATTATTAATGTATATATTAGAATTTTAAATCATGATTCATTTATTAAATTTAAACCAAGATTATTTATTTAATAACATTGAAAAGCTTATATATTAAATAAAAACAAATTTTCAACTAACTAAAAATATTAGAATAAGAAAATATGCTTTATTTATTAAATTTAAAACAAAGCTAATCTATTTACAATACAAACCAAATATTTATATTATAAATAGAAACCAATTTATTATCTTTAAAAGATAAAATAACCAATTAAATATTTATTGAATAAGATTATTAAATCAATTTGAATTATTATTAACAAAATTATCAATATCAATTTAATTTTAGTACAGATTATTAAATTGATATTGTCAAAAATTCCGGGATATTACAATACTTCTAGGTGATTTCAAATGAAATTTAAAAATGAAAATTAAGTAGTTGATTAAGAAAATGGTTTATCTTAAAGTTAATTTAGGTCTTTGGTGATTAAAGATTAATTAAGTTAATGAATTTTTTATTAAGGATTAATCAATTAGTTAATAATTAAGGGTTATAATTAATTAATTAGAGATTTATTAATTGTTAATTAGAGATTGATTATTGATAATTAGAGATTAATTAATTGTTAATTAGAGATTAATTAATTATTAATTTGAGATTAATTAATTGTTAATTGGGGATCTATTAATTGGTAATTAGAGATTAATTAATGTAAGTAATTACTTGAAAAATAATTACTTAATTTAAAGGTTTAATTTGTTAAGGGTAATTAATTTAAAATAGTAATCAAAGGTTAATTAATTATTAGAGGGTAATTAATTATTAAATGAAGGTTAATTAATTGGGAATAATTAACTAATGGAATAATTACTTGATGAAAGTAATTATGGATAATTAATTCAGATGGATAATTAAAGAATGATTAATTAATGGTTTGTAATTAATTAATGTTAAGTAAGCAGGATTAAAAGTGATGAAAGAAATTAATTCAATTTATTTAAATTAATTAGAAATGGTATGACTAATTTATCTTGCTTATGGATGATTGAATGATGTTGAATACCGTGGATCATTACATATATTTGATATGTGATTTGTGATGCTATGTGAGATGATATGTTTGAGTTGAACTGTGATAATATGGATTACCTATCTGTACTGGAATCGCTATGTGAATATGTTACTCTGAATATGAATTGAATTGTTTTCACTTAAACAAATTGGATTAATAATGACATTGGATTCGAAGAGACCAGGGTTGGGTATCAGTAAATACCCAAAACAACTTCAATTTGAAATCTTCTATAATTCTTTATAGATTTGATATGCGTAATCAATAGGCTGGAATGGAATAATATGGGCCATTGAAACCAAGTAAGGGTACCTAGGGATGGATTTGTGAAATAAGTGTTGACCATAATAAGTTATGAACTCGTAGTAAGGTACGAGTTACCCCGGGTTTTAAATAAGCTTTTATCTTAGTATTTTAAGTTATATGGGTTTACTCACGTTGGTTTTCAGCCTGACTCGGGTGTTACTTTGATGTAATGCTCAGGTCAGACCGAGTATTATAGATTTTCAGGTAGGGCGTTCTAGAGCTCAAGAGGCGAGCTGGATGGCAGGAACGTATGGAGTTTACCGTTGTGTATTTGAGTTGTATTGATAGTAGTCTTGGACAAGTTGTACAACTGTCTAGTCTATTTGTAATGGTTGTAACTCTGATGAATTGCATGTAAAGTAACAATTTCAGTTTTCTTTGTAAGTACTATTTTGTGATATTATATTTTGATCTGTTGCGAAATGTGAGATTTTGTGTTTACTGTTCTTCTTCTACCTCTTTTCTTCTGAACCTAACAATATGAGATTTTCGGCATTCGATTGCTCGGCACTTCTACAGTTGAACGTATTAGTGTCGAATATTCGAGGTCGAAAATTTTGGGTCGTTGCAAGATTATTCTTGGCCCAGATTTTGTTCGCGATTCTTCTAAGAAGATTGATCTTATTTGTCAGAGAATGAAAGAGGCACAAAGCTACCACAAATCCTACGTGGACAACCGCAGGAAGCCTCTCGAGTTCTCTATTAGTAATCTCGTCTTTATTCGTGTCTCTCCTTTGAGGGGGTTATGCGTTTTAGTACGACTGGGAAATTGGCTCCTCACTTTATAGGACAATTTCCTATTACTGAAAGTATTGGCCCTGTGGCTTATAGACTTTCACTTCCAGCTTATCTATCTAGCATTCATGACGTGTTTCACGTCTCTGAACTTCAAAAGTGTCTTCGAGAGTCAGATACTTTTATCAATTCTCCTGATTTGCAAGAGCTTGAGATCTCACCAGATTTATCTATTGTGCAGCAGCCTATTCACATATTTGCTTTGGAGGTGACACGCCTCCGAAACAAGGACGTGCCGCTCGTTAAAGTTTAATGATCCGCTAATCCCAATGACTGCACTTGGGAAACCAAAGAGTTTATCGAGCGATCCTAACCTGGTTTTCTTTCTTCGCATAGGGATGGTGAGAATGCTTTTATCTCAAGCTTAGTTCTTTTCTTTTGATTGATGAAATTAATATGTTGATTACAAATTCTTCTCTGGGAATTGAGTGGACGCAATTTTGATAAAGGGGAGAGTTTGCAACAACCCTGGTTTTGGAGATTATCTGTAAATACTAAACTATAACGATATTTATGATTTAATATTGTGAACTAAAATTAAAATTGGAGATTTTAAATTGCTTATTTGGAATAAACAATGAATTTTGGAAAATAAAATGTGAAAATAATGTTTAAAAGCTTTATTTTATTTAGTTGGGTTAATAATGAATCGAAAACGATTTTTATTTAGAGAAAGTGCAATAATTTTATTAATTATTGCCAATTACTTCTTTTAATAACTTTTAAAGGAAGTATTTGATTTTTAAAGGTTGTTTATTCAAATAAGATAAAGTGGAATTTAGTTTAACAATGAGTTTAATTATAAATTTGAGTTTAGAATGGTTAGTAATAATTTTTTGAGCAAGAAAAATATTTTTGTGGATTTTTAGAAGTTAAAAATGTGGATTTATGCATTTATTTGTGTAAAATTGTGTATTTATGAAAAATAAAGGTTAATTTTAATAAAAATGTTTTTAAAACTAAAATTATCTTTTTATATGATGAAAAATATTTTATTTCACATGTATGTAAGTTTACATAAATCGTTTATATGAAAATTTGAAGAAAATGACATTTGTTTGATAACTTAGCGTACATTTGGTTTATGTGTTGAAATAAATTAACTTAGGCAAATTAATTTTTTTTATAATTTGGGTCAAAAGCCCATTAGCCAACCTAAACCAAAAAAGAGAAAGAAAGCTTCTTTCTCAATTCATGTACGTTCGGTACAATTCTTCTTCTTCCCTGTAAACTAAACGAAGGGAAATCAAAAACCGACTTTCCTCTTTCAAAGTAAAAATCAAAATCTTCATTCCGTTCCAATTAATTGCTAAAATTTATCAACATAGAGTCAATTATTTCAGGTAATCTAAGCCAAAACCAAACATCTCTTCATCCTTTTTCTGATTTGGTGAATTTGTTGTCTATATTGAAGTTTTGTTCTTGCATGTTTGTATAAACTCTTTTTTTAGGTTGTTGAAGCTTCCTCAAGGCCAAAGCTTGCATCTTCTCTCCAATTCGCTCTTGTTGCTCTACTATTTTATAAGGTTAGTATCAAAATACCAAATTCTGGCTAAAATTATGCTTCAAATAACAAAGTCTAACCAAAAATAGCTTCAATATATTGATTTTATGTTCATGTTTTATTTATGTGAAACTGAGTTTGTATGTCACTTTGCATGTCGTTTTCTCGCAATTCCGACAATGAAATGCTACCGGATTTTCTATAGTTGATAGCACGTTGTTATACTATATGTTTACAAAATTTCATTACAAAACATATTCGTTTGATGCCTGAAAACTGCACTGCAAATCAATGCACAGCCTTGAAATCACCTGTACACATTTTGTAGTGTTGCTGCAAACATGGCCTGAGTCTATTATTGAGACAACATAAATTTTACATTTCAAGTCGGAATTCATCTATTATTATTTTGTTTGAAATATAAAGATTTCTTCTATAAGCATACCAAATTTCAGGTCATTTCGACCGATATAGCATATATAAATATGCTGTCGAAGTTTGATTCGGAGCATGTTTTTACCCGGATTTTTAATGTGAAAATACTGTCTGGGTTCAACTTTGAGACATCATAACATTCTCATACTTTATCCAAATTGCATAATTCTTTATTTTGGAAGTATAAAGTTTTCTACTATATGCAGACCAGTTTTGAGCTCAATCTGATGCCGTTTGGTTCTCTTTTTTAGGCCTGAAAGTTGAACCTGGAATGGATTATCAGACATGGGCACATTCTTGTTGAACTGTTACAAACATGGTCTGAGTCCATGTTTGAGACAGCCGACCTGGGTATTATTTTGCCCAAGCGTTTTTATGTTCTTTTTCCGTCTGATTTTTGACTTTTACTTCATGTTTTTGTGATATTTCTAAAATGTTTTAAGGGCTATGATGCCTATCAATAGGCTAGCCATATTTTGATGAATTTGAAATTCAAATTTGAATTGAATTTGAATTACAGTTTTGAGTGATTTCTTTGATTTCGAGCAAAGATTTTTCCAAACCATTTTGAAATAATTTTTAAAATAAACTGGCATTTAAAATATTTATTATGTAATATTTTTTATATTATTTTAAGTTATAAAATCTATTTATTCTCTATGAAAAGGGAATTTTCAAATATCGTCTTCAAAATTGATTTCGAGAAATGGTTTTAAAAGCTTGTTTTCTCAAATAAATTATTTTATATATAAAATACAAGTTTATGTACTATTCAATCTAATGAGAAGGAGAATTAAACGGTTTGGTAAAACACATGGTATAGGACACATGCGTTTATCTTATCGGTTAATTCTTGACTTGTCCGTTGATCGTTTTGACCTTCGGGTCGAGTTTACGATGAGATGAGGTAAAAAAATTAATGCTTTGAGTGTGAAATTTAGTAGCAGTTAGTAAACCGTTTAATGCGAACGTGTGGTATGGGACGCACGTTAACACTATTCAGGTTCCTATTCGAGAGTTTGTGACATATTTGCCATTGCGGCATGCCAGTACTGGATCTTCGGGTCGTTGCCATTGCGGCGTATTTGTCTTCGAGACGTTGCCATTGCGGCGTAATTTTTATTGTGACGTTTTGCCTTCGGGCGAGGTACCTATATGAGATAATAGTACTTAGCAAGGCTTAGGCCACATGCACGTGCAAACACTTTTGAGATGGTTTCTTTGACTATTTTCCCTAGTGTATCGCCCCTTTCCGGAATTGGTCCTTTCAACCATTCGATATATCTTTATGGTGATTACCTTTTGGGAATTTGAACTCTTGGAAGTTCTATTTTTGAGATTTGAATTGCCTACATTGGCATGATATGAATTATACTTTTTCCGTTTACTTGAGATTTTATTCTCCTCTTTGGAGATATATTTTCCTTATGGCGTGTTTGAGATGGGATCTCTTTATGCATATTTTGGGTTTGCCAAGATGGCGGATTTAGGTTTTCCCCTAAACCATATTTGATTTTTTATAAATGCCAATAATACTAGGGTCGCTACTTTTAGCGTTTTATGGGTTATTTGATCTCTTTTGGGATTATATGTTTGTGTAGTGATACTATATTATCACTTGATGTAATCATACACTTTATGTTGTTCCTTCCTATTCGAGAATATTATCACATTATCCTTATGCTCGTATTATCGCTTATCCTTGTAAACTAATTTGTTTAGCTAAACTGACCCGTGTATTTTATACTCGGGTCAGACTGAGGTGTTTCAGGTTAGGTACCCTTCGGACTTAGCCTATTCTGCTTCCGTATGGACTTTTCAGCTAGCCCTTTTTGTTATAGCTTTTGTGTGGTCCTTTATGTTTCTACTCTAATATGTATATTCTTTTTACTCGTGTTTGTATTATGGTCATCATACCACATATGTGATGTATCATTTTGTATACTCTATGATATATCTATAAATGTATATATATGTGATGATCTGCTATTTTGTGATGTGTTTTGCATTCGAGTTGCTGTATTGTGTTATGATAGATCCTATAGCCACCTATGGCTTTGTATTAAGTATTTATGGATATTTCGATCCACTTGAGAAAGAAAAAAAATATGGCATTTGTCGACGTATTCAATAGATATTTAAGACAAAGCTATAGATGGTCGCTCCTATCCAGCCGTATTCTCTATGTTAGCAGACGGTATTTCCCAGTAATACTCTTTCTTAATGTGGGTCTCGGGGTAGGGCGTTACATCTTCTCTCCTCTTTTCACTCTTTTGATTTCTAAATCAATTTTTATCCAAACTCTGTCGAAATTCAACTAGAATCAAATTCAATCGTCAATTGTTTGATTCTCCTTCATCTACCCTCTAACTTCTCTCATCTGTCTCTCACTCAAGTTAAGATCAAAGTGTTATTCAAGAGTCATAGGATCAATTGTAATCAAGATCAAACATTTAAGTCTGTAAACTCTATCAAGTCATACTCTTGTACTTTAGGGTGTGCTTGGTATCCTTGAAATCCATGTAGGTGCGATTCTAGCTTGTGAAATCATTAGGGATGCTTGATAGCCCATAAATCTAGTGGGTGTGCTTATAGCCTGGAAATCAATTTGCTACCCAGTGGTTGGGATTTTGTAGGGTATGTCTCGTAGCCTTGAAATTGAGATTGTACTTGCATTTATTAGATGAAAAGGAATCCGTACAAGGAGTAATGCGAGACTGGATTTAGGGTAACTTTAAACTAGTATAAAATGCTTGTGTATACTTTCCTTTTTTACTTTTACTGTATTTTCTTTTATCTGTACTTTGATTCTATGATTGTTAATTACATAATTCCAAGTAAAGTCTTAAAAATTTGAAAAATATTCATATAATCCATTAAACACTATTCAACCTCCCTCTAGTGTTAATTAGCCTTAAGATCCCTATTCCACCGACTCATACAAGAAAATGACAATGAGGACAATATGGAGGAAGTTCTGTTTGATTTTGAAAATTGGGATGGACCATCAGCATTAGAATCGTTAGAATAGTTAGGTGTTGTGATATGATTTGAAGATTAATGATATATATCTAAAATAGTATTTCAGTAGTAGTATATTGGCTTTGTATTGTGGTTGTGTATTCTAGTATGATAAAGTATGGTTAAGATGGCCTATGATGACCTATGTAAGGATAACTTGTGGGTGATGGGTGTAAGTTAAGGATTGACCTATATGCTAAGGCTTATATAATATTAAGATGATCTTTTGTTATAACTTCTATCATTTGCAATTTCATAAACCACCTTATGAGTTCTTGATAAGGGAAAAACTTAAAAGGGGAATTTTATTTGTAAGATGAAATTGCACTTTTTTGAAATATATAAAAACTTGAACCAAAATTTTGCATGGAAAATAAAAGCTTCTATGCCTGATCAAAGTCCACACTAGGGAATCGAAGGACAATACAGGTTTAGAAGCAAAGTGGTGTATTTGAATTTAAGATCGAATCAGAGAGCGCTTATAGATAATCCATGATCATAACATGGGTTTGTATTTGAAATTTAAAATAATGTTTGACTGGATTTTTGGTTAGTCGTAATTTCGGGGATAAAATTCTTCTAAGGAGGGAAGTTTGTAATGACCCACAAATTTATCGCTTTGATAAATTATATTTATATTTGAAATATTCAGATACAAGATTTTATAATACCACTTTTAATCTTATGAACCATTAATAATGATGGTAACCTTGTCTCAAAGGTATATTAACATATATGGATGTTTGGAGGTTTTCATAAATAAAAACGACGAAAATCGACTTTTGGGAAACTATTATTTATTTTATTTTTGAAAATAAAATATATTTATGACATCATCAGGGATGTTCCCTTTTATATATTTTTTCCAATTTTAAATTAAGTTTAAATTATCAATAATTATTTTAAAATGATACTAATTCATTTTAATAAGTTATAAAGTGATGATAAATCATTTATAATATTTTTATAAAGATATATACTTGTTTTAAAAATATAAAAAACTTCATATGTTTCGTCGATACGACGTCACTTTTTGTAAACACTTGTTTAATATTGATTTACATGGTTTTATAATTCAAATGTGGTCATTTTAATTAATTACCAATGATAAAAAATTAGTTTTCAAATTTTGTTTACATTTATATGTAATCTAATTAATAAGTGAAATATGACCAGGAATCGGCTTTTAGATATTCAACGGTTTAACAAACAGAACATGTATCAAAACGTTACAACTTGGCTTGTCAAAAGCATATATATAAACACATATGCACATGCATATGAACAAACATACATTTACGTATATAATTACCATTTACATCTCATATTTACTAACGGTAAATTAAAAAAAATATCATGATATTTATTTACTAAAATCTAAATATTTTCCTAAACAAAGTAAAACAAAACTCAGCATCACTTGGTAGCACATAAGAGGGGGTGTGGGTCAAGGGATGGTTGGTCTTGAGTGATGGAAGGGGAGGGGAGTGGGTTGGCACATGGTGAAAGGAGATGTGATGGAAGATATTTTCCATATTTTTCCTATAAATACATGCCCTCTCTTCTCATAGATCCTCACACTAAAACCAATTTTTTCTCACTTCTTCCTAAGCATTCTAATGGCCTTTCTAATGGCTTCTCTAGTCTCTTCCATCATAGGAAAGCTCTACGAAAATAAAAACTACCATATATGAAGAAATATTGCCTTAAAGTCGGGATACGAGTCTATACTCCATCTATTCTCCTCTTAACCATTCGGCCACCCTTCATCACCATCTAGGCCGAGCTCATTCCTCCATATAAGCCTAGACCAGCTCAACTTAGGATCCTAGGATAGTATTCATATGCTTCGACGTGGGGATAGCAGACCTATAGTCAAATTTAGTAAATCTAGAAACCAATGAAGATGAGAATTACTCCTCTAATTTATTATAAATTAGGTGATGAAATAAAATATTTTCTATGTTTGATCATCATGTTTTGTATGGGATAATATATTTGTTTGGTTACGGAAATAATTCACGTTAAATACATATCGAATTAACACAAAGAAATCACTTTCCTGTATGAATTATAAAAGTGTTACGGAATAGTTAAACTTATTTAAATATGAATAAAATAATTTAAAATGGTTTATAAATGTTTTATAAACATTAAAACCCATTTTAGTAATGTTTGGAATAGATTTGAAAATGGAGTCAAAATGAGCACGTCGCGTAACGGCAATTCGCGATTTTGTGCCCTAAAAGTTAAATCAATATGTAGAATTATAACGACTCATATTTTAACCTGTTAGAATTTTTTTAAATTAAATAAAATTTCTAAATAAAGATGGGTAGAAATAAATTTAATGACCTATTAATGTAAACTCATTGGATATGAAGTTAAAATGAATTCATAAATGACAAATTGTGATATGAGGAGTAGGTAACAATTTTTAGAATGTGATTCAATGATATTAATCTGCAGGTAATAATTAATAGCAACTGAATAATAAGGGTCAATGTGAATAAATAATAAAATGAATGCTATTTAATAGGAGAAATATAGATTTATTTCTTAAATTGTACATGATAAGTTGACCTTTAATAAGAAAATATTTAATGAGAGAAGTTGATACGAAACATTTATGCGACAATTAATATGTGTATTTGTTGTATGAAATAAACTATTAAATGTTGGAATATATAAAATGTAAAGAAAACAGTGGTTGTATTATTTGTGTTCATTTTTAAATTTAATATTGAGCTTATTAAATTGAACTTATTGGAAACCTTTTAATTAAAATAAAGAGAAATTAATGGTAAATTAATGCAATATGAGCACCATCCATTTGTGTTAAATTAGATTTAGACATCGTAACAGAAACAAAACAAAGTTGTGATAAATAAAAAATAAGTGAATGTTTTTTTGTATAATTTTATAAGAACAGGAGACTTGAATTCAAACAAAAGTTACAATTTTTAAATAGCAGAAATATTCAGTACAAAGTGATTTTAACAGTAAACTTTGAATACCATTTAACCGAATCTGAATGATTTAACATTTTTTTATGAAAAAATTTGTTGTTGCAGAATTTGAATTTTATTTCGATTTCAGATTTAATTTAAAATCATTTATATTCAAATAAAAAATGTTAGTTTTGAAAATGTAATTATTCAAATCCGATTCAAGTTTGTAACCAACATTCAAATGGAAAATTTCGTAAAAAGCCAACTTTTGGTAAACTTAGTCAAATTTTGAATTTTAATTGAAAATTTTAAATTTTTAAAATTTAAATTTTAAAATTGGAAAAAAAATCAAGACTTCATTCTAAGAAGGATTCCATTTTTCGTTTCGTCAAAATCGAATTTCAATTGCTTTAAATTTTCAATTTACTTTCAAAAACTTGCATAAATTATCTGTGCATTTTCATATGTATTTCCTATAGTATTTGGATATTATATATTGTGTATTTGGATGGTATATGGTCTTTTGGGTTCCTTTTGACTTTTGGGCTTCAAATGACTCCTCAATACCCCAACAGACTTCCTATTCACCAAATAGTCACTACTTAGAAAGAAATGTACATACAAAAAGTCTTCTTTCTCATTTCTTCTTTCTGAACTTCTATATCTTCTTCCTCCTCCTCTCCTCTTCCTAAATTCCTAAACCCAAATCAATAAAAAAAAAGACATATAATCTCCAATCTATTTCCTCTTCCTTATTCCTCCTTTCTTCCACCCTTTCTTCCCTTTCCTTTCCTCCTTCTCTTCTTGCGGCCTTGCCCCCACCATCCACTACCGCCATCATCTCCACTCAAGGCCACAACCCATGGCCAAACCACCCCTTATCCTTGGCCCTAATTTCTTCTTCTTCGCTTCCTTTTTCCCTTCCTTTTCCCTCCTTTCTCTTCTCTTTCCTTCCATTTCCTTCCCCTTTGCCTCGGCCTCTCCCCTCCCCTAGCCTTGTCGCACCCTAGCACCGCCCTAGCACCCAACCCGATTGCCCTAGCCCCTTGGTTAAGCCAAGTCCAAACCCTCCTTGCATAAAAAAAGTGTGGAAAAAAAGAGAAAAGGAAAAGGAAAAAAGAAAGGGAAAAAAAAAGAAAATATTTTGGTGATTGTTGTATTCAAAGTTTAGATAGCTTTAGATTGATCTTGTTTGCTTTAGTCTCCATCTTCATCATATTGTGCTTATCACCTTCATTTTATCATGAAAGGTGAGAATGTCACTCACGATTAATATTCTTATGTATTAGTAAATGGAATCATATAAAATGACATGTGAATTGTTGTTTTAGTTAGGAATATGTTATGTTAATTTGTTTTCACATATTTTATGTTAATTTCTTGTCACATATTGTAACAACCCAAAAATTTTGTAATTATTTTTAAATTTAATTTATTTGAAGGCTTTGATTTTTATTCATTAAATTTTGAATTTTTTGAATTTTTCCAGTGCAATTTTGGATTTGTTTGCAATTTAATATAAACATTTTCTGGAAATTTGACATTTTGGTCAACTTTGGTCAAACTTTGACTTTCATTTGAAAATTCTAAAATTTAAATTTTTGAATCCTAATCTTCTTATTTGAAGTTGGATATGATTCTGATATCTGTTCTGCTTTTCGTTTTGTTAAATTCTGATTTATACTTTTAAAATTGGATAAAATATAGTGTTTTACACGCAATTAATTTCTATATTTTATTTTATATTTTTCCTATGTCCATCTGTTGATTTTTTTTTTAATTTCTCTATTTTATTTGTTTAGGCGTTTATTTTATTTATTGGATTTTACTTGTTTATATCTTTTTATAAATGGCTTGAGAAAATCAAGGAGACATAGGTTACATTGTTTTAAATGCTTGCCTTTTTTTGCGTGACCTCTTTATTACCTACCCTAGCCGTTCACCATTTTTATAGTCGTGATTTCCCCATATCAATCGCGCATAAAACTCCTCAACATCTCATTTCCTCATTTGCTTTCGCATGGAGAAAATTACAGTAAGTTTCCATGTCTTCTCTTCCTCTTTCTTTTTCATTTTTATTTTATTTTCTTTTCCCTTTTTCTTTTATTTCCTCATATGCTACGTTAATTTTTGTCATAATACGTTATGTTAATTTATTGTCACATATGTTATGCTATTTTGTTGTCATGATATGTTATGTTAATTTATTGTTACATATGTTATGTTAATTTATTGTCATAATATGTTATGTTAATTTATAGGTCATGTATGTTATGTTAATTTATAGGTCATGTATGTTATGTTAATTTATATATGTTATACATGTTATGTTAATTTATACGCTATGCATGTTATGTTAATTTATAAGTTATGCATATTATATTCATTTATACGTTATACATGTTATGTTAGTTTATATGTCACATATGTTATATTAATTTATAGGTCACATATGTTATGTTAAATTATATGTTGCATATGTGATGCAGCGCGATACCTGGAATCGCGACGGCGAATCGTGAGACGCTCCAGAAAGTTGCGAACGACCTATATCCTCCTCCTCCTTAAGTCGCGAACGACCCATGCCATCACCAGCCCTAAGTCGCGAACATCTTCACTCCAATCTAGGTCGCGAACGACATTTCCCTTAAGTCGCTTCCAGAAGGTCGCGAGCGTGAATCGCTTCCAGCCTAGGTCGCGAGCAAAGTCCCAGTAAGTCACGAGCTTGCTTAGGTCGCTGAAATTCTTGAGTTGCGAATGAGCTATCTTAAGTCGCTGAAGTTCTTAAATCGCTCCTGGATGCCGCATTTGTTAAGTCACTCTGCCCAAATTGTTATGTCGTTTGTTTGTTAATTCGTTGTTTGTTAAATCGTTTATTGCTATGTCGTTATTTTTTTAGGTCGCTAAAGTTTGTTAAGTCGTCTGTATTTCTTAAGTCGATGTGTCATTGAATGTTGGTATTTTTATAAGTCGTTTGTACTATTTGTGATGTACTTTTGTTAAGTCATATGATGTTGTAACTTGTTAAGTCGTGTGTGTGTTGTACTTTCCCTACAAATAGGGGTATGAAGTCATTTGTAAAAGGTTGTTGATGTTTGAGTAAAATTTGGTTTGTGCTTCGTGCCACCATTAAAATTGGTAGTTGAGTGTTATCTTCTATCTCCACTTTTGGCATTCGAATGCGCTCGAATCAACGATTGTTGAAGCCAATTCACGGAATCAAGTGCGCTTGATCAACGTTCGAAGAATTGTAGATCTTCTCTCAAGGTATCGTGCGTGATCAACGTATCGAAGATTTCTAGAATCTGGTATCTCTTGAGATCAACGGATTTGGGCATTTGGGTATTTTAATCCATCGATTCCTATTTTCATCATCACATCCATTTTTTGTTATATCCGTTGCATCATTTGGTATCAGAGCTAGACTTAGCCAATCATAGCTAAGCCAAGCCTGTTGGAGCAAAGAGAAGTGTTTAGAGCCGAGATTAATCAAGTTCAAGGCCGAGAGTTAAAGTTTGTTTGGAGATTGTTTGATTCGACAATGCCTCCGGGAAGAGCTAATCGTCATCAGAATATTGCAGATGTGTATCGAAGATAAGAAGCTGAGGCAATGGAACAACGCACAAATGAGAAGTTCAATGAAGGTGTTGAGAAGTTGGAGAAATTGATGATCGATATGAATCAAAGTCAAAGGAGAAGGTCGCCAGTCTCGAACCATGGAGGAAACAGGGTTTCACCATCGGTTACGGAAGTGAGGAGGGTGTTGCCACAATCGTACTGAGATAGAAGAGAATCATCAGTTTCAACGAGACGAGATCACCATGAATATAGACATGAAGAGAGAAGAACTCCACGTGAGTTTGGAGATGAGCCATATCGTGATGCTGAAAGACATAGTCGAAGAGATATCCGTGATCATAAAGATGTTGATGGTCGAGATCGATATCGAAGTACATTTGATTATGATGAAGAGAGTGACAGAGGAAGTATTCATTATCGAGATCGAGACCAAGTACGACGTCAACATCGGGATGTTGAAGATGATCGTAAATGAGAGTCGGGTATGAAGATGGAAATTCCAGAATTCAAGGGTGGTATGCAAGCTGAAGAATTCCTTGATTGGTTGTCAACTGTTGAGGAAATTTTGGAATTCAAGGATGTGCCGGATCGCCGAGTTAAATTAGTTGCTACAAGACTAAGGGGAAGACCTATGGCTTGGTGGCAGCAAACTAAGCTAACACGGGAGAGAATGGGAAAATCTAAAGTTGTCACTTGGGAGAAGATAAGAAAGATGATGAAAGCAACTTTCTTACCGCATAATTATCAATCTCTTATGTATCAATGATTGCAGAATTTGATACAGGGAATGAGGACGGTGAATGATTATGCGGATGAATTTTATCAACTGATTGCAAGGAATGATATCATGGAGACAGAGGAACAGTTGACCGCTAGATATGTTGGAGGATTGCGAAGGCTGATTCAAGATATGGTGAATATGTTTGATCCTAGATCTGTGGCTGAAGCGCACCAGAAAGCGTTGGCTTGGGAGAAGCAGGGAAGACGAGGAGGTGGTGTGTTTACAAGTTCCAATACTCAGAGCAAGGGTGCTAGTGGGAGTTCCAATGTTTCTAAAGATGTCAGTAAACCAGTCGTGAATGAGGTCGAGAAGGCAAAGGTCAACAACAGTTTCAAATGTTATCATTGCCAGGAAGTGGGTCACAAGAGTAATGAATGCCCGAAACCGAAGAGGCGAGCTCTGATTGTTGAAGTGGAAGGTGAGGATGTTGGTGAAGGTTATTCTAGTCCAGTTGAGGGGGGTGAACAGGATATCGCGTCGGGAGATGAAGGATGAAATCTAATGTTGAGGAGATCATGTTTGACACTGAAGCAGGAAGAGGAGGCTAGTTGGTTGAGGAGTAATATCTTTCAGTCGACATGCACTATACTGGGGAAGGTTTGTAAATTTGTGATTGATGCGGGAAGTTGTGACAATATCATTTCTACCGAAGCTGTGAGAAAGTTGAAGTTGAAGACGGAGAATCATCCAAATCCTTACAAGTTAGCGTGGTTAAGGAAAGGAGGAGAGGTGAAGGTGGACAGGCGAGTTCATGTTCCATTTTCTATTGGGAAGAAGTATAAAGATGAGATCTGGTGTGATGTGGTGGAGATGGATGTTTGTCACTTGCTTTTGGGAAGACCATGGCAGTATGACCGAGCAGTGCAGCATGATGGTCGAACCAATAGCTACAGCTTTATGTTTGAGGGTACTAAGATCAATTTAGTTCCGAAGAAGAGACAGCAAGGAGAGAGCAAGTCAAAAGAGATTGAGGAGCTGAAGACTTTTTTGACTTTGAACGAGTTTGTTGGAGAAGTAGAGGAGAGTCCAGAGGTGTTCTTGTTGATTAGACATGAAGCTACTGAATCTGTTGAAGTTCCAGAGGGAGTAAAGCCAGTATTGGAAGAATTCAGAGATGTGTTTCCTGAAGAGTTGTCAAAGGAATTACCATCGTTGAGAGATATTCAGCATCAGATTGATCTTGTGCCAGGGCGGCATTACCTCACAGGCCACATTACAGGATGAGTCCTAAGGAGCATGAGGAACTGAGAAGGCAGGTGAAGGAGTTGTTAGAACAAGGGCATGTTCAAGAGAGCTTGAGTCCTTGTGCAGTGCCAGCCTCATTGGTACCGAAGAAGGATGGGACTTGGCAGATGTGTACGGACATTCGGGCTCTAAACAAGATCATTGTGAGATACAGGTTTCCTATGCTGAGGTTCGATGATTTGATTGATCAGTTGAGTGGGGCTGTTGTGTTCTCAAAGATTGACTTGAAGAGTGGATACCATCAGATTCGTATTAGACCGGGGGATGAGTGGAAGACTGCTTTTAAAACTAGGGAAGGTCTATACGAATGGCTGGTTATGCCGTTTTGGCTTGTCAAATGCTTCTAGTATTTTTATGAGAGTGATGAACCAGATTTTCGGACCATTTATTGGGAAGTTCGTAATAGTTTACTTTGACGATATTTTGATCTATAGTGGGAGTATGGAAGAGCATATCCAGCATTTGCGAGAAGTGCTGTTTATTCTACGACATGAGCAATTCTATGCAGCAGGGAAGAAATCCATGTTCATGTCGCACAGTGTTTTGTTTATGGGATATATTCTGTCGAAGGAGGGTATTCAAGTGGATGAAAGCAAAGTGAAAGCTGTCGGGAGTTGGCCACAACCTAAGATAATTACTGAAGTGAGGAGCTTTCATGGGTTGGTATCGTTTTATCGAAGATTCATTCCACATTTTAGCAGCGTGATGGCACCTTGTAACCGATTGCACGAAAGGAAAGAAGTTCGTATGGACAGAGGAAGCAGAGTTAGCTTTTGAGAAGATCAAGACACTTTTGACGACAGCACCCATTCTGGTACTGCAGGATTTTCAGATATTGTTCGAGTTACACACTGATGCTTCGAAGGTGGGGATTGGTGGAGTATTGAGTCAAAATGGAAGACCAGTTGCTTATTTCAATGAGAAATTATCTGTAGCCAAGTTGAGATATAGCACTTATGACGTGGAGTTTTATGCGATTGTTCAAGCTGTGAAGCACTGGAGGCATTATCTGTTTCAGAAGGAGTTTGTTCTTTATATGGATCATGAAGCTTTGAAACATTTGCAAGGGCAGGATAAAATTGCAGCTAGGCATGCATCATGGATAGCTTATTTGCAACAATTTACATTCGTTGTGAAGCACAAATCTGGAATAACTAATCGAGTTGCCGATGCATTGAGTCAGAGGAATCATTTACACACTACCATGCGAGTGGAAGTGATGGGTTTTGACTTGCTTGCAGAATTGCTTAAGTCAGATTTATATTTTTCTGGAATCCTAGATAAAGTTAAGCAGGGAAACATGGATGGATATATGATGGTTAATGATTTTCTGTTCAAAGGAAATCAGTTGTGTATTCCAGATTGCAGTTTGCGACTGAAGATTATTAAAGAGTTACATGAAGAAGGACACGTGGGCCGTGATCGTACTTTACAGTTGATTGCAAAATCTTATTTTTGGCCGTCGATAAGAAAGGAAGTTGAAAATTTTGTTCATAGGTGTCATATTTGTCTGGTTTCTAAGGGAACAATGACAAATGCAGGGTTGTATATGTCGTTGCCTGTACCGAATAAACCGTGGGTGGATGTTAGCATGGATTTCGTGTTGGGACTGCCGAGGACACAACGCGGCAATGATTCTATCTATGTGGTGGTTGATCGATTTTCAAAGATGGTACATTTTATTGCCTGCAAGAAGACAGCAGATGCGGTTAATGTAGCACGGTTATATTTCAGAGAAATATATCGTCTTCATGGGTTGCCTGAATCTATTATATCAGATAGAGACACTCGTTTTCTGAGTCATTTTTGGATGAGTCTATGGAGAATGGTCGGGACTAAGCTGAAATTCAGTAGTGCTTATCATCCACAGACGGATGGACAAACTGAAGTTGTAAACAGATTCCTAGGTAACCTATTGCGATGCCTCGTGGATGACAATTTGAAGAGTTGGGATTCGAAGTTATGCCAAGCTGAATTTGCACGAAACCATGCAGTTAATCGTAGCACTGGGTTCAGTCCATTCCAGGTTGTGTACTCAACAATTTCTAAAGGACCATTGGATTTATTTGTAGTTCCATAGCAGAAAGGAGTGATCAAACGGGCTAGTGATTTGGTGAATGAATTGCAAGAGTGTCACAAAGTTGTGCAGGAACGATTGCTTAAGGCAAATGAGAAATATAAGCAATCTGCAGATATTAAACGACGACATGTTGACTTCAAAGAAGGAGATTTTGTATATGCAGTATTGACCAAGGACCAATTTCCTGTTGGCACTTACAACAAACTAGCTGCTAGAAAGATTGGTCCTTTGGAAATCGTAAAGAAGATTAATGAGAATTCTTATCAGTTGAGATTGCCGGATCATATCCATACTGCTGACATTTTCAATGTCAAACACTTGATTCCATAGCATGAGAGTAAGCATGTCGAAGAAGAGGAGAGCGTGAATTCGGGATGAATTCTTTTCAACCAGGGGAGGATGATGCACCGCGATACCTGGAATCGCGGCGGCGAATCGCGAGACGCTCCAGAAAGTCGCGAACGACCTATATCCTCCTCCTCCTTAAGTCGCGAACGACCTATGCCATCTCCAGCCCTAAGTCGCGAACATCTTCACTCCAATCTAGGTCGCGAACGACATTTCCCTTAAGTCGCTTCCAGAAGGTCGCGAGCGTGAATCGCTTCCAGCTTAGGTCGCGAGTAAAGTCCCAGTAAGTCGCGAGCTTCCTTAGGTCGCTAAAATTCTTAAGTCGCGAACGAGCTATCTTAAGTCGCTGAAGTTCTTAAATCGCTTCTGGATGCCTGGATGCCGCATTTGTTAAGTCGCTCTGCCCAAATTGTTATGTCGTTTGTTTGTTAAGTCGTTGTTTGTTAAATCGTTTATTGCTAGGTCGTTATTTTCTTAGGTCGCTAAAGTTTGTTAAGTCGTCTGTATTTCTTAAGTCGATGTGTCATTGAATGTTGGTATTTTTATAAGTCGTTTGTACTGTTTGTGATGTACTTTTGTTAAATCATCTGATGTTGTAACTTGTTAAGTCGTGTGTGTGTTGTACTTTCCCTATAAATAGGGGTACGAAGTCATTTGTAAAAGGTTGCTGATGTTCGAATAAAATTTGGTTTGTGCTTCGTGCCTCCGTTAAAATTGGTAGTTGAGTGTTATCTCCTTTCTCCACCTTTCGGCATTCGAGTGCGCTCGAATCAACGATTGTTGAAGCCAATTCACGGAATCAAGTGCGCTTGATCAACGTTCGAAGAATTGTAGATCTTCTCTCACAGTATCGTGCGCGATCAACATGTCGAAGATTGCTAGAATCTGGTATCTCTTGAGATCAACGGATTTGGGCATTTGGGTATTTTAATCCATCGATTCCTATTTTCATCGTCACATCCATTTTCCGTTATATCCGCTGCATCAATATGTCACATGATATGTGTTATATAAAATGATATGTCACCTTTATATATATATATATAATGTTATGTTAAATTTTATGTTACAAATGTGTTATGCTATGATATATGTTGTGATATGTATGTTATGTTATGCAAGTGAAATGTTACGCTATTTATTCTTATTTATGCAAATCAAACTGCAAGTTCCCTTCGTATGTTAGGTGTAACAACTGGAATTTTTGACAGCATATTTAATAAATATTTAATCTAATTTAAATTAAATACAAGCTTCTCAAATTATAAACTGATGAGATCTTAATTTTATATGTGTCTATAAAGAAATTTTGGATTTGAAAATTTAAAATGTAATCTTTTAAAATTATCTATAACAAAATCTCTCTTATTCAATAAAATCTAAGATTCTATATTTTATTATTTGATAATATACATATGAATACAATTGTAGTTTTAAAATGATAAAGCTTAAAAATAAACAAACATAGTACTATTAAACATGGACATGGAAATTTAAAACTTAAGTATAAAACAATATAAATGATTATAAACATAAATGTACAAAACAAGTATAAATCATAATTATGAACATAAGAATAAACCATAATTATAAAATATAAAATGTGACTAAGAATATAAATGTACAAATATAAGTTATAACTTGAAATATAGAAATACAAACACAATGTTATGAATCAAAGGCTTGTAAAATCTGAAATACAAATAGAATACAAGTAATATAGTCAAACAATAATCTATAAAATTCAATTGTACAACACAGAATCTTTAATAAAAATTTATAACAAAGATACTTTGTAAATTAGGTATGCAAGACACAAAGACAGAAATTAAATGTAAACCTTAGGTGCTGCTGTAAATTTATATGCATAAGAAAAACAAAGTTTTCACTTCAAATATAAAAAAAAATCCGTGTCTTATACAAAATATGTTTGGCCGAAATAAAAATAAATATCTTCGTACAACACATAAGTAAGTATCAGCAAACATTAATTAGATGTAAACATAAATGAAAGCACATACATTTAATAGCACAACATTTTGTTCAAGCAAGTACTACGGTCGAATTTCTGTGATAATTTCTTTCTGCAGGAAATTAACTTCGTATCCAATTAAAGAGCATGGCAATACAAACAAATAAAACTTTCCAGTTATAACTTATACTGTTCAAAGCTTCTATATATAGACAACTTGGCCTTTAAAATGGCGTTTGGATTCCGATGAGACCGGGATCGGAAGAATCAATTTTGATTCTCCGAAGACCACATCGATCCAAATTAAACGATAGATCGTGACTTATCATTTAGTCATCGAGATGGTGTTTCAGAATGCAAGGGTTATCATTGTTAACTCTGAGGGTGATTCCAAAATGAGTATAACGATATAATGCCTTCGGTTTCGTTCAAACCCGGAACGAACTAGTATGGATTAAATGCTTTCAGCACATCGTTAGGCGGAAGATGAGCGTTCTAAGAATAATGTTCAATAAAGGTAATCGCAGCCTCAAGCCTCATCAACCGGGAATGGCTAAAACAGGGGAGATGCAGCAAGGTTAGATGGGTCATGCCCAAGCAGGACAAGATATTCCCCTGTCTGGATGTCCCTTTTTATTTCGGCTGTATGAGCAGTTGTTGGCCACAACTGCGGGGTTATCTTGTTCAGGACTGTTAAGTAAGGAATGGTTCCGGCCTTGTGTTGTAGGGGGTCGGGAGTGATCCTCGGTATGGTGATCTAGGCCCCGTACTGTGACGGGCGGTACCCCAGTAGCCCTACGATTGTTGGAAACCCATTTTCCCTACGAGACCCTATGGTTTTGATTTGTATTACCCACTTTCATGGCTAGTGGCTGGACTTTAATAGATGTAACAATTTTGGCTATTTTCTATTTACTTGAAAACCTTAGACACTATTATAATATCACTGAAGTTCCTACAAAATGTTTTGGTTAGCGTAAGGTAAAAACTTACCCGTATTTATTTGTGGGGAGTCTTACGTGATACCTTTATTTCAAATGATTTTCAAACTTAAGCAATTTTAACCTATTTACTCATACCAGACCCATGTCTGTCCCGGAGTTTATATTTTGTTTTTCATAAACTCTTGGGTACTCAAATTTTTATGAGTAGCCAAATGATAGGTATTTGGAAGTGTTGATTTTCTGGAAAAACTATTTTGAAAAGAAGACTAGACGTATGTACCTATATATGTAGATCCGTTGTGTAGTTAGTATATGCTGTATTTTGGATGTATGTATGGACATATATGTATATGACAGTCTTGTGGTATGATATTGTATAACTCTAATGTATGTATAACTATGTAATAGTTATGTGATGTATTATATTTTGTTCCATTCCGCTGTGAGATTCCGATGTTGTTATTCTTTCTATTTCTATCCCTTTCTTTCTTAATGATGAAACGTCTTTCTAGGGTTAGAAAGGCGGGTCGTCACAGTTGGTATCAGAGCGCTAGGTCGAGCTAGTACCTAGGCTCTTGTGTTATATTTATCTTTAGAGTGCGTATTTGTATTTTCATATAATTATATATATCTATCTAAATTTGTTGAGTTACCTGTTCAGGTGACCGACATGAGTTCCGGAAGAAGAGGTAGAGTTAGGGCCAATACTTCAACAGATGATGGACGGAGTCAAAATGCTAGTGAGGCTGTCAATCCAGTACCGTCTCAAGTTTTGGAGCTTTATGCAAAGATTTCAAAAATCTTGGAGGCCAACCATTCAAAGGTTCAGAGTCAATAATTGAAGTTCAAGACTGGCTACGCTCTTGCGAATGTATTTTCAAGAGCATGAAATTGTCTGATGAGCGTAAGAGGCATATGGCATCGTGGCAATTGCAAGGTGGTGCAGCAGCATGGTGGGATTCAACTATTGCAAATATTTCTGAGGATGACATTTCATGGGACAGATTTAAGGAGTTGTTTGAAGAGAAGTTTATGCCGACGGCAGGGAGAACCCAATTGTATCTGGATTTTCTGTATTTGAAGCAGGGTAGCATGTCTATTTCGGGATATGAAACCAGATTCAACGAACTCTCTTGTTATGGACCAGGACTCATCGATACTCCTTTGAAAAAGAATGAGAAATTTGTGCAAGGATTGAGGCCTGAATTCCATGGAAAATTGACAGTGCTTCTGAAGGGATCTTTTGTTGATTTGGTTGATATGGCATTGAGATATGAAAGTTTGATGAGTAAGAAGCCGGTGGCTCCAGTTGCAGCTTCAGGTGGGAATTTCACTAATTCAAATAAGCGAAAGTTCGATCCCAAATGGAGAAAGACGAATAAGAAGAAACCTGGGAATAACAACGGACCTCGAAAGTTCTACATTTGTCAACAGGAAGGGCATTTGGCAAATAAATGTCCTAGAAAAGGATTCCAGCAACAACAGCAACTGCATGAGAGCGGCGCAGGATCAGCTATGGTACAGAAATCATTATGCTTTAATTGTCATCAGCCAGGACACATGATCAAGAATTGTCCACTTCTGCAAAGGGCACCTCAGAATAAAGTTTTTGCTTTGGAAGCAGGACCATCTTCTTCTACGATGGGAAAAGGAGTATTAGAAGGTACTTTACTTTTTGATGGAAAATATATTAAAGTTTTGTTTGATTCGGGTGCTTCCTTGAGTTTTATTTCTTTGGACTCTGTTGAAAAGTTCTCTCATACCCCAAATTCTGTAGACAATCCTATCTTGGTATCCAATCCTATAGGAGGGGTGACCAAATTAGACACTATCTGCAACGACTTGAAGATCTCTTATTTATCCCACGGTTTTTCTTGTGACCCGTATGTATTGAATTTTAAGGGATTTGAACTTATTTTGGGAATGGATTAGCTGGATAAGTACAAAGCCGTTTTGAATTGTGATGAAAGAACAGTTTCGTTGGAAACTAATCTGGGTAGAATTGCCAGAGTGTCGTGTGATAATTCTGGGATTCACTTAAGCAGTCTTTTGCATGGAATTGGGACATCTGAAGAGAGTGTTGAAGATATCGATGTGGTTCAAGATTTTGCTGATGTATTTGAAGAAGTTAAGTGTCTGCCACCACATCGAGAAATAGAATTCCGAATTGATTTGATTCCAGGAGCTGTGCCAGTGATTCAGCCCAGTAGGAGAATGGCTCCTAGGGAGAGAGAAGAGTTGATTAAGCAGACGCAGGATCTTTTAGAGAAAGGGTTGATTGGACCCAGTTTTTCTTGTTGGGGTTTGGCGGCAGTATTTGTGACCAAATCGGATGGATCGTTGAGGTTCTGTGTGGATTATAGGGAATTGAACAAAGTGACTATCCGTAGTAAATATCCTCTTCCTCGAATAGATGATCTTTTTGACCAGTTGCATGGTGCTTCTATCTTTTCTCAATTGGATCTAGCTTCAGGTTTCCACCAGTTGAGGGTAGTTGAAGACAGTATTCCCTTGACTGCATTTAGGGGACCGGATTGTTTCTATGAGTGGTTGGTTATGCCTTTCGGATTAACCAACGCTCCTGCCTACTTCGTTGACCTTATGAACCGAGTCTTTAGGGATGTGTTGAATAAGTTTGTGCTGGTATTCATTGATGATATCTTGGTCTACTCCAAATCCGAAGAAGAGCACAGGGAGCATTTGAAGATTGTATTGAAGACTCTGAGAAAGCATGTGCTGAAGGCGAAGTTTTCGAAGTGCCATTTCTGGAAATCGGAGGTTAAATTTTTAGGGCACATTGTTTCGAGTAAAGGCATTTCTGTAGACCCAGCGAAAGTTGAAACTATTCTGGAATGGAAACAGCCAGAGACACCAACGGAAGTTCGCAGTTTTCTAGGATTAGCTGGCTACTACAGGAATTTATCAGGGATTATTCCAAGATTTCTTCGCATCTGACTAAGCTGACTAGGAAAGGAGCAAAATTCAAATGGACACCTCAGTGTGAAGAAGCTTTTCCAGAATTGAAGATAAGGCTTACTAGTGCACCGGTACTTGCTATTCCGGATGGGAAGAGAAAATTCGAGGTTTACACTGATGCTTGTATAGTTGGTTTGGGAGCAGTTCTGATGCAGAACGGAAGGGTTATTGCGTATGCTAGTGGGCAATTAAAACCTCAAGAGAATAAGTACGCTACGCACGATCTTGAACTGCTAGCCATTGTTTTTGCTTTGAAAATTTGGAGACATTATCTTTTGGGAGAGAAATTCGAATTGTTCACGGATCACAAACCGTTGAAATATCTATTCTCTCAAAAAGATCTTAATCTGGGACAGCAGCGGTGGGTTGAATTTCTAGCATCCTATGATTTGGATATTCTGTACACTCCGAGGAAAGCGAATGTCATAGCTGATGCTCTCAGCAGGAACGCGGTTCTATCTCTTCTGGAAGTGGTTCCATCTCTTATTGAAAGGATTTCAAGCAAGCAAGAATGTGATAAGTTGTTGAGGAGGATCATCAAAAGAGTCAGGAAGGGTCAGTGTCCCAGTTTTGAAATTGATGGCCAAGGAACACTAAGGATTAACGGAAGAATCTGTGTTTCGAATGATAAGGAGTTAAGGCAGGAAGTGTTGTCTGAAAGTCATCGCTCCAAATTGAATATTCATCCAGGAATTTCGAAGATGTACAAGGACATGAGGAGAGCTTTCTGGTGGCCGAATATGAAGAAGGATGTTGCTAGATTTGTGAATAGTTATGCCATCTGCCAACAAGTTAAAGGTGATCAACAGAAATCTGTCGGATTATTGCAGCCTTTGGAAATTCCGAATTGGAAATGGGAAATGATCTCGATGGATTTTATCGATGGTTTGCCTAAAACCAGGAGAAGGAATGATGGTATATGGGTTATTGTGGATCGTTTAACTAAGAGTGCCCATTGTATACCAGTAAAGGCAACCCGTACTGCAGTTTCTCTGGCGGAAATTTTCTTGAAGGAGATAGTTAGATTGCATGGTGTTCCAGTCAGCATAGTAAGCGACCGTGATCCTATTTTTACTAGCAAATTTAGGGAAGCTCTACAATCAGCAATGGGAACAAATTTGAGATTGAGTACAGCCTATCATCCTCAAACGGACGGACAGACGGAGAGGCTTAATCGTATTCTTGAGGATATGCTGCGGGCTTATGTTTTAGATTTTGGAGGATCTTGGGAAGACCATCTTCATCTAGTGGAATTCTCTTATAATAACAGTTATCAAGCGAGTATTAAGATGGCTCCTTATGAAGTTTTATATGGAAGATCGTGTAGATCCCAATCTTGTTGGATTAAATCGAAGGATCGTCTTGTGCTCGGACCCGATCTTATTCGAGAAGCTTCTACAAAAGTTGAGCTTACCAAGAAAAGGATGACAGCTGCTCAAGATCGTCAGAAGATATATGTGGATAGAAGACGAAGGCCATTGGAATTTGAGATCGGAGACTTGGTTTTTGTCAAAGTTTCCCCAATTAAAGGTGCTATAAGATTCGGAAGGACGGGAAAACTTGCTCCGAGATACATTGGACCATTTCGAGTGTTGGAAAGAATTGGAGCTGTAGCCTATAGGATTGAATTGCCAGAGCGGATGTCTGGGATTCATAATGTGTTTCATGTATCACATTTGAGGAAATTTGTTCATGATCCATCACTGGTTGTAGAACCGGTAATTCAAGAAGATTTGGAACTCGAACCCAATTTAACTATGGTCAGAAATCCTGTTTGGATCGTGGATCGAGACGAGAAGCAACTCAGGAACAAAGTGGTGAAACTCGCCAAGGTGCAATGGAGTGAGGATCCCAGAGATTGTACCTGGGAAACTCTCGATGGTTTTAGGAATGCTTGTCCGGATTTATGTTCGGATAACTAGTGATGTTGGTTAGAGTAGACTGTTTGATTGTGTTATTGTATGAATGATATGTACGTTTGGATTGTTAATATAAAAGCTTTTGAATTAACTGTTGTTTTAAATTTCGGGGACGAAATTCTTTTAAGGGGGGAGGAATGTAACAACCCGGAATTTTTTACAGCATATTTAATAAATATTTAATCTAATTTAAACTAAATACAAGCTTCTCAAATTATAAACTGATGAGATCTTAATTTTATATGTGCCTATAAAGAAATTTTGGATTTGAAAATTTAAAATGTAATCTTTTAAAATTATCTATAACAAAATCTCTCTTATTTAATAAAATCTAAGATTCTATATTTTATTATTTGATAATATACATATGAATACAATTGTAGTTTTAAAATGATAAAGCTTAAAAATAAACAAACATAGTAATATTAAACATGGACATGGAAATTTAAAACTTAAGTATAAAACAATATAAATGATTCTAAACATAAATATACAAAACAAGTATAAATCATAATTATGAACATAAGTATAAACCATAATTATAAAATATAAAATGTGACTAAGAATATAAATGTACAAATATAAGTTATAACTTGAAATATAAAAATACAAACACAATGTTATGAATCAAAGGCTTGTAAAATCTGAAATACAAATAGAATACAAGTAATATAGTCAAACAATAATCTGTAAAATTCAATTGTACAACACAAAATCTTTAATAAAAATTTATAACAAAGATACTTTGTAAATTAAGTATGCAAGAGACAAAGACACAAATTAAATATAAACCTTAGGTACTGCTGTAAGTTTATATGCATAAGAAAAACAAAGTTTTCACTTCAAATATAATAAAACAAAATCTGTGTCTTATACAAAATATGTTTGGCCGAAATAAAAATAAATATCTTTCTACAACACATAAGTAAGTATCAGCAAACATTAATTAGATGTAAACATAAATGAAAGCACATACATTTAATAGCACAACATTTTGTTCAAGCAAGTACTACAGCCGAATTTCTATGATAATTTCTTTCTGCAGGGAATTAACTTCATATCCAATTAAAGAGCATGGCAATACAAACAAATAAAACTGTCCAGTTATAACTTATACTGTTCAAAGCTTCTATATATATCCACCTATATATTATGTTCGTTTATAAAACTGAACAAAACCTAAAGCAAACCTGAGAAACATTATTGCTTTGCAAATATAAATAAAATTCAAACCAAAAAAACAAAAAAAAGGAGGCTTCAGGAAAGTTTCTTCTGCAATTTCATCAACACTTCACTTTCTGTTCAAAGCTTGTTCTGGTGAGTAAACTTATTTTTTCAATTTAAAATTTGTATATTTAACTTACAAAGATATGTGCTTTGATACCTGCTTGAATATTTAACCTTGAGTACTTCCTGTTACATTGTAATATATGACGTGTTCTTCAGAAATTTTGAATATCTGAACAAGTAAGAAAAGAAATTTGTAAACATTTCTTATATAAATGATTTGAACTTGGTATTATTGCTAATTCAAGTTGATTATCTTAAATCATGGGCATGCAAGCTAGTTTGAAGCTTTACAGTATTTTATAAATACTGTTAATTCAAGTTACAGGTAAAAGAATTAAAAGTCAAAATTTGAATGTTTAAATTTATAAATTCAATAACATATTCTGATTTCATATACTTAATTAGGATTTTTAACACAAAAATTATGATTTTTAAGCAAAGATCAAAAGAGCAGTTTTAAAAGAAAGCTAAAATGGTATTTTGTCAATTTTGGATAGTTGGGAAAATTTTAACAGTTGTAAATTGTTATGAAGAAAGCATGAAGACAATTTAACATATGAAAATTGTCAAAAGAATTTTCGAATGAAGGGATTTTGAGTTTGAGGTAAGGGTAGGGTTTAGTTCACGTTTCTAATGGGTCTGTTATTCTCGGTGATTTCTTCATCAAGGAACGACCGAGCTGGGAGTATTTTTGAGGGATGAAGGAGGAGGACATTGGCGACGCGTGGCAGGAAGCGCGACTCAAATGGTGGTCGGCGCTAGGAGGAAGAGGGGTTTTCGTTTTTGCTGTTCGAGTTTCAGTTCACCCAGAGGGGTATTTTTCGATTTCGTGGTCTTTGATTCGAGTTAGCTCTTGAATTCGAGTGGGGGGGTCGAAGTGGAGTTTGTGGGGGCTGTCGTGAGTCGCCGGAGGCAAAGCGAACCACCGTGCACGTGCACGGTGGTGAAGAGGTATCTGGCGAGTTGCCTTGGCGGTCGCGTGCTCGTTCTCGTGAAAGTTGAGGTTTCGCTTCGGGGTTGTCTTCGGGTCGTTTGCGTGAGTGGGCTAACTGTAGTTCGATTTATAACTGATACTTAAAAAAATGAGAAGAAGAAAAGAAGCAGGAAGAATAAAGAACAGGATGGAGTGTGAGAGAGAGACGCGGGTAAGACACGAAGATAACTCGAGACTGTCTCGAGTAGAGAAGGTGTTGTCTTGGGTACCTTTCTTTTTGGACTTGTATGCTTTTGTTTTAAGTATTTGTTGAACTAAGTTAGTAAAGAAATCAGTTAGTGTTAGTTTAGTACTTGATTTAAAGGTTTATTTAAGAAGAGTCTGTAAAGATAGTTGATGAATATAAAGTAACTAGAATATAAATTAATTTATACATAAAATTAAATTAATAACTTTTAATTAAATTTGTAATTAGAGAATAATTTTGTATTTAAATCAGTTTAACTTAAGAAAGTTTAAATTAATTACTTAAAGTTAATTAATAAATAAGTGGTAATCAACTTAAATGATAAATTAAGGATTATATGATTAATAATTGATAATAATTGATTAATTAAAGTAATCTGTGATAATTAAATAAGTAATTAAATCTTATTAACTAATAATTAAGTTATTAATTAACAATTGAGGATAACGTAATTAACTGAGTAATTAAGTAACAATTGTTGAATAAAAGTTAATTAATAATTAATTAAAGATTAGATGATTAATAAGTTAATAATTAATGATAATTAATTAACTAAATTAATCATTAATAAGCTAATTAATCAGTGATCAATTAAGTAGAATAAAATAGTTTATTCTTAAGCAATCAATTAAGTTAAGTAAAACCAAACTGTTTGGTATGAATTGATAATTCTGTTTGATTGACTTTGTTATCTGTTGATGATATTTCTGTGATATGTTATAATATATTATGGATATCTGTGATAACTGTGTATGATATATCTGTTATATCTGTTATGTGAATTCTAATATTAAATTGAACTGTTAAGTTAAATAGACAACTTGGCCTTTAAAATGGCGTTTGGATTCCGGTGAGACCGGGATCGGAAGAATCAATTTTGATTCTCCGAAGACCACATCGATCCAAATTAAACGATAGGTCGTGACTTATCATTTAGTCATCGAGATGGTGTTTCAGAATGCAAGGGTTATCGTCGTTAACTCTGAGGGTGATTCCAAAATGAGTGTAACGAGATAATGCCTTCGGTTTCGTTCGAACCCGGAACGAACTTGTATGGATTAAATGCTTTCAGCACATCGTTAGGCGGACGATGAACGTCCTAAGAATAATGTTCAATAAAGGTAATCGCAGCCTCAAGCCTCATCAACCGGGAATGGCTAAAACAGGGGAGATGCAGCAAGGTTAGATGGGTCATGCCCAAGCAGGACAAGATATTCCCTTGTCTAGATGTCCCTTTTTATTTCGGCTGTACGAGCAGTTATTAGCCACAACTGCGGGGTTATCTTGTTCGGGACTATTAAGTAAGGAATGGTTCCGTCCTTGTGTTGTAGGGGGTCGGGAGTGATCCTCGGTACGATGATCTAGGCCCCGTACTGTGACGGGCGGTACCCCAGTAGCCCTGCTATTGTTGGAAACTCATTTTCCTTACGAGACCCTATGGTTTTGATTTGTATTACCCACTTTCATGGCTAGTGGCTGGACTTTAATAGATGTAACAATTTCGGCTATTTTCTATTTACTTGAAAACCCTAGACACTATTATAATATCACTGATGTTCCTACAAAATGTTTTGGTTAGCATAAGGTAAAAACTTACCCTATTTATTTGTGGGGAATCTTACGTGATACCTTTATTTCAAATGATTTTCAAAGTTAAGCAATTTTAACCTGTTTACTCATACCAGACCCATGTCTGTCCCGGAGTTTATATTTTGTTTTTCATAAACTCTTGGGTACTCAAATTTTTATGAGTAGCCAAATGATAGGTATTTGGAAGTGTTGATTTTCTTGAAAAGCTATTTTGGAAAGAAGACTAGACGTATGTACCTATATATGTAGATCCGCTGTGTAGTTAGTATATGCTGTATTTTGGATGTATGTATGGACATATATGTATATGACAGTCCTGTGGTATGATATTGTATAACTCTGATGTATGTATAACTATGTAATAGTTATGTGATGTATTATATTTTGTTCCATTCCGCTGTGAGATTCTGATGTTGTTATTCTTTCTTTCTATTCTTTTCTATTTCTATCCCTTTCTTTCTTAATGATGAAACGTCTTTCTAGGGTTAGAAAGGCGGGTCGTCACAGTTGGTATCAGAGCGCTAGGTCGAGCGAGTACCTAGGCTCTTGTGTAATATTTATCTTGAGAGTGCGTATTTGTATTTTCATATAATTATATATATCTATCTAAATTTGTTGAGTTACCTGTTCAGGTGACCGATATGAGTTCCGGAAGAAGAGGTAGAGTTAGGGCCAGTACTTCAACAGATGATGGACGGAGTCAAAATGCTAGTGAGGCTGCCAATCCAGTACCGTGTCAAGTTAGTTTTGCAGCTTTATGCAAAGATTTCAAAAATCTTGGAGGCCAACCATTCAAAGGTTCAGAGTCAATAATTGAAGTTCAAGACTGGCTACGCTCTTGCGAACGTATTTTCAAGAGCATGAAATTGTCTGATGAGCGTAAGAGGCATATGGCATTGTGGCAATTGCAGGGTGGTGCAGCAGCATGGTGGGATTCAACTATTGCAAATATTTCTGAGGATGACATTTCATGGGACAGATTTAAGGAGTTGTTTGAAGAGAAGTTTATGCCGACGGCAGGGAGAACCCAATTGTATCAGGATTTTCTGTATTTGAAGCAGGGTAGCATGTCTATTTCGGAATATGAAACCAGATTCAACGAACTCTCTTGTTATGGACCAGGACTCATCGATACTCCTCTGAAAATGAATGAGAAATTTGTGCAAGGATTGAGGCCTGCATTCCATGGAAAATTGACAGTGCTTCTGAAGGGATCTTTAGTTGATTTGATTGATATGGCATTAAGATATGAAAGTTCGATGAGTAAGAAGGCGGTGGCTCCAGTTGCAGCTTCAGGTGGGAATTTAACTAATTCAAGTAAGCTAAAGTTCGATCCCAAATGGAGAAAGCCGAATAAGAAGAAACCTGGGAATAACAACGGACCTCGAAAGTGCTACATTTGTCAACAGGAAGGGCATTTGGCAAATAAATGTCCTAGAAAAGGATTCCAGCAACAACGGCAACTGCATTAGAGTGGCGCAGGGTCAGCTATGGTACAGAAATCATTGTGCTTTAATTGTCATCAGCTAGGACACATGATCAAGAATTGTCCACTTCTGCAAAGGGCACCTCAGAATAAAGTTTTTGCTTTGGAAGCAGGACCATCTTCTTCTTCGATGGGCAAAGGAGTATTAGAAAGTACTTTACTTTTCGATGGAAAATATATTAAAGTTTTGTTTGATTTGGGTGCTTCCTTGAGTTTTATTTCTTTGGACTCTGTTGAAAAGTTCTCTCTTACCCCAAATTCTTTAGACAATCCTATCTTGGTATCCAATCCTATAGGAGGGGTGACCAAATTAGACACTATCTGCAACGACTTGAAGATCTCTTATCTATCCCACGGTTTTTCTTGTGACCCATATGTATTGAATTTTAAGGGATTTGAACTTATTTTGGGAATGGATTAGCTGGATAAGTACAAAGCCGTTTTGAATTGTGATGAAAGAACAGTTTCGTTGGAAACTAATCTGGGTAGAATTGCCAGAGTGTCGTGTGATAATTCTGGGATTCACTTAAGCAGTCTTTTGCATGGAATTGAGACTTCTGAAGAGAGTGTTGAAGATATCGACGTGGTTCAAGATTTTGCTGATGTATTTGAAGAAGTTAAGTGTCTGCCACCACATCGAGAAATAGAATTCCGAATTGATTTGATTCCAGGAGTTGTGCCAGTGATTCAGCCCAGTAGGATAATGGCTCCTAGGGAGAGAGAAGAGTTGATTAAGCAGACGCAGGATCTTTTAGAGAAAGGGTTGATTAGACCCAGTTTTTCTTGTTGGGGTTTGGCGGCAGTATTTGTGACCAAATCGGATGGATCATTGAGGTTCTGTGTGGATTATAGGGAATTGAACAAAGTGACTATCCGTAATAAATATCCTCTTCCTCGCATAGATGATCTTTTTGACCAGTTGCATGGTGCTTCTATCTTTTCTCAATTGGATCTAGCTTCAGGTTTCCACCAGTTGAGGGTAGCTGAAGACAGTATTCCCTTGACTGCATTTAGGGGACCGAATTGTTTCTATGAGTGGTTGGTTATGCCTTTCGGATTAACCAACGCTCCTGCCTACTTCGTTGACCTTATGAAACGAGTCTTTAGGGATGTGTTGAATAAGTTTGTGCTGGTATTCATTGATGATATCTTGATCTACTCCAAATCCGAAGAAGAGCACAGGGAGCATTTAAAGATTGTATTGAAGACTCTGAGAAAGCATGTGCTGAAGGCGAAGTTTTCGAAGTGCCATTTCTGGAAATCGGAGGTTAAATTTTTAGGGCACATTGTTTCGAGTAAAGGCATTTCTGTAGACCCAACGAAAGTTGAAACTATTCTGGAATGGAAACAGCCAGAGACACGGACGGAAGTTCGCAGTTTTCTAGGATTAGCTGGCTACTACAGGAAATTTATCAGGGATTATTCCAAGATTTCTTCACATCTGACTAAGTTGACTAGGAAAGGAGCAAAATTCAAATGGACACCTCAGTGTGAAGAAGCTTTCCCGGAATTGAAGATAAGGCTTACTAGTGCACCGGTACTTGCTATTCCGGATGGGAAGAGCAAATTCGAGATTTACACTGATACTTGTATAGGTTGTTTGGGAGCAGTTCTGATGCAGAACGGAAGGGTTATTGCGTATGCTAGTCGGCAATTGAAACCTCAAGAGAAGAAGTACGCTACGCACGATCTTGAACTGCTAGCCGTTGTTTTTGCTTTGAAAATTTGGAGACATTATCTTTTGGGAGAGAAATTTGAATTGTTCATGGATCACAAACGTTGAAATATCTTTTCTCTCAAAAAGATCTTAATCTGAGACAGCAGCGGTGGGTTGAATTTCTAGCATCCTATGATTTGGATATTCTGTACACTCCGGGGAAAGCGAATGTCATAGCTGATGCTCTCAGCAGGAACGCGGTTCTATCTCTTCTGGAAGTGGTTCCATCTCTTATTGAAAGGATTTCAAGCAAGCAAGAATGTGATAAGTTGTTGAGGAGGATCGTCAAAAGAGTCAGGAAGGGTCAGTGTCCCAGTTTTGAAATTGATGGCCAAGGAACACTAAGGATTAACGGGAGAATCTGTGTTCCGAATTATAAGGAGTTAAGGCAGGAAGTGTTGTCTGAAAGTCATCGCTCCAAATTGAAGTGTTCCGAATGATAAGGTGATCAACATAAATCTGTCGGATTATTGCAGCCTTTGGAAATTCCGAATTGGAAATGGGAAATGATCTCGATGGATTTTATCGATGGTTTGCCTAAAACCAGGAGAAGGAATGATGGTATATGGGTTATTGTGGATCGTTTAACTAAGAGTGCCCATTTTATACCAGTAAAGGCAACCCGTACTGCAGTTTCTCTGGCGGAAATTTTCTTGAAGGAGATAGTTAGATTGCATGGTGTTCCAGTCAGCATAGTAAGCGACCGTGATCCTATTTTTACTAGCAAATTTTGGGAAGCTCTACAATCAGCAATGGGAACAAATTTGAGATTGAGTACAGCCTATCATTCTCAAACGGACGGACAGACGGAGAGGCTTAATCGTATTCTTGAGGATATGCTGCGGGCTTATGTTTTAGATTTTGGAGGATCTTGGGAAGACCATCTTCATCTAGTGGAATTCTCTTATAATAACAGTTATCAAGCGAGTATTAAGATGGCTCCTTATGAAGTTTTATATGGAAGACCGTGTAGATCCCAATCTTGTTGGATTGAATCGAAGGATCGTCTTGTGCACGGACCCGATCTTATTCGAGAAGCTTCTGCGAAAGTTGAGCTTATCAAGAAAAGGATGAAAGCTGCTCAAGATCGTCAGAAGAAATATGCGGATAGAAGACGAAGGCCATTGGAATTTGAGATCGGAGACTTGGTTTTTCTCAAAGTTTCCCCAATTAAAGGTGCTATAAGATTCGGAAGGACAGGAAAACTTGCTCCGAGATACATTGGACCATTTCGAGTGTTGGAAAGAATTGGATATGTATCCTATAGGATTGAATTGCCAGAGCGGATGTCTGGGATTCATAATGTGTTTCATGTATCACATTTGAGGAAATTTGTTCATGATCCATCACTGGTTGTAGAACCGGTAATTCAAGAAGATTTGGAAATTGAACCCAATTTAACTGTGGTCAGAAATCCAGTTTGGATCGTGGATCGAGAAGAGAAGCAACTCAGGAACAAAGTGGTGAAACTCGTCAAGGTGCAATGGAGTGAGGATCCCAGAGATTGTACCTGGGAAACTCTCGATGGTTTTAGGAATGCTTGTCTGGATTTATGTACGGATAACAAGTGATGTTGGTTAGAGTAGACTGTTTGATTGTGTTATTGTATGAATGATATGTATGTTTGGATTGTTAATATAAAAGCTTTTGAATTAACTGTTGTTTTAAATTTCGGGGACGAAATTCTTTTAAGGGGGGAGGAATGTAACAACCCGGAATTTTTGACAGCATATTTAATAAATATTTAATCTAATTTAAATTAAATACAAGCTTCTCAAATTATAAACTGATGAGATCTTAATTTTATATATGTCTATAAAGAAATTTTGGATTTGAAAATTTAAAATGTAATCTTTTAAAATTATCTATAACAAAATCTCTCTTATTCAATAAAATCTAAGATTCTATATTTTATTGTTTGATAATATACATATGAATACAATTATAGTTTTAAAATGATAAAGCTTAAAAATAAACAAACATGGTAATATTAAACATGGACACGGAAATTTAAAACTTAAGTATAAAACAATATAAATGATTCTAAACATAAATATACAAAACAAGTATAAATCATAATTATGAACATAAGTATAAACCATAATTATAAAATATAAAATGTGACTAAGAATATAAATGTACAAATATAAGTTATAACTTGAAATATAAAAATACAAACACAATGTTATGAATCAAAGGCTTGTAAAATCTGAAATACAAATAGAATACAAGTAATATAGTCAAACAATAATCTGTAAAATTCAATTGTACAACACAAAATCTTTAATAAAAATTTATAACAAAGATACTTTGTAAATTAAGTATGCAAGAGACAAAGACACAAATTAAATATAAACCTTAGGTGCTGCTGTAAGTTTATATGCATAAGAAAAACAAAGTTTTCACTTCAAATATAATAAAACAAAATCTGTGTCTTATACAAAATATGTTTGGCCGAAATAAAAATAAATATCTTTGTACAACACATTAGTAAGTATCAGCAAACATTAATTAGATGTAAACATAAATGAAAGCACATACATTTAATAGCACAACATTTTGTTCAAGCAAGTACTACAACCGAATTTCTGTGATAATTTCTTTCTGCAGGGAATTAACTTCATATCCAATTAAAGAGCATGGCAATACAAACAAATAAAACTGTCCAGTTATAACTTATACTGTTCAAAGCTTCTATATATATCCACCTATATATTATGTTCGTTTATAAAACTGAACAAAACCTAAAGCAAACCTGAGAAACATTATTGCTTTGCAAATATAAATAAAATTCAAAACAGAAAAACAAAAAAAAGAGGCTTCAGGAAAGTTTCTTCTGCAATTTCATCAACACATCACTTTCTGTTCAAAGCTTGTTCTGGTGAGTAAACTTTTTTTTTCTCAATTTAAAATTTGTATTTTTAACTTACAAAGATATGTGCTTTGATATCTGCTTGAATATTTAACCTTGAGTACTTCCTATTACTCTGTAATATATGAAGTGTTCTTCAGATATTTTGAATATCTGAACAAGTAAGCAAAGAAATTTGCAAACATTTCTTATATAAATGATTTGAACTTGGTATTATTGCTAATTCAAGTTGATTATCTTAAATCATGGGCATGCAACCTAGTTTGAAGCTTTACAGTATTTTATAAATACTGTTAATTCAAGTTACAGGTAAAAGAATTAAAAGGTCAAAATTTGAATGTTTAAATTTATAAATTCAATAACATATTCTGATTTCATATACATAATTAGGATTTTTAACACAAAAATTGTGATTTTTAAGCAAAGATCAAAAGAGCAGTTTTAAAAGAAAGCTAAAATGGTATTTTGTCAATTCTGGATAGTTGGGAAAATTTTAACGGTTGTAAATTGTTATGAAGAAAGCACGAAGACAATTTAACATAAGAAAATTGTCAAAAGAATTTTCGAATGAAGGGATTTTGAGTTTGAGGTAAGGGTAGGGTTTAGTTCACGTTTCTAATGGGTCTGTTTTGCTCGGTGATTTCTTCATCAAGGAACGACCGAGCTGGGAGTATTTTTGAGGGATGAAGGAGGAGGACATTGGCGACGCGTGGCAGGAAGCGCGACTCAAACGGTGGTCGGGGCTAGGAGGAAGAGGGGTTTTCGTTTTTGCTGTTCGAGTTTCAGTTCACCCAGAGGGGTATTTTTTGATTTCGTGGTCTTTGATTCGAGTTAGATCTTGAATTCGAGTGGGGGGTCGAAGTGGAGTTTGTAGGGGCTATCGCGAGTCGCCGGAGGCGAAGCGAACCACCGTGCACGTGCACGGTGGTGAAGAGGTGTCTGGCGAGTTGCCTCGGCAGTCGCGTGCTCGTTCTCGTGAAATTTGAGGTTTCGCTTCGGGGTTGTCTTCGGGTTGTTTGCGTGAGTGGGTTAATTGTAGTTCGATTTATAACTGATACTTAAAAAAAATGGGAAGAAGAAAAGAAGCAGGAAGAATAAAGAACAGGATGGAGTGAGAGAGAGACGCAGCTAAGACACGAAGATAACTCGAGACTGTCTCGAGTAGAGAAGGTGTTGTCTCGGGTACTTTTCTTTTTGGACGTGTATACTTTTGTTTTAAGTATTTGTTGAACTAAGTTAGTAAAGAAATCAGTTGGTGTTAGTTTAGTACTTTATTTAAAGATTTATTTAAGAAGAGTCTGTAAAGATAGTTGATGAATATAAAGTAACTAGAATATAAATTAATTTATACATAAAATTAAATTAATAACTTTTAATTAAATTTGTAATTAGAGAATAATTTTGTGTTTAAATCAGTTTAACTTAAGAAGGTTTAAATTAATTACTTAAAGTTAATTAATTAATAAGTGGTAATCAACTTAAATGATAAATTAAGGATTATATGATTAATAATTGATAATAATTGATTAATTAAAGTAATCTGTGATAATTAAATAAGTAATTAAATCTTATTAACTAATAATTAAGTTATTAATTAACAATTAAGGATAACGTAATTAACCGAGTAATTAAGGAACAATTGATGAATAAAAGTTAATTAATAATTAATTAAAGATTAGATGATTAATAAGTTAATAATTAAAGATAACTAATTAATTAATTGATCATTAATAAGCTAATTAATCAGTGATTAATTAAGTAGAATAAAATAGTTTATTCTTAAGCAATCAATTAAGTTAAGTAAAACCAAACTATTTGGTATGAATTGATAATTCTGTTTGATTGACTTTGTTATCTGTTGATGATATTTCTGTGATATGTTATAATATATTATGGATATCTGTGATAACTGTGTATGATATATCTGTTATATCTGTTATGTGAATTCTAATATTAAATTGAACTGTTAAGTTAAATAGACAACTTGGCCTTTAAAATGGCGTTTGGATTCCGATGAGACTGGGATCGGAAGAATCAATTTTGATTCTCCAAAAACCACATCGATCCAAATTAAACGATAAGTCGTGACTTATCATTTAGTGATCGAGATGGTGTTTCAGAATGCAAGGGTTATCGTCATTAACTCTGAGGGTGATTCCAAAATGAGTGTAACGAGATAATGCCTTCGGTTTCGTTGGAACCCGGAACGAACTTGTATGGTTTAAATGCTTTCAGCACATCGTCAGACGGACGATGAACATTCTAAGAATAATGTTCAATAAAGGTAATCGCAGCCTCAAGCTTCATCAACCGGGAATGACTAAAACAGGGGAGATGCAGCAAGGTTAGGTGGGTCATGCCCAAGCAGGACAAGATATTCCCCTGTCTAGATGTCCCTTTTTATTTCGGCTGTGTGAGCAGTTGTTGGCCACAACTGCGGGGTTATCTTGTTCGGGACTGTTCAGTAAGGAATGGTTCCGGCCTTGTGTTGTAGGGGGTCGGGAGTGACCCTCGGTACGGTGATCTAGTCCCCGTACTATGACGGGCGGTACCCCAGTGGCCCTGCCATTGTTGGAAACCCATTTTCCCTACGAGACCCTACGGTTTTGATTTGTATTACCCACTTTCGTGGCTAGTAGCTGGAATTTAATATATGTAACAATTTCGGCTATTTTATATTTACTTGAAAACCCTAGACACTATTATAATATCACTGAAGTTCCTACAAAATGTTTTGGTTAGCGTAAGGTAAAAACTTACCCGTATTTATTTGTGGGGAGTCTTACGTGATACCTTTATTTCAAATGATTTTCAAAGTTAAGCAATTTTAACCTGTTTACTCATACCAGACCCATGTCTGTCCCGGAGTTTATATTTTGTTTTTCATAAACTCTTGGGTACTCAAATTTTTATGAGTAGCCAAATGATAGGTATTTGGAAGTGTTGATTTTCTGGAAAAGCTATTTTGGAAAGAAGACTAGACGTATGTACCTATATATGTAGATCCGCTGTGTAGTTAGTATATGTTGTATTTTGGATGTATGTATGAACATATATGTATATGACAGTCTTGTTGTATGATATTTTATAACTCTGATGTATGTATAATTATGTAATAGTTATGTGATGTATTATATTTTGTTCCATTCTGCTGTGAGATTCTGATGTTGTTATTCTTTCTTTCTATTCTTTTCTATTTCTATCCCTTTCTTTCTTAATGATGAAACGTCTTTCTAGGGTTAGAAAGGCGGGTCGTCACATTAGGAAATCACTGTGGGTTGAAATGATATAAACGCAAACGATCTTATAGATTAGGAAAATCATTATGGGCTGAAATGATAGAGCCAAGTAATTTTATTTGAAACTATAAAATTGGGATACAGGTTGAAATGATATACATATATACATATATATATATATATATACCCGGAAAATTTATAATTTTGGGTTGAAATGATACACACCCTAATCACTTGACCATAGGATAGAAAACTATATACGGACACCGTTGGTCTATTTTAAAGTGTTTTCTAAATTTATAAATATGTTTTGGTTTAATAAATTGATTTTAAAATTTAATTAAAAAGATTTATTTAAAATTATATTTTTGAAAATAAAATAAAATATAAATTTAAAATATATGTTTTAAAGTTAATTTATAAGTTGGGGTTTTTAAAAGTAAAATTTCAAATTTTGAGTTATAATTTAATTTAATTTTTTTAAAATATATTGTTTAGTATTTTATTTGTAAAATATAAAATAAAATATTTTAAAAATATAATTTATAAAATTATTATTATAGTTTTAAAGGATTTGCTTAAAATTTAATTTTATATAATTCATTTAATTGATTTTATGACGATTTTAATAAATAAAGATAAGGAAAGAGAAATTAATGTTAAATTATAAATTTAATCTAATTAACAGAATTAAAATAAAATAGGGTTATTTAATCTATTTGGTTATGGATTTTCCAAAGATATGATTTTGGAATGTAGATAATTTAATGTGAGAGAATTTGTAAGTTAATTGTTTTGAAGCTTAAATATAATTGAAGTTAGATATTTTAGCAATTGATTTAAATTGTACTTAAGATTTTTATTATTTAAATGTTTTTTAAAATGACCACGGTGTGAAATAAGCGTTTGGTTGTTAATGAGACAGGGATCAGATATTGTCATACTTTCTGCCAATAACGAAAACCACTTTAATGATTGTGCACGTGGTGGAGAATCCAGAATGAAGTAGGATGGTTTGGCGAAGCTACTAGAATGAAGTAAGAGAACGATGATGGATAGCCTTGACTTTCGAGTCATAATTAAAATGACTAAAACAAGAGCTATACCGGGCCAAGTGGGGTCGGTCCTCCTATCGAGCATGTTTCTTCGAAACTATATCTGTTACTTTGTGATTTGATTGATTGCACCTTTGATTATGGGGGTGTGTCTCGACGTGGGCGGTAATAGCTGCTATTTGTTACCAACAGTCTGGGATTGCAAAACAATAGTATCCTACCGTAGGCATTGCCCGCGTGCCTTGTCATATTTATCCTAATCGAGTCCACTACAACTTTGATTTGTATCGTACCTACGGAGTGCTCATTGAGTAAACCACCGGTTAGGTGGAACTTACACTATCTTTATAGACTATGGTATTTATATAAAATGTGTCAAGGGGGATATGGGTAACGCCTTAACCCTACTTTAATACTTTACTTTACTGTAGACACTATCAATGTAGCGTATTGTGTTGTGTATGTAGATAGTTTGACGGATCCTTAAAGGATGAAAATCCCAAACATCCTTTAAGTTATTATTGCTTTTCACTTGTACATTTCACTTGAGTTGATTTACTTACATAAGAATGTTAATCCTGACTCGAGTGTTTTTTTTGCTTTATGCTCGGGTCAGCCTGAGTAACACAACATTCTAGATTTGATCTTTTAGAGCTGGAGACTAGCTGAGGATCTTTCTATCTATCTGCTTAACTATTTCAGTCATCTTTGCTATTTCAGTTATTTCTATTTCAGACTTTGTTATTTGCTTATGTATTAGCAAACTTCTACGTATTTGAGATTTTTGTTGTATTTTCTTTAAACTCTGATGTTGTAGTAGCTTCATAAATGTAATGACCTGATACTTCGATGACATAAATAAGAATTTTAATGAAAATTTTGAAATAAAATTTATTTTTAACAACAAAAATTTGACAACGAAAACTATATATTTGAAATGCGTCCATTGAAATAAGACGATAAAATTTATTTTGCGTCAAAGTTTGTTCGAAACTTGGTCAGAAATTTTTCAGTGTGAATTATTAAAATTTAAAGTGTGAATATTTTCGCAAAGAAATGATCTAAAAAAATTCTGATTAAAATATCAAAGTTCATTCCATCCAATTCTGACCTTTGTAGCTCCGTTTGTCTAAAATTTCCTTTTTCATTAAATTTCAAAGCGATGGCAGTGGCAATAGATGAAATTTCGTTGTGAACGTCGTAGCACAGATTAGATTACATTGTTGGATTTTTCTTGTCGTGCTGGTCTCCAAGGTATATTTGTTTTCGTGTTTTGGCTTTCGTTGCAAAGCGCTAAATGGTTGAGATAGTGGTCCGTGACCATGTCCAGTTGGATACTTTTCCCATCACCATTTCTTTTCACTTCTTTTTAAAATTTTCCCTCAGCCAAATTACATTGCATGAGCCATCTCCATAATAAATGCTACATTTAATGACCTACCGTGCACTCTTTCTTTATTATTTATATACCCACATTCTTTTTCTTCATCTCATTTTCTTTGTTTCTGAAAGTATTTGCTTAAGAGAAAATATAAGTATATGTATACATCTCCATGTAATCGCGACGAACCGCAAATTCGTACCCTTTGAATCGACAATAAACCATACATGTCCGACCTAAAAAGCACAAACTTACGGAAAGCCATGAGAAAGAAAAGAAGAGAGAAGAAGAGAAGAGAAAAAGGAGAGAAGAGAGATTAAAATAGAATAATACAGCATCTCACATCGCAGCGGAAAGCATATAATATCATATAAATGATCTTTATAAAACAGAAACTTTATATACATACATCAATCAGAGTTCAACAATCAATCACTAGTCATCAGCCTGGACAGTTATAATAACCTGACCTTACAATTGCCGACAATATACAACAACAACAATGCCCAAAGCGGATAATCAATACTGATACATGTATACAAAAATGAAGATCTTCATCTCTCCTGGTGAAGCTCCAAATTCACCAAATCTGATCCTGTAAATATACTTGGTCTGACCCGAGCATTGAAAGGGAAGAACGCCCGAATCAGTCTGGTAAACCCACGTGAGAAACATACTCAACTGAATTTATTAAATTACCAAACTTTTCTAAATTACCGAACTTTTCCTTTCCAAAACAAAAGTATCTCGTAAGACATGCCCACACATAAACATGGACATGTTTTTACCTTACGATAACTAAAACATTTCATATCAAATCATCTTACATTATACTAGTGTCTATTGCACAAATAATATTCAAATAGTCGAAATTGTTACCATTATTAAATTCCAGCATGCTAGGCTCTACAAACAAAATGGAAGGTACGTAGTGGAGTTTGGATTTTTATACAAATGACCAGGTGAAGGGACTGCCTTTCGGTAGTACATCTCTAGAGGAATGCACCGAGGAACATCACAAAGGAACCTCTACCCAGACAAGGTCGGCCTATCTCTGTAACTAGATAGTACCAAAAATATCATCCTTCGGTCATTACTGACCTTTCCTGAGGGCCCACGTAGCATACAAACCATAATAATTTACATCCTGAACGTCATAGCGGAAAGAAATATATTTAGAAGAGGATGATCATATCCTAATTTGGAATGACCAACTTAGCCTTGCCGCATCTAACCATGTTTCAGTCATTTCCGGTTCTTGAGGCCTGGGGTAACGATTACCATTCACATATCACATCACTTTGAATGCAACACGGCCATTTCTGTTGACTGCTGATTGCCTTCTAAAAAAATACAACCCTTGAGCTCGTACATCTCAAGGAGGGTGTTAAGTTAAGAGAAGTTGCCTTCTCCGCCACCACTGATGTACGTTTGTAAAAACCAGTGTACGTAATCTTTAGAAATGCAATGTCAGACAAACATCCTGTAACGATCCCGATTTTTAATTAAAATTAAATTGATAATGAAAATAAATTTTTGAATAAAATTCCAAATTAATTTGAATTTTTTAAATTAAATGGGATATTTGTTTATTTGAGTATTGATTTTAAAATTTAATTGAGGTTTTGAATTTCTATATTTAAATCTTATAGATAAAAGTAACATCCAAAAGTTATCAATTTAAATAAATAATATGTTTTAAACTTTTGAATTTAATTTCAAATTAAATTGGAAGAAAAATCTAAAACAAATAAAATAAGTGGAAATAATATATGAATTAAATCCCAATTTTATTTTGAGAATTAAAATATTGAAATAATAAATATTGTAAAAAGACATTTAAATTTAAAATCTTATATATATATATATATATATATATATGTATGTATGTATGTATATTACAAATATGAGTAAATTGAATGCATATTTAAAATTTAATTTAAATTTGTTCAGGGTGAGTGTGGATATAACAAATGGACATGAAAGTTTATATTTCAAGTTTGAAATTGAAAATTGAATTTAAATTTAAAATAAATGTTCGAAAAAAATAAGTAGCATTTGAAAAGAATAAAGATATACATTAATTTCTAAAGTGTATAAGTTATAAATATAAAATTTATAAAATTCATTTGCTTTGTAAACATCAAAGGCTGAATATACATTGCACATGGAAGGTAGAGTAGCATAATCAGCAAAATCTAAAGCATATGATTCTCTCTTTACAAATGGCATGAAGGTAACATTGCTCAAAATAAAATAATCAAATAAAAAAATTCAGAAAACTTTTCACCTTCCAATTCGAATTTTTAAATCTCCTAAACATCTGAAGTTCAGTAATCAAAAGATTTTGCAATCTTTAAACTCCAACACTCAAGCAAGAAAAAAATTCAGAGAAAAGAAAGGAAGAAAACTGTCAATGTCTCCTTCAAATTCAAAGTAAACCTGAAATGTTTCTTAAGTATCAAGTGTAGTGTGATACATTCAGGTAAGTTTTTAAAATTTTATAGTTAATAAAATTGTGATTTTGAAGTCATATTTTAACAACAAATTTAAATCAAACTGCAGATTTGTCTTAAAACAGTGAAGCTTCAGGTTTTGACAAAGAGCAGTGCAAAGTTTTTTTTTTGGGAAATAATTGAAAAGGCAAGTAACTTTCTTTTGAAATTTAAACTTGACATTTAAATCTTTAATGAAGAAAGAATGTAATACAGCAACATTCAATCAATTACTTGTAGGAAGAAGCAAGATCAAAGCTTTAAAGCTATTTTGGTTTTCTAGTTGCAGGGAATAAAAAGGTCTCTGTTCTTTTAAAAATCCTACTGTAAGTAAATAAATAAATAAAAATTGTTGTTATTGATAAACTAAATGCATAAGCTCAACTAAGAATAATCATAAATCTGTAACCATCAATTGCAGATCTAAATCCCCAAAAGAATTAAAGTAGAAAAAAAAGGAGGTAGTTGCAGGCCTTCATCCATCTCTGTTTGAAAAACTGTCAGGAAGACACTTCTTTCCTCTGGAAAATAAGTGATCAAACCTTACCTTGATCTGATTTATGATTTGATGCATGCTTAAAGTAAAGTTGTGAATCTGCTTGAATGTATACCATATATATACATAGGTGTGTGGCTGTGCATGTTTGTTGATTGAGTACATCTCTATTTTTAAGAATACAGGCTGTAAAACCTGTTTCAGAAACTAAGAGCTATTTCTCGAATCAGTTTTAGGCTTCGAGATCTAAGTAAAATTTGTTTGAATGACCATGATTTAAGTCTTAAAAATTTAAGTATAAGTTGTTAAAGCATTTTTTGAAATTTTAGAGAAAAAAAAAAGACAGTGGACAATCTTCTCTGATAAATACAGTGAGTAAATCTATTGCTTGTTCAAATTTCTCCTGTGTATGAATGCCTGTAGGAATAGGAATGGTTTGCATATGAATGAAGTGTATGCTTATGCTTTGAAATTCTTTGAAAAACTTTTGTTCCCTGCTCCTATTTCCTGTAAATTTAGTACAGGGAAATTAGAATTTTCTCTCCTATTTTCTTTTGGAAAAAGGGAAGAAAATTATGGACTGCAAAATAAGTTTAAGTGTAGTTCAAAACTTACGCTGTGCTTTAGAGTTAAATCAAAGCAAATTTTGTAGTTTTCCTTTAATGGAAAAACCGTAAACATGGTCATGCTCAAATCTCTGGTTCATAGAGTAAACTATCTACAACTACAACCTCTTCTACCTTCTCTTTGCTTCTGGAAATAATTGTAAGTATGTTAAGTATTGTTTTAAACCTGTATTTTATCTCAGTAATGAATCAAAGCAGAGAAACCTGAATTATCTTCACTGGGAAATGATAAACTCAGTAACAACCCAGATAAGCAATAAATTCGAACATCACATATTTGTATTTCAGTAATATTACTTGAATCCCCTTGAAAAACGATGATTTTTGGAACCAAAATGAAGATTTTTTCATTGAGCCTTCATCAAGAAATTTGAGTTGATCAGAAAATTCAACTTTTGTCAAGTTCCGACGATCCATGTGATCGTAGTTCGTGTGATCTTCGTCGCAGCTAGATTCAATGCTCGGCATCACCATAAAAATACTAGAATAATTTTTAAATCTTTGAATTTTTGATTTGAATTTAAAATAGGGTTTAAGAAACCATTCTCGTTCGAGGTAAACACGACGGAGATGCGCCGTCGATAAGCGACCGGACTTCACGTCTCCGGCGCCATTAGAATTGTCACATGTCGACGAAGCCGTGGACCAAATATTGTGGCCTCTGACGATCAGAGGAGGCGGGACGAGCCATTTTTCTGGTGAAGCTTGCTGAGTTGTTGGGTTGAGTTGACCCAATTCTTGTTTTCGAAATCGATTCGGGTTTGGGTGGTTGTGTGGTTTTAGGGAGAGGGTCATTGACTTACTGGTGGCCTTGGCTCCGACCATCGGCGGCGGTTCCAACAGTGCACGTGCACAAGTAGGAGTTGGATGTCAGTGTGATGGTTCTAGGAGATGGAAGCAGGTGTCTCGAAGCAATGCACGAGAAAACTGGGAAGAAACTCGAGGTTGGGCCCGTGCGTTTTAGTAGTGTATCGGGTCGATATTTAAAACTTAATCAAATTTTGAAAAAATATTATACGAGTCGTTTTGGGGAGGAACTCGAAGCAGGAAAGCATGGTTCTCGGGGGCAACTCAGGAAAGTCTCGGGTCGGGCTTGAAAGAAAAAAAACAGTAAAGACCAAGTTTTTGACAAATTTTAAACATTGATTTTAGAATCTTTTTTTTTGAAATAAATTATCGGTGATAAATTAAGGGTTTTTAAAACTAGATTAAAAAAGTGTGTAAAATTTATCTTGATAAAATATTTGAGAAGTAAATCAAATACTTAAATATTTAACTAAAAAGAAAACAAAACAAAATTCTTTAAAATGATTAAATGATGATTTTAAACAATTAAAATTTGTAATTACTTTATAATTAAAGTTGATTTATTAGAGGATCATTAAAAAAAATAAGTTTTAAATAATTAAAATTAAGGGTTAATGAATTAAGACGATTAAGAAAAAATTAATTAATAAAGCTAATTAAGGTTGAACCAGTTTATAGTTAAAAGTAATTAATCATTTATTTAAAATTTATAAATAATTGTATGGTTAATACACTTAATCATATTCACCCTAATTAGAGATGATTGACCATCATCAAATACTCTATACTGGATTGACATTTTTGTTGTGATGTTGTGATTGCTTTGTGATGGACTGTGATTTGTGATTTGTTCCTATATGTGTGTAAAACCCTTTTTGCCCATGAAACGGCATTTGAACTTCGATGCGACAGGGAGTCGGATTCCAGTTGGTTATCCGAAACCCACATCGAATCATATTAGTGAATCTTTGTGATTGATAAATTTACTTTATCTATGAATCTGTGAATGAAGATAAGCGTTATGGGTTATACCACTTACCGATATATCTGTGATGATTGATGTTGTGCACTATCGTGTAATACCCCCGGACTACACTATACACACACAAATATGGATTGTATGTGGATCACATATTTCTGAAATAATTTTTAAGATCTAATTTTTTAAATCTAAATGGTTTTGGAAATGGATCGGATTTAAAGTGAAAAGCTTTTGGAAAAGAATTTCTAAAACAAAAGTTATTTTGAATAACTTAATTTAGTTTTGAAATCTGATTTAAATTTGAATTCAAAAATTTGAAATTGAATTCTATTTCGAGAATTTAAGATGTAAAAAGGTTATAGAAGCTTATATGGGTTTCAAACCATTTTTAAAGGGTTGTTTTGGGAATTAAATTTAACCCAAAGATTTTGACTTCTATAAATGAAATCGGATTTTTCCAAAATGAAAACTGTTTGTTTTCAAATGATAAAGCTTTCGTATAAGAAATGAATTTCCAATGTGTATAAAAGGAATTTCAAGTTTGAATTGAAATGGTTTTCCAAGTTGTGAATGAATAATTGAAAACGGGTTTGGAAGCTATGAGTAAAACCTTGGATTTAAAGATTAAATGAATTAATCCAATTAAAATGGATATTGTTTTGGAAACCATAAATGGTTCTTTGTGAAACTAGTTAAACTTTGTGAAATAAATCTTTTGTTTAAAGATTTGAAATGGTAATTTTTTTTAAACCATTTAAAGGAAAGTTTTGAATAATAAGTTGTGACTTAACTAAAAATCCCATGTCCATTTGTTTTTAAATATTGCGCTCGTTATTCGGTTTAGCCGGGAGAGGACCTTGTGTCATATAACCCATTCTGAATATGATACGTCGTTATGGATAGCATTTGAAGACCGGTGGTGAAGACCGGGTATTTACGAGAATGATAGGACGACCTATCGATTGTATCTGCACTGAGTAGCTATGGTATAGAGATTTCCTAAGTGATGGGAAGTCCGATCGGGATTGTGAATACCCGGATTTGCAAGGGCTTCTTCGGAAGTGCCTTCGGTTCTGTTCGAACCCGGAACAGACTTGTATGGTTGTGTGTCTGACACTACACTTTGAGATGCAAAGCCGATTTTTTTCAAATACATATCTGTTGGTGGCAGAGAATTTATTCTCTTAGCTTAACACCCTTCTCTGAGACGTACGAGCTCAGAGGTTATGTAGTTGAAGGTTATCAGCGATATACTCCCAATTTGGTAGTGTGGCACGCTAAGTGTTGTTGTATGTTGATGATCATTTGTTGATCATTTGTTGATCAAAGCATGGCTTTGTGAAAATGCGTAGCTTTGTGGTCGATCCCTCATCGAGCCTCACGAACCGGTAATGGTCGAAACAGGAGAGATGCGGCAAGGTTTCAGGGGTAGCTCCCCTAGGGTATGACCATTCCTTCTGGATATGGAGCCCAGATACTTAGTCATGTGGACACTAGTATATTTATTACTGTGTGATGTTGTTGTTGGAGGGCCCTCGGATAAAGGTCCCAAAGGACCGGGGGTGGCATATCTCAGGTTTTATTCCCCGGGAAGGGGGTAGCCGGCCTTGTTTAGCAGAGAGCCAGGTAGGTTCTCGAGGCGTCCCGCCAGAGGCGTTCCCATGTGGCAATAGGAAGTTCCTTAGCCTGACCATTTGTTGGAAATCCATTCATCCAATATGCGTCTTGTACGGTTTTAGTTGTATTACATGTCATCTACTTATGGTGGCGCCCCACTGTTTGGATGGTAGCTATAGTATCCGGATCCACTGTGGGAATGATTTGGAAGATCCAAAACTAAAAACAGCGGTATTTGCTAGCAACAACATCATGGAGGCAGTCAATATAGAGTCTATGCTGGCTAGGATTAATATTGTACTTTCGAAATGGTTTTTCCACACCGTGCACTTATAGTAATAATATCGAAGAATTTTTCTTGTATCAAGCATATTTGACTATCATAAGGAGAAATCTCCTCCAATTCTGCGTTTGCATTGTATGTGTGGCGGGAGGCCTTATGGTAGTTTCATTTTCCCAAAATCATTGCGGATTTAAACTTTAAAAGCTTTGTTGTTTGTTTTAAAAGATAAAGTTGTTTTGTTTGCTCACACCAGTCCCATGACTGACCTGGAGTTTATTGTTCCTTTCCTAAACTCTGGGTGCCCACTATTTTCCACACGGGCAGTCTAGAGTTGGGTTTTCAGATAATCCTGTAATAGGTATAGATTCGTTAGCCTTCGAAGCTCTTTGGATTTGTGGATCGCATTTGCTACACTTTAGCATTAGACGAGACTTGCTCATCTAGGTGAAATGTGATGAGGGTTCGAGCTAGCTTTGGATTGAAGATGGAGATCTTGGAGTTTGGCATTGAAGACACTATCTTTCCGCTGCTATTTTCTTGTATCTCTGATAGTATTGTTATCCATTGTACCATTCTATTGTATTCTGTTGTATCAGATATTGTATTAAATGTTGTATGTCAATTGTATCATGCATATTTCTTCCGCTGTGTTGTACTTATTGTGTTATAAGCTCCGGCGAACCAGGTTCGACGTTTGGATCTGCGGCATTTGAATACGAGTGTCGTATTCGGTGTCGATTTTCGAAGGTCGAGTCAGCGTCGTTAGACATCCATACAAGTTGTCCAGAAATAGGACAAACCGAAGGTACTTTTCTACCACATCCTGTCGTGAAATCCCTAGGATAGTAGCGACAACCCTTTCAATGGATATTTCATAACGAAGAGACTGTTGCTACTGGATGTATATTGGGATTTTAACCCCAAATGATCAACAAGCAGTTCTCCACTATGAAAATCCTGAATATCAATATCATCACAACCAACCTGCACAATCGTTGCATAGATGTTGGTCCGAAGTGGTTTATGGATAAACCGATATCGGTCTCTTTGCACCAATAAGGCAAAAGCGTTTCTCAACCTTACAAAGAAACTAAGTCTCATAGACTTATCACGTTTTCAACTTTCAAGTTGCTATCCTTCGGCCAAGAAGGAATCTTGATAGATTGGAGAAATACTCCGCACTACATGAACCAACATCCTCAACACAAACGATAATCAAGCCTACATAGATGGCTACATACTAAGTGTACGAATAAATAGTTCCCACATCAAGTCGAGGAACTAAAATGGCCAAATTTGATAGTCAGTTATTTAACTATCAAAGAAAACAAACAAATATTTAGCACCATAAGTAATCACTAGGCCCTTTTAATTAATTAAATCACTTTTCAAATATTCACTTCAAATTATCTTTAAAAAGATATATTCTCAAAACCATTCCAATATTCCATATTGGAAAACATTTACATATACTTATTTAATAATAAGTAATTCACGATTCTCTTTACTTTCAACACTTATAAAATATTACATATACTTAAATCATGATTAAGTATATTTATTCTTTAAGGAAAACATTCTCTTAAACATATTTATTTGGGTCAAAACGAATGTTGCGTAAAGCATCGTTACGACAGCCCAAAATATTAGTATAGACTAGATAGATATATAAATCTGATATACTATACAAAATATCTCCTTTCAAAAATCATTTACTATAACAACAGTGTTATGTCCATCATTCTCTTACTTCTCGAAAACGTCTATTTCAACAATGAATGTTCAAATCTATTTATTCGATACTTAACATGTTTTAAAACATCTCTCAAACCATTTAACTCTGTTTAAAAGATCATTTTCCAAAAATATCCATTTAATTTAAAAAGATTATTCACTGTTCAAGATCGTGAATATAATTCTCTAACCAAATCCATCGCTTTTATACCTTTAATTAAAGGATTGTCCATCGACCAAAATTGTGAATATAATTCCTTTAATAACCTTACATATTTAAATTATCAAAATAAGTTGATTTTGGCTTATAAAATAGTGTTTATAAACTCCATTTCTATTTCATAAAAACTTCCATTTATAAAATCCCTTTATTAACCAAACTCATTTAGCTCGTTTATATGCCAAAATCCAATTATAAGTTAAGTTACTTATAAATATCTTATTACAAATTCATTCTTTTATGACTTCATCGAATTCATAAATCTTATTCACTTATAGATTCCATTATAACTTCATTTTTAACAGTTATAAAACTCCTTTATAATTCCATCACTTTTGGTTTATAAAATTCAATTTTATAAATCTTATACACATACCACTTATAATAAATTCAAAAATCTCAATTTAAACTATTTTTAAAATAGTTAACTCCATATTTCAAAAATCACATTCTGGTTATATTTTTCAAAAATCATAATTTCTGTAACATGAAAATTATAACTTTTATTTATTCAAAATAAATTAATTTCCTAAACCATTCAAAAATTAATAAAAAATCTATTTTCAAAATCACTTAAAAATCCTTTTTAATCTGGAAATCAACACTTTAATATTTTTAAATTTACCAAAAATAGGCCTAATGCTGCAACAGCACTAAATGCATCAATTATGATAGTCATATCATCGTATATCATATGATAACAGTATATATCACAATATCTGTAAATAAAATCAACACTGGTGAGGAATCCAGTTGGATTCGTCCAACCTGTCACCTACAACAAATATACATATTAGAAAATACGTACAATGTCCGCTTCGAGACAGACGCATGTACAAAGGGTCATCCGCTCATACACGGAAGCGTATAAGGACTTATCTGCTCCAACAGGCAGGAATATATCCAAATATCAATCAATATATATAACATATCATATATCATCCAAATTTGTTGTACTTTGATATTTTGTGTATATAGTTACAGCTTTTCATTGTATAAAAATGTTGTTATTTGTACATTATATTTGTTCCGCTGCGATTGTGAGATTCTGTATTGTTTCTATTTCTTCTTCTACCTCTTTCTTCTTTTTCCCTTACGGTCGGGTATTTCCGGCATTCGATTGTTCGGCATGTAATACAAGGAAGTATTGACGTCAACTTTCGAAGGTCGAAAAACCAGGTCGTGACATTCATTACCCCTAAATTAAAGGGTTTAGCCTCTTATATTTGTTATAATAGCAACAAATGTAGAAAGCAACATGAAATAAGAAGAAGAAAAAAAATGCAAGCTGATGAAGGTAAATTGAGAGCTACTCTACTTGCATAAATATGAAGAGCATGAAATAAAAAGACATAAAACGAAATAGCATAAAAGAAAAGAGGCTAAGAAGCCATTTTTATTTCATGAAACATAGAGCTTAAAACTTGCATTTTTCAAAGAGTAGAAGATATTTACATGTACATAAAGGGCTATTTCTACATGCATAAAACCCTAAATCAATTTTTAGGGTGCTTCGCAAAATACCCTTTAGGAAGTGTGGCCACCAGGTAACCATTAGCCACTAATTAATCCATCACTAAAAGCGCATGAAGTTTTAACCTCCACTTAGTTATCCATTAGCTTCTAATTGTAGATTTAGGTAAGTGGGTGGGGTCCTTCATTATCATGAGCTTGAATTATTTTCTTTTCATTCCTTTTTATTCCCTTGTGCATGCACGTATTTTCATGAAACCCTCTTCCATATGCATCAAAATTTCCTATAAAAATAATGAAAATTTCCAAGTAAACATTCTCAAATTGACACTCGCACAAAAATAACCATTTTACCCCTGAATGAAGATGAATATACGATGATTTGAAAATAATTGAATTTTGGTTTTAAACATGTTAAAATGCCCAAATATGATATTTATTTACATAAAAATACATAAAATATGGATATAAATATATGCACATTTAAGTGCACATCAAATACCCCCACACTTATCTTTTTATTCGTCCTAGAAGAAAGAAAAACTAAGATAAATCCATTTTCGTTGGGAGCACAATTGAATTGAGCGTATGCAACAAGCCGTTAAACCTCTAGGTGTCTCCAGTAGGACAAGTGTTGTCTTATGAGGGTTTTTAGCGGGTACTACCCACAAAATCCAAATGCAAAGTCAAAAATTTACAAAATGCAAGATTTATTTACAATGGGATGAATGCAAGTTTTTGAAAATATTTACAATGAAAGATTCACCTTTAAATCGATATTAATAAGTTAAATATAATTTTTGGTCATTATCAAGAAATTTAAGTCCTTTTAATTATCAAATTTCCGAAAAAAATTAAGTTTTCATAACAGATAGGGTATAGTTTGCTAGTTGTTTTGGTTGATAACACAATGTAATTATGAAATGGATTCTTAGTTGATTTTCAAAGTCTGTCAAAATGGTATTTCCATCTCTTTTCAATAACAAGTTAAATCAAACAAGTCAAAATAGTGCTTGGATTTCAATTGCTTACTCTCTCTTATTTGAACTTTTTTTTATATTTACATATTCAGGTAAACTAAGGCTAGATATATTACCCGTGCACTGCCTTGCGGACTGATGTGAGGGGAATACAGAGCGTGGTGAGTGAACACAAAGGTTTGAACACTTATTGACTGTAGGCATTATTAAACAGAATTTTTATATACATAAACCTAACTCAGATAAACTGAGGCCAGCTATATTCATCGTGCACTGCCTTTCGGGCTAACGTGAGAAGGATACAGAGCATGGCGAGTGAACATACAAGTGTGTGAACACATGACTTTAGGTGTTAAAAATATATACATATATACAAACAAAAATTTACTTACATATTTTTTTGTGTTTTTTTTCTGTTTTTTTAGACAGAGAGAGTTTTGTAGAATCATCTTAACACCATTTAACTTAGAAGATAAAAAATTTATATCCTTTACTTTAAATTTACCAATTTTTTTAAACAAAAATTTTCAATTAGAACATACTTCATAATTAACACATATGAACTTTCCTATATACTAGTTAAACCATTGTTATCTGTAATCAAACTTCATTTTTATTTTTGTTAAGACAAATAAATTTTCAAAGATTTCAATTTATTAATCAAAACTTATACTTATCCTATAGTGTTCCTTTAAAAATGAATCAAAATGCTGAAATGAAATATTTTTTGAAATTCAGAAATTTTGAGATTTTTTTTTTTAAAATTAAAAATGAAAGTTCAAAAATACCATGAAACTTAAAAAAATGAAAATGAGACTCCCCCCACACTTAATATTGACTGTGTCCCCATAGTCAATGCACGATATAATGAGTGCAACGGGGAAAAATATGTACATATTTACAAAAGAGGGTTAACATTCTTACTAAACGTAGCTTGGCTCATGAAGAATATTGAGCTCATCCTCTTGGTTACTGGGCAATTCCAAGAAAGGTTTCAAACGATGACCGTTGACTTTGAAAATCAATTCATCCCTGGGTTTTTCTATTTCTACGGCACTATGTGGAAAAATAGTTCGTATCACAAATGGTCTGGTCCATCTCGATTTAAGTTTCCCAAGGAATAAATGAAGTCTTGAGTCATATAAAAGAAATTTCTGTTTAGGCGAAAACGTTTTCCTTAGGATTGATTTGTCATGAAAAACTTTTGTTCTTTCTTTGTAAATTTTCTCATTTTCATACGTGTCGTTCCTAAGTTCTTCTAGTTCGTTGAGTTATAGTTTTCGATTTTCGCCAGCTTTATCGAGATAAAAGTTTAAGTTCTTTATTTCCCACAACGCTTTATGTTCGATTTCAACGGGTAAATGGCAAGCTTTACCATAAACTAAACGAAATAAGGACATCCCAAGGTTAGTTTTGAAAGTAGTACGGTAAGCCCAAAGAACGTCGGTCAATTTCTAAGACCAATCTTTTCAATTTTTGTTGACAGTTTTCTCCAAGGTTTTTTTTATTTAACGATTTGAAACATCAACTTGCCCACAAGTTTGAGGATGATATGGAGTGGATAACTTGTGGGGTATCGAGTATTTCTTCATTAATGTTTCAAAAGATCGATTGCAAAAATGAGTTCCATTATCACTGATTATTGTGCGAGGTGTGCTGAATCTCGAAAAGATATTTCCTTTGAGAAATTTCACAACAATTTTATGGTCATTGGTTTTGCAAGGAACGACTTCGACCCATTTTGAGATGTAATCCACAGTGAGAAGGATAAAAAAGTTTCCAAAAGAATTAGGAAAAGGTCGCATAAAGCCGATACCCTAAACATTAAAGATTTCGATCGTAAGAATGGGGTTTAGAGGCATCATATCTCATCGAGAAATTCAACCAAGCATTTAACATCGATCGCAAGTTTTACAAAATTCAAATGAGTCTTTGAAAAGAGAAGGCCAATAGAAACCATAATGAAGCAACTTTTGCCATGGTTTTTCGAGGAAGGAAATGTCCATCGCACGCTTGATCGTGGCAAAACGAAAGAACACTGCTAATCTCATTATCCGGAATGAAACGTTGGATGATTTGGTCGGGACAATATTTAAACATGTATGGATCGTCCCAATAGAAATATTTCACTTGGGACGTGAATTTGTATTTGTCATGTTTGGTCCAAGATGAGGGAGTTTCTTTAGTGACTAAGTAGTTCACTATATCAGCGTACCATGGATCGATAGAAATTGAAAGGAGTTGTTCATCGAGGAAGTTTTCATTGATTGGCTAAGAAGGTGGTGCATTCGGAAGATGAGATAAGTGATCGGCTATGAAATTATCGGATCCTTTTTTGCCTTTGAATGTAAGGTCAAATTCTTAAAGTAAAAGGATCCCAACGTATCAAACGAAATTTATCATACTTTTTAGCGAAGAGATATCGAAGCCAGAGTGGTCCGTGTACACAGTAATTTGTGAACCTATCAAGTATTGTCGGAATTTTTCAAGAGCAAAAATGACAGCTATAAGCTCTTTTTCTATAATTGTGTAGTTGAGTTGAGCGTCGTTCAAAGTCACAATCATGTAGTAAATGACATGAAGGATTTTGTTAATGTATTATCTTAAGACAACATCAACTGCAAAGTAAGAAGCATCACACATTATTTCGAAAGGAAGATCCCAATTCGGTGCGCAAATGATTGGAGAAGAAACGAGTTCATTTTTGAGACGTTCAAAAGAAGAGATATACTCAGAGTTGAAATCGAATGGAACGTCTTTTCCGGTAAGAGTCATCAAAGAACGAGCGATTTTACTAAAGTCATTCACAAAGTGTCGGTAAAAGCCAACATGTCCTAGAAATGATCGAATGTCCTTAAAAGAGTTGGGAATGGGTAGGTTTGCAATTACGTGGATTTTCACTTTATCTACCTCAATTCCTTTATTTGAGATGATATGTCCAAGGACTATGCCTTATTTGGCCATAAAGTGGCATTTTTCCCAATCCAAAGTCAAATGTTTTTCTTTACATCAATTTTGAACCAACTCGAGATGATGTAAACATTGGAAAGAAGAATTCCCAAAGATAGAGAAATCATCTATAAAAATTTCTAAAAAGCGTTCAATCATGTTGGAAAAAATGCCAACCATGCATCGTTAGAAAGTAGAAGGAGTGTTATAAAGTCCGAATGGACACATGAAAGTCATTTTCTCTTGATCTTCGGGAGCGATTGGAATTTGGTTATAGCCAGAATAACCATCAAGGAAGTAGTAGAATTTGTGGCTGACTAAACGTTCGAGAATTTGGTCGATAAATGGAAGAGGGAAGTGATCCTTATGTGTTGGAATAAGTTCATTTGAATCGTTTTTGACAACGGCTAGCCCAGACTTTTTGGTTCAACGTGAATTGGGCTAACCCATGAACTACCAGAGATTGGGTAAATGATTCCATTGTCGAGAAGTTTAAGAATTTCATCACCATCGAATCTTTCATTTTTGGATTAAGCCTTCATTGCGTGTCACGAACATGCTTGGCATCATCGATTAAATGGATGCGAAGTTGAACAATAGCAGGGCTAATTCCCTTAATATCGGTAATGGACCAGCCAATTGCTTCTCTATTTTTCGAAAGAATAGAAAGTAAGGAGTTCCTGATCAAAAGAGAGTTGCAGAAATTATGACGGGCAATGTTTCGTTATCACCTAAGTATGCACACGTAAGGTGATCGAGAAGTGGTTTGAGGTAGAACTTTGGGAGTTTTTCTATCAAAGAATTGGGTTGAGATTCGAACTCAACTAGAAGCGATTCAAAAGGAAGAGTGTATTCAATCTCGTGAAATAATTTTTCATACTCGGCCTCGCATTCATCGTTAAGATCAAGTGTCTCATTTTCAAAGTTTTCGTGAATGGCACTAAATTTCAAATTTTGGTCATAAGTTCATTCGATTGGCTTTCAAGATTGAAAATGTTGAGATCCAAAGTCATGTTTCCAAACGAGATTTTCATCAATCTGTTACGACAATTGATTAAGGTATTTGAGGTGGCTAAGAATGGTTGGCCTAAAATCAATGGAATTTGACTTGCAAGATTTGTCACGGGTTGTGTTTCGAGAATGATAATACCAACGGGGAATATGAATTGCCCTACTCGAATAAGCACGTCTTCGATTTCTTCCAGGGCTTCTTAATGGAATGATGAGCGAATTGAAGCGTAACTTTTGTAGGTTTGAGCTCACCTAAGCCTAATTGTTCGTATACGGAGTACGAAATCATGTTGACACTCGCGCCTAAGTCTATCACACATATGTTAATCGTCTTGTCTCCAATTATACATGAAATTGTAGGGCAACCAGGATCTTTGTCTTTTACGGGCATGGATTGGGACAAGACTTCACTCAAACTGGTGGCTAAGAAGACATTTTTAGACACTTGAGTGTGTCGCTTTTGGGTACAAAAGTCCTTAAGAAATTTCGCATACGTTGAGACTTGCTGAACGATGTCAAGAAACGAAATGTTAGCTTGACTTGTTTAAAAATTTCCAACATCTTTTCCATTTGGTCTGAGTGTTTCTTTTGGTCGAAGAGATGTGGAAATGGAACACGGTACTCGGTAGGTGGGCCTACTCGAGTGGAAGAAGAATTTTGATTGGCATTCGATACAATGTTTGGCTCCACGTTCTGTTCAGATTCGTTCGTTGTTTTAGCAGCGTCGAGAGATGTTTTCGGTAATTGTTTGGATTAACGACTTGATTATCTATTTGTTTACTAGAAGGTCGAGCTTTGATAGCATTCAATTAGGTGACATTACTATCTGAACAACATGGGCTTGATTTGAATTTATGTTTTGATTTCTAGGATTTAGAATGGGCTGGCTTGGGAATGTTCCTCGTTCATGTTCACTTACAAAAGTGGCTTATTGACTCATTTTCATTTCAAGTTTTGCAATCAATTGGTTTGTGTTTTGCATATATGAGGTCAATAAATTTTGCAAATTATTGTTTGATTGAAGGATTTGAGTAGTTGCTTTATCCAATGTTTCAAGAGTTTTCTCACGTGAACATAAATGTTTATCGTCTTGGGGAGGATGAGAGAATTTGGTTGAAATTTTGATTGTTGCGGTTGGTTGTGAGACAAACCCACGAAGTTTGGTTGAAAATGGTTAGGCTGAAAGGGAGGATTCGAAGTATTATTCGAGAATGCTTGAAAATTGGGACGAACCATATTCGTGTTGAGATTGTTTTGGTTCCAAGCAAAATTTGGATGATTTCTCCAACCAGGGTTGTAGGTTGGAGAAAACGGGTCGTTTTTGGCTTTGTTGAAAGCATTGATTTGTTCAACAGAATTGGGACACTGATAGGCAATAAGATTAGGATCGTAGCATTTAAAACACATTGGTTGGGAAGCTTGGTTCATTTGATTCGACGAGAAAACGTTATCAAATTTTTAATCCTTGCGTCGGTCTTAGGTTCCAAAGCACAAGAAGATCCTATCGAGTGTGCACTCGATCATGAGTAAATTGATTTTACGTTCGAACGTTCTCATTGGGAAAACTTTTCGGTGAGTTTTTCAAGAAATTGCCAAGCATCATCGTGATGTTGGGAAAGAAAGTTGCCTTGGCATATTGATTCAAGCACGATTCGTGAGCAGTTTTCGAGTCCATCGTACAAGATTTGGCAAATCATCTATTTCTCGAATTTATGGTGTGGAAATTTTATCAAAATCTCTTTGAATCTTTCAAAATATTTTTCAAATGGTTCTCCCTTGAATTGATGAAAATTTACAATTTCGTTTCGGATTCTACTCGTCTTTTCCAAAGGGTAGAATTTTTTTAAGAAAGCTTTTACAAATTCTTCCCGAGTTTTGATCGAGTTCGATGGTAAGCTGTACAACCATTTTTCAGCGTAATCCGTAAGAACAAATGGGATTAATCGAAGTTTGATTCCGTCGTCGGAAAGTTTTTGGAGTTTAATGGTTGCGCAAACTTGTTTGAATTTCATTAAGAAAATGTATGAGTCATCGTGTTGAAAATTGTCAAATTTAGGAGCGTGACAATATGATTCGAGTGAATTTCGAAATGGGTATCCGTAGGGGCGGTAACGTGATGCAAGATGGAATAGAAACTCAATCGGAAAAGATTCTATCCATAAGAGTTCGAGGGGCATTCTCGTTCGCCATTTCAGGAGGATTGTTTGTTCAGGTTAAAAGGTTAGTTGTTGAGTCGTGAGTCCATCGATATGCTGTTGTGTCACGAGTCCAAGTACTCATACACAAGTGAAATTCGAGAAGAGAAAGAAGTTAGAATCGAGTTTGGAAAATGAAACAAGATTTGGAAAACGAAGTGAAAATTTTATTTTTGTTTTTTTAGGAAGAAAAATATTTACCAAGTGAAATTTATTTTCAAAAGAGAAGTTTGATTTTTGTTTTATTTTTGGCTTTTCAAAAAAAAATTATGTTTTTGTTTTTGTATTTTTTTTAATTTTCAAGCTTTCAAATATTTACCAAAAGGAAATTTTGTTTTTTGTTATTACAAAATGGGAATTTGAATTTTTTTCGTTTTGAGTTCATTTAATTTTTTTTCTTTTTGAAAAGATTTTATATAATTTTTTTTGATTAAAAATTTTCAAAGAAAAGGAAAAAAGATTTTTTGTTTGATTTTGGATTTTTTTTGTTTCTTTTAAATATGCATGAACTAATGCAACTAAATGAATACAAAGGACTTAATTACAGTTTTCTGTTCTTAGTAGCTCCTTACCCAAAATTGTATAATCACACTTTGCCTTAAATCAACAAAAATATTTCCCAGCTAGGTAACGGGCAGGTGTTGTCTTTGTGCCACGAATCACCGTAGCAATGCAACCGAAGGTTTAAGTAACTTCAGAGGAACAATCACTATAATATTTACGAATCACCATAATATTTATAAATGGTTATTGCTCTACCGTAATCTAGACACCAAAAAATAAAATTGTTCAAAGAAAACAATTGTGAAGAAACAATTAAGTCATAGGTGAGCTCGTGACACCCTTAAATCGAATGTCTAACCTTTATTATTAGTCAAATTCTACAATGAAATGCGATTTGTGGGTTAAGGAAATGGTGATGAAATCCCTCACCTTATGTGAATTGAGGTATTTCCCTTAGAAAATAAAACAAGATGAGATGAATGCAAAACAAAAATTAAACGTGAATTTACAATGCAACTAAAATGAAGTTTGTTTTGTTTTTTGTTTTTGGATTTTGAATTTTTTTTTATAGAATGCAATTGCAAGCAACCAACAATGCAATTCGAATAAAAATAAGGGAAAATGGCACGATACTAGAGCGTTTAGAATTATTAGTAATTTGTTTTAAGGCGGTAATTTTTTTTAGCAAGCAAACCAGCAATTATTTTTGGCAAGCAGTTCTTCCTTTTAATCTGCTTTGGCAACCTGAAAAGGAGCGAACGAAGATATATTCAATTTTTTTTGGTTTTTTCTTCTTTTAATATGTTTATCAATGATGAAAAACAAAACAAGGGAAAATAAAATAAATGAAAACTAAAAAAAGTAAAACTAATACAAGTGAAAACAAATGAAAAATGAAAATTAAACAAAGTTAAACTTGTTTTTTTAGACTAAAATAAATGGAAAATAAAACAAAATAAACAAACAAATGAACATGGTATGTACAATAGCTTTTTTTTATTGTGAAGAGAAATTAACAAAAATTTAAAACTAAAGAAATTTATTTAATACCTTTTTAACAAACTAAAACTAAACAATTAAAAACAAAAGAAAACAATCACACACACACAAAAAAAAAAAAAAAAAAAAAAAAAAAAAAAAAAAAATTCAACCCAAAACCAGCCCCGATAAAATGAACTGAAAGGAATAATCTAAAATCACGAATCAAAATACAGAACACCCAAATTCTCAACTTCCACTCTTTCAAATCGGAAAATCACAGTAAAAAAAAATAATTCGCACCCAATTTTTTTTTTTTTTTTTTTTTCCTTTCCTTTTTTCTTTGCAACAACCACAATTGAATTAAGCGGTGATTTTGAGTGGAATCGAGTTCGACTTGGGATTCGAATTGAGTGGATTTAGGCTGAAGAGGGTGGTTCGGAGTTCAGTTCAAATCAAAATTATTCGATCCTCTAGTGCTCACTGGTGGTTTCTCATGATGTCGTGGCTATGGATTTCGTAGTGGAAGGGTCGCGATGGTTTGGGAAGTTCGTTTTTTGATGAGAATGGTTGCAGGCAAGCGTAGTGAAAATGGTTGATTTGGGGAGAATCGATTGTTAGAGGCTATGGTGAGGTTTGTGGTTGCTGTTGGTAGAGGGCAAGTTCGTGGCAACTTGGTGATACTAATGGAGACTTGGTCACTGTGCAGCTGTTGGTTTGGTCGATGATGATGGTGATGTGGTTGAAGGCACTATCGCAATTGAGTTGCTTTCTTTTGAAGGAGGTCAGGTGGTCGAGGTTGGATTGGATGATCGCGGAATTGGGTGGCTACATGTCAATAGATGGCGGAGGTCGTGGGTAGAGCAGTAGTCTGGTATAGGAGGTGGAGATGGTGATCAGGTGGATGTTGAAGTGATTGTCTGGTGAGAAAATGAGGGGCGATGTTTGTTGTTGGTTTGAGGAGTTATGGGCAGAGGTTGTTATTGCAAGTGTGATGATGGTTTTTTTGGCAGCAAGTAGAGGTGGAAGTTTTTATGATAGAGGGGTATATATGCAAGTGTGGTGAAGTCAGTTTGGTGAGTGAAGTTAGAATGCACTGATGAGCACTGCTATTTGAGGTTTTGTGAATGTTTGATGGTGAATGTGAGGAGTTTTGTGGCACTTTCAGGTGGAAGGAGGTTGTTTGGTATGATCAGTGTGGTTATGCACAGACGTGCGCAATGATGTGATGTATTTGATGTGGGCAGTGCAGTGTGATGTTGTTCAGTGCGGCTATGAGGGGAAGTATGATAGTGTTGTGCTAGCTGCTTGCTGGTGAGCAGTTTTTTTTTCCGAGATGAATGGTTGGGTTGTTTGAAGTGTTGAAGTGGATATGAAGGTTTTTTGCAGATATATGGTTGTTGTTGTGGTGGTATGGTAGGATGGGTATGCAGTTTTTTTTGTAAGTGACAGTTGATATGGTGGATGGCAGCCGAGATGAAGAGTGGCAGTGATGATGTTAAGGCAAGTCAGTGGAAAGTTTGTTGTTGCTATCTGAAATAGTGATAGGTGGTAAGGCTATTTGCTGCTGCAGGCTTTGGCGAGGAAGCAGTTTGATGTATGCTTGGTTGACAGAGATGGAAATGTGCGGTATGTTGAGTGATGAAATGCAGATGAAATGAAGTGGTATAGTATGTAGATGAAGGCAATATTGAGAGCAGAGGGAGGCTTGTGATATTCTGGTGTGGTCACTGATTTGCAGGCAGTGAAGTATGATGTGCAACAGTGAGGTTAGTAGCAATTCAGTGGTGGGTTTAGTGGAGAAGTAGCATGTGGGGTTGTCTGAAGGGTAATGGTGGGCTTGTGGAATGAGGTATGTCAGAGGCAAGTGTGATGCTAGGGGATTTTGTGAAGTTGGTCGGGGAGTTGACTCAAAGGAGGCTGCACTGGCAGTTTTGACAGTAGGATAGAGTGATGTTTGAGAAGTGGTCGATGCTGCAGGAAGTTGTTTGGTTATCAGGTGGGTTTGAGGTATGTGCACGGTTTGCACAGTGATGGTGAAGAGAAGTTGCACATGTATTGGATTGCAATGTGCACAGAATTGTGTATGAGTAGTTTTGCTTTAGGAATTGAAAATTGGAATTATAATGGTAAATGAAAATTGTAATTGAAAAGTGTACATATAAATTAAAAAAAAATTCTTTTTCAAATGAAATTGTGCAAAAAAAAACAAAAAAGTTTGTTTTGTTTTAAATATGCTAATGCAAATGAAAATAGACTAGAAAACAAGCACATAACAAAATGAAAACAAAAATCAAACAAACACACATGACTATTTTTTTCTTTTAAATGCAAACACACACAAAAATCAAACAAAAGTAATTCGAAGAGTAGAAAATAAAATCAAAGCAAATTGTTCGGCAACGGCGCCAAAAACTTGGTCGTCGATAGAATTTCTATCGGTTTAGAAAATTGTCTAACGAATTTAGAAATATAGATTTACTGCAAGCGCACGGCGTACGATTGTAGCACGTATGCGAGTACGGGTTGATCCACAGAGAATTGTTTAGATTTTGAAATTCTATTCAATCAAATTAAACCAAAGTTGAGAGATTGTTAACTAAAAAAACTAAAACTATGGAGAATAAAAATATGAGATTAAATAAGAATTTAGAGGCAAATCTTCTCTCATGATCACATAAATCAACATAATGAAATTATGATCTCTTTATGGTCATTTATGAATTTAGTAATGCATTTATCATAAGCATGCCTAATTATATTATTAATTAACACACTTAAACCATCAAACATTAATGCATCCTCTAATCCACTTACTAGCTTTAATGAAAATGATATAAAATTAAAAGTAGAATATATTTTAAGCATGACTTATTAACTATTGAATTAAAAACATAAACCATAAACTTTTTGGTTCTAAATCCACTTCCATTACCATGATCATATGTAGATGAAGAGCTAATTAGTGATTCATATGACTAAGCATAACCTATTTGTTTTGAACAACATAAGTTATCATTATGAAGAGCTAATTAGTGATTCATATGACTAAGCATGGCCTATTTGTTTTGAACAACATAAGTTATCACACTCAATATTAAACACAAAATCACACAAACAACTTACTTTCCATTAAGCACAAAAGAGACATAAATGAAAAATTATGTTGTGTATACATGATTCAAGAGAGCTTCATTACCCCTAAATTGAAGAGGTTTAGCCTCTCATATTTGTTATAATAGCAACAAATGTAGAAAGCAACATGAAATAAGAAGAAAAGAAAATTGCAAGCTAATGAAAGTAAATTGAGTGCTACCCTACTCGCATAAATATGAAGAATATGAAATAAAAAGACATAAAATGAAATTGCATAAAAGAAAAGAGGCGAAGAAACCATTTTTATTTCATGAAACATAGAGCTTACAACTTGCACTTTTTTCAAAGAGTAGAAGATATTTACATGTACATAAGAGGGCTATTTATACATGCATAAAACCTAATTCAATTTTTAGTGTGCTTCCCAAAATTACTTTTAGGAAATGTGGCCACCAAGTAACCATTAGCTACTAATTAATCCATCATTAAAAGTGCATGAAGCTTTAACCTCCACTTAGTTGCCCATTAACTTCTAATTGTAGATTTAGGTAAGTGTGTGGGGTCCTCCATTATCATGAGTTTGAATTATTTTCTCTTCATTCCTTTGTATTCCCTTGTGCATGCACATATATTTATGAAACCCTCTTCCATATGCATCAAAATTTCCTATAAAAATCATAAAAAATTCCAAGTAAAAATTCTCAAATTGACACATGAACAAAAATGACCATTTTACCCATGAAATAAGATAAATATATGATGATTTGAAAATAATTGTATTTTGGTTTTAAACATGTTAAAATGCTTAAATTTGACATTTATTTAAATAAAAATAGATAAAATATGGATGTAAATATATGCACATTTACGTGCACATCAGTGAAAACTAATTGGATAAACAAATATGAACTAAAAGTGAAATGATTATAAATAAAGTCACGACTTGTAAATTATTTATGAATAAATGGATGTTGCGATAAATGGTTATAATTAAAGTTTTGATAACTTTAAACTCAAGTAATGTCTTATAAAAAGGAGTTAAACCCTTAAAATTGGTTATAAACTTAAGGAAATTTCTTTTGAAATGATCTACAAATAAATGTAGTATTAAATGAGAGATATCACATGTGAAAATGAATGTAATTTAAAATGAAGAGAAATATAAGCAATGTTATGAGAATGAATATATTAATGTTTTATATTAAATGGAAAATAATTCCGTGAACAAACATTAAAGTATGATGTGATTTTTGTGTTAATCAATGAGATCAATAATGAATTTAAATCAAAATGTAATTGTGATGAAACAAAATGGAATAAATATGTAAGCTGTACGTATGTTGTTTTATTCACATATTTAATTTGATCCGGATTGGAGTACAAAGCTCGAGGTGAATTGCACCATTTGTGCTAAGGTTTTTCATTCGATTCTTGATGGGGAATATTTGTTTTGGATTTTTGGTTTGATTCTAAAATTCTCTATCATATAATATGGCTATGCAAGGAGAATGATGGTTTCTATTAAAGAAGCATTATCGAAGTCCGCACTATGAAAGTCGAATGAACAATACTAATTCGAAAGCAAACTTGTGTGATCAAGCAAACGATCGAATGTGATATTGTGTGATGATGATATATGTATACCTTATGTTCTAGTATAATTGGTATGCTTTGAAGCTGAAATTGAAAGTGGTCGGACTGGATATCCTTTGTAATTTAAGTTGGAAATTTTTATGCAAACTACTATTAATTGAAAACCATTTTACAAAACTATTTTTATTTTATTTTATATACAATACTATTTTTATTTTATTTTATATACAAAACTTATTTTATTTTATTTTATATATGACTATTTTATGCTATTTTATATACAAAACTATTTTACAGACTATTTTATATACAACACTATTTTATACTATTTTATATACAAAACTATTTTTATTTTATTTTATATACAAAACTATTTTATACTATTTTATATACAAAACTATTTTACAAACTATTTTATATACTAAACTATTTTACACTATTTTGTATACAAACTTTTTTAAACTATTTTATATACAAAACTATTTTTATTTTATTTTATATACAAATTTGTTTTACAACTATTCACATACAATGAAATTTTTATAAAAATGATTTGATATATTCGAGACTTCTGATTTTAAAAAGTATTTGATCGGAAAGAAATTTGATTTTATATGATTTGACATAAACATAGAACTGACGTTGTGAAAAACAATTGATTAGAAATTATAAAAATTTTGAATTTTGCATGATATTCGATTTGGATGAGAATTGATTGTTTAGGTCACATATGAATTTGAAGTTGGAACGATATTTGAAAGTGATTGATTTCGAGAACCTTTGACTATATAAAAATATTGATTTGGAAGTTTTCGGTTCTTATATAAAACTAGTTTGTACAAGTATGAAGTTATTTCAAAAACTATTGATTTTGAAAGGCACTCAATTTGAAAAGCGATGATCTTATATATAATATAATTATATAAGAATGATATATTCAAACTGATGACTTGAAAAGGTACCATGCATAGTATAATATTGGGAAGTACCTTCTACTTGATTATCCGCTTTGTGGCCACATTGTGGATACATTCTATTGATTCTATTGATTGATTTAAGTCGTCCGGACATAAGCTCATGATTTCCTTTGAATTCCATAGAGTAACCTATGGTCTTATGACCTCAGCTGCATAGCGAAATTCGTAGGGCTGTGAAGGCATACGGTTACGGATGTTTTTTGAGGGACCCAGGCGAAATCATTGTGCAACTGCAATTTATGGTCGTTTTCGGCATAATCCACCTGGGTAGAATGATTGACCTGAGGTATGGATGTTTCCTGGGGGAATCGGGCGAAACGTTTGTGTATCTGTGGTCCACATGGCATAATTTGAGGGGGCAAATGATTGCCTTGAGTTTATGGGTGACACTAACGTAACCACCAGCGTTAGTATTAAGTAGACTACGATCCATACCAGTGTTTTGCACAGCGTAATTCATAGAGTAGTGATTGCTCACGGGTACAGATGTTACTTAGGGGAATCAGGCGAAACCATTGTGTATCTACAATATATGGTTGTTGATGTCATGGCGTAAGACATGGGGCAGTGGCTGCCTAAAGTCACCTGAGGACACGTTACTCTATCGTCTCGACTTAGCGAGAGAGCGACCTTAGAGAATGCATTCCATGACGATCCCGTTCGTTTGATTTTGGTGATTGAATTGTACTTTCCATATCTGTTTTAAAAGTTGTTCAAGTACTTTCATTGGGCATTGAAACGGGTCTACTGAGTACTTACAGATTTTTAGTCATGCGCCTGATCAACGTATTACTAGATTCGGTAAGAACGAGAATAAACTTGTGGAAATATCGAGTCATCAAAAGTATTTTTGATATAGAAGTATTTCGTTATAAAAGAATTTTTTAACAGAGAAAAAATTTCAAGCATTTAAAATTTGAATATAAAGACCACTCGAATTATCGACTGTTTTTCAAAAACTAGATTTTTGTTTATCCTTTTGTTCTCTTAATCCTTTCTTTTTGAGGTCAAAAATTTTTGAGTGGGGGAGATTGTAATGACCTGAATTTTTCGACGACTTAAATAAGAATTCTAATGAAGATTTTGAAATAAATTTATTTTTAACAACAAAAATTTGACAATGAAAACTAGATATTTGAAATGCGTCCATTGAAATAAGACTAATAAAATTTATTTTGCGTCAAAATTTGTTCGCAACTCAGTCAGCGTAATTTTTTAGTGTGAATTATCAAAATTTAAAGTATGAATATTTTTACATGAAAATGATCTAAAAAAATTTTTGACTAAAATTTCAATGTTCATTCCGTCCAATTCTGATCTTTGTAGCTCCGTTTGTCAAAAATTCCTTTTGTCATTGAATTTCGAAGCGACAACAACGGCGACAGATGAAATTTCGCTATGAACGTCGTAGCACAGATTTAATTGTTTGGATTTGTCTCGTCACATTGGTCTCCGTGGTATATTTGTTTTCGTGTTTTTACTTCTGTTGCAAAGCGTGAAATAGTTGAGATAGCGGTCCGTGACTGTACCCGGTTGAATACTTTTCCCATCACCATTTCTTTTGAGTTCTTTTTAAAAGTTTCCCTCACTCGAATTACATTGCGTGAGCTGTCTCCATAGTAAGAGCAACTCCAACAGATTTAATATTCTCGAATCCGCACTCAAAAAGCAGTCCAACAAAACACGAGAATCTCCGATGATGCAAAAAGGTTGGGCTTTGGTGCGGGGATGTGTGATTCGGTGAGGCGCCTGCTAAATAGGCGCTTGGATGCGAGGCGCCTGTTGAACAGACGCCTTCCATCTGTACATGCACTTAGGCGTCTGTTTTATAAACACGGGCGCCTGTTGAACAGGCGTCTGATGTCCAGACGCCTGCCCTCATTTCTGTTGTAGAAATGAGAGCTTCCACATTTCGGAGTGTGAAAAATCGAATTTCCTCGCTCCGAACTGTTGGAGATGGTTTAAATGCTACATTTATTGACCTGCCGTGCACTCTTCCACTATTATTTATATGCCCACGTTCTTCTGCACCATCTCATTTTTTTGGTTGCTGAAAGTATTTGCTTAAGAGAAAATATAAGTATATATACATCTCCACGTAACTCTCCACCCACTTTTATTTTATTTTCCTTCCTTCCTCACCACCCACTCCACCCGGACTTCTACTTTTTCATTTACAGCCAACAGAGAAATGAATGCATCTCACCCCTTCTATTTATTTTCCCACTCCACCATATTTCCATTGCACTTAGAAAACGTTCCTGCCTCGTCCACGCTCACCGCCTTCCACCTCCGACCAGCTGCTTCACATTTAATTCAAACCCACACCTTGCTGCTCCACCCGAACCCGAACCCTACCGGCGACTTTTCCCAACCGCACCCACCAGAGCTCCGCCTCGCCACTACTTCACCAGCCACCATCCTGTTTCACTCGCTTTACCTCCACATCTGTACTTAGCTTTAGTACAACAGGCGTTTAGTTCAGTTTCGAAGCCCAGTGCTCTGTCGAGTAGCAGCAAACTTTAGCGAGCAGCGGCTAGTGCATGTGCGCTTGTCCGTATCCATATCGCCGTGTCCTTGCTTGATTTCTGATCCGCGAAGGTGAGTGTATAACTCATGACATTTATTTTTATGCAAATTAATTTAGTTTAAATTAGTTAAAGTTATAAATTATTTTAGTTCAAAAAAATGAGGTTATTAAACAATTTAGAAAAGTTTCAAAAAAAAAAAAGAGGTGGTAGCTTTTGATTCATTTGGCCCTATGAAATTTCGTTCGGGCTTTCTGAAATGTTTGTGCGAGAACTTGAATGCATGGCCTTGAGAAGAAAATGAAGTAACAGGCATGAAAACATGAGGGAAATATCATGCGTGCAGGCAAGAAAATGGAGAGGAGAGGATGTGTACAGAAGGTGGAAAACATGCGATCAGTACAACAAAACAGCTATTTTACAACGGACAATGCCCGTTGTAATATGGTTTTCGCAACGGGCATGAGCACGTTGTATTATGCCTCGTTGTAATAGGTCGACCATATTTTACAACGGGCAATGCCCGTTGTAAACCATTGTAATACACCTTTTTACAACGGGCAATGCCCGTTAATACATGATATTTGCAACGGTTTCTGACCGTTGCAAAATAAATGCAAATTTTAAAAAAAATACAACAGCATACATCCATACCAATAATGAATAATTTAACGAGTAATAAATATTATCATAAAACAACCAAAATCACATACAAAAAGACTAAAATCTAGAGTCATAAAATTCCAACACATTCCAAAAAGTTAGATAAGTTTATATTGACATAGTTTTAATATACACATGACAACTAGTTTCATAACATACGTTGAGAATTTCAGTTGTCAACCTACACCGAGCTTTGACAATATCGTGTGTAACATGAGTTAAACAAAATTCTTCTTAATTCTTACTATTTTTGGATCATAGACAACATATTCATTGTACTCAAGTGGGCTATCCTTGTACCCGGAATCCACGATGCTCCCACATGGCACTTTCACGTAATTCTTCCATGAGAAATGCTCAGCCTCGTTTGTCTTCTTAATTCCAAGCCCCTTTACTCCTGTCTTCTTCTTTTCCAGCTCCTTTGTATCCTAAAACAAAGGAATAAAGCAGTGTTCACAAAATTGCCATATAAAATAATAGGTCCAACATGGCAAAGATAAGATCCAGCAGTAAGTTTATGCGGCTGTAGGTAAATACAGGTTATTGCTTGAAATATTATTTATTTTTCTTCACTAAACGGATAAAAATCATGTATACACTGTAAAAAGTAAGTCATAACAACATTGATGTTTTAGATAAATAGACGATAACTGATTCATTATGAAACAATTGTTGTTGTTAACATATATTCTGTGTGCACAAATTAACATTCCCCGATTTATAAATTCACAGAAACTGACAATGTACATGTAAGCTCATGCAAATGTATATGCGAAGTAGTCTAAAGCATTATTATGATGCACTAGAGGAAATGCAAATACTTTGAATGTAAAGAACTTTTATATCAGACATCAATTAGAATTTTTGCAAAGATGTGCATGAGCAGAAATTATACGGTAATAGTAAATAAGTTATCCTACATCATTAATATTTCCACAGTTGTAATGCGAAGTTGGTCATTTGTACATAAAAGAGTGACTCAACTGGCTTTCTTGCAAGCTATATCTGATGTCTCCACAATTTTTTATTCACTGCTTCACATTTTTTCTGCAGGTGGACCAAGTCAAGAAAGTTGTTTCTGCTGTCAAGTTGTGTTTTGATTATTTGATTAAACCCCATTAATTTCCTAACACCCCCACTAACTAGTGTGTGTGTGTATATCAAACCCTCGCACTTAATATGCTGTTTATTCCAATTTTAACCCTTTTTTCTATCTTGCTTCCTTTTTCTATCTTATTTTACTGTAAAAAGTTGTCAAACCCATTGTCTAAGTTTCTAGCAATGAAGAAAATTTCTTGTTTCTTTTTCATTGAATTAGTTTGTGATGCTTACATCCAATAGAGCTTTTGTTTCACGACAAAATTTTAAAATCTCAAATTTGTCAAACCTTGAACCAATTTCAAAAAGTTGTGCTGTTTCAACCATGTGCATGAACAGTTGTTTCAAAACATTCTCTTCTTCAATTTCCTCATCATACTATCAGATATCCTAACGCCAAACCTGCATGGCTATACTGATTCTCCTAACATATTATCTAAGCCTCGGCGATGCCTTTGTTTAATTTTAAATTCAAAACAGGGAAGAAAAGCTATTGCTAGATTAGACAAATGAGTTATCAGGCATGCTTGGAAATTGGAATGAGCGGTTAAGCTGGGAAAGTAACAGCTATCTATACATTCAATTCAGTTTTGTAGTTAACCATCATTTTCTCATATTAATTCTCAACTTAAACATATCTTGACATATATAGTATATGAAAAAGTGATTGATTGCTTACGCTAAACAAATAGGCTTGATTACAAGATGTGTTGTTATCAACTGCACCAAGGGAAATCGACCTGCATTAATTACACTAGAAGTCATATATTCACAAGCAAGTTACATGGTCACTTTCCAAAAATTTTAAGAGTAAGAAAGAAATCAATTTAATATATATAGAAATTTACTGGGTATTTTCTCTAGCAATGCACCAACTAGTTATCTCTTCATCAACATACTAAACATCAATCAAACATACCCAGACATTTCATACGAACTGTACAACATTCTATATAAAAATTGAATTCTCAAATGTATGTACCACGAAGCATAGTTTGACAGATGTGTTTCACAAGAAAAAAAAGCATCCACTTTCATTAGATTATATGAAATCAAAGTACAGGAAAATTAATCATAAGAAGACTTACCAGGGTAAATTTCCAAGCAAATCAATAACTCCCAGTACATGCCCCAAATGAACAAGTGTAAACCCCAAAAAGGTCAAGAATCCGATCAAATGCCTATTCCAAATAATAAATTCAAATTTCTTTGAGGCCATTGTCTGTTATATCTAAGAGCAGTTGCAAAAAGAAAACATAAACAGAAAATAGGGAATGGGAAATAATATTACTTACGTCCATATGTTAATAGTCTCATTATGCCAGGAAAACAAGCTTAGAAAAGCATGTGAAAGCGGCCACTCTGATATGTAGTAGCCTCTAATGTATTCATTTTCCTTCATATATTCTGGCAATTCATCGTACGTAACCAAATTATACTCTCTCTCCATTTTATTCTTCTTACTGCTCTTCTTCTTTGTATTGCTTTTCTTCTTCTTTTCTTGCTTCATCACCAGCTTCTCTTCTATCACTGAAAATTGCTGCTTGCCATATAAATCCTTATAGTTATACAAAGTTAGTATATAAAATTGCAAATGCTAATCTTAATTATTTGATTTGCTAGTTTGGCTATGAATTATATATACATAAAGAAACCATGCTTGTTCTTCTAATTGAAAGAATGCTACATAAGCCAATTTTGAGGCCACTGAATGCTTACTGAAATAACTAATTGAAATTTACAACTAATGTTTTTTTTTCCTTCTAATTGAAATAATGCTACATAACCGTGGTTTTTAATTGGAATAATGCTATATAACCGTGGTTTGCTAGGGTTTTTAATTGGATTATAGATGTTAGATTGACAGTATTGACTACAGATATTTAGTAATACTTACCAACTGGACTGTTTAGCTTATAGATGATTGATCTAGTAGTACCCATTTAATTTGTATTTATTTTATTTAATTGTTCATGAGATGAAATTCACTAGCTTGCAATTTCTACTAGTTGAAATACAAAACTAGACATTTTTATCTTTGTATTCATAATTATCAAAAGAAGTCTTATATGGTTCACTATTGAAACTTATTTTTTACTTGTCAATTGTTAATATGAAGTATAGGCCCCTGTTCACTTGTTCAGGACTTGAACAATGACTCCCACCCAAATGCCAAACTTTTCAGGGGAAATGCATAACATTCAAAATTTTATATGTAATGCATAGTCAATATAATTTTTGAACAAAAACTGGGTAATTTTTTTGTAGCAGTGGCCAAGTCTAGTAGTATACGATTTATTATAATTTAAAAAACATACATGATTGATGTAGTAGTACACGATTAATTTGTATTTTTTTTAATTAATTATCCATGAGGTGAAATTTACTAGCCTGCAGTTCTAATGGTTGAAATACAAAAGTAGAAATTCAAATTTTTACTTTTGTGTTCCTAATTATCCAAATATTTCTTATACGATTCACTGTTAAAATTATTCATGTATTTGTTACCATGAAGTATAACACTCTATTCAGGATTTAAAGAATGATTCCCACCCAAATTCCAAACTTTTTAGCGTTAGCATATAAAATTATATATACAATGTGCTGTCAATATAATACCCATTTTAAAATCGGGTAAAAATGTCTACCAAGAAATAATTAGTAACTAAGTCTAGAGTGTTCAATACTAAAATTGTTACCACTTACAGACATGCATAAGCGATAGTTCTCCATCCCCTTACCTTACTTCGTAACTAAGGGTGTATTTGCGGTCACAGTTGTTTAGCAGTTAATGTGGACACAGGTTGATTAATACAACTATACAAGAGTAGCAGAGTTTAAATATCTGTAGTCAAAGCAAGTGCAATGCCATGATGACCAAGGAAACAAAGAACTAAATCAACATCAGCAAAATCAACTCAAAACCGTGATGGCCAAGAAATCGACCAAGTCAGAAGTCACAAACCGTGGGAACCATCGGCTTTCAAAAGCATTCGAGTCAAAGCAACAAAGAATAATCATTCAACTGAATCATCAATCGAGTTCATGTATTCAACCAGAAAATGCAAAGAGCAAAAATTACATACCGAAGTCTTTTTGAACTCGATCGTCGAAGCTGCCGTATGCAAACTTGAAGATACAATGGATCATCAAAATACTCACGAGAACATCCACTTGATTGATCAACAACGTCGGAGCTTTCGAATTTCAGAAAACCCTAAATCTGGACTGAGGAACGAACGAACGAGGAACGACCGCCATTTTCACATAAGAAAGGAACGGAGCAAATAAAAATAAACGGGCCGAAGATATAAAAGAAAAAGGGGCCGGCCAGTTGGCGAACGTTGTAAAATTGTACTCTATTACAACGTGCATGTTTTGGCTGTTATAAAATTGGTATCTAAGCATTCTATTACAGTGGGCAGTATTTGCCCCTTGTAAAAAGGGCATTGTATAGCGCATCTATTACAACAGACCTGAATGGACCGTTGTAATAGCCTTCTATTACAACGGGCAATTAATGTCCATTGTAAAAAGGGCGTTGTAATATGGTATTTTTTTTGTAGTGGATTAGCAGGCGCATATATTTTTGATGAATGCGGTGGGAAGCCTAGAATGAAATAACGTGTGCAAGAGGCATGTGCGTGCATGTAGACTTTGCGGGTTTAGGAAGTTATGGGGACGTGAGTAGCTTGTAGGCATTGGTAGTGTGTAAATGTAATTATGTACATGCACGCATGAACATGTCATTTAGTTTTCTTTTTTTCAAATGGATCAACGCTGGCACACATGAAAGAAGACACGCATGTAAAAAAAAAAGAATAGAAACTAATGGAAAAGGAGAAAAAAATAGAAAAGAAAGTAAGAGAAATTTCGCATGAAATTTCCACAGCAACAACATTTTTTGCTTTCCTCTTTCACTCTATATTATATGTGTGGTGTGCATGCATGTGAGTATGTTGGGTTTTAGCGTTGGAAGTATGGGTACAGGCCAAGTTTATGCACTGGCATCAAAACATGGAGATGGAGGAGGGAAGAAAATGGTGCTTGGGCTGTTCCTTTTTGGTTGGGAAAAGGTATTGGGCAATAAGATGGGAGAAGTGAAAGGAGGCAGGTGTGTTTTGATGTTTAAGGAGAAATGACCCTGTCTTGCAATTTTGGACAAGGAGTTGGGCCTTGGGCATGCACGGTTGGGTAAAGTTTATTTATGTTGATTAGTTTAGTTAATCCGTTATGTTAAAATGTTTCTAACTCTAGCATAGTAACAACAACAACAGCAGCTCATCCATACGAAGTACGTTTTACCCGCGGTTTTCGACGTTAGATTTGTATCGACGATTAAAACGGGTTAGTGTATTTTATTAAACGTTTAGAAAGGTATAAAATATTGATTAAATATTTATGACATTTTTTTAGCAGAGCAAATCCTCATTCTACTATTATAAATTGTGTAGATTTATTTTTATTTGACAATTGATCTATTTGATATTGATAATTAATTATATAATAGATGCGTTGCTATTTATTATTGTTGCTGATTGATTGTTTGGTTGTTTGAATTGTGCTCGACCATTTAATGAGCACCGATTATCAACTATGATTATTGACATTGCTCGACCAGTTTATAAGCAATTAACCATTCATATGCATGAGCTAGATAGAAAACGATTGCTGGCCAACACCTTTGATTTATTTTACAGTTTTACTAAAAGGTGTTTTGCAATAATATTAATTTATTTAATTATTACATTGGTTATAATAATTTAACATTTAAAGTCTGAACTTAAATTTAATAAAGTTGTTTTAGTGATGGTTTTTTTATAAAAGAATTTATTGAGAAATGTCTTACGTAATATGTGAAAATAAATGTTTTTTAATAAGTATCGGAATGTGACTTTAAAGATTTATTTAAAGAATGGTTTATAAAAATGTTTATTGAAAAAAGGAATTTTGGGAACTTAAATACTAGTGGATTTGAAACTTATTTCAAATGGTTTATTTCGAAATTAAGTCGGGAATTGGTCGAAGAGACTATTTTCGAAATTGCGTATATTACTAATAAGTTTAATATGAATTCGTAAATCAAAATGCGAAAATTGAATTCGAACTTCAATTTGTTTGCTCGTACGAAGTCGATGCAACTCTTTTAGTCTCTTAAATTATTGTACATATATGGTGTGATTTGAATTTACCCATATAAGAATATATAGTTGTAACAACCCGCATATTTTACGATTGTGTATTTAAATATTTTATTTAAATATAGCATCGTTAGTCGGATTATATTCCAAAATGCTAATTTTTGCAAACGGTCGAATGAGGACACGGGACCACTTTCGTTGAGTTCAAAACGCCATTTGCGACCTTTTTGAATATAAACTTCGATATGTTTGGAGCTAGCTAAAATTTGACCTTTTGCACTTTGGACTTTGGGTTTGGGTTAGCCTAAACTATTAGCTCTAGCTCCACTCACTACAACAAAAATATCATATTACAACGTCCTTTTTACAACGGGCATTGGTTGGCCGTTGTAATAGAAGGCTGTTACAACGGTCCATTAAAGCCCTTTGTAAAAGATGCATATACAAACCCTTTTTACAGCGGGCGTTGGTTACCCGTTGTAATAAAAGGCTATTACAACGGTCCATTCAGGTCCATTCAGGCCCGTTGTAATAGATGCAAAATGAAATTACAACGGTCAAAGAAAAACCCTAATTTTCAATTATACAAGCTGCCAGCCCTTTTATTTTTTTATTTCGTTCAGACTAAACTGTAAAAAAGGAGGAAGATAACAATCATGGCGCTACTTAATCGGCTGCCTCTCCTATTCGCGTTTCTTATTCTATTTCAAATTCCATTCTTGGCAATTTCAACAACAGATCCTTTAGATCGTAAGTTTTTTGTTACATTATTACAACAACATCAATTTTGATTTTGTGGTTTTGAACCCAAGATTGGTTCTTGGTCTTAAAACAAGGGTTTTGGGTGGTACTGAATTTGAAATTATAAGTAGGGTTTATGAAACGATTTTTGATTAAACCATTGGCGCTTAGTGGGAGCTTTAAAAGCAGTGTTTGAAGCACTTAACAATCCCACCCAATTAATTGGGTGGAATTTTGTTGATGGTGATCCCTGCGGCAGTTCTCAGATTTAGAAAGGAGTGGCTTGCTCAAATCAATCTGTGATTTCCATGTGAGTTGTTTATATACACCTTTTTATGTACGTGTATATTAATCTTGCCTACTACAGAAATTGGTTGTGCTTGTTAAACAAATTCCGGAAACTTATGGACTGCTATAGAATTGCAATGATTTTGAAATAGACAAAAATGGACATGCTAGTTAAATATAGGGCAAAATATTTAAGGTGTCGTTATAGGGATAGCACAATCAGATAACAGGCTAATTTTGATGTCGGGGGCATGGTATTTTTATTATTTTCTCGATGGTGGGGAGTGGTGTTTACACCGCTTAGTGTAAAATGTGGAATAAAGTTTCCGAAGGTGCCAAATTTAACAAAACTCTCATTATTGGTACTTCATGTCCCTATATCAACACCAAGAGTTTATATTGCTATATTATATTTTGGTTTTAAAAGAATGAAATATCGGCTGTGCTAAATGTGAACACTTCCCCCCTAAAATAAAGTACTATAATTTTTTTTTATCTTTTTTTCCCAATATTAAATGCAATATCACTTTTTGGCTTGGGACTACAGAATTCGGGTCCTAAGCACCTGCCTGCCCTTTTATTGCAAGGATCAGTTTTGAATTTTGAAGATTAGGTTGTAAGCTGGTTTTGGGGAAACCTAAAGAAGCGCAACTGCTATTGGCCTTAAGAATTGAACATAGGATTTTTAATGTTTGTTAAAGAAAAAGAATACATTAATAAATATTTTTTTGATGCCCAGCAAATTAAGTTTTGCTTGTTAACTAAGAGGAAGTATGCACCGAACCCACCACACATATTCGGCATCATACACAAAAATTTATACGCCCACCTCTATAGCAATAAGTATTTTACTTTTGGAATTAAGATAATTTACGTTTTCTATTTATTTATTTATGTGTACATTATTATTTATTTATTATTTATTGATTTATTTTTATTTTGTTTTCATGGATGTACCTAATACAGGTTGTGTCATTTGTGCTCATGCATGATTATGTTGTTCAATTCTTCGTAAACTTTCTTCTTTAGCATATCACAACTATTGGTTTGAACAGTTTAGAAATGAATTGAAACTTTTCAGGTTAAGGTTTGTAATGGGAAGTTGTTGAATGTTTTTGCCTGTGCTAAGGGTTTCTACGCTGGTGGAAAACACAATATTTTGAAACATACTCTAGTAGACAGTTTGCAGCAACTTAGTAGTGGATTCAAAAATGTGAGTCTTTTCGTAGCATTTCCCAACTCCATGCCATGTTCTTGTAAAGTGGTTTACTATTCCTTGATTCTATTAGACAAGGCGTTGCAGATATATGTTTAGTTATGCATAATTACATTGCATTGCTATGAATGATACTCATATTTTTCTTATCATATTATGCAGGCCTACGATAACCTGATGAAGGCTTTTGTTGATCATAATAAGGTGCCAATTTAGAATATTATTGGTGATATTTTAAGTAAATTTGCATGTATGAACTAATTATATTAGTTACTTAAATAAGAATTGCTATACTTAATGATGAGCATTTATAATATATTGTGTTTCAGTTTGGCAATTTTCCATATGGAATCCAAGCAAATACCTGGCTGGTACCACCGATTTTAACCAATCCATCTTCAAAATGTCCCTCTTTGCCAACTGAAAATGAAGATTGGGGAGGCAATGGTGGTGGGCTTGGGCAAAATGGTAAATATGACTATAGGAATTGGTCAAAAGAATTTGCTATTCTAGCTAGAGTTCCATGCAAGACTGAAGAGGAGAGATTAGCTCGTGATAGAAAGGCCTTTCTGTTGCACAATCTATTTGTTGATACAACAATTTTTAAAGCTGTGTCAATTATATGTCGTCTTGTTGCAAACAAATACTCAAAAAAATTACATGAGGAGACTGTAGGAGAATTAACTATAGTAGTCAAAAGAGATTTGGAAGATGCAAGTGTGAAACCCAAAGATAAAGTTGATGGGACTTATTTGCTTGGTATGAGCCAGAATGATGTATCTAAAAGAAATATTCTTAAAGAAATAACTGCCTATGAGAGTGTAATAGTTCAAGTAAGAATACCGATTCTGTGTTGGTACTATAGTTTACTAATATTAACTAATAAATATAACTAACTGGAATATTTTAGGATACTGTTACATTAGGAAATGTTATTGTAAAGCACTGTGGGTATATTGCTATTGTTAAAGTTCCAGAATATGTAAACAAGAATGATAGCTTGAAGGAAAATATTCATGTAGATGACCAGCTAGAAGGTGGTGCAAATGCCCTTAATATTAACAGGTGAGCGTGTTTTTACTTATTTTATCGAACCATATATAATTAGCGAAGAATTACTTTGTTAAGCTTGAGTATTTTGAAAACTGGCTCCATCTCCATGTCATGTACGTTAATAAATGTATGACAACTGCACCAGGACATATTAGAATCATTGGCATGTCTGGTCCATATTTCTTTACATTATCATGCACTCGAAACACACTTGCAGCTTGCTGCTGCATTACTCCAATTAAGTTACCAAATGTTACATGGGGAAAAAAGTTGGCCAAAATTATTAGAATTTTCTTTTTTCCCCTTTCCTTTTCTGTCATCTTTAATTGAATTTTTATTCTAAAATAATTTTATATGTCCATTGTTTAAACAACATTTGCTAATTGAAGTTTCAAATTTTTCTGCAGCTTAAGGACGTTACTGTCAAGGAAATCTGATCCAGAATCATCCCTTAATAATCACTGTTCTCCTTCTAATTATGTAGATGAACAAGCAGCTAGATCTTTGGCACAAAAAGTAGTTAAAGATAGCCTATTAAAATTAGATAATATGCCAGAGAACTTTGAGAAATCTATTATATGGGAATTGGGTACCTGTTGGATTCAGTACTTGCAGAAACAGGAGTCACTCGCAGCTGGTACTTAAAGTGAAGAGAAAGATGAGCGTATTCCCATCTTTCCACGGCTGTGGGATCAACCTATTCCCCGCTTTCACCTATGTTAACTTCAATACCTATTTTTTCCATGAAATGTTTCAAATTTCTTCTTGTTTCATCCCGTAAAATTAATAATATTGACTTTTTTCATTACTGATGTGCAGGTAGGTGGTTACTGATGTGCAACTGGTGACAGTAAGGAAATAGACAGTGTGTGGTAGCAATAGAAAGGTATGGAATGGCAAGCAAGCTGATGAAGTTTGTGTTGTGGCAGGTAATTGTCTGGTGTGCAGCAGTTCTATGAGTGGTGATGGAGCAAGGATGCGTGTATGTGATGAATGTGGATGTTTCAGGGAATGGTGATGGTCTGAGGTTGGAGTGTGATGGTTGAAAGCAAGTCAGTGGTGGAAGTGGGAATGAACTGTTTTGAGTTTAGGTAGTGATGTGATTATGATGTCTGCTGATGGTGAGTTAAGGAGATGAGCTAGTAGGGGATGGCAGTGGATATGATGGACTTTGTGGTATGGGTGTAGTGTATAGGCAGAGGGGTAGTATATGTGTTGAAGAGCACTGTCAGGTGATGAAGGGTGGATATGTGTGATGTTTTGAAGGGTGGCGGAAGTGGATTTTTTGATGGTGATGACTGGTATATCAAGTTGATGGCAGAAGTGGCAGGAGGTAGTTCAAGTATGTATTAAGTGATACAGATGTATGTAAGTGGTATTGAATGGCAGGAGGGTTGAACAAACTTGTAAACTGTGAATGTAAATAGAAAGTGATGAAATGAAAAGTTTGTTTAAACTGTGAATGTAAATAGAAAGTGATGAAATGAAAAGTTTGTTTAAACTGTGAATGTAAATAGAAAGTGATGAAATGAAAAGTTTGTTTGAGATATGTAAACTTATCTAACTTTTCGTATGTGATTTTAATTATTTTAGGAAAATATTTAGTATTAGTATGGATGTATTGCATGGATGCTATCAATTAGTATGGGTAGTCTATTGCAAAGGGCAACACAAGTTGTTAAATATGCTTTTTACAACGGTCAATGCATGTTGTGAAACATGCTATGCAGCTAGTATAGTTAGTCTACTGCAACGGGTTATTGTAGGATCGATTTCACCCTAGAGGGGGGGTGAATAGGGTGATGGTATAAATTATTAATCGCGGAAGCTTATAGAATATTCAATTCAGATCATAGAATAGTAGCACAGATATCGCAGAATATAAATAACAGAACAACACAGAATTTACCTAGCTTCAGCAAAACCCTGCCTACGTGCTGCCTCCAAGGTTTCTACTAGAAATTAGATAGTCCATCGCTTACACACGTAAACTCGCTATACCCGCTATTGACTAATCTAACTCTACGCTCAAAACCTTGCCATAACTCAACCACCGAGTTGCGAATTCTCAAGCTACGCCACGTAGCTTGTCCCCTAGTCACACGACTAGAAATTAAAACGGTTTAAAAAAGAAAATACAAATTAAAAGCAAATTTAAAATACAAAACCCTAATTTAAAATACTATAACCCTTAAAAATAAAAAAAGGCGGCCCTCTTTGTAATTTATCTTGACCGTCTCTTTTTATTTCTTCGGCCCAATTTTATGTGAGATAATGGCGGCTCCGTGTTCGATTTTGTTCCTCCTGATTAAAATTTGGGCTTGCGTCCTTGATCCAAATTAGGGCTTTCGAAGAGCCGTTATTGCTTCGATCGAATCTGTGGTTGTTCGAGTATTGCCTTGCTTGATCGATTTCTCGTTGCTCTCTCTCTCTGGCTACTTCGAGTTGATGGAGTTTTAACTTCGATTCGGTATGTGATTTTTGTTTATGCTGTTATGTTATGCTTCATTGAACTCCATGAATGAAATTGCCGATGATGATTTCTTTATATAGGGTTTGTAACCCAAGATTTGCGTTCGTACGAATATATTTGAATTTGTCAAATTATTTGCTCTGGCCATTCGATTATACTTGGATGCTCGTGATTTTTCCTTGACTAATTCATTTGTGTAAATACTCGATTGCTTGATTGACACGGCTTTAAAAATTGTGATGAGCACGGCTTTAATTTGACTTTGTCATATTCGTATATTTCATGTTGATTTCTTGGCTACCACGGTATTTTGTTTTCTGGCATTTTTTACTTTGACTTGTTCAACATTGACATGGCGATTTCTGTTGGTTCTTCTCAAAAATTGCTGTGCCACTTTCCATGATTTCGACTTCACTGTGAACTTTTGCTTGTTGCCTGTCGAACTTGTTTTGTATCACTGCAAAACTTGTTGTCTGTACATTTGCCTGAGTGCCAGTTTGCCTTGTATCTTTGTGCATCGTTGTAGTTGTTCATATGCCGGTTAGCTTGCATCTGCTTGCTGTTGTTTGGATTGGCTTTTATTTGTTTCAGTGCAGATTCATGTATAAGTCTGGTCATTGCATTTGTAGATGCATTGTTCATGTCATGTAGTTTTTGAGTTGCCCTGGTCTGGATCATCCGCCTATTTGATTTGACATTGCTCTTGGTTATGTTGGTCTTGTATCACTGGTTTTAGAGTCACTTCGTATATGCACTGATGCATACTGCAGCTTGTACTTGTGTTCTTTATTCATTGGACTGGCTGTTGCCAAGTTGATATGCTTGTGATGCTTTGTCTCTGGCATTGACATTGACATTGTTCCTTTACCATGTTGCATTATTCACTGTGCATTTCTATATTGAGTTTGCATTTGATCTTGATCATACTTCGGCCATATGTGTTCATCTGCACTTGTTATTGGCAAGGTCTTCTGTCCATGGTACTGTTCATGTTGAGTTGATATATTTGTGGTCTTCATTTGGTGATTTGCACTTGCACACTTGCACTGCTTCATCAGTTCATTTTTTATCTGTTTCCTGTCATATTGTTTGCAACTGTGTTGCACTTGCTTTTGATGTAGCAGTGGTGTTTTCTGAAACTTGCAGTAGTCTTCATTGCAGTATTTGCCATTGTTCCATTCTGGTTCTTTATGCATGTTCTCTTTTCATTGCTTTGTATCATTCTTTTGTTTGCCTGCAGACCATGTTGCATGCATGTTTGCATATTGGCTTGTTAGTTTTCATGAGTGATCTTGTTGCTGTTGCTACGCAGTTGCTATGCCTTGCTTGGTCTCTGTTCTTTGTTCATTGGTCAATGCTTGGTCATTGCAGTGCTGAACTTGATTCACTTCATGTATGGCTGTTCTGATTTGTTGAAGCTTTGAACTGTTTCATTGTTTCATGCATTATTGATGCTCTTTGTAGTTGATGTACTTGAGTTGACTGCATGTCCATTGATTTGAGGCTGTGTCATGTTTGAACATAGCATTCATGTGTACTTTTGATTTGCACCTGAGTTGAATCCAGTTTTAAAACTCGGGTTTGACCTTGTGCTGAGAGTCGTGATTTTCAATGTTATTACACGTGAGTTGAACACGGTTTTTCATTTGGATTTGACCTGTGCTCACATGCCCCTGTAAATCAATCAAGTGTATATATCGGCATGCACGGCCTTGTGGCATATACAGTGATACACTGTGTACGTCACAAGTTGTTCGTGTATGATGAATTCAAATTTAAATGATGACGAACAACCCAAATAACTGAGGCAAATATCATTTTCAAAATTCATCTTTTATTTTATATTGCAAAAATATTTCTTTTTCAATTTTACTGCGTTAGTGTATATTTATGCAGATTGCCCAGATGATGGATTCAAACTGGAAGGAAGTTGAAGATAAATACGAGTGTGAGTGATATGTAGTGAGGTGAACTGTAAATATGTAATGTGATGTAATTGTAATCAAAGTTGAATAGTTATAGTGAGAGCCTGAAATTGTACTATTCAAAGGTCTAATAAATATTTGTTTGAATAAAATTTTTGTTTGAATTCAAAATCTGTGTATTTAATTTTATTCAGCAAATATTTATTTAATCTGTGAAAAATAAAATAGTACATTAACAAATACATTTAAACGAATGTATATATGTTTATTATCATCAAACAAAAATCATATAAGCGCATATTCAACAATCTCCCCCTTTTGATGATAACAAACATATATTTAAGATTTTGAATATGTTAAATGTATTTGATCATAGATATATCCTAATTGCTCCCCCTATTTAAATGCTCCCTCTCTACACAATACTCCCCCTACATATACGCATACAAATAGAAATATGCAAATAAGTCTAGATGCAAATGGAAAATTATTTGACCTTTGCTTGATTTTATTTGACCAAATCTTAACTTTTCTCTCCCCTTTTGTTATCAGCAAAAGAATAATAGTGTTAGAGAAAATAGAGATAAAGTAATCGATATCAATCCAACATTAAAACTCAATTGAATATAAATATTAAATTTCGATAAAAAGTCAAACAAAAAATCATAAATATTTTGTTAGGCGCATATTCCACTTTTAGAATGATGGAAATGATGTCATCATATAAAACCATATAGTTATGTCTATTTGTAGTATATTTATATCAGGAATTTGAATATCTACTAACCATGCATAACCGTTAGGACTTTTAAATGAGATTAGTAGTATTCCAATTTTATTTTAAAAAAAAAATGAATTCAAGTATCTTCTAACCACGCATAACCATGAGGACTTTTAAATGGGATTAGAATCAACTTGTTTATTTTAAAAAATCAACTTTTGATATGCGTTCCATACATGCATAACCGTGAGGACTTTTAAATGAGCATGGAAGCACATAACAAATTCCAAGTAATTCACCCATGCATAACCGTGAGGACTTTTAAATGAGAGCGAATACTTTGGTATTTATTTATTATTATTATTAATTAATTTTTTTTTATTACAAAAATGTGAAAATGAAAAACGAACGATTCCTGTTTAAAGTACCACATATTGACAAACTATATAGAATTTTGATGAGTGATGGTCGTTAGAAATACGATAGATATAGAGATGGTCATGGAATTTTTACCAACAAATTTTTTTTATAACTCTTGTTTAAATTTCTAAAGAAATTTACTAATTATACCGTCTCGAGTCATAATATATGATCAATATTAACACTCATCACTTTTTCAATCACTATTTTTCTTTTCGATAAACATTAGGGAGTTAGATTAGCCAAAATAGTCATTTAAAATCAAATTCAAAAATAATTATGAAATTAATTTTTCAAAATAACTAATCTGAAAATATGGTCAAAAATGATTTTCTCCAGGGGGTTTTAAAAGAAAATTTTCTGCTATTTGAAAATTATTTGAAATGAAGAATATGCAGATATTTTCTTTGAAAAACGATGCAGTTACTAAATGTCTCAACAAAAATCACGTTTCACTAGTAATTTTTCTATCAACTAGATTACCAGTGTAATCTGCATCTAAATTTCTCTTTCACTCAAAAATTATCATCAATTGAATTTTATAGACCAAAACATGAAGTGTGCACCAAAAATTTCAAATTCAATTCTAACAACAATTTAAATGACATTCTTTTGAATCTGAATTGAAGCCGTGTAAATAATCGAAAACCGTGAATAAAGAGTTAGCCAAATGGATTATCAACAATCAATGAATTTCCTAATACCAAAACACCATCATTTTTCCAATTTAATCTGTATGAAGTATTTCAAGAATTTGTAGTGTTTTTGGCATATAAAATATAATTGGCCAACTATGTTGAATAAGTCAAAGTCAAAATCACCATCTTTTCATCATCTCATTATTGGCTGATTTTAATTCAGAATATGGTGCAGATTATCACATTTAATATATCGTTTAAAACATAGCATTACCTGTTTTACCTTTACGATATTTTTCGATGTTGTCTATTGTGATTCTGTCACCTTTGAACTAGGCTAAGGAACTTTGCTTCGTCATCCGTTGTGTTTCTGGAACAGCCAAAAATCCAGAGAATACTATTGTTGTTCCTTAGCCTGGCACCACACCTACACGATGAAAGATTTATGTGACCTATTTGTTTTTATAGGTCCATGGTTGTTAGTGGCAGAATAATTATAAAAATAATTTTGTGGAGACCCAAAACTATTTATAATTGTTCCCTTCGGCACCCAAATTTGTTTAACTTTGAGAGATTTTATATTTGTAACTTTTGGAACCCAAATCGGTATAGTTTTCACATGTTTGAGTCTATATGAACAATTATTGTGATCGTGTCCAAATTTTCTACAAATTGTGCACATAGAATTAACTTGATTAATATTGCTTTCAACAATTTTCGAACTATTATATCCAAGTCCTTGTCTAACCGAATTAACCGTTTGCTTTCCTAATAGCATATTCAATGATTTTTCACTTTTGGAAAATTTATCTAAAGTAGTAGACAGTTGTTGGACTTGTGATTTGAGAGATTCATTTTCGTTTAACAATTGTATGCACTTTTTAATAGAATTCTCTCTCCTAGTATTTTCATTCTCCTTTAAAATCAGAATTTCATTTTCAAGTGATTTTATATTGATTTCTGATTTTTTAATTTCCTCTTCGAATGTTGGACACTTATCACACTTAGGGATCCTACGTTGATAGTTCTTAACTAATTGATCAAGTTGTTCATTGCATTCTATCAAAGTATCCTTTTGAGATTCAAGTTTATCATATTTTTCCCTAAGTCGTTCAAAACAGCCGTTTACTTCATGAAAATATATAAGCAACTCAGAATGGGTAAGTTTTGATACCTCACTTGGCTTGTCATCGTCACTGTCAGTTGTATCACCTCGAAGACACAATTCTGCCTTTTCGCTTTCACTGCCAGTGCTTTGATCATTCTCGTCTATTTCATCCCAAGTGGCTACAAAACTTTTCTTTTTCTGTTTCTTTCCATGGCTGTATTTAATTTGTGGACAGTCGGGCTTGATATGGCCGGGTTTGTTGCAATTATAACAAATAATCTTTTGTTCTTCTGAGTAGTCTAGTGCTTTGGCTATTCTGCTTTTTTCTTTTTGAATTCGGCTGAATTACCATGTTTCAGATTCCATTTTTTGAATTTCCTTATTAACAGCTCTAGTTCTTCTGCACCATCGTCGTCGTCATCGTCATCGTCATCACTTTTAGTTGTTCCCTTAAGAGCTATTGATTTTCTTCGAGTGTCACCTCCTTCACGCTCTTCTTTGAATTTCATTTCTAGCTCATACGTGGTGAGATTTCCGATGAGATCTTCAACTTTGAGTTGTTTTAAATCTTTTGATTCTTGAATGGCAATTACTTTTGCTTCAAAGCTTCGTGGAAGGACTCTGAGGATTTTCCGGACTATTTCCAATTCGGTGTATGTTTTTCCGAGAGCTTTTGATTTGTATACGATATTGGAAAGTCGTCCGTACATCTCTTTGACATTTTCTTCCTTCGTCATTGTAAAGTTCTCGTATTCGCTGCTTAGCATGGCAAGGCGAGATTCTTTGACTTGAGATGTTCCTTCGTGAGTCACTTCTAGCATGTGCCATATTTCCTGCGCAGTTAGACAATGTGAGACACGATTAAATTCAAATTGATCTAATGAACAAATAATAGAATTCATAGCTTTGGCCTTAGTATTCTGTAATTTATTTTCTAGTTCTGTCCATTGTTCCTTTGGTTTCCCTATTTCCTGATTATCTACAGTTATAGTTGGAGTTCTGTAACCTGTCTCAACAATATCCTAAGCGTCAATGGTTTTTAGAAAATTTTCATCCTATTTTTCCAAAAAACATATTCACCATTGAACATTGGTGGTCTAACTATCGATTGACCCTCTGCAAAAGCATTATTAAAAGAAGCCATTTTAAAAATTCAAATTTTTAAAAACAAAACTGATTTTTTTCAAAAAAAAAATCGAATTTTTAAAACAAGTGTTGACTTCCAAACCTAGCACTGATACCACTTGTAGAATCGATTTCACCCTAGAGGGGGGGCGAATAGGGTGATGGTATAAATTATTAATCGCGGAAGCTTATAAAATATTCAATTCAGATCACAGAATAGCAGCACAGATATCGCAGAATATAATAACAGAACAACACAGAATTTACCCAGCTTCGGCAAAACCCTGCCTACGTGTTGCCCCCAAGGTTTCTACTAGAAATTAGATAGTCTCTCGCTTACACACGTAAACTCTCTATACCCGCTATTGACTAATCTAACTCTACGCTCAAAACCTTGCCACAACTCAACCACCGAGTTGCGAATTCTCAAGCTACGCCACGTAGCTTGTCCCCTAGTCACACGACTAGAAATTAAAACGGTTTAAAAAAGAAAATACAAATTAAAAGCAATTTAAAATACAAAACCCTAATTTAAAATACTATAATCCTTAAAAATAAAAAAAGGCCGGCCCTCTTTGTAATTTATCTTGACCGTCTCTTTTTATTTCTTTGGCCCAATTTTTTGTGAGATAATGGCGGCTCCGTGTTCGATTTTGTTCCTCCTGATTAAAATTTGGGCTTGCATCCTTGATCCAAATTAGGGCTTTCGAAGAGCCGTTATTGCTTCGATCGAATCTGTGGTTGTTCGAGTATTGCCTTGCTCGATCGATTTCTCGTTGCTCTCTCTCTGGCTACTTCGAGTTGATGGAGTTTTAACTTTGATTCGGTATGTGATTTTTGTTTATGCTGTTCTGTTATGCTTCATTGAACTCCATGAATGAAATTGCCGATGATGATTTCTTTATATAGGGTTTGTAACCCTAGATTTGCGTTTGTACGAATATAATTGAATTTGTCAAATTATTTGCTCTGGCCATTCGATTATACTTGGATGCTCGTGATTTTTCCTTGACTAATTCATTTGTGTAAATACTCGATTGCTTGATTGACACGGCTTTAAAAATTGTGATGAGCACGGCTTTAATTTGACTTTGTCATATTCGTATATTTCATGTTGATTTCTTGGCTACCACGGTATTTTGTTTTCTGGCATTTTTTACTTTGACTTGTTCAACATTGACATGGCGATTTCTGTTGGTTCTTCTCAAAAATTGTTGTGCCACTTTCCATGATTTCGACTTCACTGTGAACTTTTGCTTGTTGCCTGTCGAACTTGTTTTGTATCACTGCAAAACTTGTTGTCTGTACATTTGCCTGAGTGCCAGTTTGCCTTGTATCTTTGTGCATCGTTGTAGTTGTTCATATGCCGGTTAGCTTGCATCTGCTTGCTGTTGTTTGGATTGGCTTTTATTTGTTTCAGTGCAGATTCATGTATAAGTCTGGTCATTGCATTTGTAGATGCATTGTTCATGTCATGTAGTTTTTGAGTTGCACTGGTTTGGATCATCGGCCTATTTGATTTGACATTGCTCTTGGTTATGTTGGTCTTGTATCACTGGTTTTAGAGTCACTTCATATATGCACTGATGCATACTGCAGCTTGTACTTGTGTTATTTATTCATTGGACTGGCTGTTGCCAAGTTGATATGCTTGTGATGCTTTGTCTCTGGCATTGACATTGACATTGTTCCTTTACCATGTTGCATTATTCACTGTGCATTTCTATATTGAGTTTGCATTTGATCTTTATCATACTTCGGCCATATGTGTTCATCTGCACTTGTTATTGGCAAGGTCTTCTGTCCATGGTACTGTTCATGTTGAGTTGATATATTTGTGGTCTTCATTTGGTGATTTGCACTCACACACTTGCACTGCTTCATCAGTTCATTTTTTATCTGTTTCCTGTCATATTGTTTGCAACTGTGTTGCACTTGCTTTTGATGTAGCAGTGGTGTTTTCTGAAACTTGCAGTAGTCTTCATTGCAGTATTTGCCATTGTTCCATTCTGGTTCTTTATGCATGTTCTCTTTTCATTGCTTTGTATCATTCTTTTGTTTGCCTGCAGACCATGTTGCATGCATGTTTGCATATTGGCTTGTTTGTTTTCATGAGTGATCTTGTTGCTGTTGCTACGCAGTTGCTATGCCTTGCTTGGTCTCTGTTCTTTGTTCATTGGTCAATGCTTGGTCATTGCAGTGCTGAACTTGATTCACTTCATGTATGGCTGTTCTGATTTGTTGAAGCTTTGAACTGTTTCATTGTTTCATGCATTATTAATGCTCTTTGTAGTTGATGTACTTGAGTTGACTGCATGTCCATTGATTTGAGGCTGTGTCATGTTTGAACATAGCATTCATGTGTACTTTTGATTTGCACCTGAGTTGAATCCAGTTTTAAAACTCGGGTTTGACCTTGTGCTGAGAGTCGTGATTTTCAATGTTATTGCACGTGAGTTGAACCCGGTTTTTCATTTGGGTTTGACCTGTGCTCACCTGTCCCTGTAAATCAATCAAGTGTATATATCGGCATGCACGGCCTTGTGGCATATACAGTGATACACTGTGTACGTCACAAGTTGTTCGTGTATGATGAATTCAAATTTAAATGATGACGAACAACCCAAATAACTGAGGCAAATATCATTTTCAAAATTCATCTTTTATTTTATATTGCAAAAATATTTCTTTTTCAATTTTACTGCGTTAGTGTATATTTATGCAGATTGCCCAGATGCTGGATTCAAACTGGAAGGAAGTTGAAGATAAATACGACTGTGAGTGATATGTAGTGAGGTGAACTGTAAATATGAAATGTGATGTAATTGTAATCAAAGTTGTATAGTTATAGTGAGAGCCTGAAATTGTACTATTCAAAGATGTAATAAATATTTGTTTGAATAAAATTTCTGTTTGAATTCAAAATCTGTGTGTTTAATTTTATTCAGCAAATATTTATTTAATCTGTGAGAAATAAAATAGTACATTAACAAATACATTTAAACGAATGTATATATGTTTATTATCATCAAACAAAAATCATATAAGTGCATATTCAACGGTTATGGCCGTTGTATTATAGTCTATTACAATGGTCATAACCCATTGTAAAAAGGTATACTGCAACGGTTTTTACAACGTGCTTTGCCCATTGTAAAATGTGGTGGATTTATTACAACGAGGACTATTACAACGGGCACATGCCTGTTGTGAAAACCATATTACAACGGGCATTGCCCGTTGTAAAACGACTGTTTTGTTGTAGTGACTCCCTCCTCTCTTCATTCACTTTCATTTCCTAACACTCCAAGCTTTCATAAAAATGGGGAAGAGAAAAAGAATTAGAATTCCTAAGCTCTAGTTCCATTGCAAATCCAAGTTCTAACTCCAAATTTAAAGAGAAGCTATTGGTAAGCATTCTTTTCTTCTTTCCCAACTCATTCTACCTTCAATTTCAGAAATCCCTAAAGTCTAACTTAGGAAATGTTTTTCTTTTAAGCTTAGATTCAAGTTTCTTAGGTTGGAATTGAAGTGTGATTGTTCTTGCCTTGCTCTATAGCATCTCCATCCTTGTTTTTGTGAAAAAGGTGAGATTTTTATCTCACATCTAAGTCTATAATTATCTTTGATTGTTAGGTATGAATTCCTAACATCTTTACGTGTTCATTTGATTTTGATTTGGATTGATTTGGTGAATATTCCAATTTTTGGTGTTTTGAAAACAAAATCTACGACAATCCTTAAATGGATATTGGACATGTTGATCGGAGTGTATTGAGGAGTCTTTGAGGTTGGGTAGTCGTTTGGTGTAAACCCCTCGTAACCGTCACTCATCCGATTGCTTTCGATATGGTTTGGCCGTCATTGGCCAAGGCAAGAAAATGCCCAAAGCTTCAGTTTCAGACGTATGAAGTAAAGGATTCAGATTTGAATATTGTTCTGGACAAAAACTTTACTTTCCAGATTCAGACGTCTGAATTATATATTTGAGACGTCTGAAATTCCTCTTGTTCAACCAGAAAGGAAATAGGCTAAAATTAGCCATTTTCAAACGTCTGAAATTATTGATTCAGACGACTAAATACTGAACTAGAAATATTTATTTTTCCAGATTCAGATGTCTGAATTGGAAATTTCAGACGTATGAATCTGCTTATCTCAGCCCAATTTGCCTAAGTTGTTTGGGTTTTCAATTTTAATCGATTCGGGTTGATCCGAATTATTGTTATCATTTATCGACTTTGATGACTTCCTTTATTTGGAAATTTTGGGAATATCCATTTGGATGGATTCGGTATTGATTTTTATGATTTGATTCACGGCTTCGAATGTGAATTTTGGTGATTGATTGTTTTTACAATCATTTCTATGATTTGTCACTTTAAAAATACAAAGGTTTCCATACTAGTAGTAAATATCAAAACTCTTTCATCAAAACGATTTCGACACTATTTTATTACAAAACTTATTTCTTCAACCGTTCTCCAAACTATTAGTATATACAAACATTTACATCATTCGTGTGAGAAATCTAATTAAACGGCTTAGTAAAACAAGTGGTATGAAATGCATGCGTTTACTTCGTCGGTTAATTTTTGGACTTGTTCGATTGAAACTCTTGTGACAATTTTCGAGTGGATATCTACAGTTTGTTCGTAAATATTTAAATTAAGCCAGTGGTTATGGGGCATGAAGCTAAACTCATCTATTTAATAGCTTAGTGTAATTGACACTTCTTGATGATCGATGATGATCATTTTGTGATTTAGACTAGCAATCTGCGATGTCTCTTTGTCTGCGAGGGAGACTAAACCCCGTTTCTATGGAGCTTCGGCTCAAAATTGGTGGGGTTGCGACCCATGGTCTTCGGACCATTTTGTGGAGCTTCGGCTCAAAATTAATGGTTTGCAACCATGGAATAGCGTTCCATTTTGTGATACACGTGTTGGTGAGTTTTCATGCTCCCGTTTTGTGATAGGCCTCCCCCTCTTTGTGATCTCTGGATTTCTATTGATGACTTCTATAATTTGTGTTTCACCAATTTTTGTGATTACATTGATAAGTTCTACCAATATTTATGCATTGTGAATTTGTGTTTCAACAACTTTTACAATTGGCATTGTGATGTTTGCCAATATTTGTGACTTGGTAAATAAAAATAAAGAGCATGAAATTCCTTTTGATCTTTGAGAAGATTCTTGTGATATTGATTAATCTCTAATTGATTTTCAATTACATACTTATCACAGTATGACTTTATGGTTATCATACATTTTTGTCATATCTCTTCTCCTATATCATTTTATCTAATATTTATAGCTAGACTGATCCGTTTATTATTTTCTTATTAAATAATACTCGGGTCAGACCGAGATGTTACAGGTGCTTCTTCTTGACTCTTTATATGGAGCTATCATCTGACTTTTGTCTAACTACATTAGATTTGTAGTTTTTGTTGATATACACTAGAGATAGAGACTCTTTGATGTATACATATTCTTTTGTGTAGTACTTGTATCTATTCTTTTGTGCTATTGTGAATCTTGTTTGACCACTACTCTGATGTACACACTTTCATGTGTATATTCATATATGTTTCCGCCTTTTAGATATGAACTTCTGTGACTGATTTGTGTTATGCTATTTCTATATTTATTTCCGAAGATATTATAGCCACTGTGTAGAAGTTTTGAGTTTGTATCGGTATGTCGGATTTCCTCTTGAAATGAAATGAATGTTACGCTATCTGACATATCGGTGCTCGCACAAAGCAATTACGTGGATGGTCGCTCCTCAACAGCCTTATTCTTCGCGCTGGTTGATGGCATTACTCTGTTGTGTCCTTGGCTCATGTAAGTATAGAGGTGGGGCGTCACAGCTTGGTAACAGAGCCAAAGTTTGGAATAATGTAGAATATTCTAGCAAGGATCATTGTACTAAGTTCTTCTTAGTAGTCGTGCCTTAGGATTTTATTCGAGTCATTAGACCTGTTCTATCCTATTTCTTTTGTGATGCTTTGTTTTATCAATCATTATTATTTGATATTCATTTTCAGAATAACTTTCTTCTTTCTTTCTTTCTTTCTTAAAGAAGAGAAATGGTTAGATCACATCGTCCCAGTGTCGGACAATCCAGTGCTACTCCCCAGGATGGAGTATTTATGTCTGTCCAGCAGCTTCTTGATCCTATAAAGAATGCTCAAGCTGTCGGACCCATTCCAGGGCCTACTCACCCAAAATCCGGATTTGCGCGCCTGTGTAGTGATTATACAAATTTGGGTGGAAAGCCGTTTAGGGGTTCCGAGGGCGTTATTGAAGTCCAAGCCTGGCTTAGAACATGCGATCGCATCTTTTCTCGCATGAATCTTATTGATCTTCACCGAGTCCAAGTGGCTTCTAGCATGCTCCAAGAAAGAGCATTAGATTGGTATGAGCTTCTTATTTCTGAAACTATTGAAGCAGATCTTACTTGGGAGCAACTCCGGGAAAGATTCAAATCAAAGTTTGTGCTGGAAGCCGAAAAAGTGACTTTGGCCCGTCGTTTCATAGACCTTGTTCTAGGTGAATCCTCTGTGGCAGAATATGTCGCATCTTTTGAATCTCTTTCAAAATATGGGGTCGAGTATGTAAATACCCCATTGAAGAAAAATCAGAGGTTTGTCTATGGCTTGAATAAGAATCTCAAAAGGCCATTACTTCTGAAATTAGAAGTTTCTTTTGATCAACTTGTTGATATCGCTCTTCGACTTGAAGAGGCAGATAAAGAGAGTGATGTTGAAGTGGGTACCAAACCGAACTTCAACAACAACCAGAGGAGGCCTAATAGTTCAAAGTTCCCTATCCCAACAAGAAAGGGAAGCAATTAACTCCGGTAGAAAAGACTCCTACCTTTAGTGGAGGGCAATGCTATAATTGTGGTTCTAAGGACCATTATGCTAATAAGTGTTCATAGTTCCTTGCTTGTCGCTATTACAAAAGTTCGGGTCATTATATATCTGCATGTCCCAAACTTCAGGGCAAGAAGGAGGGAAAGCTAAATGTCGTAAAAGCTCCTAGTAACATTTTTTGTGGTCAAGGTATTTCTCATTCTATCCTTGATAGCATTTTTATGTTTCGTGATCAACCTATTCGAGTTCTTTTTTATACGGGTGTATCTCATTCTTTTATATCAAAAGAAATTGTTGATACCTTTTCTTTGAGTGTTATGGCTTTAATGACTTCTTTGAAAATTGCGAATCCAGTTGGTGGATCCGCAACACTCAGTTTGCTTTGTAGAGATGTCGAGATTATTTTGTGTGATTTTTCTTTCCGAGCCGATTTCCATGTCATACATTACTTAAGCTTCGGAATGATTTTGGGAATGAATTGGCTAAACCGTTGTGAAGCCCATATCTTATGTCCTGAGCGGACTATTCATCTCCGACATCCTCAATCTGTTAAACAGATTTTTATTGTTCTTAAAGATTCGGATTCCAACTTGGTGGCATCTTTATATTCTTTAAACCCTCGTGATGACGATAAAGATGATGAGGAAGATGTCATTTCTCTTATTCACATTGTTCGTGAATTTTCTGACATATTTGATCCTGTTCTAGGATTACCACCTAAGCGAGCAATTGAGTTCAGAATCAATCTAATCCCTGGATCTCTACCTATCACTCGTCCTCCTTATCGTATGTCTAATAAAGAAAATGAGGAGATGCGTAGACAATTATCCGAATTGGAGACGAAGCAATTTATTCGTTCTAGTTCCTCTCCTTGGGGAGCTTCTGCTATTTTTGTGAAGAAATCCAATGGTACACTTAGGTTTTGCATTGACTACCGCAAGCTTAATGATCTTACTATCAAGAATAAATATCCTTTACCTCGGATTGATGATTTATTCGACCTACTTAGTGGTGCTAGAGTCTTTTCACAATTAGACTTAGCAACCGGTTTTCATCAGCTTCGTATTGCAGAGGATAGCATTCCGTACTCGTTATGGATCGTATGAATGACTTGTTATGCCGTTTGGTTTAACGAATGCTCCGACTTATTTCGTTGACCTTATGAATCGAGTTTTCAAAGATTTCCTCGATCGATTCGTTCTCATCTTTATAGATGATATTCTTGTGTATTCTAAAACCGAGGAAGAGCATGAAAAGCATCTTCGAATTGTGTTGGAAACTCTTAGAAGCAATCAATTGAAAGAAAAATTTTCTAAATGCCATTTTTGGCAATCTCGTGTGAAATTTCTCAGCCATATTATTTACGAATCAGGAATTGCCGTGGATCCTTCAAAGATTGAAGCGATTCAAAATTGGAAGAGACTGGAAAGTGTTACGAAAATCCGTAGCTTTCTTGGATTGGCGGGCTATTACCGTCGGTTCATAAAGGACTTTTCTAAAATTGTCGTGCCTCTTACTAGGTTGACAAAGAAAGGAGTTAAATGCTTTTAGTCGGACAAATGTGAAGCTTCTTTTCAGAAATTAAAAGAACTCCTTTCCGATGCTCCTATTCTTGTGATTCCCGAAGGGAACCGAGACTTTATTGTTTATACCAATGCTAGTCGTGTTGGTTAGGGAGCCGTTCTTATGCAAAGGGATCGTGTTATTGCTCATGCTTCTAGGCAATTAAAGCCAGCCGAGACTAGATATGCCACTCATGATTTAGAGCTCGCAACTATTGTTTTCGCCCTTCGAATTTGGCATCATTACCTTTTGGGAGAGAAATTTATTCTCTACACCGATCATAAATCTTTGAATGATTTATTTTCTCAAAAGGAATTTAATTTGCGTCAAAAATGTTGGCTCGAATTCCTTGCATCTTATGATCTTGATATTCTTCATACTCTCGGAAAGGGAAATCGTGTTGCCGATGCACTTAGCCGTAAGCAACAAGCGGTTGTCTCTACGATGATATCCGAATGGTGCGATCTCAAGACTTTGTCCACTTATGAGATTTGAGATCATGAATCATATTTATGTGCATCTCTTGTTTTACGTAGCCTTGAGGCTCATCCTTCTCTTTTAGACTGCATTCTTGAAGCTCAAAAGCTACATCCCGAATTGGCTCTTCTTAGCCAAAGTTGTAGGGATAAAATTAATATTGAAGGTTTGATAGACTTTGATATTGATGCTCGTGGCGGCATTCGAAAATTTGGTAGACTTATCGTGCGAAATATTGATAATCTTCGTAAAGATATTTTAGAAGATTCGCGTCGTTCTAAATTTACTATTCATCCCGGTAGTAACAAAATGTATGTGGATATGAAACGACTTTATTATTGGAATGGAATGAAATCCAATATTGCTAACATTGTTAAGCATTGCATGACTTGCCAACTTGTCAAGGCCGAGCTTCAAAGACCTGGTGGGTTATTGCAACCTTTGGACATTCCGATTTGGAAGTGGGATCAAATTTCCATGGACTTTATTGACGGCCTTCTCCGTTCTCGTTCGGGTCATGATAGCCTATAGGTGATAGTTGATAGACTTACTAAATCCGCTCATTTTATTCCCATTCGGTCCAACCGAACCATACCTCTTTTGGCTAAACTCTTTATTAAAGAAATTATTAAATTACATGGAGTTCCTACTTCTATTGTTAGTGATCGTGATCCATTGTTTACTAGTGGATTTTGGAAGAGTCTTCAAAAAGCTTTGGGAACAAAGCTTAATTTTAGCACCGCTTATCATCCTCAGTCCGATGGACAAACCGAGCCTGTGAATCAAACACTTGAAGATCTTCTTCGTGCATGCGTTCTTGATTTTGGTGGAAGTTGGGAAGATCATATTTCTCTTGTTGAGTTGTCCTATAATAATAGCTTCCAATCTAGTATTGGTATGGCGCCTTTTGATGCACTCTATGGAGGCCATCCCGATCTCCTTCTTGTGGGCTCGAGGCTGGTGAGAAGCTGGTTTTAGGTCAGACTGTATTAGATTCCACAGAAAAGATTGATCTTATCCGCCATAGGATGAAAGAAGCTCAAAGTAGGCAAAAATCCTATCCGATAACCGAAGAAGGAAATTGGAATTTTATGTGGGATATTTTGTGTTTATTCGTGTTTCACCTATGAAGGGTGTTGTGCGTTTCAATCGATCGAGAAAATTAGCATCTCGATATATTGGTCCATTTCCCATCACCGAACGTATTGGTTCCGTGGCTTATCGCCTTTTATTACCGGCTCAATTTTCTGCTATTCATGAAGTGTTTCATGTTTCTCAACTTTGGAAATGCCTTCGAGATTCTGATTCTATTCTATTCTTGAGCCCGATGTTATTGAAGAAATTGAAGTTTCGCCTAATTTAACTTATGAGCAACATCCTATTCGTATCATTGCTTCGGAGGTAAAATGTCTTCGAAATAAAGATGTTCCTCTTGTGAAAGTCCAATAGTCTTTAAATCCTAAGGACTGTTCTTGGGAATCCGAGGAATTTATCGAGCGAACACATCCGGACTTACTCTCTCGTGCTCTTTGAGGTGAACTTCTTATTTCAAATTTCTTTTGTGTTGATATGCTTTTATGGTTGTTATTTTTGTTTTCTTCTTAAATATTGCGAGGACACAATTTCTTTAAGGAGGGGAGTCTGTAACAACTAGCATATTTTACGATTGTGTATTTAAATATTTTATTTAAATATAGCATCGTTAGTCGGATTATAGTCCGAAATGCTACATTTTGCAAACGGTCGATTCAGGACCCGAGACCACTTCCATTGAGTTCAAAACGCCGTTTGCGACCTTTTTGAGTATAAACTTCGATATGTTTGGAGCTAGCTAAAATTTGATCTTTTGCACTTTGGGCTTTGGGTTTGGGTTTGGGTTAGCCTAAAGTATTAACTCTAGCTCCACTCCCTCTTCTCTTCATTCATATTCATTTCCTAACACTCCAAGCTTTCATAAAAATGGGGGAAGAGAAAAAGAATTAGAATTCCTAAGCCCTAGTTTCATTGCAAATCCATGTTCTAACTCCATGTTTAAAGAGAAGCTATTGGTAAGCATCCCCTTCTTCTCCAACTCATTCTACCTTCAATTTCAGAAATCCCTAAAGTCTAACTTAGGAAATGTTTTTCTTTTAAGCTTAGATTCAAGCTTCTTAGGTTGGAATTGAAGAGTGATTGTTCTTGCCTTGCTCTGTAGCTTCTTCATCCTTGTTTTTGTGAAAAAGGTGAGATTTTTATCTCGCATCTAAGTCTATAATTATCTTTGATTGTTAGGTATAAATTCCTAACATCTTTACGTGTTCATTGATTTTGATTTGGATTGATTTGGTGAATATTCCAATTTTTGGTGTTTTGAAAACAAAATCAATGAATTCCTTATATGGGTATTGGACATGTTGATAGGAGTGTATTGGTGAGTCTTTGAGGTTGGGTAGTCGTTTGGCGTAAACCCCTTTTAACCGTCACTCATCCTATTGCTTTCGATATGGTTTGGCCATCATTGGCCTAGGCAAGAAAATGCCTAAAGCTTCAGTTTCAGACGTTTGAAGTAAAGGATTCAGACGTCTGAATATTGTTCTGGGAAAAAACTTTATTTTCCAGATTCAGACGTCTGAATTATATATTTCAGACGTCTGAAATTACTCGTGTTCAGCCAGAAAGGAAATAGGCTAAAATTAGCCATTTTCAGACGTTTGAAATTATTGATTCAGACGTCTGAATACTGAATTGGAAATATTTATTTTTCCAGATTCAGACGTCTGAATTGGAAATATCAGACGTCTGAATCTACTTATCTCAGCCTAATTTGCCTAAGTTGTTTGGGTTTTCAATCTTAATCGATTCGGATTGATCCGACTTATTGTTATCATTTATCGACTTTGATGACTTCCTTTATTTGGAAATTTTGGGAATATCTATTTGGATGGATTCAGTATTGATTTTTATGGATTTGATTCACGGTTTCGAATGTGAATTTTGGTGATTGATTGTTTTTACAATCATTTCTGTGATTTGTCACTTTAAAAATACAAAGGTTTCCATACTAGTAGTAAATATCAAAACTCTTTCATCAAAACGATTTCGACACTATTTTATTACAAAACTTGTTTCTTCAACCGTTTTCCAAACTTTTAGCATATACAAATATTTACCTCATTAGTTTGAGAAATCTAATTAAACGGCTTAGTAAAACAAGTGGTATGAAACGCATGCGTTTACTTCGTCGGTTAATTTTCGGACTTGTTCGATTGAAACTCTTGTGGCAATTTTTGAGTGGAAATCTACAGTTTGTTCGTAAATATTTAAGTTAAGCCAGTGTTTATAGGACATGAAGCTAAACTCGTCTATTTACTAGCTTAGTGTAATTGACACTTCTTGATGATCGATGATGATCATTTTGTGATTTAGATTAGCAATGTGCGATGTCTCTTTGTCTTGGAGGGAGACTAAACCCCGTTTCTGTGGAGCTTCGGCTCAAAATTGAAGGGGTAGCGACCCATGGTCTTCGGATTGTTTTGTGGAGCTTCGGCTCAAAATTAATGGTTTGCAACTATGGAATAGCGTTCCATTTTATGATACACGTGTTGGTGAGTTTTCATGCTCCCGTTTTTTGATAGGCCTCCCCCTCTTTGTGATTTCTGGATTTCTGTTGATGACTTCTAGAATTTGTGTTTCACCAATTTTTGTGATTACATTGATAAGTTCTATCAATATTTATGCATTGGTGAATTTGTGTTTCAACAACTTTTACAATTGGCATTGTGATGTTTGCCAATATTTGTGACTTGGTGAATAAAAATAAAGAGTATGACATTCCTTTTGATATTTGAGAAGATTCTTGTGATATTGATTAATCTCTGGTTGATTTTCAATTACATACTTATTACAGTATGACTTTATGGTTATCATACGTTTTTGTCATATCTCTTATCCTATATCATTTTATATGATATTTATAGCTAGACTGATCCGTTTGTTATTTTCTTATTTAATAATACTCGGGTCAGACCGAGATGTTACATGTGCTTCTGCTTGACTCTTTATACGGAGCCATCATCCGACTTTTGTCTAACTACATTAGATTTGTAGTTTTTGTTGATATACATTAGAGATGGACTCTTTGATGTATACATATTCTTTTGTGTAGCACTTGTATCTTTTCTTTTGTGCTATTTTGGATCTTGTTTGACCACTACTCTGATGTACACACTTTCATGCGTTATATTCATATCTGTTTCCGCCTTTGAGATATGAACTTATGTGACTGATTTCTGTTATGCTTATTTCTATATTTGTTTCCGAAGATATTATAGCCACTGTGTAATATTTTTGAGTTTGTATCGGTATATCGGATTTCCTCTTGTAATGAAATGCATGTTACACTATCTGACATATTGGTGCTCGCACAAAGCAATTACATGGATGGTCGCTCCTCAACAGCCTTATTCTTCGTGCTAGTTGACGGCATTACTCCGTTGTGTCCTTGGCTAGCGTGAGTGTAGAGGTGGGGCGTCACAATAGTCCTGATCCGAATGTATTGCCTTTCCATTGCGCTCAGATCAGCACGACTTGTTTCAGTTCTCGAAGATATTAGTACTTGAAGACGAAGACGGAGATTGAAAGACCGTAATTACTACTGTTATTCCGCTGCACTATATTGACATGTTCAGTTAAATGTATAACTCTGATAATATTGAAATGGAATCAAATGTATATTGATAGATAGCCTTGTAATTAGGTTATTATTATATTTTGTCTTTCCGCTATTGTGACGACCGCCCATGACTCCCGCACCAAATCAAGGAAACAATGCGCTAAAAGGTGTGCCAGGCAGCCATGGACGATAGTCAGGGTAAAACAAAACAGAAGAATCTCTATCGTACAACTCACAGCGCATGGATAAAATACAATAGAGAAATATAATATAGTGAAGCTCCATAGAACAGAACATCATCATATAAGCATCACAGTAGTTTCATACAATCATCTACTCAAATCCATACATGAAAGCCTCACTACAAATCACTCAACCAAATACAGCAGCGGATACCCAGTACATATAGTAAGAAAACTAATATGCAAAGCCTCCTGCTCGTCTTCGTCATCTTCATCGTAGAACTCCTAGCACAGCACCTGTCACCTGCTACCTAGTCTGCCCATCCCAACATGGATGAACAGCCCAAGGTAATAAGAGGAGACATAAAACCTTGAGTCAGACAAAGTCTTAGTGAGCAGTAAATTAACTATCAAACATACCAAAAGAGCATAAAGGATAAAAGGAATAGGAACCAAACCATCCCACTCCACCTCTTTCTACAGTGATAGCCCCCAGACACACACTAAGGAGAAGTAAGCATAACAACATAGACAATTAAGGTAAAGCGAATACCACTCGAGTCAAGGACGATGTTTTCCAAATACAAACCCCCAAGGCCTAAACCAAGATCAGATAAGCACCCAGAAAACACCGCTCTTGAAGCCGAATGATAATACAACCAAACATCCATGACTCTGGCTATCACTGTTAACCTTGCTTCGAAATCACCGTTAATTGAATGACCGACTCCTTCCTGAGCCATCTGTCAAGGGCTAATGGTAACCCCGGTTCTAACCATAACTCCGCACACTGCCTTGTGCCTAGGACTTATCTACTTTGCCCAGAGTACTCAACTACCTACCTGTAGTCTTTTGGGTGTCCCGACTACCTACCTGTAGTCGTTATGGGCGCCCCATGTACTCTTGCTTTTGAGCATGCTAGAACCTTCAACAACAACGAGATCCAAGCCTCCTAGCCATCCTTCTTGACGACTATCCTCATACAAGCTCAAGCTACCTCTTGAACAATCCATTATCAACCAACTTGAACTACTCTTCAAGTTATCAACATGCTTGGAATGATCCCTGCTTGGATTAAGCCAAGACTCACATCATACTTCGCTTCATCGCATCAAAGCAAAGTCTCAACTCAACAACATGGTTTGCCTCATCAAATCATGGCAAAGTCCCGTCTCAACATCATCCAATCTATACATATGAGCTTCAACATCCGCTACATATGCCTTAAGCAGCTTTCACCATTCAAGAGCCTTCTTCCATAGCTTTTGAATCCTCTTTCATCATCTTGTTCCAAATCAACTACTAGCTAACTTGGAAACAATCAAATCAATCATACATTCAAATATCAATCATTCAAACAAGATCTAACAAGCAATATAAGCAATATCAACTATAATGGAAATTTCGTAAATAAGTGAGCAAAAGTCCAACATATGTGAAACCATAGTTTTTAGCATAGATCTATCAAATATAAAACATGGGTTTTGTCTCTAATACTTGTTAAACTAACTTGCATAAGTAAACATCTTTAAAACCATGGATCTAGACTTCGATCTAAGAAAAATGCATGAAATCTCTAACTTTAACACTCAAACAAGCCACCAATCCAATATACTCCCTTGGATCCGCGTGAGAGATAACTACCACTCACCAAATCACCAAAACAACCTAAAATCAAACAACTTCAGATCTGGACAGCGAAGATCAAGGTTTGATCCGGCAATATCTCGCTTCAATCGATGAAATCTAGCTCGAACGGATGAAGATCTTCAACTTTGGCACTTGAATCTTCAATCTAAATCTTCGATCTTGGATGGATGCTAACACTTGATTGGAATGGAGAAAAGAAGATGAAGAAATGTTGTAGTCGAGTCTTCAAAATGGCAGCACTTCGTCGCTTCAAAAACCGGTGCCAAAAAGTGAGCCAAACCCCTCTATTTATAGGCTGGAAACCCCTTAGGTCGTCGCCCCTTAGGTCGTCCCCGACCTAACTATGAGTCGTTGCCGACTCATCAGCCCCTACGACCTACGACCTAACCAACACAACATACAACCAAGGCCGACTTACGACTTAACCCAGACGCGACCTAAAACACAGGCCGACCTAACGACTCAACGTACTGCCGACCCAACTGTCACACGACTCAACACACTGCCGCATTTCCTAAGTCCTAGGTCGCCTGACGACTTAACTAGCATGCCGACCTACGACCTAAGACCCTGCCGACTCAACTCCTTGCTGACCTAACACAACGACTTACGACTCAACAATGCTGACCTAACTCCTGCCCAAGCTATCTATAAGTCGCTAACGACTCAAGTCCTGCCGACTTAATACACAGCATCCCTAACACTAAGTCGCTCACGCGACTCAACTTGCCCAGCGGCCTAACACTCCCTTAAGTCGTTCAACGACCTAACTTTTCTTAGGTCGTTGACATACTTAACTCGCCAACAACTGACTCACTAACACGTAGGTCGCTGACTCGTTAACTCTTAGGTCGCTTACTAGACTCCCCAACGACCTAACATCCAAACGACCTATCCCCTTAAGTCGGCTACCTCCATGACTCGTTCGCATGACCTAAGACGTTAAGTCGGTCACGACTAAATCCCTAACGACCTAGGCTACCAAACGACTTAAGCACTAAGTCGTTGACTAACTTAACTCGTAAATTCGACCTAAGCACCATACGAGTTAACTTCCACACAACTTATCAACACTAACGACCTATAAATTCTACAATTTATCGACACGTAAAATACGGGTCGTTACATTCTCTCCCCCTTAGGAATTTCGCCCTCGAAATTCCAAGCAATCAACAGAAATCAAAGATATTCCGCATGCCTACCATCCATAGCAATCAACAGATCATGCATCCAATTCTAACCTAGCATGCAGAATTCTAAGACTTAGAACAAGCTACAAATTCATGAGATGTCACGACACTTTAGGGCCATACCTCGAAGAGTCCGGGATGAGCTGCCTTCATCCTCTCTTCCTCCTCCCATGTACAGTCGTTAACATCATCACTCCATTGTACCTTGAGCAACGTAATCGTCTTCCTCCTAAGCTGTTTCGTATCGGTTTCAACAATACGAAGCGGCTTACGAGGTCTCGAAACAACAGGATCAACCTCCAAGTCTTCACAGCTATCAGCAGAAACCACCGTAGTTGGGTCGTGCATATACTTCCGTAGACAAGATACATGAAAAACATTGTGCACACCCGCCATCTTTTCCGGTAACTCCAATCTATAAGCGAGCTTTCCAATTCGCTCGATAATCGGGAATGGTCCAACGAATCTTGGAGTTAACTTTCCTTTGTTCCCGAATCTTATAACATTCTTCAATGGAGAAATCTTCACAAAAACCCTATCACCCACGTCGAATTCCAAATCCTTTCGACGATTATCTGCATAACTTTTCTGACGATCTTGGGCTGCCTTCATTCGTTGCCGAATGATCTCTATACAATCCGAAGTCTGTCGAATCATCTCTGGCCCAAGTATCAGCTTTTCTCCAGTTTCCAACCAACATGTCGGAGAGTTACACGGTCTTCCATATAATGCCTCATATGGTGCCATACCGATACTCGACTGATAACTGTTATTATAAGCAAACTCCACCAAATGAAGGTGATCTTCCCATGATCCTCCGAAGTCCAAAACACATGCTCTAAGAAGATCTTCCAAAACTCGGTTGACTCTCTCAGTCTGACCATCTGTTTGAGGGTGATAAGCTGTACTCAAACACAACTCAGTTCCCAAAACCTCCTGGAAGCTCTTCCAAAATCTACTGGTGAACAACGGATCTCGATCGCTCACTATACTCTTCGGAACACCATGGAATCGAACAATCCACTTCACATACAGCTCAGCCAACTTCGATGCAGTCCTAGTCGATCGAACAGGAATGAACCTTGCACTCTTGGTCAAACGATCTACTATGACCCAAATCCCTTCATTCCCTGCTCTTGTCCTAGGTAGACCATCGATAAAGTCCATCGACACTTGCTCCCACTTCCATGCAGGAACCTCCAATGGCTGAAGCAATCCACTGGGCTTCTTCTGCTCAGCTTTCACCAACTGGCAATTCATACACTTGGAAATAAAATTTCCAACATCCTTCTTCATACCTTCCCAGTAGTAGGTTCTCTTCATATCCCGATACATCTTATTTCCACCTGGATGAATTGTCAACTTCGAGTGATGACTCTCCCTCAGAACTTCATCTCTCAATCCATCTACATCGGGAACAACTAGTCGCCCTTGCTTTCGAAGCCAACCCTCTCGATCGACTTCAAATCCTTTATCCTTCTCCTGATCCAATCCGGATTCCAAATCACGGATAATCTTGACAAGCTTATCATCTCGCCTTTGGCTCTCACCAATTCTTTCCACAAGTGTAGGCCTTATCGATAAGTTTGCCAACATCTCAGGTTCCAATTCACTTCTGGGCCTGAAATCAAACTCAGCCAAATACTCAAGACTCTTCCATTCCGAAAACATGGCTCCCAAACCTGCATGTCTTCGACTTAACGCATCAGCCACTGCGTTACCTTTCCCTGGAGTATAGGCTATACCAAAATCATATGATGCTAGGAACTCTAGCCACCGTTGCTGTCGAAGATTCAAATCCTTTTGGGAGAACAGATACTTTAACGACTTATGATCTGTAAACAACTCGAATCTAACTCCCAATAGGTAATGTCTCCATATCTTCAAAGCAAACACAATCGCCGCTAACTCCAAATCATGAGTCGGATAATTCCTTTCATGCGGCTTCAGTTGTCGACTAGCATATGCAACAACTTTATCCTTCTGCATTAGCACCGCTCCTAGTCCAGTGCCACATGCATCGGTGTAAACCACCATCTCATCATTCCCACTCGGAATAGTCAAAACAGGAGCACTTGTCAATCGCTCTTTCAGGATTACAAAAGCTTGCTCACACTTATCATCCCATCTGAACACCTGGTTCTTCTTTGTCAATCCTGTCAACGGTGCAGCTATCTTGGAAAAGTCTTTGATAAACCGACGATAATATCCTGCTAATCCAAGAAAACTTCTCACATCAGATGCATTCTTAGGTCTAACCCAATCCTGGATCGCTGCCACCTTAGCGGGATCAACCGCTATTCCATTTCCAGAGATAACATGGCCTAAGAACCTCACTTCACTCTTCCAGAAGTGACACTTCGAAAACTTAGCCTTCAGCTGATGTTTCCACAAAATTCCCAAAACAATCCTCAAGTGCGTCTTGTGCTCTTCCTCGGTTCTGGAGTAAACCAAAATATCATCCACGAACACAAGCACGAACTTATTCAACTGATCTCTGAATACCCTATTCATAAGATCCACAAAATATGCTGGCGCGTTAGTCAATCCAAACGGCATTACCAGCCACTCATAAAACCCGGATGGTGTCCTGAAAGCAGTCTTCGGCACACTATCCTTTGCCACTCTCAACTGGTGAAATCCCGTTGCCAAATCCATCTGAGAAAACACCTTAGCCTCGTGAAGCTGGTCAAACAAGTCATCTATTCTCGGCAATGGATACTTGTTCTTCTTAGTCACCTTATTCAGCTCACGATAATCAACACACAACCTCAACGATCCATCCGTTTTGGTTGCGAACACAACTGGCGCACCCCATTCGGACACACTTCTCCGAATGAATCCTTTCTGCAAAAGGTCATCAACTTGCACCTTCAGCTCTTGCTGCTCCCTCGGTGCCATCCGCCTAAGAGGCATCACAACAGGTCTGGCTCCCTCAACTAGATCGATACGAAACTCGATCTCCCTATGCGGCGGCAACCCTTTGACTTCCTCAAAGACATTCTCAAACTCATTCACAATAGGCACCGATGACAGTCCATCCCGTGGAACAACTAGCGAATACATGAAGCTCATGAAGACGCCTTCTTCATGCTTACATCGTATCACAACCTTTCGCCCTTCCACATTCCCGACTGTCACCTCAAGCCTCTCACAATCAATCCTAGCCGCATACTTCCTAAGCCAGTCCATACCCAAAATAATTCCGAACCCCGCAAAGTTCAGAACAAAGCAATCACAAACAAACGAGCAATCATGACTCGACACAACTAGACCACGGCATATCATACACAAACATGACGAACCCCCCACTGGATTAGTCACAACCAATGGCCTATCAACAATATCCGGTTTCATACCTAACCGGCTTACCAAATCATCACAAACAAAAGAATGCGACGCTCCAGTATCAAACAACACTCTAACTGGAACACCACAAATAGAAAGAGTACCTTGAACAACCACACTCTTCCCCTTTTCTTCAGCAGTCGGAGCTTTTGAAGACGACGGCACAACTCCCAAAGCATAGGCTTGCACAATCTGCCTATCTTTCCTCGGCTCTGGGCAATCCTTCTTGATATGTCCCAGCCTATCACAGTTATAACACTTTCCCGGCACCTTGGGATTCTTACAATCTTTGTAAAGATGGCCCTTCTGTTGGCAGTTGTAACAAGTCACTTCGCCTTTCGGCTTCTTCTGGCCATCCTTTCCCTTCTGTTGCTGTTGTTTCCTCTTCTTATTGCCACTCTGCTGTGGTTTAGATCCTTCCCTGGTTACAGCAACAACAGATACTTCCTTAGGGAACAAACTCTCGTGCCTAAGAGCTTTTTCCACAAGCTTCTCAAACGGATCGTCCAGATGATCCACCAACTGCCTCCCAAGATAAGCATCCAGACCAGTCACAAACTTTTCATTCTTCTGGTAGGGAGAATCAATATACGATCTGGCATACTTAGATAAGGCTTCAAACTCAGAAATATACTCAAGAACAGGTCTCCCCCCTTGCTTGAGCTCTACAAACTTCTTAAACAAGACAGATTTCTGAGAAGTAGAGATGAACTTAGCTCCAAATCTAACTTGGAATTGCTCCCAAGTAATCTCTTCTTCTGGAGTATCGATGGTGATAGAATTCCACCAATCAGCAGCTCTTCCCTGAAGCTGTCTCGATGCAAGCTTCCTCTTAGTTGCATCTTCAATCCCTAAGTCACCAAAGATCCTTTTGCAAGCATCAATCCATCTCTGCACCTCAATAGTCGACTCCGTCCCCAAGAAAGCTTTTCCTCCAAGAGAAGTATAATCCTTGCAAAGCTTAGCAAAATCCACCGGTCTTGGAGCTTGAACTTGAACTCCCACATCCACTGATGATCCTGAAGCCGGTATCCTTCTCATGATCGAAGTCATCATGGCCTCAAACATAGGAGCATAATCAACAGCTTCCCTAGCATCACGGCTACCCCTCGCAGCTTGTCTCTCACTTCGACTCATCCTTAGTATCTGTAATAAGAATGATTAGAACACCTTAAGAAACAACCGCATAAGGAGTTCAAATCCTTCTAGGCTACTATATTATATATAGTAATCATCCATCAAAATACAATTACGTCTCTCATACGTAGTTACGTCAGCGAGCGTTGGCTGAAATCGATTCACCAAAGCTCTGATACCAAATGTGACGACCGCCCATGACTCCCGCACCAAATCAAGGAAACAATGCGCTAAAAGGTGTGCCAGGCAGCCATGGACGATAGTCAGGGTAAAACAAAACAGAAGAATCTCTATCGTACAACTCACAGCGCATGGATAAAATACAATAGAGAAATATAATATAGTGAAGCTCCATAGAACAGAACATCATCATATAAGCATCACAGTAGTTTCATACAATCATCTACTCAAATCCATACATGAAAGCCTCACTACAAATCACTCAACCAAATACAGCAGCGGATACCCAGTACATATAGTAAGAAAACTAATATGCAAAGCCTCCTGCTCGTCTTCGTCATCTTCATCGTAGAACTCCTAGCACAGCACCTGTCACCTGCTACCTAGTCTGCCCATCCCAACATGGATGAACAGCCCAAGGTAATAAGAGGAGACATAAAACCTTGAGTCAGACAAAGTCTTAGTGAGCAGTAAATTAACTATCAAACATACCAAAAGAGCATAAAGGATAAAAGGAATAGGAACCAAACCATCCCACTCCACCTCTTTCTACAGTGATAGCCCCCAGACACACACTAAGGAGAAGTAAGCATAACAACATAGACAATTAAGGTAAAGCGAATACCACTCGAGTCAAGGACGATGTTTTCCAAATACAAACCCCCAAGGCCTAAACCAAGATCAGATAAGCACCCAGAAAACACCGCTCTTGAAGCCGAATGATAATACAACCAAACATCCATGACTCTGGCTATCACTGTTAACCTTGCTTCGAAATCACCGTTAATTGAATGACCGACTCCTTCCTGAGCCATCTGTCAAGGGCTAATGGTAACCCCGGTTCTAACCATAACTCCGCACACTGCCTTGTGCCTAGGACTTATCTACTTTGCCCAGAGTACTCAACTACCTACCTGTAGTCTTTTGGGTGTCCCGACTACCTACCTGTAGTCGTTATGGGCGCCCCATGTACTCTTGCTTTTGAGCATGCTAGAACCTTCAACAACAACGAGATCCAAGCCTCCTAGCCATCCTTCTTGACGACTATCCTCATACAAGCTCAAGCTACCTCTTGAACAATCCATTATCAACCAACTTGAACTACTCTTCAAGTTATCAACATGCTTGGAATGATCCCTGCTTGGATTAAGCCAAGACTCACATCATACTTCGCTTCATCGCATCAAAGCAAAGTCTCAACTCAACAACATGGTTTGCCTCATCAAATCATGGCAAAGTCCCGTCTCAACATCATCCAATCTATACATATGAGCTTCAACATCCGCTACATATGCCTTAAGCAGCTTTCACCATTCAAGAGCCTTCTTCCATAGCTTTTGAATCCTCTTTCATCATCTTGTTCCAAATCAACTACTAGCTAACTTGGAAACAATCAAATCAATCATACATTCAAATATCAATCATTCAAACAAGATCTAACAAGCAATATAAGCAATATCAACTATAATGGAAATTTCGTAAATAAGTGAGCAAAAGTCCAACATATGTGAAACCATAGTTTTTAGCATAGATCTATCAAATATAAAACATGGGTTTTGTCTCTAATACTTGTTAAACTAACTTGCATAAGTAAACATCTTTAAAACCATGGATCTAGACTTCGATCTAAGAAAAATGCATGAAATCTCTAACTTTAACACTCAAACAAGCCACCAATCCAATATACTCCCTTGGATCCGCGTGAGAGATAACTACCACTCACCAAATCACCAAAACAACCTAAAATCAAACAACTTCAGATCTGGACAGCGAAGATCAAGGTTTGATCCGGCAATATCTCGCTTCAATCGATGAAATCTAGCTCGAACGGATGAAGATCTTCAACTTTGGCACTTGAATCTTCAATCTAAATCTTCGATCTTGGATGGATGCTAACACTTGATTGGAATGGAGAAAAGAAGATGAAGAAATGTTGTAGTCGAGTCTTCAAAATGGCAGCACTTCGTCGCTTCAAAAACCGGTGCCAAAAAGTGAGCCAAACCCCTCTATTTATAGGCTGGAAACCCCTTAGGTCGTCGCCCCTTAGGTCGTCCCCGACCTAACTATGAGTCGTTGCCGACTCATCAGCCCCTACGACCTACGACCTAACCAACACAACATACAACCAAGGCCGACTTACGACTTAACCCAGACGCGACCTAAAACACAGGCCGACCTAACGACTCAACGTACTGCCGACCCAACTGTCACACGACTCAACACACTGCCGCATTTCCTAAGTCCTAGGTCGCCTGACGACTTAACTAGCATGCCGACCTACGACCTAAGACCCTGCCGACTCAACTCCTTGCTGACCTAACACAACGACTTACGACTCAACAATGCTGACCTAACTCCTGCCCAAGCTATCTATAAGTCGCTAACGACTCAAGTCCTGCCGACTTAATACACAGCATCCCTAACACTAAGTCGCTCACGCGACTCAACTTGCCCAGCGGCCTAACACTCCCTTAAGTCGTTCAACGACCTAACTTTTCTTAGGTCGTTGACATACTTAACTCGCCAACAACTGACTCACTAACACGTAGGTCGCTGACTCGTTAACTCTTAGGTCGCTTACTAGACTCCCCAACGACCTAACATCCAAACGACCTATCCCCTTAAGTCGGCTACCTCCATGACTCGTTCGCATGACCTAAGACGTTAAGTCGGTCACGACTAAATCCCTAACGACCTAGGCTACCAAACGACTTAAGCACTAAGTCGTTGACTAACTTAACTCGTAAATTCGACCTAAGCACCATACGAGTTAACTTCCACACAACTTATCAACACTAACGACCTATAAATTCTACAATTTATCGACACGTAAAATACGGGTCGTTACAGCTATGAGATTCTATATATTGTTTTCTTACTCTTCTATTTTTCTTTTTCTAAACCCCTTGATAATTCATCTTTTTGAATGATTGGGGTCGTGCATATGTGGTTAAATGTCAACTTGAATTGACCAAAAAGACGGGTCATCACAATAAACTACTATGCTTATTTATTCTGCTGCTTATTGTTGTAATATTCCGTGTCTAGGATTCTGTAATTATTTCTTATTTACCCCTTAATTTATATAAAAATCTATTGTTTTTGGCAATTCAAGTCTGACTTGTGTGGATTATTGTCGATTTGAGTGGTTCAAAATAGTAGATCGTTACAGTTGGTATCAGAGCCAGGTTTATGCAATCCTTAGCGTATGAGGTAAAAACTCATTAGAGATAGGATAGTAATACCCTAGAATAAGTGGAATCACTTGCAAAATCATCCTTCTTTTCGAGCCTATCTTCTTAGTTAGAATTCACTTTGATTAGGATTCCTTTAAAATTTGAATCTCTATCTTTATTTTAATATCCATTCTTGAATCATCCTATGAGAGAGCATATTTTTTAGTGTTATAAAAATTGTTTTATATTGTGTTGTTCATTTTGTTAATTAGGATTATATATATATATATATAAGTATTATTTTTGAAAAATTATATCGTTAATTCTGATGTGTAGTTTGTCTGAGGTGATAATGTTTGAGTATTATTATTTATTGTCATTGAAGAATTTTTTTATAAATATAGATTTAAGTGTATAACATGTTAATATGTATGAATTGATTTATAAATAAACCGAATACTAAAAAGAAGAATATTATTTAAGTAAATGACAAATGATCTTAGGTGAAAAAATTAAATGAAAAAATTCCAATTGAAATTGGAAGTAAATATTAATGAAATGTTTAATGGATAATTTTAGAAATAAAGAGAGAAACTATTTGAGTGAATGAATAAAGAACTTGAGTTATAAGGGTGAAATTCAATTTTAATTTAAATGGAACTAATGATTGAACAATGAGATAGATTTTAACTTAAGCAGAGTTAAATGAATTGAATTAATGAAATAAGTTAATAAAATGAATTAATTGAATAAATTAACAAAGAAAATTTATAAATGAGATATAGTTAGGATGGTTTTAGTAGCGTAATGAATTTAAAATCGAACTTAAGAAGCGTTAATAAAATTACTAACAAAATGAGTTAAATGAAATAAATTTGATTTGAAACGAATTGAACTTAAATATAAAAATGTAGTGAATGTTAACAATTGAATGAATAATGAATTGTATGAAAGGAAAAGTTAAATAAAATTTTAATAATTGAATGAAAGTCAATTGGGATTTATGAGAAAGAAAAATTACAAAGAATGTCTTTAAATAAAAATTTGTAACTTTCAAAATAATTAAACTTGAATAAAATCGTGTAACTATTATAATCTGAGTGTAGATTAAGTGTTATAATAAAAGGATATACACCTAGTTAATGATTAAGAGAGAAATTCTTTTATGTGGCTGAATGTGAACTTTAGAAGTAAACTAAATTATAAACCATATCTTGTAAACTGTTGTAAATTAAATAGGAAAGTAAGTGATTAGAATTGTAAGGAATGTTTATAAATTAAGCATTGCTTAGTAAATTTGAATAAAGCTGCATAAAAGAACAATAATTTTAAATAAAATGTGGACATGAAAATATAAATTAAGTTGCAAAGAAACTTAAGTAAAGACGTAAGAGTTGTATAACTTGAAATTTAAGAGAAATAGAACTTAAAACCAAATCTAAATGATTAAACATTTTGGCTAAGCAAAACAAAAACTGAATTTGTGATGCTAAATGAAATCTATCTAAACTAAAGTAAGAATAAAAAAGATTATGATTTAAAATTTATAGCACAAAAATGGAATATGAATATTATTATTTAAATGTTTGAAAACGCAGAAGTTAAAGATTTTGAACATACAGATTTAATAAATATAAATAAAACAAAATTTAAGATTGGTTGAATATGAATGTTAAGAATAGAAAGTTTGAAGTCAAATTATGAAACAAAAATTTAACTCAAGTAGAGCTATTGGAAATGAATAAATGAAATAAGCTAATAAAGTGAGTTTATGAAATGAGTTAAGATTTAAGAGAAAAAAGGGGAACTTAGGTCGTAGATTTAAATTGAATATATCGAGTGTAAACGAAATGAATGTAAAGAAATTGAATAGATTATGAACTAAATTGAAAGGGAGTTAATTAGAATAATAATGATAAATGATGTTCATAGGTAATGAAAATGTATAATGTTAACATTCAAAAATGAAATTTATTTGGTTTTAATTAATCATTTGTATCTAGTACTATGCATTTCGAATCTATCTTATCTTTCTATTTGCTTATATTCTACCACCTCGTTCCTTTCAAGGATGAAAAGTTTGAATAGAGGAGATTGTAACGACCCATATTTTAACCAGTTAGAATTTTTTAAATTAAATAATTTTTTTGAATAAAGATGGGTAGAAATAAATTTAATGATCTATTAATGTAAACTCATCAGATATAAAGTTAAAATGAATTCTTAAATGATAAATTACGATATGAGGAGTAGGTAACAATTTTTGGAATGTGATTCAATGATATTAATCTGTAGGTAATAATTAACAGCAACTGAATAATAAGGGTCACAGTGAATAAATAATAAAATGAATGCTATCTAATAGGAGAAACCTAAATTTATTTATTAAATTGTATATGATAAGTTGACCTCTAGTAAGAAAACATTTAATGAGGGAAGTTGATAAGAAACATTTATTTGATAATTAATGCGTGTATTTGTTCTATGAAATAAACTAATAAATGTTGAAATACATAAAATGTAAAGAAATAGTTAGTACAAAGTGATGGTAACAGTAAATGTTGAATACCGTTTAACTGAAACTGAATGATTTAACATTTTTTTACGAATAATGCAAACTAAATTTGTTGTTGTGGAATTTGAAATTTATTTCAGTTTCATATTTAGTTTCCAATCATTTATATTCAAATGAAAAATGTTAGTTTTGAAAATGTAATTATTCAAATCTGATTCAAGTGTGTAACCAACATTCGAACGGAAAATTTTGTGAAAAGTCTACTTTTGGTAAACTTTGTCAAATTTTGAATTTTAGTTGCAAAATTAAAAGTTTTAAAATTTAAATTTTATCGTTGGGAAAAAATATAGACTTAATTCTAAGTAGGAATCCATTTTTCATTTCGTCAAAATCGGATTCCAATTGCTTTAAGTTTTCAATTACCAAAAACTCGCATAAATTATATGTATATTTTCATATGTATTTCCTGTAGTATTTACATAGTGTATGTTGTGTATTTGGATGGTATATGGTATTTTGTGTTCCTTTTTGACTTGTGGGCTTCAATGACTCCTCAATACCCCAACAGACTTCCTATTCACTGAGCGGTCACTACTCAGATTGAAAAGTACGTGCATAAACTATTCTTTCTCATTTCTTCTTTCTAAACTTCTATATCTCCTTCTTCCTCCTCTCCTCTTCCTAAATTCCTAAACCTAAATCAATCATAAAAACCCTCCAATCTCCAATCCATTTCCCTCTTCCTTATTCCTCCTTTCCTCCTCCCTCTCTTACTTTTCCTTTCCTCCTTCTCTCGTTGCCGCCTTGCCCCACCTTCTACCGCTGCCATCACCTCCACCCAAGGACACAACCCATGGCCAAACCACCCTTAGCCTCGGCCCCACTTTCCTCCTCTACCCTTCCTTTTTCCCTTCCTTTTCCCTCCTATCTCTTCTCTTTCCTTCATTTTGCTTCCCCTTTGCTTAGTCTCTCCCCTACCCTAGCCTTACCACACCCTAGCACTACCCTAGCCCCCAACCCGACCACCCTAGCCCCTTGGTAAAGCCAAGGCCAAACCCTCATGACATAAAAAAAGAGCGAAAAAAAAGATGAAAGAAAAAGGGAAAAAACGAAAAGAAAAATATATATTTGGTGATTGTTGTATTCAAAGTTTGGATAGCTTTGGATTGATCTTGTTTGCTTTAGTCTCTATCTCCGTCACATTGTATTCACGTAACGATCCGCCTTTTTGGACGGTTTAAACCGACGATCAAATACACATGTCGATTCCAAACCATTCAAAAGGGCAGATAGTTATTGGGGTAAATAAGAAAAGAAAAGAATGAGAAATAAAGGAAAAGAAACAACACAGAATCTTGCAGCGGAACGATAAAATATAATAGTCAAATAAACAGTTCATGAAGCTGTTTGCTATACTTTGACAATTATTTATACAACATTTATCAGAGTTATACATATACAACAGAACAATTTAAAATAATGCAGCAGATAGCATGATGCAAGGGTAATAATAGTAATAGTATACCAAATCTTCGTCTTCATCCTCCAGAATAGATCTTCAAAAATCTGAAAACTCAGGACTGACCCGAGCGTAATGAAAAGACAAAACACTCGAGTCAGGACTAAAATATCCTTATGTAAGTTAAATCAACCGTAAATAAATATGAGTGTAACGGCGTCAGAGATGTTTACGGGATTTGACATCTCATATCCAGTGTCAACGTGCATGCAATAACTCAAGAGATGTTACGGGATTTTCCATCTCTCAAGGATCCGTGAAACTATCTACTATGTAGTAATATACGCTAAGTAGATAATGCCTATTAGTAATATACGCTAAGTAGATAACCTCATTCTAACTTTAATATGATAAAATAAAATTTTATAAATCTTTTTTTTAATCATGTTAAACCCGTTATTCGATTATCCAATAAATTCCAATTTTAAAATCTTATTAACTCCATTACAATCCCGATATAACTTACATTCACTTTGGAAACCAATTTGAATCATATTAAATCAAATTTCAATTATTCACTCTATTATCATATATTAAATTTCAATATCAAATTGATCATATCAATTTCGGAATTTAATTATTCAAACATTTGTAATATTAAATTTAAACAAATTTGATTATTCTTAAATCACTATCCTTTTAGACATTCAAAACGAACTTAAAAATTTAACTTTTGAAACGAATTAAAATTATAGAACGACCATTTCCATTATACGGTTATTCAATTCCCATTATTAAATTATTCAATAAATTCCAAATATTAAATTTAAACAATTTCGCTTATCCAATAATTCATTATCTTTTGAAATATTGAAATCGAACTTATAAGATTCAACCTTTAAAACCAATTCACAATTTAGAACACTTGTTTCATTTTACAGTTATTCAATTATTCAATAAGTTTTAAATATTTAATTTAAACAATTTACCTTTTCAATATTCAATATTTGATTTTAAATAGATTTTACTTATCAATCAATTACTCTATTATACCCAATGAATTTCAACATTTATTATCCTATTCAACTATTGATTTCAAAGGCATTCACTAAGTAGCATTCATTTTTCATTACTTGGATAATTATTGTTGCAATTCATTCCAGTTATTATTATTCCAAATGAATTACAAATTTTTTTTTCTAACATTAAATCACGAAATCTTTTAAATTAGCTATTTTAATTTTCGAAAATTTACGGGTCGTTACACTCTCCCCCACTCAAAACTTTTCATCCCCGAAAAGGAAAAAGAAGGGAAAATGAACTACGTATAGAATTCAACATTAGATTTATTTTATTCAAAGTTACCAACTTATAAACGATGAAATTCTATTTATAAAGTCATTACTACACTTTTACTAAGTCATTCCAAATGGCTTTCTAACTTTAAAAGTTAGTTATCAAAACAAGTTATAAAATTTGAATACTTGAAAATTTTTCTAACACCCGGATTTTACGGAAAATTTCGGCAGAGTCTCCTTTGCGCGGCTCGATCGGTACAGCTACAAAGCGCCTCTACGGGCCCCAAACCAACAAAAGAAAATCAAAAGCCAAGTGGCTCATCAAAAATCACCAAATCCAATGACAAAATAAACATGTACCTTATATTTTATTAGCGAGCATATACGACTAATATAGCGCGAAAGCGAGCTCCAAATGCGAAGCAAGTGCAATCCGCACCTACTAAACATCAACAAACAATGAGAATCATGCTTACATGAAAAATAGTATCAATATACATCATATAGCAACACAACAACTACATGTGCCAACATAGCAAATGCAACAAAACAACAAATGCAACCATCAATTAAGTATCATCCACCAAATCCATAACCAATCAATATAAATTCACTTCTCATTAATATTTATTGACTTGGATTTCAATTTTAATCATAGTTGATTCATTAACGTTGGATTTTACTAACATTCATTCTCAATTCAATTAGTTAACATTCACTAATTTATATTTACATTAGTTCACTTCCAATTTGAATCAAATTAAATTCTATTTAAATTCATTTAACTTCCAATTTGATTTCAATGATTTATAGTTTTCAATTTCATTAATCAGTTAATGAATTATATACAATCAACTGACAATCATATAACGACCAAATCATACCCAACATAACCAAATTTTAATTTTACATTCAATTTGGTTTAACTCTTTTATATATATATCATGTTATATAATTTTAAAGAATCATTTTATATTTGGCATCTTAAATTTTCAATATTAACTTGAATTAAGTCCGTAAGCCGTACGTATATCATCCGTGAGCAATACCAATCTAATCGCTTATTCGATCACACAATTTCACTTCCAAACTAGTATCGTTCACACGACCCTCTAGTGCGGACTCAGATTTGGTTCCTTGATTGGAAACCGTTACTCTCCTTGCATAGCCATATTAGGATAGAGAATTCCAGAATCAAACTAAAAATCCATATCTAGGGTTCGCCGTCGAAAATCGAGTGAAAATTCCTAACTTGGATCGATATAAATCATCTCGAAATTTTGTGCTCGAATTTGGATCAAATCGTTATGCAAATAAAATAATATACGTGCAATCTCGCTTATTACCTTCCAATAGATTTCTATCCAATTTATCTATATTAAATTATTTTATTGACTTTCATTTTATTTACAATTAATTATTCACAATCCATTATTCAGTTAGCATATTCATTTCTTTACATAGCATGTTCTTTAACATTATCTTTTCTTAAACATCATATCATAGAATTTACTTACTCAAGTTCATTTTAAACATTCTATATAATTTAATTAAATCCAATTTCATTTCCCAATTGATTCTTACTATAAGAAATTCCTTTGTTTACATTTATTTTATTTTCATAATTTCAGCTAATAACGAATTCATTTGTGGAACATTTTATTAATCATCACTTTAGTTTATTAATCATCCTATAAAAGTCTAACCTCTCATAAATGACTTTTCTTAGTTTATAGTTATCTTAAAGGTTACAAATTCAAAATCTTTTTTTTAAGCAATTTATATTTATTTTTCTATAACCAATTTACAAAGATATTATACAATTCATTTGTCTTCTTTCTTAAGTTCACTTACTTGTTCAATTTATCCATTCATCATTTCATGTTATATTTAAGTATATATAAATTTTTTTCACAACCAAATTTTCCATTTGTATACATTTGAATTCCTTTTGAGTTTTCCTTACTTGTATGCTTCAATTATTTTCAGGTTCTGTTTATTTGTACAATATCTCATTACATATCCAAACATTATTTTAACTTTTAACATTTGGTAAGTCTTGTTATATGTTATCAGAATGTAAATTTGGTATTATACAAATTTATAGAATTTCATTTTTACTTAATTAGAATGTTCACAAATTTAATTTGTTTAAATCCTCTTTACCTTTCAACTTTAAAGTTTTCCCAATCAATAGCTTAGATATCTTAATCCTCTTATTTTATAAATTCTGTTATTCACATTTCATTCAAATAATTTGAAAATTACTAATTAACATAACTTAGAAATTTAAATGCCCGGTTCTTTCAAATCATTTGAAATAAATATATACACTTATATCTTTAATATATTAAATCATACCTTTGGAGTTTAAACCAAAACCCATTTACCCAAAATAATTTTGAAGATAAGCAAAGCTTCTTAGAAGTCTCCCCCACTTTGAGACTCGAAAATGAACGTCGATGATGCTGCGCAGTCATCACCGAAATTATTTTCCAGCGACATAAGAGAGGAGTACTAACTTCATTCCTTTCTTTAAAAATCCTTTCAAAATATTTCCATAAACAATTTCCAATTAATATTACTATATATTTCTTCAAAACTTTGAGAATCATTTTTCAAAACCTCCGGGTCTTAAATTCAATATTTTCCAATTTAAATCTATTTTAAATTTATAAGTCACCTTTATAAAATATTTTATAGGATATTTTTTCCCCAAAAAATTCTACAAGTTGTTTTATTACTGTTCATCTTGTAATTCATCTTATTTATTAAATTACAATATCCAATTTATGATAATAACTAATATTTTAATTCCTAACAACCAGGTAAGCTAGATAAGTCACAATAAATTTTTGAAATTTTTTCTTTATATACAAAATATAATTAGGGCAAAATTATTTCATTTACCCAATTTAAAACAATACTATGCCGAATTATTCTGTTTAAGTGTTTAGAGATACCTATCGATAACGTTAATTACTCGTGTTGACCAGAATCCATAAGCCACTCAACAAATCAACCGACACAATATAAAACATTTTATATCACTAACAAATACGCTCTCTCATATATATATATATATATATATATATATATATATTCACTCAGTGACTCATCATAGGGTATTACTACCCTACTTATAAAGAGTCAGACCCACAGAGCTAAGGTTATCGCTAAACCAAAGCTCTGATACCAACTGTAACGACCCGCCTTTTTGGATAGTTTAAACCGACGATCAAATACACATGTCGATTCCAAACCACTCAAAAGGGCAGATAGTTATTGGGGTAAATAAGAAAAGAAAAGAAAGAGAAATAAAGGAAAAGAAACAGCACAGAATCTCGCAGCGGAACGATAAAATATAATAGTCAAATAAACAGTTCATGAAGCTGTTTGCTATACTTTGACAATTATTTATACAAAATTTATCAGAGTTATACATATACAACAGAACAATTTAAAATAATGCAGCAGATAGCATGATGCAAGGGTAATAATAGTAATAGTATACCAAATCTTCGTCTTCATCCTCCAGAATAGATCTTCAAAAATCTGAAAACTCAGGACTGACCCGAGCGTAATGAAAAGACAAAACACTCGAGTCAGGACTAAAATATCCTTATGTAAGTTAAATCAACCGTAAATAAATATGAGTGTAACGGCGTCAGAGATGTTTACGGGATTTGACATCTCATATCCAGTGTCAACGTGCATGCAATAACTCAAGAGATGTTACGGGATTTTCCATCTCTCAAGGATCCGTGAAACTATCTACTATGTAGTAATATACGCTAAGTAGATAATGCCTATTAGTAATATAAAGTATCAAAATAGCGTTAAGGCGTTACCATAATCCCCCTTAACACATTTTATATTCCCAAAAGCATATACAAGACCGTAGTTTCCCCAAAACCGAAAGTCACCAGAGGGAAATCCATATACTCAAGGTACAAATCAAAACGTAGTGGTCGCGAATAGGATAATCAGTATGACAAGGTACATGAGGCGATACCAACTAGGATACTAGTAGTTGCGTGATCCGGACTGATGTTGGGCATAGCCAGCAGCTACCCCAACACCGCAAAACAACACTCCGAAATCAAGGGTGCACCCAAATCGCATCACAAATGTAATAGATATGGTATCGAAGAAGCGTGTCCGCTAGTGGTGGCGAACCTCAATGGCCCGGCGCGGCTCCTGTTTTAGTCATGTCAGGGGTCATCCAATATCGTTCTCTTTCTTCAGTCAACCCGTTCACCAAATCATCCACTTCATTCTGGATCAACACTCTGCGTATAATAGTTATTAAAGTGGTTTTCGGTATCGACAGAGAGTATGTCCATATCCGATCCCGGTCTCTTTAATAACTACGTATTATTACACCGTTGGCTCCTTTACATTTCAAATCGATCATGATTGATATCAAAATATCAAGTTCGCTTCAAAAATCAAATCCATTTCAATTATAACTCTCCAGTTCAAATCAATTCCAATTTCCATTCTACCGATTCAATTTCGATTTCAATTCAATCAACGTCAATTTTTACTTCGAATTAATTCAATTTTTCATTTACGTTTAATTTATTCCATTTCAATTTATATCGATTTGGAGCTTGATTTCTCAAAATATCAATTTATTACACTTAACAAATTTTCCAACAATATTCAAGTTTAAATCCAAATTCCAAATATGATTCAATTCCAAACTCGCTTTCAAAATATCATTTTTATATCACTTTTACTTAGTAATATTCAAAGCTCGAATTAGGGTTAAATCTTTAAACAAATCAATTTTCGACGTTCAATCATATCCAATTTCAAATTTCAAAGTCTCAACTTAATTATTTAACAAAATTCCTTTAACTAAAATTTATTTCAACATTCCAACTCAATTTTTCCGATGAATTCAATTTCTATAAATCGATTTCTATTTATAACTCTTAAATGAAAACATTTAAATAAATCTCAAATCGACGATTTCAAAAATTATTAATTTAGCCAATTCGGTGTCCGTATATAATTTTCTATCCTATGGCCAAGTAGTTATTTATTTCAATTGAGTGTCAGGGATGAATATATATATTACTTAAATTAAATCACAGTATCATATGTATGCATAACAAGATATATATAAGCAAATAAACATCCAAACATTCAAATATCAACCAATAGCATCCATCGACATACATCACCCAATAACCAATACGATTCATAGCAATTTCAAAGTTATCAATGTCAGGTAATTTAATCGCAATTTAATTTCAATTTCAATTTCAATTTTACTGTCAATTTAATTTTCAACGGTTAATTCAAATGACAAACTATATGACAATTAATTTATCAAACAATGATAAATCAAATCATAACACATCATAATGTCAAATTTAACTAGCATGAAGATATTTAGTACGTTGTGAGCGTTATAAAACACTCACCTTGATTTTCCGTTGTCACCGAGACGTTCCGGTTTGGAACTAAACCGGACGACTCCCGATTTTAGCCCAAATTTCAACTGTCTCCAATTTCACCCAAACTAGTTTCATTTCGGAGCTCTCGTCATTACGATCGCAACGCAAAAAGTTTTGTTCCAATCGGACCTCGTATGTAGAAGTTATACATTTTATAAGTTATCGACATTTGAATTTTATAAAACAATTTATATTGGTATTTAAAATAAATTCATACCCAAGAAAAGAAGCCCAGCCCACTCAAGCTCCACCTTCCCCAACTTGCCTGTACGTGCACGAGAAAGAAACCCACCAAGCCGTGCACTAATCTCCAGTGATACAGAGCTATAGTTGACGAAATTCGAATCCGTCTTCACCGACGAACTCTCCTTCACGATCTCCACCTCCCGGTACCCTCCACTTCGAGCTCGGCCTCCAGTATCAAAATGCGACACGCACTCCCCCCTCATCCACGCGCAGGTCGCACCTCCCCATACGCGGCCGCACGCTTCCAAACTCGGCTCCAAGGTGCTATCTTCGACGACGAGCTCAAATCCAAGCTCCGTTTTGCGAATCGAAGCCTACATCCTCAACAAATCCTAACCCTAGTTCACAACTCCCACATCCATCTTCATAAACCATGGCCGCACCCAGCAACGAGCATACCAGGTCGAAGCAAACGATGAAATAGGATTTTTAAAACTAGTCGAAGATTTTTTTTATCAAGTAATGAAGGAGTGATAATTTTTTTTTTGAAGCTTGCTTTTCTTTACTGTAACATTGCGTGAGCAGTTATTAAAAGGGAAGAAGAGGCGAATGAGTGTTTGAATAGGTCAAAGGTACAGTGAAAAGATGGGATAGCAGCTGAAAAGGAGATTTGACTAATTAAAATATTTAGTTAAATTTCAAAATACCTCGATCTGCGCAACTCGACATCTCGAACCCCTATCGGGGCATGCCGCTAGGCGTTCATAATGTTATACCCCCATTCTGGACGCAATGGAAAAGGTTTCGGAAGCTAATTCGATCGTATGCACGAGTTACGGAAATAAACGTTCAAATTTAAAGTAAACCGATTAAACGAATTTCTATGCGTTTTGGCTCACCCCGGACAAATGATAAATCCGATTGACACGAAATTTGAAATCTTATAATAATATCACATTACAGATCCGATGAAACTAGTTTCGTCAAAATCCGAGACTGTTTGAAAATGGCTATTTTTACGCGTCAATTAAATATTAAAATATTCAATTTTCACAAATTAACTTTAAATTAAATTTTAAGAGTTCTATAACCTCATTCTAACTTTAATATGATAAAATAAAATTTTATAAATCTTTTTTTAATCATGTCAAACCCGTTATTCGATTATCCAATAAATTCCAATTTTAAAATCTTATTAACTCCATTACAATCCCGATATAACTTACATTCACTTTGGAAACCAATTTGAATCATATTAAATCAAATTTCAATTATTCACTCTATTATCATATATTAAATTTCAATATCAAATTGATCATATCAATTTCGAAATTTAATTATTCAAACATTTGTAATATTAAATTTAAACAAATTTGATTATTAATAAATCACTATCCTTTTAGACATTCAAAACGAACTTAAAAATTTAACTTTTGAAACGAATTAAAATTATAGAATGACCATTTCCATTATACGGTTATTCAATTCCCATTATTAAATTATTCAATAAATTCCAAATATTAAATTTAAACAATTTCGCTTATCTAATAATTCATTATCTTTTGAAATATTGAAATCGAACTTATAAGATTCAACCTTTAAAACCAATTCACAATTTAGAACACTTGTTTCATTTTACAGTTATTCAATTATTCAATAATTTTTAAATATTTAATTTAAACAATTTACCTTTTCAATATTCAATATTTGATTTTAAATAGATTTTACTTATCAATCAATTACTCTATTATACCCAATGAATTTCAACATTTATTATCCTATTCAACTATTGATTTCAAAGGCATTCACTAAGTAGCATTCATTTTTCATTACTTGGATAATTATTGTTGCAATTCATTCCAGTTATTATTATTCCAAACGAATTACAATTTTTTTTTCTAACATTAAATCACGAAATCTTTTAAATTAGCTATTTTAATTATCGAAAATTTACGGGTCGTTACAATTCATCACCTTCATTTTACCACGAAAGGTGAGCACGTCATTTACGATTAATATTCTTATGAATTAGTAAATGTAATCATATAAAATGACATGTGAATTGTTGTTTTAGTTAGGAATATGTTATGTTAATTTATTTTCACATATGTTATGTTAATTTATTATCACATATGTTATGTTAATTTATTTTCATATATGTTATGTTAATTTATTGTCACAATATGTTATGTCAATTTATTGTCACATATGTTATGTTAATTTATAGGTCATGTATGTTGTGTTAATTTATACATTATACATGTTATGTTAGTTTATATGTCACATATGTTATACTAAATTTATAGGTCACATATGTTATGTTAACTTATAGGTCACATATGTCGCATGATATGTGTTATATAATATGATATGTCACCTTTATTTATATGTTATGTTAAATTTTATATTACATATGTGTTATGCTATGATATATGTTATGATATGTATGGTATGTTATGCAAGTGAAATGTTATGCTATTTATTTATGCAAATCACAATGCATGTTCCATTTGTATGTTAGTTAGGAAATCACTTTGGGTTGAAATGATATATACCCGAACGATCTTATAGATTATGAAAAATCGTTATAGGTTGAAATAATATACCCAAGCGATTTTATATGAAATTATAAAATTAGGATACGGGTTGGAATGATATGTGTGTGTGTGTGTGTGCGTGTTTGTGTATACCGGAAAATTTATAATTTTGGGTTGAAATGATACATACCCTAATCACTTGACCATAAGGTAGAAAACTATATACGAACACCGTTGGTCTATTTTAAAGTGTTTTCTAAATTTTAAAAATATGTTTTGGTTTAATCAATTTATTTTTGAATTTAATTATAAAGATTTATTTAAAATTATATTTTTTTTAAAATAAAATTTAAATTTAGATTACATGTTTCAAAGTTAATTTATAAATTAAGGTTTTAAAAGTAAAATTTAAATTTTAACTTATAATTTAATTTATTTTTTTAAAATATGTAATTTAATATTTAATTAGTAAAATATGAAATAAAATATTTTAAAAAAATAATTTAAAAAATAATTAATGCAATTTTAAAGGATTTGTTTAAAATTTAATTTTATATAATTAATTTAATTGATTTTATGACAACTTTAATAAATAAAAATAAGAAAAGAGAAATCAAGGTTAAATTGTAAATTTAATCTAATTAACTGAATTAAAATCAAATAGGGTTATTTAATCTATTTGTTTATGGATTTTCCAAAGATATGATTTTGGTATGTAGATAATTTAATGTGATAGAATTTGAAAGTTAAATGTTTCAAAGCTAAAATATAATTGAAGTTTGATATTTTAGTAATTGATGTAAATTGCAACTTAAGATTTTCATTATTTAAATGTTCTATAAAATGATCATGGTGTGAAATAAGCGTTTGGTTTTTAAAGAGACCGGGATTGGATATTGTCATGCTCTCTACCAATACCGAAAACCACTTTAACGACTGTGCACGTGGTGAAGAATCCAGAATGAAGAAAGATGGTTTGGTGAATGCTAGTGGAATGAAGTAAGAGAATGATGATGGATAGCCTTGAATTTCAGGTCATAATTAAAATGACTAAAATAGGAGCTATATCGAGCAAAGTGAGGTCGCTCCCCCTATCGAGCATGTTTCTTCGAAACCATATCTATTACTTTGTTATTTGATTGGGTGCACCTTTGATTATGGGAGTGTGTTTCGAGGTGGGTGGTAGTAGCTACCATGCGTTACCACTAGTCCCGGAGTGCAAAACGGTAGTATCCTACCTTTGGCATTGTCTTGCGTGCCTTTTCATATTTATCCTGATCGAGCCCACTACGACTTTGGTTTATATCGTACCTATGGATTGCTCACTGAGTAAACCACTGGTTTGGTGGAGCTTACAGTATCTGTATAGACTACGGTATATATGTAAAATGTGTTAAGGGGGATATGGGTAATGCCTTAATGCTACTTTAATACTTTACTGTATATATTATCTATGTAGCGTATTATATTATATATGTAGATAGTTTGAAAAATCCTTAAAGGATGGAAATTCCAAACATCCTTTAAGTTATTATTGCATTTCACTTGTACACTTCGCTTGAGTTGATTTACTTATATAAGAATGTTAATCTTGAATTGAGTGTTTTGTTTTGCTTTATGCTCTGGTCATCGTGAGTAACACAACATTCTAGATTTGATCTTTTGGAGCTGGAGACTAGTTGGGGATTGTCTATCTATCTGCTTAGCTATTTCTGTCATCTTTGTTATTTTAGTTATTTCAGTTATTTCTATTTCAGACTTTGTTATTTGCTTACGTATTAGCAAACATCTTTATATTTTGGATTTCTGTTGTATTTGCTTTAGACTCTGATGTTGTGGTAGCTTCATAAACTACTATGTTTGTTTATTCTGCTGCTTATTGTTTTAATATTCTATGTCTGTGATTATTTATTATACCCCAAATTTATATAGCAATCTATTAGTTTGAGCAATTCAAGTCTGACATGTATGGATTATTGTCGATTTGAATGGTTCGAAATAGTGGGTTGTTACAAGAATGGAAAAAGGTTGGAATTATGAAAAAGAAGAATTTTCTGAACCCTTATAACTGTAGTTTTCAAATAAAGAAGAAAATTAAGATTTCATTGAATTGAATTTTAGTTATGTCCAAATCAAGTTTTTAGAAACATTACGGTTTGGCTGTTTTGGAAACCAAAGTTGTAAATGCTTTAAAAATGATATTTTTTAAATCCTTAAAAATATGAAATAAATTTTATAAATATGTTAAGATTGTTTTCAAAGGGATTTGAGTCATAAAAATAGACATATATGAAATGAAATTAGTGTTTTGAACAAAGAAGCTTTAAAATACTATTCGTAGTAGTTTTGCAGCAGTTTCAATAACTTTTGCAAATTATGATTTTAACTTAATTATTCATTCCCAATCATTTTAGTAATCTTTTCAAACGAATAATTATGCATTTTGAAGATTATTTGGAATTTTTATAATTATTTTAAAGGTGTTAATAAATGGTTAGAGGAAAATTATTTTAAACAATAATTTGAATTGTGTTATGTAAATGAAAATCATCCCTAAAAGATCATATACGATAGTTTAGAGTTGATCAAATAATTTGACTGCCTTATGGGTGACAGAGAGATAGTCTCTAGACCCAAGCTTGGACGACCGGTGTCTGGGTTCCACTTTAGCTATCAGGACTGGCCCGACGGAGGGGATGGTAATTTTAATTTACTCAGACCACATTATCCTAAGATGTAAAGAGATTTGGAGATTTCCAAAAGACAAATAAGATTTTAAATAATAATATTGGTGATATATGAAAAGTATTAGTTAAACTCTATTTAAATTCTGGGGAGGGTACTCATACTATCCATATGAATTTAAAAGGTGAATTTCATCAATATTCGATAAATAACAGAGGTTGAATATGGAAATCATTATTGAGTATAATTAATATAATTCGTATGGATCTTATTTACTCAATAATAACTGGTTTTGAATTTACCATCTTAGATAACATGTTTTAACCCATTTAAAAGATATGATTTGAAAATATGAAACCTGTATTAAAATTGTATTAAGTTATGGAAACATTTTCCTACGTAATTAATGAGAAATGGTTTGGTGTTTCCAATGTTAAAAAGAGGCTTAATGATTCTATATATACCGAAAAAGGAATGGATTAAAGATGTATATCTCTATAAGATATTTTATCTGGATAGAAAATATTGATAAATTGAAAAATAATTACTCGTATACTTCATAACTTTTATCGATAAATTAATTCAGAGGAACCAGAATCAGATTTGGGTGATTCCTATTTGAAAAAGACTTCGAACCAATATACATTCGAAAGTGAAAAGATGTTGAAGACAATGATTTTGACGATGGAGATCTTCATAATATAGGACTGCTTGCTACTAACCTCTGAGGTAATTCCCATATCATATACATGGTGATAGTGGTTCCTTCAATTTGAAATTTTCGATGCAACCACTACTCGCTACTAATCATAGAGGTGATTCCCAAATAGGATGTAGTAGGAGAAGTTCCTTCGATTTGTTCTATTCTTGGACAAATTACATGGTCGAATGTCTGACATTACGTTTCTAAGACCACAAACATTGATCTTTACAAAGGTACATCTGTTGGTAGTATAGAAAGTAACCCCTCTTATACTTGGAAACCTTCTTTGAGACGCACGAGCTCGGAGATTGTACTTTTGTAGAAATCAGTTAGTATGTCATTGAAAATGGCAATATGGCATTCAAAGTGGGTTTTGTCATGTGAAAGATAAAATGTTACCGTAAGCCTCATACATCGGTAATGGCAAAAACAAGTAGTGCGGCAGGGCTAAGTGGGTCGCTTCCATTAGGAGATGTTCATCACCCACCTAGAAAAACCTCTATATTTCGGGTTTGTTATGTATATTGTAGCCACAGATAGGTAGGGAACGACCGGTGTGATGTCATATTCTATACTACCTATGATAAAGGTAGGCAGATTCTGTGTTGGTAGAAGTTGGAGCCTTAGGTGCATCCCTCTAGAGATGTATTGTCAAAAGGTGGTCCCTTACATTGTCATTATATGAAATTCATTCTCTAATACGAGCCTTTACGGTTTTAGTTGTAAACCTATTATGCTGAAATTTAATAAATGAAACAATTTTGGCTAAGATTATATATATTTATTTGAAAGAGTTTTCAAAGAATGTCGTTAAAAATAATATCTCTGATTTGCTTAGCAAATTGTTTGGTTATCATAAGGTAAAAGTCATCCATGTTTATGTGCTACGTAGTATTATGAGATATCCTTTGTTTTCAGAAATATCCGTGTTCTGAGTTTTCTGACAACAGCCCCATGGCTGACCTGGAGTTTATTTTCTTTTCCATTAAACTCTAGGCGTCCTATTTTTTGGGGAAGCCAAGCAGTTCAGGTCTAGTACGAAACATTTTGGAGGAGCTTGGAGCAAGAGCTGGAGTTTCCTTTGTGGATGGTCATCTATTTCCATATTCACTACATTTGTTAATATTTTTGTTAAGTACATGCAGGGACAAAGATTTATGACTGTCCAGGTTGAAATTAAGATAGGCTTTGATGTATGTATTTAAAATTTCCGCTACAAAGATATATATTGAAATAATTTATGTTATTCCATTCGTGTTAGATTCTATTCTGTCTTTATTTTTCTTTTTACCCTTGATCTATCTATCTTTCCGCCACTTGAATATCAGCACGTTAATACCATGGACGTATTAGTATCAATTACCGAGAGTCGAAAAGGTGGGTCTTCACAAACACCTTGAATTTGATGAAATCTTTTCGCAACTAGAATTGATTTGTAAATCTCCACTTGTCCATCTGCATTTAGCTTTTTTTTTAAATTCATTTGCAGCTGATGGGTTTAAACTCTTCGGGTATGTCAATCAAAGTCCAAATTTTTTTTAACCTGACTCAACTTTCTCTTATATAAAACCAAAAGAACTATTCAAGGCTTCCACCAAAGCACAATATTTACAAATAAAAGTCACAAAACCAAATACTGACCAAAGAGTCCCAAATACTGCAAATCAATCACTAGATATCGAGTAGGTCCCTAGCATAAACCAACCAAGGGCACGTACTACACAAGATTATATAAGTAAAGCCGATAGTATTAAGTAAAAGCACAACTATCACTCAACCTTCCATAAAAGAAAAATGGTGAAACCCATTCTAGATAGTTCTCAACTCCTTCGAAACCATATAAAAAACCTCTTCTTGTGCATAATTCCTTAAATTCTTTGAAAAGTCGAGAATCAACTCTCCAAGCAAGCCAATTCCAGATAGATCTTAGATCTAAAGCATAGAAAGCTCCAGCTTCAAAGATCTTCTTGTCGAGAGAAAAATATGAGTTTTATGCCTTGAAAAGTTGAGTAAATTGAGATAATAAATGTAACGACCCCACCATTCTACCCATATTATTAAAGAACATTATAAGTAATGTCGTCTAATAATGCAGAGAATATGGCTTGTTAATAGTGACCAAATGTGACTATAACTTTAAACTAACACTGACGCGTCATAACATGTACAGTCTTAGCTCAAAGTAATAAACACATCAGTTTCTGAAAATCAGAACAGTTATATCATATAAACAATAATCGCAGATCACAGTGGAATAATAAACAACATATACATATACAAACCGTGAATCTACAAAATAAAATGTTAGACTCTCATAATATACAAGTGTTACAATTCTCTAGTCTCAAATATAAATCTCATAAAAATAGCCTAAAATCCTAAACAGGATAAACTAAAAGTCAGCAATGTTTATCTCCTTGCTAGCACAATCATCCAAAGGTCAACCTATCCTATAACCTGAACAGTCTCGGCCTAACCCGTGCATTAAAATAACACCACGGTCAGACTATCTCTAAGTATCCGATTGGATGAGAAGAAGATATAACATAAGAATTAATAACATTAGTAAATCCATATGCCTAAGGAATAACAAGTCATGGAACTAATTTGACCCAGAATAGGGATATATATATATATATATATATATATATATATATATATATATATATATAGATGACAAACACAAATTAGCCACAAGAAACAGATTCACAAAACAAAGCGCAATATCTCAAAGCGCACAGAAATCAACACCGATTACCTACTTGATCGAACGTACCAATCCTAACGATTATCCATATCATGTAAGCAAATGTGGTATCACTCATATCGATCTGATATCAAGGATCATCCTCTAACCGTAACACAGAATCTTAACCAGTCATAAAGATAAGTGAAATCCTAAATCTCGACCGATCAAAACGATCGTGGCAATCACGACTCAAAAACTCTAGAATATTCATTATTAATCATTTTTATATTCGAAATAAATCCAAGAGTACACCTCTTAAGGATTTGTCGGCCCTTAGTCGAACCCTAAAAGGAAATACTCTAAAGTTCCAGATACTAGCACTTTTGGTAATTACCAGAACTAAACAAAAACGTCCCATTCTGCCTGGTGAAGTTCAAGTATTTACGAGAAGGTAGTAAATCTCATTCGTTACGGATACCATTGGAAAGCCCAAACTATATTCTCTTAAGGACCTAATAGACCCATACCGCACACCAAAAGAGAATACAACTCTTAAGGGTTAAATATTTTCCTATAAGCAATCACAAGAATTTAACCCAAGTATCTCATACTACCAGGTAAAATTCAAGTATTTTCTAATTGGTTAGTAAATTTCACTCAAACATTCTACTCAATAAGTTATAACATATTCGATGAAGCATTATCCGAAAGCATTTAAACCAATCGATAACACTAAGTGTAACAACCTAGATTTTCGGACCAGTCCAAATCATCGAAAACCCATCCGTTTTGAAACTACGAACGAAAACAACCAACTTAATACATAATATTTGATAAATATTCAATGTTATTAAATGTATAGCATACAATTTCAGTTTATAAGTTATCAGAGTAATCAATTTAATCTACCAGGTATGCTTTAATACATGCGAAATACAAATACAAATATCTAACGCTATGCAACTCTGATGGAAGAGACAACAATAGCCATTCCTGCAAACTCAATAAACATGTCAAATGCGGAATAAAATAGTAAGTAGGAATGATACAACAACACAAAACAAATAGCAACCAATAAATGAATAAACAGGAACACGTTATATTATTATTGGGATTGCATCACTACTGCTTGTGACTGGCTATGTATCCTATCTAATTAGGTAGCTAATTAGATATAGGATCAAGCCAACGTAGTTCTTCTACCGCAAACAGGGCTCAAGGAGCCTACGATGTAACAAACAAATATGCAATTCCCAAACTATCCACTTAGGCTTAATCTTCACATTTAGATTTCTCAAATCTAAATTACTTTATTTTTTTTCAAAATATAATCCTTTTTGAAAATAATCTCTTCGAACTTAATTTTTGTTTTCAAAGCCCTTTGAATTTATATCAAGTCATTCTTTCCTTCGGGAAGTTAAAATAAATCACTTTTGAAATATTTATTTGAATCTCAAAATACTGCTATAAAATCATATCAAAATATATGTAACTAGATCAGGAGGTTTCTCACAATAGCAAGGCAATTGGGTCCCAACCTTCCAAAAAAAAATAGATATGTATATCCCTCTGATCGTTGGGCGAACTATACTAAGGCCATAGAACATCTACACCCTCTTTTCTCACCTTTTTAGTTATGGGTTACCAAAATCATTGGTAACATAAAAAATCATTTTGCATTAATAATCATAAATTATTCCAAACACGGTATTGTTTATTTACCCAAAACCTTTGGAAAGCCACTTTTAAACTATCGGGTTTAAAGTTCTCAAAATCCTTCATTTATAAGACACGTTTTATAAATGTCTTCATATAAATCACTTTTATATAATATAACTTCAAAATATTCCTTTTCAAATAAATATTCCCAAATTTCCATTTTCTATACTTAGGAAAATATTATAAGTCTTATTTTCCAAAATATTTTCAAATATCAATACTTAAGAGAATATTTCATAACTTATCTCAAATGTCTTCGACTTCACTAAAAAAAATTCCTTTTACAATTTCCAAAACTCGGTATACTTATTTATACACCATTCCAAAACAATTTATAACTTTTTTGTTGAATTCTGATTTCATTTTTGAAGTTTCTATATTCAATATTTTGAAATTCCATTTCTTCCAAATCCCTTATAAAATTTCTTCCCCCAAAATCATGTCCATTTATAAGCCTCATTTACGAATCTTGAGAGAATTAATAAATAAAATTTTCAAACATTTCAAAACTCTATAAATATACATAATAACTATTTAAAAGAATAACATTTTATTTTTAAAAAATGTTCAAGTAATTATTTAAAATATCGAAAACACTTTTATAAACATCAATAACTCATTTTTAGATAAACAAATAGATTTTCAAAGCTTATTTTAAAAGTTAGAATTTACAAACATAAATACTTAATATTTGAAAATCTACTTACTAAAGTATTTCAATCCTAACTATTCAAAATTTCATAGTTTTAAATAATAAAATTTTCTTTTTAAAAATGAACTTAACTTCTTAGAATTAATAATATATTTTTAAAAATCAATAACCAATTCACATTTATAAATTCCACTCAAATCACATCACATCACTTCCATTCCGATCTCTTCACCATTTTCACTTTCAAAATAGTGTCCACTATTTTTCTCCCCCTACTTCCATGTTCTAATATAAATACTCCCTATAAATATATATTCTCAATCAATCATCTGATATCGATTTCCCTTATTTATAAACATCGTTTATAAACTTTATAACTCTTTTGAGTTTCACTTTTTATAAAACTAATCTCGTTTATAAAATTCCATTTTTATAAATCCATTACTTTAATAATTCCATTTATTATTATTTTCGAATCTATTTTTAATATTGACTTCAACTCCTTTTCATAATTTCAGAATATCCTTATAAATCCTTTTATATAATTATTTTTTAAAATCTCTATCTTAAAAAATTTACAAATAATTAAGTACAACTAAGACAAACATTTATATTTTTTTTTTCAACTCAATTTCTTTTAAAATAATCCAAATTCTAATGTAAATATTTTTATATTCAAAATTCCTTTATATTCCTTCAAATTCAAAAATAATATTTATGGTATTTAAAAATACCAAAATTTAAGGACAGTGCTACTATAGCATCCAATAATTCAAATTACAACAATAATCTATAACATATTATCTACACACATCATATATCACTATATATGAAAATAAATAATATATTTGAGGAATCTAGTTGGATCCCTCCAACCTATTTCCCTGCATCCACAGATATTGATACAACATAGAATACCAATCCCACTTCGAGGAGGATATCGCGGTATATAGGATCATCCACTATTATGCGGGAGCATAGGGTCTCATACGCTATAATGTGTGGGAATATCACTCCAAATACTAGTGTATATATACCACTATATATAATATAATATCATTCAACTGATAATCAATTCAACCAAACATCTAGAATTAATTTTAACTATTTAAAATTTAAAATCTAGCAATCCAAAAAGAGTGAGATTTACTCACATTTGACTTTATCTTTATTTTTCCCAAACATCCCAATTTTTAATTTTTCTAAACTTCCAATTGCCTCCAAAAAATTTCAACTAGTTCCTATGCGTAGATTTCATAACTACGAACCCCATCGTGTCTGATTTCGTTCGATTATAAACCTCGCATGGGAGATATATCGATTAATAACTACCTAGATTTTAAAATTTAATCTTAATAAAAAATAATAATTAAGGTAATCATCTTCATTAACTTAAGCACGTGATTGACGATCCAACTCCTTCTTCAAACAAAACATGTCCAGGCACCACCCATCACTTCAACTACGATCTTCCTTCCCACCACCGTGTGCAGCTCGATGGCAAGTAATTTGCTCGCGGCCTGGAGCTTCTCCAAGCGATACGATAAGTTACGACCACCAACTAGAACCACAACTCCTAAAATCAATGCCACGCACCCGTCTTCGACCGACAAACCCATCTCGACAGATGCCAGAGACTGTCGCCTCTCCAATCGCCCACGAACTCTTGCCCTAGCTTCACCATAACCATCGAACCCCTATCCCTAATGCTTGGCGGCCACATCTTGAGCATCAGAATCCTACCGAGCCTCTCCTTTCTAATCGTGTCCACCCCTACAAGCCAGTTTCCTACGGCACGATCGCAACACCTCCATAGCCCTAATCCAATGATGTTCCTCACCTTCCTCTGCTTGCTTATGGCCAAGCTAGCGCCTGCCCTCAAGAACGAGGTCAACCCTAAGAAATCAAAGTGACAAACACGATTCCCATTCTTTAAGTCGCGAACGAAGCTCGCGATGCTACAACGATTTTATTCGATCACCACCCTCTCTTTACTGAGTTTGACATATTAATTTCCTGAATTGAATTGTAGAATGAGGGAGGGAGGCTCACGTTTTTATCTCATTTGTTTTTTTTGTTAACACTTTGTTTTCCCTAATTTTATCAGAAGATTAGGGAAGTGGAGCGTAGTTTAAACGAGAAGGAGAATGGGGATTTGACGCGATTTAAATCAGTTGACGTAGGTAGGGTAGCTTAATAGATGGTATAGGGTGGCTGAGATTGACCCTGATTTGATTATGCACATATATATACATGTGTGTGTATGTTTGTATATGTATGTATGCATGCATGTATAGATACACAAAATATCTCGTCGACGTACCTCGCAATTTCGAACCCCTATTGAGGTGTGCCGCCTGACGTTCAAGTCATACCCCTATTTCGGACGCAATGGAACCAATCTCGAGGTCTAATTCAATCATATGGATAAGATGACTTTTTAAATCAACAATTTATATTAAATTTAATTAAATTATTTCTATGTGTTTTTATCCCGTACGACCAAACATAAATTTCAAATGCTACTAAATTTCAAATCCGATAATAATACATTATTATCGATCTAATGGAAATGGTTTTGTGGATTCTGAGACTGCACCCCAGACCGCTATTTTAACGCGTCAATTAAATTGATGATTTCAAAACTGACGAAACTGCTTGAAGTTTCAGTTTTAAAAACTTCTAACTCAATTAAAATTCCAAACCCAATATTTAAACCAATTAAATATTTAAAATCAAACGACGAGAAATCTGGGTTGTTACATTCTTGCCCCTTTAAAATAATTTCATCCCCGAAATTACTAAGGCAGGAAAAACGCTCCAAATCCATTAACCTATCAAAACACACTTAGTTAAAATTCATTATTCACCTTTCTAATCTTTTATTCCCACCAAAACAATTAGTTCTTAATTATAATTTCAAAATCTTTTATTCCAATTACAATTTGAAATCAAATTGTTTTTACCAAATATTTTCCAATTTTTTTTTCTAATACCCTAAATTGTCAATTTTTTTAGCAGAGTCTCCCTTGTACAGAAATCCGTTTGCAATATGGCAAGGGAGATAAAAATATATACCTCGACCCACACGGTCGAAAAACACAATATATATCAATAGTTACATTTTTGTAGTATTTAATCCAAAAACGCACCTTATATTAGCATGATTAAGCGAGCGACTTATTTTATATGGAATTTGTGTAATCAAACTCAAGCAAAATAGCTCCATGTACTTGTACTTAATTTTAAACACGTAAGTACCAAAACATGAAATTTTAATAACACCACATTTATTTAGCTAGTTTAAGCACATAAATTTCACAAACAATGCATTCTAACATATAATCATAAGCAATTACAAGGTTCCGATACTAATTTCAGTACTTTACATCAATTCATATGCCATTTCATTCAATTAAAAAATGATTTACAACCCAATTAGTTGCATTCAATCCATATTTATACCAACAATTTCATATCCATTCCAAACTGATTTCAAAATTGGTTTATTCACTCCCTATTAATTCGTAGAATTTTATTTACTTTCATTTGCGTCGAACAACAATTTTTTCTATGCAAATTCGACGTTATTTGTTTAATAAAATAACCATTTAAGATTAAAGCTATTTTAAATTGATTCCAAATCAATTTATATTCAATTTTAGTCCATTTCAAACTCAATCTATTCATTTGCATTCCATTCTTACCCACATTATATTCAAAACCACTTTATTTTGCTCGTAATCATTCCATGCTACTTCCTTAAATAACCATTTCACAAATTTGTTTGAGTCAAGATTCTATTAAAATATTTACTTAAGTTAATCCATTATTTTATATTATTTCCACCTTATAACTTAGGTTATTTTCATTTCAACTAACTTCCATTTCATTTACCCGTTGATTAATTCATTTGTTTATTCATTTAATCCACTTCAAATTTTAATTCCATGCTCGAATTTATTTAATTCTTATCCAAGGATACATTCAATTTTTTTGCACTTTAAATTGATTTTATTTATAACTTTAGTCATCAATATTTCAAACCATGTCTATTTTATTCAACAACGTTCCAAATATATTTAATTCACTTATATTTAGGATGAATTCTCATTTATAACTCAAGTTCCATTTTTGCATTCAAAAATCACACCATTTAATTTACTTGAGTTCAAATTTTTTTATAATTCTAGTTTGGATTTTATTCTTCATTTTAAAATATCACACCATTTTTCTTTTGGTTTTACCATTCCATTTTACTGATTTTATAACCTACACAACTTATTTTTCACATTTCCTTCAATTCTATACTCAAGTATATTCACATTTTATTATTAACTAAATTTTATACATCACTTAATAGCTTAGGAATACTTCCATTTCATTAATTCCAATTTCTATGAGCTACTCAAACTTTGTTTATTCAGAATTCCAAATTTTCACTCAGATTTTATCTCATTCAAAATTTATACCTTATGGTTATATAACATTTCACAACTAAAAATATTATATTTACTTCAATTCAATATTATTTCTAATCCAATCCAATTTATAACTTATAGTTATAGCCACTTTATAATTCATATTTAAATATTTAATTCAATTCAATACGATTCAAATCCAATTCACTTTTTATTTAAATTTCAATTCCTTTTAACCAACATTTCAAAACCATATTCGAGCTATTCATAATTAAATTAATTTCACTCCAAAAAACTTTATTTTTAATTCATTCAATTTAAATCAAGTAAGAATTCAATTACAATTTCAAAATTTTCCACTTCCTTACTTATGTTCATATAGCAATTTCACCATTCGAATTTATTATTGCCCCAAAATTTTCTTTTCAATTTTCCTTAAGTTGAATCAATTCACACAATCTATTTTAACTTACTTAAGTTAAGTTTTATTTCCAAAATTCAAATTCTATACTTTCCTTTCTTATTGAAATCATCCCCACTTTATAAGTTCATAACTTATTTCTGAGGTTTTCCCATCATTTATATTGAAATTCCAGAATTCAAACACCCGGTATGTATTTCAAATCACTTTGAAATCAAATATGTACATATATACTCTATTTGGTTTAACAAACCACTCCCTTCTAATTTCAAAATCAAGCCGATTTTATCCAAAACAATTCCCTCGGGATTTTCAAAAACAAATATTGTTTTTACCGAAAAATCTCCATATTAATTTACTACGTAGCAATCCGTCACCTAGAACCTGAAAATGAATGCTGATGATGATGCAGTCATCACCAGGATAATTTTCCAACGACTGAAGTGAGTTCAGTGCTATATCACTTCCAAAATCCATTTAAAACCATTTTTCTATTCAAAAACATCTCCTAATAATAATACTATTATTTATCTTCAAACACTTTGGAAAATACTTCTAAAAATCTTCGGGATTTATAATCTTCAAATTCTGGTTTAAATCCATTTTTTGTTTTTAACTCATTTATATAATTCATACTTATACATTCTAATTTGGTTATAATAAACCATTTTAATTTTATAACCTTGTCTTGATTATAATAATAACATCCAAACACATCAATATACTATAATAATTTTAGAAAATTATTTCTTCTATATCAAAATATAATTTAGGTAAAATTATTTCATTTTCCTACTTCAAAACAATACTATATCGGTTTATCGTGTTTAAATGTTTAGAAACTCCTATCAATTTAGTGGCGTCCCACTACTCGACCAAAATTTATATGTCACTCAACAGATAAATCAACATAATACAAAAAAAAATTATATGCACTAACAAATATGCGCTCATATCTATTAATACACTTATACTCATCTACAGCACTACTTACTCTATCTCTAGTGAGTAATCCCCATCATAGCCAAGGTTCTCGCTTAACCTTCAGCTTTGATACCAAGTGTAAAGGCCCGCAAATCCATACCCTTAAGTCGACCATAAATCATACCAGTTCAACTCAAATGGAACAGATATACGAATCATTAGGGGTAAGAAGAAGAAAGAGATAAAAGAAAATTAAATAACAACACAGAGTCTCACAATCGCAGTGCAACAAAATATAATATATAATAACAGATTTTTATACGAAAGAATCTGTATCTGTTTATACTTACAATCATCAGAGTATAAAAACCAATACATCAATCTGGACAGTTATAATCACTTTTCCTCACACAGCAGAAATATAAACCAAATGTGGAAATACGTCCGAACTCCTCCAACTTGCCTCTTGAGCTCCAAAGCATTCTAACCTTAAAATGTAATACTCGGTCTGACCCGAGTACTATAATAAATTAACACCCGAGTCAGTCTGGAAAACTAGCATGGGAAAACACACTCAGTTTGAAGTCATTAAAGTTATCAAATCCTATGAAAAACAAAGGCATCTCGTAAGACCGCGTGTCACATAAACACGATGGGCTTTTTCCTTATGATAACCTAAACATTTTATAAAAAAGGTCCAGTGAAATTATAATAGTGTCTAAATACAAATACTTATTCAAATAGTCGAAATTATTACATTAATTAAACTCCAGCAAACTAGGCTCTACAAATAAAACCTTGAAGGGTTGTATTGGAGAATGGATCCCATACAATCACTTGTCCACTATATTACCGCCCATCACAAAACTTTTAGGAACTGGAGATAGTGGTTTTGATGACAACAACCTTTGTAACTTATTTTATTATAACTTATATACTAACACTATTTTCTAGATATATATGAATGTTCTTATGCAGGATATATATAAGGCACATACTGATTATTGAAGACTGTACAGTATAATGATCAAGAATGAAGAAATCAAGTTTGAAGACTCATGAGTATCAAGATAAAGATTTCAAGATAAGTGTCTAGTTTTGTTAAAACTTCATAATAGCATGGAAATCTTCATTCCAAATTTCATTTGAGATGGAACCCATTTCTACCTTCTTAATGGCTTATAAACCCATGAAAAGTAGCTTACAAACCTACGACAAGTGGCTTACAAAACCACGAACATCCAGGTTTTGTACAAGTTCTCGAGTCTTGATGTGATGAAATATTATACAGGAAGAAGCTTGCAAAACTACTTCAAAATGGTTTTTTAAAATGATTTTAATTTTTGTAAATAATGTTTTAGCTTTAAAAAATTATCTTTTCAAATGATTTTCAAAAAGATATTTTAGCCTTAAAATATTCTTTGTTTTTGTTTTTAAATAAACTCTTGTTTTGAACTTCGTTTGTTTTTAAAACTATCTTCTGATTTTTAAATATTCTTTATAATATATGTGTACTTGAGGTTTAAAATCAAATTTATGTATACATTCCAAAAAATATATTTTCTACTCTTCTTTATTTTAAACATAGGAAAATTAATTTATTTTACTTCAAAATCATTTCACCTTGTTTTCCTTTCAATACCATTTTCAAAACAAATTTTACATAGTTTTAAACTAAGGGATGTTGACATCATGGGATACCCCATGTCGACATGGCGGCCGTTAAATTCAGAAGTTTCAATTTTCAAAAGAAGCGTCTATTTATTTAAATCTCTTCACGAATGGTTATGATCGTTACTAGTCTATAAATAGCCTTTACAAACGAATTTTTTAAGTAACTATTTTCTTATTTTCTTCACTCCTTCTTCTTTATAAATCCGTATTCTAAAATTTCCATATTTTTAAGATTGTGCCGAAATTCTACCGAATTCTCAAGTGAATCAAATCAGAATCCCATTCTTGTTTGATTCTCTGCCCTCTCTCAAATATCATAGTGCTATTCAGAGTTATAGGATCAATTTTTAATCAAAAGTTTATTGAGTCTCTCTATGAGGTGTGGTTGTGCCTGGAAATCAATTGGGTGATCTTGTGTCCTGTAAATCAAGAGAGTTTGCGCCGGATCCGAAGACAGGAGGGTATCTCAAGGCCTTTAGAAATTAAGGATTGTAATCTCGACATCATTACAATAAAAATCTGTATGAGGTGTTTGCCTTGGTGTAGGACTGCACGTAGGGTAACTCTGAACCAGTAAAAAATCCTGTGTGTTCTTTCGTTTTACTGCTTTTTATTTACTTTTTGCATCCGTGTTTGATTCTATGAGTGTTCTGTGATTAAGTTCTGCATTTGTTTGTGTCATAATTTTAATATAGTCCATATAAGTCTTAGAATCCATTAAACACTATTCACCCCCTTCTAGTGTTTAACCAGCTTTAGGATCCTTAATCTGCACTCCCTTTCAGTTGGTATCAAAACATAAGTTTTCATAGTTTTCATAATCTGAAACTTGAAAGGTTAAAAATGGCATTTCTAGGAAATTTTGTTAATACTAGTTTGAATTTATGCATTTCATCATAGTATCATAAGTCTGCATATAGTTTTTATGAAAAATCAAGTTATCTACCGAAGTGGTTTGTTATACAGGAACAGACATGTTACATGGCTTTTGAAGAATCAACAACGAATGGAAAAACTATGCAAATTGAGAATGATAAATGGATATTTGATAGTGGCTATTCAAGGCATATGACTGGAAATCTCGAGATACTCAATGACATTATATATCAAGATGGTGGATTGGTCAACTTTGGAGATAACTCAAAAGGATATGTGATTGGCATCGACAATGTCGGTAATTCTAAAACTCCTCTTATTTCTGATGTTTTGCTAATTAGGAATTTAAAAAATAATTTGCTTAGCATAAGTCAACTATGTGATAAAAGATTTAAAATTAAATTTGGAAAAGATAAGTGTCACATCAAAGATAATAAGTCAAATATTATCTTTGAAGGAATTAGGAAGAAAAACATTTACATTCTTAGTATGAAAGTTTCAAATGATAACTTATGTCTTTTGGCTAATACAAGTGACCCTTGGATTTGGCATAAAAGATTCGGTCATTTAAATTTCAAATTGTTGTCTAGGTTATCAAAACTTGACTTAGTTAGAGATCTTTCCAAGTTAAACTTTAAAGTAGATAGTATATGTGATACTTGCCAATTAGTAAAACTTAAGAAAAGTTCATTTTAATTGAAAGATATGATTTCTACTTCTACCTCTAGAATTATTTTATTTAGATTTATTTGGTCCATTTCAAGCTCAATCAGTTAATCATATAAATATGTTTTTGTAACTGTAGATGATTATTCTAGGTATACTTAGACAATTTTTCTTAAACTTAAAAATTATGCTTTTGAATTATTTAAGAATTTTTCTAAAAGAATTCAAAATCAACTTTCTTTAAAAATAAAAACTATTCGTAGTGATTACAGTGGAGAATTTGAAAATGAAAATTTTGAGAATTTCCATAATAAAAAAGGAATTACTCATAATTTCTCTTTTCAAGAACTCCACAACAAAACAGAGATAGTAGAATGTAAGAATAGAACGATTCAAGAGTTAGCTAGAACAATGCTTTCTGAAAGTAACTTACAAAAAACTTTTGGGCCGAAGCAATCGCTACAGCATGTTATATATTAAATAGTATTTTAATTAGACCATTAACTAATAAAACACCATATGATTTACTTTACAATAAGAAACCAATAGTAGCTTATTTTAAAGTTCTTGGTAGTAAGTGTATTATTCTTAACACAAAAGATAATTTAGATAAATCTGAATCTAAATCCAACAAAGGTATCTTTATCGGATATTCTAATAGAAATAAAGCATTTAGAGTTTATATTTTAAGAATTAACACTATTGAAGAAATGATGCACGTATCTTTTGATGAAAATTTTAAAGATATTGTACAAATAGAAGATGAAGAAGATTTTGTAACTTTAAATAATGAACCTAATGAAACTAGTTGATCATTCAACCTAATAAAAGAATTAGGTTATTAAGTGATCATCCTATAGAAAATATATTAGGAAATACTAAATCTATAGTTAAAACAAGAAATCAATTAATTAGTATGAGTAATGTAGCTTTTATATAAACTATTGAACCTAAAAATCCAAAGAAAGCATCATTTGATGATTCATGGATTCTTGATATGCTAGAAGAATTGAATCAGTTCACCACAAATGATGTTTGAAAACCTGTTCCTAGAATTGAGGACAAAAGTATAACTGGAACAAAATGGGTTTATAAAAATAAAATGAATGAACTTGGTGAGGTCATGAGAAATAAAGCTCGTTTAGTCAAGCAAGGTTATTGTTAAGAAGAAGGAATTGGTTATGACAAAAACTTTGCAACCATAGCAAGACTAAAAGCTATCGGGATTCTACATACTTTCGCAAACTACAATAATTTCAAGTTATATCAAATGGACGTTAAAAGTGCTTTTCTAAATGGTTTTGTAAAAGAAGATGTTTATGTTGAACAACCTCCACTTTTTGAAGATAATAAATTTCCAAATCATGTATATAAATTAAAGAAAGCTTTACATGGTCTAAAACAAGCTCCTAGAGCCTAGTATGAAAGACTAAGATCTTATTTATTACAATTTGGTTTTGAAATTGGTAAAATAGATACAACTCTTTTTGTTAAAAGAAACAAAAACGGTATTCAATTAGTATAAATATACGTAGATGATATAATATTTGGATCAACTAATAATATAATGAATAAAGAATTTTCAGATATAATGACTAAAGAATTTGAAATGAGTCATATGTGAGAACTAAGTTTCTTCTTAGGACTTCGAATCAAACAATTAGATAAAGGAATTTTCATTAGTCAAGAAAAATATGCTAAGGATTTAATTAATAAATTTGGATGGACCACTTCTAGTGGGAAACCAACTCCAATGACAATTAATGTAGCTTTAAGTAAATAAGATAAATCAAAAGATGTTAATCAAAAATTACATAAGGGAATGATTGGTTCGCTGCTTTGTATAACAGCAAGTCGTCCTGACATCATGCATAGTGTCTGTCTCTATGCAAGATACCAATCTCTACCTAAAGAAACTCACTTAAAAGCTGTTAAAAGAATTTTAAGATATGTAAAACATACATTAGATTATGGTTTATTTTAACCTAAAAATGTTGTATTTGATTTATTTTCATATTATGATGCTGAGTACACTGGTTGTAAATCAGACCGAAAAAATACAAATGGAACTTGTTACTTTCTAGGACATTCTTTGGTTTCCTGGTTTAGTAAGAAGTAAAACACTGTATCCTTGTCAACAACCAAAGCAGAATATATATTTGCTGCTTTGGCTTGTTCTCAAGTTATACATATGTAACAAACTTTAAAAGAATTTGGATTAACTATAAATAAATCACCAGTTTATTGTGATAACACTAGCGCAATAAACCTATCTAAAAATCCAACTCATCATGCTAGAACAAAACATATTGATTTTAAACATCATTTTCTTAGAGATAATATAAGTAAAGAAGTCATAACTCTTGAATAAATTAATACTGAAAAACAAATTGCTGATATATTAACCAAACCTTTAAATAAACAAAACTTTACTAAATTTAGAAGAGAATTAGGTATATGTTCATTAACTGAAATATAAATTATAAATAATACAAGTATAGTTAATAATTAATATAAATAAAAAAATTTCAAAAATTTAACTGGGCATGTCGACATGACCCATCCCTCTATGTCGACATACAGGCTGAGATTTTCAAATTTAAATTTCCCTCTAAAAAAGTTTTTTGGTTATATATTTAAATATTTCGACTTTTAATCATTTTCTCTGTTTTATTCTCTGTAATAAAGTTCTAAAATAGTAAATTAGCGTCTTTGTCTTCTAATAATGAACCTTCTTCACCTACTTCTCCTCGTTCGGGTCGTTTTCAATATTCCACACACGTACGAGTCATCAAATTACAAGAGAAGATGAAAGATTTGCTTCAAATGATGATGGAAATTCAAATGAGTCAATTGCGAATGGCTAGAGAACAAGATAGGCAAGGCAGAATCCTTAGGAATTTATAAAACATCCTTATGGATAACCATGTCAATCCCATTGTCATCGAAGAATCCTCACAATCCATGGATATTGAAGAAGAAAAGCCTCTAGATGAACCAAGAGGATCAAGAAGAAGAACATCCTCTGCCAAATCTGGATGTTCACATGGACGAAGATGATGGCATGATTTGCAATGGAGAGGTCCTTTTTGACGCTAATAGGAACTTGGTCGAACAATGTGAAAACATTTGTCTCCACTATCCAATTGTACGATCCATAAATCACCAATAGTTAAGGGTCCTCATTAAGCGTTTTTCGTTATTCTCTTTCTTGATTGTATATTGGTTTGTTAATTTGTATGTAAGTGTTATCTTAATTAATGTACTTTTAAAAACAATCTTTGGCGTATAAAATAATTCCATTTAACTTAGGAAGCTATACTTCACTCATACATAGTTGTTATTCTTATGTCATATGTTTGTTTATCTCATTTTCTATTAAGTTCAAGATTTATAGGTTATTTTTGTTGATGACAAAGAGGGAGAAGTTATATAAAATAGTAGGCCTGGAGTAAGGGGGAGTTCTTGGTGTAAGGGGGAGTTATGGTATGATGAAGTGGTAAGTATATTTTATAAGGTTGTCATCATCAAAAAGGGGGAGATCATTAGGAACTGGAGATAGTGGTTTTGATGACAACAACCTTTGTAACTTCTTTTATTATAACTTATATACTAGCATTATTGTCTAGATATATATATATATATATATATATATATGAATGTTATTATGCAGGATATATATAAGGCAGGTACTGATTATTGAAGACTGTACAGTATAAAGATCAAGAACAAAGAAATCAAGTTTGAAGACTCATGAGTATCAAGATCAAGATTCCAAGATAAGTGTCTAGTTTTGTTAAAACTTCATAATAACATGGAAATATTCATTCCAAATTTCATTTGGGATGGAACCATTTCTACCTTCTTAGTGGCTTACAGACCCACGACAAGTAGTTTACAAACCTATGACAAGTGGCTTACAAACCCACGAACATTCTGGCTTTGTACAATTTCTCGAGTCCTGATGTTATGAAATATTCTGCATGAAGAAGCTTGCAAAACTACTTCAAAATGGATTTTTAAAATGATTTTCAAAATTGTTTTTTAAAAATTATTTTGTCTTTAAAAATAATATTTTCAAATGATTTCAGAAAGATGTTTTAGCTTAAAATATTCTTTGTTTTTTTAAATAAACTCTTGTTTAAAACTTCACTTTTTTTAAAACTATCGTCTGATTTTTAAATATTCTTTATAATATATATACTTTAGATTTAAGATCAAACAAAAATATATATTTCTACTCTTCTTTATTTTAAAACATAGGAAAATTAGCTTATTTTACTTCAGAATCATTTTGTCTTTTTTTCCTTTCAATACCATTTTCAAGACAAATTTTTACATAGTTTTTAACCAAGGGATGTCGACATCATGGGATACCCCATGTCGACATGGTGGCCGTTAAATTCAAAAGCTTCAATTTTTTAAAAGAAGCATTTATTCATTTAGATCTCTTCACGAATGGTTATGACCGTTACTAGTCTATAAATAGCCTTCACAAACGAATTTTTAACTAACTATTTTCTTCACTCCTTCTTCTCTACAAATCCATATTCTGAAATTTTTATATTTTTAAGATCGTGCCGAAATTCAACCGAATTCTCAAGTGAATCAAATTAGAATCTCATTCTTGTTTGATTCTCTGCCCTCTCTCAAAGATCAAAACGCTATTCAAAGTTATATGATCAATTTGTAATCAAAAGTTTATCGAGTCTCTCAATAAAGTGTGGTTGTGCTTGAAAATCAATTGGGTGATCTTGTGTCCCGTAAATCAAGAGAGTTAGCCCCGGACTCAAAGATAGGAGGGTATCTCGAGGCCTTTAGAAATTGAGGATTGTAATCTCGACATTAGCATAATAAAAATCTGTATGAGGTTTTTTCCTTGGTGCAGGGCTGGACGTAGGGTAGCTTCGAACCACTATAAAGTCTGGTGTGTTCTTTCCTTTTGCTTCTTTTTATTTACTTTCTGCATCTATGTTTGATTCTATGATTGTTTTGTGATTAAGTTCTGCATTTGTTTGTGCCGTAATTTTAATTTAGTTCATATAAGTCTTAGAATCCATTAAACACTATTCACCCTCACTGCAGTGTTAAATTAGTCTTAAGATCCTTAATCGACACTCCCTTTCAAGTACTCCTCTAGAAAAATGTATCGAGAACCTCGCTGGGATCCTCTGCTACACAAGACCAACCTACCCCTAAGCTGGATAAACCGAATATGTTATCACCATGGGTGTTCCCAACCTTAAAATTGAGCTCTCCCTTTTTCATGCACACCCATATCCATAGTTTTATATATTTCCAAGGATATCTAGAAAAGTGATAACATTCCCTGATTGGGAGTGACCCACTTAGCATTTTTGCAACTCCCTTGTTTTAATCAGTCCAGTTGATGAGGCTTGAGGCCAAATGTAAGCTTGTATGAAATAATTCCACCTAGAATGCTCATCGTCCTCAAATGATGATGTTCTGATAGCATTCGTCCATATAAGTTATCCTAGGTCTGGACAAATCGGATCATCGTCTTCACTATCTTCACAGTATCCATTCGTAATGTTCAAAGCCGATCGAAGTGGTTTTCAGATAATTAAGTCTGATCTCGGTCTCTTCGAAACGATTAACAAAATTGGCCAATATTGATAGTTGATTATATAACTATGAATAAAACATCCATAAGCATTCACTAGGCCTTATTATAAATTTTTCCAAAATATTTATTTTCAAAATATCTTTATAAGATATATCAAACCCTTTCAACATATGAAGATGTGACATCCCGGAATTTTGACCCTATTATTATAATAAGTTTTTGATCAAATTTAAATAAAATACAAGATTTTTCATTTATAAATAAATAAGATTTTGGATATTATTAGTTGTATATGGATTATAAAGGAATTTATAATTTCAAATTATAAAATAGACTCTTTTAACAATATTCAAAATTAAATCTGTTTTATTCTATTAAATTAAAAATTATATATTAATGACATTCAATATCAAAAGCATAAATGTAGTTAATAATGATGAGTATAATAATACAATTCTTTTCATATTAAATATAAATATAAAATACATTAGTGAAAATACATTACAAATCAAATATTGGAAAATTTAACTTTGAATAAAAATAAGATCAAGAAATGTTTCTAACAACAGCTTTTGAAATTAAATAAAATAAACTTATAAATATTTAATATAAGTATAATATAAAAATATAGTTATAAACATAAGTCTACATGAACATAAGTACAAAACTATAATATGTATAAGATATAAATAGAAATGTTAACATCAACAATGAAGAAAAATTGAAAACCTGCAAACTCTATTTGCATAAATAGGCCAAGTATTCACATCAAATAAAAACTCAAGACCTGCAAGTATCTTTGCAAAGTAAACAAGTTTGTCTGCAAAGCATTAAAAGTGTAAATTTATATGAATACATCTTAGTACAAACAAAGCCTGAAATATGTTATACAAAATGTTTGTGTCAGCAAACATTATGATATGTTAACATATATGTTAACACAAACATTAATTAACACACTTTCTGCCTAGAGAAAAATATCTTCTAGCCGAAATTGTGATTCACCTCTGGCCTTAGTACATAATAAAATAAAGCAAATATTATATTATGGTAAATCTTGTTCCAGAAGTCATTAGGTTCAAAGTTATAAATATTTGTATACATCATTTTTATCCCTTAGCTCATTTGTAACTGCAAAAGCAAAAGAAGTATAAACAAACCTGATAAAGCAAAAGAAAAAAAATAAACAAAATTTCAAGTTCAAATAAAGTCAGGAAGCAGGAAATTTACTGCAATTCAACAACTTCAAACTGCTGTCTTCTGTCATCATCAAATTCCTCTGTTTCAAGTTTTCAACTGTATTCCATTTGGGTGAGTAAACTTAATTTTTTTGAAATTTGACTACTAGTAATTGATTTATGAATAAATATTATGTTGATAAAATATGTTCTGTGATGTTTGGTTACTGCCTGTTCTGCTTATATGTGTTCTTCTAGTTTTTGTTGCTGAGATAAAGGAGTCAGAGAATTAATCATACTTTTTATATATGATCATTTTCTTCAATTAATAACTTAACTAAATAAATTTTCTTAAGTCTAAGAATTGGATTATTTTTAGGTAGGTTGTGATATAAGAACTGTAAATACAAATTTACAGTAAGAATAAACCAAAGATCAAAAATTTAAATATCTTGAATTGTAAATTTGAATTGATGTCGTGAAACTACATATAAAAATATGATTTTTAATACAAAACATACAATTTTTAGGCAACCATTTATAGAGCAGTTCATTTGTAAACCAAAAATGCATTTCCATGAAATTATGATGATTCAAACAATTATAATTGTTGTAATTTGACATGGAGCTAGGGAATTGATGTGAGATTAACAGAAAAATGTTAAAAAATTTTATGAATGCTAGATTTTTGAGGATTGATTGGAAATAGGGTTTACAGGTTCATTGTTTTGTGCTCTGTTCATTCGATGGTTGCGTCGCCATGACACAACCGAGTGCCATGAGACTTGGGAGGGTGCTCGAGTGTGGTGTCGGCAAGATTTGGACGAAGCCACGTCGTCTCTGGCGGTCGCGATAGTGTAGACGAGGTGAATTTGTCTGTCGTGGTCGTGTTCCAGTTTAACTTTTTAGGCGTATTTTGATTCCGAGGTTGTCGTGTTCTTCTGGGCTGCGTTTTCGCGTGAGGGGGTGACGTGTGATGTGTTGGTGGCGTAGTGTGACGTTGGCGCGTTGGTGGACCGCCGTGCACGTGCACGGCGACGGGGAAGTATCGGCTGATGTCGACTCGGGTGAAACGCGAGTTGGATCACGTGTTGCTTCGGGTCTTTTGCTTTGGGTCGTGTGTGTGTGCGCTTGCTTACTATTGTTTAAAAACTTAAACTAAAAAAAAGAAACAGAGAAGTAAGAACCGGGAAGAAGAAGAGAGACAGAGAGGGAACGCGAGAGAAGTAAGGGATGGTCTCGAGTACTACCCGAGTTGAGCATGATGTATACTTCGGGTTTCTAATCCCTGGAATTTTGTTAACTGTAATTTGAAATTAAAGATAATTAAGCTAAGTGTAAATTATGTTATTAGTGTTAACCAATGTGTTTTAAGCCCTGATGAACTTTAAAGCTTTGCTGAAACAAAGTTGCGTAATTAATTTAAAATGGAAGTTAATTATGAATGTAATAAAATTTATAATTGTAATTTAATAAGTAGTTCAAACTTAATTGAATTTGTAATTAAAGATTTTAATGATAATCTTGTATAAAATCATTTGTAATTAAGAATTTAATTAATCATTTGAAGTCGACTAATTAACAAATCATAGTTAACGAATTAATTAAATAATTAATGATTGAACGAATAAGTTAATTAATAATTAATGATTAATTAAGCAATTAATAATAATTAAAAGTGTAATTGAGTTTTATAAATCAATAATTAAGGTTATTGATTAATAATTAATGAATTAATTAAATGAATAATAAATAGGTACTCAATAAATTGACATAGGTTAATTAATTAGGAATTGATTAAGTAAGAATAAAATATAGTTTACTCTTAAGTATGCAATTAAGTTTAAAATAAATCAAACTTGTTGATATGAATCAATGACTCTATTTTGTTGCCTCTGATGTTTATTTATATCTGTGATGTTTTATGATATTCTGGATACATCTGTGATGATTGTGTATGATTTATCTGAGTTAAATTGCTATATGATTTATCTGATGTTATTTATCTGTGTTAAATTGCTATATGAATTCAATTGTTGAATTTAAACTGTTAAGTTAATTAGACAACTTGGCCTTTAAAATGGCGTTTGGATTTCGATGAGACCGGGATCAGATATCAATTGATATTCCGAAAACCACATCGATCCAAATTAAACGTTAGGTCGTGTAATATCAAGTGAAGATCGAGATGGTGTTTTCAGAATGCAAGGGTTATCGTCGTTAACTCTGAGGGTGATTCCAAAACGAGTGTAACGAGATAATGCCTTCGGTTTCGTTCGAACCCGAAACGAACTTGTATGGATTGAATGCTTTCAGCACATTGTCAGGTGGACGATGAGCATTCTAAGAAATATGTTCTAAAAAAGGTAAACGCAGCCTCAAGCCTCATCAACTGGGAATGGCTAAAACAGGGGATGTGCAGCAAGGTTAGGTGGGTCATGCCCAAGCAGGACGAGGTATACCCCTGTCTAGATGTCCGTTTTATTCGGCTGTGTGGGCGGTTGGTCTGCAGCCAACTGTGGGGTTATCTTGTTCGGGACTGTTCAGTAAGAAATGGTTCCGGCCTTGTGTTGCAGGGGAGTTAGGGTGGCTCCTCGGTACTGTGATCTAGGCCACGTACTGTGACGGGCGGTACCCCAGTAGCCCTGCCATTGTATGGGATCCAATTTCCAATAAGCGCCGTACGTTTTGATTGTGTCCAACTATGTTGAAATGTGAGATGTAAGCATTTCAGCTATTTCTGTATTTTACTTGAAAACCCTAGACACTATTATAATATCATTGAATTTCCTATAAAATGTTTTGGTTAGCGTAAGGTAAAAACTTACCCGTATTTATGTGTGGGAAGTCTTACGTGATACCTTTATTTCAAATGATTTTCAAAGTTAAACAACTTTAACCTGTTTACTCATACCAGACCCATGTCTGACCCGGAGTTTATATTTTGTTTTTCATAAACTCTTGGGTACTCAAATTTTTATGAGTAGCAAAGTGATAGGTATTCGGAGTATAGAGTTTTTTGGAGAAGTTGGAGAAGAAGACCAGACGTATGTAGCTATCTATATAGTTCCGCTGTGTTAGTTAGTTTATGATATTTGAGATGTATGTTCTGACAGATATGTGTATGATATTGTACAACTCTGATGTATATATAACTATGTAATATTTATGTTGATGTATTATATTTTATTCCATTCCGCTGTGAGATTCTGATGTTGTTATTCTTTCTTTCTTTCTTTTCTTTTCTATTTCTATCCCTTTCTTTCTTATTGATGACACGTCTTTCTGGGCATAGAAAGTCGGGTCGTCACAGAAGACAACTTCAAATATTTAAATCAGTGACGAGTTATTTCCAAATCATCTCAACACTTAGAAATATTCCTAAATTTCCTTTTTCTATAACAAGTTGTCCATACTGTATAAAATATAAATGGGCTAGAGAGGTGAGTTACCTCATAGAAATTACAGTAATCGCCAAAGCGCTCCAGTTTGAATTAAAATTGAACGAGCATTCAATTTTAACCCAAACTTCTACTAGCTTCAAATCCATCCAATCAAACTCCATAACGTAGATTTCATTGATATGATCGCAATGCAACTTGTCACATTCAATTTGGACCTCGTATGAATTCGATATGAATTAATGAAGTTTAAGATTATTTAAATTATAATTAACATAAATTAATAAAAAATTAAACTAACTACCCTTTCCCTCTATCATTCATCTCCCGTTCTAGACATTGCAACAGAATACATGACTTTCTCGATCACTACACCACCATCGTCGTGCCATCGTCCACCATGACCTGACCGTGCAGCACCCCGACCATGCTACCGCTAACTCCACCCACGCACGCCTCTAAATCGATGTCAGTCATCGGATTTCATGAACCCACTGCAATCACGAACGTGACAACTTTGCCACCACATTGATCCTCTGATTGCTGATCAACTTGCGTTGATGAAATCGTGGAGAGGAGAGCAACAACTTTCATGTAGAAGTTGAGGCCTTAAAACGCATAGATCGTCCGGAGAAATATGTGCCATTGGATGAAGGGCAACAATGGCAGTTGCTATTCAGTTTAGGGTTTTAGTTTGCAAATTAAAAAATCTCAAGTCCTTTTATAGAAAAATTTATAAATCACAATTCACTCTTTAAATTTCCGAACTTAAATTGAAACGTGTTGATTGGTTCTATACTAATTACCCCCATTCCGAACACAATGAAACAAGTATCGGGATCCAATTTCATTATATATAGAAGTGAGCTTTTAAAATCAAATTATATTAATTAAATTCCTTTAATTAATTTCTACGCATTTCGAGCTCGCACAATCAAACGATATGTCCGATCGCCTTGAAATTTGACAGCGTATAATAATGTACTATTATGGATCCAATGGTACTAATTTCATCAAAATCTAAGACAGTGCCCCGTATCAATCATTTAACAAGTTAATTAAAATGAGTTATTATTAAAACCATTCTAATCACTTTTAATTAAAATTTAAAAGTTTATTATTATAATTCTTATTTAAACAGAATATAAATCAGCTTTCGAAATCATTTATATCCATATTAAATCCAAGTTTCGATAATTTAAATAAATTCTAATATTTAAATTACTATTCCATTTATTAAAATTTACTATTCAAATAAATCCATATATTTGAATATCAAGCTATTTTACTTATAAAATCTACTTTTCAATATTTAAAATTAATTAAACATTTCAAATTCAAATGACTGAAATTCTAGGTCGTTACACGATTGGTTGCATCTTGGTGATGAGGCTACTGCTTTTTTCTATGCGAAAACGTCCGATAGGAGATGTCTCAACAACTTTGGTTATTGGAAGGAGGCTGATAGGTCAATTAATCATGATCCTATAGCTTTTGCTTCTAGTGTGATAAAATTCTATGAAGTGATGTGCAATTCCTAATCCCAAAACAATTCTTGACAATGGTTTGTAAATATATTATTTCAGAATATGGAAAAGATTTTCTATATGATAAATTTGAAAGCTATGATATCAAAAAAGTGGTTTTTAATTTAAAAGATGGTAGTACTCTTGGGCCAGATGTATTCAATTCAAAGTTTTACAAGACGCACTAGGATGTCTTAAAGGATTTGTTGCTTGATGTAACGACCCGCCAATTAATCATTTTGATAAACTGAATTTATTTTTCTAAATGAAAGGTCATAATACAAATAATATTGTTTCAAGTGATAATAAGTAATAATAAATTTCTTTTGAATAAATATTACAAGAATATTTTCCACCAAATTTATATCGATAAGTAGCATCATGTTTAAATATAGATTTATTTAAATTAAATCTTAATTTAATGATTTAACAATTATTTTAACTATTCAAATAATTATTTTTAATGATGTTAATTCAATTTAAATAGTTATAAAGTGATAATGAATCGTTTAAAATAGTTTTATAAAGTTATATATTTAATTTGAAAAAATAAGGAAAAATCGATATCGCTTTATCGGTATAATAGCAATTATCATAAATATTTTATATTATGAATTTATATGGTTTTATAAATTAAATGTGATTATTTTAATTCATCTAAAATGATAGGGAATTTATTTTTGAATTTTTAAAAAAAAATATGTACGTCAAAGTATAAGTGGAAATGTGATCGATAACATATTCTCAGGATTTCAACGATTTAACGAACAAAAGTTGTTTGAAGACGTTCGTAGTGTTATGAACCTACATGTACATAAATATATATGTTACATGCACATGCTAACATGCACATAAACATACATATATACATATAATTGAGTATAAGAAATATAATATAAAATATATAATATATTTTTAGATTTCTTACTACTTAAGCTTACATAAGTCAACATATGTATACATGAGATGATGGAAGTGGTGTGCACATGGGAAGCTTTTTTCATGCATGTGGAGGAGGGAGTTATGTTGGAGAAGCCTTGAAATGGTGATGCAAAAGGTGATGTGTGCATGTCTTCTTTTACACTCTTTCTTTCCTATGAATACCCTACCATCTCCTCTTCTATTTCATTGATCTTCATCTTCATATTCTTAAGCTCTTGCTTCCACTTTAATAGCTTCCATTCTAAGAGAAATAATATCAAAATTTATTTCAAAAATAAATTAAATTATAATTTATATTTATATATAGTTAAACACCTCAAAACAAACCCGAAGCTCCACTTTTCTCTCTGTTCTTCACAATCTCCACCCTACTTCATCATATTCCAAGCCACTTCCTTGCTCCACCCTACGCCATGCACCCCAAGCCACATTAAGGCTAGGCCGAGCTCCTCTTTGAGTCATAGGCTTGGTTTTGTTTGCTTTGGCTCGATCGTAGCGGAGCTATAGCTGATTTTCTATTTGCTCGAAGGGAAATGAAGGTGAGAACTCCTAAACTATTATATTACGTTCTGATGATAATATGACGTTTGAAAATGGATATCTATTATGTTTTGATCATCAAGTTTGGATGTTTTCATATGTGTTGAAAATATATGCAAATTACGAAAATACACATCAATAAGCACAGAGGAAATCACTTTCCTTGAATTAATGAAATGGTGTGTGTGGAATGTTAAACCTCACTAAAAATGGTTTTAAATGATTTTGAAATGTTTTATAAACATTTAAAAGTATTTTGGTGAAGTTTGAATGAGAATTAAAAATTTAGTCCAAAATAGGTGCATCGCGTAACGATAGTTTGCGATTTCGCGCTATAAAGGTCAAACAAGTGTACAAGTTAGAATATAGCTTAGAATTCTTCAAAATAAGAATTTTCCGAGCTACTATATCTATATTTTTCCAACGAAGAAAGAAAATCGAGATTCCGATAAGTAGATTTTGAGATATGATTAAAACAAGCTTTTTGAAAAATCGCGATTTTGTAGTTCGGGATCCAAAACTTGATTTCTTAAAAATTGATGTCTTAAAATTGTTTAAAAATGTGGAATAAATCATATAAATCTTTTAAAATGTTACAAAATTTAGTTGAGTAAAAAAATAAATTTTCAAGTGATAAAAAGTCATTTTGATCAATATAGCTTAAAAGAGCAATTTACGCGGCACTTTTCTCCAACTTTTGAAATATAGCTTTAAACTTAACAATTCTTTCCCAAATATTTTATAAACATTTTCAAAAGGATAGTTAAGCGTTTTAATGATAATTGAGACATTTTCTATTCATGAGATCTAGATGTGACGTGCTTGAATTAAGGATATGTTCAGGAGCAACCAGTCCCCGGCTCACATGGCCTCTTCCCTGGGCGAAGGATAGATAAGGTCGAAATGTTGGGAACGAGTAAAGTATAAAAAGGTTAAATTTTCCAAATTTAAATTAAATATAACTTTAACTTTATAGAGATGATCTTCTTGTACTAGTTGTTAAATCTCGAAGCGGGAAATCGTACTATTCGTGGAATTTAAAAGGTGATTTCATCATTATTCCGCCCATAGTATTTATTGAACATAGGAATTGATATTGGGTAGAATTAGATTATTTCTACGGATACTTCTCATTTAATATTAACTACTTTTGGGATTAACATCCAAGATAACATGGATTTGACTCAATCAAAATTATGAGTTTCGAATTAAGAAGTCTTTGTTAAAGATTTAAATGAAATGATTTTGGAAATGTTTTCCTAAAAAAGAAATTGAAATGATTCGAATTATTCCGAGTTAAAAAAGGTTGTATGTAATCAAGGTATTTAATAAGAGAGGATTAGTAATTCCATATGTACCGAAGAAGATGTTTCGGAAATGTATATCTCTAAAACAGATTTTGATAAAAAGAGCTTAATAGATTGAAGAATGATTCCCTATACACAAACCCTCTTTTTGTCGATGATTGATTAGAAGGAACCAGGGTCGGATCTTGGGTAATTTCTATCCAAAAACCACTTCTAAGAGATGTATGCGTTCGAAAAATGAAGACCTGATAAAGAAAATGAAGGATGAAAATTGAGGATTTTCGGGATAAAAGGATTCTTGTTGATAATTCCGGTTAGATCCCAAATAGTAAAGTAGCAATGGTCCCTACATTTCTGAAACGCTTTAGGTTGCAAGGACTTTTCACAACTAATCCTAGGGATAATTCCCGACGGAATGTGGTAGAAGAGTGCCTTCGGTTTTGTTCAATCCCCGAACGAACTTGTATGGATGGTTGTCTGACACTACATCATTGAGATTTCATTATTGACTTTTATAAACATACATCTGCTTGGTGGCGGAGAAGGCAACTTCTCTTAGCTTAACACTCTTCTCTGAGACGTATGAACTCGAAGGTCATATATTTGTGGAAGTAGATAGGGATTGATGGAATGACAATGTGGCATTCAAAGGAAGATGATGTGCTATGTGAAAGGTAATCGTTACCTCAAGCCTCACACCTGAAAATGACCGAAACAGGGTAGATCCAGTAAGGCTATGTGGTTCGCAACCATTAGGGTATGATCATCCCCTTCTAGATATATTTCTTCTTGCTATGCGTTCGGAATGTGGATTAATGTAAATGTATGCTAAGAGGATCCTCGGATTGGTCGGTAATAACCGGGGATATGACATATTGGGTACTATCTAGGAAGTGGTAGGCCAGTGTTGTGTTGGTAGAGGACCATCTATTGGGCCTCGGTACATTCCTCTAGAGCTATACTACCAGAAGGTAGTCCCTTCACCTGGTCATTTGTATGGAAACCCATTTTCCAATGAGAGCCCGTAAGATTTTAGATATAGAATGCCTTGTATTACAGGATGTTATGATGGAATTTAATTATGTAACAATTTCGGCTAAGATTATTAAGTTACTTGCAAATGTTTTCAAAGATATGACATTAAAAATAATATCCCTTATTTTTACGTAAGAATGTTTTGTTATCGTAAGGTAAAAACCCATTCCCTGTTTATTTGCGGCATGGTCCTATAAGATACCTTTTGTTTTCAAAATGCATATTTTGGGTTCTCACACCAGTCCATGATTGACCTGGAGTTTATTTTCCCATTTTCTTAAACTCTGGGTGCCCTAATTTTCTTGGGCAGCCTAGTAGTCGGGTTTAGTTTAAAAGAAAGATGGATGGAGCTTGAAGCATGAAGTTAGAGGATTTTCTGAAGATTTTGATCTATTTCCACCATATACTTATGCTATTGTATTCCGTATTTATAAGGAAAGAAATTTATAATTGTCCATATTTTTAACTCTGATAAATGTATTTTAATTTCCACCGCAAATTTTATATTGAGATAATATATGTGAGATTCTATTCTGTCTTTATTTTCTTTCTTACCCTTGTGAATCCGCTTCTCTAGCACTTGGATTCACGGCATGTGAATACCGAGGATGTATTAGAGTCGATTTTCAAGAGTCGAAGAAACGGTCCTCATAATATGGTAACAGAGCTTAGGTTGAGCGAATACCTGAGCCTGATGGCGGTAAAAGACTCATCGAAGATAGGGTTAGTAATACCCTAGGATGAGTAACTCGTTAGAGATAGTTTAGTTACCCCATAGAATGAGTTTGGGTGTGTGTGTATGTATATTTATATATAAGTGTGTATTAGTTAATAAAATATATGACTGAATTTGGTTTTATATGAAAGCATTTAACCAAAAATATTATATATATATATATATGTATGTATGTATTTAAAAAGAAAAGAATATATTAGTAAAAAAATTCAAAGAGTTTTTGAAGTAATAAAATATTTTATACAAAGAATTTTAAAAGCTATCTTTAGAAATAAATCTCAAAACATTTTTGAGTATTGACCAAACCTCTCTACATAAGAGCACACTAAAACTTACCTACTACTTGTGTCTAAAAGAATAATTGTTTGCCTTGAAGAAACCATATGGGGGAAGTATGTGAAAGGGGAGTCTTCTAGAGCGAATTGGGGCAAGATGGAGAGCCTTATAGTTCACTCTAGCAATGAAGAAGAATAGCCAGAATATCCGCCTAGCGGTGGTGGATTTTCGATTGAGCAAGACTATGCCCCATATACACATATGGATGAAGATGGATACCATGTTACCAGAATGCTTATATCACCCCAAGCTCTAGAAATAAGTATGATCTCTAGCGACGACGAACCCAGGCATGCCTCGGAGGGTAACCAAGTAGCAGATCCCACTAGTTCCGCTTTGGAACCAATAGAGGAGGATGAGCCAATGGAAGAGGAATCAAAACCCATAGAAGAGGAGGTAGAACAGATGGAGGAGGAATGAAAGTCGATGGAAGACCCTGATGATATCATATCGAGCGAGTGCAGCTATGTAATATGGGATATGAGTGGGGAAAATATTATATGGCAAAGGGATCTTCCAATTCACCTATAGACTGGAACGCAATAGAAAGCAACAATGAGGAGATGGCAGAAGAAGAGAAGGAGGTGGGAGTCGGAGAATTTGAAAATTCTTAGGAGGAAAACATGCAAGGATTGGAGGAGTTAGAAGGAGGAAACATGACAGGAATACCAGTAGGCATGGGACATGTACCATAGTATCACCCTAGGGAAGAGAAGAGGCACATGAGCAAGACATCAACGAAGATGATGACTAGTTCAAACTATAAAGAAAGGCGAAGTCCATTAGAACAATGTTTTGGTAACAATTGATTTAATCACATTGATTGTTAAATATACTTATAATGTTTGAGTAAGTATATGAATACTTTTAAGTATTAAAACTGGCATAAGTAAAGAGAATATATATATATATATATATATATATATATATATATAAAGAAAGTTTTAATTAATAAGGAGTGTTAATTGATAAAGAAAGTTTTAAATAAGAAAGGAAGTTTTTGAATTTGATATTAGCTAAAGGATGTTTATGGGGATTTATCAATTTAATGAATTATTTTGAAAATAAGTTTCCAGAAAAACACTAAGGTATGTTTAGAAATATATTAAAATAAAAAGATAGTTAACTTTTGAAAAAAATGCGTTTTAAATAGAAAGATCTGGAAATAAAAATGTAAAATGGTTATGTATAGAGAAGTATCTTTATAAAAAATTGAAAACAAGGGGAATTAAAGTTTACAAAGCGTTTTCAAACTTTTTTTTTGAAAGATAACGTGAAGTATATGGATAATTTCGTTGCATGATTTAATATAAAATTCGAGTAAAAACTTTGACGTGTTTGACACTTATCTGAAAGAAGAATTATCACTCGATTCTTGATGACGAACATTGATGAGGGTTGTGGTTGGTTACTTAATTTTTCTACCATAGTTGAGAGCTATGCTAGGAGAACTAAAGTTTTGATCGGAATTTCTGGTCAGAGTTCGTATTAAAGGATCGGAGGATCAATACAAGTTCAGAAGTAAAGCTATTGATTTGAATAAAAGATTAAACAAATATTGCATACAAGTTATCTATATACATCGTATGAGTGTAAGTTTTAAAAATAAATACTCTGGGCAAACCTTTGGAGTTTTGTTTGGTTATTTCAATAATGAAATTCATTTTAAGGGGGGGGGGGAGTCTATATGGACTCGCCAATTTATCTCTTTGATAGATTGATTTTTTAAATGAAAGATGGTAATATAGATAATATCATTTCAAGCGATAATAAGTAATAATAAATTTATTTTGAATAAATATTAACAAGAATATTTTCCTTGAAATTTATATCGATAAGTGCCATCGTGTTTAAATATAGATTTATTTAAATTAAACTAAGATTTAATAATTTAATAATTATTTAAATTATTTCCATAATTATTTTAAATGATGATAATTCATTTTTAAACAGTTATAAAGAAATAATGAATCATTTATAATAGTTTTATAAAGAATATATTTAATTTAAAAAATAAGGAAAAAATCGATATCGCTTTATCGGTATAATAACAATTATGGTAAATAATTTTAATATGAATTTATATGGTTTTATAAATGAAATTTGATCATTTTAATTCATCTAAAATAATGAGAACTTTATTTTTGATTTTTTTTTACAAATATATGCACGTCAAAGTATAAGTAAAATTGTGACCGATAATCGGTTCTTAGGATTTCAACGATTTAATGAACAAAAGTTGTTCGAAGTCGTTCGAAGTGTTATGCACCAACATGTACATAACATGAACATGATAACTTACACATAAACATACATATATAAATATAATTTGGTAAGAAATATAATATAAAATATATTATATATTTTAAGATTTCTTACTCCTTAAGCTTAGATAAGTCAACATAGTTGTACACGAGATGATGGAAGTGATGTGGACATGGTGAAGGGATCTTTTGTCGTGCATATGGAGGGAAGGTTCTTTGGAGAAGCCTTGAAATAGTGATGCAAAAGGTGATGTGTGCATGTCTTCTTTTACACTCTTTCTTTTCTATAAATACCCTACCATCTTCTCTTCTTTTTCATTCATCTTCTTCTTCATACTCTTAAGCTCTTGCTTCCAATTTAATAGCTTCCATCCTAAGATAAATAATGTAAAATTTTATTTCAAAAGTAAATTAAATTATAATATTTAGTTAAACAACTCAAAATAAACTCGAAGCTTCACTTTTTCTCTTTGTTCTTCACAGTCTCCACCTCCCTTCATCATAGGTCGAGCCATTTCCTTGCTCCGCCCTGGGCCATGCACCCAAAGCAACACTAAGGCTAGGCCGAGCTCCTCTGTGAGTCGTAGGCTTGGTTTCATTTGCTTTGGCTCGATCATAGCGAAGCTATAGCCTATTTTCTATTTTCTCGAAGGAAATGAAGGTGGGAACTCCTAAACTACTATATTATATTTTGTTGATAATATGATGTTTGCAAATGGACGTTTATTACGCTTTGGTCGTCAAGTTTAGATATTTTCATATGAATGTTGAAAACATATGCAAGTCATGGAAATACACGTCAATAAGCACAAAGGAAATCACTTTCACTGAATTAATGAAATGATGTGCATAGAATGTTAAACCACTCTAAAAATGGTTTAAAATGAATGTGAAATGTATAATAAACATTTAAAAGTGTTTTGGCGAAGTTTGAATGAGAATTGGAAATTTAGTCAAAAATAGGCGCGTCGCATAACGACAATTAACGATTTCGTGTATAAAAGTCAAACAAGTGTAAAAGTTGGAATATAGCTTGGAATTCTTCGTGATATGAATTTTTCAAACTATTGTATCCATATTTTTCGAATTAAGAAAGAAAATCGAGATTTCAATAAGTAGATTTCGAGATATGAGTAAAATAAGCTTTTTGAAAAATCGCGATTTGACAGTTTGAAATCCAAAACTGGATAATTTAGAAAATGATGTTTTAAAATTGTATAAAAATGTGGAATAAATCTTAATAATCTTTTACAATGTTTTAAAAGTGATTTGAGCAAATAAAACAATTTTTTAAATGATAAAAAGTCGCTTTGATTAATGTAGCTTAAATGAGCATTTTTCGTAGCACTTTTCTCTAACTTTTGAAATATAGCTTTAAACATAACAGTTCTTTTCCAAATCTTTTATAAATGTTTCCAGAAGGATAATTAAGTGTTTTAATGATGATTGAATGTTTTATAGGTTGTTTAAAAAGAATTTAAATAAACGATTTAAAGAAAAAGCTATTACAATTAAGTGATTTAATCCTGCCTTTAAAAGCCGACGAGTAGGCTGGATTTTTCTATTCATGAGATCTGAATGTATGGTGCTTAAACTAAGGAGATGTTAGAAGCAACCAGTGCCCTTTCCCATGTGGCATCTTCCCTGGGCGAGGGATAGATAAGGTCTAAATGTCCGAAACGAGTTAAGTATAAAAAGACTAAATTTCTCAAATTTAAATTAAATATAACTTTGATTTTATAGGGATGATCTTCTTGTACTTGATATTAAATCCTAAAGTGAGAACTCGTACTAGTCGTGGAATTCAAACGGTGATTTCGTTGTTATTCCGCCCATAGTATTTGTTGAATACGGGAATTGATATTAGGAAGAATTAGATAATTTCTATAGATTCTACTCATTTAATATTTACTGGCTTTAGGATTAACATCCTAGATAACATAGTTTTAACTCAATAAAAATTACAAGTTTTGAATTAAGAAGTATTTGTTAAATATTTAAATGAAATGATTTTGGAAATGTTTTCCTAATAAAGAAATTGAAATGATTTCGAATTATTTCGAGTTTAAAAAGGGTTATATGAAATCGAGGGATTTGATTAGAGAGGTTTAATAATTTTGTATGTATCGGAGAAGATATTTGAAAATGTATATCTCTAAAAGAGATTTTGATAAAAAGAACTTAATCGATTAAAGAATGAATCCCTATTCACAAACCACTTTTTATCGATGATTGGTTAGAAGGAACCGCGGTCGGATGTGGCGTAATTACTATCTGAAAACCACTTTGAACTGATGTATGCATTTGAAAAATGAAGACCTGATAAAGAAAATGAAGGATGAAGACTGAGGATTTTCAGGATGAAAGGACTACTTGCTACTACTTAGCTCCCAAATACTAAAGTAGCAGTGGTCCCTTCATTTCTAAAACTCTTTGGCCAGCAAAGACTTTTTACTACTAATCCTAGGGATAATTCCCGACAGGATGTGTTAGGAGAGTGCCTTTGGTATCATTCAATCCCATAATGAACTTGTATGGATGGATGTCTATCACTACATCCTTGAGATTTCATCGTTGACTTTTATAAACATACATCTGCTTGGTTATGAGAAGGCAACTTCTCTGAGCTTAATACCCTTCTCTGAGACTATGAGCTCGGAGGTTGTATATTTGTGGAAGTCAATAAGGATCAATGGAATAACAAAGGTAGATGATGTGTTATGTGAAAGGTAATCGTTACCTCAATCCTCACACCTGGAAATGACCGAAACAGGATAGATGTGGCAAGGCTATGTGGCTCGCAACATTAGGCTATGATCATCCCCGTTTAGATATATTTATTCCTTCTATGACGTTCATGATGTAAATTAATGTGGATGTATGCTACGAGAATCCTCGGATAGGTCGATAACGGCCAGGGTGATGACATATTCGGTACTATCAGGAAGAGGTAGGCTGGTCTTATGTTGGTAAAGGACCGTCTGTTGGGCCTCGGTACATTCCTCTAGAGATGTACTATTGGAAGGTAGTCCCTTCACCTGGTCACTTGTATGGAAACCCATTACCCAATATGAGCCCGTAGGATTTTAGATGTAGAAAGCCTTGTATTACAAGATGGTATACTGGAATTTAATAATGTAACAATTTCATCTAAGATTAATAAGTTACTTGCAAATGTTTTCAAAGATACGACATTAAAAATAATATCTTTTATGTTTACAAAAGAATGTTTTGGTTATCATAAGGTAAAAAATCATTCCATGTTTATGTTCGGCGTGGTCTTATGTAATACCTTTTTGTTTTCAAAATGTATATTTTGAGTTCTCAAAGTCTCATGACTAACTCGAGTTTATTTTCCCTTTTTCTTAACCTTTGGATGCCTTAATTTTCCCGGGCAGCCTAATAGTCAGGTTTAGTTTGGAAGAAAGCTGGATGGAGCTCAAAGCATGGAGTCGGAATATTTTCTGAAGATTTTGATCTATTTCTACCATACTCTTATGCTATTATATTCTGTGGTTGTAAGGATAGAAATTTATAATTGTCCATGTTTTAAACTCTGATAAATGTATTTTAATTTCTGTTGTAAAGTTTATATTGAAATAATATACTTGAGATTATGTTCTGTCTTTATTTTCTTTTATACCCTTGAGAACATGCTTCTCCGGCACTTGAATTTACGGCACGTGAATACTGATGATGTATTAGCGTAGATTTTCGAGAGTCGAAGAAATGGATCCTCACGGTTGAGGTTACTAATGACTCCATTAGTAGTGGGAAAATACTAAAAGAAATAAACTATACTTCCATTCATTTGATTCCCAAATTTAATGGGGCTCAAGATGTTCAACACTTTAGGCATATTACGTGGTGTAGGTGCTACAAAATAATTATATGATAGACTGAAGTTGTACATGGAATCTTTGGTTTCTGAAAACCAATGTGATTTTTTTCCTATTAAATCTATTGGATATGGTATTTTGTTTGCACATGAAATGGTTAGGGGATTTAGGAAAAAGGACAACAAAAATATATGCATTAAAGATGATATTGGAAAGCATATAATATAGTGAATAGACAATTTGTTATACATATGATGCAAAGTTTGAAGTTCTCTAACAAATGGATAAAAAATGTTGGTGAACTCATTAATTCGCCTACTTTCTCTATTTTTAACCAAGGTGTAGCTGAGGGGTTTTTTGGTAGTTCCAATGAGTTGAGACAAGGAGATCCGATCTCTTTATTATTATTTGCTGTTGTTATGGAGTTTTCACTCTTCAGATGGATAGGGATGGTGGAGGAAGGTCATATTAAACTGGTTTAGGCTGGGGTCAATAAACTATCACATTTAATTTTGGCGGATGATAATCTCATTTTTGTGAAAGCTGCTGTGTCTGGAGCTTATGAAATTAAAGAAATTTTAATTAAATATTCTAATCTACAGGATTACCTATCAACTGTGATAAGTCTAGTATTTTCTGTGGAAAAGGTGTTGACCGTAAATATGATATCCTAAACATTCTTAATATTAAACAAGTTTTGGGAATCCCTCTGTCTAATGTTAATCTAAGAAACAAAGATTTTGCTCCACTGACTGATAAAATAAACTCAAAACTGAAGGGTGGGAAACAGAATTGCTTAGTTTAGTGGGTAGAGTTTAGCTTGTCAGAGGAATGATATATCTCATTTTGAACTATTAAATGCAATGCTTTCTAGTACCAGTGGGAACTTTGAATTTTGTTAAAAGTATAATTTTGAATTTTATTTAGAAAGGGAAGGCTTGCAAAGTTCCTTAGGATACAATGTGTAAGATGAAGGTGAATTAGGATTAAAAAATCTTACTGATTTGAATAATACCATGGGTATCAAACTTGTGTGGAAGGTCATCAACAAATAAGATATTTAGGAAAAACTTATGCATTTAAAATACATTAAAGAAGATTCTTTTTAGGAAATTCAACCAAGGAATGAAGCTCTAGGAACTTGGAAATTTTTGCTTAATCTCCAAGCAGGCTGTAACTTGGATGAAGAAATGTATTGTTGACGTGCGGTCCACTATGCTGTGGTTTGGTTCGATGCTTCAAGGATGGAGGCTTATTAATAGTTTGAGAGCTGATATTATTGTGAGAAATCGATCAAAGAAATCACCGGTTAGGAAGATTATCATAAATGGCATATGGAAATGTGATAAGTTTAGTTTTCTAGCTGGGCTTCAGCAAGAACTAGAAAGAGAAATATTTGCAATAGTAGAGATAGCGATTAATGGATATGGCCGTGTACTAAAAATGGGTAGTATGTGTTCAAACAAGTGTGGGAAGAGATCAGAATGAAGTATGACCATTGAGATTGAGCTAAATGCATTTGGAAAAAAAACTACATATCCCGAAAATGGAAATGTGTTATACAGATCCATTAGTAACTTTCTTGTTACCAATGTTAACCTCGTTCAAAGACACATTGCAGTCAGTCCTGCTTGTGTACTCTATCAAGAACCGAGGATATTGATATCTCTTTTCCAAGTGTAAATTTTTGGTTAATGTTTGGAATCGATGTCGTACTAAATCAAGGTGTCCTAATAATTGTAACAGCTAGTTCTCACTACTAGAAATAGACATACTCAGTAAGCTATTTTCTTATCGTAGCAATGATATTGCAAATCTAGTTCCGTCTACTATAGTTTGGTGTGTAAAGGGTGAGTGCAACAGTAGAATATTTCATCAGAAAGTACGCTATGAGCATATCATTTGCAAACAAATAAAAGACATCGTGACCATTAGAATGTGGAAATCTAAACATAAACATTGTAGTGGCTTTACTAATGTTTTGGTCGGTAATGAACAGGGTTAAGAGTATACCAGACGTGAGAGGCTGGGTTTATATTTCTCTGATTCTTACATGCATCGTCTTCTCTAAAAGGATTCAAGTATGACTTAGCTCCTATATTAAGTTACATATCTTTATGATATTTATTTCTATACAAAGTTCTACAATCCTAAGTTAGTGGAAGTGGTCTCGATTGAATTGAATTTGTTCCCTTGCATCTAAAGGATAGACGACTAGTTCTACTGCTTATTGTAACAACCCTTTTATTTAATTACATAATTATTTAAATTTAAGTATGAGTAATTCATTCTAATTAGTGATTTGTGAGATTTAATTTCACATTTAAGGAATAAGTTTTGTTTCTTAAAGAGGATTTCAATTTAAATTTGAAATATTATTAAATCAATTATGCTTTTTGGATAAATTGTTAATATTGAGATTTAATGTTCAAAATGAGATTTTATAATTAATAGTTTATTTTTATTAGAAATAATAAGAATACCTTTTATTTCAAAAGATATATTTAATTTCATATGATATCTCAATATTAATAGAAATGGAATTTTAATTTGTTAAGTGGTTTTGGTAAATTTGAGAAATCAATTTGTGATTTTGTGAAACAATGTTTAGAGTGAAATAGTGATTTAAAAAAGGTAATAAAAATAGAAAATAGCAACACTTCTTATATTAGCAACACTTATTCTTACTGGGTTGCAAATTAAAGCCCAAAACCAAACTCATTCTTAATGAAACTAGAGAAAGAAACTTCACGTCTTTCTCATTTTTTAAGTTCTGTATGTTCAGCTACATAAAGAAAACTAGGGTTCTTCATTCTCCTTTCAAACTAAATCAAAATTGGTGATTTTAAACTGCAAATAAATTATGGAAAAATAAGTTAAATCACAGTGATGTATCTAAAACCTATTCTAGCTTTTATGCAATTCAATTTCAGTTTCACAATGATTGATTTCTGGTTGTTGTTTGTTTGGTTTGAGGTTATGGTTAGGGTTTGTTAAATTAAGAATTAGGGCTGCTATTGTATCTTGGCTATTGAATTGAGGAATAAAGGTGAGTTTACCTTACTTACTATCTCTAAACTTATGTGTATATGATTATGGGTTGTTGTTTGGTAATTTATGGAAATATAGGATTGAATCAGTCTATAGTTCTTGTATTAACCATAAGCTAGGTTATGACATTCATAGTTTGTTAAAACCATAAATTAGTTGTCATCTTTAACACCGCTTTGTAGTTGATTATATGCTTGCATGTTGCTGGAATCGGTGCTCTAGAGGTTAAAGTAATCACTGCAAAAGAAGCCGTCATCGACGGACTGCCTGGGAGACAGCTAGGAGTTGAAACAACTCTAGGTTGCATAACCGGTGGGTAACACCAGTGCACCGGTGGCGTACACACTTGGAGTTGTAGCTCCAAGTGCCACCACGACTCGTCCATCGCTTGTCTTGTTTCTTGCTCTATTTGTTATAGTTGTTTTCTTCTATTTTGCATGTCTGATATTGGTTATTTTGATGTCTATTTCTGTGCATTAGTTTATTTATAAAATGTGTTAGGAGGTAATATAAAAGTTGAACCCTATGGACTAATTTATTGCTATGATCTTGTGATGTGTAATAGTGAATTCTCTTTTGTTGTATGGACTTTGAATCGCTTTGATTCAAAGCTTTGGAAATTTAATAAACTTATTTTCATATATTTACTAAATATAAAAATAGTCAAATTGTATATAAGTAATTTTATAAAAGAGTGTTTAATTAAATTACAAATATCAAACTTGTTACTAAAACAAATCTACTTTCTTTTTGGAAATGATTTTAACGAAGAGTTATGTGTGTGTATTAAGTATTACTATTAGAAATGATTATGGAATTCGGAAATGTGGTTCTGGGAAAATAAACTTAAATTATTTCTAAATAAAATGGTCATGAGATTTGGAAACATGGTTTTGGAACTATAAACTTAAGTTGTTTTAAACTAGTGTATAGATACTAACTTGGGATTTGAAATAAAAGTAATAAATATGGTTTTATAAAATAAAATGACCGTGTGTGTGGGTGTTTGTGGGTGGGGGGTTGGGGGGAGGGCTTTTTGGAACAAGTTGGATCAATGGAACATTTTAAAAATTGATAAATCAAATAAATGTTTTGAGAATTTTAGTTCTATAGTCTGCGGAGTATTAACAATTGACTTAGTATAACGACCTGTAATTTTTAGGTGTTCAAATTTGAATATTTAATTTATTTTGGATATTCGGATTTTAATTGAATTATAATAAATCTATGTTTTCAATTAAGACCTGATTTTTGATGATGTATTTTTAATTTAATTTATATAATTTTTTTTATAATTTTTAATTTGGAAAATAATTAAATTTTCGTTTGACTTTTTTGTGGCAAACGTCGGCACTTTTGAAACTTCATAAAATAAGTTAACTTGTCGATTTTATTATTGTTTTATGATCGTTCCACATTGTTATGCATGATCATATTTTTTTTTTTCCCGTTCGCGGCTCGTACGGGAACGTGTTATTGTATGGCGGTGTACTTTACATATTTAATTTTTCCAAAACTAAAAATATACCTGCACGCACAATTGGTTGCTGCCACTTTTTATACAATGTTTTATGGATCTTGTTGTAACAAAACTCATTATTTTGTTTCTTTTTTTTTGGTAAAAGAGTAAAAGTAGAACACATTTAGTGAACAAAAATTATATAAACACACAGTACACATTCGTATATACATACACCATATTCTCTCACTTCACCCACTTCTCTTCACCCATACCTTTTGTCATGCACACACGTTCACCATCCCTTCCTTATCCTTCCCTGACTTTTGATTTATTACCTATTCTATTTTACTTAGACATTCACTTACATTCACGGAAAAAAAATACATTCAAACACAGCATATAACATTTTACATTCATTTTCTTCTCAGCATATACACATGACCATATATTTCCACTTTCACTTCCATTTCACTTCCATTTCACTAATCAAATATCTCCCACTACACTAAGTATTACCCAAAACTTCCAACACAGAAGTTGTAGAGGATCGAATGGGTTACGTTTCCCGTTCTTATCGTTTTCGAAATGGTGGTTGGGGGAGGTTCCGACGATCAGTGGTTTATGGCGGTTGATGGAGTTGGAAGTGCCGGGTGATGCATTTTTCTTCGCTGAGTTCAACGGTGAAGATGGCACATCGTTTTGTCAACCGGGGCTCGAAATATGAAGGTTGGAAGTGGTGGCAAACTTTTATGCTTGCATGGCCGAGATGATGGATGGGCCGCATGGAAGGTTGGTAGAAGGCATGAAAAGAAGGATAGCGGGCTTTGGGTAGTTCTTTGATTGAGCTTGAGAATGGAATGAGGTGCATGTGCATGCATGTGGTAACCTGTCCATCAGGAAGGAAGATGGGCTTCGGTTGTGCCACGTTCAGTTGCAAGTGCAGGCCAGAAAATAGAAAATTGAGTTACTATTCATAAAGAGGTGATTTGCACCTAAGTCAAAGTAATTGTGCTTAACTGCATGGTGATGAGAGGAAGTTTGCATGCGTTTGGGTTGTAGGCTTTGGCAGTGAACTTCAGGATTGCTGTGCTTGCGTTTTGGGTGAGATTATTTCGTTATTTAAGAATTAGAGTATTAGTTTTATTAAATTAGTAATTTTAGTTTGTTTAATTGATTAGTAAATTAAAAAAATGCTAAACTTTAAAAATAATTAACTCCCTCATACGAAGTCCGTTTAATCCGCAGTCTTTGACGTTAGATTCGTAATACTGGATGGAACACGCTAGTGTATTAATAAAATAGTAATGGTTGAATTTAATTACAAATAACGTAATTAAATTGAATAGACTATTTTGACATCTATCGTGCAGAATAAATCTCCGTTTTATGCTTACAAAGTAAATTTATTATTTTGAAGTTAATCAATATGTTGATTAATTATTATTGAATAAATAGATGTGTTCGTTATTCGTTATTGATTTTTTGATTTTTGATTTGTACTTGACCAGTTTATGAGTAATTAATTTCAATTTGCATGGGTTGAGTAGAAACAATTTGCATGGGCATTCCGTTTGTTTCCCGATGCAGGCGTTATGGCAACGGGGAAACCGAATCGATTAATCATTTGTTTTTCGGTGGATGGTGTGCTAGATACTGCTGGAATTATTTCGGTAATTTTTTGGGTGTTCGTGGCATCATCACCACGCTGGATGACTTGCTGTCATCTTGGTGGTTTGATTGCACTGGGAAATCTCTTCGCTCAATGATCTTTCGCTTGATTCCTTGTCTGATTTGTTGGCATGTCTGGTGTGCGCGGAATAAGGCTATTTTTGAAGAAGTTCCAATGGATCCTCTTTCCGTTGTTCGGCGGGTAAGAGATGATGTTTTCTTAGCTTTTCGGAGCCGACCATTCAGAGGTTCGGTCAGTGCTCGCTCTGGTCACTTAGTGAACCTTTTATCTATATACTGCTCTCAATCTTCCAATAGAGCGGGAATTGGATGATTGCCGACCCGGGGAGTGCTAGTTCTGGCTTACTAGCCTCCTTCCGGTCCGTCCTACCCCATCCCTCCCCCCCTCCCTTTTTTCTAACAGTGTGAATATTGCTTACAGGCTCTTGATAATCTGGGGTGGTTCTTTTCTCGCTGTTCTTATGCTGTTTGGAGTTTGCTTCAAGGAAATCTTTATCCTCTTCCTACTGTCGGTCTTTCAGTTTTGGTGGTATTGGTCTTTTCTTCCGTTTATATTGAAGGGGAGGCGGATGAGCTTGCTTTTCTTTGATTGATAGTCCCTCAACATCGTAGTTGGGCGGTGGCCTTGCCGGAGTTCGATTACGACGTTGGATGGGCGGTGGTATCCAGTAGCTCATCGGGTGTGTAGTGTGGCTAGGCTAGAGATTTTACCTCTGCTTCTCGTTAGTATCTATTGGTTCCATTTTGTTTGTTTCGTTTTATCCTATGTTGTGGGTTTTCGGTGTTGTTTTTTTTTGGATTTCGTTTTGGTTACCTGTCAGGCATGTTGACAGCTTTTGGTTGAGTTTATTTATGATATGCTAATTTTAGGAAAAAAAAATTATACCTTATATATCTGAATTAAAATAAAATGTATTTATGTAACAAAAAAAAAATTATTGACTAACACCTTGTGACTTATTTCACAATTTGAGTATAAGGTGTTTAACAATAATATTGGTTTATTAAATTGTTATAATTAGTTATAATAATTTAACATTTTGGTTTGAACTTCAATTAAATGAAGTTTTTTTTGAAAGATGGTTTCCACAAAAGAAGTTGTTATGAAATGTTTACGGAAAATGAATTGTTTACAAAAGAATTTGATAATATTTGTAAATAAAATAATTATAATAGAAGATGTTTATTATATAACTTTAAAAAGGAAAGGATACTTGTCTTTTGAAATGAAATGGTTTCTAAGTGTTGAGATGGTTTGGAAGTATCCTTTCACAGATTTAAGTATTTAAAGTTGTTTTCAAATGTTGGAACGGATTTATATATCTTATAAAGATATTTTGAAAATAAATATTTTGGAAAAATTTATAATAAGGACAAACGACTGCTTATGGATGTTTTATTGATAGTAAAATAAGCGACTATTAGCCTCAAGCCTCATCAACTGGAATGACTAAAATAAGGGAGATGCAGAAAGGCTAAGTGGGTCACACCCAATCAGGGAATGCTATCACTTTTCTAGATATCCTTGGAAATATATACAAACTACGGATATGGGTGTGCATGAAAAAGGGAGTGCTCAATTTTTAAGGGTGGGAACACCCAGGGAGATAACATATTCGTTATATCCAGTTCAAGGGTAGGCTGGTCTTGTGTAGCAGGGGACCCCGATGAGGTCCTCGGTACATTTTTCTAGAGGTGTACTGTGATGGACGGTACCCCAGTGGCTCGGTCATTTTATGGGATCCATTCTCCAATACGAACCTTTACGGTTTTGTTTATAGAGCCTAGTATGATGGAATTTAACTAATGTAACAATTTCGGCTATTTGAATAATTATTTGTATTTAGACACTATTATAATATCATTGGACTTTTTTATAAAATGTTTTGGTTATCGTTAGGGAAAAACCCGTTATGTTTATGTGTGACGCTGTCTTACGAGATACCTTTGTTTTTCAAAAGATTTTGATAATTTTAATAATTCAAATTGAGTGTGTTTTCTCACGTTGGTTTTTCAAACTGACTCGGGTGTTATTTTATAATAATACTCGGGTCAAACCGAGTATTACAATTTTAGACTAGAATGCTATGGAGATCAGGAGACGGGCTGGAGGAGTTCGGACGTATTTTCATAGTTGGTTTCTATTTCCGCTGTGTGAAACAAGTTATTATAACTATCTAGATTGATGTAATGAATTTTGTACTCTGATGATTGTAAGTATAAACAGATACAGATTCTTTTGTATAAAAATCTGTTATTATTTTTTATATTTTTTTCCGCTGTGACTGTGAGATTCTGTGTCATTGTTAAATTTTCTTCTACCTCTTTCTTCTTCTTACCGCTAAAGATTCGTATATCCGTTCAGTTTGAGTGAACTGATATGATTTATGATTGACTCAAAGGGTTCTTGTAACGATCTCGGTTTTGAGTCAAATTTGAATTGGTAATTAAAAAATAAAATTTTGAATTAAATTGTGAAATAATTTCATAATTTCCAAATTAAATAAGATATGTTCCTATTTATTTATATAAATAGATTGTAATTTGAAATTTGAATTTGAATTTTTCCAAAATAAATAATATATGTTGTTTATATATATATATATATGTATGTATGTATGTATGTATAAAATTGATTTTAAATTGAATTTTGAATTTAGAATTCAAAAGTAAATAGAATTTGCATTGTTTATATATATATGTGTATGTGTGTGTGTGTTTGTTTATTAATATATAATTAAATTTTAAATCATATTCTTTAAAAAGTTATATAAGTATAAATAACAGAAAATGTATAAATATAAACATTCATTCATTTAAAAGAATAATAACTTGAATTTAAAATTTAAACAAGAATAAACACAAAGCTTATATATATATATATATATATATCTTTAAAAATTTATAAGATAAACATAAAAAGTATACACACTTTCTTTTTAAAAAAATTATTTGTAATAAATAGTTTGAATATATATATATATATATATATATACATAAATATAAAACATTTGTTAATATAAAGGGAAGGTATTGTAAATATAATATAAAAACTATATAAAAACATATGTAAATATAAAACTAGTTAAGGATTTAAACACAAAATGCTTATATTTTAACAAGCGTAAAAGAAATAGATACATGTATTAACAAGTGTTAACATAGATAAACAAGTGGCAAAATCATTTTTTTCTTTTTAAATTGAATTATATACAAATAAGAATTTGGTAAACTAGGCCGCTCATTTTCTTACTTCTTAAATTTCTTTTCTTCATCTAAAACCTGAAAACAAAAACAAGGAAAAAGAAAACCAAAACAAAATCAAAACCTGGAAACAAAAGAATGCAGTAAAGTCTAGCAGCAAATTCAAGTTCAAATACAACTCAATATCAAGATCAACTTCAATTTCAATCAAAAACAAAGTTCAGATCGATTCAAATTTCAGTTTTTGGATCAAAACAATTCCAGATTTAAAAGCTCTCAGCCTGTTCTCTGTTCTCTGGAGTCAGGTAAATAAACCTTTATACTTGAAACTTGAATCTATGTGTATAGTTGCTGTTTGTGACCATGCTAGAAGTAAAATTGAAAATAAGTTTACACGTATAAAAAATATGTATATATTTGTCTGTGCATGTCTGATATACAGGCATATTCACCTCTGTTCTTAGTTCTAGGTTTCAAAAACCAGTTTAAAAATCAAATTCTTCTTTTCTAATCTTTGTTAGGCTTTGAGATCTAAATGAAACTTGTTTCTATGATCAAGATCTAGGTATTAAAAAAATTTTTGAGAAGAATTGTTTTGAATTTATCTGGAAGTTTTAAAATAAACAAAGAAATTTTAAAACCATGTTAAATTCGAATGTTATATTTCCTTGATTCACATATACCATTCATCACGTCTTCGAAAATCGCGATTTTTAAAACAAAAATCAGAATTTTTAGTGAAATATTGATCGCGAAATTCGAGGTTGAATGGAATTGGTACTTTTGGCAATTGCTGGTCATCGGCGAAGTAAGGGAGGTCGTGGTTATGGCTGGAGGTAGCGTGGGTAATGAGGATTCATGGAAAAATGCTCGTAAATTTTTCAAATGATCGTGGTGGTCGGGCGAGATCGTTTTAGGGTTTGAACTCGGTATTTGTCGAACTTATTTCTCGGGAAACTGTGTCGTTGTCGTGCAACCAGAGGTAACCGGTATGGGTTGGATCAACATGTCGTGGTGTGGCGAAGCTTTGGACGGGGTGGCGTGAGCTCAAGTGATAGGCGATGGCCAGAGGTGGTTCTATCGATTAGGTTCAAGTTCCAAATTTCATCGAACTAGCTCGTTTTTTTTCCCAGGCCAGATTGTAGGAGCTGGGTGGTCATGGTGATCGAAGGGGTTGTCGATGATGTATCGAAGGCCACGGCAATGGTCGGAAGTCGTTCAGGCGACTATACACGTGCACGAATTATCACCGGTATCAGGTGAATGTTGAGGTATTTGGGAAGAAAGGTTGGCTCGGGTCGTTGCTAGAAGTTGATGGCAGGTTTATCTCGAAGAAAAGGAGAGCTTGAGTGACCCAGGTATGTTATCGGGTTGTCATCGGGTTAGACTCGGGTCAGGTTAAAAAACTAGATTTTAAATTTTAACAAGGTCTTTCAAAATTTAAAATTAAAGTCGAGTTTAAACCTTTTCTTGATTTATTCTTATAGAGTAATAATTGTTTAAATTTAGTTTTGAAACTAGTTAAAGTTTAAAATAATTATTTTAAAATAAATTAATTTCAAGTGCTTTAATTCTGTATTTTAATTCTTTATTCTTAAGTTATTTTAAATAAATTCAAATGGTATAATAAAGTAGTTAAAAGATGATGGTTTTAATTAACTTAAGTATTTTGAGTTAAATTCATATGGTTAATTTTCAAAGATTATTTAAATAAGATTTTAAAGATAAATGATTTATCTTAAATAATGGTTGGATTATCGATTAACTTAAAGGGATTAAGTTAAATTATGTGATTATGTTAATTCGTTTCAAAGGTTATTTATATGATTTTGTAATTAATTAAGATAAATGGGTTATCTTGAGATTAAAGGATCATTAACTTGAAATTTAATGATAATTACTTAATTAAAGGTTAACTAAATATTAATTAAGAATTAATTAATTTGTTAAGAGTTAATTAATTAATGATGAGTAATTAAAGGATGATTACTTAATAAAATTAATTAAGTATAGTTACTTAATTAATAAAAGATTATTACTTAATGTAATTAAGGGATAATTACTCTGTGTAATTACTTTTAACGATAATTAATTAATTAAGGTTAATTAATGTAAGTAATTAAGGATAATTAATTACTTAAAGATAATTACTTAATTTAATTAATTAAGGATAATTAATTAATGGTTAAAGATTGATAAATCAAGTGACTAAAGAATAATTAATTAAAGGATAATTAATTTATGTGATTAATTAATTAAGGTAATTAGTTTGGGGATAATTAATTAGTTTAAAGGTTAATTAACAATGAAAGTGATTAAGGGATAATTTATTAATTAAGGATTAATTAATTAATATTATTAATTGAGGATAATTAATTAAAGAATAATTAAATGATTAAGGCTAATTATTTAATGATTAAAGGTTTATTGATTTATTAAATTAGATTGATTAATTAATAATAATTAAAGGTTGATTAATTTATTATTAAAGGTTAATTAATTAATGATTAAAGGTGGATTAATTAATGGTTAAAGGTTAATTAAGATGGATGATTAAGGATTGATTAATTAATTTCATTAATTAAAATAATAACAATTGTTTTGTAATTAATTAATGTTAATTTATCAGAGTTACGTAATTAATTCGTAAGTAATTTATTTATTTGGTTAATTATAAGTGTGTGATTAATTAATCTTGCTTATAGATGTTTGGATTATATTGAATGCCTTGAAATTGTTTGATACCGCTGATGTGCAATGATTCTGTGATGTGTTGTTTTGAATTGAGTTGTGAACTGTGATTTATTTACCTATGATGATATTACTTGTTTATCTGCGAATGAGAGATAAGCGTTATAATGTTATACTGCTTATCAATATTGTTGTGCTTGAATTGATATTGGTTGTGATATTTTATTGTTGTGTGTAAAACCCCTGGACTACACCACACACACAAATATGGATTCACGGGAATTTGGTTAAGTCACAGATATTATGAATTTAAATATTATTTTGTTTAAGAGTTGAATTTTGAATCCAAATTGTTTGGTAGTGAAAATTGAGTTGGATATGAAAAGCTTTTGTAAAAAAGAAGTTTTGAAATTAAAATTTAGTTTGAATATAATACGTCTTGTTAAAGTTTTGAAATTATTTTGGGAAAGTATGGTTTGAAAAGGTTATACAAGTTATACAATATATATATATATATATATATATATATATGCGTGTGTGTGTGTGTGTGTGTGGATTTTAAACAATTTTGAAATATACTGAATGAATTATTTTAGGAATTTAAATTTAATTCAAATAGAACTTGCCGAGAATACTACAGTTCACTGATATTTCAATGTATATTTTGAAAGGCTATATCTAGAGTAAATGTAATCGGATTTTCCTGAAGTGAAAATCATTTGTTTTCAAATGATAACAGCTTTCGTATTACCAAAGAATTTCCAGTATTTGTTGAAAGGATTTCAAATTATTGGTGAATCAAATTGGAAATAGTTTTGAAAGCTACGAATGAATCTTTGTTAAAGGTTGGTGAACTTTGTTTCAATTTGAAGTGAATCTTAAGGCTGAATCTTTTTGTTTAAAAGATTAAAAGTGAAAATTTGTTTAAACCGTTCAAAAAGAAAGGTTTTGGGCTAATGGTTGTGACTTGACTAAGATCCCAATATATCCATATGGTTTTAAAATTAGAGCTTATTATTCGGTTTAGCCAGAAGAGGACTTTATGTCATAAAACCCATTCCGAATAACGATACGATGAATTGGATAGCATTTGAAGACGGCGGTGAAAACCGGGTATTTTCGAGAACGAAAGGATTACCTACCGAATGACTCTGCACTGTGTTGCTCCGGTATAGAGATCTCCATATGTGATGGGGAGTCTGATCAGGATTGTGAATACCTAGATTTGCAAGGGCTTCTTTGAAGTGCTTTCGGTTCCATTCCAACCCGTAACGGACTTGTATGGATGTATGTCTGATCTTACCTTTGAGATGTAAAGCTGGTTTCTATCAAATACATTTTTGATTGGGGGCGGAGAATTTATTCTCTTAGCTTAACACTCTTCTCTGAGACTTACGAGCTTAGAGGTTATGTAGTTGATGGTTACTAGTGATATATTCCCAATTTGGTAATGTGGCATACTAAGTGTTATTGATCATTTGTTGATCAAAGTATGGATTTTGTGAAAAGCGTAGCTATGTGGACGAGACTTCGTTAGACCTCACATCCCGGAAATGGTCGAAACAGGAAGGATGCAACAAGGTTATGAGGGTCGCGCCCTTTACGGTATGTGCATTTTCTTCTGGATAAAAAGTGGTATCATGGTATGGAGACCAGATACTTAACTTATGTGTTTGTTGGAATTTGTTGGTGTTGAGAGCGCTCGGAAAAAGGTCGGTGACGACCGGGGGATGGCATACTCGTGATCGTTAGTTACCTAGTTACAGAGGTAACCTGGCCTTGTATTAGCAGAGATTAGGTTAGGTTCTCGGGGCATCTCTCCAGAGGCATACCTATTCGGTGAAGGAAGTTACTTAGCCTGACCATTTGTTGGAAATCCAAACAAAACAATATGAGCCATGTACGGTTTTAGTTGTATAACCTGCTATGGAATGTGGTGGTAACCTGCTATTGAACATGGTAGCTATAGTAGGTATACCATAATGGTGGTATGCTGGCTAAGATCGAAAGGTTTTTTGCATTATGCACTAATAATAATATCAAAAGGTTTTTTCGTATCAAGCATGTTCGACTATCATAAGGAGAAATCTCCTCCAATTGTGCGTTTGCATTGTGTATGTGGCGGGAGGCCTTATGGTAGTTTCATTTTCCAAAAAAGTATAGCGAATTTCATTTTTATTTCTTTGTTTATTGCTTTTGTTTTCAAATAAAACTGTTTTTGTTTGCTCACAACAGTCCCATGACTGAGCTGGAGTTTATTATTCCTTTTCTAAACTCCGGAGGCCCACAATTTTCCACACGGGCAGCCTGGAGTCCAGTTTTTAGATAGTCAGCTAGTAAGTGTAGCTTTTGGAAATCTTCGAAATCTTTGGTTTGGAGATCGCATTGCGTTTCACTTCAGCATGATGGTGGTTCAAACTTCTGGTTTGGAGTTTAGAGCTTGGCATTGAAGATGTTGTTTTCCGCTGCTGTTGCTGTTTTATTCTTTCCGCTGTTGTATCTATCTCTGATATATGCTGATCATTTCATTTGTATCATTGTTGTACCAAATGTTGTGTATTAATAAGATTATTCTTTCTGTTTTTGCTGTGTTGTTATCACCTAATGTTGTTATAAGCTCCGGCGAATCAGACTCAACGTTTGAATCTGCGTCATTCGAATACGGGTGATGTATTTGGGTGTCGATTTTCGAAGATGGAGTCAGGGTCATTACAGTTCGGATATATTGACCTTTATAGGCGACTCCTTCTTGTATTACTTAGGGATAGGCATGGGAGAGCGATGCATTCGGAACCGCAAGTGCTTTGGGCATGGGCCAATTATGCATTTCCTATAATACATTTCCTAGAAATGTACGTTGCTAAGAAGGATATCTTTGATCCTTGTCCAGGATTTCAAAATCCACTAGATCGGAGGAGATCTCCATGGAAAATATAATATGCAAAGCGTGCCTTAGCAGTATTGATTGTATACCTATTATTGTTATGGCGTTCGCACAACAAATATTTAATATGGTTAATGTGCTACACTTTAGAAATTATCTATCACATCACTATATGTTAAACTTAATAAATGGTTGGTTTATTTAAGAGAACAACTGTTATGGGAATCCATACGGTCTCAATGGTTACGATTACTTGTCTCGTATTTCATAAGTTTTCCCATGCTGGTTTACCAGACTAATATGGGTGTTATTTTATTATAATGCTTGGGCTAGCCCCATGTATGTTTCCAGCTTTAGCTTTGGTCGCTTTGGAACTTATGGGGAAGAGCTGGATGATGATCTTCTAAAGTATTCTTATTTCTGCTGCATTCTGTATTGTACATATCAACATAATGAGGACAGACAATTATACCTATCCAGGCTGATGATAGTACTTAGGCTTCAGTAACTCTAATATTTCTAAATTCAGAGTAACGCTTTGTACTATTACTTCGATATTACATATTTCCGTTCCATTTTGAAATTCAGATATTTTGTTCTTCTTTTCTTGTTCTATTCTTCTTCTTTTTGCATTTCACCTAAACAATTCGTCTTTCAAGCACTTGAATGTTCAGCGCATGAATACCGTAGATGTATTAGTGTCAATATTCAAAGGTTGAAAAGGCGAATCATCACACCTTAAGTATTAAATCAGATAGAAAAATTATTTGACCTTGAATGCTCCTATTCAAGATGTATTATGAATGGAACACCGATATGCCCTTTGAGATTGGTGTTTTTGGCTTGAGAATACAATAGATCTTAATGGTCTAAGCTATACTTTGATTACGGTCAATCACATAACAATGGTTATTATGTTAAGGCCGTAGTTGGGTATAAGTCATACCACTTAAAGTGAAATACTATTTAAGAGAGGATTCGATACCTTCGAATATAAGGTTTGTATCACTGTAATTAGTAATCAACATAAAGTCGATGTCTTTGACCAAAGAAAATCGATAGATTTGATAATTTTATTGAAGTGAACCATGGACTTTAATTTTGGACTTCACAATTAACTACAAATATCGATAGAGTTTACATCATTGACCAAGCTCTATATTTAATTGATATGGTGATAGCGAAGTGAAAACATGCATAATATATTGTTACTTAAGTTTGTCGCTTTAATAGGTAAAAAATTGGATTTTATCAAGATAATTATTAAGCAACTGAACTCCGACAGAAGTAGGTGCCATTACTATGTTGTGCATTAGTGCATTCACGAAGCCAAGTTCATCATCTACCATATCAACGACACGGGGAAATCATTAAAGTTTGGCTGTCAGTCGACATAGGCATACGTGAAATCAGATAGCATGGCAGCAGGAGTGGACAAGTGGCCATTGACATTAGGTTTTTGAGTTGCGGAAAGATGATTATCAAGCTATTAAGCAGTGGCGATGAAGGCGAGCGTGATTTTAGAATGCATTTGGTAAAAAGTGGTGGCGATGACGCTTTTTAATTTGAGAGGACTTGCAGGATATTGATTCAGGTTGGGTTTATGAGAGAAAAAGATAAAATTCATTTAATATTGACAGCATCATCAGATAATGCTATAAAAGATAAAGTGCATAATGAATTAAAAGGAAATTTTTAAAATTTTCCCATTTTACTTCGCTACTTGATGCACATGATCTGATAATATTATACCATTTGGTATGTTACATGATATATTAGTGTATTGGTAACCATTGAGTTAATGGTATTTCTTTTCACTGGACATTAGGTCTAATACTCTCTATCCTATCTCTTTTGTTATCCATTTCTTTAAGGTTGACTTAGAGAATAAACTTTGCTAACTGGAGACAAGTTTTAAAGAAATAATCATTATCTTTATTATTATTATTATATATCTATCTAGTGTTTTGGATTGTAGACATGTGAGTCATTTATTATAAGCTAGTTGTTATAGATTTGATGTACTATTTGAACTCTATATGTTTCGAGCATGATGTACTATGATGTTTGATATTATGTCTCATTTGTATGATATGCACTTAGTCTCATATATGTTGTTATCTGACTTTTAGACCAAGTGGCTTTTAAGCAAATTTGAATGTCAAGATGAAGATGAAGTGGTTCAAGGACTTGGAGACATGCTTGAAAGATAATGGAAGAGGCTTCAAAGGTTTAAAGTGCCAGAATAAGCTAAGTGGGAGATCGATATCAACCTCTTTTCAGGTCGGTATTGAGAAGTTTTTGGCACTCTGGATGACTTTGGGGCTGCGATCAAGGAGTGATGGCTAACACTAGGGTCTATTTCTTAAGGATTTGGTGAACAACTCCAAAAAGCTCAAAAATAAGGGACAAGTACTGAAGGCATCAGAACCTCTCAGAAATTACCTAATTTCTAAGGTAAAAGTGCTTGAAGGATCGAGGCAAGAAGACAAAGTAGAAGAAGATGGCATGATTTGCAGCCAGGAAATCAGGTCGACACCAACTTGATTAGATTAGTATCAAAATGATTTTACATTCTATGGTCTTCGTCCTGCCTCCTACTGTCTAGTTTGGAGTTTGAACTAGTATTTCATGATCTAACGACTTTGTTGGGCGAATCTCCTATAAATAGCAAGCTTATAGCTACTGGGAGAGGATTTTTTAGGCCATTCTATTCTTCAACTTCTTTCTCTACTCGAATTTGCCACAAAGGAGGGTAACTATTACTGTTTTTAGCTTTTTTGAACTGTAAATCCGTTGTATTCATGATAAAACATTCTATAATAAGATTAAAGTGGAAGTAAGCCTCAGATTTCCTGAACCAATATAAAATTCGTATGTTTTCTACTACCTATTTTCTGATTAATCTTAAATCCATCTTTGATCATTTGAATTGGGTGGTTATGTTACCTTTTGTCCTAATGTTTTTTATTCTTTCACTGAGAATAGAGCTTCTCAGGCCTACATCTAACTATCTATTATGGATTAAAGCTTCCAAGTTTTAGATCCAAAAGGTTTTCATCTAATGTATAAAGGAATTTCATATTAGAAGTAATGATGTTAAGGAAATGTGGTAGACTTGGAGCTGTTGTTGGTGGAGAAGATGAAGCTTCCTACCATAATGAGGAGACTAATCAACCAGCAGTTGCATTGTCAAGACCATCTGTTCTTCAGAAGATGGTAACTAAGGTGGAGTTTGATAGAATAATGGCAGAGCTAAACCAGAGGTTGAAATATAGTCAAAGGCTCTCCTTAAAAAAAATGATAGCATTGCCTTTGTGACCCAGTAGTCTCAAAGGCCCAGGAGGAACAAGAGAAAAGCGTCGCCTTTTAGTTTTGAAAAGGAAAATTCATCCGTCTCTAGTCAAAAAAGAAAGGATGGAAAGCAAAAGATGAAGGAGTAGGCTACTGGAGCAATAAGGAGGAATGTTGGATGAAGTATCTAAGCCCTTGCTATGGGAATTCATACTAGTATCAAGCATAATTAAGAAAGTACCAATCTGAATTTAAAGAGCTCAGAGGGGCTATGACCTTAAGCCGTCAATTTGTTAGATTCCGAGGACAATTTGTAGGACACTGCCAATAAAGTTGGATGAAATGGCGAAGAATAGGAAGCCAGTGTTCAAACGACCAATGTAGAGCCAAATAGGTGTCAAAGAAGATCCGAAGGAGTGGTTATCCAGAATACGGGAAAATCTAGACATCAACAAGAAAATCGAGACCGTAGCGGGGTCAAATACTCATCACAGCTGCTGATAGTCATTTTTCTATTCACTAACCTAGTCGGAAGCATATTACGGATTTGACTAAGTTGCTGATGGAAGAAAATGTTTCGACAAAGAACAAAGATTACGGCCGTATGTTTAGTAGAACTCCATTCATTGAAAACATCTTGCAGGAAGAATATCTAAGAATATTTATGATGCCTTCAATGCTATCGTACAATGGGATAACTAATCTAAGGTAACATTTATTCAAGTATGAGTAGAACATCGATGGTGCCAGAGCATAGAAGAAATTAGATGTAGTGTTTCCCTATCTTTTTAGATGGGGTTATGTTAATGTAGTTCACTCATCTCCTGCCGAAGTCCATCTCCACTTTTAATGAATTAGGTAAGAGTTTCTTGGAGAAGTTGAGGCTCCATGCTACTTGATCCAAGGATGTGATGTCCTTATTGGGCATTTCTCAAGAACCTGAAGGGTTATTGAAGAGTTTCTTAAGCAGGTTTGGTATTGTAGTTAATGAAGTAAATAATCCAAATGAGGATATAGTGTTGATGACTTTATTCCTGGGGATACATCCAAACATGGATTTTTGGAAATTGTTAAGGATGAAATAGCTATCAACTATAAGGGGGTTCGACTGGAAGGCTACCATTTCTTATGCTTGGAAGAGGCAAGCTAAGTTGCCGGAAAGACTGGTGAGGGACGGTCAAAGGATGTTATGTAGAGAAATATAACTATTAAGAAGACTAGTGAGAGTACCAGTAATATAGTTGTGAATGTTAGGAATTCTAGTAACCAAATAAAAAGGAATCAGAGTGCTAGTATGACACCCCGCACCTCTAGGCACCCCGAAAATCGGACATGACTAGAAGCCCGAGTGGTTGGGTGAAATAAAAATCCATAACATAGCACAAAGACTAAGGTAACAATATAAAATGATTAAAATATTACAGTGGAAGAAAAATTTCACTAATTATAAATTAATAGAAAAACAGCTTCATCAAAAATAACATTATCCCAAATTTATTTCTAAAACTAAAAGTACCAAGTAGTCTCCGCCAAAACATAAAAAATAACAAAGTTCACAATATAGGTCCTCATATATAGAGTAAAGTACGGAAAAGAGAAATGAAGTACATGAAACAAAAGAAACAAAAGCTGAAGATAACAAATGCTCCAATGACCCTCCAAGCTACAAAGAACTACAACCTAGAGCCGCCCTCCTATGATTTAGGGAAAGTAAGAAAAATAGGAATGGGTCAGACATAAAGTCTAGTGAATGAGAAGTAAAATGAAGTAGAAAGAATAAAATAGTTTAACTCTAGATCTTCCCCGGATATCGCAGAGGGTGAATAATATAATGCAGTGAAGCCTTCTTAGATACAGTTCCTAAGAAGCCAAAGTCCGTGGTCACTCTAGGAAAGTCAACCATGCAGTAATACTAAACATTAATTGGCATATCGAACCTGATATCCTTATCCATCCATGTGCTAGAGCGTGAAAGTCATGCTCTCACCCGTGCACTATGACTAAATGCCACTTACGTTTGACCGATGCCGACAGAAACAACATTGTAGGAGCCTGAAGTTGCACTCAGCTCCACCAAACTGAACTCCTATCCTCCTATCGTTCACCAATGTGGACTTGTCCCAATCCAAAGTGCAAGTCCTTCGAAAGAGTGCCCGTAGGTGGGTCGGCCATGCAAAATCATCCAACAATCTGCCTAAAGAAGCATATGTTGGAGCACACTTGTCTTGTTCCGTCTGCGTCGGTATGCCTGGAGAAGCCTATTATTGCGGACGATATTTATCCTACGTACTAGCAACCTATGAAAGGTAACAAACATCCTTGCAAACCTACTTGCCCGCTCCTAGTACGTATAGCCAAAAAAATATTTTGGTCTTAACTGCAAGAAACACCAATCCAGACCTTTATAAGGTCCGCCTACCAAATCGCTTTCAGTTTAATTAATTTTACCATTACATTTTACATACTGTTTATTTCAATTAATTTGCCTTAGGCCATTTTTACATCTGATTTGGTTATTTCATAATTTCCCTTTTTCTTACATAAATGGTATTTCAGTTTCACGTCCATTCAGTCCGCATGGTTTGTCTGTAATTTTTGTGTCATTTTGTTATAGATTTACACTAGCCTCTAGGGTCCATTTAATTTACTTTTTTTCCACCATAATTTACGTTCTCCTTTTAGAGATTTAATCTGAACAAAATTTTTATCCAATAGCCACAAACCATTTAATAACACAAAATTCCACTTTTACATTTTTATGCCACATGTGAAACAAACAATTATGCTAACTAGAATTCCCAATTTTGTTCCAAAACCATATTCAAAATTGAGTAATTATATCAATCAAAACCATAATTTTATTCAAGTAACATATTCTGAATTTAGTCAACTAACCTATTCTACCATTAGAAATTGAATAATAATTCTAATTCAATTTAATTAACCCAATCTTATTTATGCCATGAAATGTGAATAACAATTTGTTTATTCCAAATTTCAATCCAAGCATGGATTAGAATTGAGAAGTGGAAGAAGAAGAAGGTACAATAATCTACATAAATTTCAATCTTATTTATGCCATAAAATGTGAATAGGCAATTTATATGTCCCATATTCTAAACCAAACATGAATTAGATTTGAGAGGTTGAAGAAGAAGAAGAAGAAGTTGCAACAATTTACATATATTCTCAATTAATAACATAAATTTATTTAATTCATATTAACGTGCCAAAAAAGAACTAAAATTGAACTACATTATTTTTCTATTTCATATTAATTCCGAATCACCTGGCACTTGAGCTTGCATAAATTTGAAAAAACTTTGCTTTAATCGTTTTCCCTTTGATTCTTCTAAATTCACCAAATTGACTGAATATATACAGATAATTTAATTTAACAGAGATTTGTTTATTTAGTAGAGAAAAGGAGGAAGAATAATAGACACTATATTTACTGTAGAATTACGGCGACAGCTGAATAAGAGATTAGGTTTAGGTTAGATGGTTTATTTATAGATTGTATTAGTGAATATAATCTATTAGATTATTTTAGATTAAATCTGGTTCTTTCATACACTTAATTGTTATCCATTCTAACCCATACACATCACTCAACTAATAAAATTTTACCATCTCATCCAATTGCATCACTGCGGCGAATGGTAAGCCGCCACATGTCAGAAGAAACGCTGAAATATGTAGAAAAATCATTGAAAACGAACCAGCTAAAAAAACATCGCTCCATATTTTAGGCGATAATAGGACTTGATCCCTGGTCACTGAGGATGTCAATATGCGCCTTTACCACTGTACCAAATGCACTTTTAATTTCTTTTTAATTATATTTTCCGTAAAATATCGGGGTGTTGCATTCTCCTCCCTTGAAGGATTTCGCCCCTAAAATCTTCAAAGACAGAAGAATGTAATTAACAACCAACATCCAAGAACTACATCCATTATCCATTTCTACCGTTGTAGTTATTTTTAACTAATGCAATTTATTATTTATGTAAAGCGAAATGCATATGAACTTACCTAATGCGAAAAGGTAGTCAGTCAACTGATTCAGTTGACCTCCTATAATGCAAGTATGCTTATGCCATGCAAACAAATTAATGCAATTACCCTAGTTTAATTGAAAATTCTATATGCATATATCAATCATTCACCCAAATGCACCATCAATATGCAACATCCATTTATATATACACACATATATACAACCATGTGCAAATGCAATAGATAATAGACAGGCATATGCATGTGTGTGTACGTAGTTGGATGATTATCCTAATAAATATATATCTAGTGCATGCAATGCACCCATTTGCAAACATTAGCATCCACTTGCAATCATTTTCATCCATCAAGCATAACATGCACTAATGATATGTTTACAGCCAAGCTACCATCCATAGGTTTCACCTAAATATTATCAAAAAAGACCCTAACTAGGGAAAGATCAAAGATCAAATATAGGATATTTGAAGTTTACCTTGAAATAGAAAAGGAAAAGAAGTTCGAATTCTCTCCTCAGATCCCCATGTACACTCCTTGGGTCATCTCCTCATTGAACCTTCACTAGACGAACTTCCTTATTACATAATCTCTTGTCGTCGTGTTCCAATATGCAGGTGGGTGTACGACGCACAAGTGATTCGCGCTCTACCTCCACTTCCCTTAGCTGATCGGGTTCTACTACTACTGCGGAATCATGTAGACACTTCCTCGGATGCGAAACATGAAAAACATCGTGACCTCCTGCCAACTTATTTGGAAGATCAACTCTGTATGACACTTTTCCAATCGATGCGATAATACGGAAGTGTCCTACAAATCTCGGTGCCAACTTACCCACTGAGCCAAATCTCACAACGTTTCTCAGAAGAGAAAGCTTGAAAAAACCATATCTCCAACCATAAATTCCAAATCTGAACGTCTTCTATCGGCATATGACTTTTGTCTATCTTGTGCAGTCTTCAACCTTTTGCAAATCAAATCCACCTTCTTGGAAGTTTCCCTCACCAAGTTTAGTCCAAGCAAGATCTTATCGGTGGTATCCCACCAACAGGCTGGTGATCTACATGGTCTGCCATAGAGGGCCTCGAATGGTGCCATCCCAATGCTTTCTTGATAACTATTATTATACGCGAACTCCACTAAAGGTAGGTGGTCTTCCCAAGAGCCTCCAAAGTCAATGATGCACAATCTGACCAAATCGTCCAAAACCCTATTTACCCTCTTGGCTTGTCCATCTGTCTAAGGGTGGTATGCCATGCTCAGATTCAATCCCATTCCCAAGCCTTGCTGAAGACTCCTCCAAAACTCGCTGGTGAATAATGAATATCTGTTGCTCACAATGCTGGCAGGAACTCCATGAAGCCTAACTATCTCCCTTACATAAAGGGTCGCTAAAGAAGCTGCCATCCTTTTTCCCTTAATGAGTATAAAATAAGCGCTCTTCATCAGTCTATCCACAATGACCCAGATAGTCGTGTTCTCTCTCCATAACCTTGATAATCCATCCACAAAGTCCATAGAGATGCTCTCCCATTTCAATAATGGAATATCCAATGGCTCCAATAGTCCTCCTGGCTTCTTCTATTCGACCTTTAACCTTTGGAAAGTGATGCATTTCGATGCATAATCCGCCATCCTCTTCATATTCCGGTACATCTTATCACCACATGGGTGCATTGTCATCCTAGAATGATGTGAGTCAGCCAACACCGTATCTACTAAATCCTCATTAAGGGGCACATAAAGTCTACTATCCCTTCTAAGCCATCGCCTAGTGTCCATGGTATAGCGCCTAAGATGCGGTGATGACTCTCCTCTACAAAGCTTATCTAAAATGTCTTTTAACTCTTCGTCCATACCATGCCTTGCTCAAATCTGCTCTGTCAAAATAGGCTGGACGATGAGGGATGCTAACAATCCCAAAGCTAAATCTGATGGAGGTCTAAAATCAAAGGTAGCAACGTACTCCAAATGCTTCCATTCCAAAAACAGAGGAGTTAAAACCACTTTGTGTCTACTCAACGCATCTGCCACTACATTACCCTTACCAAGGGAATAGAAAATCTCAAAGTCATAAGAGGCTAAAAACTCCATCCATCTTTGTTTTCTTAAATTCAAGTCTTCCTGATAGGACAGATACTTCAAAGACTTATGATCCGTGAAAGACTCAAATATTTCTCATAAGAGATATCTCCAAGACTTGAGAGCAAAAATTATAGCTGCCAACTCAAGATCTTGCGTCGGGTAGTTCTTCTCATGCATTTTCAACTGTCTACTCGCATAATACACTACCCTACCCTCTTGCATCAGTATCGCCCCTAGCCCCGTACCACAAGCATCTGTACAAACCAAGAAAGGCTTGGTTCCATCCTGTAATACCAATACGGGCGTGGTAGTCAAAGCTTTCTTCAATCGACCAAAGGCATCCTCACACTTGGCATCCCAAACAAAAGCTGAGTTCTTCTTGGTAAGGAGGGTAAGTGGAGTTGTTATCCTAGCGAAGTTCTTAATGAACTTCCTACAGTAGCCCATAAGACCAAGGAAACTTCTTATGTCCGTAGCATTCTTAGGGATCTACCAATCCTTTACTACTGCCACTTTCGCCAGAACTACTACAAGTCCATCCTCCAAAACGATGTGTCCCAAAAAGCGAACCTCATCCTTCCAAAAGTGGCACTTAGAGAAATTCACCTTCAACTTATGTACTCGCAGGGTCCTAAGCACTTCTTCCAAGTGAACGGTACTTTCCTCCTTTCTTTGTGAATAAACCAAAAAGTCGTCAACGAACACCACCACAAACTTGTTCAACGATTCATGAAATACTCGACTCATCAGGTCCATAAAATATGCTGGAGCATTGGTTAGCCCAAATAGCATGACTAACTACTCAAATAACCCATCCGGAGTCCTAAACGCAACCTTCTCGATGCTATCCTCTGCCACACATAACCGATGAAATCCCATGGCCAAATCGAGCTGCTAAAACACCTTGGCTCCTAGTAGCTGCTTTAAGAGATCGTCTATACAGGGAAGAGGATAACTATTCTTCATCGGCTTATTAAGCTCCCTATAATCCATGCAAAGCTTGAGGGAGAGATCCACCTTAGTGGTAAAGACGATGGGTATGCCCCACTCATAAATGCTCCTACGAATGAAGCCCTTCTCCAGAAGCTCTCCAATCTACTTGCTCAACTCACGATGTTCCTTACGAGCCATATGCCTTACCGGCAATGCAATCGGTTTTGCGTTATCGATAAGATAAATCTTGATCTTAATCTCTCTTTGAGGTGGAAGGCCAGCAACCTCCTCGAAAACATCTGGACAGTCTCTAACAAAGGGTATCAAACTCAAACTATCGGGCGAAAAGTCAAGAGAATAAAGGTAGCTTGACATGATTGATCCTCTAGGATCACAAGATACCTCCAAGGTAGGTCCACTACAAGTGCCTAACCTCACTACCGTCTTATCGCAATCAAGAATAGCACCATACATGGATAGCCAACCCATACCAAGAATCAAATCGAACCTGGAAAAGCCCTATACAAAGGCATTACAGTCAAACTCAATCCCTAAAATAAACAATTTCAAATTCCGACATAACATGGACAAATAGGCCGATCCTCCTACGGGATTTGATACTACTACCGGGGCGGTCGCTAAGAAAGCATTAAAACCCAGATCCTATACCTAAGTACTAGATATAAAAGAGTGCAAAGCTCCATAATCAAATAGGGTATGACCAGGAAAATCAGGGATAGATAACACACCTTCGATGATCACCTTCTTTCCCTTGTCTACAACCGGATGAGTACTAAAGGAAGGAGTTGCCTCTATAGCATAAGCCCGAGCAGGCTGTGAAGGTGTCTGTGAACTATCCTTGGGCTTCGACGGACGGTCCTTTTTCATATGCCTCACTTGATCGCAAAGATAGCACCTAAGTCTCAGTCGCCCTCCTACCCCTCTAAAATCCTTAGCAAGATGACTTGGTTTCCCACAATTATTGCACTTCCAGTCCTTCCTTGGAACTTTCCTTTTTCCACTTGACCTTCCTCCTCCTCTCCTCTTTCCTTTCCACTGCTTCTTCCCATCACTCTTCTACGCCACATCTCCTTGCTTCTCAGTATCAGCTAGTAAAGTCATCTATACCAATCCCTCAAATGTGGCTCCCAATGGAATGTGGCTCACCACCAAACTCCACAGTGGCTGACTCAAACCCTTAGCGAACTTCACTGCCTTTTTGTGAGGAGTATTGATCGGGTCTAGTCCAAATTTGGTAAGCTCATTAAATTAATTAACATATTCCTTAACTGCCATATCCCCTTGCTTGAGCTGTATAAATTTTTCAAGTTGTACTCCCTCTTCAGCCTGCGATAAGAATTTCCTTTCAAACCTAGTACGAAAATCCACCTAAGTCAAATTATCAGCCTCGGCCTCAGCCTCCACAATCTCCCACCAACAAATTGCCTCTTCCTGCAACTGCCATGAAGCCAAATGCCTCCGAGCCAAGTCATCCAATCCCATAAGTCTGAATATCCGCTCACAACTATGGATCCAAGCTCTCGCCTCGGTATATAATTCGGTGCCAAGAAACGGCTTGCCTCCTAAGCTGGTGTAGTACTTGCATAACTTGGGAAAATAGGAATGCCTGGCGGACGGGATGGAGCGCCTTCCGTTAGAGCAACATCCCTAGCTGGTGGCTCTGCTCATGTAGTAGCCTGAAAATAACGTCTAAACCAAGCAGGCATATTGAGGCCTGGAACTTCGGGGATATCTTGCAGTTCAGACATTTCTATCTATGAATATTAAAAAGATGGGATTAGGTACTCCACAAATAGTTCAACAGACAGGGAGGAAGAGATATGAGAGACCCATTTCTACATCCGACTTGGTTATTTCACAAATTCCCTTTTTCATAAATAAATGGTATTTAAATTTCACGTCCGTTTATTCCATATGATTTGTCCGTAATTTTTACACCATTCTGTTACAGATTTACACTAGCATTTAGGGTCCAATTAATTTACTTTTTTGCACTCTAAACCAAACATGAATAAGATTTGAGAAGTGGAAGAAGAAGTCGAAGTTGGAATAATTTACATCTATTCTCAATAAGTAATAGAAAATTAATTAATATTAACGTGTCAGAAAAGAACTGAAATTGAACTACTTTATTTTCCTATTTCATATCAATACACACTCACCTGGCACTTGAGCTTGCATAAATTTGAAAAAATCTTTGTTTTAATCTTTTTCCCTTTGATTCTTCTAAATTCCCCAAATTGCTTAAATATATATAGATAATTTGATTTGGTATAGATTTGTTTATATAGTAGAGAAAAGGAGGAAGAATAATATGCACTAATTTTGCTGTAGCATTATGTCGACGGCTGAATAAGAGATTAGGTTTAGGTTAGCTGGTTTATTTATAGATTGTTTGAGTGAATATAATCCATTAGATTATTTTAGATTAAATCTAGTTCTTTCATACACTTAATGGTTATCCATTCTAGCCTATACACATCACTCAACCAATAAAATTTAGCCATCTCATCCTATTACATCACTAGAGCAAGTAGAAAGTCGTCACATGTCAGAAACAATGCTGAAATGTGTAAGAAAATCGCTCGAAACGAACTAACTAAAAAAACATCGCTCCAGATTTTGGGAGACAACAGGACTTGAACCCTGGTCATTAAGGAAGTCAACATGCGCCTTTACCACTGTTCCAACTGCGCTTTTAATATTTTTAATTATATTTCCCTTAAAATATCGGAGTGTTAAAGCTAGGGACAGGTCGAATGATCCCAAAAAGCGTCCAATGAATATGTGACCGAAAGAGCATATGCCTGTGAAAATATGCTGAAAATATATACCTTGCCGCAAAAGGCACAGAAAGATATAAAAGTCACCTAGGAGAGAGGAAACCGAGGCATAAAAGTGCTTCGGGAAATATTTCCACTTTCGTTAAACTCATAGACACAATACGAATGAGTACTGGCATCTTAGAAATTTTATTAAAGAGTTGATGCGAAAAAAGAAATTGCAACAATACGTTAACGAGCCGTAGGATGACAGATAGAATGTTTGACTCCAAGGGTCGAATCCCCAAGGGAATTAGCCTTGACCCACTCCAGAGGGGCTTAAGTGGCTTGGTGGAAGGATTGTTATTAACAAGGTAACCGAAATAACTCATTTAGTAGAGAAAAGCTGGAAAGAAATGGAGTGGTACGAGAGTTCCTTGAAGCACGTGCCATAGGAGAGCTACTTGGCCATTGAGAAGGAGCTTCGACCAAGCTGTAATGGTTGATGACTGATAACATAGTCTTTCGAAATAAGGATGACGAGATCGAAATGCCAACCTTTGACCCCCATGGTGATAATGGTCGTTATAGGCGCTCCTATTATGCATCGAGTTTTAGTGGATTGTGTGGGCTTAGTAAATATTATGTTCAAAAAGACTTTTGATCATACGACAATAAGTGCGAACACTAGTACACAATCTGTCTACTGCTTCTCCTCTTTTGTTTTGGTTATGTTAGTAAGCGAAGAAGATAGTATAATGTTCTTCGGTCTCACCTTAACAACCGAAGAAATAGACCCATGCAAACTAATAGACCAGTCATTTACTTTGGTTATATTAACAACCGAAGCAATAGACCACTCATTTGCTTCGGTTATTAAGGCAACCAAAGCAATAGACCATTAAAATAAAATGTTAAATTATGAACATAGGAAAATTCTTACCATAAGGAAAGCAATCCAACCTATCTTTCTAAATCAATATCCAACCGTTGATTAAATATTGAAACCAGTGGTGTAAATAACCGATCCTTGTATTCTTCTCAAATTTGCAGTATTGAACACCACCTTCACATTACAGTCTAATTTACCCAAATCCCTAAATCTAAAAAACAATGGTAGGAGGAGGAAAGGCGATTGGATCTGCAGAAGAAAAGAAGGCGACATCTATAAGCAAATAATCTTTTGGAATTTTGCTTGAACTCTTATGCTATTATAATTAATACAAAGATTTTATGGAATGTATGGTACAAAGGAAAAGTTAAGAGAAAACTTATTGTTAACTACACTTTTTAAGCTGGAAGTTTAGCTTCTTTTCTTACAAATAGAAGCAAGGATATGAGAAGATCCAAGTATAAGTTGGTGCATTTGCTTAGAACACAACGATCATTCAATGATTTTGCATGTAAGTCTACAATTCGAAAGAAGACTATGAAGGAATCACTGGTTTTACAGTTGCGAGATATTTACCTATAGTTGCAACAACAACTCTTAGATCAAATTAGAAACACTAGGCCCTCTCATTTTCCTATGCATGAAGCAATAAGGAATCCATCCTTTTTTAAATAGAGAGTTATCCATGTTTTCTTGAGTTCACAATTTCTTTTCTTTAGTTTCCTTTTTTAAAATTTTCATGTATCTGTTGAAACGACTTTAAAAACCTTCATCATCATCAATGACAATTATACCAAAATTTAAGTTGGTGAGATTGGTAAAGGTTTTGGATTAGATGGAAATGGTGGATTCTCTCCAATGATCTGACTTTGTCTGTCAAAAGACTAAAAACTTTTAAATAAATGATGCTTATGTCATACGCAGCTGATGCAATGAAAATTTAACCACCTTCTAAAGGTAATAATGCTTAGATAATAGACCTCCTTTCAAAGGTTGTAAAAATTCTAATAATAAAATAGTTGCAATCATACTTTAGTTTCCATATTAAAATGCTACCGAGCTGCATTTAAAAACCGTGATCTTATGTGTAGGATGGTGGGGATGATGTGAGTATTCATTAGTTTATTGGTGTGTTAGACCTTACTGTCTACTAGCTAATGGTTATGGTAGCGGGAGGAGGCAATGCTTTTATGATCACATTGTATGGTATTTGTGTATGATCTTTTCGTTTGCTGCAAGCTATAAACAATAATTAAAAAGTGCAAAGCAATAAAGAAAGGGAATTGTTAATAGGATAATATGTATAGATGTTTAGTACTAAATATAATTTTAAAACAAACTGCGATGTTCATTTAATGATGAAGGCATACGAGAATTCCATAGTACTGTAGTATGGGATATTTCTTAGCATAAGTGCCTATAATTATTTACGTTATATTTAGTCTACCATAAAATATCATAGTCCTGCTAAAGAAGTGTTCTTAGCAGACTATCCTTGGGTTAGGAAATGCATTATCAAAATTCCCAATCAATTGATGAAGTAAACTATTCTTATCATTTAGCATACATAGAAGCAACATCAAATAATTTAGTCAAGTTCTATAAGATTCATGCTCTATTGTAAATGAATAATTTAGTCGACGTTGGGTTGAACCCTACTGGTAGGAAGTTATTTACTATGATGTACATAGTTTTTTAACGACTTAGAGTACAAACTAACACATTTGGTTGATGTAATTCTCTGAAACAAGTGTTAGTATGTTGGTTATGCTTCACTTCTTCTTATGGACACTGATATAATTTCACCCTACATTACAGTGTATGGTAATGGTCAAAATTCAATTTAACGTTGCAGTTGAATGCTTGGTATTATCAACAACGACCATGTTTTTCCCTTAAATTTCTAATTACAGTTTTTAGCTATTGCAACGTTTCGGTGCATAAATAATGTGATGTGCATTTACCACCTTCAGTAGATGTCAACTAAGTATGTCAATTATGCAAGAGAAATTGAACTGATGATATTTTTCTTAATCTTTAACCTCTTGTACAAGTGTATTTTTTGAGATATTTACATTGAATTAAGATAACCTAATTTTATGTCTTTTCCCCTACAACTTCATTTTTTAAAGAGAATTCAAACCACAAATCAACTTAGTGTTGCGGTATCAGCCTTTTCACGTGGTTCCTCTCCTATTGTTTCAATATTAGAGTGGAGCGTCATTCTGCCTTAGATTCGGTAAGTAAATTTTTGATTATCCTATTAATTGCTTCATTAATCTATTACAAGTGATTTTTTTAATATTGTCTTACCTACTCAAATGTTCTTTCCCATGCTCATTTGATCAGTAACATAGGTATAATTGAAGTAATAAGAAAATAATGTAAATTGATAGCTCCACTCATTATTATCTGTTAATTATTTATTTTAATTTTTACATAAATGTTCTTGGCCGCTTCTTCGAACAAATAATGCATGTACATATTAGTGATGTTAATTTTTTTCATCTAACTTGAAACTAGTTATTGAACTTTTTTTAAGAACACTCCTATGTTTCTTATGTAAGTATGTGTATTTAGTCCTATGAATTAGGAGCATGATATATTGTGCATTTATTTAGAAAAAGAAGCATGCTATATTGCCATTTAATATTAGAATAGAAAATTTATTTTTTATGTGAAAAAATAAGATAGTGAAGCCACCTTTTCATTACTAACACAAATATTACCATCATTCTTCTTTGAAGCTACAAAATGAAGTTAGGTCATCAATAAGGTTTAAGGAGTATTCTAAAGCTTGTTTACTTACTATTAGTGATTTATATGTCACAACTTGTAGGTATTTAAGTACATCGAGTTCATATATACATTAAGCTTATTCAGTTTTTCTTATTAATCGGGTAAATCCTCCGATTTTTGTTTACACATCACCAAAGAGCGTCTTCTTACAACATCTATAAAATTTTGAATCAGGTTCTGAATATATTCATTTATCATTTATTGTAAATGTTTATGGTATTGCTCTTTATATGGTTGTTTGTTTGGTCAATAATTGTGAAGTGTGAATAGCTTACAAAATGATTATGCATAAATAAGAGCACAATAATTGAGAAAGGAAATGTGGATGGAAAGACAAAGAGAAAATGGTTCAGTGTCAATCTCATGCTAGATAAAAGCTCATCCATAGCATAAGATTGGGACTTTTAATTATCATGCTTTTTTTCATCTGTGTTTCTTGTTGGAAATTTAGTATTGGATCCAATAACATACTATAGCTTCTATCATTTATATATCTACTTGTTAATAGGAAAACCATGATTTCCTATGAGATAAATTCATTTACTACACATAAAGATTCAACTATTCGAATAAATAAATGCAGTTGGTTAGAACCTATTACTTTATAATTTGGCATTACAATAATATAATTTTGTACATATTATGATAAGTTTAATAGATTGAATATATTCTAATATTAATTGGCTAGCTATTGTGTACTCATCTCCTTGTCCTTTGCATTTGTTGTCTTGGTTTGAATTATTTAAACTATCAAAATTATTAATGGATAAAATTCATCTATCAAGTTGTAAAATATACTTATCATAATTCTTGAAATTTTATCAAGCCATAGAGGTGAAACGTACTTCTCAAATTTAAAATGAAGTGTAGTACAGAATAGTGCTATGGGTAATGCAAATCTCTCCCATTTATTGTATCTTATATGTGTTTTATCCAATAGACTTGTTTTCATAATTAGTTCATTTATTTTTAGGTTTCTATTATGATTTTCACTCTTTTCCTATGGTTTTGTTCCGTGTAGATATTTCACAAGAGAATGCCTCCATAAGCAAAAGATCTCACATAATGGCTTCTTCAGTATTCACATTGCATCATGGTTGTTATTTGCATCATTATATTAGTTAACATAGGCATTGTGCACCCGTCAGTAGTTTTCATTTAAAACTGAGTAATGAAATAGAATAAAATTGTATTTATTATAATAACATTTATCATCTTATGTTGCTCACTCTTGGCATATAAATTAGAATCTTCTTAAATAAATGTTTAAGACATTTTGTTGTAGTATAGTTTGAAATTGTATATAAGTTGACATTGTCATATAATAAACTTTCCAGAATTTAGTTTATAGTATATGTATGTATGTATGCTAGATGTTTGTTTTGAAATTTGCAGTATTATTTTTTTGCTTCAACTAACATTCGCTTCGGTTGTTTCACCCTCTTTTGCTTTGGTTTCCATGTAACTCTTAACTGTAAATATTAACATTTACACATCACTAGGTAGGTGGTATGACATTATGGCCAAATTTATCACTTATGTTGTTTCAGTAAAATCCAATTTGACTTTATTTAAGCACTACCTAGTAGTAACAATAATTTACGTCAATTTTCTTCATCAAAACTATATCCATTAGGACTTATGCAATTTGGTAAATGGTCAAAATTCTAATATCATTCATATTAAACTTTATAACCCAAAAGCAAAGTCCTTAGTTCAATACCAACATTTATTATTAACTGAACTACTCTAGCTAAAGATTTTGACTTTGAGTTGACTTCATTTGATCGTAATACTAACCTCATATAAATGTGGAGACAAACCACTCTGAATAGTGTTTCACTTCCAATGCTTCCACTCAATCCAACTATAGTCATTCGATGGATGATATGTCATGATTTAACAATAATCAAGCGGAGCCTTTATATTAAAGATCAACGATATTCTCAAGTTAAGAGAACTTTGTGATATTGTCACATCGGCATTTTTCATTTGACCTTAGTTATATTAACCAATAAAAAACTATCGAGTGAGTCACTCCACGGTTATCCAATAACTTTCTATACGTGACCACTTGGGATCTCCAGTGGTCATGAGTAATGCATTGCCCAACATTTAGGGAGTGTTACATATCTAGTCTAAATGGATGCATCAATATCCAATCTTGATATATATTGACTAGGAATATTTAAAATGATATGTTTTTTAATTTGTGATAAAATATTCATGATTACGACATTTGTAATTACTATATTTTTATTAAATATATTTAACATAAATAATTAATTATAACTTACTATAACAAGCATATTACACAACGAAAATACCTTTTATTATGAACAATGATTGATTATAGCATTAATAATTTACAATAAATTATAGAATTACCCCTATGGCATACCTGTAACTCTATCTTACTTCTTGTGGAGTTCATGTATTATAACAGCCAACAGGCATATATAAGCATAACACTATTTATATCGTTGTGTGATAGGTCTTGTAGGTCACCTTCGTATTGGTAGGAGTCTACAGATAAGATTATTTTAGGTCTAGTGATGGCTAGAGACACGATGAAGAAGTTGAGCTCATAAGGAAGAGGATGAAAGCTGCACGAGATTGACATAAGTCATATGTTGCTAAAAGGAGGAAAGATTTGGAATTCGAAGTGGGAGATTTAGTCCTTTTTAAAGTTTCTACATTAAAGAGGGCAGTAAGATTTGGAAATTTGGGGAAGTTAGCATACAGATTTAGAGGCCCATTTCTAGTGCTAGAAAGGATAGGGAGTTTGGCTTGTAAAGTGAAAATTCTAAAGGAAATGGAAGGAGTCCATAATGTGTTCCATATGTCACGTTTCAAAAAAATGTGCACACGGTCTGATGACTATGATTGAACCTAGTCAGTCGAAGTAGGTAGTGTTGCATGCTAAGAAAGTTCATCCAGTGGTCGAACCTATATTATGGAGCATGGGGTAAAATGACTTAGGAACAAAATGGTGAAATTGGTTAGGGTGCAATGGGGGAATGACCCAACAGAGAGAATATGGGAGCTTAAAGGGAAGATGAGGGTTGCTCATCCTTAACCCTTTTCCTGTATGTTTTTTATTTAGTTTGGTATCTTTAGTTTAGATTATTTTAGGATTAGGATTTGGATACTTTGGATATTTGATTTTTGGGTTACATATTGTTGGAATTGCATTCATGTATAAATTTTATATATGCTTATAGTAGTGTGTTATGCATCATGTTTGATATGCCATCTTAATGCGTTCGTATAGGATTGCATTAGTTGCATTTTAAATCATAAGTATAGAAACTGTAGGTTCATAGCATTATTCATACTCATATACTGTTTATATCGTTTATATCTATATGTTGTTTGCACAAATTGGATTATATTATAGCAAACCATAATTTTGAAATTTTTTTCTTTGAATATCATAACTTTTGAAATATAGTCAAGTATTATCAAAATGTTTTTCTAACCTTATTAAACTCCATTTAATTAATGAATAATGATAATAAACTTGATTTTGAAATTAGTTTACAAAAATAAATACTTTGAAGAAATATTATTAATGTGACCAAAAATCATTTTATCGATAAACAACTTTTTATTCAATAAAAGTTGTTTAAACTTAGGAAAATTTTAGGATACATCCTTATAATTATGAAAACTAAGTTTGATCCATCTCAATTTCATTTTATAAAATAAATACCTATTTTCAGAAAAGTAATTGCAATTCATGGGTTATATGGGTAATTTACTAACTTATTGTGTGCCTATCTTATTATTTTCTACAATTCATAACCACAATACAATATTTTTTAATGGCCACTCTTAAATTTATAAACAAGTGATGAAAAGATGTCTAAAATAGTTTCTAAATGAGAGGGATGTAAAAAAAAAATAAGTTTTAAAGGGAATACCAATTGATGCCCATATAAGTGAGTACATACCTCTTGACATCATTTTCACATTTTTAGCAAAGTTAAATTATACTCTTCATTTCTATTACCTACATAAAATTCCTAAACTGAAATTAATTCAAAGCAACTTAAAATATCATCAAACTTAAGTATATATCTTACAACATCAAACAACACCATCTAGCAACTCAAAGATCAAATATTTAGAGCAAAATACCTTACACATTCCAAGGCAGCAAACAAAGGGGAGTTTTTGGATCTAGGCCATGAGTCAAGCAAGGAGAGGAAGGAAGTTTGTGAGCTTGCAAGGTTATGGTAGGAAATGGAGGCTTTTGTTAGGTTGTTTACTTGTTGAAGGGTGAGTTAGCTCACCATCTAAAAGAATGTGAAGTGATTTTAATGTTGTTTAACTATAGTATGTGTTGCTTGCATTTATATTATGATATATTGTTTTGATTCTTGCTTTGGAAAGAAAATGGCATATGAAAATGATAGATATAGACTTGTATGACTTTGTATGATTTACTGCATAGCTTTGAAACAAAGAACCTACAGTTTAGTTTAATCAGACTTGAATTTGGAAGTCGTCTTACAGCGATAGTGGCTATAAATGCAATTTGAAAATGCCTTATGTTCGGTATTTCCTATGAAATTGTATAGAAAGTTCCATAAGGGTTTCTCCTAATATTTATTGTGTATTATGTATATATTAGTTACAACTAAAAAGTTTGGATGCTAAAAATTTGTTATCATATCAAAAAGTGGTAGAACTTTCATGCTTATAAAAGTGGCCAAGTTCATAGTCATTTACAACAGCCATCTGTAGCATTTTGAAAACACTATCTCTGCCTTTGTACCTCTTTTAGAGCATTCTCGAAATGTTGTCTTTTTTGTTTGAAAGTTTAAATTGCTTTGAAATGACTTTAACCTTTACGTATGTTAATTCAATCTTTTTGCAAGTCTTTTCCAACTTATATTAGAGTATTTTAAAACTGGTTTGGAATTCTTATGAATTTATAATAATTAATTATGAAATATTAAAGTAGAAAGTTTATTTTTATATAAAGGTAAACATGTTGTTTTGATGTTTTTAAATAAATTAAAATTTTGATATTTTAAGTGATATTTCAAATAAATGTTTTAAACATTATTATAAATATTTTGAAGATATAGTTTTTAGAAAATTAATTAATAAATTAATTAAAATATTAAATATCTTATCTTATAGTATATTCTAAATTGTTTTATTAATACCTTAGCTTTATAAATAAATTATTATCCATATATTTTTATCACTTTTAAAAGGTTTTTAAATTATAAAAAAATGTTTTACAAAAAGGTTTAGGAGTTCTTAAGTGGCTTAATCATGTTTGTTTACCAACTTATTTACGGAATGTCATTAATACTATATAACACTAAAAGCCGTCGAAATAGGCTTATCTATTTGTGGGAATTGTGAATGTTGTTCAAGCAGGATTGAGAAGCAATAGTGTTCTAACCTACCATCTTCACTCTTGACTGAGAAATAGTTATGTTGAAATGCATGGAAATGTGTTAAATATACGAAATTTGATTTCCATAAGAGATCGATTTTAGAACAGATGGTTGACTAGTCAACTGTTGAACATAACCAAATATTACCTTAGGAAGTATTTAAAAGCTTCATGGCTTCATACAATTTGAGATCCCCCAGGAAGGAGCATTGGTATGAAACGTCTCTAGTTTTAACAACTTATATATACGAGATCCCCTAAGGAGGACTCCTCTTTATATTGTTTGCTTACTTCTAAAAGAACCGGAATTGTGTTTATCGAAAATTCATTGAATTAGTTTTAAAGAGTCCAGGATCAGTAACTATTCTAGTTATTGAATACCACCTCAAAAAAAGTGCGTGAGTCTATGTTTTGGAAGTGATTATGAAGTGGAATATTATAGAATTGAACTGTTAATTCTAAGGTTAAGTCCAATGGAGAGGTAAACATTAGCATTTTAGACTAATGCTATAGAGTTGAGCTTTCTATCCTGAGGTTAAGTCCAAGGGAGAGGTCAATGTTAACATTCATTAGTTGACCTGTATTAGAATTCATGGAGTGATTCGTGTTATTTTTGAGTGATTTAGACTTGTGTAAGAGATGTCTAACATAACCTTGACATCGAAAATGACAAAAAACAAAGTAGTTCTTATAATTAGTAGGTTTAGCAAACCCGAAAGAGCATGTTAACTCCACATATAGAGTATACTTATCGATGTTGCTAGTGGGAGTTGATGATATTCGGTATCACATGTTAGGGCATGGTCTGGCTATGTTTTTCCTTAATGGTATGTTTTATCTAGAGGTATACGATGCATGGGAGGTAGTTTCTAACCCTTTTCAGGTGGTCGGCTTCAGTTTACTGGGGATGCCACCATGGAGAATCAATATATGAACATTCCGTACTGGTTTTAGATGTACTCTAAATATTTTTATGTTGTGAGACGTAAGCAACAAAGCTATTTTTTTGTTTATATTCTGCACCAAAAACATTATTTATTATATCACTATATTAACTTAATAAATGGTTTGGTATCTTTTAAGGGGAAATTTTTTATGATGATTTGTACAGTCTTAAAAGTTACCGCTACATGTTTGCATGTATCTTGAGTTTTCTCATACCAGACTTATGTCTGACATGTTTTTATATTTCCTAAATACCTCGTGTACTCCTTCGAGTATGCTAAGAAAAACAGGTTTTACTTTAGATGCTTTAGAGTTCAAGAGACGAGTTAGAGGCTTTCGTTATCTATCTATTTCTATCTTTATTGCACTTATTATGTATGTTTCAGTATTGTTAGGATAGGTAGTTATAACCATACAAGCTAATGATAGAACTAAGGTTTTTATAACTTCGAAATTAATTTGTATTTTGGAGTAACCCTTTGTACTATCCTTTTGGTATTATATATTATCACTCTGCTATGAAATTATGACATTGTGTTCTTTCTTTTTTGTAATGTTTATTTTCATTTTTATTTTACCCTAACAATTTGTCTTTTGGTCACTTGGGTGCTCAGTACACAAATACCATGCATGTATTTAGTGTCGACATTCGAGGGTTGAAAAGTAGGGTCATTACATTTGGAATCAGAGTGAGGTTTAGCAAGCACCTTCGCTTTGGTTGGGTATGGATCATTAGGGATAGTTAAGCGACACCCTAGAATGTGTAGAGTTTACTATAAATACTAGAGCATATTTGTATTTTTCTATAAACTTATTCCTTTTAGCTTTTCCTTATGCATAACTCTTTCTTTGAAATAGCTCTATCCTTTTGTATAGCCAAAGTTCTTTTACTATGCGTAAGTAGTAAGAATTATGAGTACTAGTGCTACTAATTCTAGAGGAGGTAGAGGTGGATGGAATAGTACTGTCACTAATGGTGGAATTTGGAACAAGTAATGCTTTTCCCATCAAGGAACTGAACATGAATATTGTGGAGGAAGTCATACAGGTTCGGCTATAATTGAGCTTTGCTTCTCTTTGCCATGATCATGAGAGTTTGGGTTATAATAGGTTTAGTGGCACAAAGACTATCATACAGTTTTCAGACTTGGCTTTCTTTGTGTGATAAGATTTTCAGGGATATGAAGTTAGATGATGTAATGAATCATTATTTGACATCGAGACATTTGACTGATGCTGCTATGGACTGGTGGATCTTGATTACTGCCGATGTCTAGGAGAATGACTTCTCTTAGGCCTAATTCAAAGATTTGTTGAGATGAAGTTTATTTCTGAAGCCAAAAAGACTTTGTTGTTTAGGAGCTTTATAGAGCTAAAGCGGGGGAATATGACAATTTCTGGGTATGAGAATAGTTTAAATTCATCATCTTGGTTTGGGTTAGGGTTAATAGACATACCGCTGAAGTAGAACAAGATGTTCATTATAGATACGTGTTTGCGGCAAAATTGGTCACTAACACCCATAAGTAATGAAAGCACCGGTGTATGAACACAAATCCTCAATATCCACACACAGATCTCAGATTCAGATTAAGTAGAGAAAAAAGATGAAGAAATTAACAAAATTAAAATGAAAAAAGCAGAAAAGAACACAAGGTTTATAGTGGTTCGACAATCCGGTCTACATCCACTTTGAATCGATCCATTTATTCCTTTTTTTATTGAGATTACAATTACAAGCTTTTGAAATCAGTAAACAAAACAACAGAGTTTCTCCTAGGGAAGAAGAAGAAGATCCCCTTTTTATTTTTGATAGGACTCCTATTTATAGGTGTAGATCCAAAAATATCCGCCTCAAAACCTGGAATGCCTCTTCTCTTGCACAGATGGACCTGCCATATCGATCTAAAGAGATTTTGGATGGATCCGTGTTCGCTTCGTATCGATCCAAAAGTTGTCCAATCAAGTTGAGATCGATCATGGAGGTTCTCGAGTGCATCACGAAGCTTCTCTGAAAATTTCATAGCATTTGGACTTATGAATGTTGAGTTACATTTGATGCAAGTTGTAGTTTGCATGAAAGCTGAATGGTTCGCATCGATCAGCTCACCTCAATCCACTTCGTATCCATTCTATTTCGTATCCATCATCCAAGTATCCATCGGTCCCATATCCATACCCATAGCCTACGCATTGATCTGAACTTCAAGCGCTCTGATCCATATCCTTCTCTCCGCCTCGACTGCTTCCATAGTATCCATTGATACGAAGTACAGAGCCTTCGTAACCATCAATGTTTCGTATCCATCAATGTTTCGTATCCATCGACATGTGCTTCTTCGTATCCATATTCTGCGCCTTTATTCATATCCATCGATCCAAGTCTGTGTGTCCTTGCCTGCTTCGTATCGATCCATGTCTGCTGCCTCCTTCGTATCGATCAATAAGTGATCGATACGAAATGTCCATTCAAGTCCATAAAACCGCTGCTCACTCTTTGTATCGATCCCAGCCTTGATCGATGCGAAGTATGTTGCCTTTTGCCACGTCCAACCAAAGTGGCGCAATGCATCGATAAAAACATATTGATTTGAAGCATGTTGTCATTTCCATCCCGATCGATACGAAACATCGATACGAACCTGCTTTCTTTGAATTTTGATCCATCCATATCTCGAGCATACGAACTCCGATTGACCTAGAATTTGAAACATAGCCTTTCCTAACCTTGTTCATCATTCCTAATCGATCTCGTCTTAATTGGAGCTCGGTCAAGTTTTGACGGTATCGATCATAACCTTGTTTCCAATCGATCTCTAATACTGATTTCCATCCTTTTTAGCTTATTTATTGATATCCCAGCCTTGACCAAAAGTTGGGACAATATTTGCCCCCCAGAACATGCCTTGTGGTAAGAAGGCATGTTTTGAATAGCTCCGAATCCATCATCCAAAGTCCATATTCCATCCAAGGCCATACCATATGATTCATAGTCTAATCTATTACCAAGCCATCCTATCCAAGTGCCATAGCCATATCCAAGTCCACAAATTCTCTGAGTCGATGTTCGATTCAAAGTCCTATAACCAAATCCTTAGCCAATTTCATAGTTATCTGAACTCGTCATTTGAATCATAATCCGTTAGTATCCAATGACTAATAACCAAATCCATAAACCTTTCCTAGTTGATATCCAAATCCGGGATCGCTCTGGGCCCCTTACCAAATTCACGACCACTCTGGGTCTGTTTATCCCAAGCCGAAATCCAAATTCATGACCACTCCAGGTTGCGTTATCCTTTCTCAACCCCGACTCTCCGGCCAAGGGCTTTTATGTTCTCCGCCCTCGGCTCTTTGGCCAAGGACTTTACATTCTCCAGCCTCGGCTCTCCGGCCAAGGAGTTTTATATTCTTTGGCCTTGGCCCTCCGGCCAAGGGCTTTTATATTCTCTGGCCTCGGCTCTTTGGCCAAGGACTTTTTTATTCTCCAACCTCGGCTCTCCGGCCAAGGGGTTTTATATTCTTCGGTCTTGGCTCTTTGGCCAAGGACTTTTATATTCTCCGGCCTCGGCTCTCCGGCCAAGGGCTTTTATATTCTGTTTGATTCCATTCCAACGCTTTCCGGTGAAGGGACTCGTAACCGCAGTCACGGCTTCGTCTCTCCGGTCGGGACAGTAATCGCAAGACCTATATTATTTATTATAGTAATGCAAATCCATTCATTCAAAATAAATGCTTTTACAGCCAGGGAAAACTAAATAAATGTCTGTACCTCCAAAGGAGAAACCAAGGTTTTCAAGAAAACGAAAAGAAAAACATGATTTCATAGACTCGAGCAACACGGTTTATCATCATCTAAAAGCATGCTTAGCGACCGTCCTCGATCCCGTACATATGCAAGTGACTTAGTCGTATTACTTCGAGTTCTGTTACTTATTTAAAGTCATAAATCCATTTAGTTCATAACAAGCTGGTGATTCCTAGATCCAATGCCATCCTCGTTCGAGGTAAGCGGTGGCCGCTCCTGTTCCATTGCCACAGCTTGATTCCTTACATATTATTGCACATGATCATTCCTTATATGCTCCTCAATGATATCCTTCAAATGTCTGCAGTTGTTCGTGTTGTGCCCATTCAGCTCATGGAATATGCAATGCTTTCTCGATGCCCACTCGTATTCAGAAGGTTCCCTTCTTGCCAGCCTTTGGTACTGGAGGTGCCCTCAAGTATCCAAGTAAATCCATCATGGAGTCTTAGTCAAATCCTAGTAGGAAGTAAACTTTGAATTCCTCCATGGCCTTTTTGAAGTGTCACCATTATCATTCATTTTCCTTTTTCCTTTATCAACTTTGTTTGGATCCTCCCTGGGTGGACCTCCACCCTTTACTACATAAGCTTCAGCCTCTCTGACTTCTCTCTCAGCTTGCGCATCTTCCTGCCTTAGAAACCTTTCTACTTCATGGTAGAACTCCTCGAGATCCATCAGTGGGTCCCGCTCCAATGTTATCTTGAAATCCTAATTATCTGCAATTCCTGAAACTGCCACCATCAAAACCATCTATGAATCAGGTCGATCCACCTTAGCCATTGCCGCATTGAATCTAGTTAAGAAATCCCTAAGCGATTCTACTTTCCATTGTTTCATCGATGTCAAATTCATCACATTCTTAGATCGGACTATGTGGACCCAAAACAGCCTCATCAACCTTTTAATCAGCTCCATCCATGCGCTAATAGAGCCACTCTCCAACTGTCTGAACCATAATGCTACTATATCCATCAAATAAAAAGGGAAGTATCATGCCATGACCTCTTCCAATGCTCTCAGTACCTCCATAAGCCTCATGTACCACTTCAAGTGAACAATAGGATCCGTTCTCCCATCATACATCTTCAGTGTTGGTAGTTTGAAATCCGACGGGTTCCTAGCTTGCCTGATCATTGGAGCAAAGGGGCTCCTATTCACATCCTTCAAGTCTCTATTCACCAATCCGTCTGTCATGGCTCATCTAACCATCTCTGCCAATCTATCGCTGTCATTAATTTGTAGTCCTTATCTGTTGCCTCTAATCCACCCCCGAGTTCATGAGGGATTCCTGGAATCTGCTCTCCTGGACGCGTATCCATTCCTATATCAATGTCGCATTGCACAACTCCACCTGGTACCCTGCCCGAGATTGGATAAATATGCTCCGAGTTAGTGCCCCCTTGTTCTGGTGCTGCTCCTGATGGTCCTACTCTGCTCTGAATTCTGGTTTCTCCATGCTCCCGACCTCTATCTCTTGCATCTCCTATAGTTGCTTTCCTTTGATTCAGCATTCCAACTTGTCGAAGTAGATTCTTCACCATCTCCTCTTGTCTCTTTAGGATTGTTTCCATCTTTTCTCTAGTGATGAAGATCGAGGCCTGATTCATGCCCTGAGGAAGCCTCCTGACTCCCTTTATGCTGACTCCTTTCAGTCCATTGTCTTCTTGTCGATTGTCTTGCCATATCTTTCCAAATCCAAGTGATTAAGCTTTCAACTCTGAAATCCAAGCTTTAGAATTACTGAGCTCTAGCGGTTCTCAGTGAAAGCACCAAAATGTTTGCGCCAAAATTGATCACTAACACCCAGAAGTAATGAAAGCACAAGTGTATGTACACAGATCCTCAATATCCACACATAGATTTTAGATCCGTATTAAGTAGAGAACAATAATGAAGAAACTAACAAAATTAAAATGAAAGAAAGCAGAAAAGAACACAAGGTTTATGGTGATTTTGCAATCCGCCCTATGTCCACTTTGAATCGATCCTTTTTATTTCTTTTTTTTATTGAGATTACAATTACAAGCCTCTGAAATCAGTAAACAAAATCGTAGATTTTCGCCTGGGGAAGAAGAAGAAGATACCCTTTTTATTTGCCATAGGACTCTTATTTATAGGTGTAGATCCAAAAATATCGGCCTCAAAACCTGGAATGCCTCTTCTCTTGCGTAGGTGGAACTGCCATATTGATCCAAAGCGATTTCGGATCGATCCATGTTCACTTCGTGTCGATCCAAAACCGGTCCATTCAAGTTGAGATCGATCATGGAGGTTCTCGAGTGCGTAAGGAAGCTTCTCTGAAAATTTCATAGTATTTGGACTTGTAGATATTGAGTTATGACCGATGCAAGTTGTAATTCGCATGAAGGTTGAATGGTTCACATCGATCAGCTTGCCTCAATCCATTTCGTATCCATTCTATTTTGTATCCATCATCCAAGTATCATCGGTCCCATATCCATAGCCATAGATTTTGCGTCGATCCGAACTTCACCCGCTCTGATCCATATCCTTCGCTCCACCTTGACCGCTTCCTTAGTATCCATTGATATGAAGTACAAAGCCTTCGTGACCATCGATGTTTCGTATCCATCAGCATGTGCTTCTTTGTGTCCATATTCCATGCCTTTATTTGTATCCATCGATCTAAGTCCACGTATCCTTGCCTGCTTCGTATTGATCCATGTCTGCTGCCACCTTCATATCGATCAATAAGTGATCGATACGAATGTCCATTTGAGTCACTAAAACCGCTGCTTACTCTTCTTATCGATCCCAGCCTTGATCAATGCGAAGTATGTTTCTTTCTGCCACGTCCAACCAATCCAATGTGCGTTGCATCGATACAAAACATATTAATTCGAAGCATGCTGTCGTTTCCATTCACATCGATACGAAACATCGATACAAACCTGCTTTCCTTGAATTTTGATCCATCTATATCTCGAGCATACGAACTCCGATTGACCTGAAATTTCAAATGTAGCCTTTTCTAAACTTGTTCATCATTCCCAATCGATCCCGTCTTGATGGAGTTTGGTCAAGTTTTGACGGTGTCGATCATAACCTTGTTTCCAATCGATCTCTAGTACCGATTTCCATCCTTTTTAGCCTATTTGTCGATATTCCATTCTTGACCAAAAAGCAGGATAACTGCATGCATCTAGAGTTTTAGAGGGATATGATAAATCATGTCCAAGATCATTTGTGAACATAGTACGTATGGGTCTGAGGTTCAAGAGTTGGCTCCAGACTATCTATTTCCGTACTAATTGGGAACAACAAGTGTAAATTTCAGCCAAGAAAGATTTTTTCCAATTTAGCTAGCCATAAATGTGGAAAGAAGGGACATTTTGCTAGGGATTGTAGGTCAGGAGCACAAGTTACAATGGCACTGATAGTTAAAGCATCGTTAGTCAAAGCGTCGATTTCAAAGGTATCTAAGATGAGACACAGGCAACCAATGCACAGTTTGCACCAAAGGGTTTTTACAACTGCCACTAGCCAGGCCATTTTGTTAAGGATTGTTTAATGCTTCAGAAAAGACAGCAACCTAGGGTATTCGGTATTCCTTCGACACCTTCCACTTCTACAATTGTAAAGGGGAAACAGGTTATGGAAGGATTCTTTCTATTTATGGCATTCCAATTCGTATTTCGTTTAATACTGGTGCTTCTTATAATTTCATTTCTGGTAGCCTTGTTGATAGACTGAAACTTGAGCCAGCTATGGCTCTTGTCTCTATTTATGTGTCAAACCTTATATAGGGCAATGGCAATCTTAGTATGATATGTTTGTGAGTTTTACTTGTGTTGACCGACTCTTTCCATGCGATATTTATATTCTTGGTTTTCTGGGGTTTGATGTATTACTTGGAATAGATCGCTTGTCTTTGAATCATGCAACCCTATGTTCCGTTAAACGGATGATGGTATTGAAGAAGGGGAGGAAGACTCTGGTAGTGTCTTATGAAGAGCCTCGCTCGCTTTGGCGGAAGAGGAGTTAGGTTCGATCTTTGCGGTGCAGGAGTTCGCATATGTGTTTGAAGAGGTGTCTAGTTTACCACCTCATCATGAGGTAGAATTTCATATTGATTTGGTTAAGGATGCTAAACCTATTATGTTGCATGTTTATAGGATAGCACCGAAGGAGAAGTTTGAAATAGCTAACCAACTTAGTGATTTGTTGTGGAAAGGCTTGATCTAACCGAGTCATTCGAATTATGGAGCATCAATCATCTTTGATACGAAGGTGAACGGTTCCTTAAGACTGTAGATTACCGCGAGCTCAACAAGTGGACTGTTAGGAATAAGTATCCTTTGCCTAGGATAGATGACTTATTTGATTGGCTTCATAGTGCTTTGGTGTTTTCTTAGCTTATTTTGTTATGGGGTTTCATCAGCTTAGGGTAGCAGAGGACAGTGTTCCTTTGATAGCTTTTAGGTCCGATAAGTTTTATGAGTGGTTAGTTATTACATTTGTACTAACTAATGCTCCAGCATATTTCGTGGAATTAATGAATTGGGTTTTTAATGTGTTAAAAATGTTTGTTCTTATGTTTACTGATGATATTCTGGTATACTCTAAGACTGAGGTGGAACGTACTTGCCATCTGAGGATTGTACTAGAAACACCGAGGGAGCGTATGTTGAAGGCTAAGTTCTCGAAGTGTCACTTTTGGTATTCGAAATTTAGGTTCGTAGGTCATGTCATTTTGGCTGAGGGTATTTCTGTTGATAAAATGAAGGTTGCGATTGTTCAGGATTAGAATAGGCCGAAAAGCACAACTAAGTTTAGGAGCTTCTTGGGATTAGTAGGTTAATATAGGAGATCTATTCAAGATTTCTTGAAGATTGCTTCATGCTTAACTTATTTGACAAAGAAAGATGTCAATTTTTTGGATTGATAAATGCGAGAAAGCATTTAAGAGATAAAGGCAAGGCAACTAGTGCTCTTGTTCTTACTGTTTTGGATGGAGGTGAGGGTTTAATTATTTACATAAAGGCTTATGCAAGAGGTTTAGGCGCTGTGTTGATGCAACATGGAAGGATTATCACTTATGCCAGTCGGCAACTTAAGCCGCACGAATCAAGGTATCTGATTGATGACTTGGAGTTATTAGCAGTTGTTTTTACATTGAAGATGTTAAACATCACTTGCTAGGTGAGAGGTTCAAGTCGTATACGGATCATAAATCCTTGAAGTTTTTTCTCTATCGTAAATACCTAAATATGAGGCAGCAGTAATGGTTGGAGTTTCTTACAGCCTATGATCTAGATATCTAATATACATTAGGGAAAACTAATGTTGTAGCTGATGCCCTTTATAGAAGGCATAAGATTATAGCAAATATAGAGGTTCATCCAACCATGATTGGTTGTATCGAAGATAATTGGCTTAGAGTCTTAGTATTGCTAGGATAGCAAAAGCGGTAAGAAAAAATGAGGCATTGGAGAGGCGGCTAGGATTTGAGGTGAATAGCTATGGTATAGTGAGGATGAATGGAAGCTTGTGTGTTCCTGATATTGATGGGATTAGGCAGAAGTATTGATAGAGATTCATTATTCACGATTGACGATACATCTATGGGCCACTAAGATGTATCAAGACATGAAGTAGACGTTCTGGTAGAAAGGCATGAAGGGGATATTTCCATATTCATGAGTAGAAGTTCTCACTACCATAAAGTCAAAGACTGTCACCATAAAATAGCTGGACTGCTTCAGCCACTAGAGATTCCTAAGTGTAAGTAAGAGCAGATATCTGTAGACTTCATTGATTGACTACCGAGATCGAGGAAAGGCAAAGAATTTATTTTGGGTTATTGTTGACCGATTGACCAAGAGTGCGCACTTCTTACCGGTTAAGACTACAAGGATGGATTCTAGTGTTGGACGAATTTTCACCACCGATCCAAATCCATCCCTAGCCGAGCCAGGGCATCACCGGTCCAACTCCGTCTCCCAACCGGACCATCAACCCAGCGAACCAGCCATGCCGGACCATGCTCCCTACAGGCCAAACCAAGTGTTTCTCCTCTGCTACCGAACCACCTCATGACCGAACCAATGCACCACCGAACCAACTAAACTCCCACCGGACCGTCTGCACTCCATGCTCACCGAACCAACAACTCATCTCCAAGCCACCGGTCCAGAAGCCCTCTCCTCCATGCCGAACCATCTCTCCGCTTCCATGCCGAACCAAACATCTATTCACCCACTACCAAATGAACCTCCGGACCAACCACTCCAAGCACGACCGAACCAAGCTCCGCCGAACCAGATATGCCAGGCCAGATCGCTTCAGCCCAGGCCCACCAGCAGCTATATACATCCAAGACCCCTGCCCCTAGCCTCACTCTATAAATGGAGGGGCAGGGGTACAACAATGGCAGACAAGTTTGAGAGCTCAAGCACGGAAGGAACTTTCAAACAACTTTCATATACTTGTATACAAAGCTTTGTACTTGTAATCTGAAAGAAAAGAGAGAATAACATATAAAGTGGACGTAGGCACGTTCTGGCCGAACCACTATAAATTTGCGTGTCTTTTTACAATTTAGCCCCTGTTTTTTACTTATCTGCATAACTCCCCCAAATCTCTAGAAACAACATAAAATCAACTAATTCATACGACTTGGAGGTGTTTGCCCATTTTTTGTGCAAACATTTTTGGTGCTTTCACTGAGAACTTGGAACTCGAAGCTTCAGCTTCCCTCACTCAACCTTCTTTCCCAATAGCACCCTTCATTGCCTAGGAAACATGACTTCCAGGCCGAGAAAAGACGCTAACAAGGGAAAGAACGTTGCAACCAGCAGCACTCCAGATCCAATGGATCCGGATCAAGAGAACCATCCCACTACGACAGCAGTGCCAAATGTAGATCAGGCAATTCCGACAGCCCCTGCCGCGGAACAACCGGCAACAATCACTAGGGCAGACCTAGACAGAGTTGTGGTTGAAGTGACTAACCGCTTCGCATCCCAACAAGAAGCTTTGGTGAACCAACTCATGTCACGCTTGAGGGATGCCGAAGAGTCCAACGCAACACTGAATCATGGGGTTTGTCTCAATCTGGAGGATCTCGGAGACAACAAAGGTCTTCCCTCTTCGAAGAAACTATCAACAGGAACAACAATGATAGGGGCCGCGCCCGGACTCAGCCCGAACTCCGACTCGAGGAAGCGCTTGGAACCGAACCCAACGGGGGAGGCACCAGGCGAGGGTCGGATGTAGCTGAGCCAGTCATGCCGCCTAATCAAAGAAACCCCGCTGAACAGAGCCGAGCTAGAACCCAGCCCGAAGTGACCCCATGGAAATGCTCGAAACAGAACCCCACAAGGGAAGATCAAGGCAGGGGCCAACTGTAGCTGGTCCTAGCACGCATCCAAGCAGCCAAAGACAGCCACTGGATAACGTCAGAAATGATAGACTATACCATCCCTACAGGTCATCTGGACGAGATCGATCCCGCAGGGAAGAACCAAGCTCATTTTTGTCTGCTCCAAATTCTGATGAAAGAATGGCACGATTATTCAGGAAATGCATCCGACGGGAGCAAAGGGATCGAGGGATAGACGCTAGGGTAACCAGCCCTTTCACCCGCGACATCGAAACCGCCATCACCCCTCGAGAATGGAAAATGCCAACGATGGAACCGTACAAGGAAACTTCCGACCCCGTTGTACACCTACAGAGATACACACAACATATGCTCATGAGCGGAGCAACGGAAGAAGTGTTGTGTAAATGCTTTCCGCTATTCCTAGCAGACCTAGCTACCTCCTGGTTCTGCCATCTACCCCAAGGATCTATCAGCTCATGGGAGATGTTGAAAGAAAAGTTCATTAGCCAGTTTCGTATTCATGTGGAACAACCCAAGGATGCTTATTCTCTATCTACTGTCAAACAGAAATCCGGAGAGACACTGCAACAATATCTAACCCGGTTCAACGCCGCAGCGGCCACAGTCCAAGATGCCGATGAGAAACTCACCCTAATGGCCCTCTGTAGTGGTGTGCACCCAGATACCAAGTTTGCTAGATGACTAACTAAAGAAAAAGCAGCTACCTTGCCCGATTTCTTCCATGAAGCTGGGAAGTACATGACACTCGAAGAGGCTGCCACTGATAGGCAGACATGACCACAGGCTAAGGTGGCTCATGGAAACGCCCCCAGCCGCAGCGAAGGACATTCGGAGAAATGACTCCAGAGACAATGCAGGGGGCAAGAAGGGAGAAAAGCGCTTGTACCGACCAGGACCGAGATTCGACGCTTACACTCCCTTGAATGAAACAGTCGAGAACATCTTCCTGGCCACCCAGGACGAACTTACATACAAGCGCCCCCCGTACAAGAAAGAGTCAGATCACGCAATCCAGTCCGGAAAGTTCTGTCGTTTCCACGAATCTTATGGACATGATACCAATGAATGTCGCCACCTCCGCGACCTAATCGAAGAACACATCAGAAGGAAGAGATTAGAACGCTATGTAAAGGGACAGGACAGGACCCCAGCTCCTACCAAGGAAAACCCAGGGCAGCTCCACCCAGAGACAGGCGGAGGAAATCGCAACACCAGCGGTTCCAGCCAAGAGAGGATAGTGGTCCATACAATATCAGGAGGTCCACACATCGCCGACAAGAGCTGGGCAGAAATGGAAAGATATGGAAACTCACTCAGAAACGATGGAGACTGCGTCAATTCTGTTATGGAAGAACGTCGCCCGAAGCGAAAGGAAAATAATGACATCACATTCAGTGGGCGCGACCTAGAAGGAAGGCAATACCCTCACATGGATCTGATGGTCATCTCTGCCTGGTTCGGCCCAGCTGAAGTTTTTCGAATCCTAGTAGACACTGGAAGCTCAGTGAATATTCTGTTCAAGCATGCTTTCGAAAAAATGAAGCTGTCAATGAAGGACGTGTCTCCCTGCAACAAACCGCTACACGGTTTCATTGGAGAAGCAAAGATGCCCCTCGGAGAATTGGATCTCTTTGTTGAATTGGGAAGTCATCCCCACTCCGCCGTTCGGAAACAAACATTCGTGCTAATAGACAACCACTCGGCCTACAATGCCTTTTTAGGAAGACCAGCCTTGTCCGACTTCCAAATTGTCCTTGCCCCATGGTGCCTGAAGATGAAGTTCCCAACGAATAATGGAGTGGGAGAAGTAGAAGGGGATCAAGACGCCGCTCGGGACTGCTATGTAACCGAACTTCGCAATAATCGCAGGAGAGATAAAGGGAAGAATGCAGAGACCGCTCTCTGCAAGAAAAACTTGAAAGCATAGCAACTAAAGAAGTCCCCTCCTCTTCGATATACCAGTGATCTCTTCAACGAGTTAGACCCTAGGGATAAAGAGGAGGAGGCCACCGCCGAGCCTGCAGAGGCTATGGAATTTGTATCTGAAGACAAACGCGACCCAAATAAGCTACTGAGAATCGGATCTCAGTTAAGAGCGGAATTGAAGGACCAACTTATTGATTTCCTTCGCCACAACTTGGATGTGTTTGCATGGACACACGCTGATATGACTGGAATCTCCCCGGACATAGCATGCCACGCACTAAACATTGATCCTACCAAGGTACCGGTAAAGCAAAAGAAGAGAAGTATGGGGGCAGAACGATCGGCAGCCCTCGAAGAAGAAGTAAAGAACCTGCTTGCCAATAACTTCATACGAGAAGCCATCTACCCAGAATGGATCGCTAACCCGGTACTGGTAAAGAAGGCTAATGGGAAGTGGCGAACATGCATTGACTTCTCCAACCTAAATGATGCTTTCCCAAAGGATTGCTTCCCACTTCCCCGAATCGATCAACTTGTGGACAGTACCGCCGGGCACGAGCTCTTATCTTTCATGGACGCATACTCAGGATATAACCAGATCCCTATGCACGCCCCCGATCAAGACCACACTAGCTTCATCACTGACCAAGGATTGTACTGCTACAAGGTAATGCCATTTGGACTTAAAAACGCCGGAGCTACTTATCAACGCCTCGTCAACAAGATGTTTGCAGAACTGATAGGACGAACTATGGAAGTTTATGTGGATGACATGCTGGTAAAATCGAGGAAAGCCAACGACCATGTAAACCACCTGGACGAGATGTTTCGAGTACTTCGCCAATATGGAATGAAGCTGAACCCTCTAAAGTGCTCCTTCGGAGTATCATCGGGAAAGTTCTTGGGATTCATCGTTCATGCCAGGGGGATTGAAGCAAACCCCGAACAAGTCCGAGCTTTACAAGATATCAAGACACCATCTACTCGAAGAGAGATGCAAAGCCTAAACGGGAAAGTGGCCGCCCTGAGTAGGTTCATCTCTAAAGCAACCGACAAATGCATCCCTTTCTTCGAAGCTCTAAAGAAAGACAAAGGAAAGTTCGAATGGATTGACGAATGCTCGACAGCCTTCCTTAACTTAATCGGACACCTCCAGAGACCACCGGTACTTTCAACTCCAAATGAAGGCGAGGAACTATACCTATACCTTGCTGTATCATCCCACACTTTGAGCGCCGCTTTGGTGAGAGAAGACAACCGCGCGCAGCGACCCGTATACTTTGTAAGCAAGAGATTCACAGGGGCAGAAGTCAGATACCCTAAACTTGAAAAGCTAGCATACTGTTTGCTTATCACGTCGCGGAAACTGCAACACTATTTCCAGTCTCATTCCATCAGAGTTTTAACCGATCAACCGCTAAGGCAAGTGCTCCATTGCCCCGACACTTCTGGGCGATTACTTAAGTGGTGCATCGAACTAAGTCAATATGATATCACTTACCATCCTCGCACCGCTATCAAGGGGCAAGCCATAGCTGATTTCATTGCCGAATTCACTACTAGCGAAGGTAAGGACCAATCTGAAATAGCAGAAGATATCAAGTGGAATCTCTTCGTAGATGGAGCGTCGAACGAACAAGGCTCGGGGGCAGGTGTTGTGATAATCACCCCCAGAGGAAAGAAGCTGCACTACGCCCTAAGATTGGAATTCGCTGCCACCAACAATGACGCAGAATACGATGCAGTGATAGCCGGATTAGAACTTGCGCTGGAAATTGGAGTCAGTTCTTTATGTCTCCATAGTGATCCTCAACTTATTGTAAATCAAATACTGGGAGAATTCCAGACTCGAGGAGAACGACTCACAGCGTATCTAAAGAAGACCAGGCTACTGCTCAATCAATTAGATCACTATTTAATCAAACACATTCCCCGAGAAGAGAATCAAGAGGCCGACAAACTAGCAAAACAAGCTAGCATGAAGAACATCACTATTTTCGGAGCATTAACCATCTCAAAACTGCTGGCACCAAGTTTCGAGCAAGTAAATCTGATAGCGGCAACCGAAGAAGAAACATGGATGACCCCTATCCGAGAATACTTACAAAACGGCACCCTACCCGACGGGCGAAATGAAATTAAGAAAATTCTAAGGAAAGCTTCCCGCTACACAATGCAAGAAGGAATCCTCTACCGGCGTGGCTTCTCTAACCCCTTATTACGATGTGTCGCTGGAAGGGAAGCCAAGGAAATCTTATCCAACGTCCACCAGGGAAGCTGCGGAGAACACACTGGAGGGCAGACTCTGGCAAAGAAGATACTCCGATATGGATATTTCTGGCCCACCTTGAACAAAGACACCTTAGACTTCGTAAGAAAATGTGACAGATGTCAGAAATTTGCTAAGATTCCTCGACTACCAACCAATGAAATTACTCAGATGACCAGCCCTTGGCCCTTCGCAATATGGGGAATTGACTTAATTGGCGTACTGCCGATGGGCCGAGGCGGGGCCAGACATGCTATAGTGGCAGTTGACTATTTCACCAAATGGGTGGAAGCGGAGCCTCTGAATAAAATATCTTCAACTAAAGTTATCAACTTCTTAATCAAAAATGTTCTGTGAAGGTACGGGGTTCCACTCAGAATCATATCAGACAACGGACTTCAATTTGATAGCGAGGAATTTGCCGACTGGTGCCAAGAGCACGGAATTCATAAGGGCTTCTCATCCGTAGCTTATCCCCAGGCAAATGGACAAGTCGAAGCTGTCAACAAGATTCTCAAGACTCTAATCAAGAAGAAGCTTGAAAAGTCAAAAGGCGCTTGGGTGGACGAACTTCCTACAGCACTATGGGCCTACCGCACTTCTTTCAGAACATCAACAGGGCATACTCCGTTCTCTTTGGCATACGGATCAGAGGCCATGCTCCCAGTTGAAACTATTGTACCTTCCCATTGTAGGATCCACTACAACCCCGAAGAAAACGAAGAATTCCTCCACATGTCTTTGGATCTAATTGAGGAGAGAAGAAATGATGCAGCACTCAAAGCAGCAGCTCACAGACAAAAAGTGGCAGCACTATACAACTCCAAAGTCAAACATCGCAGCTTACAAGAAGGAGATCTTGTCCTCAAGCGAATCTTTCCACGCCCAGGAGCGCTGGATCCAATCTGGGACGGACCATATGTAATTCATAAAGATCTCCACAACAGAGCTTATATTTTGTCAACAGTGGACGGAGAGGTGTTCCAGAGAGCATGGAATATCCGACACCTCCGTCGATACTTTTCTTAACTTGTACTGCCCATATGAAGTGAATTAACAAAGAGAATCAGTGGATGTAGGCATTTTCGTGCCGAACCACTTTAAAAAACTTGCCTCTTGTTAACTTGTTCCTTTATATCTTGGCTACTTGTTAAACTTTATCCTTTGCTGTTGAACAAAATCCTTTGCAGATGACATTTCAATTCAGAGCTTCACAATACAACTCCACATGGACAAAATCTAACAGGTACGCTACGATCCTATGCCCTCGCCAATGAGACACTTTGCTCCGGTATCCCCCTACCGCGAGTTAACTCATTGTTTGCCTCGGCCCTTAAAGCCGACTGTAATAAGCCGAGTATAAGCCACCGAGAAGGCCGATTATGCCATGGCAGCTCATTACAGCGATTCGGCTCGCCGGCAAATGTGAACCGATCATAAGCCCCAACATAAGGTGTGGCCAGCCAGGGGCAGTTCACAGTTGACGATCGGCCCCCACGCTAGCTGGCCACAGTAAATCGAATAATACCCGCGATTACGGGCCATAATGGCCCGGGTAGTTACTGTGCGCGATCGGCTCCGATGTGTCTTAAGTGCGGCCGTGGTAAAAAAGAAAACTCCCCGCAGAGGCGTAAGATGGGTGACAAATGTCTCCAAGACCCACAGCTAGGGAAAGTGACTACAAAACCCGTTTGCCACGAACTTAAGCACATCGACGGCCTTCCGTGACTGAAAGTTTTACTTTTTCTATATTTCCATTTCATTTAAAACTTTTCTCCTATTCTCCGTAACGATGCTTGAAAGTACAGGACATGAAATAGGGAACGCTCGCTAATGGGAACAGAAACTTACAATCAGATGACGAGACACTCAACAGCATTCCGTGCTTAGTCTTACAGGGCGCACGAAGTTGCCGTCCACAGCCGAAACATGAAGGACGGTACCTTCTACTTTTATACATTAATGCATAGCTGCAGCTCATATTCACACATCACATTTACGTTGCAAAATGAGAAAATTATACTTTAAGCAAAAAACTTAGCATCAAACACAACTAAATCACAGACATATGCATAGTTATACTTCTTATGCAGCACATCAAAATAATAACAGCATTCAAAATATAACAGAATCAGCTTGTGTTATAAACTTACATAAAGTCGTTCAATGACATAATTACAGCTCAAAAGTACATTAATGTTTTGAACTAGCATATACAGGAATGTAAAGCAGACCAAACAAAATAACTAGCTGCATTAGCGCTAACCACTACACCTAAGAACCAGCTCTCCGAATCTACTTAGCTGCAGGATCGGAGCTCCCAGCATGATGACCAGAGGCCCCACCTGTCCAATTCAGAAAAAGAATCCATTAAACCGGCAACGAACGATCAAGTTATGAAAAGCTAAAAAGGGAAAACTCACCAACACCCGCTTCTTGGTCCTCATCCCCCAACTGCACGCCGGCTTCCTCTGCAGCAAGTAGCCGCATCCCCTCCTTCACCGCTACCTTCTCCTCCTTTAAAAACTGGGCGGTAACCATGTCCATCCTGAATGCCGCTCCACCTTCCTTATCCGCATCAGCCCTGGCCTCCTCCAAAGCCCGAAGATAGGTCCTAGCCATGATCCGGGGATAATCATCCATCCAGGATAGATTACCCTGCTTCCAGGTACGGAAGTACATATCCTGCAACATCTCATCCATCATCCCCTCATTCTCCTCAAACTCCCTCACCCAGGCCTCGGAGGACAGCAACTTAGCAACGGCAACATCCCTCTCCGATCGATATCTCAAGCAGTCAGCCTGGAGAGTCCTCCTCATTTCCTCCATCTCTTCCTTTAGCCTGGCCTGAGCAAGCTCTACGGCCTCAAGCCTCCCTGATAACTCCTCTACCTGCTCGAGATCCGCCCTCCGAACCTCGTCCACCGTAGCAATAGCTATGTCAATTCGCTCCTTGCAGGCGGCCTCCATCTTTCGCAACTCAGCCTTGCTAGCCTCCTCCATGGTTTTCTTTAGTCGTCGGGAGGCCGCCTCGTGCTGGGATATCTGAATAGCCTGATCGGCAAGCTATTTGGCCTGATCAGAAACCTGTAGACGCAACCGGATGTTAGCACTTCCGATTTCCTCCCCAGCCCTAGCCAGTCGAGCGTGATGCTCCATTAGCCTCTTGGTTTCCTCAGCCACCCGATCGATGATTGCCTTGGCCTCATTCCCCATGGTCACAATCCGAGTAGTAAGCAAATCGAGGTCTAATGACTTAGCCTCATCAAGCACCCGTACCATGGGGTTGCGGGGAAGAAGATGCTCACCCGTGACTTCGTCAAAAGAGATATCCTGAAAACTCGGGTCCAGATCAGGGTGGCCGGCAAATGGGTTGCGATCCAAACCAGGACGGTCTATCGGAGTGACGGTTGGATTTTTGGACGGATGGGGGAAAGGCATAAACTCAGTATCCTCCTCAGTCATGTCATGGATGGGCTGGACTGGAGGCTGAGGGCCAGGAGAAAGTTCAAACGAAGATCGGCCCCTCTTCCTCTTTTGCATATCTTCCTCAATGACTCCAAGAAGGGGGCGATATCTAACTGCATCCCCAAGACGGCTAGTTGGTGGCTTTGGTTTGGCAGAAGCTTTGAGTAGCTTATACTGTTCGAGGCGGTGCCGGATATCTGATGACTTGGCCGCCTTACCTGCTCCTGGAATAAAAACCAAGTGTTACGAACATGCAATGATTCATAATTCAAGAAATATGTTAATTTAAAAAGAATGAGAAGGCACGTCTGTTATACAAACCTTACGGAGGAGTAGAATACTGCTATAAGTCCTGAATCTCAGTCCAGGACGGAAGCGGACCCTAAAATATTCCTAAGTCCCTATCATAAATGGAGTCTGCAGAAGTCAAAAGTTCACCTTGAATCGCTGGAATCGCCTTAGCTGAAGAACTCTCAGAAAATGGATCGGCGCCAACCCCAGTCTTGTCAACCCCCTTTTCCTTCTCAACCAAAGCCGATCCTTCCTCCGACTCCCCAAAAGCTTGACTGAAAGCATCATCCGTCCACTCATGAATCTCTCCCGCTTGCCCGGAGGTTAAGGCACCAACGCCACTACCGCTCTGTCCATCTCCTCCTTCACCTCCACCTCTATCTTCCTCCACATCTTCCTCTCCCGGAGCAAGTGGGCAAGTACTAGGAGAGGGACCGTCGGACTTCTTAAGTTTCTTACCTCCAACAACGGGAGGTTTTGTAAAAGGTTCCCTCTTGCCACTCTTCACCGTAGCCCCTTCCTTGGCTTTGGAAGCCTTCTCCTCAGCCGTGTCTCTTTGCTTAACCACGGACTGGTGTGGCAGGATCAAGTTGTACTCCAGGATAGTAGCATTCATGATCAGGAAAGAAGCCGACCTGTCCCGTCCTGAAATGACCTTTATTTCCTCAGCCATCTGCACCAGGGAATCACTCTCTACGACTGCAAAGCCACCTGTAGCTAGCAAGAAATAGAAGCATATCAGAAGGAGCACTGCAGTCGGAACAAAGAAACTGTAAATAAAGTTCAACTTACAGCCAGAAGTGAAGAGGCGGAAGGAGACAGAATCATCCCTGATAAAAAACCATTCTTTCTTAAATATGGTGAACTTTGAGTATAAGTCCAAGACCGGTTTGAAGGGCACGGCCGCTTCTAAACTAACATACGGAGACCCCTTCTTGTAGCCTCTCAGATTATACAAGTATCGAATTTCCCGGTTAGAAGGAGGGCGCCCGTACCTCCTCTGGAAGGTAACGAATAAGCACCCCAGAATAGCTTAGGAATTGGGCTGGAGCTGGAGAGGGGCCACCTTCAGATAGGTAAGGAAGCTGACTATCCATGCATTGATCGGAGGAATGGCCCCACACATACAGTGGTATCTGCTGTAAGCAAAATATCCTTTAGGAGGGTCATATGGCATAACCCCCTCTCCCGGCAACAGCATGCGAGCCCTGTCAATCCCGAAGGAACGAGAGATGACATCAAGCTGCTCCTCCCTGAGGGAGCTAGGAAAACAATCGGGCGGGGAATTCAAGAGCTCCTGGGGGCCATACCCATCTACTAGCAATCTCGGAGCAGACCCAGGATGTTCGGCCCGAACTGGGGGGACTATGGAGGACTCTGCTCTGTCCTTGGACTTCCGTTTATCGGATCGGGTTTCCACTTTTTGAGACATTTTATCTGCAACACCAAAAACACAGAAAAGCACAATATTAGAACAAGGAGGCGCAGAAATGCAAACAAAAAAGGTTCATTCGGCATTCCCAATGCCAGGGTTCATTTGACATTCCCAATACCAGGGTTCATTCGGCATTCTCAGTATAAGGTTCATTCGGCATTCTCGGTACAAGGTCAATTCGGCATTAAACTCTTTTAGTTCATTCGGTAAAACGAAGTAAATCGAAGAAGCCATTCGGCAGTCACCTGATTCGGCAGAGTGATTGATTCGGCAGGAAGTTCTGATCCGGATAGCTCGTTCGGTAGGGAATAACAGAAGCCCTAGGCCCATACTTATAGGGGAAGGTTGGATAACCGGACCAGCCGGTTCGGCTCTCAGGCCGAATATGGTCGTTAAATCAAAACAAAGTACGACACATGTTAAACATATGCCATACTTTGGGGGGCAAGTGTTGGACGAATTTTCACCACCGATCCAAATCCATCCCTAGCCGAACCAGGGCATCACCATTCCAACTCCGTCTCCCAACCGGACCATCAACCCAGCGAACCAGCCACACCGGACCAAGCTCCCTACAGGCCGAACCAAGTGTTTCTCCTCTGCTACCGAACCACCTCATGACCGAACCAATGCACCACCGAACCAACTAAACTCCCACCGGACCGTCTGCACTCCATGCTCACCGAACCAACAACTCATCTCCAAGCCACCGGTCCAGAAGCCCTCTCCTCCATGCCGAACCATCTCTCCACTTCCATGCCGAACCAAACATCTATTCACCCACTACCAAATGAACCTCCGGACCAACCACTCCAAGCACGACCGAACCAAGCTCCGCCGAACCAGATATGCCAGGCCAGATCGCTTCAGCCCAGGCCCACCAGCAGCTATATACATCCAAGACCCCTGCCCCCAGCCTCACTCTATAAATGGAGGGGCAGGGGTACAACAATGGCAGACAAGTTTGAGAGCTCAAGCACGGAAGGAACTTTCAAACAACTTTCATATACTTGTATACAAAGCTTTGTACTTGTAATCTGAAAGAAAAGAGAGAATAACATATAAAGTAGACGTAGGCACGTTCTGGCCGAACCACTATAAATCTGCGTGTCTTTTTACAATTTAGCCCCTGTTTTTTTACTTATTTGCATAACTCCCCCAAATCTCTAGAAACAACAAAAAATCAACTAATTCTTACGACTTGGAGGTGTTTGCCCATTTTTTGTGCAAACATCTAGTTTAGCTAAGTTATATATGAAGGAGATCGTCGGATTGCATGGAGTTCGTCATGATATCATGAGGGATAGAGATCCAACATTTGCCAGCCGATTTTGAAAAGGGTTGCGTGAGGCATTTGAAATAGAGCTTAGTTTTAGTATCGCTTACCATCAGTAGACTGATGGCCAAATGAAGAGGGTTAACAGAGTATGAAAGACTTGCTTCTTTATACTCCATTGTTATAATCTACTGTGATGCCCCACCTCTATACCCAAGCTAGCCAAGGACATTACGGTGTAATGCCGTCAACTAGCACGGAGAATAAGGTTGTTGAGGAGCGACCATCTGTATAATTGCTTTGTGCGAGTACCGATATGCCAGATAAAATATAACTTGCATTCTTTCAAGAGGAAATCCGACACACCGACACAAACTCAAAGCTACTACACAGTGGCTATAGTGTTTTCGGAAACAAATATAGAAATAAACATAACACAAATCTGTCACAAATAATTCATATCACAAAGGCGGATATAGACATCAATAAATATAACATGTAAAAGTGTTCATCAGAGTAGTGGTCTAAAAGATCCATAATGACACAAAAGGATAGCAGCATGTGCTATACAAAAGAATAAGTACACAACTATGAGTCTATATCTCAAATGTATACAACAAAAACTACTAATCTAAGAGTTAGCCAAAAGTCAGAGTAATGAATCCCTGGGGAGAAGTCAAGCAGAAGCACCTGTAACATCTCGGTCTGACCCGAGTATTATTTAATAAGAAAATAATAAACGGATTAGTCTAGCTATAAATATCAGATGAAATGATATAGAATAAGAGATATGACTAAACGTATAATAATCACAATGCCAAGCTGTGACAAATAAGTAATTGAAAATCAACAAGAGATTTATCAATATCACAAAAATCTTCTCAAAGATCAAAAGGAATGTCATTCTCATTATTTCATTCACCAAGCCACAAATATTGACAACATATAAATGCCAATCATAAAATTGGTGAAATTCAAATTCTAGAAATCATCAATAGAAATCCAGGAATCACAAAAAAATGATCGTAGAAACGATCAATCACAAAAAGGGGGAGGCCTATCACAAAACGGGAGCATGAAAACTCACTGACACGTGTATCACAAAACGGGATGCTATCCCATGGTCGCTAACCATAGAGCCAGTGCAACGACGTTGTACAACGGTACGCCCGAGAAACCAGAAACTCGAATAGTTCAGAACAACGACTTAGTACAACGGTACGCCCGAAGAACCCAAAACTCTTAAAATTCGGAACAACGACGTAATACAACGGTACGCCCGAAGAACCCGAACTCCATAAAAGCATGGGTCGCTAGCCTACAAAAATTGGGTCGAAACCCCAAGAAATAAATAGGTCGTTAGCCTATAATAAACAATGAGACGAAACTCAATAAAACATAGGTCGTCAACCTATAAAGGAAATGAGACGAAACTCAATAAAACATAGGTCATCAAACCATAAAAGAAATGAGACGAAACTCAATAAAACATAGGTCGTCAACCTACAAAAGAAATGAGACGAAACTCAATAAAACAAGGTACCGTCCCTAACGTGGACGAAGAGACATAGCATATCGCTAGTCTAAATCATAAAATGATCATCATTAATCATCAAGAAGTGTCAATTACACTAAGCTAGTAAATATATGAGCTTAGCTTCATGTCCCATAACCACTAGCTTAACTTAAATATTTACGAACAAATTGTAGATCTCCACTAGAAAATTGTCACAAGAGATTCAATCGAACAAGTCCAAGAATTAACCAATGAAGTAAACGCAAGCGTTTCATACCACTTGTTTTACTAAGTCGTTTAATTAGATTTCTCATACGAGTGAGGTAAAGGTTTGTATATACTAATAAATTGGAGAACGGTTTTAGTAAATGAGCTTTGTATTGAAATAGTGTTGAAATCGTTTTGATGAAAGAGTTTTGATATTTACTACTAGTATAGAAACCTTTATATTTTTAAAGTGACAAATCATAGAAGTAATTGTAGAAACAATCAATCATCGAAATTCACATTCGAAGACTGAATAAAATCCATAGAAATCGATACCAAATCCATCAAAATGGATATTTCTAAAATTTCCGAAGAAAAGAAGTCATCAAAGTCAATAACAAATGATAACAACAAATAGGGAAAGAACACGAATCGATTAAATTTGGAAACCACGCAAAATAAGCGAAATAGGCAAAATAGCAATAGGTCGGTCGGCCGACTACAGAGCTCGGTCGACTGAACCAAAGATGGAAGTGCTCGGGTAGCAGGTCGGTCGACCAGACCCTGAGCTCCGTCGGCCGGAGCCTGAAACCAGCACTTCCAAAACAGAGGCAGGAAGTGCCCGGGCTACAGGTCGGTCGACCGGCCCAAGGGCTAGGTCGGCCGAACCTGTATTTTGCACTTCCTACCCTATTTCAAATGAGGTGCAAATCTCGACCAAATTGCAATCGCACGAGCAACGACGCTAAGGGTTTATGCCAATAGACTACCCGGCCCTATATGCTCCTCGATGCATCACCAAAAATATGTTCAAACATAAAGTTAGGATTTTTAAAGAATTGAACTCAAAACACTAGAAATTGGAATATTCACCAAATCAATCCAAACCAAAAGCAGTTGCACAAGAATAAGTGTTAGGAATTCATACCTAACAATCGAAGATAATTATAAGCATAGATGTGAGAAAAAATCTCACCCTTTTCACAAAAACAATGAAGAAGAAGCTTGAAAGCAAAGAGAGAATCAACCACTCTTCAACACAACCCAATTGAGCTTGAATCTATGCTCAAAAGAAGAACATTCCCAAAATTAGGTTTAGTAATTTCTGAAATTCAAGAGAGAAGGAGTTGGAGAAGGTGAAGAGAAAGCTTACCAATGGGTTCTCTTGAATTTGGGGCTAGAAGTTGATTTGCAAATAGAAAACTAGGGCTTGAGTTCTAATTTCCAATTCCACTCACCATTAATCTCTTTAGTACTGAAAAGTAGAGGAAGAGGGAGTAAATGAAGAGGGGGTTTCAGTTTGGAGTATTAGTTAGAACATTGGGCTGAACCCAAACCCAAAGTGAAAAAGTGTCAAAAATCAAATTACTCCAAACATATCGAAGCTTATACTCAAAAAGGTTGCAAACGACATTTTGAACTCAATGGAAGGGGCCCCAAGTCCCAATTCGACTGTTTGCTAAAAGTAGGTTTTCGGACTTTAATCCGACCAATGATGAAATATTTAAATAAAATATTTAAATTCTCAATCGTAAAATATGCGGGTTGTTACAAACTCCCTTCCTTAAAGAAATTGCGTCCTTGCAATATTTAAGAAGAAAATATATAGTAACAACCATGAAAGCATATATAACACAAAGAAATTTGAAATAAAAAGTTCACCTCAAAGAGCACGAGAAAGTAATTCCGGATGTGTTCGCTTGATGAATTCTCTAGATTCATAAGAGCAATCCTTAGGATTTGAGGACCATTGAACTTTAACAAGCGGAACATCTTTATTTCGAAGGCGCTTGACCTCCGAAGCAATGATACGAATAGGATGTTGCTCATAAGTTAAATTAGGCGAAACTTCAATTTCTTCCACAACACCGGGCTCAAGAATAAAATCGGAATCTCGAAGGCATTTCCGCAATTGAGAAACGTGAAACACGTCATGAGTAGCAGAAAAATGAGCCGGTAATTAAAGTCGATAAGCCACGGAACCAATACATTCGGTGATGGGAAATGGACCAATATATCGAGGTGCTAACTTTCCCGATCGACTGAAACGTACAACACCTTTCATAGGTGAAACACGAACAAACACAAAATCTCCCACAGAAAATTCTAATTTCCTTCTTCGGTTATCGGCATAGGATTTTTTCTACTCTGGGCTTCTTTCATCCTATGACGAATAAGATCAATCTTTTCTGTGGAATCACGAATAAAATCTAGACCTAAAACCAGCTTCTCACCGGCCTCAAGCCAACAAGAAGGAGAATGGCATGGCCTTCCATAGAGTTCCTCAAAAGGTGCCATACCAATACTAGATTGGAAGCTATTATTATAGGAAAACTCGACAAGAGAAATGTGATCTTCCCAACTTCCACCAAAATAAAAAACACATGCATGAAGAAGATCTTCAAGAATTTGATTCGCATGCTCGGATTGTCCATCGGACTGAGGATGATTAGCGGTGCTAAAATTAAGCTTCGTTCCCAAAGCTTTTTGAAGACTCTTCCAAAATCCACTAGTAAACAATGTATCACGATCACTAACAATAGAAGTAGAAACTCTATGCAATTTAACAATTTCTTTGATAAAGAGTTTGGCCAAAAGAGGTATGGTCCGATTGGACCGAACAGGAATAAAATGGGCAGATTTAGTAAGTCTATCAACTATCACTCATAGGCTATCATGACCCGAACGAGAACGGGGAAGGCCGTCTATAAAATCCATGGAAATCTAATCCCACTTCCAAATTGGAATTTCTAAAGGTTGCAATAACCCACCAGGCCTTTGATGCTCGGCCTTAATGAGTTGGCAAGTCATGCAACACTTAACAAAATTAGCAATATTAGATTTCATTCCCCCCCCCCCAATAATAAAGTCGCTTCATATCCGCGTACATTTTATTACTACCGGGATGAATGATAAATTTAGAACGATGTGAATCTTCTAAAATGTCTTTACGAAGATCATTATTATTTGACATGATAAGTCTACCAAATTTTCGAATACTGCCATGAGAATCAATATCAAAGTCTTTCAAAACATCAATATCAAATTTATCCCTAAAATTTTGGCCAAGAAGAGCCAATTCGGGAACCAGCTTTTGAGCTTCAAGAATGCGGTCTAAAAGAGAAGGATGAGCCCCAAGGTTACATAAAACAAGAGATGAACATAAATCGGAAACACGGTCTCGAATTTCACAAGTGGATAAAATTACGAGATCATTCCATTCGGATATCATCATAGAAACAACCATTTGTTGCTTGCGACTAAGTGCATCGGCAACACGATTCCCCTTTCGGGAGTATAAAGAATATCAAGATCATAAGATGCAAGAAATTCGAGACAACGTTGTTGACGCAAATTTAATTCTTTTTGAGAGAATAAATATTTCAAAGACTTATGATCGGTATAGAGAATAAATTTTTCTCCTAATAGATAATGACGTTAAATTCGAAGGGCGAAAACGATAGCCGCAAGTTCTAAATCATGAGTGGCATATCTAGTCTCAGCTGGCTTCAATTGCCTAGAAGCATAAGCAATAACACGTTCTTTTTGCATAAGAACGGCACACAATCCAATGCGACTAGCATTGGTATAAACAACGAAATCTTGATTCCCCTCGGGAATAACAAAAATAGGAGCATCGGAAAGGAGTTCTTTTAATTTCTGAAAAGAAGTTTCACATTTGTCCGACCAAATGTATTTAACACCTTTCTTAGTTAAGCTAGTGAGAGGCGCGACAATTTTTGAAAAGTACTTGATAAAACGACGGTAATAACCCGCCAATCCAAGGAAACTACGGATTTCCGTCACACTCTCCGATCTCTTCCAATCTTGAACCACTTCAATCTTTGAAGGATCTACGGAAATTCCGGATTCGGAAATAATATGACAGAGAAACTTCACACTAGATTGCCAAAAATGGCATTTAGAAAATTTTGCTTTTAATTGATTTCTCCTAAGAGTTTCCAACACAATCCGAAGATGTTTTTAATGCTCCTCCTCGGTTTTCGAATACACAAGAATATCATCAATAAAGATGAGAACAAATCGATCGAGAAAATCTTTGAAAACTCGATTCATAAGGTCGACGAAATAAGCTGGAGCATTCGTCAATCCAAATGGCATAACAAGCCATTCATAAGATCCATAAGGAGTACGAAACGATGTCAAAGGAATGCTATCCTCTGCAATACGAAGCTGATGGAAACCGGTTGCCAAGTCCAATTGTGAAAAGACTCTAGCACCACTAAGTTGATCGAATAGATCATCAATCCGAGGCAAAGGATATTTATTTTTGATAGTAAGATCATTAAGCTTGCGGTAGTCAACGCAAAGCCTAAGTGTACCATCGGATTTCTTCACAAAAATGGCCGAAGCTCCCCAAGGAGAGGAACTGGAGCGAATAAATTGCTTCGTCTCCAATTCGGATAATTGGTTGCGCATCTCCTCATTTTCTTTATTGGACAACCGATAAGGAGGATGAGTAATAGGTTGCGCTCCAAGGATGAGATTAATTCTGAACTCAATTGCTCGCTTAGGTGGTAATCCTAAAACGGGCTCAAATATGTCGAAAAATTCACGAACAACGTGAATAAGAGAAATTATATCTTCCTCATCATCATTATCGTCATCATGAGGGTTTAAAGAGTATAAAGATGCAACCAAACAGGAATCCGAATCTTTAAGGTTAATAGAAATCCGCTTAACAGATTGAGGATGTCGAAGATGAATTGACCGCTCAGGACATTGGATAAGAGCTTCATAACGATTAAGCTAATCCATTCCCAAAATCATTCCAAAGCTTAAGTAGTGCATAACATGTAAGTTGGCACGGAAAGAAAGATCACACAAAATAATCTCGACATCTTTACATAATAAACTGATCGTTGCGGATCCACCAACCGGATTCGCAATTCTCAAAGAAGTCTTTAAACACAAAACATCCAAAGAAAAAGTATCAACAAGCTCTTTTGAAATAAAAGAGTGGGAGACGCCCGTATTAAAAAGAACTCGAACGGGTTGATCACGAAACATAATAATGCCATCAAGGATAGAATGAGAAATACCTTTTCCACGAGATGTGTTGCCAGGGGCTTGAGCAACATTAAGCTTTCCCCCCTTCCTGCCTTGAAGTTTGGGACAAGAAGGTAAATGATGGTCCGAACTTTTGCAATAGCGACAAAAGAGAGGTTTTAGACACTTGTTCGCATAATGGTCCTTAGAACCACAATTGTAGCATTTCCCACCACTTGGGGCAGAGGCTTTTTCTACCGGAATTGCTTGCTTCCCTTTCTTGTTGGGATAAGACCCTTTGAACTTAATAGGCCTTTTCTTGTTGTTGCTGAATTTTGGTTTGGCACCCACAACATCAGCATCACTTTCTTTATCCGCCTCTTCAAGTCGAAGAGCGATATCAACAAGTTGATCAAAAGAAACTTCTAGCTTTAGAAGTAATGGCTTCTTAAGGTTTTTATTCAAACCATAGACGAATCTCTGATTTTTCTTCAATGGGGTGTTAATGTATTTCAACCCCGTATTTGGAAAGAGATTCGAAAGATGCAACATAATCTGTCACAGAAGATTCACCTTGAACAAGGTCAATAAAGCGACGAGCCAAAGTCACCTTCTCAGCTTCCGGTATGAATTTTAACTCGAAGTGCTCTCGGAATTTCTCCCAAGTAAGATCCGCTTCAATAATTTCAGAAATCAGAAGCTCGTACCAGTGTAATGCCCCATCTTGGAGCATACTAGAAGCCACCTGAACACGGTGAAGATCAATAAGATCATGCCAGAAAAGATTCGATCGCATGATCTCAGCCAAGCCTATACTTCAATAATAGTTTCAGAACCCTTGAATGGTTTCCCACCCAGGTTGGTATAATCGCTGCGCAAGCGTGCAAATCCAGACTTAGGATGAGTTGATTCCGGATTAGAACCGGCTGCTTGAGCATTCTTTACTAGATCAAGAAGCTGCTGGGCAAACATAAAAACTCCATCTTGGGGAGTAGCACTAGATTGACCGGCGCTGGGACGACCAGGTCTAACCATTTCTCTTCCTTTAGAAAGAAAGAAGAAGAAAAAGGTTATTCACAAAATGAATATCAAGCAATCTTGATAGATAAAACAAGGAATCATAAAAGAAAATAGGATAGAACGGTACGAAAACACGAATTAAATCCTAAGGCACGACTCCTAAGAAGGACATAGGACGATGATCCTTGTTAAATTATTCTACATTGTTCCGAAGTTTAGCTCTGATACCAAGCTGTGACGTCCCACCTCTATACCCACGCTAGCCAAGGACACTACGGTGTAATGCCGTCAACTAGCACGGAGAATAAGGCTGTTGAGGAGCGACCATCTGTATAATTGCTTTGTGCGAGTACCGATATGCCAGATAAAATATAACTTGCATTCTCTTAAGAGGAAATCCGACATACCGACACAAACTCAAAGCTACTACACAGTGGCTATAGTGTCTTCGAAAACAAATATAGAAATAAACATAACACAAATCTATCACAAATAATTCATATCACAAAGGCGAAAATAGACATGAATAAATATAACACGTAAAAGTGTTCATCAGAGTAGTGGTCTAAAAGATCCATAATGACACAAAAGAATAGCAACATGTGCTATGCAAAAGAATAAGTACACAACTATGAGTCTATATCTCAAATGTATACAACAAAAACTACAAATCTAAGTAGTTAGTCAAAAGTTAGAGTAACGAATCCCTGGGGAGAAGTCAAGCAGAAGCACTTGTAACATCTCGGTCTGACCCGAGTATTATTTAATAAGAAAATAATAAACGGATCAGTCTAGCTATAAATATCAGATGAAATGATATAGAATAATAGATATGACTAAATGTATAATAATCACAATGCCAAGCTGTGATAAATAAGTAATTGAAAATCAACAAGAGATTTATCAATATCACAAATCTTCTCAAAGATCAAAAGGAATGTCATTCTCATTATTTCGTTCACCAAGCCACAAATATTGACAACATATAAATGCCCATCATAAAATTGGTGAAGTTCAAATTCTAGAAATCATCAATAGAAATCCAGGAATCACAAAAAAATGATCGTAGAAACGTTCAATCACAAAAAGGGGGAGGCCTATCACAAAACGGGAGCATGAAAACTCACCGACACGTGTATCACAAAACGGGACGCTATCCCATGGTCGCTAACCATAGAGCCGGTGCAATGATGTAGTACAACGGTACGACCGAGGAACCAGAAACTCGAATAGTTCGGAACAACGACGTAGTACAACGGTACGCCCGAAGAACCCGAAACTCGTAAAATTCGAAACAACGACGTAGTACAACGGTACGCCCGAAGAACCCGAACTCCATAAAAGCATGGGTCGCTAGCCCACAAAAATTGGGTCGAAACCCCAAGAAATAAATATGTCGTTAGCCTATAATAAAAAATGAGACGAAACTCAATAAAACATAGGTTGTCAACCTATAAAAGAAATGAGACGAAACTCAATAATACATAGGTCATCAACCTATAAAAGAAATGAGACGAAACTCAATAAAACATTGGTCGTCAACCTATAAAAGAAATGAGATGAAACTCAATAAAACAAGGTACCGTCCCCAACGTGGACGAAGAAACATAGCATATCGCTAGTCTAAATCACAAAATGATCATCATTAATCATCAAGAAGTGTCAATTACACTAAGCTAGTAAATATATGAGCTTAGCTTCATGTCCCATAACCACTAGCTTAACTTAAATATTTACGAACAAATTGTAGATCTCCACTAGAAAATAGTCACAAGAGATTCAATCGAACAAGTCCAAGAATTAACCAACGAAGTAAATGCAAGCATTTCATACCACTTGTTTTACTAAGTCGTTTAATTAGATTTCTCATACGAGTTAGGTAAAGGTTTGTATATACTAATAGATTGGAAAACGGTTTTAGTAGTGAGCTTTGTATTGAAATAGTGTTGAAATCATTTTGATGAAAGAGTTTTGATATTTACTACTAGTATAGAAACCTTTATATTTTTAAAGTGACAAATCACAGAAGTGATTGTAGAAACAATTAATCATCGAAATTCACATTCGAAGACGTGAATAAAATCCATAGAAATCGATACCAAATCCATCAAAATGGATATTTCTAAAATTTCCGAAAAAAAGAAGTCATCAAAGTCAATAACAAATGATAACAACAAATAGGGAAAGAACTCGAATCGATTAAATTAGAAAACCACGCAAAATAAGCGACATAGGAAAAATAACAACAGGTCGGTCAGCCGACTACAGAGCTCGGTCGACTGAACCAAAGATGGAAGTGCTCGGATAGCAGGTCGGTCGACCGGACCCTGAGCTCGGTCGGCCGGAGCCTGAAACCAGCACTTCCAAAACAGAGGCAGGAAGTGCCCGGGCTACAGGTCGGTCGACCGGCCCAAGGGCTAGGTCGGCCGAACCTGTATTCTGCACTTCCTACCCTATTTCAAATGAGGTGCAAATCTCGACCAAATTGCAATCGTACGAGTAACGGCGCTAAGGGTTTATGCCAATCGACTACCCGGCCCTATATGCTCCTCGATGCATCACCAAAAACATGTTCAAACATCAAAGTTAGGATTTTTAAAGAATTGAACTCAAAACACTAAAAATTGGAATATTCACCAAATCAATCCAAACCAAAAGCAATTGCACAAGAATAAGTGTTAGGAATTCATACCTAACAATCGAAGATAATTATAAGCATAGATGTGAGAAAAAATCTCACCCTTTTCACAAAAACAATGAAGAAGAAGCTTGAAAGCAAAGGGAGAATCAACCACTCTTCAACACAACCCAATTGAGCTTGAATCTATGCTCAAAAGAAGAACATTCCCAAAATTAGGTTTAGGAATTTCTGAAATTCAAGAGAGAAGGAGTTGGAGAAGGTGAAGAGAAAGCTTACCAATGGGTTCTCTTGAATTTGGGGCTAGAAGTTGATTTGCAAATAGAAAACTAGGGCTTGAGTTTTAATTTATCATTCCACTCACCATTAATCTCTTTAGAACTAAAAAGTAGAGGAAGAGGGAGTGAATGAAGAGGGGGTTTTAGTTTGGAGTATTAGTTAGAACATTGGGCTGAACCCAAACCCAAAGTGAAAAAGTGTCAAAAATCAACTTACTCCAAACATATCGAAGCTTATATTCAAAAAGGTTGCAAATGGCATTTTGAACTCAATGGAAGGGGTCCCGAGTCCCAATTCGACTGTTTGCTAAAAGTTGGTTTTCGGACTAATCCGACCAACGATGAAATATTTAAATAAAATATTTAAATTCTCAATCGTAAAATATGCGGGTTGTTACATCTACCGTTGTATTCGGTAAGTAAAACAATTACTGATCCTGGTCTCTTTGAAACAAATTCAATGAATTTCCGATCAACTCAATTCCGGTTCTTTCAAAAGTATACAAAAGCTATAGATGTCTCGTACTAATGCTCCTCATTGGGGGTTCTCATTGGCATGAAATCGCGTTGCCTTTTGATACTTCTTAAATTACATTTGGTCAAATTTGATAGCCGACAATTGACTGTCTAGTTAAAAGTGATTGCTTATAAAAATTACGATTCGACTCATTTCCTATATTCCAACTTAACAATTCCTCGTCTAAAAGTAAAGCTAGGTATGTTAGAGCTATGGTTGTATATCAAAGCCTTACATGCACACTTTATTCTTGAATCTCATAAATAGACAAATCTATCTCTTAAGCTTTTAGTGTTAAGTACAGTACTAACGATTTCCATAAACAAGTAAGAAATCAACATGATTAACACATTTTCGACATTCTCAACTTAACAGTTCCTCGATCAAGAGGGAAACCAGTAGGTTAGAGCTCTATTTTTATATCCTTACTTGAACATCAATCTTATCTCTCGTGAATAGATAACCCTACTTCTTCGACTTTAAGTGTTAAACATAGTTAATTACTTTTCAAACAAGTAATTAAAAAATTAACCATTTGACCATTAAGAAATTCCTAACCCATTTCTAACCTTTTTCTTATACTCTTAAAACCCTTTTTAAAATGGTATGTATATATGTATAGTAATTTATTAATAAAACTGGATATTAAATAAACCATTTTTAGAAGATATTCATTACATAAGATATAAAATAATCAACACATTTCCTAAAAACTATCTATACTTAAAAATGCTTTTTAAATACTTGTAATAGTTTCAAAAAAAATTCTCAAAATATAACTCGAAAATAAAAACTTCATAATTTACTTAAAAACTTGGAAAGCATTTTTCTATACAATTATACGTAAAACCTCTTCTTTAAAAATTTACAACTAATTCTTAAAAATTAAGAAAAATCTCAAACTACTTTTAAAATACTCTAATAAGAGTTAGTAATCACTTTTAAAATCGTGGTACTTAAATTAAACAGGTAAATAGACACAGGGAAGAAGTTACAAAAAAAATTAGTATTAAGGACAACAAGTTTACTTTTTAGTCTGAAGGACATTTTTTAGTGTAAACTGAAAATGATAGTTACAACTATCATTCTATGATTTACACTAAAAAGTATCCTTCAGCCTAAAAAACAAACTTCTTGTCCCTGAAAATAAATTTTTCTCCAACTTTTTCCTTGAGCCTAAAAACCCCTAAATTAAATATCTTTCCAAACCTTTAAAGTTCATAATCAAGGCTAGACGGGGCAGTTTTGCATAAGTGAAGTTTTTGCAACTTTTGGAATGTTACTTAACTTTATACTGTTCGAACATTCTGTTGAAGCAAGCAACACATATAAAACATGATAAATATGATGATAAACCTCTAAGGATCTCTTAAAAAATTGCATAAATATCGCTAAAAAAGGCAATTCCTAAGTGCATCCATAGCGAATATCGCTATAAGTGCACTTTCAAATCCGAATGTAATCTAAACCAACGTCCATCTACAATCTATGTGATTATTTTCAAGGAGTTGCTACAAGTCATAGGATTCCATTCAAGTCCATAGATATGGAACACATATGCCACTTACTTTCAAAGCAAGTATTAAAACCAATACTTCAACATATGTCAACATCATTTCAACCGATTTAAACACAATCAAACATAAACATACACAGGTTACATTTTCATTCAAAGTTGTGAGTTATCTCACCTTTAATCCAACAAATAAGCAAGTACAAGCTAACCAAGCCCAACCTCTTCCTTCCGACCACCTTCTTCCTTCTCCTCCTAACTTTTTCACTTGCCTTAGCCCATAAACATCCCTATTTACCTCATGTCCTATGCTTGGTGGGGAGCATGGCTTCAATTCTTCCAAAACAAACTGGCTAGTAGTTGTTATAATGTTGTCTCAAGGCTCCTCTCCCAGTTTGAGTTGATTTGTATGAGTTTTGCAATTATTTTCTTTAGAGATTTCGAGAAGAAGAAGACATGAAAGGGCTTGGCTTTTGCTTTTTGAATCTGTCATTAATATACAAGGGTATACCTCTTCTTATATAGGCTCAAGAATGGTGTTTCCTAAGCGTGTTCTCGCCCCCCTCTCTCCTCTTGTGTCATGGAAGGATTACTTCCCCTAGATGCTTCATCACTTGACGTATACATCATTTCCTTTAGCGAATTTTTTTTACCCTTAACAAAATAATAACTCTTATTCACTTAGAACTTTCTAGAATGTTCTGTTTTCTTTATGATGAGAAGTGTTAATTAGTTGCTAATATGTTCGTTTGATTGTTAGACAAGTGCGTAAGAGTTTGAATAACTTATATCGACCAAAAAGCTGTCTACCGATAAATCGACTTTCGGTCACATTATCGATTTTTCTTCGAAGAATATATTTTTTACAAAAATTTCAAAAATAAGTTTCCTGTAATTATTTATTACTTAAATGGTGTTTAACAAGATTATAGAATCTTATTTATAACACTTAACTATATCTCAAAACGTTTCGATATTCAAATATGAAGTATTCGAATTTTCGGGTCGCTACATTCTCCCACACTTAGAATATTTCCTTCTCAAAATTCAAACAAGAATAATAAGCAAAGGAGATAGAAGAACAAAATACGTATGTGTAACGATCTGTAATTTTGGGTCTTCAAATTTGAATATTTAATTTATTTAAATATTTGAATTTGAATTAAATTATAACAAAATATATATTTTGAATTAAGATTTGATTTTTAATGATATATTTTTAATTTATTTTATAGAATTTTTCCATAATTTTTAATTTGAAAAATACTTAAATTTTCGTTTGATGTTTTTTAGGTCCAACGTCGACAATTTTAACATTTAGCAGAACTTAATACCAGTCTATTTTATTGTTATTTTATGATCGTCTCACATTGTTGAGCGATTATATTTTTATTTTTGTCGTCCGCGGCTCGTAAGCGAACGTGTTATTGTGTGGCTGGGTACCCGAAAATCTAACTTTTTGAACCAACTTTCTAAATGCAAAAGTGACATAAGTACAACACAATCATAACATAACTTTATCTTTGTCATGCCTCAGATATTTACTTTGCCCACTTCTTGTACTTGCATATAGGGGTGTTACGTTTGCGGTAACCATCGTTATTACTACCAACCGTAACCGTAACCGTTGTTGACGGTTGTAAATACTTATAACCGTTACGGCAACCGTTTATGATGGTTAACCGTTATATTTTCAATCCTGAAGCATGTCGTACATATATTTTCAATTATATGCATTATTGGTGATAAATTTATATAGCTCTAACTGTTTTTTGCAAATTTATTTGTTTGTTTATAAAACGACCAATATGAATGCACATATTATTAGTTCATTTAGACACATATTATTAATTTTCAAGCTATTTTTTTAACTTAAATTACTAATTTTTATATACTTTAATGTTAAATATTACAGAAAAAAATTATGCATGGTTCGTATGGTTAACCGCGGTTTTCAAATTCTTCAACCGTTACCGTTGTAGGTGATAACCACATGATCGGTTGGTACGGTTGAACGGTTCAACCGTAATAGCCATACTTGCATGCATGCTTTTGTATACTTTGCTATTAAGTAAAGAGTTTATATATGCAACGAGAACACACATGCTTATAAAAAAATGGATACAAATAGCTTCACATTCTTTTTTTATTTATGCGGAAAAAAAGAAGAAAGGCACACATGAAACAAAAATGGACACAATGTCACAGAAGCCCTATTTCCATTGTTCTTCTTCTCTTTCCCTTCTCTTTCTTTCTTTTTCCAATTTTCCTCTCCAATGTGAGTATATGTATGGTGTATGCGTGCTTGAGATTGCTTGCCATGTGTATGGTATATATTTGTGTACGTGTGCATGGTGATGGAAGTAGGAGGCGTGCTAATATGAAGAAATAGGAAGATGGTGTAGGCTTGAGCTTCCATGATAAATAACGAATAGAGGAAGGGTACGTGAGTTTGCATGGCCGAGAGTTTAGAGGCATAAATGGGAATGGGTAGCAGGCTTAGAAATGTGCAGGCAAGGGAAAAGGAAAAGGAAAAAAAAAAAAAAAAAAAAAAGGCATGGGAATAAAAGAAAATGGACACGTTCATTTTACAAGTATGAAACAAGCATGAACATAGAGAGCCACATGAAAATTTTCTTCTCTTTCCTTTTTCTTTCCTCGTTCTTTTCATCTCAAATGTGTGAATGGCTGTGTGTATATATTAGTGTGTGTGTGTGAGTGCAAGTGTTTGTGTACGTGAGTGTTAGTGGGTGTGGATAGAGGTAGGTGTTCATGCATGAAGAGTCGGAAGATGGTCGTGCATATGGTGGGATATTAACATGAATAGGTGAAGAAATGTAAGTTGCATGCATGGGCCGTGGCTATAGTGGTATGGTGGGAAAGAAGCAGACGCGTGCATGCATGGAAATGGTAGCAGGCGCGCAAAAATGTGAATGGAAACGCATGTAAACGTGAATGGAAGAACTGGTGCAGACAATTCTAAGGTGAAAGTGGAAGAAGAGTAAGATGGGCTTGGGCCGTTGATTTTGGTGAGAGTATTTAATAAATTAGTTATTTTATTTTAGTTAATAAATAGTGAAGTAAATGTTTTAAACTTTAAAAATTGATATCTTCCTCATACAGAGTCCGGTTAACCCGCGGTCTTTAACGTTAGATTTACGTAGATGAGCAGAACACGATAGTATAATTACTTGACACATTTGATGAAGTATAAATTAATGATAAAATATTAGTTATTAAATTTAATTACGTTTAATTTAATAAAATAATTATATTACATTAGTGTCATTCAATTAGCAGAACAAAACATCATTCTGCTTTTATAAATGGAATAGTTTGTTTTGGACATCTGTTAAGCAAAATAAATCCACTTTATGCTATTATATTAAATTATTGTTATATTGAATTATTGTTTATTGATGCATTCGTTATTTATTATTATTGTTGTTGATCGTTTAGTTGTTTGAATTACGCTCGACTAATTTTTGAGCATTGACTATTGCTTATTGCTTGTCGAACTTTGCTCGGCCAGTTTATGAGCAATTAATGGATTGGGTAGAAAACAATTGTAGGTCAACACATTGTGATTTATTTCGCACTTTGACCATATGGTGTTTAGCGATAATACTGGTTTATTAAATTATTATAATTAGTTATAATAATTTAACATTTAAGTTTAAACTTCAATTTAATGAAATTGTTTTGAAATATGGTACACAAAAGAATTTGAAAATATTTGATTAAGTAATTGTTATAATAAAAGATATTTATTATAATTTTAAAGATGTTTATTATAACGACCTCTAAAATTTTAATTAATTTTAATTGGTTTTATAACGTATTTAATTGAATTTTTGAGAAAATTTTAAATGATAATAATTTGAAATAAAAATTTAATATTTGAAATATGTTGTAATATACATTAATAATAGGGAAGAATATGCTAAATATGAAAGGGCATTATTGTAATCTGCACTGCATAAGTAGTCTATAAATATAGAGCTTGATCGTATTGTAAATATATCTCTCAATTCAATAGAGTTATTCTCTCTCTAATTGCCTTCATTCTCTTTATTCTGTAACACGTTATCAGCACGAAGAAATGCGAATTAGTTGTTGACCTCAACCTGTTCACCTTCAAACTTTTCAACTTCTCAGCAAGTAATTAAATATTAATTACTCTGACTGTTTCTCTTCTGACCATTCCAATTCTAAGGCTATGTATATTCAAAATCCTGTTATATATATTAGTGCAGACGAGTCTTTTAGAATATATCTACATACATTCTATTTCTTAATTCCTTTAAAACAGCAGGTAAAGGAATTGCTCTTGCATTTCTTTATAAACTCGTTACCTTTCCTCTCTCCAAAAAGGTATGGAACGTCATTTGGGTGATGATATATGCTTACTAGATAGTGCAACTACTCATACAATTTTGAAAAACCAGAAGTTTTTCTCTGAACTATCTAAAAATTTCTCAGCTAAAGTCTCCACTATAGCTGGATCTGCTAATATAATTGACGGGTCCGGAAGAGCCCATATAATATTACCAAATGGTACGCATATCTTTATTCAGAATGCATTATACTCAAGCAACTCTAAAAGAAATTTGCTGAGTTTCAAAGATATAAGAATGAATGGATACCATATTGAAACTATAAATGAAAACAATAAAGAATATCTTTGTGTTATTTCTAGAATTGAAAGCCAGAAGCTTATCCTAGAAAATTCTGGTACAATTTCAGCTGGTTTATATTTTACAAAAATTGGCATAGTTGAATGTCACTCTATAAACATGAGCCAAAAGCTCACAAATACAAAGACATTGGTTCTTTGGCATGATCGCTTGGGTCATCCTGGATCAATTATGATGCGTAAAATTTCCAAAAACACAAACGAACGTGATTTATCAAACTAATTGAATTTACCAAGTGATTACTTATGTGCCCCATGTGCACAAGGAAAATTAATGACTCGACCTTCATATAGTAAAATCACTTCTGAATCTCCAACATTTTTACAAAGAATTCAAGGTGATATATATGGCCCAATCCACCCTGAATGTGGACCATTCAAATATTTTATGGTATTGATTGATGCATCAACTCGTTGGTCACATGTCTGTTTACTTTCTACAAGAAATTTGGCATTTTCCAAGCTACTTGCTCAAATAATAAAATTGAGAGCACACTTCCCTGATCATCAAATTAAATCGATTCGACTAGATAATGCTGGAGAATTTACTTCTCAAGTATTTGATGATTATTGTCTATCATTGGGGATTGAAATTGAACATCCAGTAGCTCATGTTCATACTCAAAATGGTCTAGCAGAATCATTAATTAAGCGCTTACAACTTATTGCAAGACCATTGCTTATGCAATCAAAACTACCTGTTTCAGCTTGGGGGCATGCAATTTTGCATGCATCGAAATTGGTTAAAATTAGACCAACAGCTTATCATCAGCTTTCACCATCACAGCTCTTAAATGGATTTCAACCAAATATTTCACATTTACGAAAATTTGGTTGTGCTGTGCATATACCTATTAATCCCCCACTTCATACTAAAATGGGTCCTCAACGACGGTTGGGAATTTATGTGGGATTTGATTCCCCATCGATAATTCGTTACCTTGAACCTCTTACAGGTGATGTCTTCACTGCAAGATTTTCAAAATGTAAATTTGATGAGACAGTCTTCCCGCCGTTAGGGGGAGAAAAGACCGTTCCGGTAGAACGGCGTGTGGAATAATCCATCTATGTCTTATTTGGATCCAAGTACTAAACAATGCCAATATGAGGTACAAAGAATTTTGAATATTCAAAATATTGCAAATCAACTACCGGATGCATTTAGCGACACTGCAAAAATAACTAAATCTCACATTCCAGCAGCAAATGCACCAGCAAAAATTGATGTCCCTGAAGGATCAAAAGTAAATATAGCAGCAAATGAATCTAAAGCAAGACAAAAACGTAGAAGGCCAATTGGTTCAAAAGACATGGTGCCTAGAAAAAGAAAGTCTAATGAAAAATCATCAATTAAGGAACCTCCTGAAGAGGTTATAAATGATCAAAAAGATCACTCGAATGAAAATCCCAATTCTCCTAGAAGCGCGGAAGGAAATATTATCCCAGAAGAGATAAAAGAAGATTCCAACAATAAAATGGTACCTAATAATAATGAGATCTCAATATTTTATACGAACTACGGAGAAATATGGGATTGAAGTAAAATAATAATTGATGATGTATTCTCATTCGCAGTAGCTACTGAAATAATTGAAAGTCATGACCATAATGAGAATAATGAGAATGATGATAATGAACCAAACAGCATAAATGAATGTCGAAAAAGACACGATTGGCCAAAATGGAAAGATGCTATCCAAGTGGAACTAGATTCACTTCAAAAACATGTTGTATTTGGACCAATAGAGAAAACACCAAAAAATGTTATACCAGTAGGTTATGAATGGGTATTCATTAGAAAACAAAATGATAAAAATGAAGTCGTGAGGTACAAGGCACGACTTGTCGTACAAGGTTTCCTACAGAGACCAGGTTTTGACTTTAAGGAAACTTACTCCCCTGTCATGGATGTCATAACATTCCGATATTTGATAAGCCTTGTAGTTTCTGAAAAACTCGATATAAGATTAACGGATGTTGTGACAGCTTATCTTTATGGTGAATTAGACACCAACATTTACATGAAAATTCCAGATGGATATAAATTGCGTGAAGCAAAATCAAAATCCATGTACTCATTAAGACTAAGACGATCACTATATTGATTGAAACAATCTGGAAGGATGTGGTATAACCGTCTTAGTAAATATTTGGTAAAAGAAGGATACGAAAACAATCTCATTTGTCCATGTGTCTTTATAAAAAAATCGGTAAAGGGATTTGCTATCTTAGCAGTTTATGTTGATGACATAAATTTGATTGGAACTCCAAAAGAGATTGATGAAACAATAAATTATTTAAAGAAGGAATTTGAAATTAAAGATCTTGGCAAAACTAAGCACTGTCTCGGTCTACAGATTGAGCATAGTACTAATGGCATATTAATCCATCAATCAAACTACATTGAGAAAATTCTAAAGCATTTTCAAATGGATAAAGCATATCCACTTAGTACGCCAATGGTTGTTAGATCTTTAGATATTAAAAAGGACTCTTACCGCCTAAAAGAAGAAGATGAGAATGTGCTTGGCCCGGAAGTGCCATATCTTAGTGTCATTGGTGCATTATTATATTTGGCCCAATGCACAAGACCAGATATTGCATTTTCAGTAAATCTTCTAGCAAGATACAGTTCAGAACCAACAAAAAGACACTGAAATGGTATAAAGCATATCATGAGATATCTTCGTGGAACGACAAATTTGGGTTTATTTTACTCTAACACAGGCAATAATCCAAATCTAGTTGGCTATGCTGATGCAGGTTATCTTTCTGACCCACATAAAGCAAGATCACAAACTGGATATGTATTCAATAACAGCAATGCAGCAATTTCATGGCGATCTACAAAACAAACATTAGTAGCAACATCATCCAATCACTCTGAAATACTAGCACTACATGAAGCAAGTAAAGAATGTATTTGGCTAAGATAACTGATTGAGCATATTCGAAAAAGCTGCCAACTTCCATCAGTAACGGAAAGGTCAACCATTATTTATGAAGACAATGCATCTTGTGTAGCTCAAATTCAAGCGTGTTACATTAAGAGTGATAGGACGAAACACATTTCTCTTAAATTTTTCTTCACACATGAGCTATAAAAGGATAATAAGATAGAAGTGAAACAAATCCGATCACAAGAAAATCCAGCGGACTTATTCACAAAGGCGCTTCCAAAATCAACATTTCAGAAGATGGTGTACAAAATTGGTATGCGTCGGCTGCATCAACAAACTAATTGAATAATGCGTTATAATCCGGGGGGAGCGTATGAAATACGCTATAATGTACTCTTTTTCCTTCACTAATATTTTTTCCCACTGGGTTTTTATTAGTAAGGTTTTAATGAGGCATTATCTTGATCCAGAAGAATCAACCCTCGTAGTAACATTATAAAATATATGTTACTTAAAGATGAAATCATGTTGTACTCTTTTCCTTGTTTATGATTTTTTCCCACTGGGTTTTTCATAACACGGTTTTTAATGAGGCAATTACTCTTATCATCTTTACGTACGCATATTCAAGGGGGAGTGTTGTAATATACATTAATAATAGGGATGAATATGCTAAATATGAAAGGGCATTATTGTAATTTGCACTGCATAAGTAGTCTATAAATATGGAGCTTGATTGTATTGTAAATATATCTCTCAATTCAATAGAATTGTTCTCTCTCTAATTGCCTTCATTATCTTTATTCTGTAACAAAATACGTATATTCTAACACAGCAACTATTAAATTTTCATCAAATAATATGAATGTTTATTTTATTGTGAAATTCTGTTTCAATTTGAATCAGTTAAAAATTGATGGTAATAAGATAATTTCTAAACTTGAATATTTTTACATAGAAAAATTGTAAATTCTCTTCTGAGTGAGACGACATCTTTCGTTTTTTCAATTTTGGACTTCATTAGATCCGTCGATCTTATTTTTTTGTGTTTTAACTACATTTTTCCGCTAATGGAAATTTGAATTTTTTTGATCAAATCGTACCACCAATATCTATATACTGTTTTGATCGTGTCGTCGTACTAATATCTGTGGCATATTCAATTTAATATTTTGAAGTGAGATACGCGTCAAACGATTCCTTATCGGTGCCGGTTTTGGTGCCTTTTGGTTTTGGTAGCTTTTAATATTCCACCGAGAAAACAAATAGCCATTTACATTTCATATTTCTAAAGTTTAGAGCGACTTTTCGTTTCACAATGGTTCACATCTTTTGGTTCCAACTCTTGCTGTACGATTATGCTTTGAAAAACTTTATGTAAAAGAAAAAAAAAACTGTGTGTCAGCACTTTTTCTTTTAAAAGGGAAGTGAACATATTTTACATTGCTCACATTTTTTGTTCAACCTATCTTTCCTCTCCACTACTTCACGTTGCAACCCACCATGGCTTCACACCCCTCCACCCGCACCTGTCCAGGCTTCGACCCCACCACACATGCAACCCGACTCCTCCAACAACCACCTTCAACTCTCCGACCAACACGTAAGCCCTGTTAACCTATACCGCGACCATCGACCGCTGCAAATCTCCCTCCAGCGCCTCTTCATGCTTCTTTCCCCTATATTCTCTCCGGCCTGCTACTCGCCATGCTCAACCACCTTTCATTTATTTAGCCACCACTAGAAAACTCCACTGCCCACTTTGACTTCGCCATATAACCCACTTAACCTCGCACACAGCCCAGTCACTCGCCCGAAGCCAGTACGTCACCATCTTCCTCTCTCCAGTCCCCTCTAACGTCACTGACAGCAGCCACGCAAAGCCCTCCTCTCCTCTCTAATCTTTCTTTGCCTAGGAAGAAAATGGTAATAATGCAAGGTTATGCATTTACTTAACTTTAATACTGTGCATACATTTTCGTATGTATATATATGTCAAGGTATATTATATTACTTATATTATATTATGAAGTGACGGCTTATATTACAGAGTGTGTGTGTATATATATATAAAATATTTAAAGCTAAGTTTATATTTTAAATAGTTTTTTGAGTAGTAGCTTCAAATTAAAATGTAAGTTGTATACTCTGTTTTAAGAAATACATTTACATTTTGTCTCTGTCTGTTTTGCTATGTTTATAGAAAGGAATAATATATATCTTATATCTAAGTCTACACGTATATCGCGCTACTGCCTTCACTTTTATTTTGCAATATGCAATCGAACAAATAGTTAATTACTTTTAAAAACATTAGTTTTAAGTGGATACATACATACATATATATATCTATATATATATATATATATATATATATGTAATACCGTGTTTATCAATATACAGTAATAAGAATAGGATACACACACATACACACATAAATGTTCGTTTTTGTATGCGGGTTTAGATAAATTTAGGTTTGCACGTGAGTTATTTGTATTAAAAATATTATCATGTTTAGTTGATATTAATTATAAAATCTGGATTTCCGCACGTATGTAAGTTCGATTTTATGTTGCATATAAGTTTGCAGATTTTTAAAAGGGTTAGCATTTAATGAGCATATAATATGTTCCGTTTATATGTATTTAATTTAATTTAATTTGCGCCTCTTATGTTTTCCTTTAACGTTTGAAGTGCGTACATTTATAAGTGATATTAATAATATTGATAGTATACTAATTGCTGTTTGTATGCAAATGAGATAATACATATACTATAAAAGAAATATGTTGCATATACATATGCACAACACCTTGTACTATATATATATATATATATATAGTTTATGTATCTGGGTTGATGTAGAGTCGGTTTATGGAACAATAGTATATATTAGTATAATATATAATGTCTTTGTTTTAAATAATTTCATGTACTGTTAGTGTTATATATTATATATAGTAAAGTTATCTGCTAAATTTAACGATAATCTTGGAATATATATAGATTTGGAATTTTGATGTATAATTATATATATATATATATATATTAGTTAATGTATATATACAAAGATTTTATTTTTAATATATATAATTTAAGACAATGAATTTGATTATATATATTGTTTTAAGTTAAATATTTATTACAAGGAAATAATAGTAATAATATATAATTTCTGTTTCTATCGGGCCGATTCTGATTATTTCATCGATTCTTGCTTATCTGCATTGTTCGTCCTATTCGTGCCAATCTAGCTTTGCGTTGGAAGTCGTGTTTGCAATCCGTAACTCAACTTCATTACCAGTCCCCTCTAGCCTCGAAAGGTGAGTAATGACTCACGATTAATGTTCTTATATTTATTAAATTTTGTTTCAATTGAAACGACAATTGAAATATGCTGTTGTAGTTATTTAAATTGTTATATATTTTATTATTTGTAACTGTTCACCCGTGGGATATGACACCATATTTTTTTGTTTATATTATATTGTTATTGATGATATATACCAGTTATATTATTATATTATCTACTGTCACTCTGCAAATTCCCTGTTAGTATAGAATTCACTATGGGTTGAAATGATACATACCCAAACGGACTTTAGAATACAGGAAAATCGCTTTGGGTTGAAATGATAAATCCAAGCGATTTTCATTTGGATTGAATTAGGATTGCGGGTCGAAATGATCTCTACCCGTATATACTTAAATTACGGATTGAATGATAAATATCCGTATCACTTGACCATAGGATAGGAAATTATATACAGACACCGTTGGTCCATATATAAATATTTTGAAAGTAAATTCTACGGTTTTCGAAAGAAATATACGGCTTTAATAAATGTTGATTCTTAAATTATTATATCTAAATGGTAATGATATATACATATATATATAGATTTAATAATGATATTTAATTTAATTAAGATTGATTTAATACATATAATATGGTTAAGTATTTAAATTTATATTTCAAAATAGATTTTGGCAATAATTTGAATAAGTTAAGGTTGGGAAGATAATTTGAATTTAGTTGAAATTGTATTCAATAAAGAATTTTATTTAATTAAACTGATTTGAAACTTATTGAAATTGAGATTTAAGATATGATTTATAACTTGGGTTTGATTTAAGTAATTTAATGAGTATTCCTTGTTTAAATAAATTTAAGGAAATATTTAGCAAGAACGTAATTTAAGGCTAGTTGAATGGTATTGAATTTATTAAGTGAATATTCCCTGACTAAATAATAATGAAGATAAATCAAGGTCTATATGAAACTGTTAGGTTTAGTTTGGAATGTTGAATATCAAAGCATTGAAAAATATAGAGAATTTAAATGCTTAAATTATGATTCAGATTAGTATTTAAAATCGATGTAATTTGAATTTGTTATTTAGAAAACTGAATTGAATGGAAACTGATAAATTGAGATTGAATTTAATTTGAATGGGAAGGTCGGGTTAATTTTGAAGCGATTTTTGTGAAATTTAAGGAAATTGTAAATACTATACCTTCTAAATTATTTAATATATATATGTATACTATTTTGAAAAGTAGATATACTTGAAAGATAATGATATTTTGGTTTTGAGGTATAAATTAATTCGAAATGACCGCGATGTTATAGTATATATTTCTACCTCGAAGATAGTTCCGCAGATCCTTAGAGGATGGTTATCCCAAACATCCTTTAAGTTACTTGTGTTTCAGTTGATATTTCGCTTGAGTTGAATTTATTAATATAAGAATGTTAATCCTGACTTGAGCGTTTTGTATTTTGCTTTACGCTCGGGTCAGACCAAGTGATACAGCGTTTGAGACTCACCTTTGGAGGTTCATTTAGAGATCCAGCTATCGATTCAGCTTTCAGCTTTTCCGGTTGATTTGTTCAGAGAAGTCCTCTGTTCGCACTGAAGACTTCACTGCATTGTGATATTCTGTTGTATTTTATTTCTAACTCTGATGTTTATTTATTCCGCTGCGTATTATTGTTTTACTCCGCATCTGTGATTCTATGATTGATTTATTTATTGTATATGCTGAGCTTTGCAAAATTTAAATTAACAATCTGGTATCTTGAGCAATTCAAGTCCGACGTGTGTGGATGCAAATGGCTGAAAATACCAGGTCGTTACAGTTGGTATCAAAGCTTTGGCTCTAGGAAAAACTTAGCATATATTGTAAATTAATTTACAGAATCACTTTCGCTCGAGCTTGAATCTCTTCCTGTTTGACTCGGTTTCATTTGGATTTTGCAACATTCCCTTCGGTTCCAAAATCTATAGTTTTCTCTCCCTATTCATGTTCTCTTGATTCTGAAGTCTCCCTCAGCTCCACTGAATGATTGTAAAGGGGTGAAAATCTTTTACAATTGGCATTGATTCACCGGAGATTTATATATCCCTCGGTTCAGATGCTGCTATCTCCTATTATGCTGAATTCTATCTCGGGCGATCGAATGTCGAATTGCTTTAGAATCCCGCATCAATCATATTTCTGATGTCACGGTTGACCCGGTCAAGGTCGCCCACGATTTATATAAGTAAATCCATCTTCTATTTTGAAATTTATTTATCTCATCGATGATCGAGACTACCTTTGAATCAGAATTCTAATTGAGTAGAGCTCCTCTAATTTAAATCTCTATCTTTGTTTTGAAATCCATTCGTGAATCATCCTTTGAAGATCGGGTTTGTTTGTATTTTAGAAATTGCTATATATATCGAAATTATTATTTTGATAAGTATGATTATATTCTATATATATATATATATAAAAAGAGAAGTGCTTTCGATAAGGATTATATACCTTTTAAAACGGTAATTTGAGGTTTCGAAAGGATTTAAAAAATTTATAAGAAACTTGATTTATCTAAAAATGATTTTATAAGTGAAGGGTTTTAAATTGGAAATTCGGGGTGTTGAATTCCGGTGTTTTGAATTTTTTTTTAGATTTTGGAAAATATATAATAATATGGTTTGAAAGTATTTTCCGAATAAGGAATGTTTCAAATGACTTCAAATGACTTTCAATGGTTTCGAAGAAATTTCAAAGAAGTTTTCAAGAAAATAGAAGTCCAGAACTCACTTATGTTGCTGGAAAATAATTTCGGTGATGAGTGCACGCATCATCGACATTAATTTTCGAGTTCCAGAGTGGGGAAAAGGCCACTTTAGTAGCTTTGCTATGCGAGTGATTTTATAAAACCAATTTTGATTTCAAATTTGCGAAGTATGATTTGATATTCGAAAGATGTATGTATACGTATATGTGAAATGATTTAAAGTAAGCCGGTGTTCATTTCTCGAGTTTCAGAATTGTTTTGGTATAACCTTATCTATTGAAATTGATTTACTGATTTGTTGCTGATTTCCAACTATTAGACTGGAAAATTTGATTTCTCCGACTATTTTGAATGTTCGAACACTTCCAAATCAAGATTTAATTTTCAAAGCTAAGTAATTTTCAAAAGGTAAATTGGATCTTCCATATAGAAATAAATAGTTTAAAGGTTTTAAAGGGATGGTTATAAATTTTGAGTATAATTGATTTAGAGAAAATATTTGGTTTTGAAAATAGATTGGATAGTAAAATCCAGTATTTATATGATGATTTTGGAAAGAATTTATTTGATTTAAATTTTTTTGATTTGGAAATTTGGATTATTTTATAAATATGTTGTTTTTAGAAACTTTGAAATTGAATATATATAATTTGGAAGAAATGATTTGGCAAAATCATATACGATTTTGAAACTGAAATGTTATTGAAACGAATTGAAATCGAGAACCTTATACTTTGATTTGGGAGTTATCGAACTTATGTAAAATTGATTTGTAAATGTATGAAGTTGATTTGAAAACTGTTGATTTGGAAGGTACTCAATTTGAAATTTAAATCTTATACAGTGGAAGTCTATATAAGTATGATTTGATATACTATTGATTTGGAAAGTATTCGATTTGAAAATAAAATCTTATGTATGATGGACTTTATATAAGTATGATATTTGAAAGTGATTTGAAAGGTACTATATGACACATATTTTCGAAGTAAAGATATGAAAAGTGCCTTCTGCTTGATATCCACGTTGTAGCCACATTGTGGATTCATTCTATCGATATTATTCTCTCTGATTTTCTGGATATGATACTCGAGTGTCCATCGAATTCCATGACGATCTCCATGATCTTATGAGCGCGACTGCATAGCGTAATTCGCCTGGCTGAGATGGTCTAAGGGTATGGATGTTTCCTGGGGGATCCAGGAGTAACCATTGTGTATCCTACGATCTATGTAGGTCATATTAGTAGCGAAATCCGCTGGCTGAGATAGCTTAAGGGTACGGATGTTTCCTGGGGGATCCAGGCGTAACCATTGTGTATCTGCGGTCTATTAGTCATCATGGCATAATTTGCAGGCTGAGATAGCTTACAGGTACGGATGTTTCCTGAGGGATCCAGGCGTAACCATTGTGTATCTGCGATACATGGTTGGACAAATGTTTTGGTTCGGTTGTTTTGTTTGGATTGTACTTTCCATATCTGTTTTTAAAGGTTTTCCAGTATTTTCACTGGGTGTTGAAACAATTCTACCAAGTACCTGGAGAATTCTAGCTTTGCGCCCGATCAACGCATGGCCAGAGTCTGCAGGAACGAGAATAAACTTGTTGAAACATCGAGTTATAAAAGTATTTTCGAAAGGAAATTTGTTTCGATAAAAAAGTATTTTATTATAAATGTATTTTATTATAAAAGTAATTCCAACAAAGGAATTTTGTATTAATATTTGAAATTGAAACTCTTATAGCTTGAATTAATTAGCCTGACACTATTCTTTTGAATCTACCTTATCTGCTTAGCTTTATCTATTCACCTATATTCTGTTTTCCCGAATCTACTTTTTTTCCTTTTTGTATATATCCTTTTTAAAAATATTGTTTATTTATATACTACCTGGTTTAAAAGTCAAATTATTAATGTTTTATGAAAATGATTGATCTTTATATAAATAAGTGAATGGATTTAATAAAATGAGATTAACCAAAATATTAATATTAATCAATCTAAATTGAAATTTATATGGTTTTAAATTAATTATTTTATTTTTTTTCAAATACAATTTTTCTTTTCGATTGTTCCATTCTTCTACCTCCTTCCTTTTCGGGGACGAAAAGTTTTGAGTGGGGGAGAGTGTAACGACCCCTAAAATTTTAGCTAATTTTAATTTGTTTTATAACGTATTTAATTGAATTTTTGATAAAATTTTAAATGCTAATAATTTGAAATAAAAATTTAATATTTGAAATACGTATAATCTAACATAGCAAGTGGTAAATTTTCATCAAATAATATGAATGTTTATTTTATTGCGAAATTCTGTTTCAATTTAAATCAGTTAAAAATTAATGGTAATAAGATAATTTCCAAATTTGAATATTTTTACATAAAAAAATTGTAAATCCTTTTCCGAGTGAGACGGCATCTTTTGTTTTTCCAATTTCAGACTTCTTTAGCTCCGTTGATCTTATTTTTTTGTGTTTTAACTGCATTTTTCCGCCAGTGGAAATTCAAGTTTTTATAATCAAATAGTACCACCGATATCTATATACCTTTTTGATCTTGTCGTCGTACTGATCTCTGCGGTATATTCAATTCTAAATTTTGAAGTCAGATACGCATGAAACGATTCTTTATCGGTACCGGTTTTGGTGCCTTTTGGTTTTTGTAGCTTTTAATATTCCATCGAGAAAACAAATAGCCAATTACATTTCATATTCCCAAAGTTTAGAGCGTACCTGACTTTTCATTTCACAATGGTTCACATCTTTTGGTTCCAACTCTTGCTGTGCGGTTATGCTTTGAAAAATTTTATGTAAAAGAAAAAAAAATTGTGTGTCAGCACTTTCTTTTTCGTTCCTCCACCCTTACCTTCAAACTTGCGTCTCTTCCCCTTCAAACTTGCAAAAAAATGCAATTCTTAAGTTCATCCATAGCGACTATCGCTATAAATGCACTTTCAAATCTAAGTCCAATCTAATCCAAAGTCCATCTACAGCCAATCTGCTTTGTTTCGAGGTCGTGCTACATGTCATGCAATTACATTCCAAGTCCACAGAAATGGACCACATATGCCACTTACATTCAAAGCAAGAATCAAAACTAATATTTTAACTTATGTCAATTCAATTTAGCCAAATTAAACACAATCAAACACAAACATTGTAACGACCCGGAATTTCGAACCATTCAAATCGACAATCATCCACTCATGTCGGACTTGAATTGCTCAAAACAATAGATAGATAATTTATATTTTGCAAAACTTAGCATATATATTAAATAAATCAATCACAGAATCACAGACACAGAGTAATAAAACAATTAGCAGCGGAATAGATAAATATTAGTGCATAAAGCTACTACAACATTAGAGTCTGACCAAATACAATAGAAAATCTCAAATATGGAATAGTCTCACATACAAAAGCAATAGACAAGTCTGAACATAAATGACTGGAAATAACTGAGATGACTGCAAAGCTGAATATATAAGAGACAGATCTTCAAGCAAAGCTCCAAACTCCAAAGGTAAGTCAAACGCTGTGACAACTAGTCTGACCCGAGCCAAAAGCAAAACACAAAACACTCGAGTCGGAATTAACATTCTTATACTAGTAAATTCAATTCAAGTGAAATGTCATCTGAAATACAAAATAACATAAAGGATGTTTGTGATTCCCATCATTTAAGGATCCGTTAAACTGTGTACATGCATAGTACAGTATGCTACATAGATAATGTCTATGGTAAATTAAACTATTAAAATAGCGTTAAGGGCCTTAAGGCGTAACTCATATCCCCTTTAACATATTTTTTTATATTCCCGTAGTATATACTGATACTGTAAGGCCCACCAAACTAAAGGGATACTTAGGGAGCATTCCATAGGTACGGTACAAAACAAACTCGTAAAGGGCGCGATAAGGCATATGACAAGGCACGCGAGGCAATGCCTATGGTAGGATTGTACCATTTTGTAGAACCGGGCTGGTGGTTATGCATAGCATCTACTAGCGCCCTCCTCGAGACACACTCCTAAAATCATTGGTGCACCCAATCAAATCAAAAAGTAATAGAATGGTATCGAAAAAATGTGTCCGATCGGAGATGCGACGTCACTTGGCCCAGGTATAACTCTTGTTTTAGCCACATCAAGTTGACTCGTGGGAGTTAGGGCTGCGTTAATACCTCATACAGAATCGTCGCCAAACCATCTTACTTCATTCTGAAATCTCTACCATGTACATAGTTGTTAAAGTGGTTTTCGGTATTGGCAGAGAGTATGACAATATCCGATCCTGGTCTCTTTACCAACCAAATGCTTATTTCACACCGTGGTCATTTATATTTCAAACATGATAACTTCATATCAAAATATCATAATATTTTCAACAACCATATAACTTTCGAAATCATATTCACATAATAATTTTAACCATCATATTAAACGTTTGCACTTAAATCCATTAAATCTAAATCATAGCAGCTCCCACTTAAACAATTTGAATATTTAAAAGTAGTATTTATATATATATATATATATATTAAAATAGATTGTATTTAAATAAGTTATAGATAAAAATAGTTTTATATTAAAAATAGTTTATAAAAAGAGTTTATCAAAAAAACAGTTTCAAATTAGAATTGTTCGTCCAATCCCACAAATCGACTCAAATTAGCTTTAGTTCCAAATTCAATTTAAATCAATCGCAGTTCATCAACTACAATTCAATTCAAATTCCCAATAAACCATTTTTAATTTACATCGATTTCAAATACAGATTTGGGCTATAAATTTAAACCACTTCCAATTCAATAGATTTTAAAGTTTACAAATTCAAATAATTTACAATAGCTCAATTTGATGAATTTCATTTATATTTCAAAATTCAACTTTAATCTTATTTAAATTTGAAAATATTCACTTAATCATTTTTAGTAACGTTTAAATAAAATCTAATATTTCAAATTTAAGTTAATATTCAATATTCAATTTCATATTTATTTAAAGTTGAAAATATTCATTTAATCACTTTTTTACCAAATCAAGTTATAAAATCATACCTTCAGAATCTTAAAATCAATAAGTTCAAATCAATCCTTATTTAAAATTTATCTTTCCAACTCAAATTTACTTAAAGTTATTACAAAAATATATTTTTAAATATTCATATAAATTTAAATAAATACTTAACATATTATATATATTATTAGTTACATTAAATTCTTAATAAATTTTATTATATTAGTTATTATTAAATTAAATCTTATTATTATTAAATCTATTTTAAATCTTATTTTATACATTTTAAAGTAATAAAGTTATAAGTAAAATTTTATAATTTTCATTTTAAAACTTAACTTATAATTTTAAAATATTGAAAACATATAATTTCAAAAATCTAAATTTTACACATATATTAAAAAAAATTATGTTATATTTTAAAAATCAATATTTATCAAAACCCATAAATTTCCTTTCAAAACCTTGAAAATCATTTTTGAAAAATGGACCAAAGGTGTCCGTATATAATTTTCTATCCTATGGTGATGTGATACAGATATTTATCATTTCAATCCGCAATTTAAATTTAATATTTTACGGGTATATATCATTTCAACACGTAATCCCAAAATTTCAAAATCAATGAAAATCGCTTGGGTTTATCATTTCAACCCATAACGATTTTCTCCTAATCTATAAGATAGTTCGGGTATGTATCATTTCAACGCATAGGGAATTCCAAACTAACAAGGAACTTGTAGTGTGAGAACAATATAATAATAATATAAAATGACATACATATCAATAGTAGGCATATATCATCATTAATAATTTAAATATAATATATATACAAAAGGTTGTGGTGTCATATATTATAAGTAAACAATTGCAGATAACGGCATATCATATTCAATAATTAAATAATTAACAATTAAATTTTAACAACATATTTCAATCATCATTTCATGTAAATTAAATTTACTAAATATAAGAACGTTAATCGTGAGTGATTGCCCACCTTTCAAGGTTGGAGAAAGTAGACAACACGACATGCTACGAATCCAACAAAAAATTCCAAAGCACGGCACGATGAACACAAATTCGACGAACAAACCAAGGCTGGTGGAACACGAAATCGATCTAAAATCAAAAATTTACCCACGTATTTGAAATAAACCTTTATATATTATATTTTAAAATCAATATTCAGTTTAAAACATATATCAAAATAAAATCCTTATATAAAATATTTAATTAAAACTCACATTTAGATAAAAATCTTCATATTATATATTTTCAAATCGATATTTATTAAACACATATAAAATCAAGTTATCTATATATATTTAAAATTATTACAAAATCCATTTCAAAATCATGAATTTAAAATAAATAACATATTATATATACACATGAGCACAATCGTTCAAATATGTAACATACATACATACATATGTATATGTATACATATGTATGTATGTATGTATGTATGTATATGTGTGTGTGTGTGTGTGTATACATGTATGTATGTATGTATGTATGTTGCATCAGTGGTTAGTGGTGGACAGGTTTTTAGCTGGAGCAAGCAAGGCTGAGGGTGGGTGCAGATTTGCATGGCGGAGCTGGAGTGTGGAGGGGTTAACGTGCACGCGGTTTGTTTCCTGGTGGATTTGTGCAGAACAACTGGAGATGGCTGCTTGTTCTCGAAGGGTAGAGGTCGCGAAGTGATGTGGGTACGGGTGGTTATGAAGGCAGACAGAGTTGGCGTGCTGTGTGGAGGCACTCAAGGTGCTGTTATATGAAGGAGGCGGTGGAAAGGGAAGAGAAGGCTCGGTGGCGGGTCCAGGGGAAGTGGAAGGCTTGTTAGGTGGAGGTTCAATTCTATGGGGTAGAAGATATTTGGGTCTATGCGTAGTGAGGGAGATGTGCACATGTCAGATCTAAGGATGAGGATTCATGGTGAAGCAATGGGTATGGGGTTCAAGGACGCGGGTGAAGAAAATATAAGTGTACTGTGTTGGGTTCGGTTAGAAAGCTAGAGGCAGATCGAATTAAGGTTGGCGTTGTAAGGCGGCACGAATGGATGGTTTACGGTCTCGAGAGAGAGAGAGTGGGGAAAGCGTACAGGCAGGTTCATGAATAGGAGAAGAATGATCAATGGTTGTTTCTAAAATACAAAGAAACTTTATATATTTATATTTTTTTATTAAGTAATACCGAAAGAAGAGGAGAGCAAATTGAACGAGCCAAAAATAGAAATGGGGAACATGAATAGTCAAAATTTAAATTCAGGGAATGTAAAAAGGCAAATGGCTATTGATATTATGCGGTCGATAATGAATTGACTAAGGAAACCAAAAGGCTCAATACGGTTACCGATACAGTCAACCGTTTCATGGGTTTCCAGGAATTAATATACTACGGAGATCAACACGAGTAGACGGACAGAACAATATAAAGATATAAGAGATACGATCATCCTATCAAACTCGAATTTTTGTTGCCGAAAATGCTGCTAAAACGCAGAAAATAAGATAAAAGGGGCTAGAGCAGTCCAAATTTAGTGAAACGAAAAATGATGCCTCACTTAGAAAATGATTTACATTTTTATTATTTAAAAATATTCAGATTTCAAAAAAAATTATTTCCATCAAATATTAACTGATTTAAATTGAAAATGGAAATTACACAAAAGAACTAACATTCATATTTTCTGATGAAAATCTGTCGTTAGATATTTTTAAATAGGTGCATATCAAATATCAAATCTTCATCATCAATTTTTATAGTTTAAATAGCATGAACAATTTAGCTAATTACGTTATTAAAAATTGTCATAATTTACGGGATGCTACACTCTCCCTACTCAGAACTTTTCATCCCCGAAAAGAAACGAGGTAGGAGAAAAGAAACAACAGAAGTAAAAGATAGATACAGATACAATAATTAATTCAAAACCGTATAAATTTCGTTTGTTTTAAATTGATTAATATTCAACAAGTTTGGTTTCAATTTATTTTACTCAATCAATAAATATTCATCGTATTCACATTTGATTGATTTCAATTAAATATATTTTCATTCAATTGATTACTTTCAGTTTATTAATATTTGTTACAAAGATTTCTTTTTAAACTAAAATTTATTTTATTTAACTCATTTATTTAACCCATTCGACCTCACTTAAGTAAATTCCACTTATAATTCAATTTCACTATTCTTAAGTTCATATTTATTTACTCAATTCTCTATTAATTATTCAATGTATTTCAATTAACGTTTCTTATAACATAAATTAGATGTATAACCTCATTATAACCACTAAATTTATATTGATAACATTTCATAACCAAATTTCATTTGAACATCTTATTACTTACATTTATATTGTATATAATGCAATTACATATTCTCATATATTCAAACTTTTTCCTAAGTGAGATTTATTAATGTTTCATATGTAATTGAGTACTATACAAATTTAACCTTATATTTACAACCTTTTATTAAGAAAATTTTTAGTTTGAACATTTAATTATTAAGTTTATCTTGTAAAATCTTCAACTACAATTTGTATTAACATTCTAACTTTTTGAATATTTTAGGTAAGTTATATACGTTTTAGAAATGCAACTGAATATTATACAAATAAATTGTGATCCTAGTCCAACTGTTTCAAACCGTTAAAATTACATTTCTCATTTTAGACATTTCAGCTATTCAAAATTTTCACTTTATTTCCATAATTGAAAACCATCACTTGAAATAGAATTTAAGAGTTAAATTCCCGGGTTCATTTCAAACTAATTTAAAATAAATATATACACATATATATTTTATACATCGATCATGTTATCCCATTTTTTGGTCAAAACTGGAATATCAATAAATTGGCAAGGAATTATGGATATCAGGACTGGAGATAAGGCTACGATGGATATCGTCAAAATTTTGTTGAACTCCGATCGGGACGAAATTGATTGGAAATGATGATAAGGACTATGAAAGGCTATGTTTCAAATTTCAGGTTAATCGGAGTTCGTATGAAGGAAATATGATGGATTCAAGGTAGGAATAGTACGTAGTTCGAATCCATCAAAAAGGGGATAAAGTGACGCTCGGTTCGAACCGATCAGGTTCGAACCCATCAAGATTCGAACCCATGAGGTTCGCATCGATGACGCTTCGAATCGATGGGAACTAGATGGGTTCGAAAGGAGTAGCTTCAATGCAATGGACATGGATTCGAACGATGGACATGGGTTCGAAGAAGGAGATGGAGTCGAAGTGGACATGGATTCGAAGAAGGAGATGGAGTCGAAGTAGACATGGATTCGAAGAAGGAGATGGAGTCGAAGTAGACATGGATTCGAAGAAGGAGATGGATTCGAAGTGGACATGGATTCGAAGAAGGAGATGGATTCGAAGAGGACATGGATTCGAAGATGATGGATACGAAGCAAGGGGCATGGATTCGAAGGACGAGGATTCGAAAGGGATGGATTCGAAGAGGATGGACTCGTAGGATATGGACTCGAAGGAGGCGGCTTCAGAAAGCATGGATTCGAAGAGCATGGGTTCGAAGGGTATGGATTCGAAGGAGTCGGCCCTATGGATTCGAAGGGGATGGTTTCGAAGTAGATGGTTTCGAAGCATGGGTTCGAACCATTCAGGACGCACGGATTCTTGAACTTGGATCGATCATATCTTCCAAGCCATTGATCCAAATGCAATGAAATTTTTACAGGAGCTTACATACATGTTGAAGAATGTTCACACCAAATTTCAGCTCAATTGGATGGATTCTTGATCGATTCGAACGTCACTTCGAATCGATCCCAAACTGGGCACGGATTCCGAGAACACAGGCCTGTGGGCCCCCCTCACGTGCCAAGCAGCCTCCCCAGGTTTTAGGCGGGATTTCAGCCTTCCACGCCTATAAATAGAGCCCCTGGTCATTCAAAAAAGGGGGTCGGAAAATTTGGAGAGGAAAGGCAAGCCCAGACGCTGCTAAAATTATACCATAGCATCATTACTGCAATTTTTTTTAGATTTGGTCACTACAACTGTGGTAATCACTTTTCAAGGATAATCAATAAAAAGAAAAAAAAATTGGAGTGGACGTAGGCTGGAGATAGCCGAACCACTATAAAACCTGTGTCTCTGTTCTTTACTTTTGGACTGCTGTCTATTATTTGTTGAGATTTGTTGTTTGTGTTTGAATATCACTAATTTATATTCATACACTGGTGCTTTCACGGTATTGGGTGTTTGTGACCAATTTTGGCGCAAACAGATCATACTTAAGAAATTCAAATCAAAATCAATTATCCAAAACAAAGTGTAGTAAAGTTACTAAGTGGCCTCCCTACTTTGAGACTCAAAAATGAATCTCGATGATGTTGCAGTCATCACCAAAATTATTTTTCGGCGACAACAGAGCAGAGTACTAATTTACTTCTTTAAAAATTCTTTGGAAACAATCTTCACTTGAAAATACTTCTAAATAATATATATTTTCCAAAACTTTGAAAACCAAATTTTGATAAGCACTAGAAATTTAATTCTCAAATCCTTAATCTAAATTCATTTTGTTTGCAAATCATATTTATAAACCATGTTTAAATTTCATCTTCTTATAACATATAACCAAAAATCAACATTCTAGAAATGTTGATAAAATAACAAATGATAATCTAGTATTATCATTTCTAACAACCAATTCATTAACTATCCAATTTCAGAAAATTATACATTGATATACACAATATAATCATACATAAAATTATTCATTTACCAATTTCAAAAACAATATTATGTCAGTTTGCTCTGTTCGAGTGTTCTGAAATTCCTATCGATAGCGTTGTCCAGACAAATCGACCGTAACCGAAAATTCAAACTTAACAATTCAAACAACACAATATAAAACATTTTTAAGTCAATAAAAAATATGCTCCCTCACTGGATGATTCAAGAATGGATTCTAGATCAAGGATAGAGATCAAATTTAGGGGGACCCTAATCCAAGAGAATTCGAACCAAGAAGATAGGCTGGAAAGGAAGATAAGAAAATCAAATCACAAAAGAGGAAAGATAGATGAACTTATATTAATCGCGGGCAACCTTTACCGGGTCAACCGAGGCTTAGTAAAGGCGAGAAGATCATCAATGAAAATGGGGACAAACTTGTCGAGAACATCGCAGAAGACGAGATTCATGAGATTGATGAAAAAGGTAGGAGTATTGGTTACTTCAAATGGCATGACTAACCATTCATAGAAACCATTCATTCGGGGGGGAGGACAACGGGTCGAGCTATAGGGGTAAGATTGACGCGGAATTCAATTTCCCACTTAGGAGAGGTAGAGGAGTGACTTCACCAGAACATCAAGATAATCTCCGACGATCGGGTGGGGTCAAGATCACTAGGCTGAGAATCAAGAGAAAAGATAAAGTTGCCTGCAAATTTAGAAGCAATCTACATTGGATCATAAGAGAATTACCTAGGTCGTCTACTAGAGAAACGGTACGGGCGTTGCAAGAGATAAAAACATTGAAACCAAGGACAATAGAAATCTCTGATGAATCGATGCCTGTTGTAAAGGAGTTTCACTCCTTTACAAATCACACTAAGGTTAGTGGGAACGCCGATGGGATTAGTCACAAATAAGGATGAAATTGACAATTGAGATTGTAAGATGGGCTCAAATTTATTATAGAGATCCATAGAATTTGAGCTATGGGATGCTTCAATATTAAGAAGAACACGAATAGGAAACGACAATAATAGATTTCAGAACAAAGGGATAATTCCAAGATTCAAAAGAAATCCTGTAACGACCCGGAAATTCAAACCCGAAAATTTCAGATAGTTAGTGGAAAGAAGAAAGAGAAAGAGGAAGAAAACAGCAACAAGTCACAGAAACTCACATTCTCAGCAGATCAAATATAATGTCAAATAAAATAGCAGTTATACAAAGAAAACTCTATCTATTAATTTACATTAAATACATCAGAGTTACACATATACATAAACACTGGACAAAACAATCATGTCCAGATACAACAATATCACAGTGGAAACTCTCCATACGTCCCTGCCATCCAACTCGCCTCCTGAGCTCCAGAACGTCCTTACCTGAAAAAACCTGTAATACTCGGTATGACCCGAGCATTATATCAAAGTAACACCCGGGTCAGGCTGGAAACCAGCGTGAGTAAACCCATCTTAACAAGGAATACAAAAAATATACAACTTATATAAACCCAGGGTAACTTGAAACAATTTATAACTTCACAAGTCATTATAAACATCACTTATATCACACATCAATTTCTAAGTACCAAAACTTAGCTTAAATGGTCCAATTTACTTAAAACATTCCATTTCAGCTTATAAATTTCACATATCAATTTATAAAAAAAATCGAAGTGGTTTCGGGTATTTGCTAATACCCGACTCCGGTCTCTTCGAATCCAAGGTCATCTTATACCAAGTTATTCAGTTGATTAAATTCAACTACTAGATGTCACTTTACATAGCAATAACATAGATAGCATCACCCGTTTATCATTGATATAACCCATACTATATTAATAAGATATCACAGCTCATCATCCACTAGATATCATTCAATTTATTCGACAACCATCATCCATAAGCATGCATTATCCATTCATATCATAATTAATCATCTAATCCTGCTTAATTAACCATTAATTAATTTTCTGTCATTAATTAATTCATTGCTCCTTGATTACCTTATCAATCAACCAATTAATCTCTAATCATAGATTAATTGTCCTTTAATTATCAATTAATAATGTTTAATTATTAACTAATCTCCTTTAATACAAAGTAATCTATCCTTAATTTACTTTATAAATCAATTAATTAATGTCTAATTTACTGATTAATTACCACCACCTATTGATTAACAACCATAATTATTAATTAATATCTCTTAATTCAAATTAACAAATCAATTAATTAATAAAACTTAATTATTAATTAAGAACCTTAATTACAATTTAATTAATCCATAATTGCAATTAATTAACTTTTAATTAATCGATTTATAATCCCTCACTTAATTATTAATTTACAAATTAATAATTCTTTATTAATCACATAATTAGTCCTTTATAATTAATTTATCAAATTAGTTAATTACACTTACTATTCCAAAACCTGATAACCTTAATTATCTTAAGACAAAACCTTATCTTATAAATACCTTAATTACCACTTAACAACTTCTAAATAAATCCCTAGAATGAACTCGAGCTACCCTATCAAGTACTCGAAGCGGACTTCGAGACCTTCATAGTCCCAATTCTCTGACACGCACCGCCATCACGTGCACATGCACCATCACCTGAGACGATTCCGACCATCGATGACAACATCGTCAAGTCACCCAACATCCCTGCGAACAACAACAATCATCCAACATCATCTCCAGCCTCGACTCAAAATCGAGCATTCCAGATGAATGGAAAATCCAAATCATCTCTTCAAATATCAGAATTACCAGTTTAACAATATATGCTGATACTTGCTTCTTTAAAACTTGATAAACATTAAACAATTATTTATCCAGGAACCCGAGACACACCTCAAATTTCCCGATGCAAACTCACGTTCTCCTACTCGATACACTACGAGTTCGACTCGAAGACAAACCAAAACTTTCCCGTTCTTCCCCTCATCCCTAAATCTCCCCAATCTCAGTCAATACCAAATGTACAGTTGCAAGCTTGTGCACGTGCACATCATGCCGGAGCGGTAGCGATCACCTACGAACCCATCGCCGAGTCATTGTCGTCCCTCTCATGAACCCAGACCACCCAGATCGGCGATTATGAAAGCCAATCAAATTCGAACCCCTCGACCCAAATATCTGAAAACATCCTGATCGGAATTCCATCCCACACCGTCGATCTGGACCTCAATGAGCCTCGTCGACCTTACTCCGGCTTCATTTTGAACCCCATCATCTTTTCCACTTGCCGAGGTCGAATTCGATGCATCACCGTCGCCGAGCGAAAACTCAGAAGCGTCGCGACCAAAACGAACTGCTGTACCCTATTTCGACTCGTATCGCCACCATGACCATCAGTACAACCCCTAGCCATTTTTCCTACCATCGCTGATTATCACCCTATCTCCTGCCTCCGTCCTGACATTTTCGATCACCCAACACACCAGGAAATGGTCAAGACACCAATTACGTTCAACACTTAATATCCCAAAATCTATTGTCTTAAACTTTACGATTATACCTTTCAGAAAATCATTATTTCTGAAATCAAACTAGGTAAATCAAACTAGGTTATATACTTAAATTTTAATTTATTCAAATCAAGATTTTTTTTATAAGTTCTTTTCACTTTCTTTTTTTTTCTGCACATTTTCTTTTTGTTGAAGAATTATCTTATAATTTTTTTCCTGGAATTAATTTAGATTAAATACTTTGTCAAATCAAGTTTTATCTAAACTTTTAGGTCTAAAAAGAATCAAAGAAGAAGAAGATGTTGAATTTTATCAAGGTTTAAAATCCTATACAACTATAATAGAGCCAGTATTTAAATTTCAAACCTGCACATCCAAATTGTTCGGATAATTATATCTATGATCTATATTAAACCATCATGCAGTCCATTTATCACACTATATTCAAACATTAATTTCATGCATCTAGATTCAAATCAGATTTAAACTTTTTTTTTAAAAAGAAGTTGTTTACTCACCTCATATTCAAGAACAGAGGACTGAAATGTTTTTGATCCTGAGCTGTTCATCAACAACTTTGATTTTTAAACAACTACTTCGAATTGGAAGGCTGAGGCTTGATACAACTGAATCGAACTGCATGCCTTAGATTTTGCAACTGGATTGCTTCAGGTTGAAAATTTGCAGTTGCTATCTAATTTATCTTCTTCTTCTTTCTTTTTCTTCCAGTTTTGATAGTTTTAATCCCTGATTCCTCTGATTTACTTCTTAGCTTGAACAAAGATGATCTTGCTAGATTACAAGTTGAAGTTTGCTTTGATTTTTATTTTGATGATTTCAGGTTTTCAAGAAAACTACAGGCTTTGATAATTTTTTTTTTCTTTTCTTTCATGATTAAGAGAGTGAATATGGGATAAGAAATGAAGATGAAAGGTACAAGTTAATATAGGTTTAAATTAGATTTTGGTAAAAATAAAAGAAAATTAAAATAGAAGTTGACACTTGTCATTATACATACTTAATTTGTTAAAATATGTAATTTCATGTAAAATTATATATATTTTTCTTTATATTTTTATAAAGCTTTTCTATTAATATGATATGTTTATATATATTCATTAACCCATTTCCTCTTCACTTTTATTTATACCTTTAGAGAAAATTTTAAGATATTACTTTGAATTTTCAAAATTGAATTCTATTTAAAATCAACTTATATATACACAAAATCAAATACATATTTTGTTTTTTTCCTCTTGTTTTGAATGCTTGAATAAAATTGAAAAGAGTGTGAATTTTTTTTGTCTTTCTTAATATTCAAAGATGCAAAGAATATTAAAAAGAAAATGACACTTGTAACAAATCCTAACACTTGTCATTAATATTGGTTAATCACCCTACATTTGTTATTGTATGTATTAACCCCTTTACACTTGTACTTATGCAATTATTTTAAAATGTTAATAAGAGCTTTTATATTTATTTTCTATAAATAAATACTTTCTTAATTTATGTAGATAAATTCCTTTTAAGAAAATATTATAAAACAAATCCTATTCTAATAAAATCTTATTCATGTTTATATATCTAAAATATTTTAAGATATATATTCTTTGAGTTCAAATTTTTAAATCCAAATTCAAATTCAATTTTAATTTAAAATCCAACTTAAAAATCAATTGAAATATATATATATATATACTGATTTAAACAAACATATTATTAAATTTATGTTGAAGATAATAAGTTTTTGTCTATTTTAAATAATCATATTAGGAGATTATTAAATAATTATTTTCCCAGACATGAATATTGATTTTAAATTTATTTGTTTCATTCTTAACAATCAGTATTTAAATAGTTAAAATTAGTATTTCTATTAACTAACCTAGTTAATTATCAATTTACGGATACTCAAAATTCAGGTTATCACATTCCTCCTCCCTTTGAATCTTTTCGTCCTCGAAAAGGAACGAAGACAGATTCTACTAAAATACTTAAAATCATACAAATTTTCTTTGATCATTTTTAAACACTTTTTAAAATCCATATAATATTATAAAATAATTTTATAAAAACACTTTTTATAACTCGATGTTTCAACAGGTCCGTCCTTGTTCTCCTAGAAATTTGTTAGTACGTTGATCAGGCGTAAGACTAAAAATCTATAAGTACTTGGTAAACCCGTTATTAACACCCAGTGAAAATACTTGGAAACCAATTTCACCGAAAATATAGAAAACGTTTTTGAAAATAGAGGATATATCTTTGGTGAGAATGCTCTGGAAATCATCACCCCCATCCATGGTCGCAGTTACATTCCAGGGTTACGTTGCCGTCACAGCAAAGTCCATGTAACTGCAGGCTCTCCACGGCCTCTCGATTACGCCATGGATCCCCCACAACAGATCATAGTTACATTCCAGGGTTACGTTGCCATCACATCAAAAGTCCATGTAACTGCAGGCTCTCTGCGGCCTTTGATTTTCGCTGTCAAAATGAAACTTCTCCACTCCTACATAGGTCGCAGTTTACCGATATAAAATCAAACGCAAACTGTTGTCTCTCAGAGGCATACACAACTTTTGTTATGTTATACTCTACTCATAATCCCCAGGAACTAGTTCTGTCTGGACTCCTCACAGGATCAACTTTAGAACCCTCCCTTGGGGCTCAAGGCAGCACCACCCAGTGGTACTCCTGAGAAGTTCATTTCAAGGGAGTGCCTTTTTCCCCAGATCCATCATCAAAACACTTTATACTATGCACATATAGTATCTTCAAATCATACACCTAGTATGATCCCATACAAAGCTCCTTTACACAAAATCGATTATTCCAAAAATCGATAATTTTCAAACTAGGCTTCCAAATTCAATATTGATTTTATCCAAAAATCAAAAGCCTTTTCAAATCCAAAGGTTCCCAAAACCTTTTTTCAAAATCCTCATATGATCCTTTATATATATAGATATATATAAAATCCTTGATAAAAATCTTTGGATCATTTTAAACTTGTATAAAATCTTTTTATACTTCAAAACACCTTCAAAAATCCTTTTCTTCTGGCAATATATTCAAAAAGGGAAGTTTTATTTTATAAAACAAAGATATTTACTTTGTTTACTCAAAATCAGATATTCAAATTTGATTACTCCTTTCAATATCAATTTCATTCAAATCCGTACGATGTACACATATCATCTGTATGCTATACCAATCTGATCGCTCACTTGATTACACAATTTCATTTCCGAACTAGTATCGTCCACCCGACTTCCTAGTGCGGACACAGATCTGGTTTCTTGATCAGAAACCGTCATTCTCCTTGCATAGTCATAACTATGATAGAGAATATCCAGAACCAATCAACAATCCATATCCAGGTTCGCCGTCGTAAATCGAGTGAAAAATCCCACTTGGATCGATATATCTATCTCGAAATTCTGTGCTCGAATCTGGATCAAATCACTATGCGAATAGAATAACATACGTACACCCTACGTATTTATCTTTATTGGCTCTTAGCCAAATCAATTCCATTTCTATTCACATTTACTTTGATTTCATTCACTTACTCTCAATTGCTTTAATCTATTTGGATTATCACCTCTATTCTTATCTTGATTGGGTATTTAACCAATAACAGTTTGAACTCCGATCAGTTTATTTAAAAAATAGCTTGAAAAAATTAAAAAAATAGATAAGTAGTTGGAAAATAATTACTAGTTTGTAAAATAGGTGTAATATAGTTAGAAAATAGTTAAAATAATTATAGAAATTTTAGATAATTGCAAAATAATAGTAAGATAATAATTAGTTTTGTAAAATAGTTGGAATATAGTAATTAGTTTATAAAACAGTTGGAAAATTGTTTAACAGTTTCAAAAATAATTGTAAAATAAGCATAAGATAATATGGCTTTTAAAAGAAAGGTTGTGTATATATATTGAATAGTTTGGAAAAATAGGTTTATATTAAAAACAATTTGTATTAAAAATAGTTCAGAGTCAAAACTGTTCAATTCCCAATCTCCGCTTTCTCTAGAATTGACTCAGTTACAATTCAATTTTAAATATCTTCAATTTAAATTTCCCCCTTCATTTAAATTGACCCAATTCCAATTTAAATAACTTCAATTTCCATTGAAATTGATTCAACCCCAATTCAAGTTGAATTAACCTCAGTTTCTTTCCAAATTTAACTTTATTCAACCTTGATCTCAAATTCTACTAATTCAAATAAATTTCAATTGAACTAGTTTCAAATTTCAATTTATTTCAACTCCAGTTTGAATTAATCCCAATCTCAAATTCCATTTCTAAATCGAGTTGAATTATCCTTGATTTCCTCCTAAATTCAATTCAAATTCCATTTGAATTTAAAAACTATTCAACTTTAATTACAATTCCAAATTATTTGAATCAAATTTCAATTCAAATTTTTCCATTTGAATCTTATACTTATACATCTTTAATCACAATTTCAATTAATTCAAATCAAATTCAATTTGAACTAATTTCAATTCAAATTCCAAATTTAAACCATCTCGAATTATATAAATTCGAGTTAAATTTTCAAATGTTGATCTAATTCCTTTAAATCAATTTACCTTTCAAGTTTTTTAAACAATTTAATTTTGAGTCAAATTCTCAAAATTCCATTTTAAATTACCTTTACTTAACTCATTACGAGGTTCAAGTAAGAGTTTCAAACAATTTTAATTTACAATTTCATTTCTTAACATTCAAATCTTAAGTTCAAAGGAATTCCACCTTGAAATTTCCAAATCAGGTTGATCATTCCAACTTATTTAACTCTTCCTCAAGTTAAACTTAATTCACTTAACCTGGTCAACCCCACCAAATTTGAACTTCCATTTCAAATTTTAAACTTCTCATAAATAATCTTCCCACTTATTAAGTTTAAAAAAACCTATCACTATGGGTATCATATCTCATTCCAAATTCAAAACTCAATATTTAGAGTTTATTTCAAACCACCTTTGATATTATGTATATCCACATATATACATATTAATTTTTTTTACATACCAAGTTATACTTTAAAATTTTAAACCACCTCTGGTTTTTAATTCAAAACAAATTTCTTTAAATTTTCAAGCAACTCTTGTTTGAAATAGGACGATTTCATTCAAATGCATTAAAGAATATTATTTACTGTTTCTTTCAATTAATTCGTCATTAACTAATTCCAATTAATCACATTCGGTAATTAACTTATTTCTTAATTACCTTCATTAAGTTATTATCCTTATCCTTAAACCTTTCCCAAATTCAAGATTTTAATTTCTGTTTGAATCTATTTCAAACTTTAACTTTATTTAATTTCAGTTTGGTTGTATTACATTACTCCTTGATTTAATTCTAATAATTTAACAACCAATCACCTTAATATTTATTAGAAAGAAATATTGCTTTATATATCAAAATATACTTTTATATAAAATCATTTAAAATCTTTATATAAGAAAATAACAAGTACGTTCTCATATAGATATACACTGAACACATTCTAGGGTACCATTGACCCTATCCTTAATGAGTAATCCCAACAGAGCCAAGGTTCTCGCTTAACCTTCGGCTCTGATACCAAATGTAACGACCCGGAAATTCGAACCCGGAAATTCCAGATAGTTAGTGGAAAGAAGAAAGAGAAAGAGGAAGAAAACAGCAACAAGTCACAGAAAACTCACATTCGCAGCGGATCAAATATAATGTCAAATAAAATAGCAGTTATACAAAGAAAACTCTATCTGTTAATTTACATTTAAATACATCAGAGTTACACATATACATAAACACTGGACAAAACAATCATGTCCAGATACAACAATATCATAGTGGAAACTCTCCATACGTCCCTGCCATCCAACTCGCCTCCTGAGCTCCAGAACTTCCTTACCTGAAAAAAACTGTAATACTCGGTCTGACCCGAGCATTACATCAAAGTAACACCCGGGTCAGGCTGGAAACCAGCGTGAGTAAACCCATCTTAACAAGGAATACAAAAAGTATACAACTTATATAAACCCGGGGTAACTTGAATCAATTTATAACTTCACAAGTCGTTATAAACATCACTTATATCACACATCAATTTCTAAGTACCAAAACTTAGATTAAACGGTCCAATTTACTTAAAACATTCCATTTCAGCTTATAAATTTCACATATCAATTTATAAAAAAAATCGAAGTGGTTTCGGGTATTTGCTAATACCCGACTCCGGTCTCTTCGAATCTAAGGTCATCTTAAACCAAGTTATTCAGGTGATTAAATTCAACTACTAGATGTCACTTTACATAGCAATAACATAGATAACATCACCCATTTATCATTGATATAACCCATACTATATTAATAAGATGTCAAAGCTCATCATCCACTAGATATCATTCAATTTATTCAACAACCATCATCCATAAGCAAGCATTATCCATTCAAATCATAATTAATCATCTAATCCTGCTTAATTAACCATTAATTAATTTTCTATCATTAATTAATTCATTGTTCCTTGATTACCTTATCAATCAACCAATTAATCTCTAATCATAGATTAATCGTCCTTTAATTATCAATTAATAATCGTTAATTATTAACTAATCTCCTTTAATACAAAGTAATCTATCCTTAATTTACTTTATAAATCAATTAATTAACCTCTAATTTACTGATTAATTACCATCAACTATTGATTAACAACCGTAATTATTAATTAATATCTCTTAATTCAAATTAACAAATCAATTAATTAATAAAACTTAATTATTAATTAAGAATCTTAATTACAATTTAATTAATCCATAATCGCAGTTAATTAACTTTTAATTAATCGATTTATAATCCCTCACTTAATTATTACTTTACAAATTAATAATTCTTAATTAATCACATAATTAATCCTTTATAATTAATTTATCAAATTAGTTAATTACACTAACTATTCCAAAACCTGATAACCTTAATTATCTTAAGACAAAACCTTATCTTATAAATACCTTAATTACCACTTAACAACTTCTAAATAAATCCCGAGAATGAACTCGAGCTACCCGATCAAGTACTTGAAGCTGACTTCGAGACCTTCACATTCCCAATTCTCTGACACGCACCGCCATCACGTGCACATGCACCATCACCTGAGACGATTCCGGCCATCGATGACAACATCGTCAAGTCACCCAACATCCCTGCGAACAACAATGATCATCCAACATCATCTCCAGCCTCGACTCAAAATCGAGCATTCCAGATGAATGGAAAACACAATTTATCTCTTCAAAATTCACGAACACCACTCGCGTGACCAATGCCTCGAGTCGCTCCTGCAACCATCTCAAGCAATGCTTAAGAATGAAATTATATAATTATCCCGTTATAAAATTATACTACACAATATAAATTAAATATCAGAATTACCAGTTTAACAACATATGCTGATACTTACTTCTTTAAAACTTGATAAACATTAAACGTTTATTCATCCAGGAACCTGAGACACGCCTCAAATTTTCCGATGCAAACTCACGTTCTCGTACTCGATACACTTCGAGTTCGATTCGAAGACATACCACAACTTTCCCGTTCTTCCCCTCATCCTTAAATCTCCCCAATCTCAGTCGATACCAAATGTACAGCTGCAAGCTTGTGCACGTGCACATCATGCCGGAGCAGTAGCAATCGCCTATGAACCCATCGCCGAGTCGTTGTCGTCCCTCTCATGAACCCCGACCACCCAGATCAGCGATTATGAAAGCCAATCAAATTCGAACCCCTCGACCCAAATATCTGAAAACATCCTGATCGGAATTCCATCCCTCGCCGCCGATCTGGACCTCAATGAGCCTTGCCAACCTTACTCCGGCATCATTTTGAACCCCATCATCTTTTCCACTTGCCAAGGTCGAATTCGATGCATCATCGTCGTCGAGCGAAAACTCAGAAGCGTCGTGACCAAACGAACCGCTGTACCCTATTTAGACTCGTATCGCCACCACGACCATCAGTACAACCCCTAGCCATTTTTCCTACCATCGCTGATTATCACCCTATCTCCTGCCTCTGTCCTGACATTTTCGATCATCCAGCCCACCAGGAAATGGTCAAGATACCAATTACGTTCAACAGTTAATATCCCAAAATCCGTTGTCCTAAACTTTATGATTATACCTTTCAGAAAATCATTATTTCCGAAATCAATCTAGGTTATATACTTAAATTTCAATTTATCCAATTCGAGATTTTTTTATAAGTTCATTTCACTTTTTTTTTCTGTACATTTTCTTTTTCTTGAAGAATCATCTTTTAATTTTTTTTCCTAGAATTAATTTAGATTAAATACTTTGTCAAATCAAGTTTTATCTAAACTTTTAGGTCTAAAAAGAATCAAAGAAGAAGAAGATGTTGAATTTTATCAAGGTTTAAAATCCTATACAACTATAATAGAGCCAGTATTTAAATTTCAAACCTGCACATCCAAATTGTTCAGATAATTATATCTATGATCTATATTAAACCATCATGCAGTCCATTTATCACACTATATTCAAACATTAATTGCATGCATCCAGATTCAAATCAGATTTAAACTTTTTTTTAAAAAAAGAAGTTGTTTACTCACCTCATATTCAAGAACAGAGGACTGAAATGTTTTTGATCCTGAGCTGTTAATCAGCAACTTTGAGTTTTAAACAACTACTTCAAATTAGAAGGCTGAGGCTTAATACAACTGAATCGAACTGCATGCCTTAGATTTTGCAACTGGATTGCTTCAGGTTGAAAATTTGCAGTTGCTATCTAATTTATCTTCTTCTTCTTTTTTTTCTTCCAGTTTTGATAGTTTTAATCCCTGATTCCTCTGGTTTACTTCTTAGCTTGAACAGAGATGATCTTGCTAGATTACAAGTTGAAGTTTGCTTTGATTTTTATTTTGATGATTTCAGGTTTTGAAGAAAACTACAGTCTTTGATAATTTTTTCTTTTCTTTTCTTTCATGATTAAGAGAGTGAAGATGGAAGAAGAAATGGAGATGAAAGATACAAGTTAATATAGGTTTAAATTAGATTTTGGTAAAAATAAAAGAAAATTAAAATAGAAGTTGACACTTGTCATTATACATACTTAATTTGTTAACATACGTAATTTCATGTAAAATTATATATATTTCTTTATATTTTTATAAAGCTTTTCTATTAATATGATATGTTTATATATATATATATATATATATTCATTAACCCATTTCCTCTTCACTTTTATTTATACCTTTAAAGAAAATTTTTAAGATATTACTTTGAATTTTCAAAATTGAATTCTATTTAAAATCAACTTATATATACACAAAATCAAATACATATTTTTTTTTCTCTTGTTTTGAATGCTTGAATAAAATTGAAAAGAGTGCGAATTTTTTTTGTCTTTCTTAATATTCAAAGATGAAAAGAATATTAAAAAGAAAATGACACTTGTAACAAATCCTAACACTTGTCATTAATATTAGTTAATCACCCTACATTTGTTATTGTATGTATTAACCCCTTTACACTTGTACTTATGCAATTATTTTAAAATGTTAATAAAAGCTTTTATATTTATTTTCTATAAATAAATACTTTCTTAATTTATGTAGATAAATTCCTTTTATGAAAATATTATAAAACAAATCCTATTCTAATAAAATCTTAATCATGTATTATATAGCTAAATTATTTTAAGATATATATTCTTTGAGTTCAAATTTTTAAATCCAAATTCAAATTCAATTTTAATTTAAAATCCAACTTAAAAATCAATTCAAATAAATATATATATACTGATTTAAACAAACATATTATTAAATTTATGTTGAAGATAATAAGTTTTTGTCTATTTTAAATAATCACATTAGGAGATTATTAAATAATTATTTTCCCGGACATGAATATTGATTTTTAAATTTATTTGTTTCATTCTTAACAATCAGTATTTAAATTGTTAAAATTAGTATTTCTATTAACTAACCTAGTTAATTATCAATTTACAGATACTCAAAATTCAGGTTATCACAAATCCAGATCAAGGAGAATTCTAATGAAGGATTTCAAGCTCGAATGAGTATGATTCTATAATTGATTCTACTCATTCTAGGGTATTACTACCCTATCTCTAATGACTTTTTGCTCCATATGCTAAGTTTTGCCTAAACCAGAGCTCTGATACCAACTGTAACGACTAGCTATTTCAAACTATTCAAATCGACAATCATCCACTCATGTCAGACTTGAATTTCTCAAAACAACAAATAGTTAATTTATATTTGACAAAACTTAGCATATACAGTAAATAAATCAATCACAGAATCATGGATACAGAGTAATAAAACAATAAGCAGGAAAACAATAAGCAGTTTGAACACTAACAACAAGAAATAACTGAGATAACTACAAAAATGAATTTATAAGAGATAGATCTTCAAGCAAAGCTCCAAACTCCAAAGGTGAGTCGAATGTTGTGACACTTAGTCTGACCCAAGCATAAAGCAAAACATGAACCACTCGAGTCAGGATTAACATTCTTATACTAGTAAATTCAGCTCAAGTGAAATGTCCACTGAAATATAGAATAACTTAAAGGATGTTCGGGATTCCCATCCTTTAAGGATCCGTTAAACTATCTACATACATAGTACAATACGCTACATAGATAATGTCTATAGTAAAGTAAACTATTAAAATAGCATCAACTCATTACATATAACCCCTTTAACACATTTTTATATATTCGTGTAGTCTATACAGATACTATAACCCCACAAAACTAATGGGATAATCAAGGAGCAATCCTAGGTACGGTACAAAACAAACTCGTAGAGGGCGCGATAAGGCATGCGACAAGGCACGTGAGGCAATGCCTAGAGTAGGATTCTACCGTTTTGCAAAACCTTGCTGGTGGTAATGCATAGCAGCTATGACCGCCCATCACGAGACACACTCCCAAAATCAATGATGGTATCGAAGAAATGTACCCAATCGGAGGTGCGACCTCACTTGACCCAAGTATAGCTTCTGTTTTAGCCATATAGAATCATCGCCAAACCATCCTACTTCATTCTGGAATCTCCACCACGTGCATAGTTGTTAAAGTAGTTTCGGTATTGGTAGAGAGTATGACAACATCTGATCCCGGTCCCTTTAACAAACAAACGCTTATTTCACACCGTGGTCATTTATATTTCAAACAGTTTATACTTCATATCAAAATATCATAATGTTTTTAAAATCCATATCACTTTCAAATTCATATTCACAAAATAGTTTAACCCATCATATTAAATATATGCAATTGAATCCATTAAACTAATCATAACAGTTCCCACTTAAACAATTTGAATATTTAAAAGTAGTTTTTTTATATATATTAAAATAGTTTATATTTAAATAAGTTATAGATAAAAATAATTTTGTATTAAAAATAGTTTATGTTTAAATAAGTTATAGATAAAAATAATTTTATATTAAAAATAGTTTATATTCAAAGAGTTTACGAAAAAAATAGTTTCAAATTAGAATTGTTCCGTCCAATCCCACAAACCTGTTGAATATGCGCTTATATGTTTTTGTTTAATGATAATAAACATATATATATTCATTTAAATGTATTTGGTAATGTATTATTTTGTTTTTCATAGATTAAATAAATATTTGTTGAATAAAATAAATTACACAGAATTTGAATTTGAATTCAAACAGAACAAGTTACATAGATTTTGAATTCAAATAGAAATTTTATTCAAACAAATATTTATTACAATCTTGAATAGTACAAATTCATGCTCTCACTATACATATACATTTTTGATTACATCACGATTACATCACAATTTGATTTACATTAATAACCTCACTACGTATCACTCACACTCGTATTTTGTCTTCAACTGCATTCCAGTTTGAATCCAGCATCTGAGCAATCTGCAAAAATATTCACTAACGCAGTAAAATTGAAAAAGAAATATTTTTGCAATATAAAATGAAATACGATTTTTGAAAATATGGTTTGCCTCAGTTATTTGGGTTGTACGTCATCATTCACACTTGAATTCATCACAAAGTCGTGCATATAGATATTACAGGGACTGGTAATCATAAGTGGCTGCAATACACACGTGTACATTCATACACGTGTGCACTGCCTCGCCAACTCGTGTGCGCAGCCAAAAATAGCAAGTGTGCAAGCACAACTTCAACAAACAAGGCAATGCACTATGCAATGTACAACAAGTCCAGCAGCCCAAATGAACAACAAAGGGTCAAAGCTCAATGCACATGAAACCAAAGGCCGAGCAATTGATATATGGTGATGTAGTCAACAACTACACAACTGCAAGTACAGTCAAGTCAAATGGAACTCAACAAAGCAGCTCAAGTAACAAAACTCGAGTGCAGCAATTCAGGCCAACACAGCAATGCATGAAAGCAAAGCATATACAGGAATGCACCAGAGTGTAGGCAACAGGTTCAAAGCAACCGACCGAAGTAAACAAACTAGAAGACACACCATACAACATACGCAATATGAAGACCACCAGTACACAGTGATACAAGGCAACAAGTACAACACTGTACAAACTCAAGATGACAAGTTCAACAAAGACCAAGTCAAAATGGAAGCAGTAATTCAAGGTAAACTAGCAACAAACATGAAGTGAATCATGTCAAAGGCAATACACGAGAGCATACAAGTGCAGACAACAGGGCTCAAACCAGTGTCAACAAAATAGCAATTAAGCACATGTATGCAGACCAGTCAAGTAAATGATGAACAAGTGCAAACCAAATGCTCAAGCCACCAAGAATCAGAACAATAACCAATGAACAAAGAACAGAGACCACAAAGAAATGCATGTCACCAAGTTCAACAACATACTTCAATGACTAAAATATGACAATGCAAACTGAACAACAGATCAGACATGACCAAAGAGAAGTAGGTCAAGCAACTGAAGGCAACAGGACTAGAGCAACAAAGACCAAAGCTACAACCTCAAATGAAGTACAAAGCATGCACATGAACAACATGACATGAACAATGCAACTGATCAAAACAACGTCGCAGTAAACATGCAGGTGAACAGAAGATAGTGAGCATATACTTATGTATAAAATGCAAGGTTCAGGTCTACAGAATGGGAATGAACTCGACCGAGTACAGCATGCACAGAATGCAATTCGAAGAAATATAGCAGCAACTACAGGTAATCAACAAGTTGTTGCCGTGTGAAAAAGTTCAGCAATGCAAACTAAAACCCAACAGTACAAATATACAAGTGAAAGGACCAAGTGCACGACTAGACCAAGTGCAACTGGATTACAGCACGACCAAATGGCCAAGATGAAAAACCAGAGTTCAATACATATTCGACAAAGCATCACAAGCATATCAACTTAGCAACAGCCAGTCCAATTAACAAGTTCGAGCATTATAAAGAAACAAAGTACAAATGAACGAAGTTCAACAGTACAGAGAATTCGAATTCATGACAGTGAGTCAAATTCGTATCTTTGTTTTTGAAATGGTCAGAGAATTAAAAAGGGAAAGGTTCTGCCTTTTTATTCAAGAAGAATCGAACGCATGGAAATCAAAGCCGTGAACAACAAGTTGAAATTATATCGGGAAAGTCGTGTGCATCAAGCATTAGAAAATTAGGAAAGTGATGAAGTCGTGAATTAATATAAATATCAAACCCAATTTACATCATCGGCATCGAGTTAAAATCGAGTTCAATCGAAGCAAGCAATCAAACGAGCAACAAAAGAAACTACATACCGAAATCATCAACAACTCGATCATCAGAGAACGAGCTAGCAACAAGAATCAATTATCAGAGAACAAGCGACGCAAGCCATCAGTCATCAGAGAACGAACGTGAGAAAGATCAACACTAGTCAGAGAACCGATCATCAGAAAGCCCCAATTTTGAATCGAAGACAGAAGCCCTAAATTAGTGGCAAAGAGAATCGGCCGCATTATTCTTCACTGAGCAAAAGAGTGGATCGGGTCAAAGAATAAGGGAAGACAGTGGATCGGGTTAAAGATAAAGGGGCCGGCCTTGTTAATTACAAAGGTTTTTTTAGGGTTTTAATTATAAAGGGTTTTTAGTTTTTATTTTGAGCAAAAATCAGGGATTATAGTTTATATTTTAATTTTTGCTCCTGTTTTAATTTTTGAAGTTGTTTTTTTTCTTTTCAAGTCAAAGAATTTGTAAATCACCACCTAGGGTTTAGGTAGTGTCAGATTGTCTAGTTAGAATTAGTTCAGTGAGCAAGGTGTGCGAGTTTGCAAAGCTCTATAGGCGGGAGCAGTGTTTGCGAGTAAGCGAAACTCTATAGGCGGGAGCAGGGTGTGCGAGTCTAGTAGAGTGTTTGTGAGCGGGAGCAAAAGGGTCTGCGAGTCTAGTAGAGTGTTTGTAAGCGTGATACTGTTTAATTCTAATAGAAATCTGGGAATGCAGCAGTAGGCAGGGGTTGCCGAAGCTGGGTAAATTTTGCGTGTGATTTACTTTTCAGCATATTTATTTCTGCAGTTTATTTCTGTGTTTAAATCGAGAAAATTTTCTATAACCCTATTCACCCCCCCTCTAGGGTTAATCTAGATCCTACAAGTGGTATCAGAGCCTGGTATTTTTAACTCTAGAGTCATGAATTCTTCAAATAATGCTTTTTCTGAGGGGCAATCTATTGTTAGGCCACCCATGTTTAACGGGAATGATTATGCTTATTGGAAAGTTAGGATAAGTATTTATCTTAGTTCCGTTTATTATGATGTTTGGGATATTATTGAAACTGGCTATAAACCTCCTACTATAATCGTTGGTGATACTGAGATTCCTAAACCTAAGGATAGGTGGGATGCTAACGATAAGAGATTGAAAACGACAAATGCTAAAGCCATGAATGCTTTGATATGTGCTCTTGATAAAAATGAATTTAATAGAATTTCTCATTGTACAACAGCACAGGAAATTTGGCACACTTTGGAGGTGACACACGAAGGAACTTCTCAAGTCAAGGAGTCTCGTCTAGCCCTATTCAGCAATGAATACGAAAACTTTGTGATGGACAAAGGCGAGAGCATAAAGGACATGTTTGGACGCTTTTCAACTTTGGTGTACAATTCTAGAGCGCTTGGGAAGGTCTTCACTGAGGTAGAGCTTGTGCGGAAGATATTACGAGCCTTACCAATGAACTTTGAGGCAAAAGTCACGGCAATACAAGAATCGAAAGATCTGAGTAAACTAAGCATGGAGGAGTTGATTGGCAACTTAATGACATATGAGCTTGAGCTAAAAGCAAAGGAAGAATGCAACAACTCCGAACCAAAGAAGAAGACGATTTCCTTAAAGAGCAAAGAAGAGAGTGATGAAGATGAAGAAGATCCAATTGAAGAGCTTGCAATGGCTGTCAATAATCTTAGAAAATGGTCGAGATTCAAGCCACGCAAGAAGAAAACAAGTCGTAATAAGCCAAAAGATTCTGACAATTCCAATAATGAACCGACGTGCTTTAACTGCAAGAAGCCCGGACACTTCATACAAAAATGCCCACTTCTCAAAAACAACAAAGGAAAGAAAAAGACGAAGAAGGTATTTGCAGCGACTTGGGATGATGAAGAAGGAGAGGAAGTTTCGGATAGCAGCTCAGAGGAGGTTAACTTGTGTCTTATGGCGAAATCAGAATCAGAAGCAAGCTCTGAGGAATCTAGTGAGGCAGGTGAGTATTCCTATAGAGATCTTGTTTTTATGTGTCTTGATCTCACCAAAGTAGTTGATGCCCTTGAATCTAAAATTGAAAAACTGAAAACTGATAGGAGAGAACTTGCTCGTGAAAATTTTAGGTTAGAAACTGAACTTGAAAATATTGAAAACCTAGAATGTAAAAGATGTAAAGTTTTAGATTCAGAATTGACAAGACTTAAGAATAACTCTGAGAATCTTGAAAAAGAAAACTTGAGTCTTAAGGAAATCATTGACACTAGGAAAAAGGATTTTATAAATCGATGCACCTCACTTGTCACCGAAAACACAACACTAAAAACCAAAGTCCAAAATCTTGAGAAATCTTTGAATAACTTTTCAAGAGGCGAAAAATCTTTCAACATGCTATTGGAAAATCAAATTTTTGCTAACAACAGAAAAGGACTAGGTTTTGGGAAAACACAAGTTGAGTATAATGCAAAAGGGAAGAGTGTCTTTGATAGATGTGAAATAATTGGACATCGTGTTGAAAATTGTAGTCATAGGAACAAGAACACAAAATTTATACAAATTTGGGTTCCTAAGAATTCTACAAACAAATTTCATGTCTATTGGAACAAGAATAAAAGGACTAAACAAGTTTGGGTTCTAAAGGGTTTGTTTATTCATAATGCTTCTGCCACTAACAATCATGGACCTAAAAATAGGTCACAAAAATCTTTCATCGTGTAGGTGTGGTGGCAGGCTAAGGAACAACAACGGTGTTCTCTGGAACACAACGGGCAACATAGCAAAGTTCCTTAGCCTAGTATAAAGGTGACAGAATCACAATGGGCAATCACGAGAAATTATCGTAAAGGTAAAGCAGGTGAAGGTATATTAAATGTGATAATCTGCACCATATTCTGAATTAAATCAGCCAAAATTATGATAATGATGTGATGTCTTTAATTCTGACTTATTGATATGATTTTTCTTTTGACTTGTTCTTATTTATGACCTTGATTTGTGCTTAAATGATGACCAATCAGATTTTCAACTTTGAACTAATCCATATAAATTTGTTCGGTCAAATGATGGTATTTTATTGATCCTTGATTACTCATGCTACACGTAGATATATTTTGACATTTTGGTCACTGCTTGTAAATTTGCACGATTTCAAATTTCATGTGAAAGCTGTTAAAAAGGATTTCAAGAAATTGTTTTTGAAATAATTATGATGTTGATTGACTGTTGATTACTCATGAATATAATTGTTTATCCTATGGTTTTTGAAATTAACACCATGATATTTGTTTGAGTATGAACATGGCTTCATTTCAAATTTCATTCTGAAATAGTTTGTTGAAATTTCACAATCTGGTCTTTGACATCCAACGAGTGAATATTGAGTGAAATTTAAATTCAGATGCAGATTACACTGGTAATATAGTTGATAGAAAAATTACTAGTGTAACGTGATTAATTTTTGAAACATTCATTTGCTGCATCGTTTTTCATAGAAAATATCTGCACATTTTTCATTTTAAATAATTTTCATTTAGCAGAATTTTTTTTCTCATATAACTCTTTCGAGAAAATAATTGTTTGACCATATTTTCAGATTAGTCATTTTTATTTGAATTTAAATGACAAATTTTGACTAATCTGACTCCCTGCTAATTATCAAAAAGATAAATAGTGATTGAAAAGGTGATAAGTGTTGATATTTAACATACATTACTCAAGAGAGTATATTTTGAAAATTTCTTTAGGAATTAAAACAAGAATTATAAAACTTTTTGTTGGGTAAAGATTTCATGACCATTTCTATATCTATCATTATTTCTATTGACCATGGTTTATCAAATATTCAATATAGTTTGTCGATATGTGGTACTATAATCAGGAATCATTTGTTTTTCATGTCATATTTTTTTTAAAAAATAAATAAAAATAAATATCCAAAGTATTCACTCTCATTTAAAAGTCCTCACGGTTATGCATGGGTGAATTACTTGGTTTTTTGATTATGTGCTTCCATGCTCATTTAAAAGTCCTTACGGTTATGCATGTATGGAACGCATATCAAAATTAATTGATTAAATAGACAAGTTGATTCTAATCTCATTTAAAAGTCCCCACGGTCATGCATGGTTAGAAGATACTTGATTTCATTTTTAAAATTAAATTCGAATACTACTAATCTCATTTAAAAGTCCTAACAGTTATGCATGATTAGTAGATATTCAAATTCCTGATATAAATGTACCACAAGAAGATTCAACTGTATGATTTTATATGAACATCATATCCATCATTTCTAAAAGTGGAATATGCGCCTAACAAGGGTAGTTATGGTTTTTGTTTGATTCTTATTGAAGTTTAATATTTATATTCAATTTGAGATTAATGTTGGATTAATATCGATCACTTTATCTCTATTTTTCTCTCACACTATTATTCTTTTGCTGATAACAAAAGGGGGAGAGAAAAGTTAAGATTTTGTCAAATAGAATCAAGCAAAGGTCAAATAATTTTCCCATATGCATCTAGGCTTATTTGAGTATTTCTATTTGTATGCATATATGTAGGGGGAGCATCATGTAGAGAGGAAGCAGTTAAATAGGGGGAGCAATTAAAGTATATCATTGATCAAATACATTTAACACATGTACAAAATCTTAAATATATGTTTGTTATCATCAAAAGGGGGAGATTGTTGAATATGCGCTTATATGTTTTTGTTTGATGATAATAAACATATATATTCATTTAAATGTATTTGGTAATGTACTACTTTGTTTTTCATAGATTAAATAAATATTTGTTGAATAAAATAAATTACACAGAATTTGAATTTGAATTCAAACAGAACAAGTTACGTAGATTTTGAATTCAAACAGAAATTTTATTCAAACAAATATTTATTACAATCTTGAATAGTACAAATTCATGCTCTCACTATACATATACATTTTTGATTACATCACGATTACATCACAATTTGATTTACATTAATAACCTCACTACATATCACTCACACTCGTATTTTGTCTTCAACTGCATTCCAGTTTGAATCCAGCATCTGAGCAATCTGCAAAAATATTCACTAACGCAGTAAAATTGAAAAAGAAATATTTTTGCAATATAAAATGAAATACGATTTTTGAAAATATGGTTTGCCTCAGTTATTTGGGTTGTACGTCATCATTCACACTTGAATTCATCACAAAGTCATGCATATAGATATTACAGGGACAGGTAATCATAAGTGCCTGCAATACACACGTGTACATTCATACACGTGTGCACTGCCTCGCCAACTCGTGTGCGCAGCCAAAAATAGCAAGTGTGCAAGCACAACTTCAACAAACAAGGCAATGCACTATGCAATGTACAACAAGTCCAGCAGCCCAAATTAACAACAAAGGGTCAAAGCTCAATGCACATGAAACCAAAGGCCGAGCAATTGATATATGGTGATGTAGTCAACAACTACACAACTGCAAGTACAGTCAAGTCAAATGGAACTCAACAAAGCAGCTCAAGTAACAAAACTCGAGTGCAGCAATTCAGGCCAACACAGCAATGCATGAAAGCAAAGCATATACAGGAATGCACCAGAGTGTAGGCAACAGGTTCAAAGCAACCGACCGAAGTAAACAAACCAGAAGAGACACCATACAATGTACGCAATATGAAGACCACCAGTACACAGTGATACAAGGCAACAAGTACAACACTGTACAAACTCAAGATGACAAGTTCAACAAAGACCAAGTCAAAATGGAAGCAGTAATTCAAGGTAAACTAGCAACAAACATGAAGTGAATCATGTCAAAGGCAATACACGAGAGCATACAAGTGCAGACAACAGGGCTCAAACCAGTGTCAACAAAACAGCAATTAAGCACATGTATGCAGACCAGTCAAGTAAATGATGAACAAGTGCAAACCAAATGCTCAAGCCACCAAGAATCAGAACAATAACCAATGAACAAAGAACAGAGACCACAAAGAAATGCATGTCACCAAGTTCAACAACATACTTCAATGACTAAAATATGACAATGCAAACTGAACAACAGATCAGACATGACCAAAGAGAAGTAGGTCAAGCAACTGAAGGCAACAGGACTAGAGCAACAAAGACCAAAGCTACAACCTCAAATGAAGTACAAAGCATGCACATGAACAACATGACATGAACAATGCAACTGATCAAAACAACGTCGCAGTAAACATGCAGGTGAACAGAAGATAGTGAGCATATACTTATGTATAAAATGCAAGGTTCAGGTCTACAGAATGGGAATGAACTCGACCGAGTACAGCATGCATAGAATGCAATTCGAAGTAATATAGCAGCAACTACAGGTAATCAACAAGTTGTTGCCGTGTGAAAAAGTTCAGCAATGCAAACTAAAACCCAACAGTACAAATATACAAGTGAAGGGACCAAGTGCACGACTAGACCAAGTGCAACTGGATTACAGCACGACCAAATGGCCAAGATGAAAAACCAAAGTTCAATACATATTCGACAAAGCATCACAAGCATATCAACTTAGCAACAGCCAGTCCAATGAACAAGCTCGAGCATTATAAAGAAACAAAGTACAAATGAACGAAGTTCAACAGTACAGAGAATTCGAATTCACGACAGTGAGTCAAATTCGTATCTTTGTTTTTGAAATGGTCAAAGAATAAGGGAAGACAGTGGATCGGGTTAAAAATAAAGGGGCCGGCCTTGTTAATTACAAAGGGGTTTTTTAGGGTTTTAATTATAAAGGGTTTTTAGTTTTTATTTTGAGCAAAATTCAGGGATTATAGTTTGTATTTTAATTTTTGCTTCTGTTTTAATTTTTGAAGTTGTTTTTTTCTTTTCAAGTCAAAGAATTTGTAAATCACCACCTAGGGTTTAGGTAGTGTCAGATTGTCTAGTTAGAATTAGTTCAGTGAGCAGGGTGTGCGAGTTTGCAAAGCTCTATAGGCGGGAGCAGTGTTTGCGAGTAAGCGAAACTCTATAGGCGGGAGCAGGGTGTGCGAGTCTAGTAGAGTGTTTGTGAGCGGGAGAAAAAGGGTCTACGAGTCTAGTAGAGTGTTTGTAAGCGTGACACTTTTTAACTCTAATAGAAATATGGGAATGCAGCAGTAGGCAGGGGTTGCCGAAGCTGGGTAAATTTTGTGTGTGATTTACTTTTCAGCATATTTATTTCTACAGTTTATTTCTGTGTTTAAATCGAGAAAATTTGTTATAACCTTATTCACCCCCCCTAGGGTTAATCTAGATCCTACAAAACCGATTCAAATCAGCTTTAGTTCCAAATTCAATTTGAATCAATCTTAGTTCATCGGTTACAATTCAATTCAAATTCTCAATAAAACCATTTTTAATTTATATTGATTTCAAATATAGATTTGAGTTACAAATTTAAACCACTTCCAATTCAATAGATTTCAAAGTATACATATTCAAACAATTTACAATAGCTTAATTTGATAAATTTTATTTACATTTCAAAATTCAACTTTAATCTTATTTAAATTTGAAATATTCACTTAATCATTTTTAGTAACATTCAAATAAAAAATCATATTACAAACTTAAGTTAATATTAAATATTCAATTTCAAATTTATTTAAAGTTGAAAATATTCGTTTAATCCCTTTTTACCAAATCAAGTTATAAAATCACACTTTCAGAATCTTAAAATCAATAAGTTCAAATCAATTCTTATTTAAAATTTGTCTTTCCAACTTACATTTACTTAAAGTTAATACAAAAATCTATTTTTAAATATTAATATAAATTTAAATAAATACTTAACGTATTTTATAAATTATTAGTTACATTAAGTTATTAATTAATTTTATTATATTAGCTATTATTAAATTAAATCTTATTATTATTAAATCTATTTTAAATCCTGTTTATATATTTTAAAATAATAAAGTTATAAGTAAAATTTTATAATTTTCATTTTAAAACTTAACTTATAATTTTAAAATATCCAAAACGTATAATTTTAAAAATATAAATGTTACATATATATTAAAAATATTTATAGTATATTTCAAAAATCAGTATTTATCAAAACCTATATATTTCCTTTTAAAACTTTGGAAATCATTTTTAAAAAATAGACCAACGGTGTCTGTATATAATTTTCTATCCTATGGTCATGCGATACGGATATTTATTATTTCAATCCACAATTTAAATTTAATATTTGATGGGTATACACCATTTCAACCCGCAATTCCAAAATTTCAAAATCATTGAAAATTTCTTAGGTTTATCATTTCAACCCATAACAATTTCTTCCAATCTATATGATCGTTCAAGTATGTATTATTTCGACCATTGGCAATTCCAAATCAACAGGGAACTTGCAATGTGGGAACCATACAATAATAATATAAAATGACATGCATATCAATAATAGGCATATATCATCATTAACAATTTAAATATAATATTTACAACAGGTTATGGTGTCATCTTTGATAGGTAAACAATTGCAGATAATGGCATTTCATATTTAATAATTAAATACTTAACAATTCAATTTTAACAACATATTTCGAACATCATTTCATGTGAATTAAATTTACAAAATATAAGAATGTTAATCGTGAGTGATCACTCACCTTTCGAGGCTAGAGAATTATATATATATATATATATATATATATATATAATGCATCTTTGGCTAGTGGTGGACGAGTTTTTTGCCAGAGCAGGCAAGGCCAAGGGTGGGTGAAGATTTGTATAGCGGAGTTGGAGAGTGGAGGGTTAGCATGCATGCGGTTTGCTGCCTGGTGGTTTTGTGATGAACGGTGGGAAATGGCTGCTTGTTCTTGGAGGTTAGAGGTCGCGGAGTGATGTGGGGCCAGGTGGTTATGAAGGTGGATGGAGTTAGCATGTTGTGTGGAGGCACTTAGGGTGCTGTTGTAGGGAGGAGGCAGTGGAAAAGGAAGAGAAGGCTCTGTGGTGGGTCCAGGGGAGGTACAAGGCTTGTCAAGTGGAGGTTCTATTCAGTGAGGGAGATGCTGTTCGGGTCTGGGCGCGTGAGGGAGAGGTGTGCATGTCTGATCTGGGGAGGAGGAGTCGTGATGAAGCACTGGGCATGGGGTTCAAGGAGGTGGGTGAAGAAAATATAGGTGTACGGTGCTGTGTTCGGTTATAAAGTTAGAGGCGGATCGGGTGAGGGTTAGCGGTGTAAGGCAACACGAAAAGATGGTTTAGGGTCGACAGAGAGAGTGGGGAAAGCGTATGGGCAGGTTAATGAATAGGAGAAGAATGATCAACAGCTGTTTCTCAAAATATAAAGAAACTTAATATATATATATATATATATATATATATTTCATTAAGTAATACAGAACGAAGAGGAGAGCAAAGTAAACGTACCATAAAATATAAAATAGAAATCGGGAACAATAATAGTCAAAAATTAAATTCAGGGAATGTAAAAATGCAAATGTCTATTGATATTATATGGTGGATAACGAATCGACAAAGAAAAAGAAAAGGCTCAATACGGTTACCGATACGGCCAACATTTTCATGGGTTTCACCGCATATCAGACGTTGAATTATAGAAATGAATATACTATGAAGATCGACATGCGAACAGAATAGCACACAGATATGAGAGATAAGATTATCCAATAAAAAATCGAATTTTCGTTGTCGAAAATGCTGCTAAAAGGCCGAAAATAAGATAGACGGAACAAGAGCAGTCCAAATTTGGCTAAACGTAAAATGATGTCTCACTCAGAAAATGATTTACGTTTTTTATTTTATAAAAATATTCAGATTTCGAAAACATTTTATTTCCATCAAATATTAACTGATTTAAATTGAAAATTGAATTTAACAACAGAACTAACATTCATATTTTCTGATGAAAATCTACCATTTGCTATGTTTAAATAGACGCATACCAAATATCTAATTTTCATCGTCAAATTTCATAGTTTAAATTTCACAAACAATTTGGTTAATTATGTTATTAAAAATCGTCAAAATCTACGAGTCGTCAAAAACATAAATGGGTTACATTTTCATTCAAAATTGTGAGTTAACTCACCTTTCATCCAAAAAACAAGCAATTCCAAGCTAACCATGTCCAACCTCTTCCTTACGATCACCTTCTTCCTTCTCCTCCTAGCTTTTCACTTGCCTTAACCCAGTGACATCCCTATTTACCTCACGGCCTATGCTCAATGGGGGATCATGGCTTCACTTCTTCCAAAAAACTAGCTAGGAGTTGTTTTAATATTGTCGCAAGGCTCCACTCCATATTTGAGTTGATTTGGATTATTTTTGCAATTATTTTCTTTAGAGATTTTGAGAAGAAGAAGACATGAAAGAGCGTGGTTTTTTTCTTTGTGAATTTGTGATTATTATACAATGGTATGCCTCTCCTTATATAGGATCAAGAATAGTGTTGCCTCAGCTTGTTCCTACCCCTCCTCAATTCTGTGTCGTGGAAGGCTTACCTCCCCCACATGCTTCATCACTTTTCCTTTACCTCACTTCCCTTAACAAATTTCCTTTATACCCTTAGTAAAATAATATCTCTTATCCACTTAGAACACTCTAGAATGTTCTATTTGCTTTATGAAGAGAAGTGTTAATTAGTTGCTAATGTGTACATTTGATCGTTAGACAAGTGTACAAGTGTTCGAACAACTTATATCAATCAAAACCTTGTTTATCAATAAATCGATTTTCGGTCACATTATCGATTATTTTTCGAAGAATATATTTTTGTAAAAAAATTTCAAAAAAAAGTTTCTAATCATTATTCATTAAATGATGTTTCACAAGGCTATAAAATCTTACCTATAACACTTAGAAAAATTTCAAAACGTTTCGATATTCGAAGATGAAGTGTTTAAATTTTCAAGTTGCTATAGTTACCGACTAGACTATCAAGTGTGCATAATGTGTTTCGTATATCGCAATGTGTAAGTTTGTTCATGGTCCTTCTATTTTAGTGGAAGCATCCTAGTAGGAGGAATCGAAGGTTGAGCCTAATTTGACTATTCTAAGGCAACCTATTCAAGCTGTTGATCGAGAAACCAAGCGACTGAGGACTAAGGTCGCGAAGTAAGTTAAGGTACAGTGGAGCGAGGATGCTCGGGAATGTACTTTGGCGACAAAGGATAGGATAAGGGAGACTTATCTAGAATTTCTTTTAGACTAGTGGTTCCTTATCTTATTATCGTATAGCATTTATATTGTACCCATTACTTGAGGTGGAGTCACTTAGTTTGCATTTTGGTTTGCAATTTTGGCTTGTATGATGTTTCAACAGTGCTTTATACACACACATATATCTTGTTTCTCCATTCTTCTTTGATTATATCTGTGTGTATATATCTTGTTTCTTCAGTCTTCTTTGATTATCGTTCTTGTTTGAATTTTGAGGACGAAATATTCTAAGTGGGGAGAATGTGGATATTCGTAATTACAAACACTTCGTATTTGAATATCGTAACTTTTGAAATATAGTTAAGTGTTATAAATATGATTTTACAACCTTGTTAAACTCTTTTTAATTAATAAATAATGATAAGAATTTTTTTTGAAATTGGTTTAAAAAAATAAATATTTTGAAGAAATATCGATAATGTGACCAAAAATCTTTTTATTGATAAACAACTTTTTATTCAATATAAGTTGTTCAAACTTTTTCTACATGCACTAAATAACTTAGGAAATCATTAATAAGAAATAAAAATATTTATCACTAAATTAATTTAGGTAATCTTCTAGAAGCTTCTATTAGGTTGAGGGAAGATAAGAGTGAAAGGAGATATTTTCTTAGGCATGGTGAAGCAAAAATAGGCACATGCAAGCACATGAAGGAGTGAGGGGAGTATGGTCAGCTAAGGGGTTAGTAGAAGGTTAGGGAACATCATTTGATGCATATAAGTGAATGCAATACCCTTGAAATCATTTTCACATTTTTAGCAAAGTTAAACTATACTCTTCATTTCTATACGCTTCATAAAATGTCTAAACTAAAATCAATCCAAAACAACTTCAAATCTCTTCAAACTCATGTATATCTCTTACAATATCATAGCAACACCATCTAGTAACTCAAAGTTTAATGATTTGGAGCACAACGCCACATACACTTCAAGAAAGTGAGCAAAAGGGGAGTCTTTGGGTCTAGGCCGCCAGCTAAGCAAGGAGAGATAGGAAGTTTGGGAGCTTACAAGGTTGTGGTAGGAAGTGGAGGCTAACATTAGCTTATTTACTTGTTCAAGAGTGAGCTAACTCACCATTTGGATGAATATGAAGTGATTGTAGTGTTGTTTAACTATAGTATATGTTGCTTGAGTTTATATTGCGATATATTATTTTGATTCTTGCTTTGGAAAGCATACGACATATATAAATGATGGGTATAGACATGTATGACATTGTATGGCTTGTTGCGTAGCCTTTAAACAAAGCATATAGGCTTTTGTTGAATATAGGTTGATCGAACTTGAGTTTGGAAGTGGTTTTATAGCGATAGTCGTTATAAATGCACTTTGAAAATGCCTTATGTTCGGCATTTTCTATGAATTTGTGTAAAGAGATCCTTAGGGATTTCTCATCATATCTGTAGTGTATTATGTGTACATTAGATACTGTAAAAAGTTGGGATTCCAAATATTTTTTTATCATATCAAAAAGCGGTAAAATTTTCATGCTTATAAAACTAGCCAATTCATAGCCATTCATAACAGTCATCCGGAGCACTTTAAAAATGCTATTCTTTACCTATGTTCCTCTTTTTAAGCATTTTAGAGATGTTTTCTTTTCTATTTGAGAGTTTAAATTGCTTTGAACTGACTTTAAACTCTCAATCTTTTTACAAATATTTTCTAACCCATAATAGAGTATTTTAAAAGCGGTTGGAATTCTTATGAATTTTTAATAATTAATTATGAATTATTAAAGTAGAAGGTTTATATTTATATAAAGGAAAACATATTATTTTGATGTTTTTAAACAAATTAGAAACTAGATATTATAAAAAATATTTAAAATAAATTTTTTAAAACCATATTATAAGTATTTTAAGTATATTAAAGTATATATAGTTTTTAGAAAATTAGTTAATTATTTTATTAAACTATTAAATACCTTAACTTATAATATCTTTTAAATGTCTATTAAATACCATAGCTTTATAAATAGATTGTTATACATGCATCTTTGTTGTTTTTAAAAGGTTTTTAAATTATAATCAAATGTTTACAATGAACTTAGGAGTGGTTAAATGGCTTAATTGTATTTATTTACTCTTTTTTTATGGAAAGTCATTAATATTATACTTAACACTAAAAGTCAATGAAGTGGGATTATCTATGTGTGAGAGTTAAGAATGCTGTTCGAGTAGGGTTTAGAAGCATTAATGCTCTTACTTACTGACTTCACTCTTGACCGAGATATAGTTAAGTTGAAAAGGTTGGAAATGTGTTAAGTATACGAAACTTGATTTCCATAAGTGATCATTTTTAGAACTAGATAGTCAACTATCGAACTTGATCAAATATTAAATTAGGAAGTATCTAAAAGCATCACGGCTTCATACGGTTTGAGATCCCCTGGAAGAAGTATTGGTATGAAATGTCTCTAGCTTTAAGAATATATATATATATATATATATATATATATATAGAAGATCCTTGATGAAGATCCTCTTTATATAGTTCATTTACTTCTAAATAAACTGGAATTGAGTTTATCAGAAATACATTGAATTAGTTTTAAAGAGTCCGAGAACAGTAATTGTTATACTTACTGAATACCACTTCAAACTAGTATATACATGTTTTGGAAGCGGTTTTGTAGTGGAATGTCATAGAGTTGAATTATCTATCCTAAGAGTAAGTCAAAGGAAGAGGTCAGTATTAACATTTCAGACTAATATTATGGAGTTAAACTATCTATCCTAAGTTTAAGTCCAAGAAAGAGGTCAACATAGGTCTTTTTCAGTCGACTTGTGCTAGAATCCATGTAGTAATTCATGATCTGTTCCAGTGATGAAGACTCGTGTGAGAGATGCCAAATGTAACCTCGATATCGAAAATGGCAGAAAATAGAGTAGGCCTCATAGCTAGTGGGTTTAGCGAACCAAAAAAGGTATATCAACTCCATATCTTGAGTATGCTTATCGACGTTGCTAGCGGGAGTTGATGATACTCGGTATCACATGTTAGGGCATGGACTGGCTATGTTTTTCCTTAAGGTATATTTTAGATACATATGATGTTCGAAAGGTAGTTTTTGACACTTGTCAAGAGGTCCTCTTCAGTTTTTTGAGGGCACCTCCATTGAAAATCCATATGCGAACATTCCTTAGAAGTTTTAGATGTACTTCCAATATTATTATATTGTGAGATGTAAGCAACAAAGCTATTTTTTTATTTATATTCTACACTCTAGACATTATCTATTATAACACTATAGTAACTTAAAAAATGGTTTAGTTTCTTTTGAGGGGAAAACTATTATAATGATTCTTACATTCTCAAAAATTACTTTTACAAGTATACATGTATCTTGAGTTTTCTCATAGCAGACTTGTATCTGACATGTGCTATTTTTCCCAAAATTCCTCATGTGGTCTTTCGAATAGGCCGAGTGAAGAAGGTTTTACTTTGGATACTTCAGAGTTCAAGAGACAAGCTAAAGTCTTCCATTATCTATCTATTTCCTTTTCTACTGCACTATAGTATGTAGGTGTCGGCATTCTAAGGATGGGAAGTTATAAAAATCCATGTTGATGTTAGTACTTAGGCTTTTGTAACTTTTAAATTACTTTGTATTTTGAAGTAATCCTTTATACTGCCCTTTTGATATTATATGTTGTTGGTTCACAGTGACATTCCGATAATATGTTCTTTCTTTTTCTATTTCCTTTCCTTTTTACTTTACTCTAATTATCTATCTTTCTAGCGCTTGCGTGTTTGGCACAAGAATATCGTAGACGTATTAAGTATCGGCATTCAAGGGTCAAAAAGTCGGGACATTACATATATGTTTGCTAATATGGTTGAAATATGTTGGAAGAGTGGGTGTCATATTAAATTTTTTACAAATTCTAAATCAAAATTCTTTTAAGGGGAAAATGTAGTAACCTGAAAAATTGGTAAATATTGCTATTAACTATTAACAGAATGATAATGTGAAAGTAATTGAATTTAATTGGTTGATTATATAAATATTTAAATAGGAGGGGCAAAATGTTCAATTTCCTAATTTTGGAATTTCATGATGAAACCAACACCATAGTTTTTTTGATTTGCACAACATTTTGATTTGCCTCGTTTGGAGTTCGTATGAAGGAATTACGGTCAAAAAGGTATTGTGTTGATTGGCACCAAGACTAAGAGTTAGAAATTTAAATTTGAGCAGACAATTTCTTTCCCTCCTTCCATTTAAAATATAATCACGTACACACTTTTCAGTTTTCAGAATTAACCGCTTGTTTTTTCTTTGTCCTTCTTCCTCTTTATAGACAAGTGCAAAAATCACCATATCTCTCTCTAAACATAATGAAATTGAGTAAGACCGGTGGCATTGCGAATCTAGCAGAAAAGGCTATGCATCTACAACAGCTTAAAAGTGAGATTCTAAAGTGAGGAGATGTAGCAGGCCACACAGCGGAGATGCACGCAGTAAATAGTGATTTTTGTAAGTGATTTATCTTTTTCTCTTCATATAATGCAGTCATAATGCTATATATATGACATGCTAGCTATATTAGTGTAGAATAACATAAATAATTAATTAAATTCAGGTTTAAATCGGTGTTTGAAGGGAATTTGACATGAATGGAAAATATAAATTGAGTATTTACTAGATTCATATGACATAATGAATATACACCCAAATTGATGAAATAAATGGTTATACAAAACATAAAAACATAGAGCTAGGAACTAAAGACATTCTTAAGGGGCCTGAGGTGGAGCGAAGGCGATTGGAGACAGAAACTATGAGAAAAACAACCATATTCAAGGCTTGGAAACTACTAGGAAAATGTGTACATCGGTGCACTAGTAACCCCAATCGCTTGATCAATGCACTATAAATTGGCCAGATTGAACCTGGAGCCATAATGGCTTATATAAAATAATAAATATCGATTTAGATCAAGTTCCAATAGTTTTTTGAAGGTGATTAAAGGTTAGTAATAAGAAAAATTATAGTGTTATGAATTTAGTGAATGTGTGTGTTGGTTTGTTGTTATTTGAAGTGGACATGTATGTTATTGTGATACAAAAACATGATACGATAATGGACGTGAATGTAAATGAACTATGATGCAAGTTGCGGACCCAGAATATGGATATGGTTATGGATGTGACAAAGGGGACCCTATAGGCTTTGGACGGTCCAGAGAAGTGAGTCTTGTACATGATTTATGTGATAATGGGTAACAGGTGGCCCTATAGGGACCGAGGCAGGTCCAAGGAAGTTAATCCAAGAGATGATGCAGTACAACTAGATTCGTACGATAGATAGGTATGATGTGACTCAATCACTAGGCTTAAGTATGACCCCCTCCAATTTTTCCCTTTTATAAGACAATTCATGCTCATCTTTTTCATATTCTATCTCAAATTACTCAAGGGTCCGTCTATTCTCACCCCGTTAATCTCTCTTCCCACTCCGTTGTTTTAAAAAAAAAATCCACCCCTTAAATTACTCTTCCCACCCCGTCTAATGTCATTACTATCCTTCTCTCAAACCCTAGCATGCCTATCCTATCTCGAACCCTAATTTGCCAATCCAAAACCATTATTCGTGCTCGCTGTTCAGTCGCCGTCGCGTGGTTCTAGTCGCCGTCGCTTTTTTCAGTGGCGCGCTATGGAGAAAGAAAGGAGGATTATGCGAACTCGAATTCTTCATGTATGCACGATTCGATGTGGCGATGGAGAAGTTATGCGAACTACGAATGTGGTTAATTAAACCCTAATTTCATCAACACGAACGAGGTTGTTGAATCAACATCGTCCGTCACGAACGTGGTTGTGACAACTTCCACGTTTCGACCGGACGAGGTTGATTAAATATTCTCGTTCATGTTGGACGTGCTTTGCTGACTTTGATACGAATTGGATTGTAATTCGTCTACAAAAAAGTTCTATTGTGTGAATACCAAGTTGCAATAGTTGAATTGCATAGCATCTTCATTTACTCATTTAACATTTAAAGGGTATAATTGAAATTCAAATTTTAAAATTTTAGTCGGAGTGTGAAGAGAAAATGCTGGGGTGTTAATAGACGGACCCATTACTCAATTCCTATTCCTCTTTTCACTTCCGTTCCTCCCTCAAGATTCTTAGATCCAAATTCTTGCAATCCATGTTATCATTCTTACGTTCAAGTACTGAAAGAACCATTGGGTTTGTTTTTTTAAATCTCAATCGTAAGAATGACGTTAAGAAATGGATCGATTCCAAGAAGGGGAAGAGAATTTGCTTTCGATGTAGGGGTTATTCGCATTATCGTAAAGACTATACGATCCAATTTACTGTTTTTGCTACAATTTATTTTCATCACAAATAAGACAAATGTTTGAGAATTTTTGTAGGTGTTTAGAAGAAGCTATCGATTATAGGACATGGTTTCTTTTTTATTTTAAAGTTATGAAACTAAAAAGAATATTGCTTGATAATTTGTGGTTGCAAATGAAGGAAGATATTGAACTCCTGGAGGAGATGTTTAAACATTTTGATGAGATCAATGTTGTGAACATTGGTCGCACTCAAAGTGAAAGTTGGTGATCCAGATAAGTTTTATGTCTCTATAGACTTTGTTAAGGAAAGTACACCAAAATCAAATTTGTTTGGTGTTGATTCGAAAAGGATTACAGATAAAAGTATTGATTGGGTTGATCATGTTGATGCTAATGTAAAGATATTAAGGAATAATTCTTTGGATGTTTCATTTTCTGATCCACTATTATGGGATCCAGAAGTTAAGCTTTGTAGATCAAATGCTCAATCTCAGGAAACAGTTAAGAGGTTTGAATGGGTGTTGGGAATCAATTACAAGTGAATGATCAAGATATGAGTAGCGTCTCTAATCTTAAACTAGATTACAAGAAAAATGGAAATCACAAAGCAAGATCTAACAAAGCAGTGGAGTTTGAAATTATTACTTCTAACAGTTTGCTTGTTTATGTTATTTGGATGAATTAGACATGAATTCTAAAGTTAGGGTGCTAGAATGTGGTGACAAGGTCAGCTCTTTGGATGAAAATATGGTGTTTAAGGATCGTTTTAACGATATTCCCATTTTTGAAAATGGTATCTTTCTCTATGATTCTGCAACAATGCACAGGGATTCCTATTTTAATATGCACAATACTACTGCAAAAGATATAGGCGATGATTATTGTCTAGTTGAGGAAATGGCAGTAGATGATGGTGGTAAAGTGGTTTTATGTGCTGAAAATTTTGGAAATGTTCACCGTATCACTTTCATCATGCACAAAGGAGTCAGTTCTCCCACTGTTTCAAAGTTGCACAACAGTGCTCATTTAGGTCAGATATGATTCAGAGATACTTGAATAAACACATGCTCTCGATATCATCAGGATTGGATCTATTAATGAATGATAATGTTTTGGCAGAGGGAAAGCTGTCTTGTTTGGTCTAGAATTCATCAAGTGGTCATGGTATTATGAATATGGATATTGTAGATAAGGCAGGGCGTATAGAGTTTTTAAATAGTAAATAAATAATTATTTTCTCTGACATAATGATTTGGATGGAGAGTACTATTCAAAGAACAAAGGATATGGAGATGGTTATTTTGACGCGGGCTAGTGGGGATAACTTGGTGAAATCTATTTCTGATTGTAGGGAAAAAGATACGAGTACTAGACAGGCTTGTGATAGAGATTATGCTAGTAGTACATTGAAGAGGAAGTATAAACATAAAAGGGATAGGTCAGGGTGCAGTACAGTTGAACCTGTAAAGCAAAGTCAGACCGATCCTAATTCAAATGATCATAGATTGGTGAGGAGAAGCGCTCATCTTCGTAGAGAGAATATTAGAGCTTCGGATAGCTCCAGTTCAGGTATGAAACCTCTTATAGGTAGTACTTATTTTTTAGCTAAGAATTCAAACCATATTTTTAATGATATTCAGTTAGATGTTGATTATATTAAAAGTAAGGAATTAGAACGGGTTAGATCGCTTGGATTATGAGATTGATTAGTTGGAATGTAAGGGTTTACAATATTTAGAGAAATATAGTAAAATTAAATCTATTTTCAAAGATAATAATATTGATATAGTTTTACTTCAATAAAATAAAATTGAGCATCCAGATTATCATATTTTTAGGTGTTTAAGGGTCATTATTTTGATCATTAGACTTATCTTCCAGCTAAGGATATTGCTGGACGTCTTATGTTAGGTTGGAAAGATAATTATGATAGACTTTTACAATTGATTATTAAAGATCATTCAATGCATTTGATATTTGTTGACATTAGTGATGATTCCATTTTGAATATTACAAATGTTAATGGACCAAAGCTAAAGGTAGACCATAGGGTCTTATGGAATAAGTATCTAGAATTTAGATCATTCGCTCTAGAACAATGGATTATAGGGTGATTTTAAAGGATTATGGGATTTTGGTGCTGTGGAAGAGTTTGATCAATTTATTATAAATGTAACTTAATTAAAGTAAAATTAAGTAATAGACAATTTACGGTGTCAAATTGTAGGGAAATTCCCTGTTGCATAGATTTTTTTATAGGCGATGAAATAGAAGACAAATATCATACTTGTAAGATGACAGGGCTTCTGAATATTTATTCAGATCATTGCCCTATTATCTTACCGTATTCTGATCTAAATGTTAGAAATAGAATATTCAGGTTTGAAAAGATTTGGTTATTAGAAGTAATTTTTAAAATCTAATTGAAAAATATGGCTTTCTTTATATAATTATACCTGTAGATTTCCAGGAAATATTGCTAAAGCATTGGCTAGTAAATTTAGAGATTTAAGATTATTTCTTCAAAAATGGATTGAAAATGTCTTTGGTATTATTAGAATTAAAAAGGAAAAACTAGTGAATGAAATCTTAAATTTAGATAAAATCAAAAAAATTAGAAATTTGAATATTTCAGAAAAAAGCGGTTTCGAACGTAAAAGAAGAATCAAAATAAAACTATTAAGCAAGAAGAAGTGAAGTGAAAACAATGATCTAGAGTTTAATGGAAGGATGAGGGCGATACAAATACTTAATTTTTTCATAAAATAGCTAATATCAGAAATATAGTAATACCATTAATTTTATTTTAACTAATGATGTTGAGATTTTTGATCAAGCAAAACATAATAAGAAGTTCACTAACTATTATAGAGATATTTTTAGAACTACAAATCTCTACTAATAATAAAGAAAATTCATTGAACTAATCTACTCGGTGTCTTTTTGAAATTCCGAAAATGCCCTTGCCCGTGTGCGAAGCATGGGCCCATACTAGTAGACATAGGATTAAAGCCTGTTGGGATATGATTTACACGAAAGATACCGAGGTTGATTTAGGAGGAATAGATGATCCATTTACGGAAGAGGAAATTGTGAAGGCTATAAAAGATATTGTTATCCCGCCTTTTGGCAAAGCCATGATACCAAAAGATCAATTGAAAACAATGGACAGTTCGTCTCAAAGATTGGTTATACTTTGCTTCACTATGGATATCGCTGAATTTTGTCCGAGCCAGGATCAGGCTATAATTGATAGGACATGACAAGCAAGATCATAAGAACCAGCATTCCAAATTTCAAGTCAATTCGAGTTCGTATGCTCAAGTTATGATGGATGTAAGTTGAAGGGAAAAGCTCCGGTTTCGTATCGATCATCATGCTCCAGATCGTACCGATCGATTTCGTATCGATCACGGGTCCCGCGGTTTCGTATCCATCGAAGAGCACCGGTTCGTATCGATGAACCTGGCTGTGTTCGAATCCACTGAGTTCGTATCGATGGACTTCGTACCCGTCATAAAGCCGCGCTTCTTATCGATCAGCACTTCCTTATTTGAATCCATCGGCGTCTCCCTACTTCGTATCCATCGGCAGATAAAGCATTTCGCATCCATCAACTGAAGCAATGGTCACCGCTTCGTACCCATCATGGGAACCTCTCTTCGAATCCATCTGGTCGAAGCACTTCGCATCCATCAGGTTACCCTGCTTCGCATCCATCAGTGATTCGTATCCATCAACGATTGCAGTTCGAACCCATGAGTAAGGCATCATTCGAATCCACCGAGTCAACAAATTTGATGATGTGTCGTCCCTCGATATGAATGGGGAGAAATACATGGAGTCGATCCGATCAACTCGGAGTGAAGACCGGATCGAGGCGAAATGTACGTGCCACGTCGTCACAGGTCCACGTGAAGAGATCAGTTCGAAGGCATCGATTCGAAATGATCAATTCGAACCAAATAGCCACCCGAGAATACTCATTTCATATCGACTATATCTCCCAATCCACTGATCCAAATGCAATGAAATTTTCACAGGAGGTTTCATACATGCTAAGGAATGTTCATACCAAATTTCATCTCGATTGGACATCGTCTTGATCGATACGAAATGATTTCGTATCGATCACAGATCGAGTCGAAACTTTCTGAGTTTGGTCGCGTGGGCCCACTCACGTGCCAGAAAAAGTCTCCCGAGATTTGAGCGACGTCTCAGCCTCCTACATCTATAAATAGAGCCCCAGAGCCTACAGAAAAAGGATCTTTTGACACTCAAGCGTCCAGACTCTGCCGGATTGAGATCTCCATCATCCTACACCATATTCTTGTTGTCAATTTCGAATTTCCAATTGTAACTTGCTGTTGATTGCTGTAACAACTTGTAATCATTGAAAGAGAATTAATATAACTGCAAAAAACTTCACATTGGACGTAGGCAATACGCCGAACCACTATAAATCGCGTGTCTGCGCATTTACTTTACTGTTATTTGGAGTTTTTGTTAGATAGTCCTCATTTTCAATTTATATTCTTCATTGTTATCTCTTCAAAGACTCCCGAAGAGTGTTGTGACCAATTTTGGTGCAAACACTTTGGCGCTTTCACTGAGAAAACTCATATTTTCTCCTGCTCTTTGGATCTATCGTACTGGATTGAATAAATCTAAGAGAGAGATCCAGATTACTGATTCAAGTCCAGATTCCTTCCATTCTATTCAGATTTGCATAAAGTCTAAGAAAGGAATTCAGCCTTCAAGATGGTTAGCACAAGGACCACCTCTAACGCTATCAATCAAGAAGAACAAGATAAACAGAATTCTGCGCCGCTACCTCCCTCTAACCAGGGCGCTACCGAACACTCGGAACCATCAGGTCCGGTAACCCAACAAGATTTTCAGCTGCTGCTCCAAAAGCTGACCCAGAGTCGGCAACAACTAGCAGAACAGCTACGCGCTAACGCTGAGCTCACCAATCAGCTGAATCGTCAGAAGCGAAGGAGACCTAGGAGAGACCATGCTTCTCACTCCTCCAGCGAAAGTTCTTCATCTTCCTATTATCATAATCGATCTCCACGACCCCGGCTAGATGGGGGTCACATACAAGCTGCTGGAAATCAACCGGCAATGACTGTTGGACAATTGAGAGTTGGTCCATCAGCTAGTTTCCAAACCAGGTCCTCCTCCCGAGGAGGTGCCATTCCTCACTGCACCACAAAATACCGCGCCATGAATGCCGTGGAAGAACCAAGGGTCGATGCCCCAAGTCAGTCAAACCCGGACAGTCGTCAACATGGGCGTGCCCCTGAACCGTACACCCCAAAGGACTACGAGCCAAGAAGGCAAGACTTGGACCATCGACAGCATCCGGTCCAACTCCAGGGTGTGGGATTCAATCACATTCCGACACGAGCCGCACAGAACGTACAAATGCCAGATCTTCTGACCATGATACGTCAGATGATCCGCGAGAGCCAGGGTCTCACAAACGACGACTGGAGAATCTGTCGAAGTCACACTCCTTTTACGGACGATATCCTTACTGCTGAACCCCCACGACGATTCAGGATGCCAACTCTACCCATGTACGAGGGAAACTCCGACCCTAACCAACATATTCTGAAATATGAATGGTCAATGAGCGCTGCCAGAGCTGATAATGCAGTGAAGTGTCGTAGTTTTTCCATATCCTTGGGGGGCATCGCTACCATGTGGTTCACTCGACTGCCACCTCGATCCATTTCCTCCTTTGACCAGTTGGCCACAAAATTTGTTGAGCAATTCCGCATGCACATCGCAAGACCGAATGGCGTCAACACTCTGTCTAGCGTCACCCAAGCTCCTGGAGAGACGCTCAGACACTACTTAGAGAGATTTCATACTGCATGTGTGAAAATTAGCAATCCGAACGATAACTCCATCCTTATGGCATTGACTAAGGGGATTGACCCCGACTCTGAGTTTGGCAATTGGTTGGCTGGAAAACCACCTGCATCATTGGACTGTTTCCACGCTAAGGCGGCTCAATTCTTGAGAAGGGAAGATGCGAGACAGTGTAGGAAGCAGAATGATGCAGGGCCAAGCACGGAAGGGATCCAAAGCAATGTCGCGATCAAACAGTCCGATGAGAGCTCCAGAAAAGTTCATTTGAACCTTCAAAACAGACAAACTCAGCGAAGAGAGAACGTGAATCAAAATAGAAAACGAGATCAAAATCGTGGCCCATAGTACAAAAATCCCATGTTTGACAGTTACACTCCTTTGAATACATCACTGGAGGACTTGTATTTACAAACTTGTAATACAATTCAATATAAAAAACCTGCTCCAAAACCGTCGTCAGAGAGGCAAATCCAAACGGGAAAATTTTGCAGGTTTCATGAGAGCTACGGGCACAATACAAACAAGTGTCGTCACTTACAAGACGTCGTTGAAAAATTGATCAGAGAAAGGAAGCTGGAACAGTTTGTGCGGGCACCGCAGCCTAAAGAAGTGGGCCCATCAAATCAAAATAGTGAACCCAATCGACCGAGACAGGAGGACTCTGCATGTCCCCGCGGGAGATTGGTGATAAACACCGTCAGTGGCGGACCCACTTTGTCAGGAGCCTGGAACGACGAGGATCTTCGTCACTGTTACACATGACAAGCTCTATCTAGTCTATGAATACTTTGCAATTTCCTTTACATTCTGAAGTTTGAATTTGTAATAAGGCACTGATTTTGCCATGTTTTTCCGTTCCAACAATAAATTATTATCTCTTCAAGCTAGAACTGTGATTCATCGAATGCGACATTCAACAATCACGACGCACGAAGGGCTAAGTTCTATCGCACGATGGAATTTATTCAAATAGCGAGTGACTGTGATACGACCGGCCACTCACTAAGTGAAATCTCATCTCGGGGGCAAGCTATCACATCAAAGGCTGAATTGGATCGACACGCGGCAGCCCTACAACCAACTCCAAATTCCCAGAGTGCGATTGGAGTATAAACATCAAATCCATCGTTCCCAGAGTGTGAACGGACTCCAAGTTCGCAGAGTGCGAATTGGAGTATATGTTAAATCCATCGTTCCCAGAGTGTGAACAGACTCCAAATTCCCAGAGTGTGAATTGGAGTATAAACATCAAATCCATCGTTCCCAGAGTGTGAACGAACCCCAAATTCCCAAAGTGCGAATTGGAGTATAAACATCAAATCCATCGTTCCCAGATTGTGAAAGGACTCCAAATTCCCAGAATTCGAATTGGAGTATAAACATCAAATCCATCATTCCCAGTGTGAACGAACTCCAAATTCCAAGAGTGCGAATTAGAGTATAAACATCAAATCCATCGTTCCCAGAGTGTGAACGGACTCCAAATTCCCAGAATGCGAATTGGGGTATAAACATCAAATCCATCGTTCCTAGAGTGTGAACGGACTCCAAGTTCCCAGAGTGCAAATTGGAGTACAAACATTAAATCCATCGTTCCCAGAGTGTGAACGGATTCCAAGTTCACAGAGTGCGAATTGGAGTATAAACATCAATTCCAGGTTTCCGGAGTGCGAACCAACGCATCAATGCTAACTCCAACTTCCCAGAGCGTGAATTGGAATATAAACATCAATTCCAAGCTCCTGGAGTGCGAACCCAGACATACATGCAATCTCCAAATTCCCAGAGTGTGAATTGGAGCACAAATACCAAGTAAAAGTTCCTGGAAGTGCGAACTGCTTTACAAACATCGATAACTCACAAATTCGCAGAGCGCGAATCAGATTATCGATCGCCGATTATCCAAAGTCCCCGGAGTGTGGACATGTGCTCAAGATTTGCAATCGGTGCGATCGACCACCGAAATACAAATGTTGTTCCCCGAAACTGGGGGAAAAAAGCTTTAAGTGTTAATCACTAACCGAAGCAATACAATGTCCGAAGTTCAACTCATTCATCAATCACAACATGTGATCAAGATTTTCAGATTTGAAAAATAAAAGGAACTCTACTTGAAGGTGAAAACACCACAAGTACACGGGACTGAAAGCCACACACTGCAAATACTTAAGCACAAAAGAAATGAGAATTGAAACAAAGAAATTGAATTTTATTTCAACTAACTGTATGTAAAGATTCATGTACAAGTTATTCCAAAAAATTCCTACTAGCAGGGGGCCAAGCCTGCATCTATACATAGCCTATAAAAGAAAATTAAAAGTGCCTTCCTAACTGCCAAAAATGCACCAGAGGGGATCGTCTACTTTTTCTTCTTCGGTTTCCTCTTCAAGGTGGAACCACTGGAACCACTAACAGTCTTCCGCTTCGACCCCGTACCCTTTCGCGGATCTTCCTCTGACGAAGGCATGATATCGATATACTCCTCCTAGCTTGAACTTAAAGGAATATTCTCCTCTGGAGGAGTCGGGTCTACCACCGAGGGCAGAATAGGCACGCTGGTTCCGGCAAGCGTGTCCCTAGAAGATATCGCCGCAAGAGGAGTGGGGCCAACTGCCGTCGTAACACACTCAGAATTACCGCCGTGTGCTGCCGCTTCCATCTCTGCATCAATTTGAGCCAGTATCTCAGCCTCACGAGCAGCACGAGATTCATGATAGGTAGCGATGGACTGTGACGATACAATAGAGGCAGATGGGTACGCGCCAAGAACAAATGGCATGTCAACAAAGGGGTCACTGTGCTGGCTCAAGAGTTCATTCATCATCGGCTCGTCGAAAGTAATTGAACCCCCTTGTGTCATCTTGGTCGGCACGGCTGTCATCGTGGTGATCGCTTCAGTAATAATGGCCTCCTGCTCTTGATGTGACTCTTGGACTGCAGGAGGCGCTGTCGGTGCAACTTTGCTCACTGGACAAGAAAGAAAAGAAGTTGTCAGAACACGCTTCAATACAAATACTTCAGTTCAGACACACAGTATATTTGTGCAGAGTACCTTCCTCAACTTGACTCGTGGCTGACTGAACGGCTTCAGAAGAATGCTCCCTTATGGGAGATAAGCATGGCTGCTCAGGGTCATGGCCTGGGACCAACTGCGGCTCAGTCGCTGGCGTCGGCTCCGATCCAGATGAAGTAATCATCTTTGAACTTGTAGCTGGGTGCGCGATGCCAGACCGCTCACCAACTTCCAAGTGTTGGGTACCCAGTCTCTCTCTAGCTTGAGAGATCATGAAATCTTGGAGAACCTTCTTCTCATCATCAGTCAATATACAGTTCTCCAACTCAAACTCATCAAAAACTTCGCCCGGCTGTGCTGTTTTCTCTTCTTCGACTAATAAATTCCAGGCGTTGAATAAATGTGTCGCATAATCATCAAGCCACGTCAAATTTCTATGCCTCAGCACATTAGCATTATAAGTAATGAGAAGTTCTTCTATCTCTATCTCTAGCTTGATCTCTGCTTGGCGAACTTTCCCATCGACTTCAGCTTCCATCTCGTGGACCTTCTCCAAGGCCGCATCTCTTTCTCTCCGAAATTCTACCGCCTGATCACACGCTTCCTGTGCGGAAACGTTAGCGGTGTCCCTCTCCTTCATAATCTCTGAAACTTTGGCCTTAAGCTCGTTTAGCTCTTTCAAGGACGCATCCCGCTCGGCAGTTACGATGGTGTTTCGGTGGCCCATGTCCTCCACCGTAGCATAATGCTCACGCTTCATCCTATACATCGCTGCTTGAGCTTCATCAGCTTTTCTAAGAGCTTCAATCTTTGACTTTCGAGAGGACTCGGTCTCACTGCCGAGCGCCTGAATAATACGGTCCTTTTGACCAAGTTCCTTCTCCAACCTCTCAATCGTGGCCGCTCGGTCAAAGGCCACCTTTGACGCTTTCTTTGCAGTTTTAGACCATTCCTGATACTGAAAGAATACATCTGATAGGTAATCATGCATCATAGGTGCAACTGTCGCCGGTATCCTTTTTAGATGTGGGGGGAAGACAAAACCATCGAAGCAAATTTTAGGAAAATCTTTCTTCAGCTGAGCAAGCCTAACTGCTTCTTCCCCCGAAGGCTCCGTCAATGTCTGCTCTGTTGATTGGGAGGCTGCAATCTCCGTTCTACGATGAGTATCAGACCTCGATGATTGGGAAGACGGCTTGGGCCGTGAAGTTTCTAAAGGCCTCGGAACATGAACCGGAGGCGGTGCGGGAGCTCTAGGAGGTGGCGTGCGATATCGAGACCGACGCCTATAATCTTTGTCTCTATCAGAGCGCTCATGACTCGAGCGCCCATGGTCATAGTCTCTGTCACCTTCCCTCCTATATGATTCATAATATGATGAAGACTTGCATTTTTTGCGAACACTGCCAAGCATCGAGCCTCTACCAGACATGGTATCTGCAAAGCAAAAAATACAAAATGAAATTAGTAATCTCTCATAGTGAACGTATTACACTCAGAAATCATGTAGTGCCGTGAAGTGTGAATGTAGGTGCAACCCGCCGACCAACCAGATGTGTCAACTGCACTAGTGGGCAGAGATTCACTTAAAACCAAGGCTTCTGAAAGTTCATCCAGTCCGGCATCATGCTGCAAGGACACATCGTCCGAAATTGGAAGATTGGCAAGCCCTTCATAAAGATTCTTAGTTCTTAAGGGATACATCTCCGAAATTCTATATCCGGAGGTGGGTCGGGCCGTGACAACCGATTTCCATCTTCCCTCTTTAGATGGATTAACAACGGCTGCCTTGCCTTCTCTTTGCTCTCCGATATCTTGGGCTACATCTGTAGATTCGCCCAATGGTTCCTCGTCGATGTGAGTTCTTTCGGAGTCAGCCTCCTAGATTATGACAACTTTAGGTTTTCTTCGTTTAACTCATTCTTTCGAGGCAGTCCTTAAGACACCGTCAAGCATTATGCTTTGTCTTCATTCAATCAGCCCAAGAATCCTAAGATTCCTATCTGTCAATAGCAACTCGATATTTCTTTCTTCGCTTGGGATTTCTTGAAAAACCCGAACTATCTCCTTGAAACGTTCACCATCGGGTCGTTGAATTATGGCTGAAAAGGAAAAGAGATGTGAGTTCGACTTCATCTACTTCAGTTTTATCAACTACCCGAAAAAATAGCAATACTCATGTCTAAATAGCCATCGTCGGGCAAACCCTGGGGCGCGTCTAACATAAAACCATTTCGTCCTGAAGTAGGTCAATCTAGTCCAAGCCCCTGTGATCACTTGGCAATTTCTTACCGCCTCCAGGAATGTGAAAGATGGACTAAAGGCCCGACTCTTGAAGTTAAACAAGTATCTGATCTCAATCGGGAGTGGCGGTCGATAGAGATATACCATAAATGCAATGAACAAGCTATTGAGTGACGCATATCCGTTCGGATGTAGCTGAGAGGGGGTGATCCCCAAAAACGACAATACTTCTCTTATATACTGGTTAAACGGAGGGAGTGTCCCAGCTGCGCACGCGTGGCGATTGAATGCGGTATATCCCTCCGTTGGATTGTGCGGTCTATCATTTGGCCCGGCAGTAATACGTCATCCATCGACAAACCATGCCTTAGGCATATTCTTCCTAGCATGTCTTTCGAAATGTTGGACGGAACAGAGTCTGATGGGTTACTAATGAAAGATGCGTCAGGTAACTCGTCCGGAGCTGGACCGATAACTTCATTCCCAATCTCCCGGTACTTCAAGCACGGGAGGAACTGAACTCTGAGTTTCTTGTGACTGCGAACTTGAAGTTTCCATAACTAGCTAACTCACGAGAAATCATCGTTAGATGCTAAAGAGCCCGTGCATTCCCCGGTGTAAAGTGCATGAATGTGTCGTGCAGTGCTGTGCATTACTTGAGCAAATTCTATAGAATAAACTGAGATGTATGAACGACAAAACTCTGAAAATCAAACCGAAAATGACCGTCATCACTGACCGTCACAACCGTGCCATCTAGACGCAAGCGGTCGATCCAAGTTAAAGTCCGTTGCATTTTTGTTAAGTTATGGTTCCATCGGCGAGCTTCGAAAGGTAGTCCAATATGCAATTCTACGGTCAAGTTCTGTCATGCAAGGCAGAAGCTCGTCGAAGTCAAGTATTCTAATGTGCAAAAGTTCTCTAAATTCGTCTAATTTCAACTTGGAATCGGTCACCGCAGTTCAAATTTGTATTGAGTCAGAGATATATCATCGACCATGGTTTGAATCGATACGTTTCGTATCGTTCAGGTTCGACTCGATACGTTTCGTATCGATTAGGTTCGACTCGATACGTTTCGAATCGATCCAGTTCGAAACGATACATTTCGTATCGCTAGAGGGCACACCATTTCGCGTCGATCTGAGAACACTGACTTCACATCGATCGCTGCTCTTGTATTCATATTGATACGAAGTCGCATAATCTGGATCGATTCGAAAACTCCTATTACGGATCGACACGAAACGAAGGCAGAGTCGTTCCTCTGCAACTTCTTCTTCTCCAAAAAGGCATCGACTCCATGGCCGCACTCCACCCCCTATCTTGCTCTCACTCGTCCAGATCTCAAATTCATCGAAACCGGTCGTAAAAGTAAGAAGGATGGTTGAAATTTCGAGTTTCATCGTTCTAAACATGATTCTATCCATTAGTTACCTGATTTTATGGTTAAAACTTGAAGGATTGGAAGACTGGATCGATTCGAAGGCTAAAACAGTTCTCTCTCTTGGACTCGTTATCGATACGAAAGCAAAAGGCAGCAGTAAAAGTAAAAAAGTGAAAAATGACTAAGTCCAAGCTATTTATATGAAGCCTAGAAGAAACTGGGTCGATTCGCCTCCCAGTCCACTTAACCGGTCGCAACCGGTCAAACCGCGGAATCGAGTCGAACACCCTATTCGAATCCATCGGACCAAGAGCTTCTATCGATTCGAAATGGACAGTAAATCCATCGATATGAAGTAAGCAGCAAGGACGGCTGAAGATTGTGAACTCCATCGACTCAAAGCCATCGTTCGCATCAACAAGTTCGTAACTCCATCCACTGCGTATCGATACGAACAACAATTTCGTATCCATCGAAACCTATCGATACGAACAGCAATTTCGTATCCATCCAAACTCATCAGTACGAACTGATATTTCGTATCCATCCAAACTCATCAATACGAATGGATGTTTCGTATCCATTCAAGCTCATCGGTGCGAACTATCATTTCGTATCCATCATTTCGACTCACATCGATATGAAAAACTACTTTTCAACTATTTACATCGATTCAAGAGAGGATCGATACAAGGGGATTGTCAAAAACTACCATCAAGCGTTGTTTCAACTAGAATTTCAAATTCGTTCAGGAGAGAATCGATACGAAATCCAATAACAAACTAACTGACAACGACTCGTGAACACACAACGTTAACGAGAGTTAATTAGCATATGTGCATGTATGTCGGACTAATATTCGATTTTAAACATTCATTGGGATTGAATACTCATCTTGTTAAGATTGCAACAACGAACAACTAAGCACTATTATACAGCAATCAATTATATCAACACAAGGTTACAGTAATACAGAGTACAATTTTCAAAGAAAGAGAGCAATAATTGTCCAGAGATAAATTGCAGTTTTTCAAAGCACATCATGTTTCCACAAGACGTACTTTGGGGGAAAATGTTATCCCGCCTTTTGGCAAAGCCATGATACCAAAAGATCAATCGAAAACACAGTTCGTCTCAAAGATTGGTTATACTTTGCTTCACTATGGATATCGCTGAATTTTGTCCGAGCCCGGATCAGGCTACAATTGATAGGGCATGACAAGTAAGATCATAAGAACCAGTATTCCAAATTTCAAGTCAATCCGAGTTCGTATGCTCAAGTTATGATGGATGTAAGTTGAAGGAAAAAGCTCCGGTTTCGTATTGATCATCATGCTCCAGTTCGTATCGATCGATTTCGTATCGATCATGGGTCCTGCGGTTTTGTATCCATCGAAGAGCACCGGTTCGTATCGATGAACCTGGCTGTGTTCGAATCCATTGAGTTCGTATCGATGGACTTCGTACCCGTCATAAAGCCGCGCTTCGTGCCGATCAGCACTTCCTTATCGAATCCATCGGCGTCTCCCTACTTCGTATCCATCGGTAGATAAAGCATTTCGCATCCATCAACTGAAGCAATGGTCACCGTTTCATACCCATCATGGGAACCTCTCTTCGAATCCATCTGGTCGAAGCACTTCGTATCCATCAGGTTACCCTGCTTCATATCCATCAGTGATTCGTATCCATCAACGGTTGCAGTTCGAACCCATGAGTAAGGCATCATTCGAATCCACCGAGTCAACAAATTTGATGACATGTCGTCCCTCGATACGAATGGGGAGAAATACATGGAGTCGATGCAGTCAACTCGGAGTGAAGACCGGATCGAGGCGAAATGTACGTGCCACGTCATCACAGGTCCACGTGAAGAGATCAGTTCGAAGGCATCGATTCGGAATGATCGATTCGAACCAAACAGCCACCCGAGAATACTCATTTCGTATTGAGTATATCTCCCAATCCACTGATCCAAATGCAATGAAATTTTCACAGGAGGTTTCCTACATGCTAAGGAATGTTCATACCAAATTTCAGCTCGATTGGACATTGTCTTGATCGATACGAAATGATATCGTATCGATCAAAGATCGACTCGAAACTTTCTGAGTTTGGTCGCGTGGGCCCACTCACGTGCCAAAAAAAGTCTTCCAAGATTTGAGCGAAATCTCAGCCTCCTACGTCTATAAATAGAGCCCCAGAGCCTATAGAAAAAGGATCTTTTGACTCTTAAAAGCCCAGACTCTGCCGGATTGAGATCTCCATCATCCTACACCATATTCTTGCTGTCAATTTTGAATTTCCAGTTGTAACTTGCTGTTGATTGCTGTAACAACTTGTAATCATTGAAGGAGAATTAATAAAACTGCAAAAAACTTCACAGTGGACGAAGGCAACACGCCGAACCACTATAAACCGCTTGTCTGCGCATTTACTTTACTGTTATTTGGAGTTTTCGTTAGATAGTCCTCATTTTCAATTTATATTCTTCACTGTTATCTCTTCAAAGACTCCCGAAGAGTGTTGTGACCAATTTTGGTACAAACAGATATGCCTAATGATAAAGCTCCAAGACCGAATGGATTTTTTATTTTATTTTATGAAACTTTTTGGAACATGTTGAAAGAAGATATAATAAAAATGTTCAAAGAATTCCATGATGGTTCGTTATAGTTAGGTAATTTTAATTTCATAAATATAATCTTATTACATAAGAAATTAGGTAATAATCAATATAAAAGATTTCAGACCAATTTCAGTAATGAACTGTTCTTTCAAAATCATCTCTAAGGTTTTGCCAATAGATTAAATACTAAAAAGAATGTGTTAATATATAATACTCAAATAGCTTTGATTAAGGTTAGGAATATCACGGATGGTCTGGTAACAGTACAAGAATATATTAAGTACTGTTGTGAAAATATTATCACTTGTGCGCTTTTAAATCTTGATTTTGCCAAAACTTTTGATTCAATTGATTGGGCTTTTCTCAAAGATGTATTATTGGCTTAAAGGTTTTAGTGATAGGTGAAAATGATGGATTATGTCACTGCTTAAAACTGGTAATTCTAGTATTTTAGTGAATGGTATACTAGGAAATAAAATTCAATCAAAATGTGGACTTAGATAAGGTGATGTCACCTTTGCATTTAATTTAGCTATTGATGGTTTTTCTAGAATTATTAAATCGGCTAATAATAATAGGATTTTAGATACCTATACGTAATTAGATCACTAGTAATGGCCTTTCTATTCTACAATTTGCAAATGATACTATGATTTTACATCCCATTTGCCCAAAACATATTATTACACTTAAATTTACTTTACGTGTTTTGAACTCCTTTCTGGCTTAAAGATTAATTTCACAAAAAGGTCAATTTTAGTATTAAATGATTTAGACAATACTGAAAATCAAATTACATACACACCGAATTGTAAAACCGTGAAAAAAAATTAAAATATTTAGTTTTTTCAGTTAGGTCACAAAAACGTAAACATGATGATCAGAATACCATAATAGATGAAATTAATAAGAGATTGTCAAAATGGAATGGAAAATTCTTATCGAGGGTTGGAGGATTATTCTTATTAATTTAGTTGTATCTGCATTACCGATTTATTGGATGTCATTTTATCTTGTTTCTAAGTGGGTAATAAATAAGATTGATAAAATTAGAAGAGACTTTTTATATAGTGGAGATAACCCAAATAGTAGCTTTAAGCGTTTAGTTAATTGGGAATTCATTTGTAAGTCTAAAAGTCGGGGGTTAGGAATTATAAATTTAAATAACTTAAAAATATTATTATTAGGGAAATGGTTATGGAAATTCAATGTCAATAATGAAAACTTTATATGGAAAGAACTAATATCAAGTCAATGGCATAGAGGTACTTTTAATTTATACCACATTACTACTAATAATATAAGTAATATCTCATTATTGGAGATCAACTATATTAAGTTTTGATATATATAATTTAGGTATTAATAATATTGTATGATTTGGTAATAACATTTAGTTTTGGCATCAATGCTGGATTTCAATCATTCCACTTAAAGTGGAATTTAAAGAGTTATATGAAATATGCAATTTCAAATATGCACTAATTTCCGACATTTGTAGGCCTAATTGAAATTTTCCTTGGGAATTTAGTTGTAATCGCTAATTAGCGGGAAATACTTTTGGCACAATTTGCTTTATTGTGCGCTAAATTAAAATTATATAGTATTGATAATGAAAAAGATATTAAAACATGGTATTAGAATATTAGTAAGAAATACACATCTCATTCAGTTTATAATGTCATAAATTTTTTGGCAATTAAATTGTTGGTATTTAAATACATGTAGAAATTTAATGCTCCACCTTAAACTAAGGTGCACATGGGGTTAATTTTACATAATAAATTGAATACTATAGAACTTTTAAAAAAATATTTAATGATAAAAAATGTTATTTTTGTAATAATAAAATGAAAAATATTTTTCACTTATAATTTGAATGTAATATCACTAGATTTGTCCTTGTAAAAATTCTTAGTTTACTTGATTTTAATATAAATTTTACATATATTAATAGGGAGATATATTGAAATAATATTAGGTTTTACAATAAGTGTCACAATTGATTTTTACTAGATACCATTTATATAATTACGCGTTGGTATATTTTGTTTAAAAAGAACCAACGAGTTTTTAATAATATTAGTTTAGGACTGAATAAGTTAACATATGAAGTTTCTTTATTTAGTTTTAGCTCGATTTCTAGCTCTAGTTATAAATTAAATAAAAATTTAGATTTTGAAGAGTATCTTAAAAAAAATCTAGGATTGACTTAAGAACGAAAATATTCACATAATATAAACAATAATATAAAACTAAGTTTAGTTTCTTTGGATAATCAAACTAGGGATACATTTAGTGATTCGTATTTATTAGGATATTAGTAGTGCGGTTAATTTCTTTGTTAATTTGCTTAGCATTGAGTGTTAGTTGCACTGTATGAGCGGATATATTTACAATTGTAGTTAGTACATGAATAATGTTGCTAGTGCATTTTTTATAAATGGGGTTCATATCCCTTTTTCCATCTCAATATCTAAACCAATAAGTGAATGTTAGTTATGTCATATGCGAGGATCCATTTTTTCGACCCTCGGAAATTGGCACTAATAGTCCTAGGTATTCACATACCGCAAATTCAAGCGCTGGAGAGGCGAATTCTCAAGGGTAAGAAAGAAAATAAAGACAAAACAGAGTCTTACACGAACGGAATAACATAAATTATTTCAACATATAATCTTTACAACAAATTTTTTTAAATACATTTATCAGAGTCAAACATGGACAGTTATAAATATCTATCCTTACAAATGCAGAATACAATAATACATTGAGTATGGTGGAAACAGATAACAATCTTTAAAAGAGTCTTCTAATCCTTGCTTCGAGCTCCATCCAGATTTCTTCTCACTAAACCTGTCTACTAGGCCGCCAGGGAAAATTAGGGCACTCAAAGTTCAAGGGAAAGGAAAATAATCTCCGGATCTGTTATGGGATTGGTGTGAGAAACTTAGAATGCGTGTTCTAAAAACAAAGGTGTCTTATACGACCAAACCGCACATAAACATGGACGGGTTTTTACAATGATAACCAAAACATTTATTATGAAAAATCTGAGAATATAATTTTGACATACTTTGAAAAATGTTTTCCAAATAAATGTATTAAAATAACCGAAATTGTTACATTGGTTAAATTTGACGGCATAATAGGTTTACAACTAAGTCCGAAGGCACTTATTGGAGAATGGATTTCCATACAATGGCAGGTAAGGGACTATCTTTCGTACAGTACACCTCTAGAGGGATGTATTGAGGATCGATGTCTTTGAAACATTTGCACCCGGCAAGGACGGCCTACCCACAGACCTGCCTAGTGGTGGTCGAACTGAATATGACATTACCCTGGTCGTTACCATTCTATCCAAGAGTTCTCTTAGCATACACAACATACCCGAAATATAGATGGTTATCTAGAAAGATAATGATCATACCCTTATGGACGTGACCCACATAGCATTACGGCATGCCCTATTTAAGCCATTACCAGCTGATGAGGCTCTAGGTAACGATTACCATTCACGCGGCACATTCCACTTTGAATACCACATTGTCAGTTCATAATCACACAACCGATTTCTACAAACGTATAATTCCTGAGCTCGTATGTCTTAGAAAAGGGTGTTAAGTTAAAAGAAGTTGCCTTCTCCGCCACCAAATAGATAATACATTCATAGAGATCAATCAATGTGATTAGAAATGAAACGTCAAACATTCGTCCATACAAGTTGTCTGGAAACAGGACAAACCGAAGAAACTCTCCTACCACATCCTGTCGAGAATCATCCCTAGGATTAGTAGCGAGCAGGCCTTGCATCGAAGATCAAATGAAGATGCTACTACCACACACACACACATGTTATGGGAAATTTCCTCCAAAGGATAGTAACAAGTAGCCTTCATTCATTTACTATATCCATGCCTTCACTTCGAATACGTAAATTGGTTTGAAGTGGTTTTCAAATAAGAATCACTTCAAATTCGACCCTGGTTCTTTCAAACCAATCATCAATTAAAAGATGTTAGGCAAACAGATGCTTATCATTTGATTAATTACTTTCTTTTGATCAAAAATATATATTTTATATATATATATATATATATCTTTAGAACATTTCTTTCAGTATATATGGAATCATTAATCCTCTCTTATCAATACTTAAAACCTTTTTAAATTCCAAAACATTTCATTCTTTACTTAGAAAAATATTTCCAAATCATTCATTTAAATCTTAATAAAGATTTCCAAGTCATAACCATTAAAACGAGTCAAAAGCCATGTTATTTAAGACATTATTTACTATAAATCCAAACCAATTAATTTTAAGTATAGGAATTAAATTAATTCCAAATCATTTTCATAAGTCATATTGGAAAACATTATTGAGTTAAAAAAGGGTCGATAGAAATTATACTAATCTTACTCAACATCAATTTCAATATTCAACCTTTACTATCTGTCGAATAACAATGAAATCACATTTTAAATTCACGTGAGTAGTACAGGTTCCCACCTCGAAATTTAATACCAACTATAAGAAGATTATTTCTATGCAATCCAAGTTGTTTAAATTTGGAAAATTATATTTTATATACTTTATAAAATTTTGATTCAAGTAACTTAAATTTACTATCCTCTCCTTACGCCAGTCTGGATAGCCAGAGAGTGCAAAAAACTGGTTTTCCAAACTCAAGCTTAGACATTGTCTCTCTATCACCTATAAGGTGGTCAAGTTATCTGATCAACTCTAAATCTTTTAACATACTTAATTAACTTTTAATTCTTTATTTAACCATTTTATAAATCCTTCATATCATCTGTAAAATACTTTATTATTTTTTTAAAAATATTTACAAAAGATTGGAAAAGAATTGTTGCATTTAGAACTATATTTTGAAAGTTATAGAAAAGTGCTGCAAATGGTGCTTTTTAAGCTGTATTGATCAAAACGGCTTTTCTATCATTTGGAAATTAATTTTTATAACTCAAATCATTATTAAAACATTTTAAAAGATTTTTGTGATTCATTTCTATTTTTTAAGAATTAAAAATATACATTTTAAAACATTTGCTATTTTGGCCACCAAACTGCCAAAGCATGATTTTATTTAGAACTTGATTTACTCATATTTTAAAATCTACTAAACAAAATCTAGATTTTATTTCTTTGTTTGAAAGAAATGGATATAATAGTTTGGAAAATTCTTATCTCGAAGAATTTCGAGCTATATTACATTCTATATTTTTTTTTGATTTTTATGGCGCGAAATCGCGAACTACCATTACGCGACATGCCTATTTTTGACTAAATTTTCAATATTCATTTAAACTTAGCCAAAACACTTTCAAATGTTTATAAAACATTTCTAATTATATTAAACCATTTTTAAGAGTTTTTAACATTCCATATACACCATTTCATTCAATAAAGGAAAGTGATTTCCATTGTGCTTATCGACTTGTATTAAAGTGACTTGTATATATATTCAAAAACCATATTAAACATCCATATTATCATATTCAAACATGATAAACAATCATCGTTAACAGTCATATCCAAACTATATGTCATTCAATAATATATATAACTATAGTTTAATAATTTTCTCACCTTCATTGCTTCCTAACATCACTAAATGGACTATAGCTCTGCTACGCTCGTTCATCACCATCACCATGTCTCATAGCCTAGCCTCCTCTTTCACCATGCTCACGGCCCAAAGCCCTCCCATTCCCCACAACATACACAGCCTAAGGCCTTTTAAATTAGAAGTAGATTAAAAATGGAGTTAGAGAGTAATTAGTAGATTGGTGCTTAAGCACTTCCACTATTTTAAACACCACTACTCTTCTTTAAGAAGATAACCCGCTAAAGCTTTTAGAAAGAAGAAGAAATCTGAGAAGCTTGGTGTGAAGAATTATGAAGGGTATGGGTGCTATTTATAGCATTGGAATACTTAGAGATGAAGTAAACTTACATAAAATCATGATATTTTGCTTTTACTTCCATCACATTCACCTTCCCCACCCCATCTACATGAATCACCCTCCCCCATGTCACCATGACTTCGGTCATGCTCCCCCTCTATGTGCTTGGGTGATGTGAAGGTAAGGAGTGATGTTTGCTTTTTGTTTTTTTATGTTTAAAGAGAAAAATCTTAGTTATTTTGTAATATATCTGCATATAAGTGTATATATGCATGTTGTATGTTTACATGTAATATGTAAGTGTTCATGTATATATTATTAGTCATGTTGGGTTCAAGTCGTAAAAATAACGTTGTATTATTTATATTCGTCAAACTGTTACGTATTTCGATTCCGATTCTCGAACACATTTTCAGTTTTTAGTTAAACCATATACATTTGTAAAAAAATTGAAAATATATTTATTATTATTTTAAATGTATTAAAAGATCATATTTGAATTATAAAACCATAAAAATTAATATTAAATAACCATTCACAAAAAGTAGTATTGTATCGATAAAGCGATATCGATTTTTCCTTATATTTTCAAACCAAATATATAATTTTTATATAACTATTATAAATCATCCCTTATTACTTTATAAATATTTAAAAGGAATTATAATCATCTAAAACCATTATTTAAATAATTATTAAATCATTAAATCTCAATTAAATTTAATAAATCAATTATTAAATATAAAGGCCACCTTGATAATTTCATAAACACACTAAATTCCCAAAATAAAATAAATTATTTTATTTCATATTTTTGTTCAAAATGAAAAATAGGCATATTTATCCAGCTGCATGCGCGATATTTTATGATTATAGAGCTGTTTATCGATAAAATGGTTTTCGGTCATTTTATCGGTATTTTTCCAAAAGAAATATTTCTTGGAACATTTTTTAGAAATAAGTCCATTATTATCAATTATCACTTAAGACTTGATTATTTATGAAAAATAATCTATATTTGAATATTTAAAATCATCTAAATATCTTTAGTTAAAGTGATCAAAATTCAGGTTGTTACATAATAATTTTTGATAAGTGCATTTAGTTAGTTGATAATTATATAGACAGTGCACCTATTTCAATTATTGATGCGCAACTTGCAGGTGATTTTTTTTCGTGATTTTAATTAATAGGGGATGTTAAATTAGATTTTATCCTACATGTTGTTTAACTGTTTTTGTTAGTTACTAGCATATATATCAGTTCACTAACACATATATGCCTGAACTATAACACAGTTCGGCATAAATTTGTACATGTTAAGCGATTCAATTTATATATCAGTTTGCATTGTTCACTAACATATGTATTAGCTTACTAACACAGTTTGCACAAATTTCTGCATATAATGGCTCTACTGTGTTTTTCAATTTGACTGTTTCTTTTATAACCTAGTTTTGGGTTGTCATATACTTGTTTTGTGTTGCTGGGTTGATCTTAAAACATATTCGATTGTTGCTTTGAAATTCAATGGCATGTAGGTGATTTATTACCCCTTTGATTAGTTGATGTGTTGTTACTGAATTGATACCTTCTTGAACAATGTACAAAGAGATAACAAGTTAATGCAATTAGCCTGCACATGTTTGATGAATGGTATACAAGTCTAGACAAAGAAAGTAAGTATGGTTGTAACTTGTTTTTGTAAAATGCAAGCAGTAACATGTAATGCTTACTTTATATATCTGCTTGTATATGGTTGCTCACTATATATATATATATATATATATATATATATATATATAAGTTCTAAAAGAAGTTAATCGTAAATAAGAAGATTGTTTACGAATAAGCACTAATAAAATTTCGTACTCAAATACATAAGAATTATATAGAAACCAAAAGAATCTTTTATTTTCTTTCGAAAAAACATAAATAGATTTCTTCTGAGTAATGGAGAGATTATTCCAATTATGGTATTCGTGAAGAAAGAATTTCAATAAGTGTAAAAGGGAACATCTTGAATTCTACACTCAAGGTTCGATATATACACACACACTATTATATTATTACTGGGTTGCATTTCAAGAGCACACAAGCCTCCATGAAATTTGCGAAATGAATAGTCGCATTTAATTTCCTTATCTTCATACCCTTATCTTTTTGCTCCCTGCATCTCCTTTCTCTGCTCTCTCTATCTCGCCACCCTAAACCTTACCCTAATCCAACATTTTTCTCAAATCTTAGGCACATCGTTGATCATCATTGGTGGGTATCTTGGCAGGTTGTTCTTAAATGAAACCTCGGCTGTCCTCCACTTTCTCCCCTGCTCTTTTCTTGTTATTTTCCTACCCTTGCTCAGTCTGATTCCGACAGGTAGCCGCCATTTTATGGGTTAGTACACATTATAGATTAGCTAATTTAGATAATCGCATTTTCCCATTCGATTAGTTTTCCGTCGGTACATATTGAATGCCTTTACTCCTTTAATATACATGTCGGCACATATTGTTTTTTTTTGAACAAGCTAGAAAAGCTTTTGCTATAATAGATTGGTTATGCCTTAGAAAAAGAATAATACATAACCTTTAGCATATTTATATAAATTGTGTATTCACTATCTCACTATCAAATGGTGATGCCTGTATAATGATTAAATTACTGAATTTTAGACATTATTTTTTGGTTTCATAGGAAGTCTTATAATTACTTGCTTCTACCATTAATAATCAATAAGTTTTTTTATTTTTTATTTTATATATAGACAGAAGTAGTTTAGTATATATGTTGTGGTCCTACAGCATGTAGCTGTAAGTATTATTCATTTCTTTTATCTTAAAAATATCAAAGGTTTAGTAGACTCAGTTTAAAGAAGTTTTAATTGTTTGTTAGTAGCGGGATTTTGGAAGAAACTATAATGATAGCTAACTTAGTTTTTTATCTAACTTTCTTCAAATGTTGTGGATGGAGTTAGAGAGTTGTGAAACTTTATCAATGTAGTGCTCTATAAGAAGTAGAATATTTCATTGAAAATGATATTGAACTTCTTCATCTTCAATATTGATTTCATTTAAACTCCACTATAGTCGATTATTATTATTATTATTAATTTAGTAGCCTAAACAATGATACACATTGAACCCAACACCTTCTTGCTATGTAAATTTGTTAGCCATCTCACTCGAGATAACATAAGTAGCAAACATCATTATGTATAGTAGCATGGATAAAAATATATCAATTAGGCTCCATTGAATTGGTTCAGCTGAAATGTTATTTTCTTTCATAGTTGACATAATATGGAAGTAAAACTACATGAAGATAAGTTTTAGGTACGAAAAAAAATGGCCAATGAGAAATTTCACATCAAATATTTAACTATGATTTATGAGAAAATTTTGGTTCTAATTTTGTTATACCATTATATGTTTACTTCATACACATTCATTCTAAACTTTTTCTAATTTACTTAGTTCTGCATTAATTGTATAAGAATGCATCTTTATTGTCAAAATCTTCAAAAACAACATTTAATGACTTTTATGCTCTTTGTACTTTAATATTACATTTCAAAATTACTATTATATAGATTTTTTTTTAAACTATAGTTTTCCGATGTCTCGGTAAGATTACTTAAATTAAATGATCATGTTTTGTCTATATTATGTACTGAAATTCCATAGCACCTCCATTCATTAACTTTGGTTTTTGAATTCTTTAACTTACAAATGGTAGTTTGAAAAAAATACTTTGGAATATTTTCCTAGAGGTAAATTCCTAACAAATTTAACTATTTTTCTTATTTTTTATAAACATAAATAACATCATTTCGCTTTTTTGCATGGTAAAATTTTATGGATTCACATTAACCTATTAATATGTTGTTTTTCTAAAAATCTTCCACGTACACAACTATTTTGGAAGTAGTATTCTTTGCTGGTAATGTTATTGTAGGCTGTTAAAAATGTCAAATTAAATGCTCGACCCAAAAAAATTTCAAAATCTTCAATGCCTTTTCTATGAGTTGCTTCCAAGTTCATTGGTTTAAATTTGGCTCTATTTTTTTTCCATTATACACTCTATAGAAAGTCAATGTGCCAATGAATATAAAATAGGTTCATATTTGTGAAAAAACAAAAAGCGCTAGCTAACAATTTTTTCTTCCATATTACACAACTAAAGACTTGATTTGCATTTTTTTATGTATGTATGGTTTTACTTAAGTATGTATTTTTATCAAAAACATCATTTCACTATTATTAAATTTTACAAAAATTTCAAAAATCTTTTTGGAAAGCCCAAGCTAACTTTTTAACTTAACTTTTTCTTTTTGTTGTTAGAAAATAAGGGTTTGGTTTACATATCCATTGCTGGCATATAAAATTTTCTTGAAAATACATGAAAAGAATAAGAATCTAATTTCATGTTCACTATCGTATAAACTTTTCTACAAATATGTCAAAACTTGCCTTTTTTTCCTTACTCATAGAAAGCATTTAAAGCCTATGCTACAATTTGTAGTTAAATTTTGTTTATTTATTGGGAAACATCAAAGTCCTTTGCTTCAAATACTTTTTGAAAAGGAAAAAATCTACTCCTATATATGTGATGAATGATGCATGTTAGAATATTGAGTGCTTTGTTTCATGTATGTGATTTGTTAACTTATTCAACTTTATCAAAATGTGTGTCCATAAAATGCTTTCCTATATTATAAATTATCGGTGTTCGCCACATGAAAACACATGTTAATTTATAAAATAATTTAGTTATATTAAGATTGATTTGAATTATGAAATTGATTTGCTAATTTCAATTTCTGTTCCAAGTTATGAATTGTAATTCATAATTTAAGTTTCTGTGTGAGTCGGAATATATTTTTACAAGTATTTGTTTTATCCTTATCCATTGTACATATTCAAATGAGATCAATTTTATAATAGGCATCCAGCTGTACTTATTATATTACTTTTATTTTCTCTACGACATTCTCATTCATTTTTTTACTGACTTTGCATTATCTTTCTCATTATTCTACTTACGATTTTTCATATATCATATATTAATTTGTTCTTTAATGTTCATATATAAATCATTGATGCACAACTCATTTTTTTTAGAAACCATACTAAATTATTATAAATTATAACTGGAGTGAGAAGTGATTTTGATCTTCTTTATTTTATGGCCTCGACATTGATGTGGAAAAATTCATTTTTTATGTATAATTTAAATTTATGATTGTGTATGATTTTTTTGTTTCAAATGCATTTAATATAATGCAAATGGAAATCCCTTACCGAATTGCTCACTAACATAGAAAAAAATTATAATTCTAAAAATTTCTATTTGTCTATTTCAAAGATTGGTGTTGTTTAGGTTATGATGGTCCTTGTGTTTGTATTGCCATTGAAATGTTCCTATTTTATTTAGGATGCACAATATTAAGATAAATTTCTTATTAGTCATAAAATATTAGTTTGGCAATGAAACAAAACAAATACTACATTTGAGTGTAGGACGGTGTATTATGGATAGGGCATAGTCATGCCCTGCTGGATAAACCTAAAGGTTCATAGTGAAAGTAGTAAAACAAATTTTGGATAGAGGGTAGGTGAAGAACTATAAGTGTAAATTTTATTTGTTTTATTATACATGGGAATTTCTTGAATTGTTTTAATGCTGAATTGCTACCAGCAATATGTAAACTTATTAGTCATAAATTTAGTCAACTAGGTCTGAGTTTATATTATTTACATTGATGTATTACATTAATATATCTTCTAATTTTCTATCGGTCTTTTGATAATACAATGCGATCTAGAGTATGAATTTTTTTTCAATACTTAAAAGAATTTTACATGATCCCAGGATATGTATTTAAAAATACAAACTACAAGGATATATTTTGTTCATAGATGAGATATTCTATCGTGGCACCATGAGCTTTGAGGTAGATAATGAAACTAATATTAAGCGAAAAAAATTCAAATTATGATGATTGTTATGTCATTTCTATTTGCAAACCATTTAAAGTAATAACAAGATCATGTATTTGACCATCCAACAATATTCATGTTTTCATCAATGGTATGTTATGTTAAACCCAAAATTAATCACCTTACGTACACTATGATATCAATTTTAACTCAAATTATTTAGTGTACATCATGTTGAACTTCTTGAATTTCAAGTAATGTGGTCATTTCTCTAATTCAAGTTGAAGCTAGAGAAATCATATTCCATACCAAGAAAGTCAATTTTTAGACGAAAGCATCGTTGATTTGATCTGCCATTTCAAAGTATCAATTATATGAGTTAGAAAAGTAGTATATAACTTGTTTATGAATTAGAGAAACATTTGATCAGTAATTGATTTTATTATCTGATACAAAGAGAAAATAATACATTATACAGACAACAGGCAGAGCAATATATATAATACATAACATGCTATTGGGCTTCAGCCCATGATCCGATTTGAATTATTGGAGAGATGCTAGCCATTCAGATAAGCGGTTGTGATTACTCTACCAAGGCTTGAGCAGATCAGTAGATAACACATATTCTTTTACTCCTCCCCTCAAACCCGAATACCCTAGGGTTTGCTAAAGAAAAGAAATAATGTCGGCTGCTCGTTTCTTCACGAAAAATATCCAGCGAGATCGAGTGACTTTTGGAGGAGAGAGAGCTAATAACAACAGATCGAACATTAATCTGGTATGAAGATCATTCTTTGAGATCTTTGGCTTGAATCGGCGACATCGACATTGAGCTCTTCTCTTAACCTTGTGAAGCTTGGCTTCGATAATGGTTTAGTAAGTATATCCGCTTTTTGATGCGGAGATGGTATGTATCCTACTCTTAACTTTTCTTTAATTACTTGCTCTCTGATGAAGTAGAGATCCAATTCGATATGTTTGGTTTTTGAATGAAGTACAGGATTTGATGTTAGGGAAATCGCACTAACATTGTCACACCAAATCGTTGCCTTTTTATCTGTTTTGATGTTGAGTTCACTTAGAAGTGATTCTAACCATATAACTTCTGCTGCTGCACTTGCCACACACCTAAATTCGGCCTCTGTACTGGATCGTGACACTGTGCTTTGTTTCTTTGAACTCCACGATATAGGATTTTTACCCAAATAAATGCAATAGCCTGATGTCGATTTCCGATCATCTGTATCATTTCACCAATCAGCATCAGCATAGGCATTTATGTTAAGTGTGTGACTGGATTTTAGAATAAGACCATGATTTACTATTGCTTTGAGATATCTGAGTATTCTCTTTACTGCTTTCCAGTGACTATCCAAAGGATTTTGCATGAACTGACTGACTTTGTTGACGCTGAATGATATGTCTGGCCTTGTTATTGTTGCATATTGAAGGGCACCCACTATGCTTCTGTATACATTTCATTTTGAATTGCTTCACCCTTATATTTTGATAGTTGATGATTTGTAACCATTGGTGTTGGTAGGGAATTTGCTTTGTTCATTTTGGCTCTTGATAATATTTCTGAAATGTATTTCCTTTGGTTGAGATGCAATTCTGATTATGAGGTTCTTTGCACTTCAATTCCCAAAAAGTAATTCAGATCACCCAGATCTTTAATTGAGAATTCTGAGTTAAGCATTTCAGCGATTTTCTTAATTTCTGACTCACTGCTCCCTGTAATAATAAAATCATCAACATAAATTAGAATATAAGTGGTGGCAGAATCATTGATTTTAGAAAATATGGAGTTGTCGGATTTTAATGAATTGTAGCCAAATTTCACAAGTATTGATTTGAGCTTATCAAACCAAACTCTTGGAGCTTGCTTTAGGCCATAGATGGCTTTATTGAGCTTGCACACTAGCCCTTTGTCTGGTTTTTGAGTAAACCCTTTTGGTTGCTCCATGTAAACTTCTTCCTGCAATACACCATTAAGAAAAGCATTATTAACATCTAATTGTCTGATGCTCTAATTTTTTTTTTAAAGCAATGGTTAGAATGACCCTAATTGAGGAGGGTTTCACAACTGGGGAAAAAATTTCAGAGAAATCACTCATACTGTTGTGAATATCCCTTTGCAACCAACCTTGCTTTATACTTAGAAATTGAAGCATTAGCATTTTTCTTTAGTTTAAAAGTCCATCTACACCCAATTATATTTTTGTTTTCTGGTTTTTTAACCAAATCCCAAGTTCCTTTGTTAATTAGAGCATTATATTCTTCCTCCATAGCAGCTCTCTATTTGTCATTCTGAGCAGCTTCTATGTAGGAAGATGGTTCTTCCTGAACAACCATGTTGTTGATAACCTTTGGTTTATAGATACCACATTTTGCTCTAGTTAACATTGGGTGAGTGTTGGTATTATTTCTGACAGAGTTGTCATGATTGTTGTTAGAACTGCTGCAGGCCATAGTATCATCTCTGATGATTTGATCATGACTTGCACTGCCTAGTTCTTCACTTTGAAAATTCTGATTGTTGCTATCTTCTTGATGTGTAGTTTGCTCTTGACCTGACTCTCTAGCAGTCATGGTATGTTGAGAGCTTGTAGTGATGTCATCCCTTATAAGCTGTGTGGATGGCAGGATCTCAATGTCTTCAGGTAAGTCAGGAATCATAAATTTTGGATTCCTTATTTTTCCAGTAGTTTTAATTTCAGCATTGCTGTATGGAAAAACCTGCTCATTGAATCTAACATGCCTAGATATATATATATATTTTTCCTTCGTTGTCTAAACTTCTATATCCCTTTTGTTTATTGCAATACCCCAGAAAGGTGCAAGGGCTAGATCTGAAATCTAGTTTGTTTTTGTTATAGGGTCTTAGACAAGGAAAACATTAGCACCCAAAAAAATTTAGGTGCTCATAATCTGGTTTAACTTTAGTTAACACTTCTTGTGGACACTTGAATTTAAGAATTTTTGTTGGTAGAATATTTATCAAGTGTACAGCAGTGTTAAATGCCTCTGGCCAGAATTTTAAAGGCATAGAGGCTTGTGCTAATAAAGTTAACCCAGTTTCTACAATATGTCTATATTTTCTTTCAATGATTCCATTTTGTTCAGATGTGTATGGACATGTAGTCCTGTGATTAATACCCTTCTTTTCAAAAAAAGATTTTAAAGGAAAAAATTCTTTTCCACCATCTGATTGAAATGTACATACACTATTTCCTGTCATGTTTTCAACTTTGTTAATGAACTGCATTACTATGTTACTGGTTTCAGACTTAGACTTTAGCATATATATCCATACAAATCTTGAATAAGCATCTATAAAAGATATGTAATATTTGTATCCATAATCTGAGCTAATCGGCGCTGGTCCCCATAGATCACTAGCAATCAACTCAAGGGGTCTTATGTAAGTTGTGTGTGAATCTGGAAATGCAAGTTTATGACTCTTTCCCAATTGGCAAGAGGTACAGAAATATGATTCATGAATGTTATTACATGAAATGTTATTACTACTCATGATATGTCTTACAATTTCTAAACTGGGATGTCCCAGTTTGCAATGCCACAAATCAAATTTACCATTATTCTTAGAATCACTAATAACATTCATTACATGGATATTCTCCTTATTCTCAGCGATTTTTGAATTTGAAAGATCAAATTTGTATAATCCATTGTTTTCTTTACCCTGCAAAATAACTTCTTGAGTTAGTATATCTTTGATTATACATATGCTAGGATAAAATTCAAAATATACTTTGTTATCTTTTGCAAATTGGGAAACACTCACTAGATTTTTTTTTTTGATTGAAGGAACTCTTAAAAAATTTCTTAGAACAAGTTGTTTGGATCCAAGTATACTTGCATTTCCAATGTGTGTGATGTGTACAGTTTTACCATTACCAACAGAAAGATTTTGTGTGCCTTTGTACTCTTTGTTTCCCAGGTTCAGGTTGTTGAGATTGTTGGTTACATGATTTGTAGCCCCTGAATCTGGGTATCAACAATCATCTCCAGTGTCATCATTTGTTGTTGTTTCAGTGTTTAGAATTTCTACTTGAGTTGAGTTGCTTTCTTTTGGCACTGTGGCTATGTTTATATTTTCATTGCTACTTTGTTGTGCAGGGGTGTAGTTTCTGTTGAATCTAAAGTAACATTTGTTTGCCCCATGGCCATACTTCTCACATATTTGGCACCTTTTTTTATTGTTATTGTTGCTTCTGCCTCCTCTTCTTCCTCTGTTGGAAGGTCCACATCTTTGAAAATTGTTGAACTGACCTCTGTTATTTGAATTTTGTTTGCCTCTGTTGAATGTGTAGTTGACTGAAATATCTGAACTTATTGTTTTTTGTGTTCTATCCTTCCTTCATGTGAAAGGAGTGTAGAATATACAAACTGCAAGTGTGGTGTAGGTTCCATAGTGGAAATGATGGCCACAACTGCTTCATATTCACTGTCTAGACCACTGATTATGTACAGTACATGTTCTGATTCAAATACTTTGTGTCCAGCAGAAGCTAGTTGATCACATAAGTTTTTTACTTTGAGCAGATATTCATTCATTGTCATATCATTCTTTCTGATATTTTGTAGTTATCTTCTATGATGCATGATTCTTGCAGATGACTGAGAGGTGAAGTTTCTTTCAATTGTTGCCCATACTTCTTGAGCAGTTTTACAGCCTATAAGTTGTGGCAGAATTGATGCACTTAAGGATGACATCATCCAGGCATATACAAGGCTATCTTGCCTTTGATGTGCTATGTGTTCTTGATTTGGTACCAATTTTTCTTCATTATTTTTAATAAATTTTGGTGGAGTAATTCTTGTACCAAGAATATAATCTTCTAACCCATAACCTCTGATGGATGTTTCCACTTGTAATTTCCAGAGCAAGAAATTTGTTTCATCAAGCTGAATGGATATCATCTGACTCTGAGGCTTGATTATGGCCTTCACCAGATCATTTACCGGATCTGCCTGTGGTTGGTTTTGAGATACTCTTGTGTTTGATGATTGTGGGCTTATAGCATTATTATCCAGATTTGTCATGATGATAAAGATGCTTTACAGGAAGAAACTGGTATGTAAACTCTAAACTTGAGCCTGCTTTGAATTGGGAATTCCAAGAAAATTTTCTTTGTGGTTGAATTTTGACAGTATTATACAAAACTTAAATGATGATTTCCTTGTGATGAGTTTTCTTGATACTCTTGATTCAATTGGAAATTTTCTTGGTGTTCTTGATAAGTTTTGCTCTTTTCGTTTGGAGTTTTAAAATACCATTTGCTTTTGCTGATAATCTGATGCAGCCGAATGAATTTCTGGCGAGGCACTGATTATTGGTGAACAGCCTTAACTCTCAAATGAAGGGATTCTTGATCCTTGATGAGAGGAGTCCACGTGATGATACTTTTCTGATGGACTCACAACTGATATAGATGCAGTTAGCACTTCAGATGCTCTGATACCAAGTTAAAAAAGTAGTATATCACTTGTTTATGAATTAGAGAAATATATGATCAGTAATTGATTTTATTATCTGATACAAAGAGAAAACAATACATTGTACAGACAACAGGCAGAGCAATATATATAATACATAACATGCTATTGGGCTTCAGCCCATGATCCGATTTGAATTATTGGAGAGATGCTAGCCATTCAGATAAGCGGTTGTGATTACTCTACCAAGGCTTGAGCAGATCAGTAGATAACACATATTCTTTTACTATATGAAAGGTAGCATGAGGTATTATATATTTTTTACTTTTCTTGCCTTTCAAAAATAACATCGTAGACACACACCCAACTCTTTCATAAGCTATGTTTATTAGATTTTTCAAGCCGTTTCTTTATCTTCTTGGCTCTAAGAATACCAAGCTCTACTTCCATGTGCATGCATGCTGCTTATAAGATTCCAAATCAATTACCCTATATTTTTCCTCTTTTTAAACAAAAACTCTATGTCATCATATGTTAAAATTTATTCAATGTATTCCTGTGCTTTTGAACTCCCAAAAGTTCTATTTGCGTTAATTTCTACTTCAAACCTTTGACAGACTATCAAATGTGTCAATCACAAGCTATGCTTTATACCTTTTTATAGTATTTCTTACATTTATTGATGCTCATTGAACCGTACAATGTCATGTTCACAATTTTTAATGTAAATATTAGAGGTGACCAACCTTATTAAATGGCAGTACACGATTGTGGTGATAAACAAATATAAATGGAAATCTTTTCATTATTTTAGTGTTGCTACTGCAATTTAGTGTCAGACATTTTGATTATTCATTATGATCCCTGCATAGTAAGCATTTGTTTTCAAATTTTATTCCTTTTTTCCACTTAATTGAATTACTAATATTGAATCAACATATTAGTTCAAGGTTGTCCACAGAATCATTTTTAGGTACAAATTCTTATGATTTGATATAATTCTCTTGTAATTCGATATAGATAATAGGGTAAAATATGTGATGATGGATGTCGAGGTGTAGAATACTGAATCTCTTTACGTATATTGTTAGCAACACTGTAAGTAATTTTCTTCCTCTTTCTTTCACCTTATTTGGTTGGTCACTGGTGGAACTCCTCCTTCGGGAAATTATTCATTTCAAATGTCGACCGATATCATTCTTAATAGAGATTTCACATGACGCATAAAATATAAATGTCTCGGACCAGTTAACTAAAAAAAAGTTACTAGCAAGATAAAGACTAAAAGTTAAGCGGAGAGTATAATTTTATACTCATTTATTATAGGAACAAAACAATTTTAAGTAGTATAGAGATTCATCCAAAATTCAAATTTCATTTTTTTTCTTTTATAATCTATAATCATAGATTCTTGAATGCCAAAAGTCAGCATTAGAGAAATTTATTTTAATGTTTCATATTTTATACATATATAGATATAATGTGTGTATACAAACACATTGAACACTAGATTTTTAACTCAATATACAATTTAATAATTTTAGTCTAATTAACAAATTATGTACTATTATAAAAGTCATGTCTATATTATTCTTAGTAAACTATATTTATAACTTCTCCTTGCTAGACTCTTCCACCTTATATAGAATAATGGCATTTTATTTAGGTAAAACTATGTTGACTATGGTTAAACAAATAGATGGATGAATTGAGTATTGAGATTGAATTTCAATTTATACGTAAGATTGCTATAATTGTTTGTGTTTTGAATTGCATGGCTCTTTGGAGTTTCCTAACATAATTTTTTAGCTGGTTTTATGTTAACTTCATTACCCCCAACTATATGTTCAATTTGAATGTTACATGATTCTACTATAGGTTTTGTTAAAAAAAAAAAAGCAAAGTCAAAGAATTCATTTTAAATGACATTAATCATTGATTGATTGAGTTTTATGATATATTTTGTGTATATTATCACATAAGTTTGTTTCTGGGAAATGTAATTATCATATATTACTTTACATTTTTCTTATCAAGGTAAAGTCATACACTACATAGTTCATAGGACTACTATTGGAAATTGTGTTTAAAACTCAACTGAATCATTAAAAAATGACTAAGTGTGAAGAGTGGCTTTTTAGATAGTCCCACATTGTAGGATTTTATGAAAGAATCAAGTATTTATACGTGATTATAGACGCTAAGTTGGGACCTTTGGGCACCCAATGATGCTCTTTTGTGAGGAGGGAGGCCATGCTTGACCACCACATACGCACGCGCGCGCCGACCGACGAACTCGACTCGACCCGACCCGGGCTCGGGTTCGGGTTCAGGTTCGGGTTTGTAGTGGTGTAACACTTATATTTTTGCTACAAATTTATTAACCGTTTTTGACCGGGTTGGAAAGGTAAAATCTGTTCAAGCCCGTGTTGAAGAACGTTATACAACGTTTATTATTTTGACCCGGTATTGCTCAGATCCTTTTTTTAAGACCACGTATCGCCTAAACCAGTAACGTTCTTTTGCTACTCCGTCTTCTTAACTGATACGAAGACGAAAACAGAAAGAACAACATTTTTCGTATCTCTTTGTCATAAAATCCGAGCAGTGTTTTGAAAGTGCAAACTAAGCCGTTCGTCCGTGCAAACGAATCGGTACCACAACTATTAAGAGGCTGTTTTATCCTAGAGGCGGCGGTGATTAATCCGAACTGCTTGCACCATTGAGCAGATCGTCGAAACGTCTTCAAGAAAGTGACTCCGTCCACGAATCAGCTGAAGTTAGCCATTGTTTCCAATAATTGAAGACGTCCGACAACAATGACTTCTACTGCAGATCTAGATGTCGCCGCTCCCACTTCCTTCTTCCAACTCCCGATGGTCTCTGCTGCTCCCTTCAGATTCGAGGGCCTCCACTTCAAACGCTGGAGACAGAAGATAGAATTCTTCCTGACCACCAGAAAAGTGGTGGTTGTGCTGACAACCGACAAACCGCAGCTGCCCAGTAGACCAGACGACGAAGCAGACGCAGATCAGATGCGAGCCTGGACAGAAAAATCAAAGGAGTTTCAGAACTGGACAGAGCAAGATTACATGTGCCGAAACTTCATACTCAACGGCCTCATCGATTACTTGTACGACTACTACCATTCTGACAAGTCAGCCAAATAGATCTGGGAAGCACTACAAAAGAAGTACGATACCGAAGAGGCTGGAGCGAAGAAATATGCAGTCAGCCGCTACCTCAAATACCAGATGACAGGTCAGTAGAGATGCAGTCTCATGAGCTTTAGAAAATTGCTCATGAGATCATCTCCGAAGGTATGAGTTTGGATGAACAGTTTCAGATTGCTGTTATTATCGATAAACTGCCCCCAGGTTGGAAAGATTTTAAGAATGTGCTTAGGCACAAGACTAAGGAATTCTCCTTAGAGAGCTTGATCACTCGCCTCCGTATTGAGGAGGAGGCTCGAAAACAGGACCATAAAGAGGAAGTGCTTGTTGTCACCAACAACAACACTAAAAAGTCCAAGCCAGCAGTTCTGAAACCAAATCCGAAAAACTTAAAGAATCAGAACTGCAACCGCAACAAACAGAATTGGAACCCGCAAGGGAACCAAAGAGGACAGCAGAAACCGACCCAAAAGAATGACTCTGGGCAGTTGTTTCTGTGCTACAACTGTGGAAAACCAGGTCATATGGCACACAAGTGTAGGAACAGACCAGGCCCTGCACCGCAGGCTAACCTGGCTGAGGAGCCTTTGACGGCTATGATTTCTGAGATTCACCTTGTTGGTGGAACAGAGGGTTGGTGGGTAGACACTGGTGCATCCCGCCATGTCTGCTGTGATCGTGCTATGTTCAGTACATACACGGCTGCTGATGATCAGAAAGTGTTGTTGGGAGATTCTCACACCACTACAGTTGCAGGCATTGGAAATGTGGAAATAAAGTTTACCTTTGGAAAGACAGTTCTTCTAAAAGATGTGATGCATACTCCAGAGATGAGAAAGAATCTGGTTTCTGGTTTTCTCCTTAATAAGGCTGGTTTTACTCAAGTTATAGGGGCTAATTGGTATACTTTGACTTATAAGGGGATGTTTGTAGGGAAGGGCTATGCTTGTGAGGGTATGTTTAAACTGAATGTTGAATCTAACAAAGTAACCAGTTCTGCTTATATGTTGTGTGACTTTAATATTTGGCACTCTAGATTATGTCATGTAAATAAGCGTATAATTCATAACGTGATCACATTAGATTTGATTCCTAAAATGTCACAAACTGATTTTGATAAATGTGAATTCTGTAGTCAAGAAAAAATCACTAAGAAACCCCATAAATCAGTTGATAGATTTTCTGAACCCTTAGACTTAATTCATTCTGACATATGTGAGCTAGATGGTACTTTGACTAGACATGGACACCGTTATTTTATCACTTTCATAGATGATACCTCTGATTTCACTTATGTATATCTTATGAAAAATAAAAGTGATGCATTTGATATGTTTAAATTATTTAAAACTGAAATTGAGAATCAATCTAATAAGAAAATTAAGAGACTTCGTAGTGATAGAGGAACAGAATATGAATCTAGTTCATTTCTTGATTTCTATAAATTGAATGGTATAATTCATGAGAGAACTGCACCTTATTCACCTGAAATGAATGATAAAGCTGAAAGAAAGAATAGGACCTTTACCGAATTAGTTGTAGCTATTTTATTAAATTCGGGTGCAGCAAAACATTGGTGGGGGGATATTTTGTTGACTGTATGCTATGTATTGAATAGAATCCCTAAATCAAAAGGTAAGATTTCACTTTTTGAAATTTTAAGAAATTATTAACCGAATGTATCTTACTTTAGAACTTGGGGATGTTTGGCATATGTTCGTATACCTGACCCTAAGAGAATAAAATTAGCAAGTAGAACATACGAATGTGTATTTATTGGCTATGCTATTAATAGCAAAGCATATAGATTTTATGACCTGAATACACATAATATAGTAGAATCTATTGATGCTGATTTTTATGAAAGTAAATTTCCTTTTAAATTGAGAAATAGTGGGGGCACGTCAAATAACACCGTGCCTATTAGAACAGAACTTAATGAATCTTCTGAAACTGAACCTAGAAGAAGTAAAAGAGCAAGAGTTGATAAAGATTTTGGCTCGGATTTTTGCACTTTTACTATAGAGGAGGATCCAACAAACCTCCAAGAAGCCTTATCTTCTTTAGATGCCGATTTTTGGCAAGTGGCTATAAATGATGAGATGGATTCCTTGGAATCCAATAAGACTTGGCACTTAGTAGATTTACCACCTGGTTGTAAGTCTATAGGTTGTAAATGGGTACTTAAAAAGATATTAAAACCCGATGGAACAGTTGAAAAATATAAAGCCCGTTTGGTAGCTAAAGATTTTAGGCAAAGAGAAAATATAGACTTTTTTGACACTTTTTCACCTGTAACTAGAATCACATCCATTCGAGTACTAATTTCATTAGCATCTATTCATAATTTAATTATACACCAAATGGATGTTAAAACTGCCTTTTTAAATGGTGCATTAGAAGAGGAATTTATATGGACCAACCTGAAGGCTTTGTTATTCCTAGTCAAGAACATAAAGTTTGCAAATTAGATAAATCATTATATGGTTTAAATTAAGCACCTAGGCATGAAAAATTTGATAATTTAATAATCTCAAATGGTTTCAAAATTAATGAAAGTGACAAATGCATTTATTATAAATCTGAAAATGACATTTGCACTATAATATGTTTGTATGTAGATGATCTACTTATTTTTGGATCAAACATTCATGCCATAAACACTGTTAAATCTTTGTTAAGTGCCAATTTTGATATGAAAGATCTAGGTGAAGTGAGTGTAATTCTTGGTATTAAGATTACTAGGTCCGAAAATGGACTTTCTTTGGATCAATCTTATTATATTGAGAAGATCTTAAAGAAATACAATTACTTTGACTGTAAACCTGCATGTACACCATATGATCCTAGTGTAGAACTTTTCAAGAACACTGGTGAAGGTGTAAGACGGTCTGATTATGCGAGCATCATTGGCAACCTTCGGTATGCCACTGATTGCACTAGACCCGACATTGCCTATTTCGTGGGATTATTATGCAGGTTTACTAGTAGACCTAGTATAGAGCATTAGCACGCTAATGAGAGGGTCATGAGATACTTAAAACGAACCATGAACCTTGGATTACATTATGAAAAGTTTCCAGCTGTTCTTGAAGGTTACACCGATGCAGACTGGAATACTTTATCTGATGACTCCAAGGCAACCAGCGGCTATATCTTTAGCATTCTTGGAGGAGCTGTTTCTTGGAAATCCAAGAAACAGACTATTTTGGCTCAGTCTACTATGGAGTCTGAGATGATAGCACTAGCCACAGCTAATGAGGAAGCAGAGTACTTAAGAAATCTGCTAGATGAGATTCCCTTATGGGAAAAACCGATACCAGCTGTGTTGATCCATTGCGATAGTACCGCGGCTATTGCAAAAGTTCAGAACCGTTATTACAACGGTAAGAGATGACAGATACGTCGTAAGCACAACACTGTTAGAGAGCTACTCTCCTCATGAGCTGTTAGAGTGGATCACATACGCAGTGATGAGAATTTGGCAGATCCTTTAACGAAAGGATTGGCCAGAGAGAAAGTCCTTATGACTTCTAGAAAAATGGGACTATTGCCCTTAGATTGTTGAGTCACGCACAATGGTAACCCGACCTAATGACTGGAGATCCCAAGAACTAGGTTCAATGGGTAAGAACAAGTTGTGAAGTGATATGAGTTGAACATGCCATTTTTCATATATATATATAGAAGCATGTATTCCTGAAGTGATTAGAGGATGAGTTAATAGAAACTCTTAATGAGATCTATACTCCATTTGGAGTGGAGTACCTACCTTCAGGAGTACTCTTGATCGACTCACCTGTGTGAATGTGGAAATTTGGCCGTTTCCTATGGTGTTTTGGGAAAAACTCCTAGAGCATTCACTAAATTGGGATAGACGTGCATAGCCATAAATGCACGGGCTTATTTGATTGCACTCTAGAAAGATTGTGTGTGGTCTGATGTCAGGAATAGAGTTCAAGACTACGTGTCACTCTAGTAAAAACTGAACCTTATTCACTATGCAAAGGTTCAAGTCGAACGACACCTTTGTTTATGCACAATCTTATGTTTACAGAAATTGCTCGAAAAATATTTTTTAAAATTCAAGTGGGGGATTGTTGGAAATTGTGTTTAAAACTCAAGTGAATTATTAAAAAATGACTAAGTGTGAAGAGTGGCTTTTTAGATAGTCCAACATTGTAGGATTTTATGAAAGAATCAAGTATTTATACTTGATTCTTAGAGGCTAAGTTGGACCCTTTGGGCACCCAATGATGCTCTTTTGTGAGGAGGGAGGTCATGCTTGACCACCACACGCGCGCGCGCCGACCGACTCGACCCGGGCTCGGGTTTGGGTTCGGGTTCAGGCTTGTAGTGGTGTAACTCTTATATTTTTGCTACAAATTTATTAACCGTTTTTGACCGGGTTGGAACGGTAAAATCTGTTCAAGCCCGTATTGAAGAACGTTATACAACGTTTATTATTTTGACCTGGTATTGCTCAGATCCTTTCTTTAAGACCACGTATCCCCCAAAGCAGTAACGTTCTTTTGCTACTCCGTCTTCTTAACTGATACGAAGACGAAAACAGAAAGAACGACATTTTTCGTATCTCTTTATCATAAAATTCGAGCAGTGTTTTGAGAGTGCAGACTGAGCCGTTTGTCCGTGCAAACGAATCGGTACCACAACTATTGAGAGGCTGTTTTATCCTAGAGGCGGCGGTGATTGACCCGAACAGCTTGCACCATTGAGCAGATTGCCGAAACGTCTTCAAGAAAGTGACTCCGTCCACGACTCAGACGAAGTTAGCCATTGTTTCCAACAACTACTTTATGTGTTTGCATGATTCATAACATCTTAATTGCTATAGTGTATAATTTTCCATTTATCAAACTAAAGCATTGAAGTAATATACACATTATCAAATAATGCACAATAGTACATGACATCATTTTGTCTTGATATGAAACACTTGCATTACTTGGCATTTCCATTTTACAAACATGTCATGAGATACACCAGAAAGATATCTTCATTTACTTGGATAATAAGATACACCTAACTGTTAGCTTATTAAGAATAAAATAAAATTATAAATACAATATAAGCTTGGTATCATTGCAAATTCAAAGTTGCTCCATCGTAGTTCATCAACAACATTTGTTTCATGATTGGATCGATTGTCAGCAATGAACGATGAAAACACCCGTCTCTAGTTATTAATCCCTATGGGCGCATCACTAACACACTTTTTCCATCTTGTTGTAGGCATCACCATCAGCTCCTATTTTTATATTTTCTGTCCACGTATTATAAATAGTTTATTTTAAAATTACTATAATATATTAACATATAAAATTTTCATGCAAGGCGATCAATGATTGGTAATGGTTTACGCAAGATGCAAAGCAACCTTCAATTTCTATACGTAGCGATTTGAACTTCAAGATATCAACCGATCAAGGAGCCGGCCTCTCATCGCTAGCTCAATCAGTTACTCTTCTGATTAAAGTAAGTAACTAGAATTAATATTTTCATGAGTCAAATTTTCATTATAATGATTACCATATTATTACATTGTAGAAGTGATATACAGGCATTACCAATATTGTGGACAGCTCCTTTGATAGCGTAACCTCTCTCAATTGAGGCAATGACGTAGGCAGGCTGGCTATGGTTAGAAGGCAATTTAGAATCCATTAGCATTACATATAGCAGAAATAATGTGTATAAATAAATACAAGGTAAGAAGAAAATATTGGTAAATAAGTTGTTGCAATTTATTATTAGGGAAATGGATTTAATTTGAAGAGCATGTACATGACAATATTGTACAAATAGTGAAATAGGAGCACATAAGAGAAGAGTTGTGTATTTGTAGGCAGTGGATTTTTTTTTCTAAGTATTAACACTAGAAAATAGTGGGGGTTACAAGTGGGGATGCTAATCCAAATATTTGAGTTTGAGTTGGCCGGATGAATCTTTTAATACATGATTTTGATTTGATGTCATGAAACTTTTAATATGATGCTTACCGGTCATTCTAATTTGGGAGTGAATATTATTATACATCAGTTAATTTGGATGCTAATATTTTGGTTTTCTTTAACAGAGAATAGGTTCGCTGAGGTAAATTGAAGAGCACATTGTAAATTACATCATAGTTTTTAGTTAATCATTATTGGAAGCATCTATTTTATACATATTTCAGCGTTAATTGTCCTTGCCTTAAGTATGTATAGTTAAACAAAAAATAAATTGAATGCTTGAAAGTTAAATGGCATGCTCTAGCTTTTGTAAGGGACTGTGAAATATTATGCATTTTGGTTTTGTGGGGCATTATGTTTACTTTATTTGTATATATATTAAGATACAATCAAACTTTATTTATGTGTACTATATTGCTTTGGTATATATAGGATCTGTTGAAAATTATACTATAAGTACCATATTAACTTGAACTATATAAGCATGACATTTACGTTATTCACTTTCCGTTTTGCTATTTTTTAAGGTTGATGTTGTAGTTGTTATTTTGGGAAAATGGTACCTAAATGAATGGAATACAGCAGCTGAGTATGCTATAATTGCTTTTTACACACCTACAATATGATGACTTATATTATCATTTAACTACTGTTTGTATTTTATTGACCAAAAAAACCTCTATAATAATAATTTGTTCACATGTTGTACTATTGTGCTTGAAGATTTTTTTTTCCACAGTGCTATTTAGTCACCTTTTATATGTTGATGTTTCTGATGTTCAAACTTTGCTGCACATTAAGTTACCTCCAGCCGCCAAATACTATATCTTCCAAATGGTCATCCTTATCTAGTTGCACCAGTTTTTATGTTAGTTCTTAAATAATTGTACTAAAAACTAATGGCACTAATATGTTCGAAACTGTTTCGTCAACTGTAAATTATTTACTTCTGTTTTGTAACTTGGACAGATAAGCTTCTAGCTTCTAGGGTTTTTTATTTTCAGCATCGCTCTTGTTTTAGGTAGTTATAAAGGCTGTCTGACAAATTGTCTGTTATTTTTCACTCCACTCTAGTCATCCACTGTATATTAATTGGTTTTCAATGCTAGATATATTTTAACTCTGCTATATTTCATATATCACTACACTTTTCTTTTTTTAATACCATTATTAGATGTTGTTTACTTTGTTCCATACAAAGTTATACGGATAATAATCTACTTTCCATTGGTAAAAAAATCTATACTTACTCACGTGGTTATTATGCAAGTACAAGTCCAATTTCAGAATAGGTTGTTATATTACAATGCTTAATTATTAATCAAATAAAATCTCTTTGTTTATTGCTTTACTAAGTTACTTTCAATTTAGAATCATGACATTTTATTATGTGGTTTTGTAGTTCTCTTATATATGAAATGTATTGCCAGTCTTGAAGGCTTTTTGTAAAAGTTTATACTTATATGTACATGTTATTTGCGTTTCTGTCAGTTGTAAGGTTATTAATTATTTTAACCTGAGATGCTTGATGTAGTTCATTGCAAATACAACACTAAAATTTTCAGCATCTTTATTTTTTTTATTTTTTTAGAACCCGCTCTTTACTTTTACCCTGCATTTTTGATAAATTGTGTGCAGTATCAATGAATTTTACCATTCCCGCCTTTTTGATAAACTCAAAAATATATCAATTTAAAGTACAACGTTTCTCCAATATAGACATTCTATTACTCTACTACATATTTTGTAAGTATTATTACTGTGGACATTCAGTTAACATCTATTCTTATATAATCATATAATTGTGAACTAAAATTTCTCTACCTACATAGCAACAAAAAGTTCACAGTGACATATACATTTTGTGTAGTTCGATGACAAAACATTGAAGATAGAACCCGATTTCGAAGGATGTTAATTAATTTACTTTAAACTCGGAATGAACGTTGAGAAATTAATAATATGTAACTGCATATTATGGTTATTAGGCCTAATGATAAGTATAGCATTATATTCCATTATCATAAATAAAACATCATATCTCTTTAGATTGTCAGTCTTTTGAGACATTACACTTATTCTATATAGAAAAGTATATACTGATAGACCATAATGGGGGTAAATGTATTCATATTGTATGAAATAGCGATATTGCCATACAACATCTGAAATATACAACATGGTCTACATACCAAATACGTTGATTTAATGCGGGATAACAACCGATGCCAACATCCATTGCATTTATCATACACCACAACCATGAAATATACTACGCAAATTTAATTTACTTATATTGTGCAATTTCGTGTGCAAAGCACGGGTTCACACTGGTATTCATATATGTGTGTGCACGCGCGCACGATCTGAAAGAGAAATGGAAATGGTACTGTTGATTTATAACCAATGGTAGTGTGTAATTCCTGAAAACATATATGTGAAACCGGTAGAGTGATTCAGTAAACATTTAGTTTGTTATTGGTTGGATGATTTGAATACTTCTTTAAATGTTTATGGCCGATGTTCGTAATAATATTGGCATGTCTATGATTAAGGTTATTGAATAAAACCAGAAATAAAACATGATTTGTAGGCATTCACATGTATGTGCGTATGTAGGTACTTAATTATATATGCACACAATGTTTGTTTTGGTTTTAGTGAAAGTTTTGAGTCTGTGGCCATGGGTAATAGTGGTAAGTGTAATAGTGGTAATACTTTAAGTTCTATAGTCAAGATGTTAGATTGGATTACTATGCATATGTAATAGCAAGGTCAAATAAAAAAAGGTTTGTTAACTCCTATGTTAAGCGACTCAGCGACCCAAGGCAATAGTGAGGCAACTGGAATGAGACTCTGCATCACAACTTAGCGACTTAAAGACCGAAGCGACCTACGAGTTAACAAGATAAGGACCTAACGACCTAACACATGAAGCGGCTCGTAAGCGATTTAAAGCATAAACAAGTTAACAATTATGGACCCCGCGACCTAAAGGTTGAACGACCTAATGACTTTAGTCCTAAGCGACCTAACAGGTAACGACTTAAGGAAAGCAGCGACCTAATAGATTAGATGGTCCAGCGACCTAACAGCTTGAAGGCTAGGCGACTCAATGGTCCAACGACCCACGACCTACTGAGTTAACGATATAAGGAGTGAAGTGGCTCAACAACCTAGCCTAGGTCGCTACATTGGATATCTCAACGTTGTTGGGTCGCTAACTACTCCCATAAGTCACCACCGACCTATGACTTACCCTAGGTCGTTCACGACCTAGTACTTGGTGATAAAATCGTGCCTCTTTCCTCTAGGTCGTTACGATCTACCAGCTAATTCAAATGAACAAGTGCGAACCAGTTAAGTCATAGCTCGTATTCCCTTCACTCGCTAGCGACCTATGACCCACATTAGGTCGTGCACGACCTATACCTCGCCCAGGAAATCTCCTATAAATACAGCCCTTACTCCAATATGGAGGGGGACTTGGAGCTCATTCTCGAAGAGCCAATACTCTGCCATTTTCTCAACTCGAACAGCACTTCAAGCACTCCAAACACCAAGGACCTTACGACAAACTTCAAGAGAAAATCTACATCATTCGACATGGATTCGAAAGATTATTCTACATCGAAGTTTGAACTACTAGTCTAAAGTGTGTTGTAATTGAAGAAAGTTATATAAGTTGTACTTGAGTCAGCAATAAAGAGATTGAAAGTGGACGTAGGCTTGACTATAAGTCGAACCACTATAAAAACTGTGTCTTTTACTGCTTTTCTGAGATTTTCCTGCTTATTTCTGATTCCCGTATCGACCGGTGGTGCTTTCACACTTACACAACTCGCACCGGGGTGTTAGCGTTTGATTTTTACGTTAACATTTTTGGTGCTTTCACTGAGAACCCAACTCAGGATACTGTCATCATAGCTTCGCAGAAATTTGTGGAAAGGATCTCTCTAAAAACCAGAAGTTTATCAGAAATAATGGCTACTAGAAGAAAGCGCAAGTCTGTTAGATCCGACGATGTTCGCGAGACTACTGCCACTTCTCCTCCTTTAAGTCAAACAACTCTAACTGTTGGAGTAACGCGAGCAGAATTGGATGCTGCAGTTTCTGGGCTATGTCAGCAGATGGAAGTCCAAAACAATCTGATGTTGGAAAGGTTGAACGCTTTGCTTGGGGCTAACCGTCAACCAGTGAATAACGAACCAAACTTTGCTGATAATGTTCATGATGTTGAAGAAAGAGATGTTCCTCAAAGGGCAGCTGTCCCAGTCAAAGACACACCTCCCCAAGTTGGAGGATCGGGACAACAGCCAACTTTCCGTGAGCGCCTGTCAAGGCAAACTTCTGAGAAGATGGCTGATACCTGTCCTGCGGAGCCCCTTAATGATGAGGAATATTTCTCAGGGATGGTCCGACAAATCATGAAGGAAAGTATGCAAAGGGAGGAAGACGAAAAAGAACGGGGGTTCGCTCCGAGCAAGACTCCATTCACCGAAAGGATTCTGAAAGCAGAGTTTCCTAGGAAGTTCGTTCCTCCTACCATTCCGGCTTATAACGGGACGAGTGACCCTAATGAATTTCTATACAAGTATGATTGGCACATGACGAGTGCCAGAGCTTCTGATGAGATCAAATGCCGGTATTTTCCAGTATACCTAGAAGGAGTTGCTTTACTTTGGTTCACAAAGCCGCCGGTCCGGTCGATAGACCAGTTTTTTGATTTGACTCGAAAGTTTAAGGAACAGTTCAGATTGTACGCTTCGAAGGCAAAAGATATAATGTCGTTATCCGGCTTGGAGCAGAATCCTGGAGAATCCATAAGATCTTTCTTGAATCGCTTCAATATAGCTTTGGCTGAAGTAGACAACGCGGAGCCGAGAATGATTTTAACGTACCTGATGAGGGCTATTGATAAGGCAAGTGAGTTCGGAAAGTGGTTGAAAATGAAAGAACCGAATTCGCTTGACAAGTTTTATAAGAAAGCCGATGAATTGATGTGCTTGGAAAGCCTCCAAGCACCGGCTAAGGTGGTATCAACAGGGGCTGGAAATAGTAATGTTGTTCCGAATAACAAGGAATCTGGCAATCAGAAGAGGGGAAACGATGGTCAGAAGAAGCAAGGAGATGCAAAGAAGAGTCGTCCTTTCAACTTCACCTCTCTGACTGATACCCCGGAGAACATCTACTTTGCAAACAAAGACACGGTTGAATTCCCCGCACCAGCTAAGCAAAGGGTTAATAAGAAAGCTGAGAAGAATGGAAGGTTTTGCTGGTTCCATAACCAACCCGGGCATGATACCAATGAGTGCCGTCACTTGAAGGAGTTGATTGAGGAACTATTGAAAGAAAACAAGCTCCAGCAATATGTAAAGAGGAACAGGAATGGCCCAACTTCGTCAACTCAAGGACAACAGGCTCCTGTTCATCGTCCTTGCTCGAGTGAAAAGGAAGTAGCTCATGAATCAGAGAGGCCCGTTATTAATGTGATTACAGGAGGACCTCACCCAGCTGGCAGAAGCTGGGGTGAGATGGAACGATATGCTCGTGCATTGAAGTGTGCACCAGCAGAGGAAAGTGTTTTTGTGTCAGAAGATGCTGCACCTCTGAAGCAACAGAAAACTTTTAATGATGACATTGTCTTCAGAGTCAGGTATTCTATGGGTGTTGAAGCCCCTACCGTAGATCCCTTGGTTATATCTGCTGGCATTGGGCCAGCTATTGTAAGAAGAGTACTTGTTGATTGCATGCTTCTTGCAATATTCTTTTCAAAAAGACCTTCGATCCGATGAAGATCCCAATGGCTGATGTTCAAGCTTCGTCGCAAAAGATTGTTGGGTTTACTGGGGAACCCAGGCAGCCGATTGGGACTATTGACCTGTTCGTGGAACTTGGAGAGGGGCAGAAGAAGGTCGTTCGAAGGCAGACTTTTGTAATTGTTGATGAATTTTCTGCCTACAACGCCTTCCTAGGCCGTCCAACTCTTGCAGCCTTTAAAGCAATCCTTGCCCCGTGGTGCCTTACCATGAAATTCCCCACAGATAATGGAGTCGGTGTGGTTAAAGGGGATCAGAATTCGGGGCGGGAATGTTATCTGATAGAACTGCGTGAAGCAAGAAAGAGAGAGATGGGAAAGGATGCGGCAGCCCCAGTCCGCATCAAAGAATCACCTTGTAGCAATTACAGGGCGGACCCTGTACTGGAGAATGTAGCGAAGCATGAAGAAAAATGGATCCCAGAAAAGCCAGTGAAGGGGAGAATCGAGTGGTGCCAGTGGAAGTAACGGTATCAGTACCTGTTGACCCAAAAGACCCAAACAAGGTGTTGAATGTGGGTTCACAACTTAATACGATAGTTCAGAATATTTTGATATCATTCCTGAAAGCAAATCTGGATGTATTTGCTTGGACCCATGCTGATATGTGTGGAATATCACCTGAACTTGCAGTACATACATTGAATATTGATCCGAAGTTTACACCTGTGAAACAGAAAAGAAGAACCCAGGGTCCCGAGAGGTCAGCGGCATTAAAAGAAGAGGTAGATCGGCTCATGCAGAATGGCTTTATCAAAGAATCTACTTATCCGAATTGGATTTCAAATCCAGTACTAGTTAAGAAAGCTAATGGAAAGTGGAGAGTATGTATCGACTTTTTAGATTTAAACAAGGCCTGCCCTAAATATTGTTTCCCGTTACCCAGGATCGATCAGTTGGTGGATGGAACAGCGGGGCATGAATTGTTGTCTTTTATGGATGCTTACTCCGGATATAACTAGATCATGATGCATGAGCTAGATCAAGAGGACACGAGTTTCATTACCGATGTCGGTCTTTACTGCTACAGAGTCATGCCCTTCGGACTGAAGAATGCAGGGGAAACTTACCAAAGACTTGTTAATGCGATGTTCAAGCCACAGATTGGAAAGACTATAGAAGTTTATGTTGATGATATGCTGGTTAAATCAAAGAAAGCAGTAGACCATATGGACCACTTGGCGGAGATGTTCGTCGTCCTCCGAAAGTATGGAATGAAGCTTAATCCCTTAAAGTGTTCATTCGGAGTGGAGTCCGGAAAGTTCTTGGGTTTCATTGTGAGCACTAAGGGCATTGAGGCTAATCCTGCTCAAATCATGGCCTTAAGAGAAGTCAAAGCTCCTAGAACAAAGAAGGAACTGCAAAGTCTCAATGGAAAATCGCTGCCTTAAGTTGATTCATTTCCAAAGCTACTGATAAATGCATTCCATTCTTTGATGCTCTGAAGAAAGGAAGGAAAAACTTTGACTGGACTCCAGAATGCCAGAAGCTTTCGATGAATTAATTCGCCATATGGAAACGCCTCCAACACTTTCTAAGCCCGACAGTTGTGCAGATCTTTTTGTATACTTGGCGTTTTCAGCTCATGCTCTTAGTGCAGCACTGGTACAGGAAGACGCCAAAATTCAGCACCCAGTCTACTATATTAGCAAAAGGTTTACTGGGGCAGAAATGAATTATTCAAAGTTGGAGAAGCTCGCCTATCGTCTACTGATTGCATCAAGAAAATTGAGGCCATATTTTCAAGCTCATCCAATCAAAGTCCTCACTGATCAGCCTCTGAAGCAAGTCCTCTTTCGCCCTGAGACTTCGGTTCGCCTTTTGAAGTGGAATATTGAACTCAGCTAATATGACATCACTTATCATCCCCGGAGAGCAATCAATGGACAAGCTTTGGCAGATTTCATCGCGGAATGTACAGACAAAAGTGATAGTGAGGAAGTAGTGACCGATAATCCCCCAATTTGATGGAAATTGTATGTTGATGGAGCAAGAAACGATTACTGTTCCGGGGCTGGGGTTGTGCTTGAAACCCTTGAAGGGCGGTCATTGTGTTATGCTTTAAGATTGGAATTTCCTTCGACAAACAATGAAGCAGAGTATGAAGCTCTTATTGCCGGTTTGAGAATTGCTAAAGAATTGAATGTCAAAATGTTGCAGATCTTCAGTGATTCACAGCTTATTGTGTGTCAAGTCAAGAAAGAGTTTCAAACTAAAGGAGGAAATCTGCCCGCTTACTTGTCAAGAGCCTGGGAGCTTCTCGATGACCTTGACCATTATACGATAAATCATATACCCCGGGAAGAAAACATGAAGGCAGATTCTCTTGCAAAGTATGCAAGTACTGGTGAAGCTCAATTATTGGGACTAGTTTCTATGGAAGTCCTGTCAACTCCAAGCATTGATGAGATGGATATTGACTGGATCATGACTATATCACAGGAGCGAGAATCATGGATGACTCCGATATTGAAATATCTGCGCGACGGTTCTCTACCAGAAAACTCAAAAGAACGGCAGAAGTTGTTAAGAAGAGCCTCTAGATACATAATTCAAGATGGCCGATTGTATAGGTGGGGATTCTCAATGTCATTACTCCGATGTGTGACCAAGGAAGAAGCTGAGACAATTCTAACTGAGGTACACGGAGGAGAGTGTGGAGATCATTCAGTTGGTCAAACTCTAGCAAAGAAAATTCTCCGTTATGGGTATTTTTGGCCAGATATTAATCGTGATGCTGCAAGTTACGCCCGAAAATGTGATCGATGCCAGAGATTTGCAAAAATCCCAAGAGCACCTTCCACTGAGATAACGCAGATGGTCAATCTGTGGCCATTTGCTATTTGGGGAATAGATCTCATCGGGCCTTTGCCAACTGCCAAATCCGGAATCAGATATGTTGTTGTTGCTGTTGATTATTTTACTAAATGGGCTGAATCTGAACCATTAGCTACTATTACCTATAAGAAGATGATAAACTTTGTAACTAAGAATATCATTTGCAGGTATGGTGTGCCTCAAAAGATAATCACAGACAATGGAACCCAATTCGAAAGTGAAGAGTTCCAATATTTTTGCAAGAAATTCAAGATCCAGAAAAGTTTCTCAGTAGTGGCCCATCCGCAGTAAAACGGGCAAGTGGAAGCAGTAAACAAAATTATCAAGTCAACCATTAAAAAACAGCTTGAGAAAGCAAAAGGTGGTTGGGTCGATAGGCTGCCACTAGCACTACGGGCATACAGAACTACCCACAAAACTGCGACGGGACACACTCTATTTTCACTGGCGTATGGATCAGAGGCAATGATTCCGGTAGAAATAGAGATCCCTTCACATAGAAGAATCCATTTCAATCAATCCAAAAACGAAAAGCTGCAACTTGAAGCCTTGACTTCCTTGATGAAAAAAGAGAAGAGGCTGAGCTCAGAATTGCGGCTCATCAGCAAAGAATAGCCAGGCACTTCAATTCCAAAGTTCGCCAACGCAGCTTTGAAGTTGGGGATCTAATCTTGAAAAGAATTATGACACCTACAGGCGTGTTTGGGCCAAACTGGGAAGGGCCGTATGTCATAGGCCAAAAACTTCTTGATGGCACATTCAAACTCATAATTGTCGAAGGAGACCCAATTCCAAGAGCTTGGAACAGCAATCATTTGCGCCCATATTTTACCTAAAGGCTTTAATAAAATATTGTAAAAGAATGATGAATGCATGGTTCTTGTACTGAAAGCCATTGTAAAGCCAGTGCAAGTGAATAATAAGAACTATAAAGTGGATGTAGGCCCAGTTCTTGGCCGAACCACTATAAATCTTGTGTTCTTTACTATTATAAACTGCTTGTTTTATTTCGATATATAAAATACGTCAATTGTATTGCTAAAATGTCGATTTAATACTGCAGGCCATTAAAAGACCAAGCAATCCCTGACATCACCCAACAAGCAAATGCTAAGCCGTTCAAAATTTTCATACTCAAATCCTACGAAAGAAGTGCTTCAAGCAAAAAGTTAGTGATTCTGCTGGAAGTGGGCCCTTGCTAACTAATTGTGGTTGTTTATACAGACGAGCATCCAGTTAAATAGCCTGTGTTTGCCCCCACCAACTCGCTTAACTATGAAGTATACTTCTTTGGATAAAAGGAATTATTGGCAATAGAAAGAGAGGTGTGTTTGGAAAAAATAACGGGGATCGCCGATATGAATCAATGGCAAAGAGACATGGGCGGGCGAGCATTGAACAGCCAAAGACCTCTTCGGAGGCACAAGCCCTCTTCAGAGGCACAACTCTTCGGAGGATAAAGACCTCGAACGGGGCATGCGAGAAAATGAAAGTTCTCTTTCTTAACAAAAAAAAGATTAGTATGGAATGACCGGGAGCACCTTCCCAACTGGAAGGCAAGGCGCTTGTTCACTAGCTGAGACAGTTTGCATAGACAAACGTCCAAGTAACTTGCGTCCGCCCCGTGAATCCATGAGATGATCGGAGGCACCTTCCCAAGTGGAAGACAAGGCGCTTGTTCACTAGCTGAGACAGTTTGGGCAAATAAACGTCCAAGTAACTTGCGTCCGCCACCTGAATCCAGCCAACCATGAGGAAGAAACTTCCAGGCATACTCGGAGGCATGCATTCCACCAAGATTTGAAATAAAACTTCACAAGTGCTGGAATGTAAAAAGCCCTCTTCGGAGGCCCATTTCACTATAGTTGAAATGCTAAAAGACCTCTAACGGGCCTCGCCAGAAAAAGAGAGCTCTTTCTCGATAAAAAGTTGTGGACTGATCGGTGGTACAGAACACTCGTGTCCGCCCCGTGAATCCATCCAACCGAGAGAAGGAAACTCCAAACTTCCAGGAAAAATCCCTACTCAGAGGCATACATTTCACCGTGATCTGAAATAAAACTTCACACGAGTCGAAATGTGAAAAGCCCTCTTCGGAGGCCCGCTTCCTAGCGAACAGGGAAAAAATAAAAGCCTCTCCTAAGAGGCAGAAACAAAAAGACCTCTTCCCAGAGGCACAATCAAACAAAAAGACCTCTTTCCAGAGGCACAATCAAACAAAAAGACCTCTTCCCAGATGTGCAATCAAACAAAAAACCCTCTTCGGAGGTACAAGCAGGTCGAAGCCCTTTTTCGGAAGGCCCACTGTACTATGAAGTAAAATTCACTTGCCAAGCAAAAGTGACTTTTTCCAAAAAGTGAAGCGTAAAAACTTTGCAAAAAAAAAGAGAAGACTTCTCCAATACGAAGCGCATTCTACTAAGTCAGAAAAATATTTCCTTGAAACGGAAATATTATACTATAAAGTACAAATGCAAACCTCCTTCAAATGGAAAAGTTGTTCTCTAAAGGAAGAGTACAAGTCTTCTCGAAACAGAAGTGTTGTTCTCCGAAATTTTGCCAATGTGGAAGAGATTGCAATAAACCATGGTATGGGGGCAATATAATATAGTCGTCGCAAAAATAAAAACAATGCTCAAGCAACATATCATAGGTTTACTGCAACTTCAGAAACTTGCATGAAGGCGGAAAATAAATGCGTTCTTAGATACAGACAGAAATTTGCATAAGTAAAAGAATCATTTTATTCCATACTATGAGAATTTTATACATGTGCAGGTTTCAAAATAAAAGAAGGCGGGGGCCGGTACCCGCACAATTCCCGGTCAACACAAGCTTATATACAAGCAAAAAGCAAGATAAAAAGCACAGGACCAAAGCCATCATTTCTTCTTCCTTCCACCTTTTGAGCCCGCGCCTGGCCGGATGGTCAACTTCTTAGGCCGGCTTGTAAGAGTAGGGGACGAAGGAGAAAGGGGCACAATTGGACTTTCTTCTACTTTTTCCTCGCTGGCTGAAGATTCCTTCTTCTTCTTTGAAACTCCGCGTTTCCCCCTCTTCTTAGAAGAAGACCCGCTCCCTGGAGTGAAAAGGGTGGTTAACGGCATATCGTCAGAACCAGTTGGTTCCGGAGTCTTTTCGCTCTCTTCAGGTTCTTCTCCCCTATGTTCTTGTGAAACAATGGGATCGTTCAAGTCTTGAAGAGCCTCTATTTGCTCCTCTTGTGATCCTGGTTGAGAGGTAGAAGGAGGAGTGACCTGAAGAAACAGAGGAGGAATAACTGGAGGAGGGGAAGTCTGAACAATGCTTGGTGTTTTCTCTACAGAAGAAAAGAAGTTAAAGTCAGTATCTCTCATAAAGAGAGGAGTTAGTGGCGCGTCGAGATTTAAAAAATAGTCAAGAAGTTCATCAAACTCATGCGAAGCGAACGAGCAGTCCACTAGAGCAAGATCAGCAGTAAGGTTACCTGGCGAGGCAGGCTTTACTATGTCAACTTCAAAGCCCCGCGCGTCACCGCTCTCTTGACTTTCATCTCCATTGTGAGCGGTTACACCATCAGTGATGGCTTTAGTAGGAGGCGGAGAATGGGAACTGGGACCAACAATATCAATATCGGCCAAAACCGAAGGTTGGGCTGGGTCGGTTAAGGCTGTCTTCCCTACATGTTTTCCTTCTGCCATTCCGGCTCTCTCTTTGGCAAGTTGCTCCTTTCCCTTAGCAAGAGCGACGCGCGCATCGTCATCAAGATAGTTTGCCTCTAAGTCCGCCTCAGCATAGCCAGCACTGCCAAACATGTCAAGTATGGCCTCCCACACTTTGGCCAGAGTTATTTCATATTTAGGGCCTAGAAAGGAGAGACTACCACGCCCCAGGACGCTATGCAAGTAGAAGTGAAACAATGTTGAGCTGATATTGGCCTTCGTTGCCTCATGAGACTCTTCAGCTACAATTTTGCCGGCAACGTCCTCATCACGCTCTCTTTCAGCTTTAGAGAGTTGAAGTTTTAGCATTTCGATCTCTACGTCCTGCGAGCTAGTCTTCTTTCGCAGCTCTGCGATGTCAGCAATATGGCCCTCATTAATTCTTTTTTGTTCATCAAGCCTATCTTCGGCATCTCTTTGAGCGGCATGAGCATCTCGCACTTGTTTTTGAAGCACTTGCTCCCTTTGCGAATAGGAAGTGGAGGAATTGGCAAGCTCTTCTTTGAGTTTTTCAACTTCCGCTTCGAGCTTTTCATTATAAGTAGCGATGCTTCTCATTTCTGCGTCATGTTGCTCGAGAATCTTCTGCCACTCAGATTTGTCGTTTTCCATTGTTAACATGGCTTCAAGATTCGCGCGATTTACCCTCTGGAGCTCATCGACAAGCTTTTGCTAGCTTGACATTCTTTCGATATCAAGTTTGACAGCATCAAGGTTGCGCAGCATAGCCTGCTTATCGATCGGGACCAGGTCAAGATCAAAGCGCACTCCTTTCAGGCACCAGTTCGGAAATCGACTCTGAAGAATAGCTGGGCCTGGACCAACTCGATATAGGGGCCTTCCAATGATTGTTTGAATATCAGTACGTGCCAAGGCAGGAGATTGAGGCAGTACAGGAGCAGCAGGTTGTTCGGAAATCTCGAATGCTGGTCTTTCGCCATGTTTGGCTCTTTTACTCACATCTTCGTCAATCTGACTTTTCCCCTTATCGTCACGGGACTTCGATTTATGAGAATCATCTTCCCTCTGGGAAGAATCGTGTCGCTCGTCCCGTCTTTCATGGCGTTCTTCGTGGGCACGCCTTTCACGAGCTTTTCGTGCGGCTCTTTCTTCGTCAGTTTCCCTATAAGAAGGAAGATATCTCTTGGGATCAAAAGAGCCGTGTCTCCCGTAGCTCTGAAAGTCGTCGTAATAAGAGCGTCGCCCCATTGAAAGACCTGAAAATGGAAAAGAGGCAAAGCTTGAGAATCTTTGAAGTAAAGTGCATGTAAGTGCATAAGAATGCTAAAAATCCTAAGTGTATGAAACGTGCAAACTACGCGCGTCGAACTACGAACCACTCCTCGGTTGCGGGGAAATTATGGGTTTTATGGCTAACGTTAACTCTTGAGCTGACGAAGTCTGTTGTAAAGTGGATGTTGCTTCAACTGCTGAAGAGGTAGCTCTAGCAGAAACAGGGTCGTCTTTAAAGAGATCCTATGAAGTGATCATCAGATCGCTCAACCCTTCAAAAATGTCATCCTCGCCACGACTCGCTCTCTCAGTTCCCTCATCACCGGATTTCCCTGAATGATGAAAAGGCTCTTCCTCTTCGATGATCGGGGCAAGTGTAAGCTTGTCAGATGGCCCCGCAATATCAGTAGAAGTAGAGCACTTCACCAGTAAAGCTTCAAAAGTAGGTTCCTTCAGTATAGGTTCCTCAGCAGAAATGGGGGCATCTGACGATTTGGCCAGAGAATCGGGAACGTCGTGAGGTTGAGTGGAGCGAGAAGAGTGCAAAAGCTCGTATTGGTGCAGGAGTTCGTCTCTCAGCAAAAACTTAGTACTTCTTTCTTCGACCGGCACGACACTTAATCTATCAAAGGTCATCTTCTGAATGGGGTTTCTAGAGGGAGGAGGAAGTGCTGTAAAAGAAAAGAATGAAGTTAGCACTTAGCAATTCGAATCTTTGAAAGCTGAAACGAAGAAAAGGGGATGAGCAATCTCACTTCCTTTTCTCCAGATGGCATAAAACCCTAGAGGACAGCGGACAAAGAAGAATTGATTCAGAAAGCCGTGAGCACTTTCGGAAAGATCAGTAATAAGTTTGCGATTTCTGGCACTTCTCACAAATATAAAGGAGGGGTGGTCTTTATTCTTTGCAAATGTGCAGAAGTAGCAAATTTCTTCGAAGCTCGGGAGGCAGTTAAGTGTCTTCCTGAATAAAACACACAATCCCATTAGGATGGCGTATCCATTGGGATGTAGTTGAAAGGGAGAGATGGTTAGCCGGAAAAGGAGTTGATGAAGAAACTCATTGAAAAGGGGAATGGCACCACAAAGGCACATCTGACGGTTGACGGCAACAAAACCAAGAGGCGGCCTATCGGCAGTATCATTTGGGCCAGGAAATCTAGCATCCTCTTCGGCAATCCCAAATTGAATACGTAGATGATTAAATGTCCGCTGACTCAAGGTAGTTGGAGTTCTCTCCAGAGGATCAACCAATGGCTCAGCTATCAGAAAGACTCCTTCAGGTTGCTCGATTATCTCTTCTTGAGAAGACATTCTACACAAGGAACTGGATATTCAAATATGAAGGTGCACGTTTCCTAAATGTGTGAAGTGTTGTGTAAAACTAACAAAGTGACAAGCAAGTATAACTGGAATTAAAATTAATAAACATATGACAAGTGTAAAATTTTAGGACTTGTTGCCTTAAGTCCAAATGCAGATGCAGTATTGATGCAAACAAATCGACTTTAATTGATTAACATTGCTTTGTTACTTCACTTGAATTTGTTGGTTCACAGCATTTCATATAATTTCTTTAAGTTGATTATGTTTTATCGACTAATCTGTCATTCGATGTGGGTAATCAGTGACAGTATATTCGTCCCATTTTCTGCAAATGTTGTATTTAACAGGTCATTAGCATTAAGTTGATTTAATCTGTTATGAAAGCATAGCAAGGTCATGCAAGTTATCTCGGCAGTTCAAAGTTCAAGTTGGAAGTTCAATCAAGTCCTATCAAAATTTTGAGGCTTTCAAGTTATGTTCAAAGTTCTTAAGTCGCAATCCGAGTCAAGAAGTCCAAAGTTCAGAAGCTTTGAAATCAAGGCGGTGAAAATTCGCTCAAATCCTAGGTCGCTCGCGACCTGGCAAGTGGGATGAGATTGGTATAGGCCGCAAGAAGCAACTCAGCAGTGTAAATTTACTTAAGTGGCCTACAACTCAGCAGTGTAAATTTACTTAAGTCGCCTACACGACCTAAGTGTTAAGTCGCCTATACGACCTAAAGATTAAGCCGCAGAGAGTAGGTCGCAGGAGTTTTCAGGTCGGCCAAATATGTAAGGTTTTGAAGGTCCGTAAGTCACTCGGATTTATTAGGTCGTTCCTAAAGTGATGCAGCGATCCCAAGCTACCTCCCGTTAAAACCGCTATGCCCTACTCTCCAATTGCACTTTGCCACGTGTCCTCCAACCGCTGCGTCATTTGAAGCATCATCATCTCCTCTGAATCTCCAGTGATCCAATAACCCCTCAACCTGTTAAGAACTTTCTGGCTCCCTTCAAACTCGCAAACCAGCTAACTTGGGGTCCTATAATCCATCATCTCCTCCTCGAATCATTGAAAATCACCCAAAAATTGAATCAAACCACCTCAATTCCATCAGAAATCAATCACGACATGGTTTACGAAGAAAACATAAAAATATGAAATGGAACCAGAGTTTAAAAACGGGAATCTAGAACTCGTGATTTAGTTACGATCGCGAAGTAAGTAGAGAACGGAATCACTTACGTAATATAGTAGTTGGAATGGATTGACAGCTTGATTGGAAAGGATTTGCCTTAGGAAGCTCGAAAGATCATTAATGGCGGAGGAGGTTATTAAGACAGTTCAGTTAAGGGGAAGGAGCAAGTCAATGGTTTAAATAGGGTAAAAAGAAGAAGAGGAATGGCCATACGAATTATCTCTTGGGTCATTCACGACCTAACGAAACTAGATCGAAGCACACGACCTACGACCTAGGCGTGTACTTCGAGGGGAAAATGTTAACTCCTATGTTAAGCGACTCAACGACCCAAGGCAATAGCGAGGCAACTGGAATGAGACTCTACATCACAACTTAGCGACTTAAAGACCGAAGCGACCTACGAGTTAACAAGATAAGGACCTAACGACCAAACACATGAAGCGACTCGTAAGCGACTTAAAGCATAAACAAGTTAACAATTATGGACCCCGCGACCTAAAGGTTGAACGACATAATGACTTTAGTCCTAAGCGACCTAACAGGTAACGACTTAAGGAAAGCAGCGACCTAAAAGATTAGATGGTCCAGCGACCTAACAGCTTGAAGGCTAGGCGACTCAATGGTCCAACGACCCACGACCTACTGAGTTAACGATATAAGGAGTGAAGTGGCTCAACAACCTAGCCTAGGTCGCTACATTGGATATCTCAACGTTGTTGGGTCGCTAACTACTCCCATAAGTCACCACCGACCTATGACTTACCCTAGGTCGTTCACGACCTATACCTCGCCCAGGAAATCTCCTATAAATACAGCCCTTATTCCAATATGGAGGGGGACTTGGAGCTCATTCTCGAAGCGCCAATACTCTGCCATTTTTTCAACTCAAACAGCACTTCAAGCACTCCAAACACCAAGGACCTTACGACAAACTTCAAGAGAAAATCTACATCATTCGACATGGATTCGAAAGATTATTCTACATCGAAGTTTGAACTACTAGTCTAAAGTGTGTTGTAATTGAAGAAAGTTGTATAAGTTGTACTTGAGTCAGCAATAAAGAGATTGAAAGTGGATGTAGGCTTGACTATAAGCCGAACCACTATAAAAACTGTGTCTTTTACTGCTTTTCTGAGATTTTCCTGCTTATTTCTGATTCCCGTATCGACGGGTGGTGCTTTCACACTTACACAACTCGCACCGGGGTGTTAGCGTTTGATTTTTACGTTAACAAGGTTCAAGTTGTTAAAGTGAAATAGGATGCAACTGAGGTGATTACCATCATCATTGAGCTATTCTTGACTATTATAGTTGCATAGAAATAGAATTGCACCTTTGTTGTTCCATGTATATTGTCCTAAACTATGTGAATGGAAATAATGCAAGATGTGTCTCATAGTCAGTGTTTGATTTTCCTTTCGTAATGTTTGTATTGATTTTTGCAAAATGGCATGGTTTTACTATTTTTCCTGAGGTATTATAAATTACATGAATATAGTTTAAATTAACTTGGTTAGAAGTCAACGAAGGCAGATTTGTTGATTGAATATTATTTTTTAACATAAAATAGGCTTTAAAGCCTTTGTTTGAAAGCTTTAGGCACCAACTATAGAGGCCTGGTATATGGCAGTGCAGTGCAACAAATTTTGTTTTACTTAAACCAAAAATGATACAAATATTTTTGTTTTTGTGCGGCAGCTTATAAGCTTGGATTTAGTGATGGTACAACTTTTTTTTAAAGAAACCATTGAATATAACTGCTCTTGTTCGGCACATTTATCTACCAAAGTCTTCCACCTTAATTTACTCCGTTTAAACAAAAATATTGTAAAAGACACATTGGGGTTATTGTAAAAGTTATAAAAAGGTATGGCACTATTAGAGTATTATATGCTTGGATCAACTTCAAGAACAGTTTGATGAAGCCTTTTTGACATCCTAATTTGACAACAATGACTAGTATTGGTTCACCTATCATTTATATAGGGGTTATAGTTCATAAATACATGCAAAAATGTTCAATTAAGATATGAGTAATTTTATTATTTGCAATTAAACTATTTATATATTTAATTTTAGAATTATATGTAGCTTAGGCATAAGTGTACTTGTATGATCTGAAATTTTAATCTCGATGATTTGAAAACAAATCATAGTTTTGAATTTAAATAGATTTTAATCTCAATGATTTGGTTGGATTCATCTGATTTCGTGGACTTGAGCATTTTTCTTATTTTATGGTTTTTTGTTGTACTATTATTTTAGACCATAGCTCTATAGATTTGGGGTTTTTTTTATGTTAATTTTTTTTTATTGTATGAAGGGTATTGCTATTTGTCAGGCATGTTGATAGCTCTTATTTAAGTGTAGAATAAAACTACTTTAGTATTCTCCTCTAATCATAGAGGATCACTCATTTCTCTCAAAAAAAAATTATGTTGATTGAATTTGGAGATGAGATGGCATTGGAGAAAGAGACCAATTTGTATGTATTTTATATGATGTAAATATGAGTTGTAACTAGGGTTTGACCAGGTGTATGGATTGGGTTGTGTGTGTGTATTATCTAGGCATATATATTTGATGTTTGCGCCAAAATTGGTCACAAACACCCAATATCACGAAAGCACCCGTTTACGTGTTCAACTTGATAATGATCAACACAGAACTCAGCAACAATCAATATAGAATTCAGCTCTAAGTAACAAATCGCAGTAATTCACAAACAACAATCACAAACACAGGATTTATAGTGGTTCGGCGTTCGCGCCTACGTCCACTTTGAAGGATTTCTCTTTATTGCCTTGTTCGATTCAATCGATTACAATGGATTACAGTAGATATTAGCTCCGAAATCTGAATACAACAGTGATTATGATAGATAGACTTGAATCCGGCAGAGTCCTGGCGTTCAATGGCAGCAGTTGTTCGAAGATCCCCCTTTCTGAAGGCTTCAGGGTGCTATTTATAGGCGTTGGAGGCCCAGATCTGGCTGAAACTTCGTGAGACTTCTTCTGGCACGTGAGTGGGCCCATGCGACCGATCCCACCAAGTTTCGTCTCGATCTGACATCGGTTCGAAGTGATTTCGAACCCATCAAGAATTGGTCCAATCGAGCTGAAACTTGGCAGGGACAATCTTTACCTCATATGGAAGCTACTGTGAAAATTTGGTTGCATTTGGATGTGTGGTTGAGGAGATATACTCGGTTCGAAATGGGGATTCTCGGTTGGCTGTGGAGTTCGAACCGATCACTTCGAAACCACGACTTCGAACCCATGGACGCACGTGATTCTGCAGTGACGTGGCGCGTATCTCTCGAATCGACCCTACTTTATCTCCGAGTTGATCGCTTCACACCCATGGATTTCGCCTCGTTCGTATCGTGCGCCGCGACCCAGCTCGCATCAATGGATTCGAAATGGATCAATACGAAGGGGATCAAGGCGAGCCGAGTGGATTCGAACATGGCAGAATTCATGGATACGAAAGAACGATCTGGCATTTTTGATGGAGGCGAGGTTGATCGATACGAAGTAGGGTACATGGTGATGGGTTCGAAGTACTCCAGACAAATGAAACAGCGCTCAGGTGATGGGTTCGAACTGATCGGTTCGAAGTACACGAAGCTTGATGGGTTCGAACTTGTTGAGACGATGCCTTTCTGATGGGTTCGAACCGTTGGGTTCGAAGCGAACAATTATCACGCCTGATCGGTTCGAACTCGTTCGATTCGAAGTATGTGCAGACTGATGGGTTTTGGTGCTTTCACTGAGAAACTGAACTCAGGAGTTCTACCAGTTGATAATTGATTCAGAGAAAGTTTGGAAGTTTAAATTTGAGAAGTTATGACGAGACAATCGAGTAGAAGGCCAAGGCCAGAAAGGAGTGAACAACAAGGAAGTCAGGAGGCTTCCTTAGGAGCGAATCAACCATCGATCTACATCACTAGAGACGAGATGGAGACGATGATGAAGAAGCAGGAGGAGTTGATCCAGAGTTTGTTTCAACAGATAGGACAGCTTGGAGCGCAGAATAGGGAAACCAATGGAGTTCAGAACGAAGCAGGACCATCTGGCTTCGCACCCGGATTAGGGGGCACACCCATGGAGAATGTTGGTCCAATTTCGGAAGGAGAAAGAGGAATATCTGCACAACCTGGAGACAGCAGAGGAATGAACGCTCAGTCAAGGGGGCACATCTCAGAATTCCCTCGTGAACTCGGGGGGCAGGATGAAAGTGACGAACGAAGGCTGCATCTTGGAGACACCGACAGGCTGGCAGAGATGGTTAGGCGAGCAATGAGAGGCGGTTTGGTGAACAAGGACCTAGAGGATGTTAATAGGAGTCCTTTCACTCCGGCAATCAGACGAGCTAGAAACCCACCAGATTTCAAACTACCATCGTTGGACATGTATGACGGGAGAACGGACCCCACGGTCCATCTGACAAAATATATGAGGCATATGGAAGTGATGGGGGCATCAGAGGAAGTTATGGCCCGGTGCTTTCCACTGTACTTGGCGGATATTGCGGCGTTATGGTTCAGGCAATTAGATAGTGGGTCCATCGGAACATGGAACGATTTAACTGAGAGGTTTATGAGGCAGTTCAGGGTTCACATTACAAGACCTAAGAATGTGATGACACTGGCAACTTTGAAACAGAAGGCTGGAGAAACATTGAGAAGTTTCCTGACACGGTTCAATGCAGCGGCGGCTTCCGTGGATAGACCGGATCCATCCGTGGTTATGATGGCGGCTGTGTCCGGAATAGCGGACGGAACAGAGTTCAAAAATTCGCTAACTAAAGATCCACCTATGGATCTAGGAGAATTTTATCACGAGGCGGAAAAGTTTTTACGATTAGAGGATGCGAGTGCAGAAAGAGAAGAAGGAGACGGGATAGAAGTTTATGCACTCAAAGACGAAAAGCCCCCTAGAAGGGATTCAGACAAGGATAAAGGTAAAAGAAGGATTGAGAATAACGGAGACAGATCAAAGCGGCAACGGAGGGAGCCGCGATTTACCACCTACACTGAGCTGAACGAGAGCCTGGAGCGAATTTACCAGGATACCAAAGAACAGATTCCGTATCGCAGGCCAATGCGAAGGGACCCTACCTCTGACGAAAGGAAATCAGATAAGTTCTGTGTATTCCATGAATTAAATGGTCATAACACTAATGATTGTAGGCACCTGAAGGACGAGGTGGAAGGGCATATCAGGAACGGTGTGCTCCTTCAATATGTAAGGAGGCGAGCTCCTGCAGCGGAACCAGAGCGACCACCGTCCACATCAGCTAGAGGCGACCCCGAATCCAGGCACCGTTTGGTTATCAATTGAGTGAGATAACGATGAACAAGTTGTAAGCTTCCACTAACGCAATCAAATCATTTACACATGTGCGAGATCGCGAACGATCTCCAGGCATGCTCTGGATGATCATTGACCGTTTCGTAGTGGGAACTTGCACTTTGACATCCATGCTTTGCTTTCATGTCATTTCAATTTGAACACTTAGACTCTGTTTGTTTGGACATTGTTTTTGAAACCCATCCGTGTAATAGATATTTGATTCTGATAACTCTGGAATGGCTAAGCTACTTACACATGTACGGGGTCGCGAACGATCCTTAGGCATGCTCTGAGATGGCGATGAACCGCCCTGACAAACGATTCAGGATCTCACCCGAACGTGACCCTGACATCGATAACACCAAGCCCTCCCGGGCACACACACAACTCGCCTCGAACGGCACCCGATCGCGAATGATCACCACTCGACTTCGAACAGTCACAACTCACCACGCCTCAAATGGCTTGATCGCGAACGGTCGTCACTTGAGGTCCAACACCCGACCGCGAACGGTCACAAATCTGCCTCGAACGGCACACGATCGCGAACGATCACTCTCTGCCTTGAACGGCACCGACCGCGAACGGTCATGATTCACTAATTATAAAATCCGACCTCGAACAGTCACCATTCGCCTTGAACGGCACTTGGTCCGAACGATCATCAATTGCCGCGAACGGCATCGACCGCGAACGGTCCCATTCAATCTTTTTGCCATAAATAGCATCGACCGCGAACGGTCTTATTTCATCCTATGCCGCGAACGGCACGGACCACGAATGGTCCCAATTCACCTCAAACAGCATATGATCCCGAACGATCGATGCATGGATTTATACGCTCGACCGCGCACGGTCGCGCTTCATCCCAAATGGCTTGATCCCGAACGATCGTCATTTGAGGCCATATGAAAACTATCAAGTTCTTTGCAGGTTGATGATCGAATACGAACATCCAACTCGAGGCATTACAAAACACACCTTCCTACTGCAAGGCATGTTTTGGGGGGCAAAATGTTATCCCGCTTTTTGGCAAAGCCGTGATACCAAAAGATTGGCCGAAAACGAAAGACAGTTCGTCTCAGAGATTGGTCATACTTCACTTTGCTATGGATATCGATGAATTTTGTCCGAGTCCGGAACTAGCCACAATTGATAGGACATGACAAGAGAGGTCGTAGGAGTCATCATTTCAAATTTCAAGACAATCCGAGTTCGTATGCTCGAGATATGATGGATCCAATTTAAGAAAAGTAGTCATTATCTGGTTCGAAACCGTCACCTTCGAACCCATCCAATACCCCTACCTCGAAACCATCGGCTTGTTGAGAGGACGCCCGTTTCGAACCGATGGAGTTCGAACCCATCAGTAACCCCTCTATTCGAACCCATCAGTCTGCACATACTTCGAATCGAACGAGTTCGAACCGATCAGGCGTGATAATTGTTCGCTTCGAACCCAACGGTTCGAACCCATCAGAAAGGCATCGTCTCAACAAGTTCGAACCCATCAAGCTTCGTGTACTTCAAACCGATCAGTTCGAACCCATCACCTGAGCGATGTTTCATTTGTCTGGAGTACTTCGAACCCATCACCATGTACCCTACTTCGTATCGATCAACCTCGCCTCCATCAAAAATGCCAGATCGTTCTTTCGTATCCACGAATTCTGCCATGTTCGAATCCACTCGGCTCGCCTTGATCCCCTTCGTATTGATCCATTTCGAATCCATTGATGCGAGCTGGGTCGCGGCGCACGATACGAACGAGGCGAAATCCATGGGTGCGAAGCGGTCAACTCGGAGATAAAGTAGGGTCGATTCGAGAGATACGCGCCACGTCACTGCAGAATCACGTGCGTCCATGGGTTCGAAGTCGTGGTTTCGAAGTGATCGGTTCGAACTCCACAGCCAACCGAGAATCCCCATTTCGAACCGAGTATATCTCCTCAACCACACATCCAAATGCAACCAAATTTTCACAGTAGCTTCCATATGAGGTAAAGATTGTCCCTGCCAAGTTTCAGCTCGATTGGACCAATTCTTGATGGGTTCGAAATCACTTCGAACCGATGTCAGATCGAGACGAAACTTGGTGGGATCGGTCGCATGGGCCCACTCACGTGCCAGAAGAAGTCTCACGAAGTTTCAGCCAGATCTGGGCCTCCAACGCCTATAAATAGCACCCTGAAGCCTTCAGAAAGGGGATCTTCGAACAACTGCTGCCATTGAACGCCAGGACTCTGCCGGATTCAAGTCTATCTATCATAATCACTGTTGTATTCAGATTTCGGAGCTAATATCTACTGTAATCCATTGTAATCGATTGAATCGAACAAGGCAATAAAGAGAAATCCTTCAAAGCGGACGTAGGCGCGAACGCCGAACCACTATAAATCCTGTGTTTGTGATTGTTGTTTGTGAATTACTGCGATTTGTTACTTAGAGCTGAATTCTATATTGATTGTTGCTGAGTTCTGTGTTGATCATTATCAAGTTGAACACGTAAACGGGTGCTTTCGTGATATTGGGTGTTTGTGACCAATTTTGGCACAAACATTTGACACTATAGATTTGTTATGGTAATGTGACTATGGTTATTATTGATATATTATATTTTGTTACCTTCCTCTGTAAAATTATGAAAGTAGATAGTTAAAACTGAATCTGTCTATTTTTAATGTCGACGTGTCCTTTTAGCTATTAGGTTGTTGATTCGGTTTGGGAGTTAGATTGGGGGTTGAAAGGGCGGGTGATTACATCCATAGTGCACTCAAATAAAAATAAGCAGGCTCCAACATTAATTGGTAGCATGTCATCTAAGAGTGTCATCGATAAAGCAGCATTGAGAGTTGTGTTGGGACCATCTACTACTCTTTCTTGTATTGTGTCATTCGAAAGAAATCTCAAGCCTAGCAGTGATTAGGGTCGCGCTTGGATCTCATGCAACTCTTTTTTATAGCATGTTACTTGAGAGTACCATCGAGCCTAGTAGCACTCAGGGTCATGCCAGGACCACCTCCCACTCATTCTTGTAGCATGTCACCCATGACAAACTTCGAGCCTCTCGATAATAAGGTTTGGGCTGGGACCACCCAACAACAAATCAATATAGGGAGACCCGACTATCATGTGCCAGCCTCAGCGTTTGATAAACAATAGGGTTGAATGGTCAATACTCATATTCAAGTCTATTCGATGGCCTAGCCTATCAACTAAGACATTCCAATACAAAGTTTGCAAGAAACGGCCACACTCGCCACCCATCCCTTGCTCTACTTTGCTAATCTATCTTATGAAAATAAACAAGTGCAGATACACATGGACTATATTAGCTAGACAAAATATGCTATACTATAAGTTATGAAAACAAACAAGAGTAGATAAAATGGTAAAGTAGTTAGAAAAATTTCATAACAAAATGAATTCTATTCATTTACAACATGTGAGGGCACGTAGCCCGCCTCGCTAGGAGTACAAAATGAGGGAAGGAAAATATATAGAAAGCAGGCCCTTTAGCTGGTTGGGTCAAGGAGTCCAACTACTTCTGTATTAGAATAGCCAGCACAGGAATTCCAACTGCCCTCATCCCCTCCACCACCTCCTCCTAAGCCCTGTCAAAGGCTATGGCATCAAACCTACTGATGGAGATTGGAAATTGGTAGTTTTCCATGAGCAGGGTTCTTATCACGTTCCTTGGCTAGTTGGTCCACTTACCCTCAACTTCCTTACTAGTGGCTGCTATGTCCACATCCAACCAACACCCAGCTGCATATGTCGGCCTGTTGTTCGTTGTCCTCCTTCTCCACCCTATACAGCCTATCCCTGAGGTCCGTCACCACCTTTTCCACCTTTTCCCAGGCCTCGATTGCCTCCTACATCAACTTTTAGACTGCCTCGACCGTTTCCTGGGCCGGCTTTTCTACCGCCTCTCGAGCATCGAAGGCCTTAGCCTTTATTGCCTACAGGGCCTCTTCCTCGACCTTCGGACTCCTCTGGAGCTCCTCAACCTCCTCACAGATGCAAAGCAGCGATGGTCAACTTAAATAATCAATGTTAGAACAACAATAGAGTAAAAACGCATAATATTCAAAGTTGATAACCTACTGCAAGGCATTCCATGTCTGTATATTTATCACATCGTTCATGGAGTGTCGATTCAAGCCAATTTGGGAATAGTGGGGTTCTATGAGGTCCTCCATTAACACAAATTGGAAGGCCAACAACAAGCATTCTGATTGAGTTAGGGGTATGTCCTAGGGGTTATTATGTAATTTGTTACATAAATCTAACTCATTAACTAAGTTGTTCAAAATAAAAGGTGTTTTCTTTCTGTTATATACTTATTGTAATGTGTTATAAATAATTGATTATTCAATTTAAGTGTATTTAACAAAAAAACCATAAATGGTATGGTTTTGTGATAGTATTTATAAAGTGTAGTAACCATGAGTAATTTGTCACAGTATAATAAACATGCCGTTTTAAATAATTCTAGTCAAGATGTATCAAGACTGGATATCAATACATCCATTGAGACTAAAGTACATAACACTCTCTAAATGTTGGAAGTGTATTACTGATGATTATTGAGGGCACTAAGGGGTTGCACACAAATAGCTATTGGATGACTATGGAATGATTCATTTGATAGTTTTCAGTTGGTTAATATAACTAAGGTCAAATAGAGAATATCGAAGTGACAATATTACACAATTCCCTTGACTTGAGAATATCATCGAGCTTCGATATGAAAAATCCACTTCAATTATAGTTGAATTGTGATACGACATCCATCGAACAACTATAGTTGGATTGAGTAGAAGCATCAAAAATGAAACACTATTCAAGGGAGAATTAATATCCTTGGTTTTACGAGGTTAGTATCATAGGGTTAGCTTAGGTCAAATAAAAAGTCAAAATCTCTAGCCAGAGCATTTCTATTATTGATAATTTTTAGTATTGGACCAAGGAATTTTGTGTTTGGAATTTAAAGATGAATATGGATGGTATTGGAATTTTGATCATTACCAAATTCCATAGTTCCTAATGTAATATAGTGTTGGCTAAGAGAATTGATGTAAATATGTAAAACTGGATTTTACCAAGCTATATAAGCAATAAATTTGGCTAAAATGTCACACCATTAGCTAAAGTGACGTGTGATCGTTTATATTCGAATTGCTCGATATTAATCGTTGACCAAATTTGCACCCAAAAAGCCAATACAACCGCAATGTAAAATCCTCCGTCTACCACTTGATTTGATAAATTATAAATGTTATAAATAATTAAATTAATTAATATTTATTAATTATTAATTATATTTTTTTAATTACCTTGATCAATATTAAAAATATTCATATATAAAAATTATATATACATTTGTCGATATACGATATCGATTTACGTTTAAATTTGATTAAAATGTAAAATATCCTATCTGGCATGAAGTGGTTTGAGGCCTGCTGGAGGCATGTATGGCCAGCCATGATAGAAAGGAATTGGCTTGGAATTTGATTCCAAAAGATATGTAAATGGCTAAGGAAAAGAAAGATGTGTTTGTATATTTAACCCCCTTGTTTCCTATGCTATTTAAACCTCTTTTACCATGCTTTTCTCATAATTTTCTTTCTAGGGTTTATGCTGCCACCTCTCCTATCTAGCCATGGCAGAAAATCCCTCTCTCCCTTTCTCAAAATTCAAGCACCAAATACGGCACATATTTAGTAAAAATCAAAAGGAATGGTGTATAGCTTTCTCAATTAGGTTGCACCTATTGGAAGTGTTGAACAAGGTTCCAAACAAAGTAATGAAGATTCAATATTCAAGGTATTCTCTTAGGAAATAGCAACGTACTACCTTCATTTTGAAATTCTTATAGTTGTATAATGGATTATGATATGCTTTTTATTTAGTTGAATTGTTTAATATCTCGATTCCTTATTTGAATGTCTTGCCAACATGTGATGTTAAAATATGAAAACGTAATACACACACTCACACACACACACACATATGATTATAATTCTTTAGATATGTATGTATGATTGGATATATGATTTTGGCTATGAAATCAAAATTGAATTTTTCTTCCAGTTTCAAAATGTTTGAAAATTAATTTTAATTTACATATGCACTATGTGTGTAATTGTATATGTATATAGATCAATTAATTAAGTAAATTCATTCATAAGTACTATTATTTTATAATAGAGGAAATTATAATTTCATGTTTATATGTAAGATGTCAAAAATTAAATATATTTATTTATTTGTGCATTAGAAAATTCAATTAATTTTTTAGTAGGTATATTAAATCAAATTTAGATGTGTGTGTGTGTATTATAAGAACAAAGTGCGTATTAATATCTGTTATCCGAGTATTTAACCCAGCAGAATCTAGAAGAAGTCGAGATAACATAGTCAGAGTAGCACAAACACCAACCAATGAGACTAGAACAAGATGCCAAAGGAAATCAAAGGAAAAAGAAGGAAAAATACTCCAAGGACATGGATCGCTAGCGATCCATGGTATTTACTCATGAGTTGGTCGAGTTTCTTGGATCATGATTCAATCTATATTATAGGAACAGTGCTGAATTTTACGAGACTCCGAGTTAATTAAATCAAGAGATAAGCATTCATCTAGTCCAATTAGCGGCTAAATACAACTAGCAAGTAAACTGTCATCAAAACAAAGCAACGTTCCATGAAACTACATGGATAACATTAACACAAGACAACAAAGGCTATCCAGAAGGCAAGTCCAAAAATAGCCAAGTATATGGATCGCTAGCGATCAATATGCTATGGATCTAGCGATCCATACTATTTCATCAAATGGCAGCGACCTTCATGGAACAAGACAAGGGAAGAGTATTAAGGAGTTGGTTCGCCTTCGAGCATACCTTATGGATCGCCAATGACATGTAAGATATGAATCGCTAGCGATCCATGCTTTTGGCTCGGGTTGCGGCAGAACTTCCACTGTCCCTTCCTATGACTATCTGCAAGCGTTTGGCAAGGAGGCTTGGCCTAGTAACTCTCTAAGCTCTATAAATAGTCTCTTATCTGCAACATAAAGGGGATCTTTTGGACTGGTTGTTGAAACTCTGCAGAAAGCTTTCTTCACTCTTCTCCTTCCTCACAGCGGTCATCTAAAGGGTTTACTGTGATTCTCCAATGAACTCTAACATTGGGGACTTGATCTAACTAGGGATATTCAAGAACTTTGTAATTCGATTACCTTTGTAACAATAATCGATCGGTAATAAAAACTATAAAGTGGATGTAGGCTTCATTAACAGCCGAACCACTATAAAAATCAACTTGTCTTCTGTCTATTTCTGCTCTTTTACATTTATTCTCCATATTATTACTCTATAAGAACAAGGCTAGTGCTTTCACATTCAATCCAGGATGTTGATCCATTTTTTGGGTTAACATTTTGGTACTTCCCTTGAGAAGGCGAACACAGGGTTCGGATCTAGGTATCCACTTTAAATCAGATAGGTCCAGAAGTTAGATCCTCAATCTTTGCTTGAAAAATCTGTTGCTTGGAATTAGTGGCTCCTGAAAGGAAGAGAACTGCCTCTGCCATAGGAGCAGTAGTAGCTGGAGATTATACGAGTCATTGGTAAAATGAAAAAAATGGTGCCAACTTAGGAGATTATGGCCCAGCTTCCTCCAATCAACGCGAAGTCATTACAAGGGACGAGTTGAACAAAATGGTTAATGAAATCAACAAAAAAATTGGAAGCATTCGGAAAGCTCTAATGGATAAACTCAATGCTTTCTTAAACTTATAGTAAATCCTGCTCCATGAACTATGGCTTAATCCGTAGCTATCGTAGAGCAAGAAAATTCTTCAATTTTTGGCCTAAACGGAAGAAATAGGAAGTAGCCGCAAAGAAAGGTGATGGAAGGGACTATGGGAATCAACGTAGAAGGAAATATAAGTACTCCGCTTGCCGTAGGGAAACCAACTATGAACTTGAATCAAGGGGTGAAAACCCCACGAGTGGATGTAGCCATGAACCTCTCAGACTAAGAAGATAGAGAACAATTTAATGAAAATAAGTTGGAAGAAAATGCCAATGCATTAGATAATGCTAGAAATGTCCAAGCTATCCCAATCAGGCCAATCGCAAGCCAACGGGGTCATGAGGGAGTGGCTCTGCCAAAGATAGGGGAGCCTAGGCTTTATCCCACTCGCCAAGATCGTTTGCAAAGCGAAAACACTTAGTGTAGTGACTGACAGCCGTCCCTAGGACTATCGGAATTCAGAGGCATTTATCGTGGATATGGTAAAGTGATTGATGGACGATAATAAAAATAGGAGAGATAATGAATAGGGATCCGCACCAAGTCGAACACCCTTTACTGAAGAAATGTTTAATGAGCGATATCCGAAAAAGTTCACGATGCCAACTATTCCATCCTATGATCGGACGAAAGACCCAAAACCCCATTTGTACAAGTATAGTTGGTACATGGATAGAGTAAATGGTTCAAAGGTTGTTCGGTGTAGGTCTTTTCCATCTTTCTGGAAGGAATTGCTTCCATGTGGTTCACTAGGCTTCCGCCGAGTTCCATCTCAACTTTTGGCCAACTAGCAACAAGATTCCTCGATCAGTTCAGGCTCTATACCGCGCAACGTAAATATGTGATGTCCCTTTCTGGAATATACCACTGACGAAACAAATTGTTGAATTCTTTCATGAACGGGTTTAATACCATAATGACATAGGTGAGTAATAAAAATGAAGATATGGTTTTCTTGGCTTTGATCCATGCCATTCACCCCAAAACTGAATTCGAAAAGTGGATCAAGATGAAGTAACCCACTACAATGAAGGAATTCAATCATAAAGCAAGCCAATACTTGAGATTGGAGGAGGCGTGGGAGCTAGAAAGGAAGTCTACTGTTATGCAAAAAACGAACGTAGGGTAAGAGTGACGTGCCGATGAATTAGAATACAAATGCTTCCAGGACTGTTGAAGGAGCCAATGGGAAAGATGGAAATCAAAAGAGGAAGAATCAAAATTTCAACAAAAGAAATGGAAACAACAAACACCCTAAAGGTTTCGGGACGAAAGATTACACTTCTCTCAATGATACACCATAAGACATCTATCTCATGACACAGGGACTAAGGAATAAAAGAAATCACCTAAGAGGGAAGTACCTGAACAAAAAAAGCGCTCAAGGAAGTTCTGCCGCTTCCATGTGACACGCGGTCATAACACAAACGAATGCCACCACCTAAAGAACTTGATTGAAGAGCTGATTTAGGAAAACAAGCTTCAACAGTATGTGAGAAAACCATAGAATTCTAACCAGCCCATAGCTCCTCAAGCCCCTAGGAATCAAAGAAACCAAGTCAGTACCAATGAAGAGAGATCAAATAAAACTGACCAGAGATTCATTATTGGAATGATATCTGGAGGCCCATATCTTGCACAGAAAAGTTGAGGAGCGATGGAGCAGTATGCGAGTTCGTTGAAGCATTCTCCGAAGGAATCATGTCTCACAATCGAAGATGGGGCTCCGCCCAAGTAGTAGAAAACTTTGAATGATGATATAATGTTCTAGAATTGGGATACCAAAAGGATTTAAGCTTCAACTCTCGATCTAATGGTGGTGATGGTAGGAATTGAGCCTACGGTTGTTCAGCGAGTGTTGGTCGATAGCGGAAGTTATGTAAATATTCTTTTCAAACTTACCTTTGACCAATTGAAGGTTGAAATGAAAAGCGTGTCTACACGCCAAACAAAAATCCAAGGTTTTACTAGCAAACCCAAACGACCCATAAACAATTGATTTTCCAGTAGAACTTGGAGTAGGTGATTGAAGAGTCACCCTCATTCAGACTTTCGTAATTAGGGACGAAACTTCTACCTATAACACCTTCTTGGGATGACCCGCCCTAGCAGATTTTAGAGTCACTCTAGCCCAATATTGCCTTACCATGAAGTTCCCCATGGTAAACAGAATCGAGGTGGTCAAAGGAGATCAATGCACCACTAGAGAATGTTACATTGTAGAGTTACGCGAATCTAAAAGAAGGAAAAATGGGAAGGATGTGGGGAGAACTCTCTACATTCGTGAACCTTTTGAATAGCAACTACAGGGCTACCCCTAGCTCAGGGACCATAGCTGATTCGACAAGGCTGTGGACCCTAGAATGAAGAGTTCAGGGGAGGATTGGGAAGTACCGGTAGAACAAACGGTGTCTGTTCCAGTCGATATGGATGACCAAACAGGAGTATTGAAAATTGGATTGCATATTGGGAACAAGATATGATTGGAGCTTAAAAAATTTCTTCGCGGCAACTTAGATGTGTTCGGTTGGACGCATTCCGGTATGTTTGGCGTATCACCAGAAACCGCATGCCCTGCGCGTAATATTGACCCCCAAGTTCACACCAACAAAGCAAAAGAGGCGCAGCCTGGGCCCTGAGCGGTCTAAGGCATTAAGAGAAGAGGTAGAAAGCTAATGGACAACGGTTTTATCCGTGACACAACTTATCCTGAATGGGTATCTAACACAGTCTTAGTCAAAAAGTCAAATGGGAAGTGGCGAACATACATCGACTACTTAGACTTAAACAAGGCTTGCCCGAAAGATAGCTTCCCCTTGTCCAGAATTGACTATCTTGTGGATGGGACGATGGGAGAATGGGACACGAATTGCCATCATTTATGGACACATACTCAGGGTACAACTAGATCTTGATGCACGAACCTGATCAAGAAAACACTAGCTTCATCGCTGATCTGGGACTATAATGCTGCAGGGTAATGCCATTTGGTTTAAAGAATGTTGAGGCAACCCACCAAAGATTGGTAAATACCATGTTCAAGCGTCAAATCGGGAAAACCATGGAGATTTACGTGGATAACATGTTGGTCAAATCGCAAGTAACTGCCAATCACCTGGATAATCTCGCTGAAATGTTTGAAATACTCCAAAAGTACAGAATGAAACTCAATCCACTCAAATGTCACTTTGGAGTAGCCTCTAGAAAGTTCTTAGGATTCATAGTAAGTGCCAGGGGCATTGAAGCAAATCCAGAGCAAATAACTACCCTATGAGAAGTTCAAGCCACGAAGAACAAGAAAGAATTACAAAGCTTGAATGGAAAGGTCACAACATTAATCCGATTTATCTCCAAAGCCACCGACAAATGCATACCTTTCTTTGATGCGTTAAATAAAGGAAAGAAAAACTTCAAATCGTGTGAGGCATGCCAAACTGCATTTGAAGAATTGCTGCGACACATGGAAGCCTCGCTAATCCTATCAAAACCAGTGGATAGAGAGGACATATTCATTTACCTAGCAATCTCACCTCATGCGTTGAGCGCTGCCCTTGTGCATGAAGAAGTGAAAATCCAGTGACCCGTATACTACATTAGCAAGCAGTTCACCGGAGCCGAGAAAAATTACTCAAAGCTGGAAAAGCTAATGTATTGCCTCCTAATCATGTCTAGGAACTTATGACCGTATTTCCAAGCACATCCAATTAAAGCACTGACTGATCAGCCTCTAAAGCAAGTACTATACCGATCCGAAACTTTTGGATGACTTATAAAGTGGAACATTGAACTGATCCAATATGATATTACTTACTATCCGAGAAAGGCTACCAATGGGCAAGCGTTGGCAGATTTCATCGTCGATTTTACCATACGGGACGATGAAGTAGAAACATCGTTGGAAGTGGAGACGCAATAGAAACTCTTTATTAATGGCGCGTCTAACAACCGCTGCTCGGGGCGGGGCTAGTGCTTAAAACCCCCAAAAAGACAAGCCATTTACTACGTCATATGCTTGAAATTCCCCACCACAAATAACAAAGTGGAATATGAAGCATTGATAGCGGGGCAAAAAAATTGTGAAAGAACTCAGAATAAAATTCGTTCACATCTACAGCGACTCCCAACTAGTCGTCTATCAAGTAAAAGGCGAGTACCAGGCTTGAAGGGAGAACCTTGCCTGTATTTATCTAAAGTACAAGAGTTGCTGAGTGACATCAAACATTATAACATAACTCACATTCCGTGGGAGTCAAACACCAAGGCTGACTACTTAGCTAAACTAGCAAGCTCCGAAGAAGCTCAATCGTTGGGACTAGTCCCGGTTAAGACACTAATTGCCCCAAGTATAAACGAAATGGATGTCGATCGACTAGGTTCTCAAAATCACCGTTGAACCGGAAACATGGGTAACGCCAATCAAGGAATACTTACTTATAGGGACCCTTCCAACTGAGTAGAACCAAAGCAAAAGGCTTCTCCGGAAAGCGCCGCGATTCGTAATACAGGATAAAATACTCTACCGAAGAGGACTCTCCACCCTCCTTCTTAGATACATAATCAATGACGAAGCTCGATGGATCCTAAGGGAGGTGCACGAAGGCGAATGCGGAGACCATACTGGGGGGGGCAAACCCTTGCAAAGAAAGTTCTTTGGTACGGGTACTTCTAGCCAACAATAAACTACGATGTAGCATACTACGCCAGACGGTGCGATCATTGCCAAAGATTCGGCAAAATTAAAAGAACTCCCTTAACAAAGTAAATGCAGTTGGTCAGCCCATGGTCGTTTACGATATGGGGAACCGACTTGATTGACATATCACCAATAGCTAATGGAGGGGCCAAATACGCTATAGTTGTTGTTGACTATTTCACAAAATGAGCTGAAGTGGAACCGTTGGCCACCATTACCACAAAGAAAGTTGTTAATTTTTTTACCAAAAACATTATTTGTAGGTAAAACATTATTTGTAGGTTTGGTGTGCCACAGAAAATCATCACTGATAATAGGACCCAATTCGAAAGCACCAGGTTCAAAGACTTCTACAAATGCTTCTGAATTAAGAAGAGCTTTTCTACTGTCGCTCATCTGCAAGCAAACGAGCAAGTGGACGCAATAAACAAGATCTTCATGTCCACCATCAAAAATCGACTACGTAAAGCTAAAGCAAACTGGGTTGACGAACTTCCACTCGCACTATAAGCTTACATGACAACTCACAAAGTGGCTACCGGTCACACTCCATTCGCCTTGCATATGGCTCAGAAGCAATGATTTTCGTCCAACTAAAAGTCCCCTCTATACGGAGGTAAAACTTTAATCAGAAGCAAAACAAGCAGCTCCTACTCGAATCACTAGATATGATTGACAAAAGGAGGGAAGAAGACAAGTTGAGGACCGCTGCCAACCAAAAAGGGTCGCTCGATACATCAACTCCAAAGTTCATAATGAAACCTTCAAAGTGGGAGACCTCGTCTACAAATGAGACTATCCTATGTCGGGAGCCTTCGAACCAAACAGGGAAGGGTTGTATGTGATCAATCAAAAGCTAAGGGACGGAACTTTCAAACTAAAAACCGTCGACGAATCCAAATTCCCAAAGCATGGAATAGCGAACCGCTGCAGTGCTACTTCACCTGAAAACTATCTTATGTAATTTCTATTTTTCAGCAAATAAGCCATCCCAGGATGTCGGGGGCATTGTAAATATGCAAAAACTTGCCTAATTTTTCTTAATAAAATTAATTTGCTTTTTGAACCAACAAAACCATGTTCATAATTGTAACCTGCTAAGTTGAGGGGATCAAAACAACTCAAAACCATTCAAGTGCTACTTGATAAAGTGGAATCACGCTCAAGTCTGCCCCGCTTACCAGTCGGATCGATGGAAGCAAATAGACTCAAACCGTTGGATCGGCGGAACCTGGTCCTCGTGTTTTAAGAACCGGCGTTGCGTCGACAATATCAAGGAGGCTCGAATAAAAATCCATGCATCCCATAAGCCATGCACTAAGTTTTTGAGCCGTGAAATCACTGCCCCAAGATAGGCAGCATTAAGAAGCATCAAAAGTCGTGCATCCTATAAGCCGCGCACTAACTTTTTGAGTTGTGTAATCACGCTCTTAGATCATAAACTCCTCACAATTGCCCATAGATAGGAAACATTAAGAAGCATCAAAAGTCGTGCATCAAATAAGCTGCGCACTAACTTTTTGAGCTGTGAAATCGGCTCTTAGAATATAAACTCCTTATGTTGCTCGAAGATAGGCAACATTGAGTAGTATCAAAAGTCATGCATCCCATAAAGCCGCACACACTTCCCGACAATACCGAGAAAAGTATTCATCATAGGAATTGCGAGGATCAACCCACTCTCATTATCGGGAGTAACGGGCGTGAATCCAACAAAATTCAATTACTACAAACTGGCAGAAAACTCCAATTGTTGACAATCAATGATTGGCTATAGCATTTAACGTGGAAAACATTTAGCTATTTATAGTTAACTCGTACAATGTGCATGCTCTAAGCAATGAAACGCGTGTTTGAAAATTGCAAAATTTCTAAAAAAATATTGTGCATAAGTATATACTCACGTTCTTGAGGAGTAAAAAATGGTTTAACTTCTAAATATTTTCAAAAATTATTCATTTACTAGAAGAATGTTTCGGAATTCTTTAACAGTTAGATCTTACAACCATATATTCTGCACTAAATTTACATTTGTATGCACGTCTCCAATATGCATATGTTACACACCGTGGACTATATATTAAAGTTGTAAAACTTACAAAAAACTAAATCGTAACTTAGTTCAGTTTTATTCCAAGCTTTGGTATGCAGATTTTTCAAACCATAAGTCACTGGTCATTTGTCAAGAGTTTGAAGTAAACAGCCCTATGAACTAGGGGGCATACACAGGTACTCAAATAGAAATACACAAAAATAAAATCACTTCACAAGTTATGTTACTCCAAACAAAGAATTTTGGCAGTGATCATAGGACTAAATAAAATAAAATAGAAGTAAGCAAAAGTAGACATAAGTAAACAGAACACAAATAAGCATAAGCAAAAGTTACAGCCAAAATGTCAGCAGTATATTACTTATAACTTTTTTTGTACAGGTCAAAGTTTTGGGGGCCGTACCCACACAATTCCGACCAACAAAAGGAAAAAAAAGTATAGATAATGCAACAAAAGCAGTGACTACAGACTCTACACTTGAACAAAACAACACAAAATGACTTGAAATCGGATTAACCACTGTCCAAGCTTCTCAATGCCTTCTTCCACCACTCCCCTTCCTACATTTCATATGAAATTTCTGCTTCGGCTCAGGAGTAGTATCGCTGCTTGTAATGTCAACTATGTCCTCAACGCTGATATCTTCTTCTTGCCCCTTAACTTTCTTGGAAGTTTCCCCTTTAGTCTTACGCTTCTAGGATGAATGAGAGCTCTTAGAGGACTTTATCACTTCAATTTTCTCCTTAATGGCAACTAGTTATTGTTGACATTTGCATGGCTTCTCTATCTGAATTTCCTGCTCCCGAACTTCGGCCATCGTGAATTCCTCCAAAGACACAGAAGGATCGTCCAAGCCATGTAATGCAGCGATTTTCTCGGACTCTGACCTCGGTTGCGAGCCGGACATGGACACAGCAACCTGAGCAGCCACAAAGACAAGCACAGATGCGGTTGAGATAGTGATAGGTCCAGGCACCAAGGAAACCGATGGATCGACGGATAGGGAAGATGAACCTATAGGATCAAAAATGAAAGCGTTAAATTTGTCCTTCTCTTGCGGCGTGAGTTGAAAGTTCTCGAACTCAGGGGAAACAAGAAGATTGCCTACACCAAAGAAGTGACCCGAAATGTCAACCTTGTATTCACCGCCTTCTCCCACCTTGGACGGTTCCACAACATGTGGAGAAACTTCTATCCCATACTTATCGGTTGATCGCAAGGGATCCTTGATGCTTAGCCAGAGCCAGAAATAAAAGACTCCAGCAATGCTTCAGTAGTCACTATCGTGGCAGCATTGGCAGCTTTCTTCTCCCTTTCAATTCGCAAAATCTCCCAGCCTTCTAGCAATGTTATCTTTTATTCTTCACAGAGATAAGCATTCTTCGGATCTCACTCGGTATAAACATCCCCGTTATCATGAAATGGTTCAAGATTTCCTCCTAAACCAAGGTGAGAGTACGTGGGAATTTAGGGCCCAAGTAACTGAGACTCGCTTGATGCAGCAGGGAGTTGACATTAAAGTTCAAAATGGTCTCATCCATCTTCTCCATCTTTCTCTCAAAAGGCATTCTAAGCTCTAAATAATATGTTGTAACGGCGGCATTTTCTACTTCAAGACAAGCTTTATCAGTGCTAAGTTGTGCAACTCGATCCTACAACATGGCAATCGTCCTACCCTGGTCGGAGATGGTTTTATCGCACGACTTCACGACCTCTTCATATTTCGCAATCGTTTTATTATGCCCCTTTACGATATGGTTGTGGTCGGATTTGGCTGCTTTTGCACCTTAAATGTTGCGCTGCAAGCTGCTACCTCATCTTTTAACTTGGCTTCTTTTACATGATCCTTCTTAATTTCGTGCTTGTAGACGATCTCTATTCTCTCATGAGCCTCTTCTAACTCTTTTAGCAAGCCAGTGCTGTTTTTGCTTCCTCGATGCGCCGCATCTCTTTCTTCTTCCAACCGCATGACGTTGGCATCGTGATTCGTGAATGCTTTCTCGTAGTCATCCTTCTCCAATTCAAAGGAGATGATTTCTTGATAGTTATTATGGTTCATGTCCGCCAGTTGTTTGTACAATTTCTCCCTCCCCTCGGCCTGCTCTAAATCATTCTAGATTGCCTAAAGGTGGGGCATATATGTATTCTTGCTAACCAGATGAAGATCGCGATCAAATTTAACTCCCCTTAAAATCCACCTAAGGAGCGCTGCTTCAAGCCTGGGAGGACCAGACGGAAGAACATAGGCGGATCTATGGTGCAGGCATGAAGAACCAAGGGCAAGCGCTACATGAGATGAGGGAACTTGAGATGAAGACGGAATAAAGATAGAAGAAACTGGAATATCAAAGTCAATTGAAGCAGGTGCCGGAGCAAAGGCCTGTTGTTCCGAAGAATAAAAATCGTGATCAACTTTTGACTTTCTAGACGCCTCCTCGGGCTCATCGAAAGTCTTTCTATTCTCGTATCTGCCTTTGTGCACTCGATCCCATTCCCTCTCATCTAGGCAACAAGCTTTAACCTTTGAATCTTTTTATCTTCTCCATTCCTCTTCTATTTTGTGAGGCTGTGACAACTGGAGGATCGTTTCGACTGGCATTGAGAGTTGGTAAATTCCTCAAGATCGTCGTAAAGGCCACATCCTCTCATGGTACCTGCCATGAAGAATAAATAAAGAGCCTTAGAAATGAAGAATAAGAATGAAAAACATGTGTATAAGTGAGGTAACCCTATGAAACGTGTAATGTGTTTGGGGGAGAGCATAAAATGACGTCACAAACTAGGTTGGGTAGACATTGTGGAAGGAATCAGATTGACTTTGGGTCCAACATGACCCGGACGAGGAGACACCTCCTCAAATTTGAAGTCTTCTCCCATAAGCACGTCAAAATCGATGTAAACATTGCTCAAATATCCGAAGTCTACACCAACATTTTTTAATCAGAGAATCCCAACGTCGTCTGACTATTGGAGCATCATTTTTGCCACTCATGTCTTGGGGAGGCAAGTTTGGAACAAAACGAGACTCATCCTTGGAATCTCGTCACACGATTCAGAATCCCCATTGTCAGATACTACATAGAAATCATCACTGTCACTGGAGGAGGGCTCATCGCTACTGCCCCCGGTCTCACCCTCCTCGTATACTATGTCTATCGTGGCTATGCTCTATATTTGATTAGACTTCTCTTCCTCTTTTTCTAGAATCAGGGGCATTCTAGCTGAGCAACTGGCTTCCTTTGTGGCGTATTTTCCCTCATGAGTCTCTCCAGTCGATTTGAAAGACAAGCCTTCCCCCTAAAAAACACCTTCTTCAGAACCATGAGACGAAGAAGTGGATCGCGTACGTATCCTGGATCAAGAAGGAGATAGGATCTCATTTTGGACTATAGATCTCCCTAGATGCAATAGCCCATACCGAAGCAGGTTCTCGTCTGTCAACAAGAATTTAATTGATCTCTCCCGACATCGACAGCCTTCAGGGTTCAGAAAGTTTCATCAAGATATAAGTCCTTGTTCGACTATGGAATAACGGCAGGAAATATTTGACACATTAGAAATTCCATAGTAACATATCGAAGCTCTATAAGTAAGAAAAGAATTGTCCAGAGACAATTGAATCCTTCAGCACACCTAACAAAGAAGTATTATGTCTTGAATTGAGATAAATTTCTCTGTAGTCGTAGCGCAATCTTACGATTTCTCTGGGCCTCAATCATAATCAAGGATGGACATTTGTCTCTTCTTTTGAATGAGACAAAATATTTTAACTTGTTAAAGCTCAGGGCACGATTGAGAGTCCACATGAAAAGAACATGCAGGCAGGTTAAGGTAGCATACCCTTTGGGGTGAATCTGAAACAGAGCGAGCATAAGTTTGAGAGGGTTTCTCTCAAAAAGTCAATGAAAGGAGGCACTGCACCATTCAGGCACATATACCGATGTCAAGCAGTATGTCCCGATGGCGGCACATGAGTAAATTCATCCTTCTCTGGAAGGTGCACATTTTCCTCTGGAATGCCATGCTGCAGGCGATGTTGTGCAGGACTTTAGCAGAGATCACGGAGGAATATCTTTCTGGCGGGTTTAAAAGAACTCTAAAATTAGGATGAGTTCGATCCAAGACTGGACTGACTAGAACTAGCCGACCATATTCAGCCTGTGAAGCAAAAGAAGGAGGGGCGACAGATGAAGACTTGTCCTCCGAAAGCATAGGACTTCCTCCGCTAGACTTACGGCGAGAAGATGGGTGCTTCATTCTCAAGAATAGGACTTGCTCCAAAGTGGTCAGGTACTTCTACTCTGAAACAAGAATTCCCCCTACTACACTTGAATCGAAGAAATGTTGGTTCATGCCGACATATCGAATTTCAAGTATGTACCGGGGTGAGTGCGGTGTTTTATCTATCGATGGTAGGTTCGGTGTCCTGAATACTACAAATGCTCTATCACATGTAAACAGTACGCTTGTAGTTGAAAGATAAAAGGACTTCCCGTATCGCTTTCTTTTTGAAATTACTTCTTCTACACTTACCCATTATCGATCAATGATCAATAACAAATCCATTATTTGAAACGATGTGGAAAGTTCCTTCCAGTATAGGTACACCGTGTGTGCAAAAGAAAGCTAAACCAATTCAAAATGTGTCATGCGACATCGGCAATGGGACATGGCACAAGTCAATCCTACATTAAACCGCAATTAACTCAAATTTTTCATGACTAACATCACGAATACAACTTTGTCTCCAAATCGATAAACATACGTCATAATCAACAAACCCACCTTGAATCAACGATCAAAACACGAAGATGATCGAAGTTTTCAAATCAGCAAGCTAAGTGCACTAGATCTTCAGCGATCCAAGGAGGCCAACGGAAGAAACTAGGGTTTGGCACGGCAAGGATCGAGATGGCAGCCAGGCTGTAGAGTCAATGGCAGGATGAATGATCGGTGGTGCTAAAGAGATGGCTGAAGTTAAGGCTTGATCGAAGTGGGTCGAATCGCAGGAAGACGATGGCTCGGGTTGTGGAGGAAAACTAGGGTCGTAAAATAAAAATGGCACAGGTCGACTTGAAAGATTTAAGTAGGAACGCGAAAACGATGCAAAAAATCCTAAGTAATTAGATCGCTAGCGATCCATAGAATTGCCTGCATTTGACCTCAAATTTTCCTAACGAAATTTATGTACTACTTCAAGGCATTCTAGAAAGTTATAGTGTGAAATTTGGTCTTTTATGACAAGAAATGCAATCTAGGGACAAACTCGGCAAGTGACAATCTAGTCTAATTCAAATTCGTGCGGTCCTAACAAGACTACTTGAAATTCAACAAGCAGAAACTAAAAAGTGATTACTTCTAGAGCATGCCTCGTTTTCAACAAAGACATAATCTGGGGGGCGAATGTTATCCGAGTTTTTAACCATGCAGAATGCGAAAGAAGTCGAGCCAACTTCATCAAGTCAAAGTAGCACAAACGCTAACCAAAGGGACCATAATAAGAAGCCAAAGGAAGTCAAAGGAAAAGCAAAGAAAAATACTCCAAAGACATGGATCCCTTGCGATCCATGATATTAACTCATGAGTTTGTTGAGTTTCTTGCATCATGATTCAATCTATATTATAGGAATAATGAATGAGTTTGATGAGATTCTGAGTTAGTCAAATCAAGAGACAAGCATTCGTCTAGTCCAATCAGCAGCTAAATACAACTAGCAAGTAAATCGTCATCAAAACTAAGCAACGTGCCATGAAACTGCATGAATAACATTAACACAGGACAACAGTGGCTATCCAGAAAGTAAAGTCCAATAGCCTAAGCATATGGATCGCTAGTGATCCATACCATTTCATCAAGTGGCAGCGACCTTCATGGAACAAGATAGGGGAAGGGTACTAAGGAGTTGGCTCGCCTTGGAGGATACCTTTTGGATCGTCGATGATCCATAAGGTATGGTCGCTAGCAATCCATGCTATTGGCTCAGGTCATGGCAGAACTTCCACTGTTCCTTCCTATGACTATCTACAAGCATTTGGCAAGGAGGCTTGGCCTAGTAACTCTCTAACCTCTATACATACTCTCCTATCTGCAACATAAAGGATATCTTTCGGACTGGTTGCTGAAACTCTACAAAAAGCTTTCTTCACTCTTCTCCTTCCTCACAGCGGTCATCCAAAGGGTTTTCTGTGAATCTCCAATGAACTCCAACATTGGGGACTTCATCTAACTGTGGATATTCAAGAATTTTGTAATCCGATTACCTTTGTAATAGCAAGCTGTCAATAATAAAAACTATAAAGTGGATGTAGGCTTCATTAACAACCGAACCACTATAAAAAACTTCTTTTCTTTTGTCTATTTCTACTATTTTACATTTATTTTATTATTGCTCTATAAGAATAGGGTTGGCGCTTTCACATTCAATCTAGGGTTTTGATCCATTTTTTGGTTAACAATATCATTTAGTTATTTAAAAAAATTAATTATGCATACAATATAGACACACACTCATATATTGAAGTTTAAGGCATTATGAACGCCAGATAAAGCAAGATAAAATGAATGCTAAGAATTTTCGATCTATTCATTTCCTTAATTGTCACTTAAATATCTTTTACTCTTTCTGTTAATAACCATTTAAATGCACTTTTACCAACCCAAATTTGATTCTTTTTATTGATGTAGTCAAATCTATTCATGTTTTAAATAATTTAATTCATTCATTGCATAAGTTAATTTTGTTACACACACATATTCACATATATGTTTAAAATCAAACTATAATTACATGTATTTCAATACTAGCTTAACGTGTTTAGGAAAGAGGCTAAAGAAAGGTTAACAAGGATGCCAAATATTTCCTTCTTTACCTCTCATTAATTGTCTCAAAATTCCTTTTATAATTCATTTAATGATACTTAAATGCACCATTACCCTTTCATAATTTGATTCCTATTGTTAAATATAATTAAGTAATTGATCTAACTAAAAAAAGATAGAAATGAAAGTTTATATCTCTACTTTTATAGCCTCACTTCCCCTTAATTAATTATGTATGTTAAGTGAAAGAAACAAAAGGTTTCATTCTCTAAAGTTTTACAAGTTTAGGTGTGAATATATATATATACTACACTTAACATCAAATATACGAAAGTATGTGATGGGTTAGTTATAATACATACAAATCAAAATTGAAATATGAACTTCTCTTCAACAACATATAATAAAATATGATTTTATTTAAAACTTTATTAGATTGGTTTAATAATCTTTTAGACTTCATAGACCCAATAAATCCAAAATTGACATTTCTATTAAATCTTTAATTTACCCGGCTTCTAAATGACCCAGTTGTTTCAATGGCATCAAAGCCAAATAGTCTATACGGTCTAGAATAGTCATGTTAGGGCTAACTAATTAATCTTACCAAATTAGTAGAGTGTCTAGAAAAATATTATCTAGGTTTCGGTTTAGGTAATTAAGTACCCTACCCTCCCTAGTTACAGGCCTGGCCCAAAAAGTGAAGTAAGCCTAATGGTTGCCCCCAATAGAAAAGATCCAATTTGAATTGGGTCTTGAATTATTTTACAAAATTGTTTTGAAAATTAAAAAGATGCTTCAAATTTAAAATAAGAAATATATATAAATGTTATAATGTGACTTCAAAATTATTTTAATTAAAATAAGATTTAAATTTTAAAATAAGAATTACATTTTAAATGTTATAATCTATTTTCAAAATTAGATTTAAAAACCATGTATATTATAAATGTCATAATTCATTTTTCAAAAGTGTTTTGAAATTATAATAAACATAAATAATTTTTTTTTAAATATTAATAAGATTAATATACTAAATTAATTAACCAATAGTTAAGTAATTAAAGTATATACATGTATAATATATATTGATATATTTTATATTGACTTGAATTGTTTAAAATGATGTAAGTATATATGTATATACATAATAAAATTTTAAATTAAACTATTTAATTAAATAAGTTAATTAACAAATAATAAAACATACATATATATATAAAGATATTTGTGTGTAACTGTAAAAGTTATGGTATACATATTCAATTAAAATGTTTAATTAGATAACATAAGATTAAATAAAGTTTTAATTAATTGAATTAACTAATAATATTTAATTAATATAATATTCATAAGAATATTATATATGTTAACTAAATTGTAAAAGTTATGTAATAATTGAACTAATACATTGTGAATGTATGATAAAAGGTGGAACAATAAGAAACTTAAATGAGAATTAAGGGATAAACACATATGTATATTACGTATATTTTGATTTCCAATATGCCCATAACTTGAAGCACGATGGTATTTCTTAATAAATTGATTATCTCATAAGTCGAAACACTCGGTTAAAAATATTAAATATTATGAAACTTTAATATAAAGTTGTCCTTTACCATTTATATATTAATAGATTACTTACATGCTTCTTAGTTTTTGAGCTTTTCTCAAGCCAGGGATGTTATCTATAGTATTATTAATATACTGAATATACAAGGTAAAATAGCTGCACATATTTGTTAAGCTTTCCTCAAGGTATGTGCATCAAACTTAGGCCATCGCGAAATGGATGGTGGGTATGAGTGAACAATTTCTCTTTATTTGTTAAACTTTCCTCAAGATAAAGATGAGATTAGGATAATGAACTGTGGGTTAAGAGTTGTATATAATAAAACCCATAAGGAGTTATCCATCATATGCTTGCCTATGATTTGTACAGCTTTCCACAAGGTTAGAATCTCAAGGCATACGAGTCCTAACAACCACTAGAAAAGTCAAAATATTTCTATGTTTCGTCTTAGGCATCTGGGAAACTGATGGGAGCCTTATTGGAAAAATGAATTGGCAACATTTAACCTTTCTAATATTGTAAGAACATTTGATCTATAATGCTGTAATAATTTTCATTGATAAATTTGTTCAATCGATAAAATTGATAAAACGTTTTATCAATTATAACATACAAATGTACTAAATTAAAGATTGACAAAAAAAAATTACTTACCAGTAAGTATTTTGTATGTAGTTATTTAAAGTACTATGTAAGCGCCTAATTTTACAATGCTAAATACATTCATAATTGGCCACTTGCGTATTTACTTGCCCAAGAATGTGCATTTTCCTTTATGAGTTTGAACTCTAAAAGAAATGCTTGAATATGGATGTTTGATCCCTATTCGGTCATATGTAAATGTTATATGGTGGACAACCATAATTCGTAAAGTATGAAACCTCAATGAAATCATTTAATTTGAGATAAGCAAGTAAATCATAGTGTAAGATCGAGTATTAATTTTATTGATTATAATAAAGATCTTCTTGTGTCAAGTGTAACATTAGTCCGAAAAGGGCTACGAGGTAGATCTAAGAATTCGATCACTTAAAGGCTGAATTGATTAATTTACATAAATAAAGTGCAACATATTTGATATCCGTAAATGTTGAGAATGAACAAGTATACTTTTTTAAAGAGTTCGTTATGGTCGTGTAGTAAGGTTTTTTTTAACGGTTTGACAATTAAAAAGGGAAAACAAATGTACGAGGATAGAGGTAACTTAAGGCGCGGTTGGGATCTAAAGAGTGAATGGTCACTTATGATTTATAAAGAAACATCGAAAACGAGAATTATAATAATTAATACTTAACATTGGAATGAGAAATATGATTTCTATTCCAAAATACATTTTCACATAAAAAATAGTTTTCTATGAATAATTTATTAGTTGAAGTTCAAGATATTTGATTTGAGAACTCTTGACTGCAAACTTGTTACAGTAGGTAGAAAAATAACCTACATTAAGTGGTTGAATGGAACTCCATATTTTATACACTATTAAAATAATGGAAGAAATAATGGGAGCAAGCCACATATATAGCATTTATTGGTCGCATCAAGTTACGAAAACTATTTTCATAAAACAAACCAAACATTATTTATGAAATAATAATTGTTCTTTAGTGCTGACTGAAAAATAGATGTAATGTTGTTTCAGTACGAATATTATAACTACTCATTATGAAATAAAGCTATAATAGTGGTATTTGTTTTCATACAAAGTGATGCATTGCGAAATACCAAAGTATATGAAATTATTTACAATATATTTTGGAATTACAGACTAAGCCACGGTTTTGAGAAATAATTGTTTGATTTTTATGATTTGGATATATATGGAATTAGTGAATTATATCTCAAACGATTAAGAAAAAAGTACCCATTCAGTGGGAGTGACATAAGATTTGATGAACTCTTTCGAAGGATACATTTAGATATAAGCAATCATAAGTCCAATAATATCAAAATTGTTCCATGTACTTGTTGATTTCACTGATGAATTATCGTAAGCACGAATATGTGCATCTGATATACTTGTAACATGTGTACGATAAATTTATAGAATATAAAATGGAAGTAAATGAAATTACATGTAGTAGAAATAATTCGATTTGATCGAGTAAGTTAGTATATTGGAAAGAGTTCTGAACGTACCTAAGAAAGAGTATAGATTCAATCTCAAAAGTCACTATTTCTTATGACACACAATGATATATCAATAAGGAGTAATCGAACTTTATTAGACAAATTACAATAAAAAATAAGTGAAGTTGAGTTAACTTGTTTCTATAAGGTTATGTAGTTAATAGTCGTACATAAGGTTAAAAATAATTTCATCTAAAAAATAGTTTACAAAATCATATAAGATAAAGGTTTACATAAAACACCAACATATCCTAGGCTAAGAACTTAGCAGGTTGTATGAATCGAAAGACTATACGTCATAATTATTAGTGAGGGTTCTTGTATGAACCACCCCAAAAGAGTTTAGGATCAATCATTATTGAATGAACAAGTTATGTTTTGAACATATTTATCGTATACTAGAACCAAGAAAGCTTCATGTAATGCAATTCATAAAATGGTTCTGAATACCTATTCCATTACATTGAGAAACAATTATTTTTTCAAAAAATACCAACTTCATAGGGAAGAATTTCTTTTAGTGGTTATTGGTAATAAAATGGATTGGTATATGGTCCAAAGAAGAAACTGATTTCGAGGGATGAAATGAAATTTGAATGAGCACAATGAATTAGAATATCTAATAAGTATTCTCGCATATTAAAGAGAAATTACGAGTTTTTTATCAATGTCAAGAATAGCAAATCCTCATTTCTCAATTAAATCATTAAGAGTATCAACCGTATGATATGGTATAATGTAAAAATCCAAAATGATTCCAAACGCAATGTCAAAATATGATTTTAATAGTTGTACCCGAAGGGATATGATCCATCGGCTGCGCATATGTCTTTAAGAGAAAGGCTAATGCACTTCGAATATAGTGAGCAACAATGATAAGAATAACATTGTAAATTTTAATTTTTGAAATTAGCATAACGGATTCATCATTCAACGTGCTCTAGTTAATTCAAAGTTTACTCACAAAAATTATCGCCTAGTATGACTTTGTATTTTGGTACATAAGCAGTGAAATAGAATATACAAAATAATGATTTAGAATAGACTATTTTCATATAACAACTAAAGCATCTTGAATTCAGTAGGAGTAATATTAAGTTTATGTGTTCTTGGAAATGATCCAAGAATGGATATGAAAATATCGTTCGATGGGCATCAAAGTTGAACAAATGTTTTGATAAAAGTATCAAATTGTTTAATTTTCAATCAAAATGCAGATGAACCATGTGTCTATGAGAAAGAACTATAAAAAGGTACACGGATATTTCTAAAATATAAGTAAGCAACATATTGTTGATTGTTAACGATGCACTTGTGTTAAAATCGGTTCTATTTTGGTTGTTTGATACTCGATATTGGATTTGTAAATATATCTTTTGTAATAGGTATAAAGGAGGTTGGGAACGTCCCAAACGGTATGAAAAGACATTTTATTAAAGTATTTAATATGGAACATGTAAGATGGATTCCTTATGCACTGGCAATAGGAATTATCATAAATGTTGTCTTATCTACATTATCGTAATTTACTTATGTATTTGATTCATGAAGAAAATATCAAATCCAAATTAATATACTCAAATGGTTGTTTATAGTCTTCTCCAATATTCATGAAATACTCAAGAACTATTTATAGAAATAACGAACTCCTTATGAAGGAGTGTTCAATTCGAACTTTATAAGTGCTATCGAGTATAATATGTCAATATCTAATACATGTTCAAACTTTAGTTAAGGAGATTTAAGTTGTAAGTGTTCTAAACGGAAGCCCGTGGCTGATTTAGTGAAGAGGTTGTGTACATGGCCTTAAATAGTGCTAAAATAAAAGCAACGTATAAATATAAAATGCTCCAATTTACAACTAAGCTAAGAGTGATTCCAAGTATTGAGAATACTACATCATTATTATACGATAAAAATGTAAGAGCTCATTAGAAGTCAAGAAACATACTTCGAATAGTTCTATTGATAAAGGTTTTATTAGCATTGAAGAAAGTTGGTTGACATAGTAGATAACTAAAATAAAATAGCATACTAGTTCATTAAGGGATTGACTCGATTATTATTGAGAAAACCAATCAAAAAAGTTGGAATAAGATTCCATTATTGACCCTAAGTGCAAGTGGGAGATTTGATAGAGTTAGGGGTATGCCTAGGGGCAATTATGTAATCTTTTACATAAATCTAACTCAACAACCAATCTTGGTCAACATAAAAAGGTATTTTCTTTTTGATATATACGTGTTATAAATAATGGGCTATTCAGTTTAAGTATATTTAACAGAAAATCCATAAACGGTACGGTTTTATGATAATAGTTACAATGTGTTGTAACCACTAGTAATTTATCATAATATAATAAACATACCATTTTAAATATTCCTAGTGAAGATGTATCAAGACTAGATATCGACACATTTATTGAAACTAGAGTACATAACACTCTCCAAATATTGGACAGTGTATTACTTATGACTGTTGGAGGCACCAAGAGGATACGTAGAAATTATAACAACTCAAAACTTTATCGCTTTGATTTAGGAATATTTAATTTATTTAAATATTCGATTAATTGTTTTAATGATTAAATAACCCTCTTTTAATTTATAACTAATATGGAAAAATAATTTTTGAATTTTTTTACATAAATAGGTAGTTCGATGAAAAAAAGAAAATGTGACTGAAAATCTTTTTCTGGATTTTCGATTTTTTTATCGAATGACAAGTTGTATATGGTTGTAATACCTTGTTTATACCGATAAAACAACATTTAAAATGTTCGAAAGGAACATTTTAATTTGAAAATGAATAGATAAGTTAAATAATAATAATAAAGGAATTAAATATGTTAATTTTAAAAGTGAAATGATGGATTTAATAATGAAATGATTCATAAAGTAAGGAAGTTAACAAAGGTACATAATAACTCTATTATCCACTATACTTTCTGATGTATGACATGTTGATGGCTTGTAATAAGATGTAGACATTGAAAATCTGAATTTGAGGGCAATTTTAGGTTTTTAACCTTTTTATTTTGATTTTTTACGTCATCTTATATGTATATCTATATATGCACTTCCTTTATTTTATTTCATTTTCTACCTTTCTACTTCTTAACCTTGTTTTCAATTTCTCCTTTTCTTTTTCTTTTGGAAAAAATTTCATCTCTCATCTTAAATATTTTTACTCCACTCAAGAGAATTTTAAAATCTAGGCTTTGATTTATGGAAGGTGAGTTATTCTATCTATGTTAAGTATTTTGATAAAATAAGAAATATACATGTTTGTTTAGAAATTTGATGTTTGATATGTATTTGCTTAGATTGAATAAATGTACTTACTGTTAATACAAACACACTTATACAAGTTACTATTCCATTCTTTCCCTTCTCTATTCTTTGAAAAAGTGAATAAATCATCTCTATTTTTATGCCTAAAAGTGAACAACTCCTCCACCGTTTAGAATTAGCACTTGGAATCAACTGAAAAGTAGTTAGTTTTAATGTCTAGTTTATTCGAAGAATAGTCATTAGGTTTCTCATCGAGTATATTGGGAGAATTTTGTAAATTACAGTAAGTGCTTGAATAATGGTCGTTTGTCGACAAGCAAGAATCGACGAACGAAGTTCATGCATGATCGTCTTGGAAAATCGTGAATTTCGGAGCAAGTTATATGATTTTTAGGGATGTGGTGGTGTCATAAAGAATAAATGATCAGATTTGTGTAAGCTATTTAATTCCGGCAATCAGAGAGGTTTTCGGTGGAGCAATAGGAGAGAAAGCCGTCGTAAGTCGAGATGAGGTCATGGTGGTGGTCGCGGGAATTTTGATGGCTTATGGTGGCCGGAGGAGGTTGGATTACGGTTTATGGACACTGTTAATGATGCACGTAGAAATTGGTTTCATTGCGACGATGAGTTGGATCATAGTTGACGAGGTAGTGGTTGGAGGTGGGCATAGGTGTAGCGGAGCTCATGGATATGGCGGCAAGGGCTGGGGGTCATCAAGGCATGGTGGAGCTCCATTTTTCTAGTCGTGTTTTCGAAGCCTAGGCACAATCGAATTCGAGAAGTGGGTCGGTTTCACTACCTGTGGTTGGAGGGTGTGCTGATGGAAGCAGTGTTCGAGCTTGCGACATAGAGTTCGTGAGGGGTGGTGGTATAAGTAATGGATAGTTTAAACGAAGTACAAATTGATGATTTAAAATAATAGTGGTTGGATTTAATTATGTTAATTCAAGTACTTACGTGGTTAATTAATTGTACTTCATTGGTGATGTCTATTTGGCTAGATAAAACACTATTCTGTTGTAACCAAATTGAAATTTTTTTGACACCAATATAGCAGAATAAATCTCTGTTCTGCTATTATATTAAATCAGACATTTATTCAGGTATTTTTTAGACACCAGTTTAGCAAAATAAATCTCTTTTCTACTATTATATTAAATAGGACATTTATTCAGGTGTCGGTTAACTAATATGTGGATTAATTAATATTGGAAAAGTGAAGTGTTAACTATTGGTGCTTAATTTTGGATTTGATTTACAAATATGTCGCTTATGTAAATATCAGTTATGTGACAAAAATTCAAAATGAAATAAACAGTAACTTTATTTAGTATCGTTGTTATCGCTTAGCCTCTTTCAAATTTGAAAGGTTATGGATTTAAATTTAAATTCAAATTTATAATAATTTGAGATTAAGTGTTTATAAATGATATTTTAAAGTAAGTTATTTAATTTATATTATTAAAGATGTTTAGAGATATTTAATCATATTAGTAATGTTGTTTAAAGTTAATTAATTGTATTGTTAATGTTGTTTAAGTTAATTTAGTAATTTAATTATAGTTTAAGTTAATTAATTGATTTAATTAATGATGGGTTAAGTTAATTAATTATTTTATTAACGATGTTTAGGGTTAATTTATTTAATTATGTTTTAAAGTTAATTAATTATTTATTTGTAATGTTTAAAGGTAGTTAACTAATTTAATAAAGGTATTTATATATAACAATTTGGTTTTTAAAAAGAGATTTTACATAATAAAAGAATTCATGTAAAGGAGGTTTACAAATGAGATTTTAGGATATAGAAAAGAATGCTGTGGAGCTCAGGAGACGAGCTGGATGACAGTACATACTTCCGTACTTGTTTTAAATATTCCGCTGTGTATTCAGATTGTGAGGATAGGTTATGATTACTCTCCAGTTGAGTATTATGTGTACTCTAATGATGTAACGTATAAACAGATTTTCTTTTGTATAAAGATCAATTATTATCTATTATATTTTATTCCGCCGCGATGGTTAGATTCTGATGTTGTTTTCTATTTTCTTTTTCTACCTCTTCTTCTTTAACCCTCATGGTTTGGTTTTTCGGGCGTCAGAAAATCGGGTCATGACAAACCGTCTCACAACTCAAACTCCTAAGATAAATAATCAGCCCTATGGCCCCTATCCATTAGTCTATTTTTTGTTTAAAGCCCATAGTCTTGGAATTAGGTCTATTTCACAGCCCATTACCAAAGTTTGTTGATATCATTATCAAAAATTATAAATGCGCTGCTAAGTTCACCAACATCGATGACGTGGAAGCAATGGTCGATTGACGTCTGAAGATGGCTAGAAAAAAGGTGAATTCCAGCCACGACTTAACTTAGAAACACTACAACATGAAGTATTATCAAGAAAAAACACGACGATGACAATAGCAAAAAAACACCCGGAAAGCTCAGAGCTTGGCCATAACTATGGCATTCACAATATTAGAGAAGAAGGAGGAGAGAGGAGACTTACTTTTTATCTAAGAGAAGCTAGGAAGGTTGAGGGTTTTGGAAGAGTTTTTAAACTTTTTAATGGCTGAGAATGTTTTTTACTTCAGTAAAGAAAGAAAGAAAGAAAGAGAGGTAACGACTATTTGAATACCTACCTGCTCAAACTCGGTCGCTGGTCGATTCAAACAGCATTTAGATCTTGACAATTTAGGTGTAATCAATGATTGTCTCACTTCATACACATTGGAAACGCGAGCATTCTACCACATTTGAAAAAGCTAACAGTCTCAACCAATGAAAAAACACCACATAATGCATGCATTAAATGCATAGTAGAAGAGAATCTTTGTGACTTGGCAAGCCCTCCCCTGCTCATAGATAGGATGGGGGAAAAATGTTGCTCAAATTTCTCACAAGTATAATAAAGCCCAACGATTCTAAGCCTAGCTCATCTCGTGTCGACCTGCACCCAATCTGACCCCATACCAAGCCATCTACTTAGAAACATTCCCATACCAAAGCTAGCTAACGTAGCATCATCTCAACCCACCTTCGAATGGTCCCTAACAGCCATGTTTTTCCATCCCAAGACAGTGTCGGCACATCCCTTACGCCTTGGTCCTTAGAAATATTCAAATTTATTTAGTAATCTTTACCAACAAGTGATTGGCCACTACCGTGCATGAGAAGCTACTCGCTAGTGCAACAATAGGTCAATTAAGCACAGCCCGACCTAGTTTAAGTCGACCTAGCAAATCAATGACCGGCCACTCAGGACAGCCCACATCCAATCTGGCTCCAAGAAATCATGTCCACTCAGCAACACTCCAAGTCTATTGTCGATCGGCACAACTCAAGATAACTTCAATGACCAACTCATTAGACAAGATCAGCTCAAGCATGACCCTTCTTTGGCTTGATATTATCACAGCCCGCCTTCAACTGATCCTAAGTAGACCCTTATATCATCCTACAACCAGCCCAACACATTTCTTATAACTTAGTCCTGAGCAATGCTTAACTATCCTCAGATGTCATCAATAACCGACTGGCTAGCATAAACATGAGAAAGCCACTCATCCACTATGCTACATAAGCAAGCAAAAATAAATGACAAGCCATACAACAAGTTGTACTAGAATTGTAGCAAGTTGGGCAGAAGCATACCTATTCTGTAGCGTTTTGTCAACATTAAATGCACATTAAATGCATATTAAATGCAATACATGTGCCTCGTATAGGGGACAACTAGCAAGCTTCTTAGCCACACATTTCATCCTACCTTTACAATAGTCTTACATCGGCCCATGCAACAAGATCGATGACCAAGCATGCTTTCTACCTATTTTACTACACAATCTCAATCATCCATCATTCACCACAGCCATTATAAATACTCCATGCCATGCTACTACAAATGAGTTGAAAATCTAATCTTTTACTTAGATGTTCTCTCACAATGAATCAAAACCTGAAGCTCTTAAAATTAGTAAAATTTTGGATTTAATTGCTTTATTTCTTATTATTCTATTGTTATTCCTTGTAATTGTAAGAGAGAAATGTAGTAAGAGTCTTTATAGTGGACGTAGGCAAGCTCGTTGAATAGCTTGATATTTTTGTATCATTTACTTTAGTTTACTTGTTTAGTTCCACATTTTATATTTTAAAGCACGTTGATTTGCAAGTAACATTTTCTTTCACGAACACATTTGCCTAATTCCTAGGTTGGCTAATTTATTAATTAATAGCAACCCTTGTTTCCATTGCGCATTTGTTCTTTGAATGCCATTTCACTTAGCATTTGGTAAGAAATTTACTTGACAATTTTGACCTTGACGTAAATACTACTATCCCATCCCCATAAGAATATTGGACTTATTAGAATTAACTACAACTTTTTACTTAGAAATTTCTCGATACAATTTTTTTAATTACTTGTTGGGGCTTTGGTATGAAATAAATCAACGTATGTTCAGCAAAACATATTGTAACATCTCCTATCTGAAGACCCGAAACTAAGCGCTACAGATGCTGCAGTCATCCATAGTATTAACTTCTGGTGACCAGATGAGGTAATGTTAATGATATGCATAATATTAGAATCACATGAATATAAAACAAAATCACAGATTTCAAAAACATCTTTTCGCATTATATTTCAAAACATGTTCCATATTCAAATTACATAATTTCATCGCTTTCCCAGGTTTAGACAAAATATAATTAATACATAAGTACGCCAAGAGTGACATATGATGATACCCCCTTGGTTGAACAGAGTACTAAGTAGTCATAACCGACTTGTTACAAACACAGCAGAATACATTAAAATGAAACAAATTGCAACTCCTAAATAGCTATCCATTAGCCACATGCTCGTCTCTGGAAGCTTTATTCGCAGACATACTAAAACCAGTAAATCCTCAACCCTCAGCATACTCAAATTAATTTTGCGCACCTAAGAGTTTAAGGGGGAAAATATAAAGTTTGAGTCAGAAATAAAGACTAGTGTGAATAATACTATACATCTTGGATATATGATATTAAGCGAGACCACGCCGCTTAGCGGAATGGGTTTCCCCCCACCAATATCCTTTTAAAACATATCTTTTGCAAATCAAAATCCTACAAAAAACTGGTTAAAAACTACAAAGCATTTTATGTAAACATACGTATCAGGTAATAAATGGATTATCTATCTGAAAATTATAGTTTTGTTTGGCTTACTTCTAACCTTTGGCTGACTCGGGCCTACCAGACAGATACAATAAAAATGGCCTAACATCTATCAGACAAGTCTTCTGGAATATCTGTCTTTAACTTACTCTCTCCCAGCTTCCACTGATCTTAATAATTTTGTGGGCTCACCAATAACCTACACTATGCAAATATATTCCTTTTTGTGTGTACCATGATTTTAGTTTTACTTGTGACAAAGTGCTACACATTGTAATTTTGGACTAAATTAGTTCGGGGCTAATAGCTAATGTATAGGGCGCGACCTTATACCAGTCTCATCTGGTATTCTAATATCTGAGTCATTTTACTTAAATTTTTCTTGAAAACCTTTTCTTCTCAAATTGATTTAAAACTTTAAATCAAACTTAAACAAGAAAAATATATACTCAATGCTTTACTCAAAATCACCTTGCATGCTATATATACTTTACCCAAATCTTCGTTGATGAAAAAATTTAGATCTTTAAAATTACCTCTTTTGATCCCATTGAAAGTATCCTTTTTGTAAGCAAATAAACCCTTTTCTTTCACCTAGGCCGAAAGGCCAAAACCTTCCTTTCGAAACCATTAACATAAACATTTTGAAACCATTGAAATACTTTTTTCTTCGGAAGCTAAAAACCTTAGACATCCTATCTTTAAAACCTTTAAACATAGCTTTTCGAAACCATTGGAAAAACCTTTCTTTTAAACCCTTCTAAACCATTGGTTAAACCTTTCGAAACATTTGGGGAACCGTTCCTTAGAAATCTTCCTTAAAAATCTTTTAAAAGCATCAAAACCTTGAACCTTTTGAAAGCATTTGGGTTAAATTTTAATATATGTGGAAACAAGTTTCGAAAGCATTCAAAATCATTTCTTTCGAAACCTTTGGGTTAATCTTTTAAAATCTCTAAGGCTCACAAACAATAGGGTTGAAAGCAACTCTTTCGAAAGCCAAAACCTGAGTAAAGAAGTAATGGTGTCAAAACCATCCTTCCGAAGCATTGGAGAAGCGGTAGGGTGTTTATAAAACAAAATCAACTTTTCGAAGTATTGCTCTAAAAGGTAGAAAGCGGGAGTTAAGGCTTCAATCTAGTCGAAAGCGTCTATTTAAAAACAAAAGCGTAACCTCTTAAAACCATTTCTTTAAACCATTTGACCCAGTCGAAAGCAACCGAGTCGAAAGAAAAATAGTCAAAAGCAAAGTAGGCACATTTTCGATTTAAAGCAAAGTGATGCTTCGACCTCCTTCGAAACCCCTGGTATCAACCCAGTTCCTTCAGCTTTTGTCCAATTCACTAATACTAGATTAATGATGTTATGTGCATTAGTTTCGATGGCATAGAGGCAGAACAACTACGTTGAAAGCTACCCAAGAGGAAGCTGGGTGCCGAAAGTGGCGAAAAATGCATTTGGCATGAAAAACTAGTTTTTAAACTTTTTAAGTAATCTTTTTAACTAACCTGCCTTGTTTGTCAAAATTTTATTGGTCGCTAATTTTTCTTTTCTATAAGCACTGCCATAATTTCAGAATTAATTAATTTAAATCATTTACAAAATACCCCTTCTCCTTTTATAAATATATAAAACATTTAAGTCTCATACCTTAAATAATTTTATATATTCATCAAAACACTTCAGAAAATTTTTGGAAAACCTTTTTAATAAGTTTTCTAACATATATAAATTTAAGACCCAATTTTTTTTTTACAATTTAACCGTAAATTATTTATAATCCAATAATCATTTTCTTCATTATAAATTTAATATAAAATTCATATTAATTCAGAAAATTATGAAAATTGAAACCCATATCTAAAATATCATTTCCCATCTATATCTAAAATCACAAGGTATTTGGAAGTCATTAAATAGGTTTTTCACATCAAAACATATCATAAAATCTATATGAATAAGCATAAATTATCAACAAGCATATATAAACATTTTGTTCCTCAAAATCATGGCTAAACTATGCAAGATAAATTCGAATTCCCTTAAAACTGGAAACATTTGAGAAATAAGAGATGTAGTCATTATTCACCGTAGCTTTGTGATTTAGGATGTGAGATTTGACTTTGATTATATGATTTGATTCTTCCTCTTCAGTCCTAGCTTTATCTTCTTCCTCTTAGCTACAGGTGGCTGGCCTTAGACTTATAATTTTTCTTGTGAATGTATGAGTGAACGCATGAAAATAAATTCCTGAGGGTGTAGGGTATTAGAATGCTCTATTTTCTATTTTACCCCTCCTATATTTGCCTTAACACTTCATTCTTTAGTTCATTTGTTTATTCATTAAAATGGCACGAATACCCCTTAATTAAATCACAAATATCAATCCATTAATCAAACTACATTATTTTATTTTATTTTGTTAATTAAATTCCCTAAACTAAAACTATAGGGTGTTACAGACTCCCCTCCTTAAAGAATTTTGTCTTCCAAATTACGATAAGGCACACATCAAAACAATCAAAGGTAAAACATACCATCAGACAAATCAGGATAAGCGTCTTTAATCATGCTCTCAATCTCCCAAATACAGTCTCTATCATCGTCACTCCACTAGACCTTCACTAATCTCACTGTCTTATTCCTCAACTTCTTCTCGACTCTTGTGACTATCCAGACAGGCTTCCTAACTATGGTCAAGTCTGGTTCCGCTACTAATTCCTCTAACTCAGTCGGTACTATAGTAGTGTCTGGATCCCTAATAGACTTCCTTAGATGAGATATATGGAAAACATCGTGGACTCCTGCCAAACTACTTAGTAACTCTACTTTGTACGCGAGTTTCCCAATCTCTCTAAAGTAGGAAACGGTCCTACGAATCTTGGTGCTAACTTCCCTGTCTTCCTGAACCTGATAACATCATTCATCGACGATACTTTGACAAAAACATGATCTCCAATAGAGAACTCTAAATCTTTCCATCTTCTGTCTGCATAGCTCTTTTTCTTAGACCGAGCTTCCTTCATTCTCGCCCTTATTGGCTCAATTATCTCTGCTGCTTCTTTTACTAAACTGGGACCAAGGACTAATCTTCTCCAGTCTCTAACTAACATGCGGGAGATTTGCATGGTCTTCCATATAAAGCTTCAGACGGCTCCATCTCTATACTAGTCTAATAACTATTGTTATACGAAAACTTGATTAAGTGTAGATGGTCTTCCCGTGATCCCCTGAAATCTAATACACTGGCTCTTAACGAATCTTCCAAGATCTTGTTAACTTTTTCCTCTTTCCCATCTTTCAGTGCATAATAAGTGGTACTCATCTTGGGCTTGATTCATAAACTTTCCTGCAGACTCTTCCAGATCCTTTCAGCTTGGAAGCGCTACTCTTCTTGTTAACTTCCTCATCCTTTCGGCTAACATTGGATCCTCTTCCTGTTTAGAAGCAATCTTCTCAATCAATACCGGTCAAACTTCTAAACAAGATAACATAGTACATTCTCCACTAGACCCAGCCTCGAATCTCCACTGCACTCTGCAAGTCGACAACGCTTTCAAGTCTTTCCATTCTGCTATCATAGCCAACATTGCATCATGATGCTTCCTACTAAGCGCGTATGCAACCTTGTTTCCTTTCCCGGTTGTGTACTCAACTCCAAAATCACAGGCAACAATAAACTCTAACAATCTCTGTTATCTCATGTTCAGCTCCCTCCGAGAGAACAAGTTCTTTAACGACTTATGACCTGTATAAAGCTCATACCTCTCTGCCAAAAGATAATGTCTCTACACCTTCAAAGCAAAAATAAATGCAGCTAACTCTAAGTGATGAGTTGAGTATCTAACCTCATGCGGTCTAAACTGTCTAGAAGCATAGGCAATCACTTTACCCCTCTACATTAACGTTGCTCCTAATCTAGTTCCACAAGCATCTGTGTAAATTACCAAATCTTGATTCCCCTCCGGGACAACTAGATGCATGGGTCAATAAATGTTCTTTGTAATGCTTCCTCACACTTATCGGTCCAAACAAGCTTCAACATATTTTCGCGTTAGCTTGGTCATCGGCGCTGCTATCCATGATAAATCCTTTATAAACCTCCAATAATATCCAACCAGTCTAAGAAAACTTCTTATCTCATTCACTATTTCTGGTCTCTTCCAACTATTCACTACTTTGATCTTAGTTGGATCTACTACCAATCCTCTTTTTGAAACTACATAACCAAGAAACTTCACCTACTTTTTTCATAAATGACACGTTGAAAACTTCGCCTTCATCTGATATTCTCTCAAAGTCTCAAGAACCACCCTAAGATGAACTTCATGCTCTTTCTCATCCTTAGAGTATATCAAGATATCATCTATGAACATCAACACAAATCTATCCAAGTGCTCTCTGAAAATTCAGTTCATCAAGTCTACAAAGAATGCTGGCGCGTTAGTTAGTCCGAACGGCATAACTAGCTATTCATACGATCTCCTAAACGTCATTAAAGGTATACTATCTTTTGCTACTCTAAGTTGATAGAAACATGTAGCCAAATCCAACTGAGAAAATATCTTGGATCCACTCAACTGATCGAACAAATCGTCAATTCTAGGAAATGGATATTGATTCTTTATCGTCTTCTCATTCAATTTACGATAATCGATACATAACCTTAATGATTCATCCAACTTCTCAATAAACACTATGGCTGCTCCCCAAGGAGAACTACTAGGTCTGATAACATTTCTTCCCTTCCAAATCCAACAACTGCACCTTCAAATCTCTCATCTCTGTAAGTGTCATCCTAATTGGCGCCCTACTAACTGGTTCTGCTCTAGGCACCAAATCTATTCGAAACTCGATGGCTTGTTTTGGTGGCAATCCTACCATCGGCTCGAAGACGTCTGCGAATTCTTTAACCATGAAAACTCGATTCAACTCGTCTTCTAACTCTGTAACACCCAACAAAGCATTCATCTCGCATCTAGGGCTTTCTACGGTATATACAATCTGATCGCTACAATCAGGATGTCTAAGTGATATTTTCCTATCGTGGCAAATATCCTAGCATCATACTTACTTAACCAATCCATGCCCAATATAATTATGAATCCTACAATGTCAAATATATGCAAACTACAAACAAATGTGTTACCTAGCAATTCAACTCTAAGTGGTCATACTTCATCCCAAGTGTTGTATACCCTCCTATCGGATTTGTAACTCTTAAAAAAGTAACTAAATATATGGGTTCTAGGTTAAGCTTATCTACCAAACATCGAGATATAAAAGAATATAGTGCACAGTATCAAACAAAACGCTAGCAGATATACCATGAATCTGAAGCGTACCTCTAAATACTGATTTCCCTTTCTCCTGTGCCGTTAGCCACAAGGTAGCTGGTTCCAATGAAAATACTTTTCCTCTCCCTTCCTTTACCGATTCCTTGCATTGATTCTTATAGTGGCCAATTTGATCGCAATGAAGCACTTTATGTTCTTCTTCTCAATCACTTCCTTCGCCTTTCCTATGCGGCATTCATTAGCAAAGTGCCCATTCTTGTCGCACTTATAACAAACCACTTCAGACTTTCCTTTCTTCACGGCTCTACCTTTCTAAGCACCCTTCTAATGAAAGAATTTTCTCTTCTGACTCTGCCCCACCTGGACTTCCTTTGCCTTCCTCTTTTCCAACAAATCAGCATTTCCTCGTTCCTCAAAGCCATCTCCACTAAAACATCACAAGGGTCTCTAATATGAGGTAACATAGCTCTTGCAAACTCAGGCTTCAACCCTCTAATGAACTTCTCATTTCTCATCATCATAGTATCAACAGTGGCATATCCATATCTAACCAACTCCTCAAATCTTCTAGCATACTCCAACATAGTCATATCTCCTTATTCCAACACAGCAAACTTTCTAATCAGGGTAGACCTCGCCATAACTGACATGAATCTCTCTTCGAACCTCCTCCTAAACTCAGCCCATGTCATCGTCTCCTCATTCACTGCCATAGTCACACTATTCCACGAAAATAAAGCTATTCCCTAAAGCTGTCTTGATACCAAACTCCTCTTCTGCTCATCATTGAGCCTCAAGTCTGCAAATATTCTCTCACAGTGCAGAAACCAGTTCTTCACCTCAATAGCATCTTCAGTTCCAATAAATGGTTTTCCTCCATGCCTGACATAGTCTCTACTCAAAATAACAAAATTGTTGACTACCGGAGCTTCTTGAACTCCTTCTCCTATTACTCCAATAGCAACACCCGCTTGCATCATATTCATGAAAAACTGATACATAGCATCCATTCCAACCTGCAGAACTCCAACCCCTATACTACCATCTTGTGCCCGACCTTGGTTCCTTCTCATATTCGGTCTTACATTACCATTTGTTTTGGTTCTCCCCCAAGATTTACTCTTCTCGAATCCATATTTGTATTCAAACCTCGTGAGATACATAAGAGTAGTCTAATAAAGATAGGAGACTAGAGATATAGCGTATACTTATATATATCAAATACAAGTAAGTTACTATAGCATTATCCCATAACCCATATTTTCTCTAATTCCTAAGGAATATGTTTTTACAAAAATCATTTTTAGTAAAAAAATTTCATAAACTACGCTCTGATACTAAGTTGTAATATCCCCTATAAGGAGGCCTGAAGCTAACCACTACAGATGCTGCAGTCATCCATAGTATTAACTTTCGGTGACCAAATACGGCAATGTTAACGGTATTCATAATATCTGCATCACATGAATATGAAACAAAATAATAGATTTCAAAGACATCTTTTCACATTACATTCTCAAAACATGTTCCATATTCAAATTACATAATCCCACCGCTTTCTCAATATGACGCCCCACCTCTATACTTACACTAGCCAAGGACACTACGGAGTATTGCCATCAACTAGCATGAAGAATAAGGCTGTTGAGGAGTGACCATCTGCGTAATTGCTTTGTACGAGCACCGATATATTAGATAGTATTACATTTCATTTCAAGAGGAAATCTGACACATCAATTACAAACTCAAAACTACTACATGGTGGTTATGTGATCTTCAGAAACAAATATAAAATAAGCATAACATAAATCAGTCATAGATATTCACATCACTAAGGCGGAAACAGATATGAATATAACACATAAAAGTGTAAATCAAAGTAGTGGTCACGTAAGATCCACTACGTCACAAAAGAATAGGTACAAGTGCTGGACAAAAGAATATGTATACATCAAGTAGTCTCTACCTCGAATGTATAAAACAAAAAGACTACTAAGTTGTTAGCCAAAAGTCGGATGACGGACCCTGATAAGAAGTCAAGTAGAAGCACCTGAAATACCTCGGTCTGACCCCAATATTATCTAAGAAGAAAATAATAAACGGATCATTCTAGATATAAATATCATATAAAATTAGATAGGATAAGAGATATGAAAAAATGTATGATAACAATAATGTCATACTGTGACAAGTATATATTAAATAACAACAAAAATCATACTATATCTGTAGAATCTCAAAACACCAAAAAGAACATCATACTCTTTAGCTTATTCACCAAACCACAAATATTGATAAAGCTTATCAATATAAATCATAAAAATTGGTTAAACACAAATTCTAGAAATCGTCAATTAGAAATCTAGAAATCATAAGGGGAGGCCTATCAAAAATGGGAGCATGAAAACTTACTAACACGTGTATCACAAACAGGTCGCTACCCCATGGTCGCTAACCATAAAGCCGGTACAACGATGTAGTACAATAACGGTACGTCCGAGGAACCTGAAACTTGAATAATTCAGAACAACGACGTAGTACAATAACGGTACGCCCGATGAACTAGAATTTCAAACAATTCAGAACAATGACGTAGTACAATAATGGTATGCCCGATGAACCTGATAAGCTGAAACGACGACGTAGTACAATAACTGTACGTCCGATGAACCGAACTCCATAAAAGAACATGGGTCGCTAGCCCATAAAATGAGTCGAAACTCCATAGAACCCATAGGTCGTTAGCCTTTAAAAGAAATGAGATGAAGCTCGATAAAACGAGGTACAGTCCCCTACATGGACAAAGAGACGTCGCATATCGCTAAGCTAGACCACAAAATAATCACCATTGATCAATAAAAAGTGTGAATTACACCAAGCTAGTAAATAGATGAGTTTAGCTTCATGTCCCATAACCCTAGCTTAACTTAGTATTTACGAACAAATTGTAGACTTCCACTCGAAAATTGTCACAAGATTTCAATCGAACAAGTCTAAAAATTAACCAAACAAGTAAACGCAAGCGTTTCGTACCACTTGTTTTGCTAAGTCGTTTAATTAGATTTCTCATACGAATGAGGTCATGGTTTGTATATACTAATGGATTGAAAAATGGTTTTGAAGACGAGCTATGTATCAAAAGTAACGTTGAAATAATTTTTGTGAAAGAGTTTGAGTATTTGCTACTAATATAGAAACCTTTGTGTTTAAAAGTGACAAATCACAGAAATGATTGTAGAAACAATCAATCACCAAAAATTCACATAAGAAAATGTGAATCAAATCCATAAAAATCGATATCAAATCCATCAAATGGATATTCCAAAAAATCCCAAAAAAGTCATCAAAGTCGATAATAAATGACAACAACCAATCGGATCAACAAAAGTCGATAAAAATTAAAAATCCACCCGAAAACAGCCAAAATAGGCAAAATTGACAGTTCCAAATGTCTGGGGTTCAACTAGACATCTGGATTTGGGTTTTGGAATATTTCAAAAACCTCCTAGATGTTTGAACAACTAACCAGACGTCTGAACACTAACCAGACGTCTGAACCACAAATCATACGTTTGGATTTAGTCTCTACCGTATTTTTCTTTTCTGCCGTATTTATTTTGTTTGCTGCCCTAACCTGATGTCTGGACCTTCCAACCAGACGTTTAGTTTCCTTTTCTGGGCAACAATTTACCTAGGCCGATGATGGTCGAATTGATTCGAAAACGATTGGACGAGCATCGGAGGCTAGGGATTTATGCCAAGCGACAACCTAGCCCTATATGCTCTTCGATACACCCCAAATAACATGTTCAAATATCCAAGATATGATCTTTAAATATTTTCACTTTAAAACATCAAAATTGGAAAATTTACCAAATCAATTCAAATCAAAAGCAAATGAACATGATCATATGTTTGAAATTCATACCTAACAACAATGAAAGTTATAAACATAGATGTGAGTTCAAAAATTTACCTTTAACTCAAAAACAACAAGTGAGAATCTTTAAAGCAAAGCAAGACCAACTTCTCTTCAATACACCTCTAGAATCTTCAATCTATTATCAAAGGTAAAGTTTTTCCTAAGTTAGGTTATAGGAATTTCTGAAAATTGAAGAGAGAATGAGAAGGAGAAGATGAAGAGGATGCTTACCTAAGCTTCTCTTTAATTTCTAGAGCTAGAACTTGAATTTACTAAGAGAATTAGGGCTTAGGAATTTTGATTTCTCTTTCTTTCCCCCATTTTTACTTTAGCTTAAAGTCTTAGGAAATGAAAATGAATGAAGAGAAGAGGGGGTGGAGTTAGGGTATTATGTTGGGTTAATGGGCTGAAACCCAAACCCAAAGCCTGATAGAAAAATAGCAAAATTCTAGTCAACTCCAAACATATTGATGTTTAAACTCAAAAAGGTCGCAAATGCCATTTTGGACTCAATTGAAGTGTCTCGAGTCCTAATTCGACAGTTTACAAAAAGTAGGATTACGAACTTTGATCTGACTTAACGATACTATATTTAAATAAAACATTTAAATATACAATCGTAAAATATATGGGTTGTTATAGACTCCCCGCCTTAAAGAAAATGCATCCTCGCAATACTTAAGAAGAAAATAAAATGTAACAACCACACAATGTCATATCAACACCAAAAAGAAAAATTTGAAGTGAGAAGTTCACCTTAAGGAGCACAAGAGAGTAAGTTCGGATGTGTTCGCTCGATGAATTCTCTGGATTCCCAAGGGCAATCCTTAAGATTTGAGGACCATTGAACTTTCATAAGAGGAACATCTTTATTTTGAAGACGTTTAACCTCTATAGCAATGATATGAATAGGATGTTGCTTATAAGTCAAATTAGGTGAAACTTCAATTTCTTCAATAACACCGGGCTCAAGAATAGAATTGGAATCCCAATGGCATTTCCACAGTTAAGAGATGTGAAATACATCATGAATAGCAGAAAATTGAGCCGGTAATAAAAGGTGATAAGCTACGAAACCGATGCGTTCGGTGATGAAATGGACCAATATATCGAGGTGCTAATTTTCCCGATCGACTGAACGCACAACACCCTTCATAGGTGAAACACGAATAAACACCAAATCTCCCACAAAAATTCCAAATTACTTCTTCGGTAATCGGCATAGGATTTTTTTCTACTTTAAGCTTCTTTCATCCTATGACGAATAAGGTCGATCTTTTCAGTGGAATGACGAATAAAATCTAGACTTAAAACCAGCTTCTCACTTGCCTCAAGCCAACAAGAAGGAGATCGGCATGGCCTTCCGTAGAGTGCCACGAAAGGTGCCATACCAATACTAGATTGGAAGCTATTATTATAAGAAAATTCAACAAGAGAAATATGATCTTCCTAACTTCCACCAAAATCAAGAACACATGCACGAAGAAGATCTTCAAGAGTTTGATTCACACGCTCGGTTTATCCATCGGACTAAGGATGATAAGCAGTGCTAAAATTAAGCTTCGTTCCCAAAGCTTTTTGAACACTCTTCCAAAATACACTACTAAACAACGGATCACGATCGCTAACAATAGAAGTAGGAACTCAATGCAATTTAACAATTTCTTTAACATAGAGTTTGACCAAAAGAGGTACGGTCCGATCGGACCGAACGGGAATAAAATGGGCGGATTTTGTAAGTTTATCTACAACCACACATAAACTGTCATGACCTAAGCGAGATCGAGAAAGACCGTTAATAAAGTCCATGGAGACTTGATCCCACTCCCAAACGGGAATGTCTAAAGGTTGCAATAACCCACCAAGCTTTGATGCTCGGCCTTTACGAGTTAGCAAGTCATGCAACACTTAATAAAGTTAGCAAAATCAGATTTCATTCCATCCCAATAATAAAGTCGCTTCACGTCCGCGTAGATTTTACTACTACTGGGATGGATGGTAAATTTAGAAGGATCAGAATCTTCTAAACGAAGATCACTAATATTTGGCACGATAAGTCTATCAAATTTTCGAATGCCGCCATGGGCATCGATTTCAAAGTCTTTTAAACCATCAATATTACTATCCCTACAACTTTGGCTAAGATGATCTAATTCGGGATCATGGTTTTGAGCTCCAAGAATGTGGTCTAAAAGAGAAGGATGAGCCTCAAGGCTACATAAAACAAGACATGAACATGAATTGGATTCACGATCTCGAATCTCACAAGTGGACAAAGTATCGAGATCATTCCATTCGGATATCATCATGGAAACAACCGATTGTTGCTTACGACTGAGGGCATCGGCAACACAATTTCCCTTTCCGAGAGTATAAAGAATATCAAGATCATAAAATGCAAGGAACTCGAGCCAACATTGTTGATGCAAATTAAGTTCCTTTTGAGAAAACAAATACTTCAAAGATTTGTGATCGGTGTAGAGAACAAATTTCTCTCCCAAAAGATAATGACACCAAATTCTAAGGGCGAAAACAATAGCCACAAGCTCTAAATCATGGGTGGCATAGCTAGTCTCGGTAGGCTTTAATTGCCTAGAAGCATAAGCGATATCATGTTCCCTTTGCACGAGAATGACACCCAAACCAGCACGACTAGCATCAGTATAAATAATAAAGTCTCGATTCCCTTTGGGAATCATAAGAACAAGAGCATCAGAAATGAGTTCTTTTAGTATCTTAAAAGAAGCTTCACATTTTTTTGACCAAATGTACTTAACTCCCTTCTTTGTCAAACTAGTAAGAGGCATGAAAATTTTAGGAAAGTCTTTATGAATCGACGGCTAGCCCGCCAATCCAAGAAAGCTACGAATTTCCGTCACATACCCCAGTCTCTTCCAATTTTGGATTGCTTCTATCTTTGAAGGATCCATAGAAATTCCGAATTCGGAAATAATACATCCTAAAAATGTCACACGGGATTGCCAAAAGTGGCACTTAGAAAATTTTGCTTTCAATTGATCCTAAGAGTTTCCAACACAATCCGAAGATGTTTTTCATGCCCTTCCTCGGTTTTAGAATAAACAGGAATATCATCTATAAAGATGAGAATTGAGGATGTCCTTGAAAACTCGATTCATAAGGTCAGCGAAATAAGCTAGAACATTCGTTAAACCAAATGGCATAACAAGCCATTCATAAGATCCATAACGAGTACGAAACGATGTCAAAGGAATGCTATCCTCTGCAATACGAAGCTAATGAAAATCGATTGCTAAGTCTAACTGTGAAAAGTCTCTAGCACCGCTAAGTTGATCGAATAGATCATCAATTCGAGGTAAAGGATATTTATTCTTGATGGTGAGATCATTAAGCTTGCGGTAGTCAACGCAAAGCCTAAGTGTACCATCAGATTTCTTCACAAAAATAGCTGAAGCTCCACAAGGGGAGGAACTAGAACAAATAATTTTTTTTGTTTCCAATTCGGATAATTGTTTAGGCATCTCCTCATTTTCCTTATTGAACATATGATAAGGAGGATGAGTGATAGGTAGAGCTCCAGAGATTAAATTAATTTTGAACTCAATTGCTCGCTTAGGTGGTAATCCTAACGGGCTCAAATATGTCGGGAAATTCATGAACAACATGAATGAGAGAAGTGACATCTTCCTCATCATCATTATCGTCATCATAAGGATTTAGAGAATATAAGGATGCTACCAAATTGGAATCTGAATCTTTAAGAATAATAGAAATCTTCTTAACAAATTGAGGATGTCGAAGATATATAGTCCTCTCAGGACATTAGATGTGGGCTCCATAACGGTTAAGCTAATCCATTCCCAAAATCATCCCAAAGCCAAAGTAACGCATAACATGCAAATCGGCTTGGAAAGCATAATCAGATAAAACGATCTCGATATCTTTACAAAATAAGCTGTGTGTTGCGGATCCACCAACCGAAATCGCAATTTTCAGTGAAGTTGTCAAGCACATAACATTTAAAAGAAAAGATATCAACAAGTTCTTTTGATATAAAAGAGTGAGGTGCACCCGTATCAAAAAGAACTCGAATAGGACGATCACGAAGCATAATAATGCCATCATGACAGAATGAGAAATACCTTGACCAAGAGAAGTGTTACTAGGCGCTTGCACAACATTTAGTTTTCCCTCTTTCTTGCTTGGAAGTTTGGGACATGAAGATAAATGATGACCGGAACTTTTACAATAACGATAAAAGAGAGGTTTCAAGCATCTATTAGCATAATGGTCCTTAGAATCACAATTGTAGCATTGCCCACTACTGGCGGTAGGAGTCTTTGCTACCGAAGTTGTTCGTATCCATTTCTTGTTTGGATTAGGCTTGAACTTAATAGGCCTCTTCTTATTGATGTTGAAGTTCTGTTTGACACCCACAACTTCAATATCGTTTTCTTTATCGGCCTCTTTAAGTTGAAGAGCGATATCAACAGGCTGATCAAAAGAAACTTCTAGTTTCAGAAGTAAAGGCTTTTTGAGGTTCTTATTCAACCCATAAACAAACCTTTTATTTTTCTTCAATGGGATATCAATATACTCGACCCCATATTTAGAGAGGGATTCAAAAGATGTGACATATTCTATCACTGAAGATTCACCTTGAATAAGGTCAATAAAGCGTCAAGCTAAAGTTACCTTTTCAGCTTCCAGCACAAACTTTAATTCGAACCTTTTCCGAAATTACTCCCAAGTAAGATCTGCTTCAATAATCTCAGAGATCAAAAGCTCATATCAATCTAATGCTCTTTCTTGGAGCATGCTAGAAGCCACTTGGACTCGATGGAGATAAACAAGATTCATGCAAGAAAAGATGCAATCACATGTTCTAAGCCAAGCTTGAACTTCTATAATGCTTTCGGAACCCCTACATAGATTTCCACCCAAATTGGTATAATCAGTGCATAAGCATGCAAACTCAAATTTAGGGTGAGTAGGCTCTGGAATGGGTCCGGTAGCTTGAGCATTCTCTACAAGATCTAAAAGCTGCTGGCAGATATGAATACTCAACCCTGAGGAGTAGCACTGGATTGACCGGCACTGGGACGGCCTGGTCGAATCATTTCTCTTCTTTAAGAAAGAAAGAAAGAAAGAAGAAGAAAAAGGTTATTCTCAGAATGAATATCAGACAATCATGATTGATAAAACAAGGCATCATAAAATAAATTAGGATAGAACGAATCCTAAGACTCGGATAAATCCTAAGTGCACGATTCCTAAGAAAGACTTAGGACAATGATCCTTGCTAAATTATTCTATATTGTTTCGAAGTTTGGCTCTGATACTAAGCGGTGATGCCCCACCTCTATACTCACACTAGCCAAGGACACTATGAAGTAATGTCATCAACTAGCATGAAGAATAAGGCTGTTGAGGAGCGACCATCTTTGTAATTGCTTTGTGCGAGTACCGATATGTCAGATAGTATTACATTTCATTTCAAGAGGAAATCTGACACATCAATTACAAACTCAAAATTGCTACATAGTGGCTATGTGATCTTCGGAAAAAATAAGCATAACACAAATCAGTCACAGATATTCATATCACAAAGGCAGAAATAGATATGAATATAACACATAAAAGTGTACATCAAAGTAGTTGTCATGTAAGATCCACTACATCACAAAAGAATAGGTACAAGTGCTAGACAAAAGAATATGTATACATCAAGGAGTCTCTATCTCAAATGTATAAAACAAAAAAAACTACTCAGCTAAGTAGTTAGCCAAAAGTCGGATAACGGCCCTGATAAGAAGTCAAGTAGAAGCACCTGAAATACCTCAGTTTGACCCAAGTATTATTTAAGAAGAAAATAATAAACGGATCAGCCTAGCTATAAATATCATATAAAATAAGATAGGATAAGAGATATGAACAAAATGTATGATAAAAATAATGCCATACTGTGACAAGTATGCATTAAATAACAACAAAAATCATACTATATCTCAAGAATCTCAAAACACCAAAAAGAACATCTTTTTCTTTAGCTTATTCACCAAACCATAAATATTGATAAAGCTTGTCAATATAAATCACAAAAATTGGTGAAACACAAATTCTAGAAATCATCAATTAGAAATCCAGAAATCACAAGGGGGAGGCCTATCAAAAATGGGAGCATGAAAACTCACCAACACGTGTATCACAAATGGGTCGCTATCCCATGATCGCTAAGCCATTGCAACGACGTAGTATAATAATGGTACGTCCGAGGAACCTAAAACTCGAATAATTCGAAACAACGACATAGTACAATAACGGTACACCCGATGAACCAGAAACTCAAATAATTCGAAACAATGACGTTGTACAATAAATGTACGCCCGATGAACCTGATAAGATGAAATGATGACGTAGTACAATAACGGTACGTCCGATGAACCGAACTCAATAAAAGAACATGGGTCGCTAGCCCATAAAAATGAGTCATAACTCCAAAGAACCCATAAGTCGTTAGCCTATAAAAGAAATGAGACGAAGCTCAATAAAATAAGGTACAGTCCTCCATGTGGACAAAAGACATCACATATCGCTAGTCTAAACCACAAAATGATCACCACTGGTCAATAAAAAGTGTGAATTACACTAAGCTAGTAAATAGATGAGTTTAGCTTCATGTTCCGTAACCATTGGCTTAACTTAAGTATTTACGAACAAATTGTAGATTTTCACTCGAAAATTGTCACAAGATTTCAATCGAACAAGTCTAAAAATTAACCGACCAAGTAAATGCAAGCATTTCATACCACTTGTTTTGCTAAGTCGTTTAATTAGATTTCTCAAACGAATGAGGTAAATGTTGTATATACTAATAGATTGGAAAACGGTTTTAAAGACGAGCTTTATATTAAAAGTAACGTTGAAATCATTTTTGTGAAAGAGTTTGAGTATTTACTACTAGTATAGAAACCTTTGTATTTAAAAGTGACAAATCACAGAAATAATTGTAGAAACAATCAATCGCCAAAAATTCACATACGAAAACATGAATCAAATCCATAGAAATCGATATCAAATCCATCAAATGGATATTTCCAAAAATCCCGAAAAGAAGTCAACAAATTCGATAATAAATGACAACAACAAATCAGATCAACAAAAAACGATAAAAATTGAAAATTCACTCAAAAACAGCCAAAATAGGCAAAATTGACAGTTCCAGACGTTTGGGGATTCAACCAGACGTCTGGATTTGGGTTTTGGAAATATTTCAAAAACCTCCCAAACATTTGAACAACTAACCAGACGTCCGAACACTAAACAGACGTCTGAACCACACATCAGACATCTTGATTTTGTCTCTATCATTTGTTTTCTTTTCTACCATATTTTTTTTGTCTACTGCCTTAACCAGACGTCTGGGCCTTCCAATCAGATGTTTGGTTGCCTGTTCTGGGCAACAGTTTACCTAGGCCAATGATGGCCGATTTGATTTGGAAGTGATCAAGACGAGCAATGGAGGCTAGGCTATGACACCTTATCAGACTCATGAGTTCGTGAATTCACCATTAGCGGGCATGGTTTATGCCATGATCGGTATAGGTGTTCTTGGATTTCTTGTTTGGGCTCACCAAGCGACAACCCAGCCCTATAGGCTTTTCGATACACCCTAAATAACATGTCCAAACACCCAAGATAAGATCTTTAAAGATTTTGACTTCAAAACACCAAAATTGGAAAATTTTCCAATTCAATTCGAATCAAAAGCAAATAAACATGAATAGGTGCTAGAAATTCATACCTAACAAAAATGAAAGTTATAGACGTAGATGTGAGTTTAAAAACTCACCTTTAAACTCAAAAACAACAAGTGAGAAGCTTCAAAATAAAGCAAGACCAATTCCTCTTCAATACACCTCTAGAATCTTCAATCTATTATCAAAGGTAAAGTTTTTTTAAGTTAGATTATAGGAAATTCTGGAAATTGAAGAGAAAATGAGATGGATAAGATAAAGAGGATGCTTACCTAAGCTTCTCTTTGATTTTTAGAGCTAGAACTTGAATTTCCTAAGAGAACTAGGGCTTAGGAATTTTGATTTCTCTTTCTTTCCCCTATTTTTACTTTAGCTTGAAAGTGTTAGGAAATGAAAATGAATGAAGAGAAAAGGGGCGGAGTTAGGGTATTATATTAGGTTAATGGGCTAATTCCCAAACCCAAAGCCCAATAGAAATGTAGCAAAATTCTAGTCAACTTCAAGCATATCGATGTTTACACTAAAAAAGGTCGCAAACGTCGAGGTCTAATTCGACTGTTTACAAAAAGTAGGATTTCGGACTTTAATCCGACTAACGATACTATATTTAAATAAAATATTTAAATATACAATCGTAAAATATGCGGGTTTTACACCCCGATTTAGATCAAATATAATTATTACGTAAGTACGCCAAGAGGTGCATATGATGATGCCCTATTGGCTAACCAAAGTACTAGTTAGTCATAATTGACTTATTACAAACACAACGGAATATATCAAAACAAAAAAAACTACAACTCCTAAATAACTATCTGTCAGCCACCTTGTCATCTCCGAAAGCTTTATTCGCGGACCTACTAAAACCTGTAAATCCTCAACCCTCAACCTACTCAAAATAATTTTGAGCACCTGAGAGTTTAAAGGGAAAAACATAAAGTTCGAGTTTAGACATAAAGCCTGGTGTGAATAATACTATGCATCTAGGATAACGGTATCAAGTGAGACCATGCCGCTTAGCGGAACGGATTTTCCCTCACTAATATCCTTTTGAAACATATCTTTTGCAAATCAAAATCCTACAAAAAACTAGTTAAAAACTGCAAAGCGTTTTATGTAAACATACATATCAGGTAACGAATGGATTATCTATCCAAACATTATAGTTTTGTTTGGCTTACTACTAACCTTTGGCACACTCGGGCCTACCAGACAAATACAATAAAAATGGCCTAGCATTTGTTAGACAAGTCTTTTGGACGGTCTGCCTCTAACTCATTCTCTCTCTCTTTCTCAGCGTCCACTGATCCTAATGGTTTTTGCGGGCTCACCATTATTTACACTGCGCAAATATATTCCTTTCTCCGTGTATCATAATTTTAGTCTTACTTATGACAAAACCCTACACACTGGAATTTTGGACTAAATTAGCCAGGGGCTAATAGCTAATGTACATGGCGCGATCCTATATCAGTCCTATCTGGTATTCTAATATCAGAGTCATTTTACTTAAATTTTCATTAAAAACCTTTTCTTCTCAAATTGATTTAAATTTTTTAAATCAAACTTAAACAAGGAAAATATATTCTATGCTTTACTCAAAATCATCTTTCCATGCTATATATACTTCACCAAATCTTTGTTGATGAAAATATTTAAACCTTTGGAAGTACCCCTTTCAATCCCATTGGAAGTATCCCTTTCGTAACCAAATAAACCCTTTTCTTTCATCTAGGCTAAAAGGCCAAAACCTTCCTTTCGAAACCATTTACATAAACCTTTCGAAATCATTGAAATACCTTTTTCTTCGAAAGCTAAAAACCTTAGACATCCTATCTTTGAAACCTTAATCATAGCCTTTCGAAACCATTAGAAAAACGTTTTCTTTAAACCTTTTAAAATCATTGGTTAAACCTTCGAAACCATTGGAGAACCATCCTTTAGAAATCTTTCTTAAAAACCTTTCAAAAGCATCAAAACTATAAACCTTTCGAAAGCATTTGGGTTTAATTTTAAAACACGTGAAAACACCTTTCGAAACCATTCAAAATCATCTCTTTTGAAACCTTTGGGTTATTCTTTTAAAATCTCTAAGGGTCACAAACAATATGGTCGAAAGCAACTCTTTCGAGAACCAAAACCGAAGTAAAGAAGTGATGGTGACGAAACCATAGTTCCGAAAGCATTGGAGAAGCGGCAGGGTTTTTATAAAACAAAATCAACCTTTTCGAAGGCATTGCTTTGAAAAGTAGAAGGCGGTAGCTAAAGCTTCGACCTAGTCGAAAGCGATCATTTAGAAACAAAGGTGCAACCTTTTAAAACCATTTCTTTAAACCATTTGACCTAGTTGGAAGCCAACCATGTCGAAAGAAAAGTAGGCGCATTTTCAATTTAAAGCAAAGTAACGCTTCGACCTCTTTCGGAACCCCTGGTTTCGACCCAGTTCCTACCACTTTTGTCCAATTCACTATGTATTAGATTAATGATACTATGTGCATTGGTTTCGATGGCATGGAGGTAGAACTACTAAGACGAAAGCTTCCCAATCGAAAGTAGGGCACCGAAAGTGGCGAAACATGCATTTGGCATGAAAAACTAGTTTTTAACCTTTTTATGTAATATTTTTAACTAACCTGCCTTATTTGTTAAAATCTTATTGGTCACTAATTTTTCTTTTCTAAAAGCACTGCCGTAATTTCAGATTTAATTAATTTAAATCATTTACAAAATACCCCTTCTCCTTTTATAAATATATAAAACATTTAAGTCTCATACCTTAAATAATTTTATATATTCATCAAAACACTTTGGAAAATTCTATAAAATTTCCAGAAAATCCTTTTCAATATTTTTTCTAACATATATAATTTCAGACCCAATTTTTTTACAATTTAACCGTAAATTATTTATAACCCAATAAATCATTTTCTTCACTAGAAAATTAATATAAAATCCACGCTAATTTAGAAAATTATGAAAATTGAATCCCATCTCTAAAATATCATTTCTGATCTACATTTAAAATCTTAATGTATTTGGATATCATTGAATATGGTTTTCACATAAAAACATATCATAAAATCTATATGAATAAGCATAAATCATCAACAACCATATATAAACATTTTGTCCCTCAACTTTATGGCTAAACTATGCAAAATAAATTCGGATTCCCTTAAAACCAAAAACATTTAAGAAATAAGAGATGTATTCATTATTCATCTTAGCTTTGTGATTTAGGATATGAGATTTGATCTTGATTAAGTGATTTGATTCTTCCTCTTGAATCCTACCTTTATCTTCTTCCTCTTTGCTAACAGTGGCCGGCCTTAGACTTATTATTTTGCTAGCGAATGTATGAATGAACGTATGGAAGTAAATTCCTAAGGGTTTAGGGTATTAGAATGCTCTATTTCCCATTTTACCCCTTCTCTATTTGCCTTAACACTTCATTATTTAGTTCATTTGTTTATTCATTAACATGGCATGGCCACCCCTTAATTAAATCACAAATCTCATTCCATTAATCAACTTACATTATTTAATTTAGTTTAGCCAATTAAATTCCCTGAATAATATTACTAAAAATATGAGGTGTTACACATATTAAGATCCACTTGCTATTTTATACTTTGTTGCTTATCATATTTATCTTTGGACATGAGCCTGTTGAAGTTGTACAAACTAGAGAGCTCACCTAGATCAGATTACGTGCAATATGCCCCCTCTCGTTGGTTCTCCGCTCCTCCTTGTTGATAATCAACTGGGAGATTAGTGGAGCTTTACCTAGCTTCATGTACGTGGTGGGGTCCCTTGTTTTATCCTTCTTTTGGCGTGCATACCTCATTCCACTATGCAGAGCACTTCAGTTCATAGAGCATTTCTTTGCCTCTTCTGTAGGTTCACCTCTCAATCGGTAGTGCCCCCTCGACCGATGCTCCTTGTTCTTTCTATTGCTACTTAAACATGTCACTGCTGTAGTTCATTTTCATGCTTTGATTAGGCTCTTTACTCATCCAGTGCACACTACTCACTTATAGCTTGTTGTGTACATATTATTTTGGCTTATGTGCCTAGTCAATCATCTAGGTGATGATCTCGTTTTCTTATTATTTTTTTGGTTTATGCTTATTATATGTAGTCACCCATCAAACTTGTTGGTAGTTTTTGAATTTTCATTTTAATATAATAATAACGAGTGTTCTTTTCAAAACGAGGATCACTCTTTTACTAAAAAACATATATTTCAAATAAGAAGAAGAATCAACGTGCAAATCGTTATTCATTGCAGAATTACTACTAATTGAAATACTTTGAACACTAGAATTACCTAAACCATCGTCACCAATATCAAGTTTCAAAGCACAAATATTTGCCTTAATAGTAAAATTAAAATATTGACTCTTCTTAAATAGTAAAAAGCACACAATACTAAGCAAATCAGAATCGATATCAATGGTAATAACCTTATTTCAAGAATATAAGATATCACAATAGAGAAAGGACTAAGATGTGGACAAATTCACATATTTCATTCTTAAGTCCAAACAAAGAAGAATCCATGGTAAGACGGTGGTATACTCAATAAGAAGCAGCATGCTATTTGACTCAACACTGTCACCATCAATACCGCAAAAGGAGTAAAAACAAAAAACAAATTAATAAATTGATAAAAAAAAACAAAAAAAAAGTAAACAAATAAAATAGAAAGCAAATGCTAAATTATCATGGCATCACCAAATTATAACAAGAATGATGATACAAATGAAAATGCTAAACAAACATAAATACCACATCAAACCAACATACTCAATTTAACTTATATTAAATGTACATTAAAAGTATGAGGGAAAAAAGTTCAAATGCTAAACAAACATAGCATAGCACATAAAATCATACTAACATTAAAACCCCCGCTACTAGAACCCAAATAAGCCATGAACCAATAAAATAACCTACAGTATAAAAAAAATACTTAGAACCGACAGAAACTACATAACACGCATAAACGAAACAGAGGACAAATTAACAAACTTAAATTACCAGTCAAGAATAAACGAGATCAATCAATCGACATAAATCGAAAGAAAAAAAACCGATATTGAGAGGAAGAGGAAATGCAGGAGAAACGACGTTGAGAAGAAGAAATATAAAGATCAAATTTTGAGCTCGAGATAGAAGAAGACAAGCATAATTTTTAATTTTTTTATGTTGTTTAAACTTTTGTTCCGCTTAGCTCATAAAAAATATTATTTTCATCGAATTTTCTTCTAAAATGCATATCCTAAAAGAATGAGAGTTACTAAGAGCATTCTAAACCGAGTGTCGGTTGGAAAGCAACCGATCCTCGGTTGAGCTCTTTTGGGTTGTAAAGCAACCCCGGGGGTTGCTTCTTAGCCGGTCAAAATAAAGCCGACCAAGCTTAGTCGGTTTTATTTTGGCCGGCTAATGCCGCATATTGGCAATGGTAATCCGTATGACCATTACCTCTTGTACACTTAGCCAGCTAAATTTTAACCGGCTAATTGTACATTGCTGATTGCAATCCAACGATTATGCTTTGCAATCCATAATCGAACCTTTACCCGGCTAAAATTAGCCGGTCAAGGGAAATCATAAATGTGCTTCTTTCCCACGCGTTGGGGGTGGGTTTTGTTTTACTTGGTTTTCAAATGGTAACAAGATGCACATTGAAACAATGCAACCGACATTTAGTGCCCTGGTTAAGAAGAAAAATTCCATTAGATTATTGACTCCTTTGTTACAAATCTCTATCTCTACTATTAATAATGAAAATTTGTTGAACTAATTTACTCGGTGTCTTTTTGAAATTCCATAAACGTCTTTGCTTTCCGTTTTACATTACGTTTAAACAAAATATCAACGTATATGATAACACAAACAGACCATACATATACAGTCCGTGTGCGAAGCACATGCCCATACTAGTGCTAATAAGATGAAATGGTAAAAAGCAGTCATTGTTGCCGTTCAAAAATTGGCGTCAGTACCATTATACTAACGCCTCCCAAAGGAAATTGTTCGGTGCCAAGCCAAATCGCTTGGGGTGCATTTGGGATCCGAGTCAACTTCTTCTTCTTCTTTGCATCTTGTGCACTCGAAAGTAAATAAACCCAATAACAAATCGTAAAAATCTCAGTGCATAACTTCTTCTTATTTTTCTCCCCTCCACGCATCTCGACATAAATGCACGTGCACAATCAGAGAAAAGAAATTGGGAGATAATGAGGAGGAATCTGAGGCGTCCAGTTAGGAGGCGATTCTTCTCTATTGGCGCAGCATGGATCTTAGCTGTTGGACTCCTCATTCTTTTACTTCTCTTTCTTTTGAATCAGGAACGAAACCCAGGAATCCACTCTGAAATTCTAAAGGTTTGATTTCATTTGCGCATTTTACATTTTCATGACTATATTTTTCTAAAGCCCGTGAAGAACTATTCCAATGATTCGAAGCATTACCCTTTTAGAACTATAAATCACTCTCAATTACACAGAAACAATTACTTTGATTATGCTCCCTCCCGTGCCTTCTTACGCTAGTTGTCATTGCAATTCTAATTCTCATTGACCACTGACCAGTGACCTCGTTATATTTGTACTGGTTCCCCCAGCAAATCAGTATTCCAATGTGAGACAATTCTGAACGCATCTGATCAGTTGTGCGCTTTTCATAAGCTTAACTAATATATTGGATTGGTTAAACTTAACCCACTTAGGCTTAGCTTTGATATAATGTCAGAGAACCGCTTCTGGTTAACAATTTGGAGACTGATGAGACAACTGATGCAACTAGTCACAACCGCTTTGAATTTTGATAGTTGATGTTAACATAAATTGATATTACACATACGTTTTAGTATCAGCGTAGTATGGATGTTCTTATACTATGTTCAGTATCATAATTTTGATATGATTATTGATTAATCATCTTGTCTTATGACCATTTAAACATAATATTTGTCTTCATTTGATGTAGTACAGTCACAAAGAAATGTGTTTCCAGCAGGTATTGCTTCTGCAATGAATTATTTATTTACTTCAACATATTCTCTCAAGACTCTTGTTACGAATAATGTTGAATTATGTCTTTTTTCTTTATATTATGCGTGGTCATGATAAAATTAAGTGAATCCAATACATATATTTAATTGTGGATAGCTTAGATTGTCTTTTAAGAGCAACAACACCTAGTTTACTGCATCATAGCTTCATAACCTTGTAAATCCTGTTAATCTTCGTTCGTTTATTGTAGACAGTAAATTAAGTCTATGTCATTGTAGTTTACTAGGGACTAAGTTTCTTTTCTTTCATAGAAGACCACAGCAGAGGTACTCTTGCTCTATTTGAGTGCCACACTTTAAAATTTTGAAGTGCACATAAGCTGCTAAAATGCACCATCTTTGGTACCTACATAGATTGAGAGTACCCTTACTCTGATCCTTCACCAGGGCATGCGTTCTTAGTCCAATCTACTAGGTTTCAAGTAATTTAAAGTGTTTAAAAGGTTACATGCTTCTGATGTGATTGGTTCACAAGGGGAATTCTTGTTGGATAACATAGACTGTCTAATTAAGGGCAACAGGTAGTTTACTACATCTTAGCTTCATAACTTGATAAATTCTGTTATTCTTCATATTTTGAAGATTGTATGGCTACATGGTGAGACATATACATACCATACCATGCACTTCCTGTTTAATATGAAGTGACCTATACCAAGTGCATAGAACTGTGCAATCTTAATTGATATTTAGGTAATAATATGAAAACAATCTTTGTATGTGATTAAGTGGTTTAGAAAACGAATTAATTACATCTTGAGATGTGGGGAGGTGCATGGCCTCTCTTGCCACTAAGTTCTGGATGTAATCAGTCTATAGCACAATTTTTTTTGACATATATGTTAGGCAAATGCTGTTTAAACCCAGAAGTTGCCTTTCCCACCCTACTAAAACTTCCCTTTTTGATTTTTTTTTTTGACAAAATCGACCATTATCTTTTGCACTCTAAAGTCTAAATACATGTCATAACATATAGTATCGTTGGTTCATCTCAAAAAACATATATTATCATCGGAGTTGACAATATGTTTGATATGCTCTATGCTCTTATAAACACGTCGGATCACCATTATTTTCGATTGCTCATAAGCAACTTTAGGCACTGAGATGGATTTTGATGCGATAGGGGGTAAGAGCAGATTACAGAGAGAGAAGAAGAGGAATTTCAGAGAGAGGAAAAGATGAAGGAAGGGAACAGAGAGAAATTAGCAATAAAGTTCTTCCATAATATCTCTATATTCGGTACATTCATTTATAAGCTGATTTCTAACAACTTTTGGCCTACGTGGTTCATCAATACATCATGGCTAATCCCAGCCTTAGGATACGAAAAGGGAATAACAGAAAAAGTAATAGCAGAAAAAGCAATAACAGAAAGGAAAAGTTGCACACTGCATTTCTGCAGCCTTGTATTTCTCTAACCGTTTGCAGGTCCACTTTTAATCCATGAATCTCTTGGGCATTTTAATTAGCCTCCTTGGACGTGCATCACTGTGTGCATGATTATCATGTGTTGTATCACTAGTGGTGTGCATATCATTACCCACCCCTTCAAAACCGACCTTGTCCGCAAGGTCGTTATGCTGGTCATCTCCGCTGACTGGAAGTGGTTGTTGTAGAGACGCTGTAGGGTTTGGGCATAGTTTAAGTAGTGAGACGTGAAACACTGGATGGATTCGCGAGTCTGGTGGTAGCTGGAGTTTATATGCAACCGGACCTATCCTTTCAATGATTTTGAATGGTCCATAATACTTTTTTGACAACTTATAGTGATTATTACAGATGGTATGTTGGCGACACGGCTGCAATTTGAGGAGAACCCAGCTGCCTATGGAAAATTGTTTGTCGCTACGACGCTGATCTGCATGGTTCTTCATTCGGTTTTGTGCTCGTTGCAGATTGAATTTTATTAACTGCAGTAACTTTTCTCGTGACGAAGTCCAATCTGAAAGTTCGGGTAAGGATGTTTTAGCAGTGATGTAATCGGACAGGGTAGGAGGAGGCTTCCCGTACACCACTTGGAAGGGTGACATGCCGAGGGACGTGTGCTTTGAGGTGTTGTACCACCACTATGCCCAAGGAAGACACTTGACCCATTTATTTGGTACGTCTCCCACTATTGCTCGTAGATATGTTTCCAAGCATCGATTCACTACTTCGGATTGATCGTCAGTTTGTGGATGGTAGGCGCTGCTCATTTGTAGCTTTGTGCCGTTTAGACGAAACAACTCTCTCCAAAATTGGCTAGTGAAGAGTCTGTCCCTGTCGGAGATGATGGAGCGTGGAAATCCATGTAGTCGAACGTATTCTTGTAGAAAGTAAGAGGCAAGTTGAGAAGCTGAAACTGCCGGTGGTAGAGCACAAAAATGAGCATATTTCGAGAGTCTATCCACTATAACCCAGATGACAGTTCGACCGGTGGATGGTGGCAGATTGGTGATGAAGTCCATAGTAATGTCCTCCCATATGTTTGCGGGTACCGGCAAGGGTTGCAGCAGTCCTTTATAAGAAGTATTCTCTGGTTTCACCTGTAAACAAATCTGACATTGGTTGACGAACTCGCGCACTGTAGCAGCGAGTTTTGGCCAATAAAAATTACTTGTGACCCTTGCAATCGTTGCTCTGATGCCAGAATGCCCCCCAATTTTTGATGCATGTAAGTCAGTAATAATCCGAGTCTTCAAGTCCGCATCATTAGGCACATACAAGCGATTTTCCCAATACAATAAATTATGGCGAAATTGAAATTTGGGGTTTGAGCAAGTACCTGCTTGCAGCTGAGCTATTATCGTCTGAGCCGTGCTATCATGCTGTAGTGCCCTCTGTATGTCGTTCAATAAGGGAAAAGTCGGACCTGAAATAGCGTGTAAAGTAGCTGCTTCCGTGAATCTTGATAATCCGTCCGCCACTTTGTTCTGTTTTCCGGGTTTGTAATGAATAGTGAAATCAAATCCCAGAAGTTTAAAAAGCCAACGTTGTTGCTCTGGCGTCTGGATCGTTTGAGATGTCAACTCGCGGATGCTCTGGTGATCCGTGTAAATCTGGAAGGGACGACCTAAGAGATAGTGCCGCCATTTTTTGATGGAAGAAATTATTGCGAACATCTCTCTGGAGTAAGTGGACGATTTATGGAGGTGACGAGGTAATTTTAGGCTAAAGAAGGCGATGGGGTGGTCAGATTGGGCGAGAACTGCGCCTATTGCGGTGGCGGACGCATCAGTGGTTACGGTGAAAATGTTTGAGAAGTTTGGAAGGGAGAGGATGGGGGTTTGTGTTACAACGGTTTTTAGTTGATCAAATGCCCATTGGGCTTTCGGTCCCCAAGTGAAGTTATTTTGTTTCAGCAAATCGGATAATGGGCTAGATATGGCAGCATAATTCCGAATAAATTTCCTGTAATAGCCCGTGAGGCCCAAGAAGCCACGAACAGCTGAAACTGAATTAGGTACTGGCCATTTAAGCATTGCATCAATTTTATTTGGATCAACGCACACGCCTTTGTCAGAAATAATGTGGCCGAGGTATTCGAGTTCATTGAGGCCGAAATTACATTTATCCACATTGGCGAAAAGTTTGTGTTTGTCGAGAAGGTGGAGAGTTGTGTGGAGGTGGTCTAAATGGTCGTTCCAAGAGGGGCTATACACAAGAATATCGTCGAAGAAGACGAGTATAAATTTTCTCAAGTATGGGTGAAATATATTATTCATTGTTGCTTGGAAGGTGGATGGGGCGTTTGTTAGGCCGAACGGCATCACTAAAAATTCATAGTGACCCGCATGTGTTTGAAATGCGGTTTTGTGAATGTCGGGTTCATGGACACGAATTTGGAAGTAGCCACTTCGGAGATCTAGTTTAGAGAAAATCGACGCACCATGAAGCTCATCTAGTAACTCGTCAACCGTAGGAATTGGAAAACGATCTTTGATGGTGATAGCGTTAAGTGCTCGATAATCGACGCAAAATCGCCACGAGCCATCTTTTTTTTTGACTAGAAGAACGGGTGAAGAGAAGGGGCTTGTGGATGGTTGTATGATTTTGGATTTTAACATTTGTTGAATTTGTCTTTCGATCTCGTTTTTTTGAAAGTATGGGTAGCGGTATGGTTTGGTGTTTATTGGTGTGGCGTTGGGAATGAGATTGATGTGGTGGTTTAGTTGTCGATTTGGTGGTAATTCTGTTGGCGGGTCAAAAACGTGGAAATAGGTATTCAACAGTTCGTGTATTTGTGGATGGTTGTGGTGTAACTTAATATTGTTGGTGGTTGGTTCAGACTTATAGTCTAGCTGCAGGTAATACTAGGTTGAAATGGACGAAGTAATATCCATTCGTTTAAGTTGGCCCACGGAAATAGCAGATGGCTTGGGCATTGGGTCCAGCCCATTTAAACAAACACTTCTATTCTCAAATATGAACTGCATTGTTAACAAATTGTTAACTGAGTTGGTTTGCATTTGTGGCCCCATTGATATTTTTCATCGCAATTGAAACAGAGACCCTGCTGTTTGCGTGCATTCATTTCAGCTTGTGACAGCTGTTTGATGGCCATGGTTGGTTTGGGTGAGTGAGTATGAGGTGTTTGATGGAATGACTGAGTCGTGTTCGGGTTGATGGAAGGCTTGGAAAACTGTTGTGCTGTTTTGTAGAATGATTGTTTGGGGCTGTCTGTGTATTTACGTTCGATCAATTTGGCCATGTCGATAGCATCGGAGATGGTGGTGGGTTTGAGGAGGAGCAGTTCGTTTTGGATGTGGGTCTTTAGGCCAGAAATAAAGCATTGGAGAATGGACTCAGGTGTTAATGTAGTGATACGGTTGGATAGTGTCTCGAAGGTGGCCTGATAGTGATCGATGGTGGTGAGTTGCTTAAGCTTGAATAGAGTTGCTTGTGGATTGAGGAATGTAGGAGGACCGAAGCGCTGTTCCACTGCCTTTGCTAGTGCCGGCCAAGAGGACAATTGTTTGTTTCGATGCATCCACTGAAACCAGGTTAAAGCCTGACCTTGCATGTGGAAACTTGCCAATTCAATACGCTGATCCTCTGGTGTAGAATGATAAGCGAAATATCGCTCCGCTTGGAAGATCCAGTCATGCGGATTGTTGCCATCAAATGTTAGTAAGGTAACTTTAGGGTTTCGGCCTTGATTTGGTGAAGATAATAATGGTGGTTGGCGGTTTTGTATTGGTGGTATGAATGTTGTGGATGTTTGATTATTTGGTGAAGGTGGTGTTTGGTTATCAAATCATTGGGTGAGATCAGCTATGGCTCGGGTGAGATTTTGAATAGCGGCTTTCATATCAGTGATATCGGCTTGGTGTGTTTCTTGGTGTGCTTGGATTGTAGTGATGGAATCTTGCTGGCTGGCGAGTTGGTTGAGGGCGTCGTCGAGTTTCGTCATGGGGAAGCTTGGTTTGGATGTGACGGGAGTAGGTAAAAATCAGTGAAAGCACCATAATGATGCGATAGGGGGTAAGAGCAGATTACAGAGAGAGAAGAAGAGGAATTTCAGAGAGAGGAAAAGATGAAGGAAGGGAACAGAGAGAAATTAGCAATAAAGTTCTTCCATAATATCTCTATATTCGGTACATTCATTTATAGGCTGATTTCTAACAACTTTTGGCCTACGTGGTTCATCAATACATCATGGCTAATCCCAGCCTTAGGATACGAAAAGGGAATAACAGAAAAAGTAATAGCAGAAAAAGCAATATCAGAAAGGAAAAGTTGCACACTGCATTTCTGCAGCCTTGTATTTCTCTAACCGTTTGCAGGTCCACTTTTAATCCATGAATCTCTTGGGCATTTTAATTAGCCTCCTTGGACGTGCATCACTGTGTGCATGATTATCATGTGCTGTATCACTAGTGGTGTGCATATCAGATTTCCACTGCAATCATGTCCTCACCTAACTTCCCCATCATCTTTTATTCAGAAACCAGATTTTAAATCGGTATCAAACCCATTCACAATTTCAGCCTCCACCTTTTTCCTTCATACTTTTTATTTGATGAACAGCCACCTTCGTTTACTTTTTCATCACTTCTTGTTTTCACCTTGCATTCACGTTTTATGAAAAAAAAAAATAGAATAAAAAAAGAACCAGAGAGAAAAGAAGAAGATGACGACGATGAACCCAAAATCAGAAAGCAAGAATATACGATAAATATACTGCAGCAAGTATTAACATCCTGTACAGTCTACCATACCAACTTTCAAGCTACACAGTAAAAGTGAAATTACATCTAGCGTAAGGCATTAGGCAATCTACACGGCAAAATATTGTGTCTTCAAAACATTACGTTGGCATTTGGCATTGACACTAAAGAAACCCTTGCTAGATTTCGTGTGGGTTGTGCAAAAATCCATATTGCTTACTTGTATGATCCATTAAACTTTTTGAAAACTAAAAGTTGAACCATCAAAAAGTAGTCAACCACGACTTACGATATTATATATGGAGAATGATTTGGAACTTTGTGTTAAATTTTGACGACACCATATGGAGAATTGTAGATGTCGGAAGTAGCTTCGTAACGGAAAAAACGGTTCGCAAATCGGAGTTCGAATGTGTAAGTTATGGAGGAAAAGGTGGGAGTAGTGCTGAAATGACAGCGACAGACGTCTGTGGAAATCCACAAACGTCTGTCGCTTCAGCAAAGCTGAACTTGAGACTTAATGACAGACGTCTGTGGAAATCCACAGACGTCTGTCGCTTCAGGAAACCTATTCCGAGATAGTGGACATACGTCTGTGAAAAATGACAGATGTCTGTGGCGGCCTTCGACTGTTTTTCAGGTTTGGGCTTGACATGAAGATTTGTGAGATCTACAAGGGGAATTTTGGAACTTTTCCTAGGTTTTCTTTTCTTCTATATAAGCCAGCTTCAGGTTTCAGATCTAAAAGCAAGAAGCAACAGAAAGCGACTGCAAGAGATTAGTCTCCACTAATTAGGGTTTATCAAAATCTAATTTTTCTTCAATTCTTTTCTTCACAAAATCAATTCTATTAGAATTTTGATTATTGTAATTAATCTTTTGTACTTTTCTCGTCGATATTAACAAAAGTTCTCTCTTAAAGTGGATGTACACTAACACAATGTTAGTGGAACCACTATAAATCGTTGTATGATTTATTTTGCGTTATTGCTTTGATTTCTATATTGCTTGTTCGAGGATTGTGACTGCTTTTGAATTGGATTGATTGAAGTTGAAATATTGATTGGTTGTTTTTACACTTCTTACCACGATCTCATCTTACGCCGTGCTTTTGAGGTTTTGATTTGAGTGGTCTCTAGTTGAACACGTCCCAACATTTGGTATCAGATCATTGGTGTTGGTAGGTGGTTGTAGAAATGTCGGAATCAAGTAACACCTCAGTAGTTCTTCAATGGGTAATACAAGTGGTGTAGCGCCTTATGTATGTGGATCATATGCGGCTTCAGGACCACAATTGGTTATAGACAAGTGGAATGACGATAATTATTTTGAAAAAAGACAATGGAAGATGAAAGCGGTTCTAAGGAGGAATCTGGTGCATCGGGTAGTGTTTGAAACACATTTGTTGCCAACGGACATCTCAGATGTTGAGAGAGAGGAACTGAAAGAGTGAGCATTCACTACACTTCAACTTACTATAGGAGAGAATGTTATCTTTGAAATTAATGGTGAGACCACCGTTAAAGGTATTTGGAACAAGTTGGAGAAGATATATATGAAGAAGTTATTGACGAATCGTTTGATCTTATTGCGAACGTTCTTCACTTATAAGATGAAGGAAGGTACTTCGCTAAAGGCGCACTTGAATACTTTTGATGTTTCGCTAATGAAGATGAAGACAATAGATTTGAAGATTGAGAAAGAGCAAAAGGTGGTGATATTGTTGTGTTCGTTGCCAGACCGCTGTACAAGTTTCTCAAACAGTTTGATCTATAGCCGGGACACATTGACTCTTGATGATATCAAAACATGTCTTTTTAGCGAGAAGTTGCGGGATCAAATGAAGGAGTTAGGTGATGGAAGTAGTGGTTATGGTTTGTTTATGGAGAAGGAGAGATATGTGAAGAAGGAGAACCGATGACGTTCTAAATCAAGGAACCCCGGTTGGAGAGGAAAGTCGAAGGAAGGAAATGACAAGTGCTATATTTGTAAGAAGCTCGGTCATTGAAAGAATGAGTGTCCGGACAAGAAGAAGACAAAGAAGGAAGTAGCATCTTCATCAGTCGCGGTGGAGAGTGGAGTTTGTGAGGGAGACGTAGATGTGTTGTCGGCGGTAGCATCAGATGTTTCGGATAGCGAACAGATGCTCGATTCGGGGCGTCTTATCATATGACGCCAAATAAGAATTGTTTTTCCTGTTACATCAATAAAGAAGGAAATTCAATTGTTATGAGAAATAATGCTGTTTGTAAGTCGAAAGGCATTGGTTTCATGCAAAGTCGAATGTTTGACGGAGTGGTTCGTACTCTCACTAATGTGTGTTATGTTCCGGGACTTAGAAAGTCTCTTATCTCTTTGGGGAAGCTGGATTCTATAGATTGTAAGATCACTGTTGAGAGTGATACCTTGCGAGTTTCGAAGGGTGCGTTTGTGGTGATGAAGGGTGCTAGGACTCATGGTATATATTTGCTTCAAGGAGCGACTGTAGAAGATGAAACTTGTGTAGGAGTTGATAGTTCTCGTGATTTGGATGCGACTAGGTTGTGACATTTGAGGTTAGGTCATGTCTCGGGGAGGAATTTGGATGTTCTTCGAAAGAGAGAGATGATGGACGGAGAGAGTTTCAAGAAGTTAGAGTTTTGCGAAGAATGTGTCATGGGAAGCAAACTAAAGTTTCATTCAGTGAGAGAAAACATGATTCGAGAAGGGTTCTTAAGTACGTTCGCACAGATGTTTGGGGACTGGCACCGGTAGCTTCTTTGGGTGGAGCTCGCTATTATATTTCTTTTATAGATGACTTTTCTTGAAAAGTTTGGGTGTATGTAATGAATACCAAGTCGGAGGCATATGCAAAGTTCAAAGCATGGAAAACTCTTGTTGAAAATGAAAGTGACAAGTCTTTGAAGGGTCTAAGGTCTGACAATGGCGGAGAGTATGTTTTCGGAGAATTCTTGAAGTTTTGCAAGCATCATGGTATTCAGAGACATTTTACTACACTTGGAGATCCGCAGTCGAATGATGTTATGGAGAGGATGAATCGTACTCTACTTGAGAAAGCTCGATGCTTAAGATTGACATCGAGTTTGGCTAAGGGATTTTGGGCTGAAGCTTTGTCAACCGCAATGCATATTATTAATCGAATTCCATGTTTAGCTATTGGTAACAAAATTCCGAAGAAAGTGGAAGAGAAAAAACATTGACTTGAGTTATCTTCGTGTGTTTGGTAGTTCGGTTTATGTGCATGATGCGAGAAATGATAGGCTTAAACTAAAGCTTTCAAGGTGATTTTGTTTGGTTATACTGATGGAGTAAAATGTTATCGGATTTGAAATCTAGAAACGAAGGAAGTTATGAATTCTCGTCATGTTACTTTTGATGAGTCGGCGATGTTCAAGGAGAATGTGAGCTCATCGGATGTTCCGGATTTGGTTAGGTGAATCAAAGGAGAATGAAGTTATTTCCACATTTTGTCCAAGGAGTGGAGAGAGTGGAGTGGTTGGAGATGCTTACGAAGAGGTAGCGGTTGATGTAACATTACATAGTCCAGAGGGTTCCTCTAGTAGTGTTGGTGATTTGCATGATTCTAGAGAATATTCGGTTCAAGGTGGAGCCGAAAGGGATTTCGGTGATGGTATTGCTACTCGGGTTGGTCGACGTACTATAAGACCATCGGAAAGATATGGTGATTGGAACTATCTTAGTTTTTGTGATAATTTGGACTATGACCTTCATGTAGTTCAAGATGAGCCGATGGACCTTGATGACATCATGAAATTGAGTGATAGCTCGAAGTGGATTTGTGCAATGGAGGAAGAGATGCAATCATTGTTGAACATCAAACTTGAGATTTGATTCTATTTCCTAAAGGAAACTGTGCTATTGGGTGCAAATGTATATGTAAAGTGAAAGACAATGAGAGGTACAAAGCAAAGCTGATGGCTAAGGGGTTTGGATAAAGGAAGGAGAAGGAGTATGATGAGATATTCGCACCGGTTGTGTGCTATACTTCTATCCGAACATTACTTGCTTTAGTTATTCACGACTTGGAGTTAGAGTAACTTGATTTGAAAGCCGCCTTCTTGCATGGTGACTTGGATGAAGACATCTACATAAAGCAATCAGAAGGTTTTGTTGTGGATGGTAAGTCAAATTTGATTTGCAAGTTGAAGAAATCACTATATGGTTTAAAACAATCATACAGACAATGGTATAAGAGATTTGATCATTTTATGCTTGAAATGGTTTTGATAGAAGCAATAAGGCTTGTTTCAGAAAATTGAAAAATGATTGTTGGATGTATTTACTCTTGTACGTGGACGACATGCTCATTGCTTCTTAGGATAAGAATGAAATCAACAAGCTAAAACTGAGTTTTAAATCGGAGTTCGAAATGAAGGATCTTGGGGAAGCAAGAATGATATTGGGCATGAAAATTGAAAGGGGTCGAAAGCGTTTTGAGTTGAAATTGACTCAAAATGAGTATATACAGAAAGTGTTTTGCGGTTTAGAATGGAGAATGCAAAGGCATCAAATACACCTTTATCTTTGCATATAAAGTTTTCGAGTAAATGATCACATATCTTGAAGAAAGACGAGGCTTATATAGCAAATGTGTCATATGCTAGTGCGATTTAAAGTATAATGTATGTTATGCTGTGTACAAAGCTCGATATTGCAAATGCCGTCGGGATGGTTAGTCGATAGCTTATATTGAAATACCTTAGAGACACATCATCTCATAGTCTTGTTTTTTTGCAGTAGTAAGGCGATGAATTGCAAGTTGGTTAGTTATTGTGATTCGGACTACGCCGGTGATAGAGATCAGAGAAAATCAACTTTCAGATATGTCTTCACGCTTGGAAGGTACAGTCATAAGTTGAAAATCGAGATTGCAGACCGTAGTTGCTTTATCCACTGCAGAGGTGGAGTTAATAGCCACGGTGGAGGCAGCAAAGGAGGTAATTTATTTGAAGCGATTTTTGTGTGACTTGAGATTCGAGCATGGTGGCATTGATGTTCGATGTGATAGGCAGAGTGCTATTCACTTGGCGGAGAATTTAGCGTTTAGCCCACGGGCTAAGCATATTAAGGCGAGAGAGTCATTTCTAATAGCTATGGATGAAGATAAGCAAGTATATCTTCGGAAAGTGCAGACAAAGAATAACACGACGGATATGTTCACTAAGGCATTACTGGTTGGGAAGTTCGAGTATTGCTCGAACGTGATTCCCTTAGGGAAATACTAGATGCCACGGGGTGGCACGATTGAGGGAAAAGTTTGGTTATGCATGGGGAAGAGTATTGGTGAGAGATGGAGGATCTATTTTCTTGGTAAGTGCTTATTTACACTTCTCAGCGGTTTAGTCTTTGTTGATACAGTTTAGGATTTAAATATTTTCAACATTTCATTAGCTGGCGGGGGCTTTGTCTAAGCTCGTTGGTGGAGTGCAATGGACGGTGACTTTACCGAAGCTCATTGAAAAAACATTCATGTTTGGTTGAAGGTAGAAGAAGTGACAGTTGGTGCTATCGGTTGTTGTTGATGGTATGGTACCATTGGAGTTGGAGATGAATATATTGTCGAGGTGGAGCGTTAAATTCTGGCGACACTATATGAATAATTGTAGAGGTTGGAAGTAGCTTCGTAACAGAGAAAACGATTCGAAAATCGAAGTTTGGAGGTGAAAATTATGGAGAAAAAGGCGCCGTAGTGTTGAAATGACAGCGACAGACGTCCGTGGAAATTCACAGACGTCTGTTGCTTCAGCAAACCTAAACCCGAGACTTATGACAGGCGTCTGTGGAAATCCACAAACGTTTGCACTTCAGAAAACCTGCCCAAGATAGTGGACAGACGTCCGTGTAAAAAAGGCAGACGTCTATAACGACCTCCTACTTTTTTTCAAGCTTTGGCTTGACATGAAGATTTATGAGATCTGCAGGGACAATTTTAAAACTATGCTTAGGTTTTCTTTTCTCCTATATAAGCTAGCTTCAGGTTCCAGATCTAAAAGTAAGAAGCAACAGAAAACAACTGCAAGAGATTAGCTTCCGCTAACTAGGGTTTATCAAAACCTAATTTTTTTCCAATTCTCTTCTCTACAAAATCAATTATATTAGAATTTTGATCATTATAATCAATCTCTTGTATTCTTCTCATCGATATTAATAAAAAAATTCTCTTAGTGAAACCACTATAAATCGTTGTGCAATTTATTTTTCGTTATTGCTTTGATTTCTATATCGCTTATTTAAGAATTGAGATATTGATCGGTTGTTTTTATACTTCTTAGCACGATCTCGTCTTTCACTGTGCTTTTGTGGTTTTGATTTGAGTGGTCTCTAGTTGGAATTCTGTCCCAGCACTTTGTTGGATACAAAGTTAGATAATTGATGACAGAACTCGATTATGTTTCATGTTTTTTATTTTTATTTTTTATTTTTTATTTTTTATTTTTTGGAAAAAAGAATGATGAATGGTATTTTGGTCCATGTTCAGGGTCGGGAAGGATGAATGTATGTGTTTATGTATGAGTAAAAGGACTTGCATAAGTTTGTTGTGTGTGGCTTTCTCTTTCATAAAGAAAAGTTGCATGAAATCGGAATGCTATGCACGTGGTTGGCGTAGCATTTGACTTGAGGAAAATCAATAAAAAGAATTTGCATGCTTCTGTGTTCTCTTTGGCCTGTTTTAATTTGATGCAAAAAACACGAACTATATATTCTTGACTACACCATGGTAGCATTTTTATAATCTATGATTTAATTCAATGGCAATTCAAGCAAACATCAACTGAATGCATGACTATTCGGGGTAGAACTCGTGGTCTTTGTGCTTTTTTTTTTTTTTTTTTTCATTTTCTGAAATAAATAGATACTAGGTCAGTTGAGACTAAAAATACAAACTGAAGTGAAACTCAGAATAAAAAGGAGATGAGCTAAACTAAATTTGGATGGATTATACTAGTATATGGTACAAGCATTGCCAACATCTGACCTGATCTATAGCGCAGGTAATTCTACAAGTGCATCCATCCTTGTTGGTTAATATGCTACCACACGAGAAATGTGGACCTATGAGAATAGGCTTTTTAAGATTGTTTTAAAATGATATGCATTATGGGAAGACATTCAGCTAATACATGATATCCATTATGGATTAACATTTAAATAATATAGAATTTAAGTGTTTAACATTCTCCATTAAAAGGAGAAAAATATTGCATTATTCTACATGTTAGTTATTCAGAGGTTTGTTGTACACTCTCTTTGGCACGTCAAAAACTGTACTGGTGGTTTGGCTTTTATTTTTAATTTGGTTTTTGATTTTTATATCATTGTACCAATACCAAAACCATAGGAACTTTTTTTTTCTAGCATGAAGGTGTCTTATATTCACACTTCAACATCAGTTTTGAATCTTTTGATAGATAGTTAAAGCTAACATCTAGCTAGTTGTGTTCTTATTTCCTATACAAAGGTCTTTTTTAGGAGTTGTTTCATGTATAGAATATATTTATTTCTCCCTCTAATCTCATATTTTCTGTCACCGTTAGGTTCGACTGACAGTTGTGTTATTTCAGTTGCTCTTTTGTTACGATATGTACTGCTAAAAGCACCAAGTTCGCACTTCCTAATACCACAATGTGTTTTGATGATGTGGCATTGGGAAGTGCAAAACCTTACGCCTTTAACACCACACCACTATGGAGTTTAAAAAAACTAGGTTTTGCGCTTCTTGATATGTGTATTTGGAGGTGCAAACTTTACACAGCATTTTTATGAATCTATTGCCTAATAATAATTCATGTCATGCACATTTCTCATTCTTCTTCCACCTTTTTTTAAAACAGAAACCTTATATGACGATGATTCTACCCGAAGATATTCACATAAGCGAAGAAATGTTGAGCCCGCTATCCTACACTCGTCAAATGACCGACCAAATTGCCCTCGCCAAAGCATACTCAATCATATCAAAAGACAGCAATAACCTTCAACTTGCTTCAGATTTAACTCTCCAAATCCAATATTCGCAATCTCTCCTCGCTTCATCAGCAGCCCATAACCCTCCAACCCCCTCAAACTACCAATCAGCAATAAAAAAGATGGCATCCCTTCTCTATCAAGCCGCCCACATCCACAATTACGATACCGCCCTCACCATCTCCAAACTCAAATCCCAAATCCAAACCCTAGAACAAAAATCAAAATCCGAAACTGAAAAAAGCGCCAAATACAACCAAATCGCCGCCGAAGAGCTCCCAAAAGGCCTCTACTGCCTTGCCCTCAGACTAACTGCACAATGGTACAAAAATCCACAACTTCACTCTACTAAAATCTCCAGATACGAACCATTTCTCGACAACAACTTATACCATTACTGCCTCTTCTCGGATAACATCCTCGCTGCTTCAGTAGTCGTGAACTCAACCACAGTAAATTCCAAACACCCAGAACTCATTGTTTTCCATTTAGTCACCGATGAAATAAACTACCTACCCATCAAAACTTGGTTCTCAATGAACAAATTTCGAGGGGCGTTTGTGGAAGTTCAAAAATACGAGGACTTCACTTGGCTTAACTCTTCCTATGTACCTGTTCTAAAGCAGCTTCAAGACTCCGAAACTCAGAATTTTTACTTTTCAGGCGCCGGAGACGGTCGAACTCCAATAAAATTCCGAAACCCTAAATACCTTTCTTTGCTAAACCATTTGCGATTTTACATTCCTGAAGTGTTTCCTCATTTGCAGAAGATGGTGTTTTTAGACGATGATGTTGTAGTTCAGAAAGACTTAACTGAGTTATTTTCAATTGATTTGAAGAGCAATGTGATGGGTGCGGTCGAAACGTGCATGGAGACGTTTCATAGGTTTCATAAGTACTTGAACTATTCTCACCCCTTGATTCGTGCGCATTTCGACCCTGATGCTTGTGGGTGGGCGTTTGGGATGAATGTGATTGATTTAAGGGAGTGGAGGAGGAAGAATGTGACGGGTATATATCATTACTGGCAGGAGAGGAATAAGGATCATACCCTGTGGAAGTTGGGCTCGCTGCCTCCGGGTTTGCTGGCCTTTTACGGGTTGGTCGAGGTTCTGGACCCGAAATGGCATGTTCTTGGGCTTGGGTACACGAATGTGGACCCGAAAGTGATCAAGGAGGGGGCGGTTTTGCATTATAATGGGAATATGAAGCCTTGGTTGAAGATTGGGAAGGAGGTGTATAAGGGTTTGTGGGAGAGGTATGTTGATTATTCTCACCCTTTCCTGCAGCAGTGCTTTGTTCATTGAGATGGTTGGAGATTGGAGTGTAAATTTTGGATGATAATTCGGGTTATTTGATGATATGGAAATTTGATTAATTCATGAAGTAATTACATTTTTTTTCTTCACTTTTTCACTATAGGTAGTTACATTTTTTTTTGTTAGAATGTTGATTCATTGATGTTTTCTTATTGATTCAGTTTGAGGGTTTGTATCTGTTTCTAGTGGTTAGTTGTTAATCTGCTTTGTATTTGTGTTTTGTTAGCTTGCTGTTATCATCTTCCAAATACTGATACCGTTTGTTATTATATTGTTATGACAAATTACCATTTGTTAAAAAATGTGGAAAATTTATGTTCTTTGTAGAAGACAGTAATAAGAAATGAAAGAAATACAAGTATCTTCGTAGTGAAATACGAATCTCTCCGGACCTAGGCTACGGCTTTTCTGTTTCACAGGAATATACTTAGGATTTACATTTAATGCATGGCTTTCTTTCTCCAACAATACTCCATACATATTTGAGTGAGTCCAAGCAAATACATTCAGGTTCGCCTAGAGAAAACCAACCAACTCTTTCATCATCTTCTTATCGAGTTGTGATCCAATTTTTAGGACCCGTGTAGGATCATCCTGATTGATCGGGATGTTGAACGTTAACTCAACTGATGCAGCTCTTTTATCCTCTAGCTCTTTTTACGGATCCATATCCTTACAGAACAGACTGTGCTACTCGAGCCGGGGCTTAGGCGGTAGTTACCATGCATCCAGAGCATTGATGCAGAGAGTCCTCCCGATACTCTTTCTTTTCTCTCTTTGCCTCGCCTCTTTCAGCTTAGCTACATAACATTCGTGGCCAAGCCCTTGATCTCCTTGAACAATTCCCATCGTCGGGAACTTCACCACTAAGCACCCTAAGCGATGGTCACTCTAAATTAGGTAAGGGCCGATCATTCCGAAAAGCGTTGTAGGCAAAGTAAATGTCCAACACAACAAAAGGCATGATCCGTACTCTCTTACAGTCGCCCTCTCCAAGTAGCACCAGTAGGTCCACACATCCCACTATCTCAGTAGCCATCCCATTAAATCTATGGATTCAAGATTTACATGGCTTTAAGTCCTTAGCCTCCAGAAGCATATGATCGTAGGCTCTCTTGAACAGAATGTTGACCGAACTCCCACAGTCAACTAACACATTCCTTACAACAACATAGCCAATCATGGTTGATATCACAAGTGGATCAATCGTCGAGGCCTCCTCCTTATCAGCATCTCTGTTTCAAAATACAATGTCATCTATCACACTCGTGAGTTGTTTTGCCAAAGCACCATCTTTGACGGCAAAAAAAGCTCTCATTTATTGCATGTTTCAATGCATCCACATAACGTTCCATCTCGTTCCAGCTCTTCTCAGCTAGATGCAGTCCACCAATAATAGTATTAATTACTAATGTTATTCAAGCCACCTTGTGTCTTCAACACCGTGCACGACTTGCCTATGCTAGGGGTTTGAAGTTCCTTGCATGCCATCTTACAGGGCTTGCACAAACTGTTGTAGTTTCTTCTTACGAATCAATTCCTCGATCAAATCACGTCGATGTCTACATTCGTTTGTGTTGTGAGCATGTGTCTCATGAAATCTGCAAAACTTGCCACACTTTTTCTACTTTTCAGTCGACTCCCTTAGAGCTGGCTTTCGGTATTGCTCTTTACCCTAAGTAGTCAAATATGTATTCTCAATCGAGTAATTAATAGAGTGTGATTGTCAAATTTTGGTATTCTTGGATGGTTCTTCGAAACTGACTTCTTATTTTTAGCTTCATTGTTGTTCTTGCTATGTCCTCCACCTCCGTTTTCCATATTAACATCAACACTATCGAAACTCTTTCGGACTGCTTTACAACAACATTTCTTTGTATCACTTCAATCAATTGGCGGACATCAGCCTTCCCATTAGTAGTACTTGCCTCTTCTAAGCGCAAGAACTGATTCGCCTTTCTATATAATACATCCATTGTCGGCGGGGGTTTCATCTTCATCCACCACCAGAAATCAGTCTCGGGATGAATCCCCCTAATTAGTGCCATCAACACGATATCCTCTTGAGCATTGCTCTCTTTAGTTACTGTAGTATTAACTCTGTGCAAAAAATCCTTCAAAGACTCTCTCAAGTCTAGAAGAGATTGGAGAGTGACATGATGTCCTTCAAACGGGTTGTGTGCATATGGAATCGATCAATGAAATTTTGTGCCAGTTGCTTAAAAGATGATATGGATCTCGATGGTAGTCGAGTGAACCACGTCATCATACTCTCTCTAGGAAAATTAGGAAGCAACGACATTGCACGGCATCCGTAAATCTGGCAGAATCCATGTGCCAGTCGTACTTCATCAAATGTCACCATGGATCTGTCTTCCTTTTTTATGATGGCATCGTGGGCATCACAAATCTCCTTGTGTATTCTTCGCATATGATATCTTCCATGAATAGATTTCTGCTCTGGAAGGAAACCAAGTAATCATTAGTCTAATGTTAACTCTCACTTATAAGTCTTCTGACCATTTCAGTCAAATCCTTCTTAGGTAGGTCTACTTATAGCAAGAATCATGATCCGCCCCAAGTGTTTAGCTAACAAATGCTTTTGGTTTACTTCATGATTCCTAGGTTCCTCTGACTCCAGGAGAGCCATTCGTTCGGCAGTTTGATGACTTCTCCGAGGTGCGTCTGTAGCAGCTGCCTAAATTCCTAAATTCTAGCCATCTGCAGCATGACCAAAATCCAAGTCAACACCATTGTTTGAAAATCGAGCAACAGAACCATATTTGGATGGTTGGGTACCGATCCATCTCGATGGGTCGGTACCAATCCATAGAACTTTATACTGTCTTGGTCCGGGCTTTTGCTTCGATGCTCTAGTCTCCTTTTGAGCCATCTTTGGTTTTCTATTTCTCTGCCTTTGCCACAACAACGAGGAAATGTAAGATTCTAAACTAGAAGGTGTCTTGTCCCTCCTACTCCTCTTGTGGCTGTTTGTTAGTTGATTAAACAAATCCATCCAAGCTCCCGCTTCATTTGATGATTCAATACAATGCAGCTTTCCTGGAGGCTGTCTTCCTTTTGCTTCATTATGTGGTCCATTTCAAATCTGATGATCATATCCGTTGGATTCTGAATATTTGCAGCATCTGGCTATGCAACATCTTTAACTTTTCGAGGGTCGACATCCTCAATGTCTTTAACAGCACGTGAAGTAGTGGATCTGTCTCTTCTAGGGGCCATTGTAGAAAGCACTAATGTAGATTTTTTGAAAATCTATGCGATTGAAAATTCAAAAAACAAAGAATACTATATCCATCTCTCTGATTTTGGTAATCCAATAGTCAATGATGGATCCTAACAGACAGAGAATCACTTCACTCGGTGAAAGTATCAAAATGTGACACAAATACCAAGGAAAATAGTTGAGAATAAAAATGAAGAAAAGTAAATGGACAATAAGTTAAAACAAGACACCAAATGTTTATAGTGGTTCGGCTAAGTCATTGCCTATGTACAAATGAAATTTCTATGGATTATTTTGTTGTTTACAGGTACCGTTCTTTAGATTCGGCACCACTTCATGGGCAATTACAAGAAAATATGTTAAAATTGTGAAGAAGCAAAAAGATCCTCGATAATGAGCTCATAGCCTCCTATTTATAGCAATAGGTTTGCAGGAAATGCTCCACCACATCTTCCCCCACGATCTCCACTACCCAGTAGGATTTTCTCTTAAGAAAATGTGGACTTGTCAGTAAACAGCTATGGATCGGTACCGTACCATAGGCATGGATCAGTACTGATCCATAAGGTTTACTTATGGATTGGTCTCATGCCTTGTGCGATGTCGACTTATTGATTTCTTTGTGGTTTTCACTTTGTTTGCATGGTTGTGAGCTTGCTTCTAAACTTATATGAAAGATTGATGGAGAGACGAAGTTGCCGACTTTAACTACTTAAGATGTTCGACTGCAAACAACAGGAGAATGACCAGTGGAGGTTGAGGTAATCTTTTAGCATCGAGACTTGGTAATAGAGGAAAATATGGCATTTCTGGAGAAGTTCTATGGATCGGTACCAGTCCATCACTTGGACGGATATTAATCTACAATTTTACGTACAATCTTGTTTTTTCCTTATGGCCTTAACTATACTTTATTTCTGACTCTACAGCTATCTCTCTAGGCTTCTTGCCTCGATAGCTTTCAAGTAAGATTCGTCAGGTTTTCCTAGATGTTGTCTAGTCAAAAGGCTGGAATACACATGCCAACAATCTTGTTTGCTACTCTGGCTAAGAATCTTCTTCTTTCTATGAATTTATATTGGCTATTTGTAGCAATAGTTCAGTTAAATTCATCCCTACTCAATATGTGATTATTGATCCTGACTTTAGGATACCGATTCCTTATAGGTGCATACATCTACCCCTGGAAGGATATAATTCTCTTATGTTAGAGAATATTAAATGCGGTTTTTACTTGCCCCTCATCCTTTATCCCTTCATCGGGGAATGGTTGGACGTTGTTGGTATTTCTCCAATTGAACTTTCTCTAATTTCTTATTTTGACTTGATTAGCACATACATACTTTATGTTGAATATATTACTACTTCCCAGGTGGTGATGGGTTCCATTTTGTTTAGCTACGAAATCACACTTTTCTAATTTGCCCCGCTAGACTCAAAGGTAGACTGACCAGTTCTTTTACGGTTTTAATTCGGACAACTTTATCCATACTTTTCTGGAACCTGGTCCTTCCTTTGTCGTTCTTTCTTTCCATTCGTTTTATTTCATTCACTTTTTTGTTTAGAGGTGAAAGATTCTTTTTTCGACTTAGATCGTCCTTCTCCTTTGGCCGGTCGTCCCAACGTTTCAAAAAATTATAGGGAGTTATTCATTGTTGGAAGGGAAATTGCCTTAACACTTGGAAAAGATGTTTAAAAGGTGTCCCATCTATTTGATTAATCTTTTCTATGAAATATGGATTTATGCGCCCTCACCGTCACTTTTCTCGCTCCAACTTTTCTTATGTTTTTATCATAATTCACCCAGTGGTATATTTTTAGCCTATTAGATTTTGTTTATTTTAGCTAACCATTGAACTTTCAAGCTAACTTTCAATTATTGATTATTTTATTGATTCCATCGTCTTTTTACTTTGCTTACATGATATTAGATCTCCTTAAAGCTTTTAGCAGGAAATCTAGTAGCAAGAGAGCTCTTGAGAAAAAAAGCTTGTAGATGACGTCACTGCCACGGAAGACATTTTCAAGAAGAGAAAGAACGATGATCATTCTTGTCATGTGACTACCTCTGCTTCTTTGCCTATCCTGGTGCAGCCTGTCTCATTTTCCCTTCTTTCCCACAACCAGCTCTTTCTAGAAAATAGTGTTGTTGCCGAGCTGGTTGACCTTTCCGCCCTACCTCCTGCATCCCTCCCTTCCCTTAATTTGTTTAATGAAGAGGTCTTTGTGAGCTTACGCTAGTTTGGTTGTTAGGTTATAACTCTTTTATTTATTATTATTCTTATATATGTGAATGATGTTTATACCTTCTATGATATTTTCTTTTTCAGGACCCTGCTATGGTCTTGGAACTTAATAAGCGTGCCAAGGCTTCCAAAACTGCAACAAAGGTAATCAGGAATGAGGGTTTTGATGTGAAAGTTAAGCTTGACAAAGGTTTACTTGATTTTGAAGCATGCCAGAGAAGGAGACTAAGTACAAGAAGGAGGTAAACAAGGCTGCATCCTACAAAAAGTAAGTTGAGGAAGGCACATAGAAGCTTAACAAAGTAGAGGAAGAAAGTAGGGAAAAGACTCTGAACTAGAGGGAGAAGTATTTGGCACTGTGAAGTTACTTGAAGAGACTACCTACACTATCCTTTATTTAGTTTATGCACAGGTGAAGAAGCAATTTTTTGTTCACCGCATGGATGACATGGATGCAGAAATGAGTTTGGATTTCTTGGGTGACGCCAGCCTCATGCAGAATTGCTAAAGCTGCTACCAGGTTGAGTGGGTCAAGGGCTGGCAAGCAGAACTTCTCATCGCTTCGGTTTCTATGCTAGATGCCCTTACATGATGCGATCCATTGTCTCCCAAGTTCCCCGCAGAAAAGGGAGGCTCGTATCGATGCAGGACTAAGGTTCTAACTAGGGCATACTTTAATAATTCGTAGGTCATAAGTAGAAAACATATATATTACTTATTGTTTTATATACATCAATAAGGAAATTTAGTAAAAATCGAAGTGTTATGTGTTTACCATCAAGCTTTGTGCAGACTCTTGTGCTTTCCCTTTACTTGTACTGCATGGATCGCTTCTTCTTGATCTTCTCGTACTTTTTTATTCTAAATGTGTACTAACTTCATAATTTCTGAACTTTGTATTAGCATTTTATTCACGTTTGGCATAATCTACCATGCTTGGAGTGTAGGTTATTGTGCTTTGACTGAGAAATTAAGTCATGTATTTACAACCTTTTAGTCATGCGCATGGTTTTTAAACTGGTTCTAGCAGCCTAGTATCCATACTTCCAGCGCGGTTTTGAATGAAAGGCCAAGTTATGTAATTATAACTCACATTTGGCTTATATGTAATTAACATTGACAGGCAGATTTTTATATTGGTTTGGAACGTCTAATATCCCTACATCCAGTTTATTATTTTGTTGATCTTTCATAGTTAAAACTTTGCACCTTACACTTGTTACAAAAAGATATGTGGTCGTAGGTGTTCTGAATTTCTTGTTCTTAGGATAAGATTCTTATCAGATCTGGATAGGCGTATTCGAAAGTGCTTCGGCAACCACTAGGTGTGAGTCAGCGGAATAGGGATCTTAAAGCTAAATTAACACTAGAGGAGATGAATAGTGTTTAATGGATTATATGAATATTATTCAAATTCTTTAAAATTTTACTTGGAACGATGGAATTAACAATCATAGATACAATCGTAGAATCAAACTATAGATAAAAGTAAATACAATAAAAGTAAAAAAAGGAAAGAGCACACCCGGTTTTATACTGATTTGAAGTTACCCTACATTTAGTCCCGCACAGTTCCTTGTATGGATTTCTTTTTAACTAGTAAATGCAAATACAATCTTGATTTCAAGGCTACGAGACACACCCTCCAAAATCCCAACCTCTGGGTAGGGTCACTTGATTTTCAACCCACAAACACACCCACTAGATTTACAAGCTACTACACACATCCAGTTGTACAGTCACACCTACTTGAATTTCAGGGATACCAAGTGTTATCCCGCCTTTTGGTAAGGCCGTGATACCAAGGACTTGACTAAAAACTAAAAACTAAAAACAATCCACTTCGAAGATCAGTTATCTACAGATCCATGATGGATACATGCTAACTTGGTCCGAGTCCAGATCGAGCTACAATTAGCATGGTATGACAAACAAAGCTATAAAGGCAACATTCCAAATTTCAGGTCAATCGGAGTTCGTATGCTCAAGTTATGGATCGATCAAGGTCCATGAAGAACACATCCATTTCGTATCCATCAGCCCACATCCATCATTTCGTATCCATCCAGATCGATACGAAATGAGCATAATTCCATCACTCGGTATCCATCTACTTTGTATCCATCAAGCAATAACGCCTCTTAGATCGATCACAGTTCATTTTCTCAACGACTACCCATTACATATCGATCACACTTATGCAGATCAACCAATCGATCGGTACGAAGCAAGGGGCCAAGCATCGATGCGAAACCACAGACAAGCATTAATACGAAGAGCGTGGACTCAGATGGATATGAAGGAATAAGTCAAACCAAAGGAAATGGTCTACAAGCATGAAATGTGGATCTCCAACTTTGCGTCATCGACACGCAATTGATTGATACGCATTTTATCGATACAAAGACCATCGATATGCACGTATCTATACGAATCCTTCAGCTTCCTTAGCAACTTCAATCTTGGATCGATCATATCTCTCAAACTACAAGTCAAAATGCTATGAAATTTTCACATGAGTTGCTTATCAACTAAAGAATGTCCATGATCGATCACAACTCAATTGAAGCCAATCTTGATTGATATGAAGACAACAGGGATTGATTCTAAACAACCCCAGATCGATCTGGTAGGCCTATCTACACATGAGAAAGGGTATTCCAAGTTTTGGGGCAGATATTTCCAGATCTACTCCTATAAATAGCACTCCTATGCCAACTAAAAAAAGGACTTTTGGGGTTTCTAGGCCATTACTCTATTGAAACTCCATTGTAACTCGAGTGTTAACTATCATATTGTTGTAACTCACTTGAGAATCATCAATAAACAGCAAATTATTCAAAGTGGACATAGGCTACAATGTCGAACCACTATAAATTCTTGTCTTTTTATATTACTGCTTACTTTTCTTGGTGTGATTGTTAGATTAGCCTCGTTTTCTATTTAATTCTTTCATTCTAATCTCTTCAATTACACCCGAAGAGTGTTGTGCCCAATTGTGATACAAACACTTTGGTGCTTTCATTGAGAGAACTTTGTTTTTCTCTGGTTCGGTGGATCTCCTACCGTTGTTAGATTTCTCAAATTTTAGGAGGAGGTCCAGATCTGTCTTTCCATGGTTCCTTCCTTTCTATTCAGGTTGCTCCAGATCTAGAAAGAATTATCATCAATAAGGTGTGCACTACCAGAACTACTTCCAATGCTGCAGATCCAAAAGGAATGGATAGGTAAAATCCCACGCAGCTGACCACAACATGCCAAACCTCTGCTGGAGCTCCAGATCCACTTGGTCCAATGACTAGAGAGGAATTCTAGACCCTTATCCAAGAGCTAACTTGGAGCCGTCAGGAGCGCACTCAGCAAATCCGTGCCAACATGGAGCTTGCAAACTAGCTGAACAAAGAAAGGCGAAGGAGATCTAGAAGGGAGCACATCTCTCATTCCTTGTCCGAAAGCTTGGATTCATTTGACTTCAATCACCGATCTACACTCCGTGGATTAGATGGGAACTATGCAGAAGCCTCCGGCATCAGCATGCTGTGAATCTCGGACATGTCGGGATTTGTCCTTCTATAGGGCATCAAGCTAGACCCTCCTCCCAAGGAGGGACACTACCTTTCAACACTACTCAGGACCATGCAACCGTTGTTATAGCTCTGCATGCCGAGATCTAGAACCAACCAGATCCAGCCCATTGTCACCATATTCATGTTTAGGATCCTCACTTCCTTGAAGCCTAGGAGCCAAGGAACGGGCTGTAGGCAGTGACCAGACCATCCTCATGACATGGAACCCGACCATGCTTTGGCCCCAAATCCCAGATGCCTGACATTCCGACTAAAAATTCAAGGCCTTACGAACGATGACTGGGGAATTTCTAGAAGTCACACCCCGTTCACTAAAGACATTCTCTATGTGGAGCCACCGCGCCGATTCAGGATGCGAACTTGCCAATGTATGAAGGAAAATCAGATCCCAATCAACATATTCTAAAATATGAATGGCTTATAAACACCGCTCGAGCTAACGATGTAGTTAAGTGCAGAAGCTTTCATATCTCCTTAGGACGCATTGCAACTACGTGGTTTACCCATTTCATGTTTTGACCAGTTAGCTACTAAGTTTGTTAAGCAGTTCTGTATGCATGCTACAAGGCCGAAGGATGTCAATACCTTGTCAAGTGTTACTCAAGCTCCAGGAGAGGCTCTAAAGAATTATCTTAAAAGGTTCCATGGTACTTGTGCTAAAGTCAGCAATCCCAATGACAACTGTATTTTGATGGCATTGACCAAAGGGATCGATCCCCATTCCGAATTTGATGATTGGTTAGCTAGGAAATCTCCTATTTCGTTGGACCGTTTCTATGCAAAGGCAGCCCAATTTTGGAGGAGAGAGTTTGCTAGATGGTCTAGGAAGAAGGACGTTGTGGGGACCAGTAATGAAGATATCCAGAGTAATGTTGCAGTGAAGCAGACCAGGGAGAGTTCCAGTAAAGTACAGTTGAATATTCATAATAAGCAAAGTCCGTAGAAGGGTGATGGATGTCAAGGAAAGAAGAGAGACCCTCATCGTGAGAGACCCAGAGCTCCTATGTTCGATCAATATACCCATTTGAGCATGTCGCTTGGTAGTACATGGTGATCAGCCAGCTGGACGTACCTGTTATTGATGTGCACGTAAATGTGCATATTTTTACTACCATATTTAATCTATTTAAATTAAATAAATGATCATATTGGGTGTTTTAATTTGTTTAAACCAAAATTCAAATTATTTTCAAATTGTCACATATTCATCTTCAAATGGTCATTTTTGTGCATAAACTAATTTGAGAAAAATTAATTGAAAATTTCTATATTATTTTATAGGAATTTAAATTCAATTACAAGTTGTTTCATGAAGGAATATGAATGAGCAAAGAAGATACAAAGGAATAAAAATGGAAATAATTCAAAGTGATGATCAAGATGATCATGGAGGACCCCACTTACCTAACAACCATAATGTACACTTAGAAGCTAATGCACATGCTAAAAGGCTATTAAATCTTCATGCACATTTAATGGATAATTTTTTGAAGTTAATGATAACTTGGCCACCACAACTTCCGAAGAGGGTATTTTGGGTAGTTCCCAAAAAAGTAAATTAAGGTTTTAAACTTGTATAAATACCTCTTATGTTTCATGTAACTCGCATTTTCTTTAGTCTCTCTTAGGCCCTCTTATCTTCAGTTTAGTTTAGGACCAAATAAAAGAAAGCTCCCTTTCTCCTTTTCATGGCTACTTAACTATTTTTATTTTATGTAACTTTCCTTTTTTTAAGCAATGTTAATTAACGCTCTCTTTTCTTTTACAAGCTTCTTTTCCTTTCTTGTTAGTAGTTACTTTATTTTTCATGCAAATAGAGTAGATTTTATTTTGTGCAAGTAAATTAGTTTTGCTTTTCATTTTGCTCTCTTCTTCTTCTTTTTTGTGTTTCACGTTGCATGCTACTTTTGTTGATATGATAACATAAATGAGAGGCTAATCCCTTCAACTTAAGGAAAGAACACACCAGGATTTTATATTGGTTCAAAGTTACCCTACATTCAGTCCCGCATAATTCCTTGTATGGGTTTCTTTTCAATAGTAAATGGAAATACAATCTCGATTTCAAGGCTACGAGACACACCCTCCAGAATCCCGACTTTTGGGTAGAGTCACTTGATTTTCGGACCATAAGCGCGCCCACTAGATTTACGAGATACTAAGCACACCCAATTGATTTTAACATGCTATAATCACACCTACTTAGGTTTTAGGGATACCAAGCACACCATAAAGTATAAGAGTAAGATTTGATAGAGTTATAGACTCGGATCTTCGATCTTGATTACACCTGATCCTATAACTCTTGAATAGCTTTGATCTTGAGAGAGATGAGAGAAATCAGAGAGTGTATGAAAGATAATCAAACTAGTAATGATTCACTTTGATTATAGTCGAATTTTGGTAGGGTTTCAATAGAAATTGATTTAGACATCAAGAGAGTCAAAAGAGGGAGAAAAATAAGAAAGTAGTTAATGAAAATTCGTTTGGAAGTCTGATATACATATAGGCACTACACCACAAAAGGCTTTTAACAGCGTTTGATAAACGCTGTAATATGATACAACAGCGTTATTAGAAACGCTGTATAACGACATGTTGTCGTATATACATAACTTACAACAGCGTTTCTATAAACGCTGTTGAAACATCTCCGTGACAGCGTTTATTACGAGCTGTCAATAATATTTTTTACAGCGTTTCAGACGTGCTGTCGAAGATGTTCAAATTCTACTTTAACTGTTTACAACAGCTTTTTCTAAACGCTGTTATTGAATCATCAACGATTTCGACAGCGTGATAAAAACGCTGTGATTGAATCATCAACTATTTCGACAGCATGTAAAAAAACGCTGTTATTGACAATTTCAAGATAATTACAGCACGAAATAAACGCTGTTGTTTCTTCATTGACAGCATTAATCAAACGCTGTCTTCTATTTATATAACAGCTTTAATATTCCACTCTATTTTTGAATATTCCAAAACTATATTTTAAGCATATTTAAGCAACTAGTATATATAACAGGTTCTAATAACTATTAATTGGTTACATAAACTAGTTAAGACAATATTAATAAACAAAAGACATCCATAAACCAAGTTTCAATAATATCCATAAACAAAAATAACAAAGTAAACTATTGACATACAAACACCTCTGCCTATACAAAGTAAACTAGCATCCATACACTATTTTAGTGAAGCAACACATACCATTTCCCAATCATCCAAACACCTCTGCCTATACGCGAAAAGCTTCCATGCTATCTGCTTTCTCCCACAAAATCATCACAGCCTTCATACCACCAGAGAACTTCAACACCACCACTGCTCCAGAGGACCATGAAGATGAAGAAAAGTATTGTCACAAATTACTGCACATCTGACCCAGAGTTGGAGTTTGCCATCTCCACAAAAATCAATCTTCCATTCAAAATCTGGCACATTAGATCCCATCAACAGTTGGAACAATATCATCATAATTTACTTTATATTTTTACACACACAATTTCAACACCAACACAATTTGCATAAGATTTACATGTAACAAAACAACACAACTAGCTCATGGAAAAAGCTGTTTAATATACAAAATTTTACAATGGGAAAACCTCAATCCATATCTTTCTTTCCAGCATAAAGAAATGTACTAACAACATGTAGAAAATATTGAAATATGTTGTTCTCTCTATATGACCAAGGAAAGAGAGAAGCTAGGACTTAAAAATGATCAAAAGCTGTGACTTCCATTAGATCTTATGTTCGATTGCTGAAAGCTATCAGCTTTTGCTAGCACAAATAGTAGGAGTTACGTATCATCATCATCATATTTATACCTTAGGTTTTTGAATTTTTCCTTCAGTATTAATGATCTCATCTCATTATTGATGCATCATATTGTATTTTCTGTATGTTTTTATACATGCTTACTTTGTTATTTTTGTTGTGATCTGTCGAAGGTACTGTAATCCTGTTAATCCTGTTATATATTATTATTAGCAGTATAAAATATTAAGTTATATATTATAATTATATAAACTAATCCTGTTAATTTTTATAAAACTTAGTTAATTTTGTTAAAATTTCATAATACTTAGTTAATTTTCATAAACTTATCTAATATTTATAAATATTAGTTAACTTAGTATTATTATTATAAATCTTAGTTAATAGTAATAATAATTATTATTATTATTTGGTTATGTTTTAAATTTTTATGTACTTAGTTAATTTTTATAAATTAAACTTGCTAAATTTTATAAAACTTGGTTAACTTAGTTAAAAAAATTTTATAATAATCATACTTAGTTAACTTAGTTAAATTTATGGAAGAAAGGCAAGTAACCATTGAAGATGGAAGCACAGAAACAATGATAAAACATCTTTTACCTCCTCCCATTCAGCAACCAGCAAGCTCGAAGGAACTGTTGTGACATTTCGACTTTGTTCCAGATTCATCTGCTTATATGCAAATAAAATTAAGAAGATGATTTCATGAAAACAGATAAAAAGGGATTGTTGAAGAAATTAATTATTTACTAAAAGGAGAACATACTCACATGTATTTGCTCTACAGACTACCAACTGTCCAAAAAGTTTAAGTTGAACCCTGTGCAGTGAAAAAAAAGGCAAAAAGCAAAAAAAGCAATCAAATGAAACGCTGACAGGACCATTGCTAAAGTGTTTAAGTTTAAAAGAAAGATAAGTTGTACATACCATGCTGACAGGACTTCCTTGATAAGTTTCATAAGTGCCTTCTCCTGCTGCAATTTCCGAAGAATCTTTTAAAGCATGATAATATATTGTTTCAAAAATATCTCTGTTTAGCTGTTGAGCCTGAACAAACAGTTGAACAGATAACAACGGATGAGGCACAAGGGGAAAAATTATCCATACAAGTTAAAGACAACCAAATACCTCTTCTGAATCAAAAGGCATGCCTAGCAACATAAATGCATCTGCCAGGCCTTGTACACCTAAACTAATTGGTCTATGCCTCATATTTGACCTCCTCGCCGTCTCATCTGGGTAATAATTAACATCAGTTATCTTGTTGAGGTTTGCAGTAACAATTGATGTTATCTTTCAAAATTATGAGCATATTAAGCAACGCTTGACACATGATTACAAAATTAACTGAGTATGCATATTAAAATAATATTCTAACCTCGGCTAGCTTGTAAAAATCAAAATATCTGTTCTTAGATCCAATGCTTCCAACTAATTTAGATGGATGAGATTCCAATGGAACATTCTGAAAATTCATAATTTTGTTTATAGTTTGCATGTAAGAAGCTAGTACACAAAGAAGTGTATTATTTGATGTAGGTAGTAGTACCTTCTCTCTAACAAATCTTGGTAGAGCTATTGAAGCCAAATAGGACACAACATTTTCATCAGGGCTAATTGAAGACAGACATTATCAATAAAGTAAGGCCCGAAGGTACTGTAATCAAAGTGTGGGGACGAAATTGATTTTCATTAGAACGGGAAAAAAGTGACAATAAAATTATATGCATGCTTCAGTTCAGAACCTTCATGATTCAGCACTTGCTTCGAAAATTGCCATGCTTCAGTTCACCACTTTCATGCTTAAGGACCTAATTATGATTTTTGGTCATGTTTATAGTTCAGTTCAGTTCAGGCGGTCCTCTAAACATTTTAAGGCCTTTGATAGCATAAATGATATGAGTTACTTCCATCAGTGAAGTACATAACCATCAATTCATTTTAATGCCATGTTATTTTGAGAATCATAATGAATTCTCTCTGATACATCCTACAACTTTTCCAAAAAATGCCCAGGAGTCATTTCTGTATTAATCAAGACGTTAAAAGATCAATATGATTCCTATATCATTCTTCCTCAAACTTAAAACACATAGCCATATAAGTTTGCATGCATGTTATACAACAAATATTTTAGTTCAATTCCTGACGGTAATATACATGTATAATACAAGTTTACATGCGTCTTACACAGTAAATGTTATACATATATATTACCCGGTCTCTATGCATCATACTGTGTCATGTCTCTAATTAATATGCAAAGTTTTAGCTGTTGGTCTACTATTATGGTTGTAAAAGTAACGATGATAAACTATTGTTGAACAAGATCCAAAGTGAAATTAGTATATATGGATTACAAGTGAAAGTATGTAATATAAATATTGTTAGGATAATCAAGATGATTAAGGAGATTGGAAGTGTAAAAGATTTACCGCATTTTCTGTTACATCTCCATACAAACAACATACACAACAACAATACCCACACTTCCTCAGCAAACCAGAAATCACCACCTAGTCATGCCAATCCTGAACCATTCAGCCCAGTCGTGCCAATCGCGAACCATCTCAACAACCTGCATATTATCCAAACAAACAATGACACAGTAAATACTGCCACAACCTGAACTTTGATTTATTAAAAAAATCTGAAGTTAGAAGGGAAAGAAATCAATGCTTGCTTATAGAAGCTAATGCATTGAATTAAGTTTATTAACAACTACAGAGCAGTATATTTTTTTTTCTTTTTATTTGATCTGGATTTAATTTGAATCTGCATTTTACTTCTACCTGATCTTTGAATCACTTGAAACTTGATTTGTTTTTGGAATTGCTTGATCTTGACCCTCGTTCCAGATTGAAGATTTTGACTCAGCTTTTATTCTGAATCTTGGTTTACAGGTTTTGAATTTGAAAACTTTCAGACTGGGAATGTTTTTGATCAGGCAACCACATATCAATGGTTTTCAATGGTTTTGAATTTGAAAACTTCCCACTTCAACCACATATCAAGCACTTATCCACTACAAACAGTTACAACAGTCATTCAAAACCATCCCACAGCAACAAAACAAACATTTAACCATTTTTGTTTCAGTCACAAATGCAGAAGACAATAAGCAAATAATACCAAACTGAAAAAGATTATGCCAGTGCAAGGAAAAGACCACTACTGCTATAGAAAATGAAAACTAATGTTAATACCATAGAGTACTTTCTGTTTTATAACAAAAAATTCGAATATAAGACCATCTTTTACCATATGTAAGTCTGAGTAAAAATTTAAGTACTTTTTCATATTTATGGAATAAAGTAAAGAGAGAGAAAGAGGGGAAAAAACATCAAACTCAACCAAAGGGTAGGAGGATGATAACCTGTTATAGATATCCCAAAAAGTAGTTCATCTCATCATGAATCCATCTGTTATGGAATTGATACATCCAAGTAAAACCTGGGCATTAAAACAACACGAAATTGAGCCATTAAAGCAACATCTACACACACACAACATGAAAACTAAGCCATTCGTATGATTCATGTGGCACTCTATGAATGCATTGCATCTCATATAATAAGCTTCGAAGGACTACTTGAATGAAAAAGAAAATATAAGGACTCCAATTTAGTTTTAGGATCTAGTACATTTTCATGTACACTTTAACTAATAACTCAAATGAATACATGATAAAAAACATAAAATATTGTATTAAAATTGATAATTACAGGTAGGCATCATTTTGAAACACTGATAAACATTTACCGTAGAATAAAACATACTGATAAATCCATATAGCAGCATATAAAATATTGTAAAGAGAATGATAAATACAAGTTACTAGTTCGTATATTTATGCCATTTGTAATAAGTATGATACTATTAAGTGGCAAACATATTTAACATTGCAATAAACTAAAAATATGACAAATGCATATAGCATTGTGAAGAATTAAATGAAGAACCGATTTATCCATCTTTAAAAAACTAAAAAATAAGGATGTCCCAAATTGGACAATGATATATCTCTGGATTGTTTATCTGGAGATAGTGGGAGTGAATCATGTTTCTATTAATTAAGAATTTTCTTGTTCAGAAAATTGATAAATTTATTGTTAAAAACCATGTAGTTTTACATTTATGATGATGTGTCAAACTAATTTTTAGATCTAGAAGATTGGTGAAGTAAAATAACTAGTTTTCCTATGGTCATTAAGTGAGTAGCTTCGTCGTAGGATTTGCCGATGGTGCTCTAAGTGGATCAGAAAACTCAAGTTTGAGAAAAAGAAAAGAAATTTTAGGGTTCTTTGATTTTGGAGCAAGAGGATAGCTGTGAAGGGAAAATAAATGGCAAGACTAGGATTTAATCTAACTTCCTAAGTTGAGATTGGCAATGATAAAACAATGTTTAATTATTATTCTCTTCTTATTTATTTCAAACAACACTCCATTTAGAAACACTGATAATAATTGATGTCACTAAATTGTTTTCTTATAGTGTCACCTAAACATACCATTGATAAAGATATGCATGAATTCGTGTGATTCCTCTTAGACATTTTCTTAATGAAAGCTTTTGCAAACTTAACTATTCACTTCTGAAATGTTGCTTTTGTATGATATGGCAAAAAAGGAAGAAATGGTATCAGTTGATATGCACATAAAACTAGGTGAAGCATAGGAATATTGCCCAAGGAGTACTTTACGGAAAACTAGTGATAAATATGAAAAATGAATTTGACATGGTAAATATTCAAAAGCTTCCCTCTCCCTATGTCAAGAAACATTCTCGGTCTGTATGTTCTTGGCATGTGTAAGTAATGAAGGTAGGCTTTGAGAACGAATTCTTTGTTCTAAGAAGTGTGAAAGGTATTTTCTAATCGGATTCTTATACAAACATTTATTTTATCAAAATTTTGCTTATATATCTCTTTTATCTCGCATTCATATATTATATACCCAATTGTAAAGGTACAAAGTGCACATGAGATTCATCCTCAAATTGCATGTGCCCAATGTTCTAAAACAATCATAACCATATACCCTTTTGATTTAAAAAATTAGTTAGAATATGTATAATATAACGAATGAATGAGATTGTTTAGGGACCAAGGCATGGTGCATATGACATAAAATCTATGCAGTATAAATTGGAACAGATTTAGTCACACACGCATGCCTATTTTAATTTCATAAAATTGAATTATTTCTCAATATGCTTTCTTTGATATATCTTGTTTTTGAGTGGTGGATGTGGACAATCATATTGGATGTTGTGAAAAGTGAAAACCATAGATTTTATGAAATTAAACCTGCAAATAGTTCAACACTGAACTAAAAGTACACAAAATTTTGAAAAATTGTTTAAAATGAAAATTTTCACCTTTTCCCAAATTATACCAAGAGTAAATAGCAACAATGAAATCTGAAAAAAAATTAGTACATACCAAAATTACAAACACTATCAACAAAACAAATTTTGAAAAAGCAATATAAAGGAAAAAAAATCAAGATAAAGTAAAAGATGGTAACACATACCTATAGTCGTACTCGATCACTTTTTGAAAATTAGTTTTAACTATTGCACTTGGGGTAAAATTCTAGAGTAAAAGCAGGGTAATTTATTTGAACTTGTCAAGTGGTATTGCAAGAAACTACCATGAAATCTGACCGTTACAAGAAGTAATAGGAAAAAAATCAAGTTATACTGATATGCAAACACATTAATCAAATTGCTCTAGAAAATATATGTCAAATGCAATAATGAATACATACAAAGGACAATCTCCTTATTACAAGAACCAATTGTGGCTTTTTTATATCAAGTTGTTTGTGGAAGTTTCTTTTAAATTTCATAATTCACTTCTTCAGGTGCCAACACATTTTAATAATATATATAATCCTACAAGTAACCCATACCTGAACAATTTGGTCTTCCTTTAATGCTGATAAGCTAAGCAATATAGGAAATCTTCCAATAAACTCTGGAATGATACCATATGATAAAGATCTCCACTCTCAACCTATAGTTAAATTCCAAGTACAATAAAGTTTGTAAGATTCAAGAATCCATAATTATTAGAGAAGGGAAATCTGGGTATCAACGAACTACTAAGACGTACATTACATATTATCAAAGAATTTACCGATTTACAAACCAAAGAATAAATATGGAACATACCGATTCCAACAAGGATGAAGTCACTGCAATACTGGTTAATCCACTATCCCTCAAACTTGCATGTTGGGGAGCCCTAAAACCTATATAACAATCTTTCCATCTGTAGTGTAATAAAAAAGCAGAAACTTCTCAGTTTATGGGAGTAGGAAATTGATAAATACTAAGGCTGTTAGATAAATTCAGCTTTCTGATATCGTTTTCTCCAACCTAATTAACAAATTAACTTTCAATATTCTACATAAATTACCTCAAATCAAATTTTCGAAGAGAACCGTCAAAGAATTCTTCAGTGAATGGTAGTCTTAACTATTGACTGAACTCAAAATCAAATCATTTTGTTCTGTTTGCCAAAGACAAATTAAGGGCATTAGGGTCAACTGAATTGGATATTGCAGGCAAAATCAGAGGATGAACAAAATTTCATGGGAGATTTCATGCGTTTTTGGTATTTTGATTAGGTTTAAAATAATTCATCGAAGGATCTGGGATTATACGAGAAGTTAAAAAGAAAAGAAAGAAAGGAAGGCGGCTAAAGTAACCGCGAAATGAAAAAATGTCAACATTGAACGGCTTAGTTTGAACAGCGTTTAACATTCTAGTTTTTATTTGTCAAAGTACTTTTGTCAGCGATCAGGGAGGAAACGCTGACTTCTAATGCTGTCAAAACTACATTTTTTTGTAGTGGTTGTAATATTATGGGGAAAGCGTGCATTCTTATGATATTTCAACCTACTACCATTTTTGACTATCGTTGTTGCTTCTTACTTATGAGAGTAAAAACATAAATACCAATATTTTATGTAAGTCATGTCCTACTAGTGACCGAAAAAATTATGGAGCTTCTCAGTAAGATGCATTTTGTAACTCTGTGGAAAATAGAAAAAATTTCAAACTACATGGCAATGTAGATTATCTTTTACAACTTGAACCCTTTTCGGTTATTTTTCTCTCGTTGTTTCAAACACTCGTGTATTTGGTGAACTGGAGTGTTGATAATTAAGTATTCTAGGGCTTTCCGATTATATAATTCTTTAATTTAAGCAATTTTCTAAATTCAAGTCTACATGGTATCTTGAAAGGTTTTACATGTAGAATTAGAATTAAGGTAACATAAATATTAGTTAACATGATTGAGCTACTTGCGCAGCCTTTAAGCAACATTAGGTTAGCTTTAACAATTCTAAAACAAGAAGTATTGTTGATTCTAGAAAACTATAATAAGATTACCCAATGCTTAAGTATGTATCAAGACTGAACATGAAGGTCAATCTAATGGTTATATGGTTATAGGATTAACAGCAGAACATGAAGCATCTTGTAGAAGTTTAAAATCTATATCCAGAAATCCAATTCATGCAACTTTCAGAAAGTTATATCAAGAACTTTATAGCACATAACTTCATGAATATATTTATAATTGAAGATAATATTACAGAGTTATCATGACTAGCAGAAAATCAAAAGTAAACATCTTATAGAAAATCCAACAATTCATGGATTATGTTGTTCAAACATATATCATATATGTTCAATTTCAATTAACAACATTAATCAAAACTACCAGTAGTGTTCATAACACCAGGAGAATTATACGAATAAAATAGTCCTTCCAATTGTTAACGGTTAACAAAATTCTATTGGCAATTAAACAAATTCCCAACTCCAGTAAAATGTTTTCTTACATGATGTTATACATTAAAATCGAATACAGTAAGACTTTTAATCTCAACTAACGTTTTGCAATTAGCTTTGATACCATTGAAGGGTTTCAACAATAAATTTGCAGCAGAAATTAAATCAAAAACCATTCATCTGAAATCCTGAAACTAGGATCCAAGCGAAAAAACAGTAAATTGAGAAAGACATACCAATTGATTTGTGCAGAAATCCAAGCTGGAGATGAAGATCTAAAATTGCAGCGAATTGACAACATAACCCTAACTGGACAGCGTCTCTATGGTATCCACACAAACGCTGCTTATTCCACGAATGCTTATTATCAAGCTTCTGGTCGCCATCACCATGATTTTAAGCGAAGTCCGAGTCGGATTTGCATGTGGAAGTCGGAGCTCGAAGAAGCGGTCGGTGAGGAAGTGAAAGCGGTTCGAGTCGGATGGGATGAGGACGATGATGCGGTAGTTGATAATTTACGTAGGATTTAGGATTTGGGATTGCTGGTGAAATTTGAGGAGGAATTGGATTTCATAGATTTATTACTTTGCGTGAAGATAAGAAGAAAGGATGGGGGAAAAGTAGCAGCGTAATGAAATAATCCTCAAAATCAAGCGGGCTATTTCACACAGCGTTTGTGGTAATCATTTTTCATTTTCAACGCACTATTGTCAGCACTTATGTCAAAAACGCTGTCGATTATTGCTGAGAAAAGCCCATTTTGTTGTAGTGAGGGAAACAACGGTCATGTCCATTCGGAAGAGATATGATGAAAAGACATTGCCTTTTAAAATTTGAATTTTGAAATTTATGGCTAATAAGTCGACATACTTGCAGAGGATATGTCAACATATCCCTTTGTCTTTTGAAAAATCGCTTAATAAAAATAGTTTTGAAAATATTAATTTTGTAAAATATTTTGATAATTTGTACAAACATTTAAGCATAGTTTATACATATTTTGATCATATTAAAACTTAATCAAATTTTATAAACAATTTTGAATAATAGGATATTCAATATAATGTTAATGATATATATAATCAACATAGTTATAAAGTATTAAAGCATAAACCAAAATTCAATATATCTATAATCTTAAAAACATTAAAATAATATCTCTATAAGTATAAGCGATTTGAAAATCCTTTTGAGAAATATTTTGAAAAGATTATTTAAAAATAGAATATTTGAAAACCAAATTTGAAACAAAACTAGAGAAGGTAAGAGAGATTGGGAAAATACTATCAAGGTTTTAACATAAATTCTATGACTCTATAAGTTATCTGGAATATATTGGAATCTTGAATTCTCCAATACTCATGAGTCTTCATTGTTGAACTCTTGAAAATTTATATTGGCATCTTGAATCTACTCTTGATATCAACATCTTGATACTATACGGTCTTCTTAATCATTACCTGTTTAATATCTTTTACTATATATATGTATGTATGTATGTATATATATATGTATGTATCTTGATAAAACATTAATATCTATATTTTATATAATATCCTATAGTTGTTATCATTAAAACCAATGCCTAAGGTACTAACAATACCTAAAGTACTAACACTAGGGTCCCTCCCAAATTGGTCTAAACACCCATTCAGTTAGCTCCTTTGTGTTAGCCCTTACAGTTCTTAGAAAAGATCACTTATGGAAGCTCCTTTCTTTGATCTCGACTTATAGCTTTTTTCCATTCTTTATCTGTAAATCGAAAATCTACCCTTTGCTTTATCTCTATTTTATTGTATGAGATCTAAGGCTCTGATCACTTTAATGTGTAAATTCTACATGGTTACATATGATAAAAATTGATGTATGGTAAATTTACTTCAACCAATAGCATAGATTCATAGCCATATGTCAGGAGAATGGGATATGTCATGCTGCTGACCTTATTGATGTTCATATGCCTATGAACTAGGGATAACTCTTCTGTCCATTTTTCATTGGCCTTCACGAGCCTCTTTTTTAGCAGCATTTTATTATTCTATTTACCACATCAACATGCCCTCATGCCTATGGGTGAGCTATTGAAGAGAAACCCTTGATTATGTCATTCTTCTCACAAAGTTTGGAAAATTCTTTACTTACAAATTGTGTACTATTGTTAGAAATTATTTATGTAGGATCCCGATCTGGTGATGATATTTCTAACTACAAAGGTAACTATCATCTTTAAAGTTATAGTCATGAGTGGTTCAGCTTCCACCCATTTGGTAAAATAATTTGCTACTACAATTGCATACCTTACTCCTCCCTTGGATATCGGAAGTTGGCCAATCAGTCAATCCCCCGATGTCGAATGACAATGGGGGAAGCTCATGTGATGATAATTTTGGGATGCTAGCAAACTTATGATAGTAACCTTATCTTAGTATTTTCTTGGCTAGCTTTTCCCCTACTGAGTGGTCCCCACAGTGCCTCTCATGTACTTCTCTCATGACTCCAGTTCCTTCCTCTTTGTTAACACATCTTAGGTAGGGGGTCGAGATCATATTTTGTTCCATCAAAAATATAAAATAAGGAGCTTGGTATCTAATTTTTCTTATCGTGTTTTTGTCTGGTAGTAGATTCGTTCCAACAAAAAAGGCTTGATGGGGGTCATCAAAGATTCCACTTCTTCTTATTGTATGGCTGACGTGGATTGGTCATCTTGAACCTTATCTATTCCATCATGATTTTACGCATTTGGACACCTTTCTCGTTAAGCACATGTTAGCACTAAGACCTGATTTATTTTGGAAATACTTGGTTCGGCTAAGTATCCTATAGGAACTACCTTCATTTCTTGTTCAGCTTTTGTACTTGTTAGCTTGGCTAAAGAGTCTAATGAGGAGTTTTCCTCCCTAGAAATCTGATTTATATCAAACTGTTCACTGGGCCTGTAGTTCCTTGGACATTTCTACATAATGGGCTAGAATTGGTTCTTTGTTTCATAATTTACCTATACTTGGTTTACGACTAGTTGTGAATCTCTGTGAACTGTAATATAGGTTAATTTCATTACCTATGCCATTTTGAGCACATCAATGACTGTTTTGTATTCTGCAACATTGTTCTTGGCCTTGAATTCAAGTTGGACTACATCTTATAGTTTCTGTCGATACGGTGTGACAAGTACATATTAAATACGTGCCCCTTGATAATTTAATATTCCGTCGATATAGAGTTGCAACAACTATGAGGACTCTTTCGCTTCTTCACTTTATGCATCATTGGTGTTGTGCATTCTACTATAAAATCGACTAAGGCTTGGCTTTTAATCACATTTTGTGCACGGTAGGATATGTCATACTGGCTAAGCTTGATGCCCTACTTTAATAGACGGTTGGATGTTTCTAGCTTCTACAATATTTGTTTTAGTGGCTTATTTGTTAGCAACTTGATGGGTGTGCTTGGAAATATGGCTGCAGCTTCTTGGTTATAAGCGGTAATTTTTAAACTAGCTTCTCTAATATGGAGTAGTTTAGTTCTGCTCCTAAATATTGTTTACTGTTGAAATATATTGGCCTTTGCACCCTCTCCTCCTCTCGTATGATTGTTGTGCTCATAGCTTGATAAATTATGGCTAAGTGCATAAATAAATTCTCACTTAGGACTGCTTTGAGAGTATAGGTGGATTGGTTAAGTGATTCTTTATTACTTCGAATGCCGCTATACATTCCTCAATCCATTCAAAGCTTCTTCCATTCTTTTCTTCATCGAATAATGGAATGCATTTATCTGTGGCTTTATAAATAAATCCGCTTAAGGCTGCTGCTTTCCCATTCAGGCTCACGACATATTCGAGCTTTTTTGGGATTTTCGTTTTCTTGATGCTGTTGAATTTTTTGGGATTGGTCTCTATTCCTCCTGCACTCACAATTTATCCTAGGAACTTGCTTGACTGAATTGTGAAGGTACATTTTAAGGGGTACATCTTTATTCCATGGTCCCTTAATGTTCCAAAAGCCTTTTCCAAATATTTCACATGGTTTGAAGCTGACATGGATGTTATAAGCATATCATTCACATAAACTGTAACGACCGTGATTTTTTATTACGGTAGGAGAAAATATTTTTTTTGTAGAAATTTTTATTAAAGTAAAAATTTGAAATAATAATAATAATAAATATATGCACACATGATATGTGCAGGCTTTCCACGCATGCCTGATGAAAAATGCATACTGCATTTGGATAAGAGCAGCTTCAATTTATAAATAATAATGTATGCCTTGCATTTATTCCATAGACTAAGTGTGAAGACATATTCACCTCGCTGTCATCTATTCATATAGAAAACTTGTTCACATTCTAGTGATAAATCAATGGCTTAAACAACAATGTGCAACTGTCACTAGCCATCAAGTAGCCGTGTACCATATTGCAAAGGCACGTTTGCATTTAATGAAATGGTACAAAACACTTCACTTATTTCTCTTTGACTTATACCAATTGAATTGAAGAAAGAAAATAATATTTTTCTCTGCATCATCTTTTTCGTTCATTTCAGAACTTCGAGCATTAATGGCAGCTTGATTATGCTCTCTTTCAAATCTAAGTTGTTTACTGGGTGGAAAGCAAATATTAGTGAGTTCAAAAACTCACACCTCTAATTTATTCCTCTATTTTGTTGTTATTTCATCGTGCGTGCGTGAAAATGTATTATCCAGGCTTTTTTTTACATGTGTGCATATATTTGATTCCCAGACCATTTTCAGTTAGTAAGTTGTGGCCAGGTTTGCATTGCACTAGACTTCTAGTTCAGGAACTTCATCTTTTGGGCAAGAATGTTTTTGGAAACTTTGTGTTATGTGTTGCATGAAAGTGGAGTCAAACCAAATCATTTCGTAAGTACGTATAAAATGTTGCCTAGCCATTATTTAGTTTTCTTTTACTTCGTTTGTGTAATATTGCATAGTATGGAAACAAAGTCCACGCCTATGCAGTTTTTATTTTTAAATATGCACATATTTTTGTGTGTGCACATGTGGTAGCACAATTTAGAACGTGACTATACATTAACATTTCCAGGTGTTACGTGCATGCGTGATAGCTTAACCTGTTATTTAATTTTGTCAATTTCCTTTTGTAAAAGTTTTAGAACGTTGCAGGGCACAAATAAGTAATTTTTAAAGTTTCCTTTCACAAGCAAAAATGAGTTCCAGATCTTGCACGCATAGTTGAAGTCCAGGCATCATATTTGTCAATTTGAGTATGGGTGAAGTTATGATTTTTATTTCCAAGCATGCGTGAAATTTTAGAACACGTGTCACTCTTTTTTTTCTTTTTCTTTTTCTTTTCTTTCAAACTTCATACTTGCGTGAAAGTTGCTTAGCACTAGGGTGAGTTCAGGTTACCTTAAATCTATATCCAGGTCACTTTGCTTTTATCATTTGCATGGAAAAATAATGTACACAGACCATAATTTCCATTGCATACACTTAAAAACTTTGTACAGGTCACAAAGTTGATTTATTTATTGCATGTGAGATTTTCCAAGTCCAGGCCCCTTTTATTTATTTTTCTTTCGCGTGCAAAAATATTTGTCCCAGGCTACATCTTTGCTTTGTGTATATTTACAAATGCACTTACAAAATTGGGTTCCCACATTATGCCAAAGCTTGCGTGAATATATTTACGAGCACATAAGCATTGCATTATAAATAGCATAGAGAACATTTTTCCAGGTCGACAAGGCATGTCTTCGTCCATTTCATATTGCATGCGCGGCATGCTATGTGCGTGTGGACTTGCTTTCCCTGAAGGTTTTAAGTGTAAATGCCCATATGTGTTGTTCAGGTCAGCGTATAATTCTAGCGTGCATGTTTTGTTTTCTGACATTATCATTTTTTTGTGCATGCCATTTTTCTCTGCCGTATGCATGTTTTGCAGAGTGCTAATCAGTCCACTGTTTAATTATGTTGAACCGGTGTTACGTTTGAAAACGTATTTTGTTGCCGTTATTTTTGTAACGGAATTTGTGTGCCGGTACTATATTTTTGAAGCGTGTCTGTTTGGATGACATTTTGAAAAAAAAAATTACTGTTGTTTGACTTCAGTAACCATCAATTTTAAAGTGAATTTTTAAGCGGTTATCCCGCAACGCTGATTTGATATCCGTTTTTACGGTGTTTTGTGAAGCGCAATTTGCTAGTCGAGATTGCTACAGATGTTGCTGTTTTAATCACGTGTTTTAAAAATCGTTTTAAAATAAAATTGTTTTCAAAATTTTTTATAGTTTGCGCTTTCAAAAGAACGAGGAAGCGATTTAAACGCTTCAGCAAAATTGAGGGCTATGAACCCTCACTTTTACTGATTCGCTTAATTCCGCACTTGTCCGTTTGAGAACGTAAAATGTTATATATTTATTTAAAATACACAATTTTGCACTTTCAAGGAAACGATGAAGAGATTTAAACGATTTAGCAAAAGTGCGGAGTATGGAACCACATTTTTACTATTTCGGTTAATTCCGGACTCGTTAATTGAAACATTTGCTGTTTAATGATTCTGATGATTTTGTTGGGCTTTCGAGCCACTCTGCTGGACCTTCGGGTCATCTGATGGACCTTCGGGTCAATTACCAGTACTAGACCTTCGGGTCACTCTGCGGACCTTCGGGTCATCTAATGGGCGCCAAAAAAATTATAGTACTTGGTAGGCTTCGGCCATCTGAGATGCACGTGCGGCGTAACTAAAACTCGCCATCTGCTGGGATCGATCCACTTTTATGATGATTTTTTTTTTTTAGTTATCTTATATTGATTTCTACATTTAGCGACTATTGATTTTCTAGTTATCTGTTTTGATTTCTAGAGTTTATGAATCGCTGCTTTGAATTCGGTTATGAATTTGAAAGTTGAGTGTGAGTATAATCTCATCTGAGATTATAAATTTGCGTATTGCTGTTTTAAATTCAATTGTGAATTTGAAAACTGATTTTGATGAAATTTAAATTGAAATTTCTTCATTTAAACTATATTGATTATTTATGCTGTATAGTCTCATTCGAGACTATAATTATTTGTTAAGTGTTGTTTATCATACACTTATTTCTGAGAATAAATTAGACTGATCCGTTTATTATTTTCTTTTAAATAATACTCGGGTCAGACCGAATTATTTCAGGGTGATCTCTATCTTTGATTCTGTAGCAGCTTCAGCTTTTGGGATTCGCATCATCTTTTATCTAGCCCTCGAGGAGTACTTTTGGATATTTGATTCTCGTCTTATGTATGTTGATGTATATGTTTATGTACATTTGGTTCGTGTGAACTATCGATCGTTGTAACATATATTCCAGACTTGTCTTCCGCTATATATCTGATATTTCTGTTCTGTTGTGGTTGTACTTACCTATGTTATTGTTATTATGAGTTGTTCTGCATTTTTATTTAGCCACTGTAGTTTCGTTTTAGATTTGGATTGAATTTATATCTTTGAGAGTAATATACAGCTTCTATCGATGTAACCAATGCTCGTCTAAAGCATACCTTACGGATGGTCGCTCCTAACAAGTCTTATTCTTCGCAATAGCAGACGTTATTCCTTATAATAACCTTTGTTATTGTGGGCATAGAGGTGAGACGTCACATAAACTTTGACATTCTTCCAAATCTTATCTGGGAACATCATATTAACTAGCCTTTGATATGTTGCCTTAGCATTCCTCGTGCCAAATAGCACACCTTGTAGTAATATAGTTCCTAATTAGTGATGAAACTTGTGTGTTCCTGATCTATCTCAAACGTAGATATATGATTGTAACTTGAATAGCATCCATGAACGTCAGTAGTTCATGTCCGCTGGATACATCGACTAGGAGATAAATCCTGGCAAAGGGAAGCTATCATTGGGGCAAGCATATTAAGATTCACGAATTCTATGCAGATTCTGCACTCGCTATTTGATTTTCTTATCAAAACTAGATTTGCTACCATTTTGGACAATAAACTACTCGAATGAAGCACTTTTCCTTTAACTTTTTAACTTCTTGATGGAGAACATTATATTTTCCCAATCTAAGGTGCACCATTTTTGTCTTATGAAGTGTGCATCCAGGTTTATATTGAGAGCATGGTAGATTATGGCTGGATTAATTCGTATCATTTCCGAGTGAGTCCAAGCAAAAATGTCAAATGATCTCTTTAAAAGGTTAATTTATTCTACATGAAATTCGCTGCTTATAACTTTTCCAATTTTCTCGATTTTGGTAGGGTCTGCAAGGTTTGTTTAACATCTTCCAGGTAATACACTGGTTCTAGATCTTTTTCTTTCATTCCCAACCGTGGATCTATTTATATTCTATCTCATGTGGCTTTGATGAAGCTGCACTTTCCTAATCTTAGGAGGCATCAAACAAGTATTGCGCAAATGCTGAATTATATTCATCCGTTACTACCTTGTGTAGATAATCTCTGTTTTCATTTCTCATAGATATTGTGACTGTAGATTGACCTATTTCAATATCTGCCTTGGAACCTTGTTCTTGTGCTCTTTTAACTGGCTTATTAATTACATTTTCATTTTTATACAAATCAGCAATGATAATAGTATAATTTTGAACATTTTTATTGCTACGATTTAAAGCTACTTACACAATTCCATAGCTTAATATTTCTCTCCTCTCACACTAGCCACTCTAGCTAGGGTATGAAACTTCATAAGTATGTCTTCCTGAGGAATAATTACTCCAAGCTCTATCAACGTGGGTCTTCCCAAGAAAGCATTGTATAGGGATTGTTGATCTATAATCTAAAAACTTGCATAGAAGGATTTGTGCAATGATGTTATCCCTACAGTAACGAGGAGTCAAGCTATACCCAATGGAATAGTCATTGTATTATTGAAGCCATATATTGATTCTACATTAACAAGGAGTCGAGCCATACCCATCTTGTCGTATGCAGCTTTGAATATAACATTCATAGAACTTCCTAAATCAAGAAAAACCTCCTCCATAATACAATTGGAGATTTGTATAGTTATCACTATGAGGTTCAGATGTGGGAAAGTGGCCCCTGTTGTGTCCGACAAAGTGAACGTGATGTTTGGGGTAGGTTTCTGTTTGATACGACAAATCTTTATGCCTAGTGCGGGCTTCCTAGATGCATCTCTCCTATGCTTTCTTGCTTTTGCTTGCAAGATGGCATCCCCTACAGATAGAAGCAATGAGGGATTTTGGGTTCCCTAGCAGGTCTTCATGAGGATCTGGTGACTAATTCTGTGTTAGAGTAACCTCATTATCTTTCTGGAAAGTGCCAAAGTATCCCTTTTGTACTAATATTTCGGTTTCATTCTTAACTTGGTGGCAATTATCACTATGGTGGTCGTTCACTCTATGAAATCTGCATGAAGCGCCGCCCTTATTTTGTTTGGGCTTTTTTCCTTTATTTTGGACATTGTATGCTTACTACTAGTCATTTCATTAATTTGCCATGGAGTATGGATCAATGGGGTTTTGTTATATATTTGAACTCTCAATGTCTCTTTGTAGGAGGCTTGTTATAATTGTCTGCACCGTTTCCCTTCAGTTTGAACTAGAACAGTTCATTCCATGGTTATTTCTTTAGTTGCTCTTACTTCCTCGGTATGTATATTCCCACTAGCCCTTCCATGGGAGGCCTTCATACTTCTACAATACTTTCTACTATTATTGTCCAACATTTCTATGTTCCTTTTAAACCCCTAATGAGCTGCTGTAAGGAATGCCTCCTCACCAGTCACTCCTATTTCATTGCAATCAATTTAAAGCACTTGATGTGACTATGTAAGCTTTCATTATCCATTTGCTGGATGCAGGACAATGTGTTGGGGCCCAATGAGACTTCACTTCCAACATTGAATTGTCTATGAAAATATGCTAATAGTTGTGCCCAAGAATGGATTTCTCCTGGTTGGTACCTTCTAAACCATCTAAAGGCCGGCCCAATGAGGGATATTGGGCATACCTTTAGCAGGCTAATTTCCCCACTTTTGATATATCGATATGTATTCAAATGAGGATAGATGGTCATCCGAATTCAATGATATATTGTACTTTTCAATATATTAGGGCTATAAAGCTATCATGAAAATCTGATTTGATAATTTCCTCACCGAATGGAGAAGAGCACTACTCCCTCCTTCCTTCTTTATTATTCTTTTCACACAGCTTGGCCAATTGCTCTATACGGGCTTTGTATTCCATGTCTCCTCATCCTTAGCACTGACTCGTGATGAGCCATCTCTGAAGACCGAAGTACCCTTATCTCCATCTTGTGCAACATAGTTGCTATGCTTTTCCAATGGTAAGGGGTTAATATTGTCTAGCTTATTTATTATATTAGGGTTGATCTGATCTTTGTTTTTAGCCCATGGTCCCAAGCTTAATAATCCAACCTCAACATTTTCATTAATGAGATTGCCATATTTGTTCGCTATATGCGTATGTTGCATAGCAGGAGAATGCTGACGATGAGCTATGGAGCTATGGGAGTTAGTTGGCTTTGATGGAGGATTTTTGGACACTAACTATTCAATCCCTATCATCCTATCAATGATTAGGGTTACATATGCATTGAAGGCCTCGAGTATAGAGTTAGCTGTTATTTTCTGTGGTGGGCACATAGGTTTAGAAGAGAAGGTGAATGGCATGCTACCAGTTTTTACAATAAAGTGGTCAACTTCTTGTTAGGGAGTGGTAGAGGAATTTTTAGGTTGCAATACTTTGAATTGTGGAAATCAAAGATATGGATCTTTGAAGTAAGTTTGCTAAGGGCTTAGTTATCCTTTTAGTGGCAAAATGTTAGTGAGATTTTTCATCTCATGACACCAATTAGATTAAGAAGCGATTATGGTGCTAGATGCTTCCGTAATTGGGAAACAAACAATTTAATAGATATTAAATTTTCGTTAAAAACATAGTAATTATTTTGATTAATGCTCACATAATTCAGTAGATGCACTTTAACTATTTGTTAAGATGTTAGTTTCAACTTAACAGTCAAACCAAGTAAAATTTAAGCAAAATCAGGTACTCAAAACAAGGAAATAAAATGCAGGAAAAGTAAGGGATATAAGGCTTTATGTGGTTTGGATGTTAAGAAATCTAATGTCCATGGGCCGGTGTTTTTTTCTTATAATCTTCTTAGCATAAGCTTTTTAATGACGGGAAGAGCATAAGTATATTTAGTATGATATTAGGCAACCTACAAAAGTCACTTTCTCTACTACAGTTTCCTTTATTTATTGTAGTATCATGATATGTCTGGCCTTTTAATGGGCTATGCAGTTCAATCTTAAAGTTGTCCATTGTGTGTCTAAGTTGCGTTGATCTATTGTCGGTGTAGTTTATTTCGCTGGGGCATGTTAAACTTTCCTTAACTCTCGCCTTGCTCTTTCGTTTGAGTTTATAGCCTATGTGATCTCATGCGGATGCTTTCCTTGGGCATTGAATTACTGAATCTTTAAACTTACGTAATTTACTTTTAATGTCTAAGTGGCCTACGTAGCTTGTCTTTGGTTTTGGTCTGCCTGCAAACTTATTCTACATGGTTTAATGCTAATAAATATTATAAAAGAATAAAATGTATGCAACGAGTATATTTCCATTTATATGTTTAATTCCCTTATACAAGTCCAAATATTATCACCTTAATCGCTAAAACCAGATATCTTGCCATATACTTCAAAAATCTTATTTTTGTACATTCATTCACTGAATCAATAATTTAATATTATTTAAGCGATGAATTATTATTCTATTATTTGGAATTATCACTAGGATTAGACCAAAAACCATATTATAAAAGTATAATTGCATTATGTATAAAATAGATTGATTCCAATCATCTGGAATAGATTAAAGTCTATGATTTGACAAGAATTCACTAATTTTCTTTAATATAGGAGATGAAATCGAAACATCGTTAACCTAAATCATGATTTGTGTATACGATCGCCTTTGTCTTAATCGAATATATTATCTGTATGATTTACTAAAGAAATGAGAGTGGTAAGAAGGATTTAGTTTCACAATAGGAATAGGGAAATGGGGAAGAAGAAGAAGAATCTGAAAAATGAAGAAAGAAATGTATGTTCTCTTAGTTTTAAATCTAATTAGGAAGCGTCTATTCAAATTCTCTGAGCCTTAGACCCATTTCATCCCTCTTTAAACTCATTTCAAAATTCAATTTTATGTCCTTCACATTTATCCTATTTTGGCATCCTTTTAGTCGAAATTGTTTACAAAAAATATGATCTTTGCAATGGTAAAACTCTCGTTGTCTTATTCTATCATTTGTAAAATTACTATTTGACCTTTATGTAGTAAAATTATCAATATACACTTCATACATAATTATCGAAATTTATGGGGTATTATAGTGTGTATTTGGATAAAACATTTTTGTTGCACTAAAGGAAACAAATGAAGGGAATGGTGTATGTTTCCAGGAGAAAGTTTTTGTTCGGTTGAAGGCTAGAACAAGATTGAAGAATAATTCAAGTTCAAGCAAAGTTGTTGTTATCAGTTGTTTGAGTAAAGTGACATTTCAATAAATCTTGACTATAAAGTGATAAAGAAATGAATAAGGAAGTTTGCAAAACATCGAGTGCTATAGTTGAAATACTCAAGATAGAGCTAAAATTCAGCAAGACAAATCTGTCGGTACCGATCCGTACCGAACGATCCAAGAAGTGTGGGGATCCACTCTACTTTATGCCAGTACCAAGGCTCGAAGTTGAAAGCAAAGGAATTTCATAAAGTGACATGGATTGGTATCGACCCATATGGTTTAGTACTAGGCCATAGTATTTTCAAGACATTGGATAAGTAATGCTAGAAGATTTGTACTGTGGTAAGGAGGAGACAAAAATGGAATCAAAGGCATGGGTCCATACCGTTCCATATCTATCAATACCAAACCATGTTGATAATCAGATATCGTCTTATTTGACATGAGCTTCATGTTGGACCTTCGGACCTTATGATACTTGCTCATTCAAAAGAGATCAAACAATTTTCATTATCAAATTCATCTATAAATAGAAGGCTAACATCAAATAGAAATGGACTTCTGTATTCTATTTTGGATTTACAAGGAGACTCTACCAATTTTGAAGCTAAACTTTCTTTTAGATTGAAACTACTATAAAACTTCGATGTAATTCATTAACTGATTTGAAATAACATTAATATCGGGCGTAGGCTTAAGATTTAAGCTGAAGCACTTTAAATTTTTACGTGTTCTTGTCTTTTTCTCTAATTCTTACTTGTTTGATTTTCATTTTTTTTGTTTATAGTGTTTACCCATTTCATGTGCTAAAATCTTTGATGCTTTCACATAGAGCGAGCCTCTCGCGCATAGATACATTGTTATTTTAATTTGAAGAAAGTATACTATCATATCTAAGAAGATAATTGCTCCAATGAAAGGGAAGGATAAAGCTTCTACTAAATCTAAAGATATAACTGAAGAAAAGAAATGAAGGATCTCAACATGGAGATGAAGCAAATCAAACGGCTAGTGTAAAAACTTCGAGTGCTCTAGAATGATTTCACTAGAGAAAGAAGAAATTAGACATCATACAACTAATTGAGACCGTTTGTCAAGCTAAACAATCGAGGACATCCGTGATGATTGCCATCCATTGGGACAAGGTAGTGAAGAGTACATAACCGATACGATTGAAAGACTGATGAGTCAGAATCAATAGGGAAGAGATAAGAAGTGCGGTTCATTGATGAGTATGGCCCTCTTCACTAAAGTGATACTTGAAGTCCGAAATCCGAAGAAGTTTTTGATGTTGACCATGTTGAGCTATAATAGCATAACTGATCTGAGACAACATATGTTGAAGTATAGATGACACATGGATAGTGCCCATGCAATAGACGCCATGAGATGTAGGCATTTTCCTATACTTTTTGAGGGAATAGCAATGATGCACTTCACTAGGGTCGACCCCAAGTCTATATCGTCAATTGATCAATTAGCGAAGCGAATTATGGAGTAGTTTTAAGCTCACACTGTTCAGCAGTACAATGCCATGTCATTATCTAATGTGCATTAGAGGCCCGTAGAGACTTGAAAAGTTTTTTAAAGAAATTCAACACTACGATAACGGAGCTAAGCAATCCCAAGGAGGAGATTGTGCCGATGGTGCTAATGAATGGGGTTCGTCCGTAGACAGACTTTGGAAGATGGCTCAAAAGAAAAGACCACCTACCTTGAAAGAATTTTATCATAAAGCATCTCAGTATCTGCACTTGGAAGAGACAGATATGGAAGTAGGATTGGCTGCTGGCAGTCAGGAAGTACCGGGCAGTGTGATTTAGAGCAATGTAACTGTCAAGAAAAGTGATGATGGTGACGGACACATTATAATGAATGTTGGTAATAATAATAAAAATGAAATAATTAGAACGCTGGTGCCAAAAGGAAAGACACCAAGAAGCACTCAGGTTCACGCGCCCTAGAGATTATATGGAATTGACAAATTCCATTAAAAACATTTAACTTGCTACACAAGGAATGAAGCATCACAAGAAGCCGCCTCTTGGTGAGGCATCTAAGATGGAAAGGCACTCTGGTGAGTATTATCGCTTCTATGAGACTCATGGGCACAATACGAAGGAATGCAGGCATCTAGGGATTGAATTGAGTACTAGAATCATATGAAAATGCTGCAGCAATACGTCTGAATCCCTAAAGGGCAACCTTCTAAAGCGAATTCGGATGGATCAAGTAAAGAAGCACCGAGATAGCCAGCATAGGGGATAATTATTAATATTATATTTAGAGGTCCGTGTCTTTTAGAAGGAAGTTGGAATGAAATGGAGCATTATGGAAGTTCCTTATGGCATGCACCCTAAAAGTCGTGTTTTGCTATATAAGAGGGAACTCGAACGACAAAAGAGAATAGATGATGACATTGTGGTTAGAAACCAAGAAGATGATGGAGTTGAAGCACTGATGCATAAACCAATGGTGACTACGGTTGCGATTAGGCTGATGATTGTGCACAGAGTCCTTGTTGATTGTGGAAGATTTTGAATATCATTTTCAAGAAGACCTTTGATAAGATAAGATTGAGCAAGAAACATCTACTGCCCTATAAGTCCCATATCCAAGGATTTACCGGAGAGGCCCACGATCCTATCGGCTGCACCGAGTTGTCTGTTATGTTGGAAGAAGGAGGCCACAAGGCGATGTGATTATAGAATTTGTTGTAGTTGATGGATTTTTAACCTACAATGCTTTCTTAAGACGACCGACCCATGTTAATTTTCAAATCATGGTCGTCGCATAATGCTTGTTGATAAAGTTTCCTATAGAGAATAGAGTGGAAGCGATTCAAGGTGCATAGGCACAGGTCGAGAGTGTAATGTATCTAAGCTTAGAAAGATGAAGCAACGAGAGAAGAGAAAGAATGCAGAGAAGCCTCTTTGTATCATGTCAGCAGAAACATAGCAACTAATGCCCAAGCATTGTCTTTGGTCCAACAGAAAATTCTATAAATCGATGGACCAACGAAAAAAGCCAAAGGATGTGAGGGCGGCTCGGATGGAGCTTAGGATTGATATCAATATTGATGACGACGATCCTACGAAGGTTCTTAAGGCCTGGCCTTAACTAGGCATGAAGATGAGAAAGGAGATGGTAGAATTTCTCTATGCAAAAACAGGCATATTTGCAAGGACACATTCTAATATATATGGGATATCGCCTGAAGTTCTGTGTCATGCATTGATTCTGAACCCTAATTACCCACATGTGAACATAAACAATGCAAAATGGAAACATAATAATCCATTGTGTTGAAAGAAGAAGTGGATAAGATGATGGCAAACAGATTCATTTGCGATGTATTATACCTAGAGTAGGTATCAAATCTTGCGTTGGTCAAGAAAGCAGATGTGAAATGACAAATAAGTGTTAATTATTGTAACTTGAGTAAGGCGCGCTCAAAAAATGCTTTTCCTTGCCACGAATCGACAAACTAGTTGATGGAACTACCAAACATGAGCTTATATTCTTCATGGATGCATACTATGGCTACAACCAAATCATGATGCATGTCTTAGATCAAGAGCATAAAAGTTTTATTATAGATTGGATGTTCTATTGTTGCAGGGTTATGTCGTTCAATCTGAAGAATATTGATGCTACTTACCAATGCTTTCTTAATAGAATGTTTAAAGAACATATCAGATGAACAATGGAAGTCTATATGGACGATATGCTCATAAAGTCACAGCGGTCAATGAATCTCATAGGCAACCTTTCATTAATGTTTGATGTGCACAAAAGTATGAAGTGAAGCTAAATCCATCGAAGTGTTCTAATGGAGTTGCATCGAGAAAGTTTTTCGTTTTCATTGAAAATTCAAGGAGCATTGAAGCACCTGTAGCAGCTTGAAGCATTGAAATTGGTTATTGCCTCGAAGATGAGGAAGGAGATGTAGAGATTGAACGTCAAAGGTGCCGCATTGAGTCGATTTATCTCAAAGGATATGAACAAATGTATACCATAATTTAATGCCCTTGAGAAAGAAAAAGGAAAGTTCCAATGGATGAGCGAATGTGAAGCTGCATTTCAAAATTTATTAGAGCATATGAGAAAACCACTGATAATATCCAAGCCTTTAGAAGGAGAAGATCTGCACGTCTATATAGTATAATCGACTCACACACTTAGCACGGCCTTGGTACATGAGGAGTGCAAGATCCAATGATTGGTTTACAACATCAGCAAACGATTCTCTGAAGGGGTAACGCATTAACTAAAGCTAGAGAAATTGGAAAGCAATACTATTTGTTGATCATATCGAAGTAGTTGAGGCTATACTTCCAGATTCATCCGATAAAAGTGCTGACCGATTGATAAGTTAAAGATACTTCAGGGAGATTGATAAAGTGGAACAATGAGTTAAGACAGTGTGATATAACTTACCATCTTAGAATGGCGATCCAAGGATAGGCATTGGTAGTTTTCATTAATGAATTCACCATCCGAGATGATGAAATGGAAGAAGAATGTGTTCGACTTTCTCAATGGAAGTTGTATGTTGATGAAGCCTCCAATGAAAAAGTTTTCGAGGCAGGAATAATTCTCATAACTCTAGAAGGACAGAGGATATGCTATGCTTTGAAGCTAGACTTCCAAGCGACAAATAATGAAACTGAATATGAAGCATTGATAGTGGGACTCAAGATAGAAAAGAAGTTATGGGTCAAGACACAACATATGTCTTTGGTGACTCCTAATTGGTGGTTTGTCAAGTTAAGAAGGAATTTCAGTCTCAGGGTGCAAGACTCACACCTTGACTGTTAAAACTGTCAGAACTGCTGGGCGATGTTGAGCGTCACATGATATCGCACATCTCAATAGAGGATAACATGAATATTAATTCATTAGCCAAATTTGTAACGACCCAGAATTTTATTTAATTAAAATTTGAATATTTAATTAATTTTAAATATTAATAAGTGAAATTTATAAGTCAAATAAATTTAATTTGAATTACTGGATTTAATTGAATAATTAAATCGATAATTTAATATGTTAAATTATGGAAATAATTGAAGATTGAGTTAAATATGATTGAAAATAATTTGTAAAATTTTAATTTATCATATTGAAGTTAGAACGATATTTTAGAACTTTTAAAATCGAATTAAAAGTTTATTTGTGAAAATTGAATATTTTAATATTAAAATCGACTAGTGAAAATAGTCAATTTTTGAACAGTCTCAGAATTGAACGAAACCAGTTCCATTGGATCCGTAATAGTTAGTTATTACCGGATTCCAAATTTCGTGTCAATTGGAGTTATCGTTTGATCGTGGCAGCTCGAAACGCATCGATTTATTTTTAATTTTAATTTGGCGAGTTAAAATAGCCATTTTTCAAAAAGTCTCGGATTTCGACGAAACCAGTTTCATCGGATCCGTAATGTGATATTATTGTAAGGTTTCAAATTTCGTGTCAATTGGATTTACCGTTTGTCCGGTACAAATTAAAACGCCTAGAAATCGATTTAAATCGGTTTAATTCAAATTGAACGTTTATAGCCATAACTCGCACAGATGTCCGAATTAGCATTCGAAACCTGTTCCATTGTGTCCGGAACGCGGGGTAAACCCTAGAAACGCTGGTTACGGCGCGTAAATCGGAGTTCGGAATTTCCGGATGAATAGTGTTCGAAAATTTCCTATAAATAGCCCATTATTCTCAAGAAAAAAATAAAAAATAAAAATCTAAACCCTAATTTTTATTCAGGCCGCCACCAACAAAACCGAAGGCCGAAATCATCCCTCCTTCCTCCTCCTTTTTCTCGAAATCCATTCACTTTTAACAAGAATTATCAACTACAAAAAGGTAGAGCACATCGAGTACTCCACATCCAACGGCTATGATCAGAATCGGAGCCACGGATTGTCGACAAATTGAGGTAGAAGGGCCGAAACTCGAGCGCGGTTTTCTGGGCTATGGTGCGACCGAGCTCAGTGATATTCAGGGCGTGGGTGGCTTTGGTGATGGGCGTTCGAACGAGGGTAGTGTGATGGAGTTTAGTCGCTCGAAGAGGTTGCAACATTAAACCCTAAATTTGCGTATGGGTTTATACGTTCGGCTTCTTCCTGTAAGTGCGTTAGGGAAGAAGCAACAATACACGGCCCTGATGCATTCAGTTTGATCCAACGGCTAATGTTAGTGTATGTTAAAAATTTATAAAATTATGTTGTAAATTTAAGTTATAAAATTCGTATAACTTCAAATAATCATAACCTTTTCATACGAGGTCGAAAACGCGCGAAACCAGTTGCGTTGGAATCGTATGGACGAGCACTACGCGATGAAATTGGATTGGAGTCGTTTGGAGTTAGTGAGAATTTTGGGTAAAATTAAACGTCCGTTTAATTTTATTCGAAATAAATCGCTAAAACAAAATTGAAATCAAGGTGAGAACTTCTCACTCAATCGAATCAGTTTCGATTTTATTTTTAATAGTTAGATTTAAAATATTTGAATGCATGTTTGAATGATGATTGATATCTATTGATTGTTAAAATAGACAATATACGCCGTTAGTAAGCGGATGTTATTTATTAAAAACATCTACCGCGAATATTTCATAAACAGTGAAATTGGTATTATATATAATAGCAATATATATATATATTGGCATATGTATATATTGGAGTTATTGATTTCCCGCATTTTTTGTTTAGCGGATGAGACCCTATTGCGCCGTCTATTAAGCGGATAATATTTAAATCCCATATACCGCGATAATTTCATACTGGAGCGAAACTGGTATTGTGCTAATGTTTGTGGATGTAGGAAAACAGGTTGGAGGGATCCAACTGGATTCCTCAACAGTATTTATTTGATTTCAGATATTTTCATATTTGATGGATTATCATATCGATATATGATATCGTTGTTGTTGTGATTGGCTATTTGGTATGTAGCATCATTGGACCAAACTTGGAATTTTAAAATGATTTATAAAGTGATTTTTGAAAATATACTATATGTTTGGAATTTGATCTATTTTAAATAAATAAACATTATAATTTTTAAAGTTATAAAAATTATGATTTTTGAGAAAAATAGTTAAAAACTGATTTTTTTGAGAATGTGATGCTAATGATTTTATAAAATAGTTTAATCGGGATTTTAGAATTCATTGTGAAAAGTTTAAATATAGGATTTATAAAATTTAATTATTTTATGAATAAAAATGGTGAAATTATAAAGGAATTTGAAGACGTTTTAAAAGAATAATATAAATTGATTTATATTAAGAGATTTATAAATGGATATTTATAAATTGAAATATTGACATTTTAAAACAAGTTTTTATAAGTGTTTGAATGAAGTGAAAATGAATTTTGTAAGTGAATGGAATTTATAAAATTATAAATGGTGAAGTCATAAATGAAATTTATAAATAGTAAGATTTATAAATTTTGTGAAATTATTAAAGAATATATTTGGATGAATAATTGAATCTTATAAGTTATGAGATTTATAATTATGAAGTTTAAAAGAACGATTTTGTAAAATAATCGTTTTATAAATATTTAACTTATAATATGAACCTTTGGTATATAATTGAGTTATGAATTGAATAAAGGATAATGAAGGAATTTATAAACGTTGTTTTATAAATCCGCAAACGACTTATTTTGATAAGTAAATTGTTGAAACCTATTAATGGAGTTATATTCACATTTTTGACTGTGAATGATCCTTTAAAATAAAAGGAATAAAAGGATGAAAATTGTTAACGTAGTATATTCACGTTTTTGAGTAGTGAATAATATGTTAAAGAAATTGTTTTGAATGTGATATTTTAAATAGAATTAAAACGATCTAACGATGTTTTAAAATGTGTTGAGATTCGAAACCATAGATTTCAACATTTATTGTTGAAATAGACGTTTTCGAGAAATAGAAGGAAATGTTGGACTATAACATTGTTGTTATAGTAAATGATTTCCGAAAGGAAATGTTTTGTATAGTATTGGGATTTATATATCTATTTTAATTTCAAATCCCTATACTAGTGATTTTGGGTTGTCGTAACGATGTTTTACGTAACATTCGTTTTGGCCCAAATAAATATGTTTAAGAGAATGATTTCCTTAAAGAATGAAATATGTACTTAATCTCGATTTAAGTATATTGAATATTTTCCAAGTGTTGAAAATAAATAAAATCTGTGAATTACTTATGAATAAATAAGTATGGAAATGTTTTCCAATATAAAGTGAATATTTTGAGAGTTTATCTTTTTGAAGATAAATTGAAAAGGAATATTGAAATGAATAATTGAAATCGAATATCCATAGATATTTTGGATTATAAATTCACTAAGGAATTTATAAAAGAAAGTGGAATTGGTTTAAAAATAAATATTGATTTATTTTTGAAGTATGAAATAATATATCTTGTAAAGATATTTTTGGAAAATAAATAATTTGGAAAAAAATTTGGAATCTGGTGATGTGTGCATATTCAGTGATAATTCAGTAACCGACTATCAATATTTCCCTTTGAATGGGTAATTGATGTGATTTGTTTGAATATGAATGCTACACTTATTTTTGAATAAGCGCTCACTATTCGGGTTAACCGGGAAAGGACCATGGGGTCGTATAACCCATTCCGAATATGTGATACGTCGTTATAATTGCATTGAAGATCGGTGTTGAAGACCCGGTATTTGCGAGAGCGATAGGATGACCTGTCGATTGTCTCTGCACTGAGTTGCAGCGGTATAGAGACTCCCTAAGTGATGGGAAATTCGATCAGGATTGTGAATATCCGGATTGCAAGGACTTCGTTGTAAGTGCCTTCGGTTTTGTTCGAGCCCGGAACAGACTTGTATGGATTGTATGTCTGACGTTACAAATTGAGATATAAAGCAGATTTCTTTCAAATATATTTCTGTTGGTGGCGGAGAATTTATTCTTTTAGCTTAACACCCTTCTCTGAGACGTACGAGCTCAGAGGTTATGTAGTTGAATGTTATCAGCGATATATTCCCAATTTGGTAATGTGACATGCTGAGTGTTGCTGTAAATGATCATTGTGTTGATTATTTGTGATAGGATCATTTATTTGATCGTCTATCTTGGTGATCATTTCTATGATCATTTGTTGACCCAAAGCATGGCTTTTGTATAAAGTATGTTTTTGTGGACGTGACTTCGTCGAGCCTCACACCCCGGAAATGGTCAAAACAGGAAAGATGCGGCAAGGTTATGAGGGGTAGCTCCCTTTAGGGTATGTGCATTTCCTTCTGGATAGAGGTGGTATCATGGTATGGAGCCCAGATATTTAACCTATGTGGTTACTACGAATTTATTACTTTGTGGTTGTTGGTTATCGGGATCCCGTGAGAAAGGTCGTTTACGATCGGGGAATGGCGTGCTCATGTCAGTAGTTACCCAGTTAGGGGTAACCCGGCCTTGTGTTGGCAGAGTTCCGGTTTGGTTCTCGGGAATGTCCTTCCAGAGGCATTCTCACGTGGCAATGGGAAGTTCCTTGGCCTGACCATTTGTTGGAAATCCAAAGAAACAATACGTGACTTGTACGGTTTTAGTTGTAGAACCTGCTTCCTCAGGAAGTAGCTATAGTAGGCATAATATAATGGTACCTATGCTGGCTAAGATTTATATTCTACTTTCGAAATGAATTTCTTCTACACTATGCACTAATAATAATATCAAAATTGATTTGGTTTTAATGCGTATCAAGCATCTTTGGCTATCATAAGGAGAAATCTTCTCCAAGTCTGCGTTTGCATTGTGTGTGTGGCAGGAGGTCTTATGGTAGTCTCATTTTTAAAAGCATTGCGAATTGAATTTAAAAATATTCCTCTATTTTGATTTTAAAGATAAATAAACTGTTTTGAGTTCTCACACCAGTCACATGACTGACTCGGAGTTTATTGTTTTCCTTCCTAAACTCTGGGTGCCCACCAATTTCCACACGGGCAGTCAAGAGTTAGGTTTATCAGGATATTCTGGAATTGCTGGAGGCAAGCTGGATGGCATGGCGTATTACTAGTATATAGTATTTCTTTTTCCGCTGCAGTGTTTGTTGTTGTTGTTGTACACTCTGATGATATGATGTAATGAAAAGTAATGTAATAACTGATATAGTTCTTTGTTTAAAGATTATTCATTTATCTATTATATGTTGTTCCGCTGCGAATTGTGAGATTCTGTTGTTTTCTGTTCCGTTCTATAGTTCTATAGTTCTATTTTCTTTCTCTATGTTTTCTCTGTTTTCTATTTTCTATCTTTTTCTGTCCTATTTTCTTTTCCCTCTATTTTCTATATCTCCTATCTTCTTCTATCTTTTTCTCATCTTCTTCTTTGCCTGTCTTTTTCTCTTCTCTTTTCTTAAATTCTTTTTCTTAAACCATAACATTTCGGGTTTTTGGCCTTAGATTTCTCGGCAGTCGATAAAGTGAGTATCGATGTTGAATTTTCGAAAGTCGAAAAAAATCGGGGCGTTACAAAATTGGCCAGTTCTAAGGATGCGTGACTATTGGGAACCATGCCAATAGAGGATTAGATGACTTGACAAGATGAAAGTTGATTGGATCTTGGAGGTAGAGGAAGAGGATGAGTCGTGGATGACTCCGATTAAAAATTACTTCCTAAAGGGGACTCTCTCGAAAGGAAGAAACAAACGATGAAAGCTCCTGGGTAAAGTACCTCGGTTCATTATGCAGAAAAGTTTATGTTTCCAAAGATGAAGCTAAAAAGATCCTTGTGGATATACATATAGAAATTTGTGGTGATTACACCAAAAGTGAAAATTTTGGCAAAGAATATTTTTTGTCATTTTTTGACCAATTGCCAAACGAAATGCAGCTAACTATTTTATTTCAAATAAAACGTATCATTGTTTTAATCCCATTATTTTAATTTGTTCGGCCATTTGTTGTCACAGACAAGAATAAATGCAAAATAATATCCAATAGAATTAAGCCAAGGAATAGATCTTTAACCAAAATGATGATTTATGCTATCAAACCATCCACATCCGAATTTCAGTAACTTTAATTAACCGAGTATGTTTATACTTTTAACCCGAGTTTATTACGAATTAAGAAAACTGTACAATAATTCTCACTAGTTAATTTTAAAATTTAACGCCCCATTTGTTATCTAACATTTATTAATCTATATATATCTTAAGTCAAATAATAAAATAATAATATAATCAATTACCTTTTTTACTTATGAAATATCATTACTTTAAATTTATGGATTTAAATAATTTCCAATAAAACAAGACATAGGTTTTCACATAAATATATATACATATATTCCAGTTCCATTTCTTTTTTTTCTTTCTCTTATATGTATTTTTCCACTTTCTTTCTCCTTTCTTTTTACTTATCTTTTATTTTACTTTTCCTTTCATTTTATTTTACCTCTTCTTCCTTTTTTATTTCTTCTTCTTTTTATTATTTTTTTCCCTTTATTTCTTCCCTTCCTTTATTTTTTTCCCTACATTTTTTTCTTTCGTTCCTCCGGCCCAACCTGACCCAACTTCCTTTCCCTTCTCTTCTTTCCTTTCCCGTTCCTTTCTTCCTTACTCTTTTTTTCTCTACTACTTCTTCCTACACACATCCTTCCCGTACACGTGCACATGCCCCTGGTGAGTCGTCGACCACCTTCGACCACTCCCCCAAATCTCCTCCGACCCCCGTAACCATCCTGGCCAACGAGAATTTGCTCAAAAGCCCCAAATCAAAATCTCAAATCAAGACCAAAACCAGGAACGACCCGACCTCCTACCTCCACCTCGTCAAGCCACCTCTGGACACCAGAGTTTCCCAAAACCTACCAGTAGACTCGCCATGACCTCATCTCCCATTCTCCCCCGTACCGCAGTCTCCTATCACCTCCATGACATCGACATTTGCCCCGCAAGCGCGACCATCCAATTCCCACCTTAAAACCTAAATCAAGCACGAATACGCAAATCCTTCAATCGAAAAATGCCTTGCCATTTTCCTCGAATCCTCATCACCCCGGCAACCTCCACATCCAACAATGGCCGCTTAGATCACCTCGACCACCCAAATTTGACAGAAACCCAAACTTTGGTAATATCCTGCCCCCTCATTCCACATGCCACTAAAAATCTTAGAATCACTCTTAAATATCATGGTTTTCAACAACGAATACTACTATGTAATCCATTAATCAAAATATGATCGTTGAATTTCAGCCAAACTTGGCCCGTTTACTGGTAAATAGTATTTCCCTTCCCCATGCTTGATGGTTTCAGATGACATAAATTTTAGGATGATTTACACTTAAAAACAAGTGACTTTTGTTTTGGGACCATGTATTAAAACTGATTGGATGGTGAGCTATTTATTTTCAAAGTTTAAAGTCATTATTTAAAAAAAAGAATGAACAGAATGTTTAAGGAAGAAGCAAAGTGTTTTGATGCTTTGAAACTATCAAACATACTTATATATGTACACAGAATCATACAGATGCATTACTACCTGATCAAATAAAAGATTCAACAAAAACTACAATTATTTATGTAAGTGCAATAACTAGTAAACCGAGTAAAGGTGTTTTACTCACAGTAATGTTTTGAACAGAACAATATGTTGTTGCAAACTACTAGCATGCTTGGGTTTTAATTTTAATCTTCTGTTGAGTTATTTTGTTTGTTTTATGTAACGACCCATAATTTCGCTACTTCGAAAACGAGAGATTTCATTTGTTTTAAATTTAAAAAGGTTTAGAACTTAAATAAACAAGTTATATATAATAGATAATAATAGAGAAATTATTTTTTCTTATAGTTGATAATTTAAAAAGTTAAATTTAGATTTTAGAACAAATCAACAAAAGTTAAGTTTTGTTAAAAATAAATAAATGCTTAGATAAATACGTCTAAATGTTTATAAAAAAAGATAAATCTTATTGAAAACATCTAATAAAGATAATAAAAGTATATTAAAATATTAAAAAGAATGTTAATAATCATTTTACAAAAATAACCAAATTTTGTCGCATTTTGTCAGTTTTACATACACTATAAAATTATAGATTTTGATATTATTTAAATATGATTTTAAAATATAAAGAGACATGTTTTAATTTATTTAAAGAAGTAAAAAGTTCATTTTTAAATTTGGTTCACATAAATAAATAGTTTAACTAAAACGTCAAAATGTGACCGTAAAATATTTTGTCGAAAGGCGATGTTTTATCGATTAAAAGTTGTCGCAACGTCGTCGCACCTTTATTTTCTTATATAGAAACATATATTCAAATAGTATATGTATTCATTAATTTACTAATTAAGTCTACTTTTACTAAACAAGGTTAGAAACTTATAGAAAACAATTAAGAAAAAGTAAGCACAAAAAGACAAAAATGTCATTTCAAAACAAAAGGTAAAACATCAAATCAAAGAAACATAATTATTACTTACTTTACTTAATATCTAAGTGAAAATAACATAAAGCAATGATTTGAAATGCGGTGTTAAGTGTTGAAAAAAATTAGATTACTTTAGAAGTAAGTAAGGTTATTTTGGTAATTTGGTAAAGAGATATTTTGGTAATTTGCCACTTCATTTCTTTTTCTATAAATACCAATCACTATCTCATTTATTTCACACTTTTCATTCTTCTTCTTCCTTTCTAAGCTCTCTTCTTCTTCTTCTTTAGAGCTTTAATGGCTTCTTCTTCTCTTCCAATTCCTTACAAACTTTTTCAAAACCATATCAAATCAACTCCAAACACCACCAAACTTTGCCAAAAACCTCAGAATACCATTAGAACATGGTTTAACATCTAAGAAGTGAAGAAATGATGGAGGAAGGAGTGGAATAGGGAAAAGCCAAACATATGGAAGAAGGAAAGCAAGTCGTGAAGCTTCAGAGCGAGAAAAAGAAGTGCTACCGGGATCAAAAGGAAAGTTTAAGGAAAAGACTTGGTGAAGATAAAAGAATTTAGTGAAGTGTTGGATGATATGAATGTTGGCAGGAAGTGAACAATTTGGTTAAAATTGAGTATTCACATTTACTAATTAATCCATAAATTATTTCAAGTATAATGATTGAAAGTTTAAATATGTTGAATGATTAAATGTTTGATAACTTGGTTGACATTATGGTTGATTATATGTTTGTAATATGGATGACAAATTGGTTTGATAAATGATAAGAGAAATGACTAGTAATTAACCATAGTTAATTAAATGAGAATTAAATCCATACAAATGTGTGTATGAAAATTATTTAGCCTCTTAATGATTTCAAAACTTCTAAAAAGATTGAAAATGATATTATAATAATATAATATTATAATATGAAATGAAATGAAAAATGAATTTAAAATGATGGAAATGTTGTTTAACATGATTTAGAAACGTTTATAAACATTTAAATGTGTTTCCAAGATGTTTTGAAAAGAAATTGAAAAACAAGTCAAAACTATGTGCGTCACGTAACGGTAGTTCGCGATTTCGCGCCATAAAAGTTAAATGTGTGTACAAAGTGAAATATAGCTCGAAATTCTTCGAGATAAAATTTTCCAGTCCATTACATCCATAGTTTTCCAACGAAGAAAGAAAATCAAGATTTCATTGAGTAGATTTTGAAATATGTCCAAAACAATTTTCTAAAAACATCGCGGTTTTGCAGTTCAGAATCCAAAAAGTGATTTATTTATTAATGATATTTTTAAATGATTAAAAATATGAAATAAATTTGATAAATCTATTAAAATGGTCTAAAAGAGATTTGGAATATAAAATATGAATTTTCAAATATTAAAAAGTTGTTTTAATCAAATAAGCTTATAAAGCACTTTCCACAGCACTTTTCTACTGCCGTTGCTACGACTTTTTAGAAGAAGATTTAAACTTAACAATTATTTCCTAAATCCTTCGTGAATGATTTTAAAGGAATAATTAAGTAATGTAAGGATGATTTGGAAGTTTTAATAAGAGTTTGAATAAATTGTTAAGATGAATTGTTTATACCACTTAAACAAAAAGTGAAGAATATTGAATGTAATAACAAAGTGAGTATGCGGAAACGACTGGTACATTTGTCCTGCCTGTGTGATCTGCGAATATAAAACAAGGTGTTTAACTAAGGTTAGGGATGGAGCAACCAGTGCACTGAACTTACCTAGCCTATGTTTTCCTTTTTAGGGAGGGGTGGAATAGGTCGAAAGGAAAGCCCGAATGCTCTAAAAAGACAATCTTTAAATTTTTCCACGATAAAAGAGAAGAAACTAATTTTGGAAATAAAATATATTGAAGACAATGATCGTTAAAGACAAAGATATTCATGATGTAGGATTGCTTGCCATTAGTCCCTAGAGGTGAAACGTGCCATCAGTCCTTGGAGTTGAAACTTGCCATTAGTCCCTAGAGGTGAAATTTACCATATCTAAGATGGCAGTAGTGCTCCATTATGAAAGTCTTCGATTTGCAAGAATATGATTTGAAATTAAGAAAGAAAATCTTTGGTTAAGATTTAATGAATGATTTGGAAAGGTTTTCCTAAGTAAAAGAGAAAATGATTAGGATTTAAGAAAGGTTTAAATAAACCAAATGATTTGACAAATGAGGCTTAATGATTCCATATACATTTGAAAAGAAAATGGAATAACTTGAAAAGATAATATCTAAGAAAGATATTTGATCTAAAAGATGAAGTAATTGATTGATGATTGATATACACGTATGAACTTAACATCATTTTAAAAGCGATGATTGGTTTCGAAGGAACCGGAGTCGGATTTGGATGATTCCTATCCGAAAACAACTTCGAACCAATGTATACGTTCGAAAGTGAAGACAAGTTGAAGATGATGATTATTGAAGACCGTGGATCTTTATAGCGTGAAGACTGCTTGTTGAACATGCTCTGGTTGGCCACCATTATAGAGTTATTTATAGCAGTGGTCTCCTCGTGATGGAGATTTTTCGAATTGCAAGGGCTTCTTGCCTAGTAATGGCCGAGGAAAGTGCCTTCGGCTTCGTTCAGTCCTAAAACGAACTTGTATGCACGTTTGTCTGAAATTGTATTATAAATCACATTTGAGTGGTTTCTTTGAACGTATATCAGTTGTGGCGGAGAAGGCAACTTCTCTTAACTTAACACCCTTTCCCGAGACATACGAGCTTAGGAAGTTATACTTTTCTAGAAATCAGTCATGTGACGTGGAATGACAATGTGGCATTCAAAGTGGAACCTGATATGATCAAAGTGTGGTTTTGTATGAAAAGGGTGACTTTGAAGAAGTTGATCGTAGCTTCGCGAGCCTCACACCCCGGTTATGATGGGATTCTATGTGGTCCGATGTATGCTCGCATTTCGGATAGTAGTGATTTGGGTTATCAGATGTTCTGAGCCCTAGTACCAGATAAGTCTGGGCCTCATGGCATTTATTGCCCCATGTGGATAAAGTGGTTAGTTTGACAAAAGCAGGGAACTACCGGTTATCAATTGTCGTGTAGCAAGTATATTTCCAAGTGACTAGTTTGAAAAAAGCAATTAAGGAACCATGGGAACTATGTTTATTATGCGTGGATTGGAGAAAAGGTCACTAGTTTCTTATCATGTTGGAAATCCAATCCCGATACGAGATTTACGGTTTTGATTGTGTTCCCAAAATAGCTGTAACGACTTGCAAACATTTCAGCTATCCCTTTTTGGTATTATATATTCCGTTCGTTATATTCCGTTGACCCAGTCCGGATATATTTCGTTAGAATTAGTCCAAATATTGATACTTTGTTTGAATAAGTTTATTTGAAAAGTGTTTTTAAAAGAATGTCATTACAAATAATATCAAGAGAATTTTGGTATGAAGTTTTTTGGTTATCATAAAGTAAATACCCGTCTGTATTTATGTGTGAGCGTGGTCCTATGAGATACCCTTCTTTTCAAAGGCTTTGATAACATAGTCATTTTAAAGTTCGAGTATCTCACACTGGTTTATCAAGCCGGATCCGGGTATTTTTAATACTCGGGTGAGATTCGAGTAGTTTCCGGTTGAGTTGAAGACGGTTGGAGTTTCCAGAGGAGAGCTGGAGATGTTCATCATCGTATTGACATATTCTATTATCCGCTGTACTTAGTGTATTTTGTTTGATGTTTGTCAGCAATTGTAAGGACATATGTTTATAACTGTCCAACCTAAATTTAGGTTAGACTCTGATATTGTATTTTAAAAATTTCCGCTGTCAACATTATTATTGAAATAATATATGTTATTCTATTCGTGTGAGATTCTATTCTGTCTTTATTTTCCTTCCACCCTTAATGATCCGCTTATTCGTGCAATTTGAGTTGGACAAGTGTGGTTTATTGTCGATTCAAACGGTACAGAAAAACATGCCATTACATTTTAAGTTGTGAAATGGAAATATATTTTCTTTGTTTTTCTTAACTAGTTTCGAATAAATGAGAAATGAAACGACCCTGACTCGACCTTCGAAAATCGTCATCAAATACATCAACCATATTCAAATGCCGTAGATTCAAACGTCGAATCTGGTTCGCCGGAGCTTATAACGCATTAAGTAAACAACACGGTGGAAACAGAAATAGATAACTTTATTGATATACAGCATGATACAACAATCTGATACAAATGATTATCCACATAATCAGAGAAACAAGACAACATCGGAAGAACAAAGCAACAGCAGCAGAACAATAACATCTTGAATGCCAAACTCAAAAGTACTCCAATCGAGAAGCTCGAACCACCATCAATGCTGAAGTGAAGCAAACCCAATCTCGGATATTGAAGTGAAACAAATGCGATCGCCAAATCCAAAGACTTCAAGGATATCGAATCTGCATCTACCATCTAACTACCTGACTCTAGGCTGTCCATGTGGAAAATTGTGGGGACCCAGAGTTTAGAAAGGGAACAATAAACTCTAGGTCAGTCATGGGATTGGTGTGAGCAAACAAATACAGTTTATTTTGAACAAAAAACAAACAAAAGAAATTAAAAGAAATTCGCTATGCTTTTTGGAAAATGAAACTACCATAAGGCCTCCCCGCACACACACAATGCAAGCGCACAAGTGGAGGAGATTTCTCCTTATGATAGTCAAACATGCTTGATACGCGAAAACATTTTTGATATTATTACTAGTGCATAGTGCAGAAAACCTTTCGAAAGTATAATATTTATCTTTGCCAGCATAGGTACCAATATATAATGCCTGCTATAGCTACCATTAAGAACGACATGTTATACAACTGCAATCGTAAAGAGTGCATATTGGTTGATTAGATTTCCAACAAATGGTCAGGCTAATGAACTTCCTGCACCACATGGATACGCTTCTGGAGGGACGCCCCGAGAACCTAACCGGATCTCTGCCAACACAAGGCTGGGGTTACCTCTGTAACTAGGTAACTAACTGTCATGAGTATGCCACCCCCCGGTCGTTATCGACTTTTATCTCGGGATTCACCAACAAATAGAAATAACCACATAGGTTAAATATCTAGGCTCCATACACTGATACCACCTTTATGCAAAAGTAAATGGACATACCCTAAAGGGCATGACCCTCATAACCTTGTCGCATCATTCCTGTTTCGACCATTTCCGGGGTGTGAGGTCTTGATGATGTCTCGTCCACAAAGCTACGCTTTTCACAAAAGCCATGCTTTGATCAACAAATGATCAGCAGCACTTAGCATGTCACATTACCAAATTTGGAATATATCGCTAGTAAATATCAACTACATAACCTCTGAGCTCATACGTCTCAGAGAAGGGTGTTAAGCTAAGAGATTAAATTCTCCGCCACCAAACAGAAATGTATTTGATAGAAACCAGCTCTACATCTCAAAGTGTAATGTCAGACATACGTCCATACAAGTCCGTTCCGGGTTCGGATGGAACCGAAGGCACTTCACAAAGAAGCCCTTGCAAACTTGGTTATTCACAATCCCGATTGGACTCCCCATCACATATGGAGATCTCTATACCGGCGCGACTCAATGCGGAGACATTCGATAGGTAATCCTTTCGTTCTCGAAAATACCTGGTCTTCACCACCGTCTTCAAATGTTATCTGTTACGTCATATCGCAATTCGGAATGGGTTTTCTGACATAAAGTCCTTTCTCGGCTAAACAGAATAATGAGCGCAAAATTTTAAAACCATATGGATATAGTGGGATCTTAGATAAGTCACATTTTTAGCCCAAAACCTTTTCTTCAAATGTTTTAAATAAACTTCTATTTTAATCTTTTAAAACAAAGGATTCACCCTTTTAAGATCCCTTTTAATTTAAAAAAAAGTTCACCAATCTTTCGCAAAGATTCATTTATACCTTTTAAAAAAATTTCCACTTCAAACTTGATTTACAACTCGAAATTCTTTGAACAAAACTAGAAGTTCTTTCATTATATGAAAGGTATTATCATTTGAAAACAAATGCTTTCGTTTCAGGAAAATCCGATTCAATATGCTTAAGTTATATCTCTTAAAGTAGAAACTTGGGTTAAATTTAAATTCCTAGATAATACATTTAAAATACATTAAAGATGGATTAAAGATCCACAAATATATTATATAACTTGTATAACCTTTTCAAATCATAATTTCCAAAATAATTTTAATTTCAAACTTTAATAAACCATATTATTTTCAAAATTATTTTAATTCCAAAAACTTTCTTTTCAAAAGTTTAACCCGAATCATTCCAAACTATTTTGGATTCAAAATTCAACTTTTAAACTTTTCACCATTTGAGTAAAATAATATTAAATTCAAAATATCTGTGACTTAACCAATTTCCTCGTGAAATCCATATTTGTGTGTGTGGTGTAGTCCAGGGGTTTTACATCAATCATCACAAATCCAAGCACAACAATATCGATAAGTGGTATAATCCTACAACGCGTATCTTCGTTCACAGATTCACAGATAAATATGTAAATTCATCACAAATAAATAAATCACAGTTCATAGCTCAGTCATATCATAGCACATCACACATCAGGGATAAACAATTCGAAGCATTCAATATAATCCAAACATCCATAAGTAAGACCAATTAATCATCTGATTAATTTAAACCAGATTAATTACGTATGAATAAATTTACTAATCCTGGTTAATTAACATTAATTCATTTAAAAACCATTTTAGTTAATTATTCTTTAATCATTAATTAATTAACCTTTAATAATAAATTAATTGACCTTTAATCATTAATTATTCAACCTTAATTAATAAATCAATCAACCTTTAATCATTAAATAATTAACCTTTAATCATTTAATTATCCTTAATTAATCACATTAATTAATTAACCCTTAATTAATTACTACTTAATTAATTATCCTTAATTAATTACAATAAGTGATTATCCCTAATCACTTATCTTAACAAATCACAAATTAATTACATTGAGTAATTATCCTTTAATTATTTGATTAATCAACTTTAATCATTAATTAATTACTTTTAATTAAGTAATTATCTTTAATTTACTTTTATTAAGTAATTATTTTTAAGTAATTAATTTACCCTTAATTACTTACATTAATTAATTAATCTTTAAATTAATTAATTATCCTCAAATTAATTGCCTTAATTAATTAATCACATAAATTAATTATCCTCTAATTAATTATTTTTTAATCACTTGATTAACTAACCTTTAATAAATCACTTTAATTATTCATCATTAATTACTTAACTCATAATAAAATAATTAATACTTCATTAACCTTTAATTAAGTAATTAAATTTCAAATTTATGATCCTTAAATTTTAAGATAACCCATTTATCTTAATTAAATTCTTAATTACAACAACTAAATCTTATTAAAAAACTTTTGGAATTAATTTTAATAACATACAAAATTAACTTAAAACCTTTTAATTTCTCTAATAATTGAAGTCATTTCACCTTCTTTAATTGACTATTATATTATTCAAACTTATTAAATAAACTTAAGAATAGATTTAAAACAAAGGGTATATAATAAAAATATCTTAAACTTAATAAATTTAAAATAATTTGTTTTAAAACTTTAATTAATTCCAAAACGAAATAAAACATTTATTATTTTAAAAGAAGTAAGAAAATGTTTAAACTTTGATTAAGTGAAAAACTTGTTCTATTTAAATTCCAAAAATGTTATAATCATGAACCCGAGGTTACTTCGGGTTTCCACCCGAGTCATTTGCCAATTTACCCGAGTTCAGTCCCGAGCTTTCCCTTTTTTCTTCTTTGTTATGTTTAAAAAAAATTAAACTGTTAAAAACATAAAATACTTATGCAAACCGACCCCGAGAACGAACACGAGCCAACTACCTAAATTCCCGAGCCCAGTTCCGAGTCGCCTCCTTCTTCTTTCTTCTCAAATTCCTGACACACACAGATGCACACGTACACATGCACCACTGATCGCCAACCTTTCGATCATCGAAGAGATCACCCGTAAGTCGTCTATGATCACCTCACCGAATCAACCACCCAGTTCGACACAATCGCTAATCGAACAACTCAATCGATGCATGGAACAAACCTGATCAACGAAAACTTTTTGACAAGGACGAACTCGTCCCCGAGCATCCACGCCGACCACACCATAGCTTCGTTAAACGACAACGCATAAATCCCCTCGGGTTCGATCGACTACGATGCTTCCCCCACGTCGCATGAACTCGAAATACAACGTTGATCAAAACAGAAACCAAACCCTAAATCCACTTCATACGGCAACCATGGTGATGGAGAAATTCAGCGCGCATTTTTCTCGTGATTCCCATCCTTCACACCACCTTCGACAACAAACACGTTCAACAATTTCTTGCCGATCGCCAGAGATTGACCAAAATGCAAATGCCGTTCAATTCGTTAATTCATATCAGCTCCAATCTTAAAAATCGTGATTCTATTGTTAAAAATCATTATTTTCTAATACGAATCTGGTTATGTAATCAAACCATGAAATTAAAATGTTTGATTTTTCTGTTTTTTCAAAGGTTACACTGTAATGTATTATTTTTGAAATATCTACTGAATATTTTCATTCGCAATTATTTTTAAAAATGAGATTGCATTATTATCATCATTTTCTTTTTAAAGATCTTAACCGAATATTAATTGTACTGAGAGAAACTGAATTTTTTTTAGAACTTATTTTTAACCTATAACTAAGAACAGAGTTACCTACATATGCACAGACATGCATATCCAACCCTCTGCACACACACACACACACAAACATATTCACATCCATGCAAACAATTTTTCACCATTTTACTTCACAAAATCACAGTATAACAAAGATTCAAGTTTATTTGGGTTAGTTTGTTCAACTGATTCCATAGAACAAAGAAGAAATTGAGCCTGGAAAATGTTTTGAAAATCTGGAAATCTTGATTTTACTTGGATCTGGAAGTTGTATTTGATCTGGAAACTTGTTGAATTTGAATTTGCTCTTTGCTTTGTTTTCAGGTTGAACTTGTTTGCTTTTGATTTATGCTATGGATTTTAATATATTTGATCTTAAGCTTGATTTGATTCACTTGAGTTTGTTGAACTGCTTTTGTTTTTGAATTTTTGCTCAGGCGTAAGATTGTTTGAGTTGCTTTGATCTATTGCTTGATTTTGATTTTGGATTTCCAGGTTTGAAAGCTAATGTTGATTCAAGTTGAAGATGCTGAAGTTGATTTTTAATTCTGGTTTTTGGTTTTCTTTTTCTTTTGATCAGTTTTGTTTTGGATTTTTATTCTTAGGTTTTGATTTCTTTTTGTCCAGGTTTCTTTTGTTGAAACAAAATTGGGAAGAGAGGGAGATGGATGAACATATAGCTTATTTTCTCTTTAATTTAGTAAACTTTTAAAATGAAAAGAAAATTAGAAATAGGACACTTGTTGAATTTCCTTGTTACATGGTTAACACATGTTAAACTTCATATTTAAAAGAGTTACATTTGTTACATGTTATTTTAAAATGTTTACACTTGTATTATTTCTTATCATATTGTTTACACATATTATTTTCATTGTTAAAAATACTTATATATGCATTTTACATGTATTAAAGGTTTAAATATTTTTATAAAATTTTCTATTTATATTTTCAATCTATCCTTATATATATATATCTTATGGTTTTAATATTTTCTATAAATGCATTTCCTTTTATAAATATTTATATAACCTTAAAGAAAATGTTTTTAAAAATTAAAATATATATTAATAAATAAACACGTATATTTATAATATATATATATAAGTTCTTATATTATAGAATTTAACCTTAAACAATTTTAGAAAAATCTCCGATATTAATTTCAAAATATAACTTTCATATATATCATATATTATAATTATAAAATAAACTAATTTTAAAATTATAAAGTTTTTCAAATCCAAATTTATTTCCAAGATATTTTTATTTGGAATTTCAAATCCAAAATTCTATTTACAATCTATATAAAATAGACACACATTTTATTTATCTGCAAAGATTCAAATTATATTCAAAATTAAATTCAAAAATTTATTTTAATTACCAATTTAAATTTGACTCAAAAGCGGGATCGTAATAGATTCCCCCCTTAAGAAAATTTTGTCCCTGAATTTTGCTAAACAGGGAGACGAACAAAGAACGGATGAATACATCAAAGATAGAGAATTGGTTTACTAGATCAAACTGAATATCTATTCTACATTTGGCTTCCCAAATCGAAATATCATCAATAGATACGAGAATGATTCTATTCAATATTTTACAAATATACTCAGGTCATCCGGTCTACGAAATATGCAGGGGCATTGGTTAGTCCGAAGAGATAACCAACCGTTCGTAGAATGCATCTAAACCCCAAAGAAAGACAAATGGATATAATTTAATTCATTTTCATTTTTATTAACCTATTATTTCAAATAAAATTTCAAATTTGCTAAAGTTAAAATGAAAAGATCGATAAGAAACTAGTGAAAAGAATATGAATTAGGAATTAGAACCTTTTCTACAACGATTCACAGGGCCACCACCACCCCAAAGCTTCTTTCTGTAGCTGCCAGAGAACGATGAATTGGAATTGGATGATGATCAAAATAAATTTATAGGAAAAAGATTGTTCATTGTTGTTTCAGGGTATTGACCGTTTATAGTGGTACTCCCCTATCCCCTACCTCGTCCACTTCTTGCACTCATACTCACTATCAGTGGATAGTAAGAGAATTTACTGAGGCATACAGACGGATATCTTAGGGATACTCATTCAAGGGCATTTATATCCCTATCTCTAATGAGTCACCTAATGTGGTATACTCCTGAGCTAAAGTTTTTACTCAACCTTCAGTTCTGATACCAAATGAAACGACCCTGACTAGACCTTCGAAAATCGGCATCAAATACATCACCTGTATTCAAATGCCACAGATTCAAACATCAAATCTGGCTCGCCGGAGCTTATAACACATTAAGTAAACAACACAGCGGAAATAGAAATGAATAACTTTATTGATATACAACATGATACATAAATCTGATACAAATGATTATCCACATAATTAGAGATACAAGACAACATCGGAAGAACAAAGCAACAGCAGCGGATAATAATATCTTCAATGCCAAACCCAAAGGACTCCGATCTAGAAGCTCGAACCACCATTAATGTTGAAGTGAAGCAAACCCAAACCCGAATGTTGAAGTGAAACAAATGCGATCACCAAATCCAAAGACTTCAAGGATATCAAGTCTACATCTACTATCTGACTACCTAACTCTAGGCTGGCCGTGTGGAAAATTGTTGGCACCCAGAGTTTAGAAAGGGAACAATAAACTCCAGGTCAGTCATGAGACAGGTGTGAGCAAACGAAAATAGTTTATATTGAATAAAAAAAACAAAAGAAATTAAAAGAAATTCGCTATGCTTTTTGGAAAATGAAACTACTATAAGGCCTCCCCGCACATCCACAATGCAAGCGCACAATTAGAGAAGATTTCTCCTTATGATAGTAAAAAATGCTTGATACACGAAATCTTTTTGATATTATTATTAGTGCATAGTGCAGAAAACCTTTAAAAAGTATAATATTAATCTTAGCCAGCATAGGTACCATTATATTATTTCTGCTATAGCTACCATTTAAGAATGGCAGGTTATACAACTGCAATCATAAAGGGCGCATATTGGTTGATTGGGTTTCCAACAAATGGTCAGGCCAAGGAACATCCTACACCACATGGGTATGCCTCTGGAGGGACGCCCCAAGAACCTAACCAGATCACTGCCAACACAAGGTCGGGTTACCTCTATAACTAGGTAACTAACTATCACGAGAATGCCACCCCCTGGTCGTTATCGACCTTTATCCCGGGATTCATCAACAAATAGAAATAACTATATAGGTTAAATATCTGGGCTTTATACCATGATACCACCTTTTTCAAGAAGGAAATGGACATACCCTAAAGGGTGCGACCCTCATAACCTTGCCGCATCATTCCGGTTTCGACCATTTTCGGGGTGTGAGGTCCTGATGAGGTCTCGTCCACAAAGCTACGCTTTTCACAAAAGCCATGCTTTCATCAACAAATGATCAGTAGCACTTAGCATGCCACATTACCAAATTGGGAATATATCGCTAGTAAATATCAACTACATAACTTTTGAGCTCGTACGTCTCAGAGAAGGGTGTTAAGCTAAGAGAATAAATTCTCGGTCACCAAAAAGAAATGTATTTGATAGAAACCAGCTCTACATCTCAAAGTGTAATGTCAGACATACGTCCATACAAGTCCGTTTCGGGTTCGAATGGAACCAAAGTTACTTCACAAAGAAGTCCTTGCAAACCCGGGTATTCACAATCCCGATCGGACTCCCCATCACATATGGAGATCTCTATACCAGCGCGACTCAATGCAGAGACATTCGATTGGCAATCATTTCGTTCTTGAAAATATCCGGTCTTCACCGCCGTCTTCAAATGTTATCCAGTACGTCGTATCACTATTCGGAATGGTTTTTCTGACATAAAGTCCTTTCCCGGCTGAACCGAATAATGAGCGTAAAATTTTAAAACCATATGGATATAGTGGGAACTTAGTTAAGTCACATTTTTAGCCCAAAACCTTTTCTTTTAATGGTTTAAACAAATTTCCATTTTAATCTTTTAAAACATAGGATTCACCCTTTTAAGATCCCTTTTAATTTAAAACAAAGTTCACCAATCTTTCATAAATATTCATTCATAGCTTTCAAAACAATTTCCACTTGAAACTTGATTTACAACTCGAAATTCTTTCAACATAAATGGAAGTTCTTTCATTATATGAGAGGTATTATCATTTGAAAACAAATGCTTTCGCTTTAGGAAAATCTGGTTCAATATGCTCAAGTTATAGCTCTTAAAGTAGAAACTTGGTTCAAATTTAAATTCCCAAATAATACATTTAAAATACTTTAAATATGGATTAAAAATCCATATATATATTATATAACTTGTATAACCCTTTCAAATCATAATTTTCAAAATAATTTTAATTTCAATCTTTAATGAACCATATTATTTTCAAAATTATTTTAATTCCAAAAAATTTCTTTTTATAAGTTTAACCCAAATCATTCCAAACTATTTTGATTCAAAATTCAACTTTTAAACTTTTCGCCATTTGAGTAAAATAATATTAAATTCAAAATATCTATGACTTAACCAATTTCCTCGTGAAATCCATATTTGTGTGTGTGTGTGTAGTGTAGTCTAGGGGTTTTACACGCAACAATACAATATCATCAATCATCACAAATCTAAGCACACCAATATCGATAAGAGGTATAATCCTATAACGTTTATCTTCGTTCACAGATTCACAGATAAATATGTAAATTCATCACAGATAAATAAATCACAGTTCACAGCTCAATCATATCATATCACATCATACATTCAGGGATAAACAATTCAAAGCATTCAATACAATCCAAACATCCATAAGTAAGATCAACTAATCATCTGATTAATTTAAATCAGATTAATTACTTATGAATAAATTTACTAATTCTGGTTAATTAACATTAATTAATTACAAACCATTTTAATTAATTATTCTTTAATCATTTATTAATTAACCTTTAATAATAAATTAATTGACCTTTAATCATTAATTAACCAACCTTAATTAATAAATCAATCAACCTTTAATCATTAAATAATTAATCTTTAATTATTTATTTATCCTTAATTAATCACATTAATTAACTATCCCTTAATTAATTACCATTTAATTAGTTACCCTTAATTAATTACAATAAGTGATTATCCCTAATCACTTATATTAATAAATCACAAATTACTTACATTAAGTAATTATCCTTTAATCATTTGATTAATCAACTTTAATCATCAATTAATTACTTTTAATTAAGTAATTATCTTTAATTTACTTTTATTAAGTAATTATTTTTAAGTAATTAATTTACTCTTGATTACTTACATTAATTAATTAACCTTTAAATTAATTAATTATCCTCAAATTAATTACCTTAATTAATTAATTAATTGCATAAATTAATTATCCTTTAATTAATTATTCTATAATCACTTGATTAACCAACCTTTAATAAATCACTTAATTATTCATCATTAATTACTTGGTTCATAACAAATTAATTTATCCTTTAATTAATACTTAATTAACCTTTAATTAAGTAATTAAATTTCAAATTTATGATCCTTAAATCTTATGATAACCTATTAATCTCAATTAAATTCTTAATTACAACAATTAAATCTTATTAAATAAACTTTTGGAATTAATTTTCATAACATACAAAATTAACTTAAAACCTTTTAAGTTCTCTAATAATTAAAGTCATTTCACCTTCTTTATTACATTATTCAAAGTTACTAAATAAACTTAAGAATAGATTTAAAACAAAGGGTATATAATAAAAATATCTTAAGCTTAATACATTTAAAATAATTTATTTTAAACCTTTAATTAATTCCAAAACCAAAATAAAACATTTATTATTTTAAAAGAATTAAGAAAATGTTTAAACTTTGATTAAGTGAAAAACTTGTTCTATTAAAATTCCAAAATTGTTATAATCACGAACCCGAGACTACTTCGGGTTTCCACCCGAGTCATTTACCAATTTACCCGAGTTAAGTCCTGAGCTTTCCCTTTTTTTCTTCTTTGTTATGTTTAAAAATATTTAAACTATTTAAAACATATAATACTTATGCGAACCGACCCCGAGAATGAACACGGGCCAACTACCCAAATTCCCGAGCCCAGTCCCAAGTCACCTCCTTCTTCTTTTTTCTCAAATTCCTGACATACACAGATGCACGCACTTGCACCGTTGATCGCCGACCTTCCGATCATCGACGAGATCACCCGCAAGTCATCTATGATCACCTCAACCTAATCAACCACCCAATTCGACACAATCGCTAGAGAAAAAAAACCGAACAGCTCAATTAATACTTGGAACAAACTAGATCAACGAAAACTCCTTGCCGACGACGAATTCGTCCCCGAGCATCCACGCCGTCCACAACATAGCTTCGCCACACGACAACGCATAAATCCCCTTGGGTCCGATCGACTACGGTGCTTCCTCCATGTCTCACGAACTCGAAATACAACGTTGATCAAAACAGAAACCAAAACCCTAAATCAACTTCGTACGGCCACCATGGTGATGAAGAAATTCACCATGCATTTTTCTCGTGATCCCCATCCTTCACACCACCTTCGACAACAAACACGTCCAACAATTTCTTGCTGATCGTCAGAGTTTGACAAAAATGCCAATCTCGTTCAACTCGTAAATTCGTATCAACTCCGATCTTAAAATCGTGATACTGTTGTTAAAAATCATTATTTTCTAATACGAATCTGGTTGTGTAATCAAACCATGAAATTTAAATGTTTGATTTTTCTGTTTTTTTAAAGGTTACACTATAATGTATTATTTTTGAAATATGTATTGAATATTTTCATTTGCAATTATTTTTAAAAATAAGATTGCATTATTATCATCCTTTTCTTTTTAAAGATCTTAACCTAATGTTGATTGTACTAAGAGAAATTGAATTTTTTTTTAGAACTTGATTTTTAACCTGTAACTAAGAACAGAGTTACCTACATATGCACAGACATGCATATCCAACCCTCTGCATATATATATATATATATATATATATATATATATATATATAACATATTCACATCCATGCAAACAATTTCTCACCATTTTACTTCACAGAATCATAGTATAACACAGATTCAAGTTTATTTGGGTTAGTTTGCTCATCTGATTCCAGAGAACAGAGAAGAACTTGAGCCTGGAAAATGTTTTGAAAATCTAGAAATCTTGATTTTACTTGGATCTGGAAGTTGTATTTGATCTGGAAACTTGTTGAATTTGAATTTGCTCTTTGCTTTTTTTTAGGTTGAACTTGTTTGCTTTTGATTTATGCTCTGGATTTCGATATATTTGATCTGAAGCTTGATTTGATTCACTTGAGTTTGTTGAACTGCTTTGATTTTTGAATTTATGCTCAGGCTTAAGATTGTTTGAGTTCCTCTGGTCTATTGCTTGATTCAGATTTTTGATTTCCACGTTTGAAAGCTAATGTTGATTCAGGTTGAAGATGCTAAAGTTGATTTTTATTTCTTGTTTTTGGTTTCCTTTTTCTTTTGATCTGTTTTGTTTTTTATTTTATTTTTGAGGTTTTGATTTCCTATTGTCCAAGTTTAATTTCTTTTTTTGAAACAAAAATGAGAATAGAGGGAGATGGATGAACATATAGCTTATTTAATCTTTAATTTATTAAACTTTTAAAATGAAAAGAAAATTAGAAATAGGATACTTGTTTAATATCCTTATTACATGGTTAACACATATTAAGCTTCATATTTAAAAGAGTTGCATTTGTTATATGTTATTTTAAAATGTTTACACTTGTATTCTTTCTTATTGTAATGTTTACACATGTTATTTTCATTGTCAAAAATACTTATATGTGTATTTTACATGTATTAAAAGTTTAAATATTTTTATAAAATTTTCTATTTATATTTTCAATCTATCTTTATATATATATATATATATATATATATATATATATATCTGATGGTTTTAATATTTTCTAGTGGTCCAGTGGTTAAGACATAGTGGAGTTGCTACATGTGGTTGTAGTAGCACCAGTTCGAGTCCCAACGGCCACAATAATGAGACATAGTGCACGGCCACTTATAAAACCGACTTAATTAAAGGCCAGGGCAAACATAGTTTCCTTGGCCCCAAAGTTTTCTTTGGCCCCAAAGTTTTCAAAGTTTTCGTTTTCCTCTCCACCTTTTAATGGCAGAGTATATCTTTCCCCCTTCCATTCCATCCCAACCTTTACCTTCCCCTGTCCCTTCTGTCCCTGAACCCGATCCACCACTGTTACTCCCAGGCCATCCCATAGGCTCTTCCTCTATAACCAATCCTTGCTCCCCTTCTCCCATGCCTGACCCCCCATTAGCACCTCAAGTCAACAACCATGGACTTCTCTTTTTAATAAAAAACCGCGCAATGCGGGGAAGTACATGCATGTTAACTTTATCAACGAATTTGTTGATGATGCTCTGGTTCTACCTGACTCTGTGCAAGAAGCTGGGCAAAGCATATGGCATGATTATGTAGTTGGTTTCTTCCTTGACGAACCCCTATCTTTTACAGCAGTGGTGCAACACCTCAAGCGTGCATGGAGGCTGAAGGGAAGCATTAAGGTTAAATCTGATGGTGTTGTCTTTATGTTCTTATTTTCATGCGATGATGATCGGAGGAGGGCGATACAAGATGACCCGATAATCATGAGGAATAAATTGTTTATTGTTAAACAATGGGACCCCACAATAAGCAATATCTGTGGCTCTGTCACTTCAGTTCCCATCTGGATACATATTTACACCATACCTTTGGCAGCATGGTCCCTACTTGGAATCAATTGGCTAGCTAGAAGAATTGGTTGTGTTAAATGCTTGGATGAAATTACAGAAAGGATGGATAGGTTGACCTATGCTAAAGCATTGGTGGAAGTGACCCCCATCACCGAACTAGTTGATAGCTTCCAAGTACTGTGTAATGATGGAACAAAACAAACTGTTTTTGTGGATTATCAGTGGAGGCCACAGGCATGTAAAACTTGTAAAGTGTTTGGGCATGAAATTTCTAATTGTAAAAATAGTGTTAAGTCAGATGAAGTAAAAAAGAAGGTTTCAAACACTTTGCCAAAACAAAATCCTGAATTAGACACCCTGGTGAAAGATCAAAATGACAAAGCAAGGCATAATAAAACCTCAAGAGTCTGGAAGAGAGTTGAACATGGGAGCAAAAGAAAGAGTGAATTTTTGAAAACTAAAGAAGTTAGTGGGAGTGACAAGTATGGAAGTGGCAGAGAATATGAAGCAAGAAAAGATGGAATTGCAACAGATAATAACAGGGATAATGTGATTGACTTAATTGAAGAAGGTGAAGTAGTTGAGGAATTAAAGATGAATATTGGCAATAAATTTCAAGTGCTTCAAAACTTGAATGATGAAAATGAAGAATTAAGTGATGAAGGTAGTGGAGATAAAATTAACTGTGGACAGGCTAAAGGTGTATCTGATCTGTTAGTTGAGGAAGCAATAATGGGAATTGTAAGTATGGAAGCATGTCAGGAGAAGAACTTAGAAGTGCCTACTGTTGTGGCAGATGTAGAAAGTAATTTTCAACTTGCAAAAAATTATGGGATGCTAGTTCAGGAACTGGTTGGGGTCAGACAGGCAAGAGAGCATGAATTGAGTAAAGGAGAACAAAAGCATGTTGATGAAAATTTGCAAGCAGAAGATAATGGAAACAAACACATCTTGGATGGGAAGATTTCCCTTTTACCCAGTAATCAAATTTCAATATCCAAAGCAACACAGTCCATTAATATGCACACTCATCTTGAGCAACCTGATTATTCACATGCACACAATATCAGTGTGCATGTTTCTAAAGCACCCTTATCCTCTGGCCATCAAACAAAACTTCCTTATTCACAGATACCTCCCCCTCCTGGATATTTGATTAATCAAGTGCACCCACCTTCCTCTCAGTCCAAAACTCCAATCCCTACACTGTAGAATCACAACAGTTCCAAAAGGAAAAAGGAAAGTAACCTGTCAGATTTTGACAAAGGCAAGAATATTGACTATGTTGAAACATTACCTGAAAAAGATGCAACCCCAAATTCAGGCCTCAGAAGGTCTACGAGATTACTAACTTCTCTCCCTTAAGTTAATCCATGTTACAAAAGTTTGGGTTTTGGAATATTAGAAGTGCTCATATAGAAATAAAACTTGCGCAAGTTAAACGTATTATCACTGACAATAAACTTGGCATCTTTGGCAGCCTGGAAACCAGACTCAACCATGACCTTACACTCAAAGCAGCTAAGCTAATTAATCCATTATGGAGTCTTCATCATAATTTGGTTGAAGCACCATATGGAAGAATTATGGTCATATCTGATCCTACCATCTACACCCTCACACCTATATTATCCCATAAACAATTCATCCACTTCCATGCTATGCATATACCATCCACTACCACATTCTACCTAACCTTTATATATGGGGATAACCATGTTGCAGCTAGACAAGAAATGCTGAACTACTTACCACATTTTAGGCAGGAAGCACATCCGTGGTTTGTGTTAAAAGATTTTAATTGTATGTTAGCTGCTGACGATCGTTGTGGTGGCTTTCCCCTTACAATTTCTGACATCAATCCTCTCAACCAAGCCATCTCTTCTTCCAATTTACATGAATCTGCCTATGTTGGACCAAAATACACATGGAACAATAAGAGTAGATCTGGAGTGAGAACCATGAGTAGACTTGATTTAATCTTTCTCAACACCAAAGCACTTACACAATTCCCCATGTCCTTGAACCATATCCTCCCCCCTCTTCTCTCTGACCACTCTCCTGTGTTTATAGCCACTGAATGCAATGCCATTAAAAGGAACTCAAGTTTTAAATTTTTTAACTCATGGATCAATGATCCTGAATTTATGCCTTTAGTGGTTACTGTTTGGAAACAACCTAAATTTGGTAACAAAATGTCTATTTTGCAGAAAAAATTGAAGGCAACCAAGGAAGCTTTAAAGATATGGGCTAGAAACAAATTTGGTAATGGTGACAAGAACTCAAATAATCTGCAGAATCAACTATCAGCTATTCAATTAAGTATGATTGAAGATCCAGGTAATATCAGTCTTTCTGAGCAAGAACATGAACTAACGTAGCAACTATCTAAAGCTATGGCCGCTGAGTTAAGTATGAAGAAACAAAAATTGAGGAAGGAGTGGGATTTCTATGGTGATAGAAATTCTAGAATGTATCATAGTACCCTGCAGGTTAAAAATGCAAAAAGATACATCCATCAATTACTTGATGATGAAGGAAGGATATTAAACAAGCCGGAAGAAATTGACAGTGCTTTCATTAATCTTTATACCAGTCTTTACTCCCCCAATGATTCATGCAACCCTAACTCTCAAGAGCTCTTGTTAACTCCTTTGCCTATGCTCAATGAATCTGATATCCAACTTTTGTCTTCTAGAGTCACTGATGAAGAAATATATAATGCTATGTTTGGTATGAAGAGGGATTCTTGTGGTGGACCTGATGGCTTTAATGCTGTCTTCTTTACTCATTGTTGGGATGTCATTGCTACTGACTTCAAAAATGCTATGCACAATTTTTTTGAACACAATAAATTACCTACTTCCATTAATGCTACCAACTTATGTCTGGTGCCAAAAGGTAAGCAAGCTGCTACTCTGTATGCATATCGTCCTATTGCTTGCTGTAACATAATCTACAAATGCATTTCTCCCAGTTATTGCTGCAAGGCTTAGGCATGTGCTTCCCACTGTAATATCTGACAATTAAGCTGCTTTTTTGAATAATAGAAGTATCCTGGATAATGTGTTGGTTACTCGTGAGCTTCTTAATGGGTATGGTAGAACTCATGTTTCCCCTAGAGCAATGATGAAGCTTGATATAAGAAGAGCGTTTGATACTATTAGTTGGGAAGCTCTGGCTGGAATTATGGGTATAATGGGGTTTCCTGGTCACTTTGTCAGTTGGATTTATACCTACATATCTACTGTTACTTACTCTTTATGCTACAATGGTGGTACAGTTGGATATTTTAAAAGTCATAGGGGAATAAGGCAAGGAGATCCTATGTCTTCATACTTGTTCATTATAGTGATGGAATTCTTTACTCAGCTAGTTAATCAACAGGTTGTGAACAACAACTATGAATTACATCCCAAATGCAAGAATCCCCTCATTACCTCTCTTCTTTTTGCTGATGATATGTTACTTTTTATTAAGCCTACTGTGTCTACCATGGACTGTGTCAATAGCATCCTTCTCACTTTTGAGAAATGCACTGGCCTGCAGGTCAATAGAAGCAAGTCTTCCCTTTTAGTGGCTGGTCTCACTGATAGTGATAATCAGAACATTCATAATAATAGTCAACTGCCCAATCTTCCTGAGGGTACTATGCACCTTGGTATCCCTTTGTGCACTAGAAGAATTGGTGTAACTGCTTGTTTGCCTCTATTTGAAAGAATCACTGAAGCTATGAATAGATGGGCCAGCAATAAATTATCTCAAGCAGGCAGAACCACCATCATCAAATCTATAATTCAAGCAATGACTGTTTATTGGTGTAGATGCTTCATTTTACCTGCTACTCTTTTATCTAGCATCAGAAAAGCTATGAATCATTTTATATGGACAGGGAGCATGTATTCTAAAAAGCTAATTCCTATTGCCTTTGCTAAATTAGAGAAACCACAAAAATATGGTGGTTTGGGAATAAAATGTATGAGAACTTGGAATCAAGCTGCCTTTTCTAAGCATTTTGACAATTTGATAAATGAAAAGCCAAATTTGTGGGTTAAGTGGGCAAGGCATCATCATCTTGGAAATAAATTTTTTTGGAATATGGAACCCTATCCTCTGTGTGGTTGGGTGTGGAGATCAATTCTCAAGATCAGAGGCATTTTACTCCCTCATGTTCAGCTTTGCTTGGCCCTTACAGTACTGCTAAATTCTGATATGATCCATGGGTGGGAAAAGGAATAATTTTGTTTAATCTGCTCTCCTATGATCAGAGGAATCAAACTGGCATCCCTTTGAATGCCAGGGCCATTAATTATTGTCAAAATGGTGAAATTACTCTGCCTTACACTTCTGATCCAATCATCCAGCAGTTGTGGGCTGAAGTACAGTGCAAGAACATCCCCTCTGGTGATCATGGGTATGTTTGGACTACTATTCATGGTCAGCACTCCATTGCTGGAGTTTATAAAGCTTTGAGAGTTGATGACAGTAGCCCCATCTTTAGATGGCATGCTAGAGTTTGGAATCCACTAACCTCACAAAAACTGAACTTCCTTCTTTGGAAAGTCCTACGTGATGCACTCATGACAAAGGATAAATTGTGTAAGAAAGGTTATAATGTTGACTTGAAGTGTGCATACTGCAATAACTTAATTGAGGATGGAGCTCATCTATTTTTTGACTGTTTGGTAACAAATAGAATCTGGAAAGCTAATCTTTTCAGTTGTGGTTTTTCTGAGCCGATATTACATAGTGATGCTGAATGGAACAGAGTGTTTAGAAGAACTAGATGGAAGAATACTACTACATATAAGTTGTTACTGATACTTAAAGTGTTTGTGCAAGTGATATGGGAAGAGAGAAATGCTCGGGTCTTTGAAAATAATATGAAGCTTGCAAGTGCTTTGATAAACACAATCATTTCTAGGGTCAAGGAAAAGTCTGATCATCACATTGCATATGGCTCTCTGGATTAAGGCCTTGTTTTTTCTCTCTCTTGTGTTTGTTTTTGTCTTTTTTGTTTTCAGTCTTTCTTTCTTCTTTTCTTAGTCTTCCATGTTTCTCCTTGTGAGCTCTAGTATGTTAGTGCTCTTTTTTATTTGTGTTTTTGGTTCATAAATATGGTAAGGGTCCATTTAACCCTGCTTGCTATTCGAATAAAAAAAATATTTTCTATAAATGCATTTCCTTTTATAAATATTTATATAACTTTAAAGAAAATGTTTTTAAAATTAAAATATATATTAATAAATAAACACATATATTTATAATATATATAAGTTATTATAATATAGAATTTAACCTTTAACAATTTTTGAAAAATTTTCTATATTAATTTCAAAATATAACTTTCATATATATCATATATTATAATTGGAAAACAAATTAATTTTCAAATTTTAAAGTTTTTCAAATCCAAATTTATTTCCAAGATATTTTTACTTGGAATTTCAAATCCAAAACTCTATTTACAACCTATATAAAATAGACACATATTTTACTTATTTGGAAAGATCCAAATTAAATTCACAATTAAATTCAAAAATTTATTTATAATTATGTATGTATGTATATTTATGTATGTACAATTATATATTAAACCCAATTAGTATTTAAATCCATGATTTAAATATAAGTAATTTCCACTCTGACCAGTTTGAATTTAGAAAATAGCTTAAAAAGTTTAAAATAGTTAAATAGTTGTAAAATAGTTAAATAGTGAGTATAAGATAGTCTGGGTATTAAAAGAAGGGTTTAAATAGTAGATGGCTTGGACAATCAAAATAGTTTGAATACTTAAGAAGATAGATTTAAGACAATTTATATTAAATAATTTATTTGAAAATGGTTGTAGATTCAAATTAGTTCAATTTCCAATCTCTAATTCAAATCATTTTCAATTTCCACTCCATTTTAAATTGATTCAGTCCAGATTCCCATTCGCATTAACTTCGATTTCAGTTCTGACCAATTCAATTCAATTCCTATGATAACAACTAAGCATCTATAAGTTTTCGTTCAAATAAATAAAAATTTATTTTATATTAGATCTTACTTCTATAAAATATTCCACTCATTGATAGACTACACACTAGTAGGTTCAAACTTTACATCCATTTATCCAAAATAAAAGCCTTATAAAAGTCATAAATCTAGACGCCTTGACCACCACCTAAGGGTTTAGAAAAGAACAGATCCCTAGTATTATTTATACAAACCTCCCTATGGACTTCCTTCCAATGGGCAAAGCCCGTACATGCAATTTTCAACAGGATGTCCCCAGTTATAGCATTTGCCACAAAAGGTCACTACCCTTTCTTCTATTTGGATAACTTCCACGCCTTCCGTAGAACGTTCCACAGCCTTTCTTCTCTTCCGCCTCTTGGGACAAAGTTTAGCGATGTGTCCTATCATTTTACGATGATAGAAAATAGTCAACTTGTTGACTGGTAATATGGGTTTACGTTTGTCTTTCCTCACTTTAGGGCGATGGTTTAGAAAATGTCCTTTCTCATGACACATCATAAGATCTTAGAGCGAAACCGTTGAACTGTATCTTTCAATCCCTTCATTGTTTTACTACACTTAGCTGTGTAATGACCTTTATTGTAATGTTTATAGCACGTGACATTATCATAAGGCCCTGGTCCAGCCGTTTCCTTAACCCGTTTCTCATACTCCAGTATTGCTTCTTCTTGTTCCTTACATGCAGCTGCTCTCCACTCCATACGTCAGGCCTTCCATTCTTCCCCTTTAGCCATCACTCTCTTGGACTGGATTTTAGTGGGACTTCCTAACCTATAATTTAGACTTCAACTATTCGAATTTCAGCTTTTATTCTTATTTCCAAATATATATGTTTTTATTATAATTTAATACATTAATGCGATAATGTGACGACCCAAAATTTTCAACATTTGAAATTAAAATATTTAATTGATTTTAGATAGTGGAAGTTGTTTTTAAGCTTGAATTTCAATTTTAACTATGAACATATCAATTTAATTATCAAATTTAATTATGGAAATTTGGGTAAAATTGTAAATTTTCAATTTTGAGCCTGTTAAAAATAATTTGATGGCTTAGGAGATTCATATTGATAATACTGAAGATGATAGAAGCTTCATAATTGAATTTGAAACTGTTTTGTTCAGTATTGAAATTTATATCGTTTAAATCGATATTTAGAAATAGCCTTCCGAGGCACAGTCTCGAATTTCGACGAAACCAGTTCCATTCGATCCGTAATATTGTTTTATTATCGTATTTCAATTTTCGTAGCATTCGAAGTGATCGTTTAGCCGTACGACAAGCAAATGCGCTGAAAATTTTATCGAAATTTAATTTAATAACTGGATTCAAAAGGCTATCTTCTCCATACAATCGAATTTGGACTCGAAACCTTTTCCATTGCGTTCGGAATGGGCGTATAACATTATAAATGCTTGGCGGCACGTCTCGATTGGAGATCGAAATTTTTAGTTGTGTAGTTTGATACGATTTAACTTTGAATTTAAATCTGAAATTAAATATAATATATACATATCTCCCTTCAAATTTTTAGGCCACCTTCAAACACTTGGCATTCGATTTACAACACGTGTCTAATGTCCTTTTACAAAATCAACAGATGTCCTTTTTCTTGTATATTTCTTTAGCCGATGAAAAGAAATTAAATCCAAAAAGAAAAGCTTCGTCTCTAAAAACTTAATAGCCGTGTATCTTTCCAAATTCGAAATCAAACTTCCATAGTAAAGGGTTTCCTCATTAATTAAGCTATGATTTTCCTTCATAATCCAATTCAACTATATGCCTCTCCTCGAATCAATCTCTAGACTAAATGGAGGTTCTCGAACGGAAATCAAAAACCCAAATCATTCGAATTGGATTTCGTGGCAGCTTGTGTTGACGAGGGTTGAGGGCATCGATTGAGGCAGTAGATGGCGTGACTATGGTTAAGTGTTTGAAATTGAAGTAGGGTGGAGGTGCATGCGTTCGTAAAGGGTTGCAGTAACGTCATTGAATTTGTGGCAGTCGATTGATTGTGACGTGCGTTCGTGGTTGCAAGCCGATTGGCATGAAGCCTAGAGGTGAGATTGGAAGCTCGCGATTCAATTCTGGGATTGTTGATGGACAAGATTGCAGAGGCATTGGATGGTACTCTGTCGACAGCAGAGGGTCACACAGGATTCGTGAGGGTATCATATCGTTCGAGGTTGGGGATCACGATCTCGTTCTAGCAACTGGATGACTTAGGCGATTGTAAATACAGCCGAGGAAATTTGTTTCAATTTGTGTATATAAATTTGGAAAAGATTTTTTTTTACTGTAATGATTTTTATAAGCAGAAAAGAAAAAAAAAAGGGAATAAAGTTTGGAAGAAAAAATTTATATGTATATTTACATTTCGCAGAGAAGTTCATTACAATGAATGTATATATAGATAAGAAGAAAAATAATTTATTACAGTAAATATATACATATGTATTTCAAATTTACAAGCTTATTTTAAAATAATGTATTTGGTGAAAAAAATAGTTTAACTAACTTATCTAAATTATTTTAGATACTAAAAGATTTTTAAAAGGGAATTTTAAAAGGAATTTGTTTAAAATTAAAAGTATTGGTTTAAAATAAAATCACGGGGTAATTAAATTATCAAATGGAATTTATTTGTTCATTTATTCGAAAATTAATAAAACCATCAATAAAACCTTATAATGTTTGTTACAAGGTTTAAAGATCGTGAAAAACAAACTGGAATGAAAAATGGATTGCATGCATTGTTGAAGGTGAGATCTTCTCACTCAATCGCTGATTTAATTTTAATAGTTAAATTTAAAATTGTCGATTGTGTGCTTGGATGATTAATTTATTATTAGCTATATTAGTCTAGACCCTATGCGCCGCATAATAGCGGATGATATTATATTAAACCCATATACCGCGATATTCCACCTCGAAGTGGAATTGGTATTATATATGTATTTGGACTGATTGATTTCCCGCATTATATAGCGGATGGGACCCTATGCGCCGTATAATAGCGGGTGATGTTTTATAAATCCCATATACCGCGATATTCCATCTCGAAGTGAAATTGGTATTTAATTGTTGTGCTATCGTCTGTGGATGCAGGGAAACAGGTTGGAGGGATCCAACTGGATTCCTCAAAACATTTTGATTTGTTTTCAAAATTTTGTGTCGATTATTTATAATCTGTGTGTGATTATTTGTGATTGAAACCATTGAAGGCTAAAATTTAGCCGAATATATTTTTGGTATCGTAGGATACTAGAAATAAATAAATTTGGATCTTTAAATTTAGGTAGAAAATCTATAGTGACATCTTATTGAATAAAATTCCAAAATATGGAAAAAAGTTTAATAAATGGATTTCAAGTAATAATATTCGAAAGGTGAAGAATTTATTTTAAAAATATGGTTTTTAAATAATTTGGAAAAAATAAAGGATTTATTTTAAAAATAAATTCGGAAATCGATTTGGTGTTAAAAGAACAAATCTTCGGGAAATCAATATGAAAATTGATTTAGTGTTTGAATGAAAATCGATTTGGTGTTGAAATAAATTTAGAAATTAAATTTGAAAATTTATTTGGTGTTTTAAAAATAAAACCCTTAGGAAATAAATATGAAGATTGATTTGTTGATTGAAATAAATTTAGAAATCAATTTGGAATTGGATTTGGTAATTGAAATAAATTTAGAAATCAATTTGAAAATTGATTTGGTGTTGAAAGTGAATGCTTGGGAATCGATTTGAAAATCGTAAATTAATGGAAATTTAAAAATTTAAATCCATAATGGGAATTTTATAAAAGAAAGGGAAATTTGTTTTAAAAATAAATATCATTTATTTTTAAAAGTTGGAAAGGAATTTACGGATTCAGAACGTAAATTTAAAATAAATCCAGAAAGATTTATAAATTGATTTGAGTGAACCATTTTAGAATGGAATGTATACTTTCCCTGAAAGCCGAGAATGTTTTCAATATAGTTTATAAATATAAATTGAAGTTGTAAAGATGGTTTTAAGGAAAGAATGTTTTGGAAAAATTATTTACTTAAGTTATTTTGAAAATCTTTAAAGTTAAAATATATTTTAAATTATTATGGAAGTGATTATTTAAAATTTAAAATTGATATTTGTTTTAGAAATTGGATATTTAAATATTTATACTCTATCTACTAATTTTATTTTTAAATTAGTTTTGGACTTGAATTTTTATATGAGATATTAGTCTAATATTTTTCATAATTAATATTTAAGCAAATATTCTAAAATAGTTTATTTTAAATGTTTCCAAGTATATTTTGAATAAGTATTTCATATTATTTTAAAATATTTGAACTCGATAGATTTTCGGTGGAAATGAATAAATATTGAAAATGTTTTCCGCGTAAGGAAAAAATTGATTTGAAATTTATTTTCAAAGGATTGAAGTGTGAAAAAGTTGATTTGAAATTTGTTTTCAAAGTGTTGAAAAATGAAAATATATCTTACGAAGATATGTTGAAAATAATAATTGGGGGAAAATTATTTGAAATCCAGTGACTGTTATAAATGATGATTGGTAAAATAATCGACTATCAATATTGGCCTTTAAATGGCATTTGAATTTCGATGCGACCGGGAGTCGAATTCCAAATGGATATTCGAAAACCACATCGAACCTTTGTGATTGTAATGGATCTTTTGTTTTAAAGATCAAAGTGGAAATTGTTGTGATTTGTTTGAACCCTGAATGAACACTTATTTTTAAAAATAAACGTTCATAATTCGGATTACCCGAGAGAGGGCCTTATGTCATAAAACCCATTTCGAATAACGACACGACGAAATGGAATTGCATTTGAAGATGGCGTTGAAGAACGGGTATTTTCGAAAGCGAAAGGATTACCTGTCGAATGTCTCTGCACCGGGTTGCTCCGGTATAGATATTTTATCACCCTTTTGTGATGGGGATTCCGGACGTGATTAATGAATATCCGGATTTGCAAGGGCTTCTTTGAAGTGCATTTGGTTCTGTTCGATCCCAGAACGGACTTGTATGGATGTGTGTCTGACGTTACACTTTGAGATGTAATACTGGTTTCTACCAAATACATTTTTGTTGGTGGCGGAGAATTTATTCTCTTAGCTTAACACCCTTCTTTGAGACGTACGATCTCAGAGGTTATGTAGTTGATGGTTACTAGTGATACATTCCCAATTTGGTTATGTGGCATACGAAGTGCTGCTGATCATTTGTTGATCGAAGCATAGCTTTTGTGAAAAGCGTAGCTTTGTGGACGAGACTTCATTGGACCTCACACACCGGAATGGTCGAAAAAGGAAGGATGCTACAAGGTTATAGGGGGTAGCGCCCCTTAGGGTATGTTCATTTCCTTCTGGATAGAGGTGGTATCATGTTATGAAGCCCAAATACTTAACCTATGTGGTTGCTGCAAATTTATTACTTTGTGGTTGTTGGTATTGAGGATCCTCGGATAAAGGTTGTTTACGACCGAGGGATGGCATACTCGTGTAGTAGTTACCTATTTTGCAGAGGTAACCTGGCCTTATGTCCAAAGGCGTACCCATGTGGCCCAGGAAGTTCCTTTGCCTGACCATTTGTTGGAAATCCAATTACCAATACGCACCTTGTACGGTTTTAGTTGTAGAACATGCCATCTAATACGGTAGCTATAGTAGGCATACTATAATGGTACGTATGCTGGCTAAGATTAATATTATACTTGCAAATGTTTTCTGCACTATGCACTAATGATAATATTAAAAAGATTTTGCGTATTAAGCATGTTTGACTATCATAAGGAGAAATCTCCCTTAAGTGTGTAAATGCATTGTGTGTGTGCCGAGAGGCCTTTTGGTAGTTTCGTTTTTCAAAAAGCATTATGGATTTCTTTTAAATTCTTCTGTTAAAGTATAACTGTTTTTAAGATCTCATACTAGTCACATGACTGAACTGGAGTTTATTGTTCCCTTTCTAAACTCTGGGTGCCCACAAATTTCCACACGGGCAGCCTAGAGTCAGGTTAGCATTATTCTAGAGCGAAGTCGAAAAAAGATGTTGTGGAGATCTAGAGTTCGAGCTGGATGGTGAGACGTACTTCCGTATATTATTATCATTCCGTTGTGTATTCGTCCATAGGGCCAGGTTATTATAACCGCCATTGTTTGTGTGCGTTGTTGTAATACTCTGATAATGTGATGTATAAACTGATATAGTGTTTTTGTTTTAAAGATTATTCTTTATCTATTATATATTGTTCCGCTGCGAAATGTGAGATTCTGTTATTGTTTCTGTTCTTCTTCTATCTTCTTCTTCTTAAACCCTAACGGTTCGATTTTTCGGCATTCGATTGTGCGGCATTTGATACAGCGGACGTATTAATGTCGACTTTCGGAAGTTGTAAAATCGGGTCGTTACAAAATTTGGTATCAGAGCATTTGGTTAAGCGACAACCTTGGCTCTGGTGGGGATTACTCATTAGAGATAGAGTCAGTAGTACTCTAGAATGATTTTGAGTGTGATAATAGATATGTGCGCGTATTTGTTAGTAAATATAAAAAAAATTGTCTTATATTGTGATGATTGGTTTGTTGAGTGGTATATGGATTCTGGTTGGTATAGTTTGTACAACTCTATCGATAGGGATCTCTAAACACTCGTACAGAACAATTCGACACTATATTGTTTTAAAATCGGGTAAATGAAATAATTTTACCCAAATTATTTTTGTATATAAAAGGAAATGGATTCTATAAATTATTATAGTATATATGGTTGCTTGATTGTTAGGAAGTGATAATATTAAATTATTATCATTATTATTGAATAGAAATTGAAAACATAACCAAAAGCTAAGGAATAAACTTGTATACAAATGGGATTTGTAAATATAAACTGTAATTGTGATTTATAATTTGAAATGAAATTCCAGAGAAATGTTTTAGAAAGAATTGAAAGGGTTTGAAAATTTTGAAATTTGGTAAAGTTTAAATCCTTTTGAATTTGAAAATGGTTTTGAAAGGTTTTGAAAAAATGTTTTGAAGGGATAAAAGCTCTAAACTCTTTTCGGTCGCTGGAAAATAACTTCGACGATGACTGCAGCATCATCGATGTTCATTTTCGAGTATCCACAAGAAGAATTGCTACTGAATTGTTTTAAATTAAAGTTGTTTGGAAAACTGGGTTTGGATTCGGAAATTCAAAGGATAGTTTGAATTGATTACAAATATGGTTTTGAAAAGGTTGAAAAGACTCTGGAATTTTATTAAAAATAGTTATGGAGTAATAAATAAATTTGAAAACTTAGAAAAATCAGATTTAAATGAAATTAACTTGAGTTAATTTGAATAAATGTGAATTTGAGAAGTCTTATAGACTAAATGATTGGAATAATATCAATAAAGGTGGAAAATAAAATTGTGAATGAATAAATAATTTTGCAATTGCAAGTAAATGAAAGTGAAATTGAATGTTGAAATTCATTTCGAATTTGTAAGCAAATAAAATTGAATCGGAATTGAATTTGATTTGTTATAAGCAAAGTGAAGTATTGAAATAAAAATTAGTAAGTGAAACTAATTATGCTCTGAGATAAATTGAATTCATATGGGATTTGAAATCCAGTTTAAATATAAGTGGGTGTAAACTAAAATAGTGAATTGAATTGTGCTTGGGAACGAACAAAAGAATAAAACTGGAATAGAAACTGAACATTGAAAACCAATTTGAATTGTGTGAAATAAAATAAAGTTGTAAAATTAGTTCGAAGTGAACTAAAGATAATAAATGTGGAAAAAGAAAAAAATGGGTTGAGATAAAATGAATTGGAATTTGTAATGAATTAGTAAATGAAACTAATTTAAAATCGTAAGATGAATCAGTTGTGAATGAAAGATAATTGATAAAATTCAATATTCAGAAGATAAGTTGAATCCAAATAAAATTGAAATTGTAAATTGAATTCAAATGAAAGTGAAAATGCAAGATAGAATGAAAATGGATATATAACTTCAATGGTAAAGTAAAAAATGGTATAAGAAGTATATATTGAAAATTTTGTAAGGGAATGTGCAAAAATGATAGGCAGGATGTGTGGTAAAGGAAATGGAATTGGGATTTTGATTTCGAAGATAAAATTGAATTGCTCGACAAAAAGGTATGTATTTGAATTTCAGTATGAAATTTGATGATTTTCTTGCCCAGCCACTTGGCTTTTTCTTTTCTTTTGAAATCTTGGGGCCGTGGTGCCATTTTTGTAGTCGTACCGAGCTAGCCACGCAAAGGAGATGCTGGCGAAATTTTTCGAAAATTTAGGGAGTTAGAAAAATTTTGAAAGTTTAAAATTTGAATTTAAATTTGAATTTGAATTGCTAAGAAAACAATGTTGTTTGGAATCTATGACTAATTTTGGAAAGTTAGTTGAAGCGATAATGGGTTGTTAATAAAAAGGATTTGTTTGGTAAGTTGATAAAACTATTTAGTTTTGGAAAGATAGCAAATAGGTTAAGGATCGTTCTTCTTTACTTGTAATTTCGGGACGAAATTCTTTTAAGGGGGGAAGGATGTGACGACCAAAAATTTTTAACATTTGAAATTAAAATATTTAATTGATTTTAGATATTGGAAGTTGTTTTTAAGCTTGAATTTCAATTTTAACTATGAATTTAGCAATTTAATTATCAAATTTAATTACAAAAATTTGGGTAAAATTGTAAATCTTCAATTTTGAGCCTGTTAAAAATAATTTGATAGCTTAGGAGATTCATATTGACAATATGAAGATGATAGAAGCTTCAGAATTTAATTTGAAACGGTTTTGTTCAGTATTGAAATTTATATTGTTTAAATAGATATATAGAAATAGCCTTCTGAGGCACAGTCTCGGATTTCGATGAAACCAGTTCCATTAGATCCGTAATATTATTTTATTATCAGATTTCAATTTTCGTAGCATTCAGAGTGATCGTTTAGCCGTACAACAAGCAAACGCGTTGAAAATTTTATAGAAATTTAATTTAATAACTGGATTCAAAATGCTATCTTCTCCATACGATCGAATTTGGACCCGGAACCTTTTCCGTTACATTCAGAATAGGCGCATAACATTATAAACGCCTGGCGGCATGTCTCAATTGGAGATCGAGATTTTTAGTTGCGTAATTTGATACGATTTAAATTTGAATTTAAATCTGAAATTAAATATAATATATACATATCTCCCTTCAAATTTTTAGGCCACCTTCAAACACTTGGCATTCGATTTACAACACGTGTCTAATGTCCTTTTACAAAATCAACAGATGTCCTTTTTCTTGTATATTTCTTTAGCCGATGAATAGAAATTATATCGAAAAAGAAAAGCTTCGTCTCTAAAAACTTAATAGCCGCGTATCTTTCCAAACTCGAAATCTAACTTCCATAGTAAAGGGCCGCCTCGTTAACTAAGCTATGATTTTCCTTCATAATCCAATTCAACTATATGCCTCTCCTCGAATCAATCTCCACACTAAATGGAGGTTCTCGAATGGAAATCAAAATTCCAGATCATTCGAATTGGATTTCGTGGCAGCTCGTGTTGATGAGGGTTGAGGGCATCGATGGAGACAGTAGGTGGCGCGACTATGGTTAAGGGTTTGCGACTGAAGTAGGGTGGAGGCACGTGCGTTCGTAAAGGGTTGCAGTAATGTCATCGAATTCGTGGCAGTCGATTGATTGTGACGTGCGTTCATGGTTGCAAGCCGATTTGCGTGAAGCCTAGAGGTGAGATTGGCAGCTCGCGATTTGATTCTGGATTGGTGATGGAGGAGATTGCAGCGGCATTGGATGATGCTCTATCGACAGCAGAGGGTCGCACACGATTCGCGAGGGTAGCATATCGTTCGAGGTTGGGGATCACGATCTCATTCTAGCAATTGGACGAATCAAGCGATTGTAAATACAGGTGAGGAAAATTCTTTCAATTTGTGTATATAAATTTGGAAAAGAATTTTTTTTACTGTAATGATTTTTATAAGCAGAAAAGAAAAAAAATAGGAATAAAGTTTGAAAGGAAAAATTTATATGTATATTTACATTTCGCAGAGAAGTTCATTACAGTGGATGTATATATAGATAAGCAGAAAAATAATTTATTACAGTAAATATATACATATGTATTTTAAATTTACAAGCTTATTTTAAAATAATGGATTTGGTGGAAAAAAAAAGTTTAACTAACTTATCTAAATTATTTTAGATACTAAAAGATTTTAAAAGGAATTTGTTTAAAATTAAAAGTATTGGTTTAAAATAAAATCACGGGTTAATTAAATTATCAAATGGAATTTATTTGTTTGATTTATTCGAATATTAATAAAACCATTAATAAAACCTTATAGTGTTTATTACAAGGTTTAAAGATCGTGAAAAACAAACTGGAACGGAAAATGGATTGCACGCATTGTTAAAGGTGAGATCTTCTCATTCAATCGCTGATTTAATTTTAACAGTTAAATTTAAAATTGTTGATTGTGTTCTTGGACGATTAATTTATTATTAGTTATATTAGTTTAGACCTTATGCGCCGCATAATAGTGGATGATATTATATTAAACCCATATACCACGATATTCCACCTCAAAGTGGAATTGGTATTATATATGTATTTGGAGTGATTGATTTCCCGCAATATATAGCGGATGAGACCCTATGCGCCGCATAATAGCGGGTGATGTTTTCTAAATCCCATATACCGTGATATTCTATCTCGAAGTAGAATTGGTATTTAATTGTTGTGCTAATGTCAGTGGATTCAAGGAAACAGGTTGGAGGGATCCAACTAGATTCCTCAAAACATTTTGATTTGTTTTCAAAATTTTCTGTTGGTTATTTATAATCTGTGTATGATTATTTTTGATTGAAACCATTGAAGGCTAAAATTTAGCCTAATATATTTTTGGTATCGTACGATACCAGAAATAAATAAAATTGGATCTTTAAATTTAGGTAGAAAATCTATAGTGAATCTTATTGAATAAAATTCCAAAATATTGAAAAAAGTTTAATAAATGGATTTCAAGTAATAATATTAAAATGGTGAAGAATTTATTTTAAAATATGATTTTTAAATAATTTGAAAAGGATAAAGGAATTTATTTTAAACATAAATTCGAAAATTGATTTGGTGTCAAAAGAATAAATCTTTAGGAAATCAATATGAAAATTGATTTAGTGTTTGAATGAAAATCGATTTGTTGTTCAAATAAATTTAGAAATTAAATTTGAAAATTAATTTGGTGTTTTAAAAATAAAACCCTTGGAAAATTAATATGAAGATTGATTTGTTGATTGAAATAAATTTAGAAATCAATTTGGAGTTGGATTTGGTAATTGAAATAAATTTGAAAATCAATTTGAAAATTGATTTGGTGTTGAAAGTGAATACTTGGGAATCGATTTGAAAATCGTAAATTAGTGAATATTTAAAAATTTAAATCCACAATGGGAATTTTACAAAAGAAAGGTAAATTTGTTTTAAAAATAAATATTGTTTATTTTTAAAAAGTTGGAAAGGAATTTACGAATTCGAAACATAAATTTAAAATAAATCTAGAAAGATTTATTGATTGATTTGAGTGAACCATTTCAGAATGAAATGTGTACTTTCCCTGAAAGCCGAGAATGTTTTCAATATAGTTTATAAATATAAATTGAAGTTGTAAAGATGGTTTTAAGGAAAGAATGTTTTGGAAAAATTATTTACTTGAGTTATTTTGAAAATCTTTAAAGTTAAAATATATTTTAAACTATTATGGAAGTGATTATTTAAAGTTTTAAATTGATATTTGTTTTAGAAATTGGATATTTAAATATTTATACTCTATCTACTAATTTTACTTTAAAATTAGTTTTCGACTTGAATTTTTATATGAGATATTAGTATAATATTTTTCATAACTAGTATTTAAGCAAATATTGTAAAATAGTTTATTTTAAATGTTTCCAAGTATATTTTGAATAAGTATTTTATATTATTTTAAAACATTTGAACTCGATAGATTTTCAGTGAAAATGAATAAATATTGAAAATGTTTTCCGCTTAAGGAAAAACTTGATTTGAAATTTATTTTCAAAGGATTGAAGTGTGAAAAAATTGATTTGGAATTTGTTTTCAAAGTGTTGAAAAATGAAAATATATCTTGCGAAGATATGTTGCAAATAATAATTGGGGAATTTTTTTTGAAATTCAGTGACTGTTATAAATGATGATTGTTAGTTAAATAACCGACTATCAATATTGGCCTTTAAATTACATTTGAATTTCGATGCGATCGGGAGTCGAATTCCAAATGGATATTCGAAAACCACATCGAACCTTTGTGATTGTAATGGATCTTATGTTTTAAAGATCAAAGTGGGAATTATTGTGATTTGTTTGAAAACTGAATGAACACTTATTTTTAAAAATAAACGCTAATTATTCAGATTAGCCAAGAGAGGACCTTGTGTCATAAAACCCATTCCGAATAACGATATGAGGAAATGGAATTGCATTTGGAGATGGTGTTGAAGACCGGGTATTTTCAAAAGCGAAAGGATTACCTGTCGAATGTCTCTGCACCAGGTTGCTCCGGTATAGAGATTTTATCACCCTTTTGTGATGGCAATTCCGGACGTGATTAGTGAATATCCGAATTTGCAAGGGCTTCTTTGAAGTGCCTTCGATTCCGTTCGATCCTGGAACGGACTTGTATGGATGTGTGTCTGGCTTTACACTTTGAGATGTAAAGATGGTTTTTATCAAATACATTTCTGTTGGTGGCAGAGAATTTATTCTCTTAGCTTAACACCCTTCTCTGAGACGTACGAGCTCAGAGGTTATGTAGTTCATGGTTACTAGTGATACATTCCCAATTTAGTAATGTGGCATACGAAGTGCTGCTGATCATTTGTTGATCGAAGCATGGATTTTGTGAAAAGCGTAGCTTTGTGGACGAGACTTCGTCGGACCTCACACCCCGGAATGGTCAAAATAGGAAGGATGCAGCAAGGTTATAGGCGGTAGTGCTCCTTAGGGTATGTTCATTTCCTTCTGGATAGAGGTGATATCATGGTATGGATCCCAGATACTTAAACTATGTGGTTGCTGCAAATTTATTACTTTGTGGTTGTTGGTATTGAGGATCCTCGGATAAAGGTTGTTTACGACCGAGGGATGGCATACTCGTGTAGTAGTTACCTATTTTTGCAGAGGTAACCCGGCCTTGTATTGGCAGAGATCCGGTTAGGTTCTCGGGGAGTCCCTCCAGAGGCGTACCCATGTGGCCCAGGAAGTTCCTTTGCCTGACCATTTATTGGAAATCCAATTACCAATATGCACATTGTACGGTTTTAGTTATAGAACCTGCCATCTAATATGGCAGCTATAGTAGGCATACTATAATGGTACGTATGTTGGCTAAGATTAATATTATACTTGCAAATGTTTTTTGCACTATGCACTAATGATAATATTAAAAAGATTTTGCGTATTAAGCATGTTTGACTATCATAAGGAGAAATCTCCCCCAAGTGTGCGATTGCATTGTGTGTGTGCCGGGAGGCCTTATGGTAGTTTCATTTTTCAAAAAGCATTGTGGATTTCTTTTAAATTCTTCTGTTAAAGTATAACTGTTTTTAAGATCTCACACCAGTCTCATGACTGACCTGGAGTTTATTGTTCCCTTTCTAAACTCTGGGTGCCCACAAATTTCCACACGGGCAGCCTAGAGTCAGGTTAGCATTATTCTTGAGCGAAGTCGAAAAAAAGATGCTGTGGAGATCTGGAGTTCCAGCTGGATGGCGAGACGTACTTCCGTGTATTATTATCATCCCGCTGTGTATTCATCCATAGGGGCAGGTTATTATAACTGTCATTGTTTGTGTATCGTTGTTGTAATACTCTCATAATGTGATGTATAAATTGATATAGTGTTTTTGTTTTAAAGATTATTCTTCATCTATTATATATTGTTCCACTGTGAAATGTGAGATTCTGTTATTGTTTCTGTTCTTCTTCTATCTTCTTCTTCTTAAACCCTAACGGTTCGATTTTTCGGCATTTGATTATGCGGCATTTGATACAACGGACGTATTAATGTCAACTTTCGAAAGTCGTAAAATCGGGTCGTGACAGATAATCTAGTTCATATTTTCCAACATTCGAAATCCAGTTTATTTCAAAAGCTGCCTGAAATTATTCATATATAGCCTCTTGTCAAATCCATCCTTTTATAAATTAATCCATTTATCCTTACTCAATTTAAATTCTTCCATTCCAACTTAAAATTTTCTTGCCCATATCCTTTTTATAAGTTCGAAAACTTATTTTCTTTGGGTTATATTTTCATTTCAGGGGGAACTTCAGCCCTTAGACACTTAGTTAGTTATTCCAAATTAACTTTGAAACCATGTTTACCTACTTATATTTATACATCAAGTCACACTTTTAAATTTTAAACCATCCTGGGTCTTTTAATCCAAAACAAATTCATCTTCAAACAGTCCTGTTTTAAACAAGAATTCTATGTTCAAAAATATTCTAAATAATATTATTTATTATTTACTTCAACACCTTGAAACAAGTTTCAAAATTCTTCCAGGATTTGATTTTAAATCTTCACAATTTAAATCCATTTCAATTTATAAGTCATACTTATATAAATTTTTACTCCCCAAAAAACATTTCACTCTATTTATCATTGTTTATTCTATAATAGATATTCTTTATTAAGATACGACATCCAGTTTCCTCAATCCACTATAATAATTAGAAAAATTATTCCTTCATATATCAAGATACAACCTTTATAAAAAAAATTAAACCGTTTTCAAAATCAAAAATAACAAGTACGCCGTCATGTAGCACTCTTAACTCATTCTAGGGCACTACCGACCTTACCTTTAATGAGTAGTCCCCACCAGAGCCAAGGATCTTGCTTAACCTTCGGCTCTGATACCAAATATAACGGCCCAAAAATTTTCGGCCCAAAAATCGACACTAATATGTTCATTGTATAGAGTGCCGAGCAATCCAAAGCCGGAAATACCAGACAGTTAGGGTTTAGAAGGAAAAGAGATAGAATAATAACAGGAAATAACAACACAGAATCTCTCAATCGCAGTGGCACCAAATATAATATGAAATAACAGCATTTATACAAAGAAAAGCCGTAACTATCAATATACATATAAGATATCAGAGTATACTTGTCAATAAATGAATCTGGACTGTTATAATAACTTGTCCCTAAATACTGTCTATATAGCCTATAATACAACAGAATATAGTCAATAAGTCTCTTCCATCTAGCTTGTCTCCTGAGCTCCAAACGTCCTAACATGAAATTTTGTAATACTCGGTCTGACCCGAGCATTCCAATACAGTAACACCCGAGTCAGGGTCGAAACCAGCGTGAGTAAACACATTTGATATGAAATACTTAAGTTACAAAACTTCTTTGAAAACCAAGATAACTCGTACATCACTACGTGTTTCCATCTTATTATAGCCAAATACTTGTTACACAAATCCATCGATATTTGAAATAATATCTAAGTTCCATCATTTATTTTAAATAGCCTAATTTTATTCATTTCCAACCTATTAGACTCTATAATCAAATCCGTAGAGATTTGTAGTACTTATTAAATCGAAGTGGTTTCGAATATCGCTGGTATCCGATCCCGGTCTCTTCGAATCCAAAGACTAAATTAAAGGAAGTCAGTTGTTTAAAATAACAATTTATCGTCTATGGAGACAATAACTTATTATGGGGATTTATTTCAGATTTTGTTTCAAATAAAACGTATCATTGTTTTAATCCCATTATTTTAATTTGTCCGGCCATTCATTGTTACAGACAAGAATAAATTCGAAAATAATATCCAATAGAATTTAGCCAAGGTATAGATCGTTAACCAAAATGTTGATTTATAAAATATCAAACCGTCCACATCCGAATTTCAATAACTTTAATTAACCGAGTACATTTGTACTTTTAACCCAAATTTATTATGAATTATGGAAATTGTACAATAATTATCACTGGTTAATTTAAAATTTAAAGCTCTATTTTTTTATCTAACATTTATTAATCTATATAAATCTTAAGTCAAATAATAATATAATCAATTACCCATTTAATTATAAAATATCATTACTTTAACTTTACGAATTTAAATAATTTCAAATAAAAGAAGTCATAAATTTTCATATAAATATATATACATACATTCCAGTTCCATTCTTTCTCTTATATGTATTTTTCCATTTTCTTTCTCCTTTCTTTTTACTTAACTTTTATTTTACTTTTCCTTTCATTTAATTTTTCCTCTTCTACCTTTTTTGAGGGAAATGTGTGATCCTCTAAGAATAGAGGAGAGCACACATATAGCTATATGTATAACACAGAAATAAGAAGCTGCCAACATGTCTGGCAGGTGACAGAATGAAGGTACAAAAACAAAAACAACATGAGGCACCCCTAAGATGAGCTCCGACAAAATCTCTACCTATCACACGTTAATATCGAGCGCATGCATGACAACCGTCCGATATTAAAGTGTTTGAAGTGCCTAAAAAGCAAAAGTAAAACCTAAAATACAAGGCAATGACATAAGCTAAATAAGAAGCTCCCTGCTATAATGGAACAAAAGCCAAGCCGGAAAGAAAATCCTCTAGATGAAAGCGCTCCATGATGGAGATGAAGGTGCCCTAAGATGAAAACTCTATGCCTAAGCCCTTTCCGCAATCCAAAGCCCTGCAATCTGAAGTCGTGTGAACCTGCAAAGTGATCCAAACACCCTGTCGCTCGAACCTACGCCTGCAGAAAGACTAAATAAGGAGTTAGAATGATACATATATATGTATATTAGAAAGTTAATATACATATATATGTATAAAAGGGGGGAATAGACGTCAAGGAAAACCATCTATCTAAACTAAGCCACGAACAGAAAAAAGTACAAAACAAAAAACTTAAGCGCCTTTGATCCTAAGCAAATTATGGTTGACAGTGAGATCGTTGGAAAAGTTTGGATAAATATAAATACTATTATTATTAGTGTTAAAGATATTATTATTGAGTTTAAAAGAGTTAATATTATACCTAACTTTGTTAAGGAACCCTTTAAAGAATTTGATTTTAGCTAATTTATATTTGGGGTTAGAAATCCACTTAAAACAAAAAGAAGAAATAGTGTAAATCAGTTTGTTACCCTGACTAATATTATTGTTAAAAATTCTTTGATTTCTTTCGAACCAAATATACCAACAAATAATAGTGAATAAAGTGCCTAGTAAGAATCTATTATTCTTTTTGAACTTAAATCTATATCTGCTCCAGTAGAATTCACAATCATTGATTTTAGTTGTAATATTAAAATTAAAAATTCTGAGAGTATTGTTTAGGATGTAATAAGAGTCCAAGTAGTCATAGTAAATGTGTTTAGTATCTTCAGTATGCAAATTACAAAAATAACAATTGTTGTCATTATGAATGTTTTTTCTCTTTAGTAATTCTATAGTATTAAGTTTTCCATGGAGTATTAACCACATATGAATTTTAGATTTAGGAGGAGCATTTGCTTTCCAACTATAATTAAAAGAGATGTTTGATGTTCCTAAAAAGTTAATAAAATTATGAAAAGAATTTAGAGTATATTTCTTACTCTTATCCCATTCCTACCTATTGATGTCATTATCATTATCAATATTATAAAGACTTAATTTAGCATATAGCAAGGAAAGTTGCCTAAGGGTTGAGCCTACTAGAATTCTGTTAAAAGTAAAGTTCCAAGGGGGATCGCTATCAGGGGAAAAAACATCACTAATTAACGCATACTTAAAGTTGCAGATTTCGTAAAGCTCTTTCAATTCTACCTTAAGAGCTAACACAGAAATCCAACGGTCATGCCAAAAAGAAGTACAATTACCAGAGTGGACAATCGTACTAAGGCCTAGGGTGAAAATATCCTGACATTTCAGAATGGATTTCCAAAAGTTAGAAAGATTTTGATTGTCAGGAGAAATGATTTGATAAGAGTTAATACAAACATTATAGTAATACTTTATAATGATCTATTTCCAAGTAGCATTATCGTTTATATCCTTAAACTTCCATAACCATTTACTAAGCAGAGACAAGTTCATATTACGCAAGTTACTTACTCCTAAGCCACCTTCCTTTCTAGCTTTGCAAACAGTTTCCCAATTTACTAAACATTTTATGCTATTGTTAGTATTTTCCCCACTCCATAAGAAATCTCTTCTAATTTTGTCAATCTTATCAATTACCCAATCAGGAAATAAATGCATGGACATCTAGTAAATTGGAAGGGCAGTTAGAACAGAATTTATTAAAACTAATCTACCTGCTCTAGATAATAATCTCCCATTCCAATTGGATATTCTATTCTTGATTTTATCAATGATTATAAACCGGTCATCATGTTTGAGTTTAGAAGGTCTAATCACAAAGCTGAGATAATCAAAAGGAAAGTTCATAGTCTTGCAGTTGAGAGTATTTGCAACTAAACTTTCAACATTATCATGATCGTTCAGGACTAGAACAGAACTTTTATCAAAGTTTATTTTCAAACCCGATAGGAGTTCGAAACAATATAAGATGAACTTAAGAGAAATGATATGTCTTGGTAAATGGGAAGAAAAAGCATGGTATCATCAGCAAATTGGAGGACTGATATACCATTACGCGATATATCATTACCTATATTTCCCAGTGATCCTATCAGCCGCTTTTTAATTATCTTAGCAAAAACATCAGCAGCGAGATTAAACAGAAGAGGCGATAAAGGGTCCCCTTGCCTTAAACCTCTCTTAGATTGAATTTTATTACCTAAAATACCATTAACCATTGTACTAGAGTTCCCAGTTTTGAGCAAATTCATGATCCAGCTAATCCATCTATGACTATAACCTCTAGCATGAAAAATATCAATTAAAAAATCCCAATCAACGGAATCAAAAGCTCTGGCGAAATCTAGTTTAAGGATAGCACATGTAATATTGTTTTTACAGCAGTGATTGATATATTCTTGAACAACTGTGACATAGTCAGTGATATTTCTTCCTTTAATGAAAGCAGATTGTGAACAGTCAATTAGGTCATTCATTCTCATATTCAGCCTATTAGCTAATACTTTTGAAAAAAAATTAACAGAACAGTTAATTAAAGAAATAGGTCTAAAATCTTTTAAATTATTTGCACCTGCTTTTTTGTGTAATAAAATAACAGTTGCAAAATTGAATCTTCCTAATTGCAAGCTTCCGTTATAAAAATCAGTAAACATATTAATTAGGTCTAATTTCAAGACATCCCAAAAAGTTTTATAAAATAAAATGGGAAACCCATCCGGACCCGGAGATTTATCGCTGGGCATGTCGTTAATAGCTTTCCAAATTTCCTCTGCGGTGAAAGGTTTATCTAGTTCAGAAAGATCAACATTGGATTCAGGCGGGTAAAATATCATTCCAGTTAACACTTATTCTAAATTTATTTTTGCACCAAAAATATCTCTATAATAATCTGTAAAAGCCTTATTAAGATCTCTCTGATCAACTAAAGTCTCATTATTGATAGAAATAGAATTAATTATATTAATTCGTTTTCTACCATTGGCTATGTTATGAAAAAAATTTGTATTATAATCACCTTCATTAATCCACTGAATTCTAGACCTCTGTTTCTAACCTCCTCTTTTTCAAGAACAGAATTTAGCTCCTCCTTAAGATTAGCGAGAACGTTGCGTTCTCCTAAATTTAGTTGTCTAGTTTCTTCAATCTTATTTATTTTGAGAATCTCATTAAGAATATTTTTATATTACCGAAAACATTTATATTCCAATTTTTAAGAAAAATTCTAAGGTTTCTAAGTTTTAAAACAAAATTTTTAGCAGACTTATCTTTATTTCTAATATCATAGAACTCAAAGAGATCCATTTATTTTGAATCAAATTGAAAAGGTTAGATTCTAAGCCACATATTTTCAAATTTAAAAAGCCTGTTAATTTCCCTATGCTTATCACAAGTAAGAATAATCGGGCAGTGATCGGAGTAAGCGTAAGGCAAATCGGAAACTTTGCAAATGGGAAATTTATCCTCAATCTCATCACTAACAAAGAACCTGTCAAGAAGAGTCATGGAAGGGGATTCCCTAGTATTACTCCAAGTAAAATCTCTATTAGAAAGAGGGATTTTTTTCTTCTTCCCTTTTTATCCTCTTCTTCCTTTTTTATATCTTCTTCTTTTCTTTTCTTTATTTTCCATTATTTCTTCCCTTCCCTTTGTTTTTTTTCCTTCAATTTTTCTTTCATTCCTCCGGCCCAACCCGACCCAACATCTGTTCCCTTCTCTTCTTTCCCGTCCTGTTCCTTTACTCCTTACTCTGTTTTTTCTCTGCTACTTCTTCCTACACACATCCTTCCTGAACACGTGCACACGCCCCCGATGAGTTGCCGACCACCACCAACCACTCCCCCAAATCGCCTCCGACCCCAACCATCCTAGCCACCCAGAATTTCCTTAAAAAGCCCCAAATCAAAATATTGAACTCAAGACCAAAACCAAGAATGACCCAACCTCCTACCTCTGCCTCGTCCAGCCACCTCCGGCTAGTGGATTTCCCCAAAACCCACCAGTAGACTCGCCATGACCCCATCTCTTATTCTCCCCTGTACCATAGTCGACTATCACCTCCGTGACACCTTCATTCGCCCTACAAGCGCGACCATCCACTTCCCACCTTAAACCCTAAATCGAGCACGACTACGCAAATCCTTCAATAGAAAAATGTCTTGCCATTTTTCCTCGAATCCTCATCAACCCGGCAACCTCCATAACCAGCGATGACCCTTTAAATCACCTCGACCACCCGAATTTGAAAAAAACCCGAACTCTGGAAATCTCCTTCCCCCTCATTCTACATGCCACTAAAAATCCTAGAATCACTCTTAAACATAATGGTTTTCAACAACGAACACCACTATGTAATCCACTGATCAAAATATGACCATTGAATTTCGGCCAAATTTGACCCGTTTACTGTTAAATAGGATTTCCCTTCCTTATGCTTATGGTTTTAGACGAGATAAATTTTTGGATGATCTACACTTAAAAAAAAGTGACTTTTGTTTTGGGACCATGTATTAAAACTGATTGGATGGTGAGCTATTTATTTTCAAAGTTTAAAGTCACTATTAAAAAAAAGAATGAACATAATGTTTTAGGAAGAAGCACAGTGTTTTGATGCTTTGAAACTATCGAACGTACTTATATATGTACAAGAATCATACAGATACCTTATTACCTGATCAAATAAAAGATTCAACAAAAACTACAATAATTTATTTAAGTGCAATAACCATTAAACAGAGTAAAGGTGTTTTACTCATAGTAATGCTTTGAACAGAAGTATATGTTGTTGAAAACTGCTAGCTTGCTTGGGTTTTTATTTTGATTTTCTGTTGAGTTGTTTTGTTAGTTTTAAGTTGTGGAATGGAAGTATTTTTTCTTTCTTAACTAGTTTTCGAATGAATGAGAAATGAAGACAGGAGTGGAGGTATAAATATAAGAAGGTAGGCTGTTGTATTCTGTACACAATAAGTTCTGTTTTACTTTTCATGTGATTTTATATTACTCTTTTTTTTCAATTTTCCTTAGTCAGCAATTTTTTTGATCTGATATGATCTTGTTTTGACATTGATTTAAGGTTTTGTATGCTTGGATTTGAGCCCAAAATTACAGGGGCCAAGGTCGGTCAGTGAGACGATGGGGGATAAGCTTCATCGTCGAGAGGGAAACAGCCCGGATCACCAGCTAAGGCCCCTAAATGACCGCTCAGTGATAAAGGAGGTAGGGGTGCAGAGACAGCCAGGAGGTTTGCCTAGAAGCAGCCACCCTTGAAAGAGTGCGTAATAGCTCACTGATCGAGCGTTATCTCCATTTTTGTTTACACATATATGAATATGAATTTTATCTATGTATAAGTATCTTTTTGTATGTATAAATATATGTATAGTTATGTATTTTATCCTATTATACTTGCACTATCACTATTTAATATATATTTGCTTGTATTTGTCATCTTATGTACAATTATACATTTTCATATTTCCAAACACTATATGCTCTTTAATTTATGAATATATATATATATATATATATATATATATGCATGTATGTATGTATGTATTTATTTATTTTATCATATTTACATTTATACCTTCCTATATATTTTACTTTATTTATATAAATTTGTATACCCATTACTCCATATGGCCCATGTACATTTATACTTATATACACGTGTTTTCAAACATCATAAGCTTGTCTGTATTTTTATTTATATACGAATGTATATTACCTTCAATTTTAATGGTGGGGCCTATATATGCATTTCTATAATATTTTATCATATCCAAAATTATATTAAAAATTAACATAGTTTTAAATCAATTTATATAGATTCAAATATCAGAAAAAATCAGTTATTTGACCAATAAAATTTTAATATCCAATTGATTAAAATCGGTTAATTACCCAATTAACATACGTAAAAATCCAGGTCGTTATAGAAGTGAAATGGATGATGAGTTACCACGAGCATTATGGGCTTATAGTACAACCCAGAAGTCCAAAACTGGTCATACTCCATTTTCTACGACCTACGAAACTAAGGCCATGATATCATCACCTAAAGTCTTTCTCGTAGAAGACTGTATTATATTCCCAAGGTTAATGAGGACTCTTATTTGAGGCTTGTAATATCCCTAATTTTAAATAACATTATTCAGAAGACTTAATTAGATAAATTAAACAGAATAATATAGAGACTAGAGTGATAACAAGATTTATATTTGAAAACTAAATAGGGTTGTGCCTTAACTAAATGGGCTTATACAAAATGGTTTTATAACTTAAATACAAAAGAGAGTAAGGCAAAGGTAATATGGGAAATAGTCGTATACCATAACCCCATAACCACTAAACCCTTACCTCATTCTCATTTCATACTTTCAGAAAACAAAAACAAAGAAGAACCAATGCCAGCCATTACCAGAGGGGAAGAAGAGCTTAAAGTCAATTAGAACCTAAGATTCAAGCTTGGAAGATTAAAATAAAGAACAAATCTTAAGTTTCTTATCCAAATAAGGTGAATAATAATCTAAACTATCTCATAAATGTTTTGTTGAACATTGTAATTTCGGGTATAAGCTTTTAGAACCGTTTTAATGAATTGAATGATGATATGCTTTGATTATATGCCATGTTTCATTTAAACAAGTATTTTTTGTAAAGGTATAATTATAATTTAAAGTTGAAATCGTGCAATATGAGTTTCGAATGCCATAAGGGTTGAATATGTTATGTAATTATTTTAGAGATGGGTTTAAATTTCATAATATTCCAAGCTATGAATAATTTATTATGAATTTTGAATGGAAGAAATATATAATTTGGATTTAAAATTAATTACGGCAATTATATGAAGGATTTTGAGTCTAAAATTTATATATATTAGAAAACATATTAAAAGTGAATTTTATTGATTTTTAAGGAATTTTCCTATGTGATTTACTAAGGAAATAAATTAGTTAAGTTGGGGACTTAAATGTTTTAATTGTTTTGTTAGGGAGAAGGACTTCTTTGCTGAAATATTTTCAATTAATAATTGATGAATTCGACGGCCTTTTTAGAAAGATATTTTGACAAAGGATTGGCAATCATTCATATTTTGAAAAATTAAGCAAGTTAGGTAAAAAGGAATTTCTTTTAAAGGCATAAAGGTCAGTTCTGTTTTGAATTATCTCCTTCCATTTCCAATTGCATGCTTCTGAAACCATGCTTGGAAGACCTTCCGAATCCATTCGAAGGCAATGCACATGTTACCAAGTAGTTGGTACGTAGTGTACTGGAGAAAGGCGGATGGGACGGTGTCGAAGGCTTGCTTTTGAAAGGGGTTGAGACTGCTTTTTAAGATAGCTTACGAATCAATTAACGCGCCTTTGTTTTTAGAAATTTTCGGATGAATTGTCGCATGCTTTATTTTAAAAGAAGCTTTTGAATGAATTGCCGCATGTTTTTTTTTTAAAAGAAGCTTTCGAATGAATTCACATATTTTGTTTTAAAAGAAGCTTTCGAATGAGTTTCCACTTATATTGCTTTAAAAAGGAGCTTTCGAAAGGGTAGCTGCATTTTTACCTGTTTGAGACCTTGCTGCCGCATTCAAGCCTTTCAAATTGGTTAAAGGTTGCCTTATTTATAACTTTAAATCAATGCTTTTGAAATGGGAGCTTTTGCCCTTGTAAAAATTTAAAGCCGCCTTTCCAGTGCTTTTGAAAGGGTTCCTATAGCCGCTTTTATCAATGCTTTCGAAAGGGTGGTTTTGAAGCCATCCTTTTCCCTAATTCTTTTATTTGAAGATCAATGCTTTCGAAAGGGTTGCTTTTGCTTTTGTTTCTTCGTCCCAGAAGTTATCTTTAATGTTAAATCCAATGGTTTCGAAAGGAACACTGTTAAATGGTTTTTGTGAGGAATGCTTTATATCTTTCAAAAGGGTATGTTTCAAGTACTTCGAAAGGTAAGATTTAAGTGTTTTATAAGGTTTATCTTTACTGGTTTTGAAAGGAAGGTTTCAATGCTTTTGAAAAGAATATTTTGAGTGTTTTGAAAGGTATATCCTTAAGAATTTTGAAAGAAAAGTTTGAATTAATGGTTTCGAAAGAAAAGGTTAATGTTTCAAAAGCCATAGTTTTCAAACAAGAAACCCAATCTCATGTTTTAAGTAAACCCATGGCAATATGAAAGAGTTTTGAAATGGCATTTAACTTTGGTATTTTTGAAGAAGCTTTCCTTACTAAAGATAATAGGTTAAAGGTACTAACCATGTTTCATTTGAGAAATGATTACAAGGAAAAATTAAACCATAGATGTTTACATTATTACGTTATGATCAGTTATCACGTGTGCTTCTTCTGTTAATATATTCACTTTATAATTAACCCATAACTGCATTTTTTGAGTGTTAATGGCAGAATAACCAGCTTGGTTGACCCAGTAGTGAATATATATTTAGCTACCTTATGTGTGACTAGAATTGCATCCAGGAGGTTGGTAGACCAGAATATAGGATGCCCAAAGACTAATTAAAGAATTATTGGTTTAGACAGATTCATAGTGATTCCATGAAAACTATGTATATAAATTTTTATGGGTAGGGTCCAATAGGTTCTTAGTGATTCCATGAAACTATATCCGGGTTAAGTTATTGACAAAGATCAATTGGTTCATAGTTAAACCATGAATGAGAGAAGTTATTAGAGAACCCAATAGGTTCATAATGAGCCCATGAAAACTATAATTGGATGCAGTTATTTGTAGATACCAATAGGTTCTCAGTGATCCCATGAAAACAATGTAATCGGACAGATAGTCAATAAGCTTGGAACATGATTTTAGTTAGCCCATGAAAACAAATAGGTTAATATTGAATCTAGAAACTATAACTCATGACTGGTAGTCAAATGAATGGGGATGGGAAATCCAGACCATATTGCATGTTTGCATATTATCATGATGCGTTTTATTTTGATTATGTCTTAACCATTGTGGATGTAGGTGCACGGTATATGGTAATTTAGAGTGAGTTAAGATACTAGTGAGGGAAAACCCATTCCGCTAAGCGGCGTTGTCTTCCTAGATGTCTATATGGTTCGAGATGGCAGGTGATTATTCATACCAGGCTTTTTGTCTAACTTAAAGTTTATGTTTTCCCCTTAAACTATCGAGTGCTCAATTGATATTGAGTAGTTTGTGAGTTAAGGTTCTCCTTTAGATGAATAAGCTTCTTAAGACATGCAGGAGGCAAGTTAGTTATTAGGAGTTCTTTCTGTTTGATTCTGTTGGTTTTGGATGTAATGGCAAAGTTGTTTGATTGCCTATATTTAGACTCTGATCAATCATGGGAATCTTCATATATCGCACTTGGCGTATTTTGTAATAAATACATTTCTCTGGACATGGTTTACGTTGGAATTATTTAATGAATTTGAAATGTTATTTGAAGTGGAACGAGAAATTTGTTTTATGATTTTAATTTTTTTCCATATCCATGTGTTTCTATTATATCAATGTATTTAACATTATTGCGTTTGGTTACCAAGAATTAATAACTATGGATGACTGCAGCATCCGTAGCAGTTAGTTTTAGACCTCCAAATAGGGAATGTTACAAGTTGGTAGCGGAGCATAAGTTTATGAAAGTTTAAAAGATATTTAAACCTAAAAGAATTTCAAAACATGTCCCAATGAATCAGAAAATAAGATCGTGGTTTGGGTTAACGCTATGGTAACGTACTTGTAATTGTTATATATATACAAGTACATATTCTCCCCTCTCTCTTAGACTGTTCTTGTGTATCTTACTAAGGCTCGTATGCACATATACAAGAAAGGAGGATATGGTGGCGGGAAATGGAAGAGGAAATATAGGTGAAGGAAGCACCACAACTAATGGAAATGCTCGACCCAATACTAGAAGAAACTCGGATCGACGAGAAAATGCTAATCCAAATGCAAATGTCAACGTAGGTATTGGAACCCTACCATTAGATATGGGGATAATGTATCAGTTCTTTGTCAATCTGATGCCAGCTTGAGCGGCTACAGGAGTAGCCTGGGGAAATGCTGTGAATGTTAGAGGAGCAATCCCATGGCCCCAGCTAGCAATAACTATGTCAAGCTAAGAATGGATTACACCAGTCTTGGTGGGAAACCATTTTTTGTGAATAGAGTATGTTGTCAAAGTAAAAATCTGGTTATTGCACTATGAAAGGATTTTTGCTGACTTGGGATTAAATGATGAGCAGAAGAGGAGACTTGCCTCTAGACAGTTGTACGTGTAGCACTTCATTGGTGGAATATTGCTACAGTGGGAGCTCTGAGGAAGCGTTGACTTGGGAAGAATTCCAAAGGAGATTCAAAGAGAGGTTTCTATACGAAGTTGCCAAGTTGGTATTGCAGAGAAAATTCATGGACTTAGTGCAGGATGAGATGTCGGTGATTGAGTATGCTATGAAGTTTGATGAGTTGTCCAGATATGGATATACTACCATTGACACTATCATTAAAAGAAATGAGAAATTTATTTAAGGTTTAAGACCCGAGATTGCTATAGCGACTATGCCAGATCTCTGTTATCCAAGTACATTGTAGTAGAGATAGCAATCCAGAATGAAGAGATGCTTTCTACATATGGAAAGAAGAAGTAGGTTGAAACCCAAGATTTTCAAAGAAAGAAATGAAAATTCTTTAAGAAGAAAGGAATTCAAAAGGGAGGAGCTGCCAAGAAGTCAAAGGCTAATCCAGTTTGCTTTAAGTGTGATAAGAAGGGACATTATGCTCATGAATGTCGAACTAAAAAAGGGAAGAAGGTTACAGATAAGAAGGGAGGTTAAGTACTACAACTGTGAACAGATTGGGCATTACATAAATCAATGTCCAGAACCAGTCAAAGCGGACAAGGGTAAAGTCTTTGCTTTGGGACCATTATCTCCTAGGCCAACGCTGCTGAGAAGGGAAAGACTGTGACGGAAAGTATGCTTTTGATTCAAAGTATGCCAGCTATGGTACTACTTAATACCGGTGTATCGCATTTGTTTATGTCTTAGGTTTGGTAGATGGGTTACGTGTAAAACCCTCATACCTTGTTACTTCATTAAGGGTTGCGAATCCGATATGAGTGTATGCAACTCTAGGGGTGAGATGTGACCGGTTAGAACTTGAATTGTTAGGTCATAAGTTTGCATGCAGTTTTTTGTTTTTGATTTCGTAGGCTTTGGGATCAATTTTGGTATGGATTGGTTAAATATATATATGATGCTAGGATATTTTACAAAGATAGGGAAATATCTTTATGATGCCCTAATAGTCATAACTGAATTATATACTTAGTGGAAAATTCATATCGGAGTGCTTGTGCTTTGTTGAGGGCTATGGAAGTAGGAAAAGAGATGAATCAGGTTTTGATTGCAAAAGAATTTGCGAACATTTTTGAGCCGGTCATAGGTCTTCCACCAAAGCGAGCCATTGAGTTTTGGATAGATCTTATGCCAGGAGCAGAACCTATAAGTATACCACCTAGCAGGATGGCATCAATTGAGATGAAGGAATTAAAGGTGCAGCTAACGGATTTAGAAGGGAATAATATCATTAGACCAAGCAGCTTCCCTTGGGGAGTGGCCACAGTGTTCGTGAGGAAACCAGATTGGTCGTTAAGGATGTGAATCGACTTGAACGAGAAGATGATCAAGAATAGGTATTCTTTGCCAAGACTCGATAATTTATTTGATCAATTGAGTGGAGCCAGAGTATTTCCCAATTGGATTTGGGGACAGGTGACCATCAATTAAGAGTGGTAAAGGACAGTATTTTACTAATAGCGTTTCGGACTAGGTATGGTTCGTATGACTGGTTAGTAATGCCATTCAGGTTAACAAATGCGCCAGCTTTCTTCGTGGATTTGATGACCGGATTTTCTAAGAGCACTTGGATAGGTTTGTGTTGGTATTCATAGATGACATTTTAATATACCCCAAGGAAGAGAGAGACCATGAAGTTCACCTTAGAGTGGTACTTGAGATGCTGAGCAGCATCAACTTAAAGAGAAGTTTTCAAAATGTAATTTTTGGAAGAAAGAGGTTATGTTTCTTGATCACATGATCTCAAAGAAGGGTTTGTTAGTTGATCCAGATAAGATCGAAGCTATTAACAACTGGATGATACCATAGACGGTGATTGAGATCAGAAGTTTTCTTGGACTCGCTGGCTTTTACCAGAGACTCATTAAGGATTTATCATGAATAGTGGTACCTTTGACCAAGCTAGCCAGGAAGGATGTGAAGTTTATTTGGTCGGATAAATGTAAGGAAGCATTCCTTAAGTTAAAGCATTTGTTAACCAACGCACCAATGTAAGTAGTTCCAGATGGGAACCAAGGGTTAGTGGTATATACAGATGAATATGGAACTGGGTTTGTTGATGCAAAAGGCAAAGTTATTTCCTAAACTACAACTTAGACCGCATGAAGTGTGATATCCTACTCATGACCTAGAGTTGGCGGCAGTGATCTTCACATTGAAAATATGGAGGCATTACCTCTCAAGGGAGAGATTTGAGTTATACACAGATCATAAGTCCTTAAAGTAGTTATTCTCTCAAAAGGAGTTGAATATGAGATAGAAGAGGTGGTTGGAGTTTTTAGCAGCTTATGATTTTGGTATAGAGTATACACCTAAAAAATAAAACAAGGTAGTGTATGATCTTAGTAGAAAACATCAGAATGTGGTGTTAGCTATGTTAGCGGAATGGAAGGATCTAGAGGCTTTGACTACTTGTAGTGTGCAGTTAAGATTGACTGCTAGTTCTAGTCATGGCACTACCATGTTATCCTGCTTGGAAGTTTGACCAAAACTAATCGAAAGGATTTCTTCTAAGTAGAAAGAGGATCCATTATTGGCCAAGAAGATTAAAAGGCTTAAGGTTGGATCGAAGATTGATGATCTAAAGGATTTCACTCTTGACTAGAGGGGATGGTTGAGAAAGAAGGGATGGTAGTGTGTTCCGAATATTAGGGATTTAAGGAGAGAAGTCCTTAAGGAATGTCAATGATCCAAATTTATGCTTCAACTTGGGGGAACTAAAATGTATCAATAAATAACGAGAAGTTTCTACTGGGAAGGTATAAAGAAGGATGTTGGCTTGTGGGTTAGGCAGTGTGTGAACTATCAGCAAGTTAAGGCCGATCATCAAATGCTGAGTGGATTGCTTCAACCTTTGGAGATACCAGTTTGGAAAAGGGATTCAATATCCATGGTTCTTATAGATGGGTTGCAGAGATCGAATCGAGGAAATGAAAGTATATGGGTCATAGTGGATAGATTGACCAAGAGTGCCCATTCCATTCTAGTTAAGTCAACCAGGATAACACCTATTTTAGCAAAATCATTTATGAAGAACATAGTTAGACTATATCAAATTCCTAGTAGTATAGTAAGTAATAGACACTTTGTTTACTAACATGTTTTGGAAGAGTCTACAGGATGTGTTAGATACCAACCTCAAGAGGAGCGCTGCTTATCACCCTCAGACAAATGGGCAGACAAAGAGAGTCAATAAGGTACTTGAGGATTTGTTAAGAGCTTGTTTGCTAGACTTTGGTGGATCTTGGGAAGATCAGCTACACTTAGTTGAATTTTCCTATAACAACAGTAATCAGACTAGTATAGGAATGGTGCCTTTCGAAGCTTTGTATGGAAGGCCATGCAGGTCACAACATGTTGGTTGGAAACTGGAGATAAATTAGTCATAGGTCCAGATCTAGTAAGAGAGGCAACTGTGAAGATTGAGTTTATCTGAGGTAGCATGAGGGAAGCTCAGTTTAGACAAAAGAGCTACGCATATAAAAGGCGTAAGGATCTAGAGTTCTCGTTTGGAGATAAGGTTTTCATTAAAGTATCACCAATGAAAGGTGTGGTACGATTTAGAAAATCAGGAAAAATGACTCCAAGATATGTTGGGCCATTCCTAGATATAGAGAGGGTCAGAAAGCTCACATACAGAGTAGAATTTTCGAGCACTTTGGCAGGTTTCCATAATGCGTTTCATATGTCTCATCATCATAAGTATGTGCATGATCCAAAGACTACTATTCCTCTAATTGCGTTGGAAGATTTAATAGTAGAACCGAATTCGACTTTTGGTAGACAACCAGTTCGGGTTATAGCGAGAGATGAGAATAGGTTACGAAACAAGACAGTCAAGTTGGTGAAAGTTCAGTGAAGCGACAACGAGAAGGATTATATTTGGAAGACAGAAGACGGGATTAGAGATACTTATCCTAATATGTTGTATGGGTATGTTCTATATTTGCTTTATATAGACTGTTTGCTATTCAAATAGGCTAGCATGGTAGTTAGAGATGTTATAGATGATTGCTATGATTAGTAATTAGTCCTTGTTGAATTTCAATGACGAAATTCTTTAAGGATGGGAGCCTATAACACCGCTAATTTTAAATAACATTATTCAGGAGATTTAATTAGATAAATTAAATAAAATAATATAGAGACTAGAGTAATACGGGGATTGAATTTGAAAACTAAATAGGGTCGTGCCTTAACTAAATGGGTTTATAAAAAAATGTTTTTATAAGTTAAATACCAAAGAGGGTAAGGGAAGGGTAATATGGGAAATAGCCATATGCCATAACCCCTATATCCTTACCTCATTCTCGTTTTATACTTTCATAAAACAAAAACAAAGGATAACCAAGGCCAGCCATTACCCTAGGGGAAGAAGAGCTTAAAATCAATTAGAAACTAAGATTCAAGATAGGAAGATTAAAAGCAAGAACAGATCTCAAGTTCCTTATCCAAACAAGAAAACCATCTCATAAATATTTTATTGACCATCGTAATTTCCGGTTTAAGATTTTAAAACCGTTTGGATAAATTGAATGATGATATGCTTTGATTGTATGCTATATTTGATTTAAACAAGTATTTTTGTGTAAAGGTATAATTCGACTTTAAGGTTAAAATCGTGCAAAATGGGATTTGAGTGCCATGAGGGTTGAGTATGTTATGTAAAACATTATTTTAGAGTTAGGTTTAAATTTTCATAATATTCTAAGCTATGGATAATTTATTACGAATTTTGAATAGAAGAATAGATAATTAGGATTTAAAATTAATTATGGCAGTTATATAAAAGATTTCGGGTCTAAAATTTATGTATGTTAGAAAACATAGTAAAAGTGAATTTTAGTGATTTTTTGGGATTTTCCCTATGTGATTTTCTAAGGAAATTAAATTAGTTAAGTTGGGGACTTAAGTGTTTTAACTGTTTTGTTAAGGAGAAGGACTTCTTTGCTAAAATATTTTCAGTTATTAATCGATGAATTCGGCACCCTTTTTAGAAAGATATTTTGACAAAGGATTTCGAACCATTCATATTTGAAAAATTAGGCAGGTAAAAAGGAATTTCTTTTAAAGGCATAAAGATCAGCTTTGTTTTGAATTACCTCCTTGCCACTTCCAATTGCTTACTTCCGAAAACAAGCCTAGAAGGCTTTTCGAATCCATTCGAAAGCAATGCACATGGTATCAAGTAGTTGGTACGTAGTGTATTAGAGAAAGGCGGATGTGACGGTGTCGAAGGCTTGCTTCGAAAGGGGTTGAGGCTGCTTTTTAAGATAGCTTACAAGTCAATTAACATGCCTTTATTTTTAGAAGCTTTCGAATGAATTGCCACATGTTTTGTTTTAAAAGAAGCTTTCAAATGAATTGCTGCATGTTTTGTTTTAAAAGAAGTTTTTGAATGAATTGCGGCATGCTTTGTTTTAAAAGAAGCTTTCAAATGAGTTGCCGCTTATTTTTCTTTGAAAAGGAGCTTTCGAAATGGTAGCTGCATTTTTGACCTATTTGAAACATAGCTACCGCATTCAAGCCTTTCGAATTAGTTAAAGGCCGCCTTCTTTATAACTTTAAATCAATGCTTTCAAAAGGGGAGCTTTTTCCCTTATAAAAATTTAAAGCCACCTTCCCAATGCTTTCGAAACAGTTCCTGTGGTCGCTTTTATCAATGCTTTCGTAAGGGTAGTTTCGAATTTCCCCAACTCTTTTATTTAAAGACAAATGCTTTTGAAAGGGTTATTTTAGCTTTTGTTTTCTTTGAGCTTTGACCCAGAAGTTATATTTCATGTTAAACCCAATAGGTTCGAAAGGAACACTCTTAAATGATTTTTGTAAAGCTTTCGAAGGGAATGCCTTAAGTCTTTCAAAAGGGTATGTTTCAAGTATATCGAAAGGTAAGCTTTAAGTGTTTCGGAAGGTGTATCTTTACTGGTTTTGAAAGGAAGGTTTCAATGCTTTCGAAAGGATGTTTTGAGTGTTTCGAAAGGTATATCTTTAAGAGTTTTGAAAGGAAGGTTTGAATAATTTCAAAAGTTTTATTTTTAATGGTTTCAAAAGAAAAGGCCTAAGATTTTGAAAGCCTTAGTTTTCAAACAGAAGCCCAATCTCCTTTTTTATACTAAACCTATGGCAATATGAAAGAGTTTTGAAATGGCATTTAACTTTGGTGTTTTTGAAAAGCTTTCTTTTGTAAAGATAACAGGCTAAAGGTATTAACCATGTTTCATTTGAGAAATGATCACAAGGAAAATTAAACCATAGATGTTTATATTATTACATTATGATCAGTTATCATTTTTGCTTCTTCTGTAAATATATTCACTTTATAATTAACCTATAACTGCATTTTTGGAGTGTTAAGGGCAAAATAACTAGCTTGGTTTGACCAGTAGTGAATATATATTGAATTAACTCCTGTGTGAGTAGAATTACATCTAGGAGGTCAGGTAGATCAGAATATAGGATGCCCAAAGACTAATCAAAGAATTATTGGTTTAGACAGGTTCATAGTAATCCCATGAAAACTATGTATAGAAATTGTTATTGGCATAGGCCAATAGGTTCTTAGTGATTTCATGAAACTATATTTGTATCAAGTTATTGACAAAGATAGAAGGTTCATAGTTAACCCATGAAAACTATGACATGAGAGAAGTTATTATAGAACCGAATAGGTTCATAGTGAGCCCATTAAAACTGTAATTGGATGAAGTTTTTGGTAGATACCGATAGATTCTCAGTGATTCCATGAAAACTATGAAACCAGACTGATAGTCCGTAAACTTGGAATAGGTTATTAGTTAGAACATGAAAACTAATAGGCTAATAGTGACTCTAGAAACTATAACTCGTGATAGATAGTCAGATGAATGGGGATGGGAAATGCAGAACAAATTGCATGTTTAAATATCATCATGATGCATTTTACTTTGATTATGCCTTAACCATTGTGGATGCTGGTGCACAGTATATGGTTATTTTAGAGTGAGTTAAGATACTAGTAATGTGAAAACCTATTCCGCTAAGTGGTGTGGTCCCAGTAGATATCGATATGGTTCGATATGGTAGGTTATTATTCATACCACATTTTTTGTCTGACTCAAAGTTTATGTTTTCCCCTTAAACACTCAGGTGCTCAATTGATTTTGAGCAGTTTAAGAGTTAAGATTTTCAGGTTCTCTTTTAGATGAATAAGCTTCTGGAGACGTGCAGGAGGCAAGCTAGCTATTAGGAGTTCTTTCTGTTTGATTCTGATGGGTTTTGGATGTATTGGCAAAGTTGTTTAATTGCAGATATTTAGACTTTGATCAACCAAGGGGGCTTCTCCATATGTCGTTGTTGGCGCAGTGTATAATAATTATATTTCTCTGGATGTGGTTTATGAATTGGGATTACGTAATGAATTTTAAACGTGATTTGAAGTGGAATGAGAAATTTTTTTATGATTTTTTTTCATATCCATGTGCTTCTGTTATATAAATGTATCTAACATTACCGCATTTGGTCACCGAAAATTAATAACTATGGATGACTGCAGCATCCGTAGCAGTTAGTTTTGGGCCTCCAAATGGGAGAGTTTACAAGGCTCTCGACTTGTTTGATGAAAAATGAGAAAATGTTTATCTAAGGGTAGCTGCTCACCAATTGAGAGCAGCGATCCTTACCAAGATCAAAAAACATATCTTCAAAATAGGTGATGTGGCAACCACCCTATACCTTCGTCATCCTATATATCTAAAGAATGCACTACTAGGTATCCAGCCGATGTTGGATGATTGTAAAGGGTGAAAAGAAGATAAAACCATCATAGAACCTGTCATATATCTCATAGTGCATCTAATAAAATACAATAATCATCACAGATATAAAACAGGTGATACGATAATAACTAAATGAACCATAAATATCATAGTGTATATGTTTACACGGTTATAAAAAATGTAGTAGAGCTTATACAAATGGAAAAAAACTCAACATAACTATCGCTGTCTAGGCTTCACAATGTCGCATAGCAGAATAAGCAATACTAAGCCATATATAAATATGCGAAAGCATGCTCATCCATCTGCTTTGCACTGTGTATCACCCAAATTTCCTATCTAGTCTACTCATTTAAGAGTACTCGAAATAAAAAAGAGAAAAGGATAAAACCTCGAGTCTAATAATTCGGTGTTAGCGATAAACTATGTCAAAATACCGTAAAAGTCGATATAGTAAGGAATCGAGGTATAAGAAAAAATACCGTAAAAGTCGATATAGTAAGGAATCGAGGTATAAGAATCATACCTGACATGTCCCTACATCTGAAGAGTTGGCATATAACAATAATAATATGCTACTCTACTATCATCATAACAAAGTATACAAATTTTCTGATATACTATCAAGTGTCCAAGCATCGATCTCTTTTATAACTATATAATGTGTCATCCCTAGAGCGAAAATCAATAACTATAGCAATCATGGAAAACAGAACATCCATCAAACAATCCTCACTATCAGTCAATGTGTCCTGGATATATGATAACTTGTAAACCATCAACTGTCAGGGACTAATGGAAAAATCTTGATTTTCTGTGTACCTGAATACCAACCCATAGCTGACACTAGATCCCTTTAACGATCCAGATTATACAGATCTCTTCAAAGATCGACGGTAACCATCGAAGTACCTAATAAGCATCTTTATAATACACCTGCTTACGAGTACATTAGAAAACACCTTAAGTATAAATGATCCCTTAGCATGCATATCCAAACCCTTCACTGCTCCATCCATTCATCATCACGGAACCATTCAACATTCCATTCTCCATGATATAGAACCTTTCAACGTTCTATCTATGAGTTTCCTTCAACGAACCCGCCCTAGTGGATCACTATCATCACGACTTCATCGACATTGAGTCACCGTCATCGGAACACTTCCTGAGGTCCATATCAGTCCTAGAATCAACATATCCAAGTTTTGAAGCCATCACGTCGAAGCATCACACCATCGCCTTGTTGTTTATCGTTAATCTTCACCAAGTTACTACCATCCAAATTAAATAATGAACGATCGGACGAACGCAGTTGCACACACACCGAGACATACGCACATGCCTCTAGTGCCATGCCTAAATTAGCTAACCTTTGGAGTGATCTGTATTGACCATGTTGGTCGACCCAAAACTTGGCCAAAATTGGCCAAGTTTTCAAACATTTCACCTCTCTTTGCCTTGGTGCCAACCTGAAGTTCCATACATTAAAACTTGAAGCAACCGATCGTTCCTTGAAGCATTTTTGATCTGTATTGAATACTCTTTGCCCATCAAAAAATTAGCTAAGTCCAAACCTCCTTTTGCCACATCTTCCTGAGCATAGCACATAAACCCAAAGTCATCAACCCCGACCACTTTTGATTCTCATCGATCTAATTTTCTCACCACCCATCTAGTTTGACGATCAAAACATGAGACACCAAATCAACTACCTCAAATTTTCTAAGTAGATCCCTACGGCCTCAAGCACATCTCATCCAAATTTTGTGACATTTCGAGTACTCTGGTGTCATTTGCACCAAATGGCCTCCTAACTATCTAAAATAGCTAGCAAACATATCAAACAATTCATACAAAAGCCATATATCATCCAAGCAACATATATATATATATATATATATATATATATATATATCATCCGAACATGAATTATATACATAAATCACTCGAGATCTAGTTCTCTAGAAAATAACAATTATGATGGTAAGTGGTGTAAATTATATCAAAATCGGATACTATCTTTTCGATCATGGTTATAAGCTTCTGTTAATATCAGGTCTAACTTTTAGAGGTCGTTTAATTTTTGAAAATCATATCAAAAACCATAATTTTGAAAATCACTCACATAGCACATAAATTACCCAACAATTGCTCCAAATCTGAGATGAACTACAACAGCTAGGATTCCAAAGTAGCAAAATGGTAGATCTAAAGATTTCTCTTACTAATTACCTTCCAATGATGATTTTTGACTAATTATAGTATGGAAAGAGAAGCTTTTTGATGGAAAATGAATTAATGGAGGTTTAGTATTGGGAAGTGGGAAAAATGATTAAATCTGTCTTATCTTGTGCAGTTAAAGCTTTATTAAAGCCTATCTAAATCCCCACTAAAGCACATAGCACTCTCCGACCGCTATGTTTTTTTCGCTTAGTGCTATTAAATAGTAGATTCGCTTAAAAGGACCATTATTTCTTGCTACATTCACTAAATCAATGGCTTTTGGCATCCGTTTTAGTAGCATTAATAAAAAAAGATTATTTTGACTAGCTCTCTTTTAAACCAAATCAAAAAATTAGGGTAAAAACTAAAATTTAAGACCTAAGACCCAATATAAATTTGAAATTTAGTTTAGTAACCAAGTCGTATTGGCATAAATTATGGTATTCTCCTTTTGTTATATAAGGTCAAAAACATATTTTATTTTCCTACACAAATGATATGAAAACGTGAAAAGAGAATAAATTAACTTTGGGTATTTAATTTTATTTCCAATTAAGCTTTTTGCACCTCTGTTATTTTTCGCTATATCCCTGCTATAACTTTTTGCACCTCCACTGCTGTAGAACCACTAAGCACATTAACTACACATGTCCCATCATCTCCAATTAGGCACCAATCCTGCAATGGGTTAGTGGGCTTAAGTTTGGGCATAACTAATTGTCTACTAGTCTGGCCAGTAGCAATCTAAACTAAAAATGGTTGTATCTCCTAAAAGGTAAGTTAGTTTTCCAATTTTGACCAATTTATAGAAAGAGACCAAACCATTATCTCAATCAAATAGAACCTAAATTTAACACCCGATAAAAGTTCTAATGATGGAGAATTTCTCTAGTAGTCATTTCACAAAATTATAGAGTCATGCGACATCAAATGAATTAAATAATAATATTTTATGATCCTTTGGTATGTAAAATACGGGTCATTACACTCTCCTTCCTTTAATAATTTTGCCCTCGAAATCCCTAAATAAATCAAGGAATTGTCAACTATAGTTAACCCCCATGCCTGATAATCATAAGCAACCATCAACATATCAAACAAGCAAGCAATAGGCCTTACCACGTAAAGAGCTCTAGATATGCAACCTTCGTACTCTCTTCTGGTTTTCACATGCAATCGCTTTTGCTTTCACCCTTAAACCTTCACTAAATCCACCATCTTTCTCCTAAGCTACTTTATATCATGTCCAACGATATGTATCAGCCTACGAGGTCTTAATGTTTCTAGTTCAATCTCGATATCATCAAGTTGATCTGGTGCAATTGTTATGCCCGAGTCATGCACAAACTTGTCTAAATGAGAGACATGGAATATGTTGTGCATGCCCGCTATCTTCTAACGTAAGTCTACCCTGCATTCTAGGTTCCCAATCCTCTCTACTATCGAAAAAATGACCTAGAAATCTCTATTCCAACTTCCCTTTATTATCGAATTGAACAACATTCTTTAACGGAGAAATCTTTATGAACACCATATTGCTGAAAGACAACTCCAAATCTCTATGTCTCTTATCAGTGTAACTCTTCTGTTTATCATGAGCAGCCTTCAATCGCTGTCAAATGATTTCAATCTTCTCCGAAATCTCATTAATCATATCTGCCTTGAGTATTAGTTTTTTGTATGCTTCCTACACACATGAAGGTGTGTTACACGGTCGACCATACAATGCTTCAAATGGTGTCATACCGATGCAAGGTTTATAAATATTATCATATGCAAACTCCACCAAATGAAAATGACCGTCCCATGAGCCTCTATAATCAAGAATGCAAGATCGTAAGAGATCCTCCAATATATGATTCACCCTCTCATTCTACCCATCTGTTTGCGGGTGGTAACTTGTACTGAGATGCATCTCGGTCCCCAACATCTTTTCTAATCTTTCCCAAAACCCACTAATGAATAAAGGGTCTTGGTCACTCACAATGATCTTCAGCACACCATGGAAGCACACCGCCCATTTCACATAAAAAATTGGCCAATTTGGATGTCATTCTATTAAACTTAATAGGTATAAATCGAGCATTCTTCATTAGCCCATCGACTACGACCTAGATGCTATCGTACCCTGCTCGAGTCCTCAGCAATCCATTGATGAAGTCCATCGAAACTTGTTCATACTTCCACTCAGAAACCTCCAATTGTTGCATTAACTCGGCTTCTTCTGCTCTGCATTTTCCAACTGGCATCTCATACACTTCGAGATGAATGTACGGACATCCTTCTTCATCCCCTTCTAGTAGTACATCTACTTCATATGATGGTACATCTAATTACCGTCGGGATGTATAGTCAATCTAAAATGATGGCACTCTCGTAGTACGTCATCTCGTAATCCATCAACGTCGAGAATAAACAACCTCTCTTCCTTACGGAACCAACCATCTCGGTCGAGTTTGTACTACTTCATCTTATCAGACTCTACTCCTCTTCTTTTTTTTCTATGATTTATGCTAGTCTAGGACCTCACTTCTGACTAGTACCAATTCTCTCGATCAAAGTCGGTCTGATGGTCAAACTTGCCAACATCTTTAAGTCTAACTTGCAATGAGGTCTAAAGTCATAGCCAGCAATATACTCCAATGGCTTCCACTTAGGAGCATCGCTCCCAACTGGCATGTCTTCTATTCAAAGCATCGATGACTACATTACCTTTACCATACCTATAATAAATACTAAAGTCAGAAGAGAATAAGAATTCTAACCATAGTTGCTACCAAAGGTTGAGATCTTTATGAGAGAAAAGGTATTTCATGGATTTGTGGTCCATGAACAACTCAAACCATTCTCTAAGTAGATAATGCCTCTGTATCTTCAAAATACTATGGTCATTAACTCCAAATCGTGGATCGGATATTTTCTCTCATATGGCTTCAGCTGTCAACTAGCATAGGCGATAACTTATCCTCCTTACCTCAGTATCGAACTCGTCCCGGTACCACAAGAATCTTTATATACCATTAACTTCTCATTTCCACTTGGAATGATCAACACTGGTGCACTCGTTAACCTCTCCTTTAGACATGTGAATGCATGCTCGCGCTTTGCGTCCCAAATAAAGGCCTGATTCTTCTTCGTCAAATTGGTCAATAGTGCTACTACTTTTGATAATTCCTTGATAAAATGTATATAATATCCCATCATTCCAAAGACACATCTCATGTCACTAGTATTCTTGGGTTGATTCCAATCTTGAAGCCTCCCACCTTTGTAGGATTGACTACAATGCTCCGCTCAAAGATGACATGACCCAAGAATTACACTTCTCTTCTCCAGAAGCAACACATTGAAAACTTCATATTCAACCCGTGCTTCCTCAAAACTTCAAGCACAATCCTAAAGTATATCTATGTTCCTCCTCTATCCTTGAATAGACCAGAATATCATCGGCAAACACAAGCATAAACTTATTTGGTCGATCCCTGAAGACACGGTTCACAAGATCAACAAAGTATGTCAGTGCGTTGTTAGCCTGAATGGCATAACCAACCACTCATGAAATCTAGACAATGTACAAAATGCAGTTATCAGCACATACGCCTTTGCTACTTTCAGTTGCTGAAATTTCTTCACAAGATCCAACTAAGATAACGCCTTCATGTCGTGGAATTTATCGAACAAGTCATCATTACTCGAAAGTGGATATTCGTTCTTCCTCGTAACCTTATTCAGCTTGTAGCAGTCAAAATACAAATTCAGAGAGCCATTTGCCTTAGTGTTGAATATTATTGGTACGCCACACTCGGATATACTCCTACGAATGAACCATCATTTTAACAGGTCATTCACTTGTACCTCTAACTCTTTCTGTTCTCTGGATTCCATATGCCTTAAGGGAAATAATTTGCACCTCTGACCCCTTTTCTCTAGGTGTCATACACCTCAAGGGCATAATTATCAGTCTAGCATCTTACACTAAGCCTATATGGAACTCAATCTCTCAGTGTGGAGGTAATCTGATCACCTCCTCAAGTACGTCCAGATACTCCCTGATGATATGCAGAGATGACAACTTAGCTTGTGAACCTCTAGCGAATATAAAAAGCTAAACAAAACATCATCCTCTAATAGGCAGCCAATCTCTACCTTCCATCCTTCCTCGGCCTTAATTTGTCACCAAGTGCTTCAAGCAATCCACCACTACTACGTACTTCCTTAGCGAGTCTATCCTGAAGATAATAATGAACCGATTGAAACCTAAAGTCAAAAACAAAATAGCATCAATGACTCAATTAGATCAAACCATGAAAAACCATACAATGATTAGTGGGCCATTCAATCGGGTTCGTCGCTACTAAAGGTCAGTCAACTATTTTAGGTCCCAATCCCAATCTATCTACCACTTCACCGGATATAAAAGAATGTGAAGCCCTGGTATTGAAAAACCACATATGGGAACACCGTAAATAGAAAGAATACCTAGGATTTTGTGACACCGTTCCCTATCTCTTTCGTCGAGGGAGCACTCAACGAAGTCGAAAGAGCATTCAAAGAACATGTCTTAACTATCTGCTTTTGCTTCACCGGTTTAGGCACTTCTTCTATAGATGTCCTGCCATACCATAGTTCCTTCTTCTCTTCTTTGGACTTGCAGTCCCTACATAGATGACTCTGATCACTACACTTGTAGCAAACATGATTCCATTTTGCATTCTTTTGAGCATCCTTCCCCTAAGACTGCTTTACCTTCCCATTCCATTTCTTTTTGCCTCTACCACCTTGCTATAGCTTTAGCTCTTCCTAAGTATCAATAGATGGTTTGGACTTAAGATAAAAACTCTCACTGCGAAGAATTTTCTTAAATATTTTCTCAAAAGGCTCGTCAATATGACCCGCTAGCTTCTCTCCCAGATAGTCATACAAACTCACAATGAACTTTTCATTCTCTAACGGAGTGTCGGTGAAAGACATCTTGTACTTAGACAAAACATCAAAATTGGTTACATATTCAAAGACCGATATATCTCCCTGCTTTGCAAACTTCCTGAACAAGTTGACTTCTGGACAATCGGTATGAATTTCTCCTTAAAATCAGTCTTGAATTGGTCCCAAGTGAAATTGTCTTCAGGAGTAGTAACTTTAATAGCGTTCCACTAGCTCATAGCTCTACCTTGGAGCTATCGAGAAGACAACCGCCTTCTCATAGCATCATCCAATTTTGGATCATCAAAAAATTTCTCGTAGGTATCCAACCAATCATGCACTTCCATAGTTGATTCCGTTCCTTGGAATAGTTTTCCACCAAGACTAGAAAAGTACTTATTCAACTTCGTGGAATTGACTATGAGCGCCTGCACTTGAGCACCACCATCAACAGCAACATTAGGAGTAGCCACTTGGGCATTTTTTAGCATGTTCACCATTGTCGTATTAAACGTTGCCTACAGGTCAGGGCTAGTAGCCCCGAGCTTACTCCTTCCTCCTTGACTCCAGAGATGGAGTTCCTTGCAATGTTTTTTGTATGCTGTCTCATTCTAGATCTAAAAAAAGAATGATCAGTCTCCCATAAAAAACTACTTCATTGGTAACTGTGTGTGCAATGCGACTCATATAATATACGTATATATATCCTACTATAAAGTTTTGAAAACCACAGTATACATAACAAGTACACTCTCTAGTGTATGTGTGTATATATGCACACACACTCTCTCTCGATCCAGTCTAGGGTGATAACTCCTACCCATCTCTACCGGATAACGATAACAACTTATGTTAACTACGCAACATAAGCTCTAATGCCAAATATGACAACCATTCTACACCTCCAGCACCCGATATACCTGAAGAGTGCGTTGCTAAGGTGCCCAGCCGATGCATGATGATTCTCAAGGGTGAAATGAAGAAAAAACCATCATAGAAACTGTCATATATCTTATAGCGCATCGAATAAAATATAATGATCATTGCAGATCTAAAACATGTGAGACAATAATAACTATACGAACCATAAATATCAAAGCGCATAGGTCCATAGAGCCATACAAAATAGTAGTAGAGTTATATAACTAGAAATAAGCTCAAGATATCTCTATATAAAATAGCTAACACTATCTAAGCTCCACAGTGTCGCATAACATAATAAGCAATATTAACCCCCGCACTTATCTTTTTATTCGTACTCGAATAAAGAAAAACTAAGATAAATCTGTTTTCATAGGAAATACGATTACATTGAGTGTATGTAATAAGCTGTTAAACCTCTAGGTGTCCCTAGTAGGACGAGTGTTGTCTTGTAAGAGTTTTCAGCGGATGCTACCTACAAAATCCATATGCAACATGAAAATTCCTAAATGCAAGATTATTTACAAAGATATAAATGCAAGTTTTCGAAAATATTTACAAATGAATAATTTACTTTCAAATTGACATAAATAAGTTATAAGTTCTGGTCATTACCAAGAAATTTAAGTCCTTTTACTCGTCAAATTTTCCAATAAAAATTAAGTTATCATCACAATTAGACCCTAGTATGACTAGTAGTTTCGGTTGGTAACATAATGCAACTATGAAATAGATCCTTAGTTGATTATCGGTTTTTCAAAGTGGTATTTTCATTTCTTTTAAATAACAAGTCAAATCAAATAAGTGAAAATAATGTTTTGATTTCAATTCCTTACTCTCTCTTTATTTGAAAACTTTATAGATATTAACAATATTTACAAACACCTAACTCAGAAAACCGAGGCCAGATATATCACCCATGCTCTGTCTTTCGGGCTTACATGAGGGGAATACAGAGCATGGTAAGTGAACACACGAGTGTGTACACCTATCGACTGTATGCATTATTAAAAAGAATTTTTATATACATACACCTAACTCAGATAAACTGAGGCCAAAATACCTATCATGCACTGCCTTCCGGACTTACGTGAGAAGGGTATAGAGCATGGCGAATGTACACACTTGCATGTGAACACATGACTCTATGTGCTAATAATATATATATATACACACAATATTTTTTTATTGTTTTTTCTGTTAGTTTTTTCTTTTTATGAAGAGGGAGTTTTGCAACATTATCTTAGCACCATTCAACTTAGAAGATAAAAAATGTTATCGTTTTTACTTTAAATCAACCACTTATTAAACTCGGATTTCAATTAGGATATACTTCATAATTAACACCATGAACCTTCCTATATGCTAGTTAAACCATAGTTACTTGTAATCAAACTTCATTTTTATTTTTGTTAAGACAAATTAATTTTCAAAATTTCAATTTAATAACCAAAACCTATACTTATATCTTATAATGTTTCTCCAAAAATAAATCAAAATGCTAAAAAAAAATATTTTGGGATTTTTTTGGTTTTTTTATTGTTTTTAAAATTTTTGAGTATTGGAAGGAAAATGAAAAAAATAAACCATGGAAAATCAAAAAGAAGATGAGACTCCCCCCACACTAGATTTTGATTATGTCCCCACAGTCAACCCAAGTGAAATGAGAAAAATAAACTAAAAGTAAAAATATGACCTATATTTACATGAAAAGAAACGGTTATTATTTACACGACATCAGAAAGTATATAGTTAAAGAGTAAATGAAATGGTCTTTCAAAGACCGGTTCATTTGTTTTATCAAATATGAGAGACACGGATTAAGCATAGAAAACCAAACCATAAAAGATTTCAAAGTTGAGAGTTGATTTGGAAAAACAATGTCGTTTTATTAAAAATCGTGTGAGCTGTTTTATTTTCTATGATTTTTGGGGTTGATAAAACAATCGGTTTAAGTTCAAGTTTATTTTCACCAAATTTAAATTCAAACTCATCATTGCCAAATTCTTCAAAATTATCAATTTTAAAATAAAAATGGTGATTTAAATCTACCTCTTCTGCAACGATAAGGATTTTTCACGTTCGAAAATCGACATCCATACTTTACATCGTACTCGAATGCCGCAGATTCGACCGTTCAAATCTGAGACGCCGGAGCTTATAACACAATTAAGTAAACAACACATCGGAAGAAAAAGAATAATACATTGATATACAGCTTTGATACAATATCTGATACAACAGATGATACAATAGATATTAATATACATCAAAGATATGATACAATAAATAGCAGCGGAAAAAAAAATAGATAACACCAGCAGCGGAACAAATAACTCTAAGATAGTCTTCAAGAAAGAACTCCAGCAGCAGCTCGAACTCCAAATAACGATGCACGAAGATAAGCAAGTGCAGTCCGTATCCAAAGACTGAACTAGCTCCAGATAATCTACTGAACCTAATAATCTGAAAAACCTAACTCTAGACTGCTCGTGTGGAAAAATTTTGAGCACCCAGAGTTTAGGAAAAAAACAATAAACTCCGGATCAGTCATGGGACTGGTGTGAGTAACGAAAATAGTTTATCTTTAAAAACAAACAAAGAAATATTTTAAAATATATCCGCAATGCTTCTAGGAAATGTAACTACCATAAGGCCTCCCGCCACACACACAATGCAAACGCAGACTTGGAGGAGATTTCTCCTTATGATAGTCAAAGATGCTCACTACGTAGAATCATTTGATTTTTATTATTGTTATTAGTGCATAGTATAGAAAAACATTTCGAAAGTAGAATATAAATCTTATCCAGCATAGATGCCATTATATTATGCCTGCTATAGCTACCATTTTAAATGGCACGTTCTACAACTAAAACCGTATAAGGCTCGTATCGTTTCTTCGGATTTCCAACAAATGGTCAGGCCAAAGAACTTCCCGTTGCCACATGGGTATGCCTCTAGAAGGATGCCCCGAGAACCTAATCGGATCTCTGCCAACACAAGGCCGGGTTACCCCTAACTGGGTAACTACTGACACGAGTATGTCATCCCCTGGTCATAACCGACCTTTCCCGAGATCCCGATAACAAACAACCACAAAGTAATAAATTTGCAGCAACAATATAGGTTAAGTATCTGGGATCCATACCATGATACCACCTCTATCCAGAAGGAAATGAACATACCCTCAGAGGGCGCTACCCTTAAATAACCTTGCTGCATCTTTCCTGTTTTGACCATTCCGGGGTGTGAGGTTCGACGAAGTTTCGTCCACAAAGCTACGCTTTTCACAAAAGCCACGCTTTGATCAACAAATGCTCAGCAGCACTCAGCATGCCACATTACCAAGTTGGGAATATATTGTTGATAACCTTCAACTACATAACATCTGAGCTCGTACGTCTCAGAGAAGGCTGTTAAGCTAAGAGAATAAATTCTCCACCACCAACAGAAATGTATTTGAAAGAAATCTACTTTATATCTCAATTTGTAATATCAGACATATAATCCATTCAAGTCTGTTCTGAGTTCGAACAGAACCAAAGGCACTTCCAAAGAATCCCTTGCAAATCCGGATAATCCCTAATCACGTCCAGACTTCCCATCACACATGAAGTCTCTATACCGGGGCCATTCGATGTAGAGACATTCGACGAGTTGTCCTTTCGCTTTTGAAAATATCCGGTCTTCACCATCAGTCTTCAAATGCTATCCATAACGTCGTATCACATATTCGGAATGAGCTATATGACACAAAGGTCCTTTCCCGGCTAAACCGAATAGTGAGTGCAATATTTATAAGAAACATATGGATATTGGGGTTTCAATTAAGTCACAACTTATTACCCAAAACTTTTCTTTCAAATGGTTTAAACAAATTACCATTCCCAATCTTTTAAACAAAAAGATTCATTTCACAAAGTTCTCCCTGTTTCATAAAGATTCATTCATAGATTTCAAAACAATTTCCATTTCAATTGGATTAACTCGTTAAATCTTTAAATCAAAGATTTAACTTATAGCTTTCAAACCGTTCCATTCCAACTTTATACTAAAAGTACACCTTTCCAATTTCAAAACAAAGTTCAATCATTTTTCACAAAGATTTATTCATATCTTGGGAAACCAAAAACTTGAAATTTCTTTAGTTCAAATTGGAGATTCATTTCTTATATGAGAGCTTGTATCGTTTGAAAACAAACAGTTTTACTTCGGATAAATCCGATCTCATTTGTACAAGTTAAAAACTTTGGGTTACGTCAAATTCCCAAAACAACACTTACAAAATGGTTTAAAACCCATATAAACTTGTATACCTTTTTAACACTATAATTTCTCAACATAGAATTCTATTTCAAATTTTGAATTCAAATTTAAATCAAATATTTAAATTTCAAAGCTTCATTAACTTTTATCTTTGAAAACACTTTTTCAAAAGTGTTTCATATTAATCTCCAAATCCCATTTCAAAACCAATTTCAATTACAATTTTAATTTCAAAAACGTCAAATTTAAATCATCTGCGACTTAACTGATTTCCACGCGACATCCATATTTGTGTGTGTAAAGGTGTGGTCCGGGGGTTTTACACAATGAAAGTGCAACATCATCAACCAGTACATATTCCAATACAGCAATATATATATTTGATAAGCGGTATAAACTATAACGCTTATCTTCCCTTCACAGATCATAGATATATATATATATATCACAGATAATAAATTACATTAAACACATCTCAAATCAAAACAAAGCATCACATATTAGGGATATCAAGCAATTCAATCATCCAATAGGATCCAAACATCCATAAGTAAGATCAATTTAATTATCTGATAAATTTAAGTTAGATTAGTTATTTATGAATCATTTACTAATCCTGGTTAATTAATCTCAATTAATTACCTTAATTAATTAATCACATTAATTAATTATCAAAAAGTCATTCTCTAATCACCTGATTGATCAACCGTTAATATTAATCAACCTTTAAGCAGCTACACTAATCAATACTTCAAAATAATTTATCCTTATTACTACCATAAAATTTAACTTAAAACTCTTAAGTTAACTAATGATTTAAAATGTTATTTTAAGATAAACCATTTATCTCTTAAATCAACTTCTTAATTAAGCTAGTAAAATTTATTTCAAACAAACTAGATAAATAAAACTTACTTCATTCTAAGTTGAAAAACTACACAACTTTCATTAGCCAATGATTAAGTAAACTTTTATTATATAAAGGAAATCGTTTAAGAATATGACTTAAAACTTGTTTTATTTTCAAATTTCAAAACTGTTTCAACACCCGAACCGATTAGAGAATTTCCCGAGCTTAAAAAAAATTTTCCGAGGCAATACTTTCGTCTCTTTAAACTATAACCTGGAAATAGCATTTTATATATAAAATTTCAAAATCTGTTCTCTTTTAAACTCTGTTTTGGTTTTAAATTTTAAAACTACTACAAGATCTACTCGAGTCTTCCCCGGTAACGAACTTGAGCGAAATTAAATTTTTCTCGGCATCATCCCTGAGAACATCAATCAAACGCTTCGAGTCTCTCCCAAGAATCCACGTCTTCCTCAATGATATTCCACCCCCATACGTACACGCGTAAACGTGTACAGGCGGCCAAGACACTTCCGACCAACCTCGCGGTTACTCTCAGGTCATCGACGACCACCCTAAGCGATTCGAGCTGTCCAGGTTACGAAACCATTATTGAATCAAAATCGAGCAAGTTTGGTTACAATCTGGAACTCAACCGCTCAACCAAAACCACCAAGCACCGCCACCACGTCCAAAGTTTCCCCGATGACCCACGCAACTACTCCCCCTGGTGCGATCGGCTAGAACATCCTGAGGACGACATGGTTAATCGAATACCAACCCTATCTAAAACTCTAGTCCAAACCCTACAATCGAGTCACCCCGACACCACCATCAACCAGAAAATTTACGAACATTTTTCTGATGATCTCCACTACCCCTGCTACCTCCATCCTGAAGCGCGCCGACTACTTGCCTTCGTGTTCGTCGGAATTGACGAAAATACAAATTCCATTTAACTTGAGAAAAATCAACAGTTCCAAGCCTAAAAAACTAGAATTTACTATTAAAATTCATGATTTCCCATAACTAACCTGATGGTAAAACCCAAATTCAAAATTTTGATCATCAAATTTTTACCTATGTTTGATTTTCTTACTGATTTCCTCAATTTCGAGTTAAATACTAAATATAAAATCTTGGATTTATTTTTAACATGGATCTTATATTGTTTTAATCATCTTCTCTTCAGTAATCATAGATCGAATTTGTACAGATCTTAAGATGTGGATTTTTTTTGCTTCTTCTCAAAGTTCCAAGCCTGTGAAAAATAAGAACAGGCACATCTGCCTGTATACACACCGTTTGATTCACATACATATACGCATACCATATGTGAGCATTCAACAACTAGGCAATATTTCATAACTAATTCAACCATCAATTACAACATCAAAGCAGAGATAAGTGAGTTTGCTCACCTTATTTTGCAGAAGAAGAACAGAGCTTCCCAATTTCGAACTGAAGCTTTGCTTTTGTTTGTTTTACCATTTCCAGGTTGCATTGCTATTTGAATTGCTTTGTCCTGGTTGTTGAACAGAATTCCTTTTTTTGATAATACTTCTTATTGTTTAAGCTTTGAGATGATGCTACTTTCAGTTTTTTTTCTCGTTTTAGTTTGAGATGAACGAACTGAAATGTAGAGGAAGGCTGATATATAGGAAATGTGTACAGGGTGATATTCTTGTACAACAAGTACAAGATCTTTTATTTTTTATTAATATGCTCAGAGATTTCATATTTCAAAGTGTTGGCTGCAAAGATATGTCGAGGCTTGCATTAAATGCATGTGTCTTGTTTTTTTTTTTTTTTTTTTTTGCATTTTGCGGGTGTATATGTTTAAAGTTGTTTTATAATATTTTTTTGTTTATAGGCTGAGATGATTCTTGTTTCGGCAGATAATTTTTTTGTGCAAAGTAGTGATGGGGTATTAAATGCATGACCTTTATTTGCTTGTATATGAATATATATATTTTTACTTTATACTTTGTTTATGTTATGATGATAGGTTTAGCTGTTGAGTTGTTTTTCTCAGGTTGAGGCTTCTTGTTTTCTTTTACACAGCAAACATACTTGCTATTTTAAATTTTTATTTTGTCTTGTTTCACTTAATCATATTTATACTTTATTGGTTTGTACATACTATCATTCTCATCAAATTTGATTTTTACATGCTTGCCCTTTTATTATTCATACTTGAATATATTGTTTCTTTCCGTTTCTACAAGCTATTACATACATATTTGAGCTGAGTATATTGTTGTTTTAAATTAACTAATGTGTTACTTTAAAATTTACATAATTTATTAACATATTTTATTTGAATTTGGAAAATTCCAAATCAGTTTACGAATAAATTTCACAATTTTTATTCTAAAATTAAATTAATTATAAATTCAAACACAGTCAAAATCTGGGATCGTTGCATCTTCAGAATTCAGCAACTCATTATCGAAAAGTCTAAAATATTTAGGTTCACTAAATTCGTCTTCCCTTGTTGAATTATTCACAACATTATTGCATATATCAAGTTCAAAATCCAAAGTTGTTGTATTCAATTTTTCAAAATCGAAAAAAGGAAGATCGAATTTTAAATTTGGTTCAACACTCTCAAAAGAACTGAAATCCAACTCAATTACCATATTTTCAACAACTTTATTAAAATTGTCATTTTCCATTTCAAAAGCTGTTATTTGAAAATCGTCAATTTTGGTAAAAAGTGGATTATTATTTGACTCATCACACATGGGGATTTGATTATGTTTTCCACGTTGTTTCATACGTGTTTCAAACAACAAATTTGTGTGATCATTGTGAACTTCTTCAATTTGCTCAACAAAATAAAATTTGTAATTATTAACTTATGCGTTTTCAGTTTGAAATTGTTGAGAGTAAAAATTTTCACCACCATTGAAATAACACCCATTGCCAAAATCATTTAAACAATTGTTTCCATTTTCGTTTTGATTTTGAAATTCATTTTGGAGTTCGAAATTGAACTGGCATATGTTATAATCGAAATCATTTGAATCTTGAAGTGAATTCAAATTTTGATTATTTTGAAATCCTTTACTTGAGTTATTGCATAAATATGAATTACACAAATCATTTATCATTTGATTTTTTTTGTAGAGAGTTCAAGTAAAGACGAAATAGTTTCAATACTCTTTTCAAGAAGTGAGGGTTGGTCATCATTTTTAAAATTTTGTGGTTCAAAATTTGAATTATTGGTACAATAGTTGTCATTAAAATATCCATAAGAGTTTGGTGTGAAATTATATGGATTATATTGATTTTCGTAACTATTATAAAACTCTTATGAATATGGAAATTCAGACATTTTCAAAATGTTTTTTTATAAAGAAAAATATTTACCAGAAATGTTTTATTTTTCAAAAGGAAGATTGATTTTTTTTGTTTTTTGGAGTTTCAAATTTTTTATATGTTTCTTTTGAAAAAATTATATTTTTTTGCGATTTTTGTTTTTCTAAAAAAACTAACTCAATTTTTTTGGATTATTGATTTTGATTGAAAATTTTCAATGGATTTAAAAACTAAGTTAAGAAATATTTACGATATTTTTTTAGTTTTGGCTTTTGAATTTTTTTTAGATATGCATGAACTAATGCAACTAAATGAACGCAAATGACTTAATTACAAATTAGCTGTCCTAAATAGCTCATAATCCAAAATTGTATAATCATAGTTTATCTTAATCCTACAAGATAGTTCTTAGCCAGGTAATGGGCAGGAATTACCGGTGCACCATGAATCACTATAGCAGTGCAACCGAAGGTTTAAGTACCTTCAGAGAAATCATCAGTATAATATTTACGGATCACCGTAATATTTGTAATTGATTATTGCTCTGCCGTGGCCTAGACACCAAGAAAATAAATTATCGAAAGAAGACAACTTGTCAATATACAGTTAAGATTTAGGTGAGCTCGTGACTCCCTTAAGTTTGAAGTCTAACTGTTATTATTAGCAAATTTAAATACAAAATGCAATTTATGGGGCAAGGAAGGGGTGATGAAATTCCACACCTTATGTGGATTTGAGTTTTTCTCTTAAAAAGAAAATAAGATGAAATGAATGCAAGCTGAAAAAAACCGTGATTTAATGATGCAACTACGAATGAAATTTGTTTTTGTTTTTAAATTTTTAAATTTTTTTTATATATAAATGCAAATGCAAGCAACCAATTATGCAATGAAAATTAAAAAAATTGATAAGAGCACGATACTAGAGCATGCAGAATTATTAGCAATTTATTTTTAAAAGCGGGGATTTTTTTATATAGTAAGTTTTTTTTTATCAAGCTAATCTCCTCCTTTTGGATTTCTTCTTTTGCAACCCGAAACTAAAAACAAGATATATACAATTTATTTTTTTTGTATATTATTTTTTATATATCAAAGAAGAAACTTAAAACAAATGAAACGAATATTACTTGCCAAATGAAACTTAAAACAAATGAAAATAACTTATTCTTTTTTCTCCTTTTGGATTTCTTCTTTTTGCAACCTGAAACTAAAAGCAAGATATATACAATATATTTTTTTGTATATTATTTTTTATATATCAAAGAAGAAACTTAAAACAAATGAAACCAATATTACTTGCCAAATGAAACTTAAAACAAATGAAAATAACTTATTCTTTTTTCTTTTCTTTTTCTTCTTTTTTGTAAAGGATAAAAACAAAACAAAAAGAAAACAGACCCCTTTTTTTAAATTGTGTATATTTTTTTTAACTGAACCAAGATGAAAAACAAAATGAAAAATGGACTTTAAAGAAAAAGAAAGAAAATGCTAATTAAACAAACCAAATAATCAATAACCAGTAAAACCCACCCTGCCCAAATAAATTCTCGTACTAAACAACAAATCAGAGGACTAAATTTACGCCTTCTCATAAACTTGCAAATTCACAGTTCTTAAACCAAACCCCACAATCGAAATCGAAATCGAAATCGAAATAAAAAAGAAAGGGTAGAATTTAGTTGCTATTGCAGAGAGAAGGGGGTAAAATAGTAATTCGAGTGTGGATTGGGCGATTCGAGTTCGGTTCGCGGCTTGAGGCAGTTGAGTTTGGTTCAGAATTCCGTGGATTTGGGTGTTGTTTGTCGCGGATGGTTGCGCTTGTGGGAGGGAAGGTGCGCAGTTGTGGTTGAAACGGTTTGGATAATGGTGGCTGTGTTGTATTGACTTGCAAGGCAGGAGATGTTCGAACGGATTTGTTGTTGTATGGTTGTTATAGGCAATGGAACCAGCAGTAGACAGTGGTTATGTCGTGGGGTGGAGAATTGGTGGCGGTGGTTTTGGTTATGGAACTTGACAGGGGAAAGTATTGACAGAGGAGTGGGGTGGAACTGATGGCCATGTATGGTAGTTTATCTGGATGTGAAGGAGGCTTGCAGTGGTACTTGATAGACTTTTGTATGGTGGAGTTAGTGTGGTGCAGAGGTAAGGGGATGACAGTGGCTTGAGGATATGAAGATGCACTGTGGTGTGGAAGTGATGACAGGTGTGCATTGTCGTTTTGTATGCAGTTGTATTGGTGGTGAAACTGAAGTGGTTTGATGTGAATGTGGTTGCGGTAGTTTGAAGCAGTTTAAACAACTGCCAAGGGATTTGAAGTTGAAGTTGTTTGGTGGATGTTGTGGGTTTGGTTCTAGTTTGTATATGCAGGCAGTAAGTTGTATTTGACAGTGTAGTGGAAGTTTGATAAGTAAAGTCAGGTGGCAGTGCCGTTGATGGTTATGTATGTATGCAGTGCAAATGGTAAGGTGAATGTTGGCAGTAATGGGTAGTCAGTGAAGGGGTTAAGTGGATTTGATGTTATATTGATTAGTGATGTGAAATGTTAGTGGTGGAGAATGTGCACTGCAGTGATGTAGTATAAAAATGATTGAATGGTTTTATGGTGGTGGCTGAGAGATGACAAAGATGAAGTTCAGTGTACAGGAGTTGTATGCTTTGATGGTTGTTGATGTTTTTGATGAAGTAAGGCAGTGATGGGTTTAATGCAGGCAAGTTGTTCGTATGTATAGGGTGATGGCAGGTTGGAGGAGTGAATGGAAGGCTGGAAGGTGGTTTAAGGCAGTTGCTTGATGTTGTAAGGAAGGTGGAGTTGATGTGTATGTTGTTGGTGATGTAGATGAGCAAGAAGAGGGAGGTTGACAGTGGTGAGTTTGGTTTGCAGCACTGTTTTTGGTTGTGTAGTGTGCAGTGATGGTTGTTCAGGAGTTTGCAGTGATGATGTTGAGTAGATGTTAAAGGGTAATGTTGCACAGTGATGAGAGTTGATAAGCAGGGTAATGTAGTGGATGAAATGGCAGATGTAAAGAGGTTGATTGAGAGGAAAGGTGCGATTTTGGTTGTTTGAATGAGGAAGGAAGTTTGTTTGGTTGCTTGTATGTGATGAAGTTTATATGTGAAGTATTTGATGTTGACAGAGAGGAGGTTGTATAAGAGTTGGTGTTGTAGTTTGTTTGGTGAAGGGATGTTGGTGATGAAGGAGAAGGCAATTGATGGTGGAGGAGGCAGTTTTTGTTGATGCAAGGATGATTGTGCAAGGCAGTGGGAAGTATGTGTGTTGCTGGCAAATGGTAGGGGTATGTAACATTGAACCAAAGTTCGAAATTCCGTTTTCCGTTTCCGTTTCGGTCATTGGTAATTTTAACATTTCGGTTCCGTTCCGGAAATTTCGGAATTTCCGTTTTAATTCCGGTTTTCTAATTCCGGTGCCTTTTTTGCTTTAATTTGCTATTTCGCTAATAAATATTCAATACTATCATAAATTTATAGTACATTTTTTAAATTACATATAAAATACACTTTGATTAAAAAACCATTGTTCATTTAAGATTTTAAAATTTTGGTCTTTTTTTGAAATTTTTATTATGATTCGATGTAAATTAACTAAAATATAACAACTTTTTTTATCCATACACATGATTTTTTGTCAATTTATTTATTGTCCCGTTTAATTTGCTTTTCTTTTTTAATTGCTATATGTTTGTTGTATTTTTTTATTTTTTTATAAAAAAATTTCAATATTTGAAAATCAAATCCGGAATTTTGACCGGATTCCGTTTCGGTTATGACCGGAATCGGAACGGAATCACCGGAATAACCGGAATTCCGCCGGAATTTTGAACCTTGCATTGAACAACAGTAAATCAATGAAAATGAAAATGTAATGAAGAGTACTGTGCACAGTAAATCAATGAAAATGAAAATGTAATGCAATGTAAATCAAAACAAAAATTGTAAATGAGAATGAAATAAAATATTTTTTTCCTTTTTAATTGTGTATTTAAAAAAAAAATAGAAATGCAAATGCAAATAGAACTAGAAAACAAGCACGCAAACACAATGAAAACAAAAATTACACACAACACAACTTTTTTTTTAAATGCAATACACACACAAAATTAAAACACACAAAAATCAAACAACATATAATTCGAAGAATAGAAATTTAAATCAAATTAATTCTCTGGCAACGATGTCAAAAACTTGTTTAACGACTAACTTTCTATCGGATTAGAAAATAGCCGAAAAAAATTAAATTAAAAATAACGCAAGTGTAGGGCGTGCAATTTTAGTACGTGGCGAGTACGACTCGATCGGTAGGGAATTGTATTGATTTTAAAATTTCTATTCAATTGAATTAAACACAGAATTGAAGTTGTGATTAGCTAAATTTTTTTAGAAACTAACAAAAATAAAAGTGGATAAAAATATGAGAGTGGAAGGCAATTTAAAGGTAATTTCCTTCTCATGATCACATAAATTAACAAAATTAAATTATGATCTCTCTTTTGGTCATTAGTGAATTCAGTTGATATGTTTATCATAAGTATGACCTATTTGTGCTATTAATTAGCCCAACATAAACCATCAAACTTTAATATACCCACTAAACCACCTTTTAATTCTCATGAAAATGACAATGAACTTGAAAAAAAAATCTATTCTAAGCACGATCTATTTACTATTGAATGGTAATATAGACCATCAAATTTTGATTTTAATATTCACCTCATTGCCATAATTATATATAGATGAAGATGTAATTTGTTTTTGTGTTTGTTTAAGCATGGCTTATTTGGCGTCAACATCATAAACTATCAAATTCAAAGCTAAAACAACAAAAAATTACTCATTCAAACATTGTTATTAAGTAGAAAAAGAGATAAAAAAATAAGCAAAATGTTGAATTTACATGATTAAAAGAGCTTCATTATCCCTAAATTGAATGGTTTGGCCTATTATATTTGTTATCATTTCAACAAATGTAGAGTTCAACATGAAACAAAAATAAGAAGAAAAAAAGCTAAGTAAAATAAAAGCTAAGATACTTGCATAAAATAAAGAGATCTACACTACTAACATTAAATAAACTATAAAGAAAAGAGCATGTATTAAAATTGCATAAAAAGAAATTACATAAAAGAAGGCTAAGAAGCCATTAAAAAGAAAAGAGAGTTTTTATTTATTTTTTAGCCTAAAACTATAACTAAAGAGGAGGCTAAGAGTTTAGTTACATGAACATGAGGGGTATTTATACATGCACAAAACTCTAATCCATATTTTAGGGAGCTTTCCAAAATACCCTTTAGGAAGTGTGGCCATCAAGTTATCATTAGTCTCTAATTAATCCATCATCAAGTATTGTGCATTAGCTCCTAATTGTAGATTAAGGTAAGTGGGTATGTGGGGTCCTACATGATGCTTGAGTTGAATTATTTTCATCTTCATTCCTTTGTTTTCATCCTTGTGCATGCATATTTTTACGAAACCCTCTTCATATTTCCATCCAAATTCCTATAAATAAAAATAAAATGTGCAAGTGAATATTCTCAAAATTAATATATGCACAAAATTACCATCTTACCCCAAACTGATGTATGAATGCTGACTTGAAAGCGTTTTTGAAATTTGGTTTTAAACATGTAAAAATATTCAATTATGACATTTATTTAAATAAAAATAGATTAAATATGGATGTAAATATACGTAGATTTTACCTAGACATCAACAAGAAATAAACTCAAGATTATCTCTAGGTAAAATAGCTAATACTGTCTAAGCTCCATAGTGTTGCATAGCATAATAAGCAATATTAAGCCACACACAAATACGAGATAGCACCATCTCCTACTCATCCATTTGCACAACACTACGTATCACCCAAACCTGCTATCTAGTTACTCATTTAAGAGTGCCCAAGATAATAAGAACCAAAGCATAAAACCTCAAGTCAAATAACAGTCAGGCGTGAGCGATAAACAATCTCAAAATACTATACAAGTCAATATAGTAAGGGACAAAGGTATAAGAATCAAACATGACATGTTCGTGCATCCAAAGAGTTAGCACATAAAACAATAATGTGCTACTCTACTATAATCATCATAAACTTATCCTGGTTTACTATGAGGTGTCCTAGATACCTACGTTATGTGATATCCCTAGAGTGACATCCAACAACTATAGAAAATCATGGCAAACATAACATTCATCAAACAATCCTCACCGTCACTCAATGTGCCATGGATTTATGATAACTCGTATAACCATCTATTGCTAAGGATAAAAGGAAAAATCCAGTTTTCAGTGTACCCAAACAACTACCTATAACTCAAAACGAGATCCCTTCAACGATCCAAGGTATAAGTATGGATCCCTTCAACGATCTGGGTTAACCATCAAAGGACACAATGAGCATCCTCATAGTAACTTTGCTTATGAGTACATCAGAAAACACCCCAAGTAATCAACGGTCCCTTAGCAAAATACGTATCGGAGCCCTTCTTTACTCCATCCATTTCTATTCACCATCATAGAACCCTTCAACGTTCCATTCTCCACGATAAAACCCTTCAACTTTCTATCCACGAGTTCCCTTCAACGAACCCACCCTGGTGGATCATTATCATCATGACTCAATTAACATCGAGCCATTATCATCAGAACACTTCTAGACATACACATCTATTGCAGAACCGACACATCAAAGTTCTAAAGCCATCACATCGAATTATTATCCATTTGTATAGTCGTTTTATCATCGATCTTCACTATGTTTCTAACATCGAAATCGAATGATCAAAAAATGTACTTGCACGCATATCGAGACACTACGCACATGCCCTAGAGACAAAACATCAAAATCGAATGCGCAACTTTGGATGTGATCGATACCGACCACATCTATTGTCGGTATTGACGATGTTGGTCGACCCAAAACTTGGCCAAAGTTGGCCAAGTATTTGAACACCTCATCTCGCCTTGTCATGGTGCCAACCCTAAGTTCCATGCATCAAAACACGAAGCAATCAATCAATTTCCTTGAAGCATTTTTGATAGGTACCGAGTACTTTTGCCCACCAAGTATTTAGCTAAGTCCAAAACTCCTTTCCTACATCTTCTTAAGCCTGACCCGAAGGACGTAGCATAGAAACCCAAAGTTACTGCTTTCTAGACCCGAAGCACCACCAACCCTAATCACTTTTGATTCTCACCGATCAGAATTGCTCACCACCAGTCTGATTTGATGATCAAAATTTGAGGCACCAAATCAACTCCAAATTACCTGAAATTTTCTGAGTAGACTCCCCATAGCCTCAAGCATGTCTCATCCATATCCCCTCGCATTTCAAGCACTTTGGTATCATTTGCACTAAACATAGTCTCACTTTTCTATCTATCCAAAACAAATAGCAAACACATCAAACAAGTAATAAATAAGTCATACATCATCCAGTATCATCCAAGCAATAAATATAAACCATCCAAACATGAATTATATACATGAATCACTTTAGATCTAGTTTTCTAGAAAATAACAATTATGATGGGTAAGTGGTGTAAATCATATCAAAATTTAAATCTATCTTTTCAAACATAGTTATAAGGTGTTGTCAACGTTAGTCTATCTTTTAAAGGTAATTTAATTTTGAAAATAGTCTTAAAAACCATAATTTGACTCTATCAATTGTGTAGAATAATAAGAGAAAATCACCTGACATCCAAATTACCCAATAATTGCTCTTAATCCATAATGAACGGTAATAACGCCGATTCCAAAGTAGCTAAATGGTAGATCTAGAGATTCCCCTTACTAATTATATTATATATAATTATGGTTTTTGGCTAATTATAGTATGGAAAACAGAATTTTTTGATGGAAAACAAATTGTTGGAGATTTAGACTTGTATTGGATAGTGGGAAAAGTAATTAGATATGTCCCATCTTCTCGAATTAGGAACAAATCCCGAAATGCATTAGTGGGATTAAGTTTGGACTTAACTAATTACCTGCTAATTCGGTCAGTAGTAGTCTAAAATTAAAATAGTCATATCTTCTAAATGGTAAGTTAGTTTTTCTATTATGGCCACTCCACGGAAAGAAAAATCATCATCCCAATCTATTGAAAGTGGATTCAGACCCCAATTCAACACCTAACAAAAGTCAAGATTTTTGAGGTCAAAACTATTTGATAAAAATCTAAGGATGGAAAATGTCCCTATTAGTTATCTCCCAAAGTTATAAAATCATGTGGCCTCAAATGAATTAAATAATAATATTTTACGATCCTCCGATACATGAGATATGGGTCGTTACAGGTGATCGAATTTTGAAACAGGCATTTCCATGTACAGGGGTACTTGGTTCAGATTGGGAAGGTTCCTACATTATTGCATAGAAGCTTAGTGATGGCACTTTCAAGCTATCGATGGTAGATGGGATCTCAATTTCATGGGTGTGGAATAGCGAACATCTATGATGTATTTCACTTGATTTCCTTTTTGTAAATAAGCCATCCTATCCATCAAGATTTGATGTGATAAGGTGATAATTTTCATTCTTTTGTTTGTAAATAAAGTTAGCTTTTTGAATCAATGAAACCATGTTCTTTAAGTCTGACTTTGTGCTGCAAAACCAGTGACATAATCAGATATTCTATGTTTTATAAAGTAGATGTCTAGGTACTCAAAGATAGGTACCAACCAACTTCTTTGATTCATAATTGGATCTTTGTACTATAATTGGATTGGGAGTCAATCAGAAGATATGCATATATGCATTTTATCTCTGACCAACACCTTGAGATAGGAAGGGTCTGGGATGGATGATCAGAGATAGGCATCTAAGGCGCTGATACTCGGAGGTAAGAATTGATGAAGAATTGAATATCTTATAGGTACACTACCGAGTCATGCCAAAGCTCACATTAGCGTGGGAACATAAACCATATAGTCTTCACCGCATCGATAGAATATAACTTTGTCATAACTGAGCAAGATATGTTCAGTTGATAATCAATTGATTTGATCGACGAAATATAGTTTTGTTCAGTTAAATAAGAAATATTTAGCTAATAATAAACAAATCTTAGTAATAAAATTACATTGGGTTATAACAGATACTTGTTTATAAGCATAGAGTTATGATAAATAAGGACATTGCATAGATCACAAACACAGGTTGGTATGATATATAAGTAATCTCATTATGGATAATTATATATTTATGCTTGGAGGCAAGTACATAGGCAAGAAAATAAAAGATGCGATAAAGTAAATGAGATAGAGTCGGACATAAATTTTTGTTATTATCTACATCATCATCTTGGGGTACAAAAAGGCGGGGGGCCACACCCGCACAACAACATCGTATGTACATAGATCAAGAAAAGCAAAAAACTAAAGGAAAAACAAAATGTCGTCAGATGAGTAATAGGACCGATCGCTTCTTTTTTCCTCGTTTCCTACTTTTGAAATATGCTTGGTATAACACTTCTTTTCCATGACCTTTTCCTTCTCTGGAGTTGTTTTATAAAAATGAGAAGTTCCTTCTTCGATGATCCAATGGAGACGTTCATTTGGATTGGCATGAGCACCTAAGGGTGCCTGAGAAGCACCAAAAGCAGGAGTCAAAGGTGGTCTTATAGAAAATGAAGGAATAAGCAAGGACTCGGCAATGGGGGAGGTATCTTCTTCATTCTCCGGGGAAGTATATTTTCTGTTCTCGGCTCAACCTTAACGGCTTTTAGTTTATGAATGTCAACCGCCTTGATTGTCGATAAGGATGGCCATATCCCCATATCTTTGGTAATGACAACCTTCTCCTTATCCTTATTGGTTTCTTCGGTTTCATCCAATGCCATCTCCCTCAAAGCATTGATCATTTCGGCACCAAAACCGAGGGCAGATCCGGTATGGGAGGTAGTGATCGAGAAAGTTGTTGAAATAATGCCAAATGTAGTGACAAGAGAAATCACTGGAGGTGCCTTTGTGGGAGATAGAGATGGGAGTGCTACGATAGTAGGTTGACTTGAATGATAACAGATGGAAACTAGGAGACTAGAGACATCCTCAAAAGACATCTGAAGCCTTTCGAAGAAAAGGAAGGTCAGAGATATACGTCTTGGATTCAATGTCGGGGTCTATGAAGAGTCTTTGGTTTGACCCTCCTCGTGTAAATGGAAGAGTGGCAGTAGTTAGAAGCAGCACAAAGCTAGAGTGTTTGGATTATATTTCCTTAGAAGTTGAAGCGGTGGCAATGAAGAAGGAAGTGGCATAGACATATGGATGTTGAAGCCCTCATTATTGGCTATCAAAGAAACAATTACCTCCACCTAGGACTCGTTGATGATAGGAGTTGTGTCTTCAACCAACTCCTTAGAGCTGCACTCAATGGGACCCCAGTGGATGTCCATGTAAGAGAAATTACTTTAATGACCTACATAGCCCGACCCTCACCTAGGGCCTTTAAGTCGAACTCATCGAAGAGGAAGGCCTTGATCAAATATTTATCTTCTTCCCCTTCTATTTATTCACTCTCTTTTCTCAAGATATCCTCGCAGACTTTGGCTGAGCTTTAGATAGTCATCTTCCAACCATCTAATATGCCTAATCTAACAATGTTGACATAGAAGTACATGATGATCTTGTTCTCCAAGTATTATTTCTCTTTCTGCTACGCTTAGATGACGATATCAAGCTCATCGACCCTTACCTCCAGTGTCTTCTTCTTATGTTGTAAGTTGCATACCACTTCAACATAAGACTGGGCAGTCTCCAGAGCCTCGATCCTTTCATCATTTTCATTCTTGAGGTCGAGTTTCTTCGTTTCAGTCTTGGCGCTCATATTGGTTTGGAGCGCATTTTTTTCCTTAGTGATATCACTAATATGGACATAGGCCTCTCGAAATAATTTATCCAATGCTTTTTTTATTGGCGTCCATGGCTTGGATCTCAGCCTTGTGTCACTCTTCAATGTCTTCTGGTGCTTTGTCATAGGAAGATAGGTCCTTCTGAAGATTTTCAATTTGATCAGAGAGATTCTTCTTGATCTTCTCATCCTTTTCGGTTTCTTTCTCATGTGCCAATGTCATTAATGATTCTTTTTATTTAGGTCGGTCAAGCTTCTGTATACTTCTTCCATAAAGTATATTGCTCCACGGAGTCTTTGTGAAGCGCCTAGCGTGTGTCCAAATCCTTTAGGTGAATGTTCTTCACATTTTACACGAAGTGGAGCCCAGTTAAGTCCATCCCACGGTGTGTGTGCTTGCCCTCTATTAAGGCTTTGGAGGATGGGGCTTCATAATTTAACAGCAGAATGTTGGAAGCAATAATGGCATTTTCTTTTCTCGACCTCTGCTCTAGAAATGAAGGTAAGGATTGTGCAGTTTTGGAAAGAGGAGATGGAGGTAGACTATAACAACCCCTGTTTTTAGGTCTGAAACTAAGGGCTATTGATGATGCTGTCAATCATAGTTATTAATTTCTGATGACAAAATGCAGCTATGTTAATCATTTTGATAATACCAGAAACACGCCAATATGGCAAAAAAATTAAACACAATTTAAATCCAAATTTTCTCATTTCATTCCATAACAGCATTTTAGATTCATTACATAACCCCATAAGTAAACCACGTACAGAGAAATTACAAAATATGCCTAGAGCGACATATGAAGATGCCTCCTTGGTTGATCAGAGCATATATATATATATATATATATATATATATATATATATATATATATATATATATATATAAGGCAACTAAACAACTTTGCCTTTACATACAATTAACACAACTGAAATAAAAGATACAAACTCATAATAGCTAGCTTGCCTCGTGCACGTCTTCGAAAGCTTGTTCGTCTAAAGAGAACCTAAAAAACACTTACTCTCAACCTACGCAATAAGTACCCGAGAGTTTAAGGGTAAAACAAAAACTTCGGGTCGGACAAAATGTCCTGTGTGAATAATAACCTGCCATCTCAAACCAACTAGATATCTGGTAAGACTATGCCGCTAAGCGAAACGTGTTTTCCTCTCAGTAGTATCTTAACCATAATACAATGAACATATACTGTGAGCCTACATCCACAACGGTTAAAACATAACATATTATGATGATATTCAAAACTGTAATATGTCATGGATTTCCCCTCCAGCTTTATTTGACTATCTATCCTAGTTTATAGTTTCTAGGGTTACTATTAACCTATTATTTTTTTGTGGTTGACTAATAACCTGCTCCTATCTTACAGACTATCTTCGATTTCACAGTTTTGATGGAATCACTAAGGAAATATAGGTTTCTACCATTAACTTTATCCAATCATATTTTTCATGGGATCATTATAAACCTATTGGATTCTCCAATAACCTCTTTCAAATCATAGTTTTCATGGGTTAACTATGTACCTATTGATCTCTATCAATAACATATTCTAGACATAGTTTTCATGGGATCACTAAGAATCTATTGGCTCCTGCTAATAAAATTTCTCATAACATAATTTTCATGGGCTTACTAAGATCCTGTCTAACTCAGTAATCTTTCGATTAGTTCTAAGCATCCTATATTCTGATCTACCTGATCTCCTAAATGTAATTATTCTCACACAAGAGTTAAGTAAATTTAATATTCATTATTGGATCAACCAGGCTAGTTACCTTGCCTTTAGTACCCTAAAATGCAGTTATGGGTCATAAACGAAGTGAAATGATAACAATAGCATACATAATGACTAATCAAGTAAACCCAAAACATAAACATCCATAATTAAAGTCCTTGTAATCATTTTCTTAATGATGTGCGGTAAATATGCTTAACCCATAATTTGAACAAGAAAATCATCTCTTTGTATTTTCAAATTCTAATGCCATTTGTAAAACCCTTTTAATATTGCCAGGTAAATGATTGAAAATGATATAAGGTTTGTAGCTTTTAAAACATTTTAATTTGATCAACGTCGACATCATCTAATGTTAAGGGCGCTACTTAAGGCTACCTGCCTATATTTAAAAGCCTTTAAAACAAAAATGTGCGACATTATGCACCTCGTTGATAATGACGACGTCACGCCCTAAGAACATAAGCTATCCGCCTACTTTCTTGCTTGCATTGACATCATCGACTTCGATGACATGATAATGCGGCAACTCGGTAATGCGGCATCATGATACATGTCGACGCTATCCAATGCTCGATGGCTCATCTCCCCTATTATAACATCCCCTATCTAGAGGCCCAAAACTAAGCGCTAAAGATGCAACAGTCATCTATAGTATTAGCTTCCGACAACTAAATAACGACTATGTTAATGGTGTCTATAATATCAGAAGCATTTGAATATGAAATAAAACATAGTTTTTCAAAACAACTTTTCTTTGTTACATTTAAAATAGATGTTCCATATTCTTAATACATAATCCCAATGAATTCCCATGCTTATATGAAATATACTTGATGTAAATATGCCAAAAGCGGTATATGAAGATACCCCCTTGAATGATCAGAGTTATATAGTCATAATAGACTTAATACAAACATAATGAAAATACAACAAAACATAAAATTGCTACTCCTAAATAACTATCCGTTTACCTCCAGCATGCCTCCCGTAGCTTTACTCGTTAACCCCTCAGCCTACTCAAATAAATTTTGAGCACCCAAGAGTTCAAGGGGAAAACATAAACTTTGAGTCAGACATAAAGCCGGGTGTGAATAATATTATACATCTCGGAATAATTATGTTAAGTGAGACCACGCCGCTTAGCGGAATAGGTTTCCTATCGCTAATATCCTTTTAAAAAATATCTTTGCAAAACCATTCATAAAACCATATACCATGCTCCTGCATCCACAATGGTTAAATACTGTGAAGATATCATTATGTAAACATACATAAATATCAGGTAATAATGAACTATCTGTTCAAACACACAAGTTTTGTTTGGATAACTTTTAACCTTTGGCTGACTCGGGCCTACCATATAATATAATCAAAATTAACCTAACACTTGTTAGATATTCTTCTTCTGGATTATCTATCCTTAATCATATGTTAAATATTTCTTATCTGGACGGTCTACCTTTAACTATCTGTTAAACACTTCACTTCTAGATGGTCTGTCCCTAACTTAATCATCTCTCCGGTCTTTCCGATCCTAATGGTTTTTCGAGCTCACCAATAACCTATCTGTATACAAACATATATTCCTTTCGGTGTGTAACCATAATTTTAGTCTACATGTGACAAAGCCCTACACACTAGAATTTTGGGCAACAATTAGTTGGGGTTATTAGCTAATGTATAGGATGTGACCCCATACTAGTCCCATTTGGTATTCTAATATCTGAGCCATTTTCAATTAAGGATATCCTCCCATAAATTTTCCTTGAAAACATTTTCGAAATGATTTAAAACCTTTAAATCAAACTTAAACAAGGAAAAGTATATAAAATCTTTATACTTACTCAAAATCATATCGCCGTGTCGTATGTATATTCTTTACTCAAAATTAAGTTGATGAAAACATTTAACCATTTAAAAGAACCTCTTTCTAAATTTTTGAAATCCTTTCTTCCAAAATTCAACATTAAACCTTTCGAAGCTATTCTCCAAAGCTTTCGAAACCTTGAAAAGAAAACCTTTCGGAAGCTATAAAACTTTGGACATCCTTCTCTAAAACCATTTTAAGACATTGTCTTAGAAAAAACTTGAAAAACCTTCCATTTAAACCTTTCGAATCCATTTAATTAAACGTTCATAAATCATTCAACTAAAACCTTTCGAAACCATTCAATAAACCTTCTGAAACTATTGAACTAAACCTTTTGAAATCATTCAACTAAAACTATTCGAAACTATTGGAAGCAACCATTCGACTTTGTCGAAAGCTCTACTTCGAAACTTTAAACATATCCTTTAAAATAACTCTTTTGAAGCTTTGGGTCCTTCAATTAATAAAATAAGGGTAAATCCCCTAAGTCGAAAATTTCCTTTCGAAAGCATGGAGATGCAGCCAATTTTTTAAAACAAGTAAACCTTTCGCCTTTGTCGAAAGGTTCAAAACAAAAAATCTATAAATCGGTAGTAAACCTTCACTATGTCGGAAGGTTGCAAAACAAAATAGTTTAAAACAGCAATAATCTTTCGACTGTGTCGAAAGGTTTAAAACCTTTATACTTGACCTGGTCGAAAGCAACCAAGTAGAAAGCTCTTATTTGAAAGCAAAGCAGGTGAAAGCTTTTGGTTTATAAAACTAACATGCCTTTGTTTGCTAAATTCTCATTGGTTAACAATTACTTTTCAAAAATATGTTCCCACTATTTTTAAAATTAAATAATTATTTTATTTCACAAAATGTCCCTTCTCCGTAATTAAATATATAAAACATTTAAGTCCCATACCTGAAATAATTTTATATATTCATCAAAACACTTAGAATAATCTAGAAAAATTCTAGAAAATCTATTTTAATATGTTTTCCAACATAGAAAAATTTCAAACCCAAATAATCATTATTTTAACCATAAATAAGTAAAAACCCAATAAATAATTTCCTTCACTAGAAAATTAATATAAAATCCATATTAATTCAGAAAATTATGAAAACCAAAAACCATCACTAAAATATCATTTCTGACCTATTAAATTTTCAAGGCATTTGGATGTCATTAAATAGGGTTTTTATGTCAAACATATCATAAAATTAACATGAACGTATATAATCTATCAACAATATATATATATATATATATATATATATATAAAATTTTAATCATAAAAACATGGCATATACTTTCAAAATCATTTTGGGTCTAATCTTAAAATCGAAAACTAAAAGAAAATTGGATATAGTAATTATTCACCTTAGCTTTGAGATTATAGATGTAAGATTTGATGTTGATTTAGTTCATTATTTCTCTTCCTTAAATCCTAGCTTTAATCTTCTTCTTGAGAATGATAATGGTAGCCGGCCTTAGTATTTTTAGTTTGAGTAAAATGAAATAAACATGAGAATTCTATCTTCTAAGGGTTTAGGGTATAAGCTCCACCTATTTCCCATATTGTCCTTCTCATATCCTAACACGTTAGCTTAGGTTATTTCATTTTAGATTGCATATTAACATGGCATGGCTACCTATAGCCAATCAATTATCAACTTATTAATCTCTACATTATTTATTTAATTTACCCAATTAATTATTCTAATTAATGTTATAAAAATATGGGGTGTTATACCTATGTTTCAAAACTTGCGGCATGGTATGTGAATGCTGCCACCTATTTGTCCTCGATGAATTCGAAAATGCTTCGTACTATCGTAATAGTGTCATGTGTTTTTGTCTCACTAAGTTCGAAGATTATAGGTGCGGCAACGTTATAAAGGAGAGTGGCATCATCATAAATATCAGTAAAACTGCATTTTTACTTAACAAAGTATGTTCTTTTTACCAAATCTTTTCTATTTGTCAAAACATAATTGTGTATTATAGTTTTTTAGTTTCTTTTCAGTATTGCTGCTGCACTTACATTTCCAAAGTTCACAAATATGTTAACGAATTGATTTCACAAAATTAATTAACCCTTAAATGACATTCTTACATTTTAAATTCATATCTCTTCAAAAATAATGGGGGAAAATCCCGACAATTCATATAAATTTCAGAATGATGATTTCTTCATCATATAAAAATTTCAGCTTGAAATCAATATTTAGTTACCTAATTAAATTTAAAACCTAAATTTACCCATTTTCCTTCATATAAAAATTCGTAATATATTCTCCATGCATCGGAAAATTATGAATATTAAAACCCATCTTCATAATGAGGTTTTACACAACATATAAAAAAATCATGACATTTGAAAATCATCTACTATGATTTTACCCTCAAAACCGAGTTAATCCACTTTGCAAAATCCTTATAACTTTATCACTTAAATCAAACATAGCAAACATCAATCATGCATATCATCCACATCCATACATTTGGTTTAATCCTAAACTGAATTAAATCAATCAATACAAAACAAAATGAGATGGTATAGGCCATTATTCACCTTGATTTAATAATGTATTGAGATTTGAATATTGCTCAATTTTCCTAGCTTTCCTCCTTGAATCTTTACTTGAATTCATGACTTACGTTGTGATTAATGGTCAACCTTGCTTGATCTCTTTGATTGTTTTGGTTTATGAAAACATGAATAAAATGGAATAAGGGTTTAGGGTTATAAGATCTATATGTTCCTATTTTACCCTTTACCTATTCAAATATGTGTTTAAATTATAAAATAAGCTTATAGATTTATTTAGTTAAGGCACGACCTTAATTATTTTCAAACCTCAATTCCCTTATCACTCATATCATCGTATTATTTTGTTTAATTTATCTAATTAAATCTCCTGAATAATGTTAATTAAGATTAGAGGTATTACATGGACTATCCTCTAGCATAGCCAGACTTTTGAGGATGCAGGTCTTGATGATAGGGCAATGGAGAACGTTCTCGGTGTTGAGAACCAGAATCGCTTTTGGACCAAATGCCTTCTTCTTTCTTCTTCCTGTCTTTCTCTATCCTATCTTTCCCTTTGCTCTCTTTTGGTCTTTCATAGTTGGACTCATAGAAAGGATCACATCATTGATAGGGATATGCTCAATGAGGAGAAGGGAAGTTGCTGCTAGACCTTTTATCTGAGATTTCAAACCGATATTTTCCTATGGTACATAAAAAGAAGAAAATATTGGATTAGAGCTTTGAGTCGGATGATATGGAGTGAACTTGCTTGTGATCCTAGATGTTGTATGGAATGTTAGTGTGTTCTGTTGATTCTAAGGACCAAGCTTATGGGATTGAGAGTTTCAAGTAACATCCTCCACAGAAGTAAAAGGCAAAACAATGCCAGAAGGAAGACCGGAAGTGGAAAGCCGTCGGGATTAAAGTCAAGCTCTATGAAGCTAGGGGTATTATTAAGGTTAGACAGGTCATCAAATATGTCATCAGCAATAGAGTAAGAGAATAGTTCCGCAACAGGACCTTGTTAGGGCTCGATTTATAACCTCACTGTTCTAATCTTGAGCTTAATGGGCTTGAGTACTAGTGGAGTAGCATCTTCCAAAGGATTTGTCTCCCTAGGTTATTCTACCTCATCGTCTTCTTCTTCATTGTATTCATCGCAAATTTCTCCTTCCTCTTCTTCTTCGCCCATATCTCCTACTTTCCACCTTTTCCAACATTCCTCTCACCATTCACCAATGCCATGGACTCCTTGGCTACGTTTGCAATGGCGCGGTCTAAGGTTTTTGTGAAGATTACTTTTTTCATGTCTTCTTCAAGGATGTCCTTTAGGAATTGAAATATGCTTGCTAGAGCAGCATTCATCATTCTTCTAGGGATATTTGTTGGATCAGAAGTGAAAGTCGCTAAATTGAATGAGATAGACTCCAATGGTTTAGAGTGTAAAAGTGCAACTTACGTCTAGATAACCACTTCTAAAAGAAACAGATTGTGCATCTAATGAAGAAATATTCGATCTTGAATTTGTTGAGCTTATTATGGAGACCCATTGACTACTTGATAGTCGTGGTATGACTCCATAAAGGTAAGGGATGAACTGTTAGACCTCTTCTTGAAGTGGTAGATGTATTGGATCTCTTCATATGTAGGTACCCTACCAAGATGTTGAACGAAGATCTTGTATGTGCAAATTAAGATAGCATACGCATTTGGATATAGTTGAGTAGGAGAAAGCCTAAGAAGTTAGAGAGTCAGCCTCAAAAGATGTTTGAATGGTGGGATTGCTCCAGTAAGACACTTGCAGTGGTTACAAGAAGCGTAACTGTCTACATGATTATGTTCCCTATGACGTGGTAATGGATTCCTCTAAGGCGATTCTATGAAGTTCGCAAATCCATTTGACATCAGTAGATATTGGCCTCCAGGCCAGATATCTAAGGGGTTATCGAGGATGGCGATGCTAGCTAGATTGGCATATAGAGAAAAGTCAGCATGAGGCTCCCTTTCGCCAACATATTGAGCAATGTGTAAGTTCTGTTTGGGTTGGTATCAAGGTTGCCTATACCTGGATGGATTTGAAGTAGAAGTTAGGAAGAAGAAAAACCTATCGTTAGAGGCATGAAAAGGCCCACTATAGCTGAGTGATGCCCTGAATGTCAAAGAGAAACCATCTTATGCTAAAAGCTTGAGATACAAGCATGGTCAGATTTGATTTAAATATGGTATTTACTTTAATTAAATCTTATGTAGCCGATGCAAAGAATCCAACAGATATCAATATGCATTGACCAATCATATTCTATACATCGACTAATGCAGTGATATGTTATTAAGTCTATGCAGTGTGTGTCTCACGTCCTTGGTATGATGAATGGATGTGCACTATGTAGATAGCCTACTCATGCTAGGAAACGAGTTCCAACACGCGATGGAACTATGTGTTGGATGTTACCCTTTAACGTAGAGTGAACGTTAGAGAAACAGATATCCAATGTAAAACAGAGCATTTCTTTAAAAGATCACAGGTATGTGTTGTTAAGTTTTGAATGTCAAAGGGATGAAAATCCCAAAATATGTTAACACTTGAGATTATCGAATGCTGCGTTCAATGACTAGACTTCGCAAATCGACTCGATTAACCATTCGATGTTATCTCATCTCCATAATCAATCCACGATGATTCTGTTTCTCTCTCCATAAGTCCACCCCGTAAAATTTTCATTATTCCTAAAATTGATGCCAGAGACGATGCCAGTGGAGGAGGCTTGGGAATGGAAATGGGTTGGCGGTGGCAAATGGATGAGGTGATGATCGAGTCGAAGTCGACATGAAGCTAAGTCGGCTTAAGAACAATGGCGGCGCCTACCTATTCGATGTCGAAATATGAATCTGGATATGTGAGGAAGCATTGATGATTGATAAAGACTCGAGATATAGAGACTAGTTCATATGGACCAGAGTTGCTAGAGTATGCAAGCTTTGATGATGGTAAACTTTGATAAAGTAGCGATCATTGAGGTTGAAGTCTCATGTCATAAAGCACAGGAAATCTAGAATGGAAAAGTGAATGCTAAAAAATTTCTATATGTTATATCTATATAAAACATAAGGAAAATCAATTGATACTGACCCATATGGGTCAGTACCGAACGATATAACTTCATATTTGTAAAAAAAACACAAAATGAATGAATGATGAATAATGAAAAAGAAACGGTGTCCTACATGACCAAGAAAATAGAATAGCTTTTAGAAAATCTCAAAGTTGAGAAAAGAATTCATATGGAAGACATTAGCTTTAATATATGATAAAGGGATGTGATTCAACAATTATTTGGAACAGTATGTCTATATTCTCAAAAAAGGTGCAATGTTTCATGAAAACAGTTCAAATGATAGGAGCGTGTTTGCAGAACTAGATTCAGATTTAGTTGCTTGTCTTGATCCAAAGCATGCTTTATATTCACAGAAGAAACTTTATGGTGGCAAGTGTTATCCAATATTTGAGCCAAGCATATATTGATGAATTTGGGCTACAAATTGATGAAAAAATGATCAAGAAGCTTGGAAGACATCAAGAGTGCTAAAGTTGAAAGACTCAAGAAGATAGGCCAAAATTCAACAAGTCAAATTGGTCGATACCGACCCATATGGGTCTATACCAAATGATCCAAGAAATGAGGGTACCCACTTTACTTAGTGCTAGTATAAAGGATCAAAGTTGGAAGAAAAGAAATTTGATGGATTTACATGGATCGGTGCCGACCCATATAGATCGGTACTAGGCAATGTTGTTTTCAAGACATTAGATAAGGAATGCTAGAAGACTTGTACTATGCCAAGGAAGAGACAAAAATGGAATCAAAGGTATGGGTCGGTACAGATCCATATCAATTAATACCAAACCATGTTGATTGTTGGAAATCGTCTGATTTGACATGTTCTTCGTGCTAGAACTTCGAATTTGGGGATATTTTCTTGTCCAAAAAAGCTCGAGCGATCTTTATGCTTGAATTCATCTATAAAGAGAAGGATAACATTAACTAGAATAGACTTTTGGATTCTATTTTGGATTTACAAGGAGATTATATCATTCTTGAAGCTCAACTTTATTCTAGATTGAATTGTTACAAAACTTGACTATAACTCGTAAACTAATCAGAAATAACATTGATAATGGATGTAGGCTTAAGATTCTAGCCGAATCACTTTAAAATTTAGCGTGTTCTTTTTTTTTTCTTCTAATTCATACTTGTTTGATTTTAATTTTTATTCATTTAGGATGTTTGCTTATTTCACGTGCAAATAGGTGTAGGCAATAACATACCCAACAACTAAATCAAGTTTCCAAGTAATGGTTGCACTAAGATGTGCACATATATCATGCATCTATCATACTCCAATTTGTTCCAACCAAATACCTCATAACCCCCATTTGGGTAACAAGCTAGCATTACCTAACTCGGCGATATGCTACTGTAAATAGTAATATTTAAACAATTTTATATTCAGTTTTTCGGTGATGTCGAATTGTTTTTATCATTGAATGTATATTATAGCACTAAAAATTACATGCTAACTGGATATAGCACATAACCCATAAAGATATTGTTAAGGATTCGAGAAAATATGTTAATGATTTTTCCTCATTTATTATCTTTGTTGCTATTGTTGTGTTGTGATACATCATGAAAAAAATATTGAATCTTTGTAGGTACTATTTAATTTTACTTCTAAACTAATCATATAAGATTATATCACTATAAGACACACAATAAATAGCGGCAGAGAGGGATGACGACCATCCACGGCCCCGTCGCGATGTGCCTACGGCTAGCAATGGCTAGCTATTATATTAATTAACCAATTAAATAATTGATTGATTTAATTCCGTTACGTTTTAAAAAATATTTAAAAATGCTAATTTAATTCCTAAAAAGTAAAAAAGATTTTTTACCACAGCCATTCGACCTAAGGGCGGCCTGTGATCGCTTAAATTGGTATTTTCAATAATCTATCATCGTGTAACTCGAATATTTATCGTTTTTGAGTTTTGTTAATTGAACACAAATGTATGCAATATTTAAACACAGATATGATCACAGAATCAAACATAGATGCAGAAGTAAAGTAAAAGCAGTAAAGGAAAGAACACATCGGATTTTATACTGGTTCGGAGTTACCCTACATCCAGTCCCGCACACAAGTACGGATTTCCTTTCAAAAGCAATTGTACAAATACACCCTCGATTTCAAGGCCACGAGGTACACCTCTCCAGATTCATAATTCTCTAGGTAGAGATACTTGATTTCATGGGCAACAAGTTCAGCCAATTGATTTCCACGGCTACAATCACACCTTTTCTCGCTTGATAGATTTCACAGGCTGTAATCACACCCTTTTCTCGCTTACTTTATTATAAAGAAGCCTACAACTCTGAATAGCCCTGAGATCTTGTTGAGATAGTGATAGAGAATCAAACCAGAAATGATCTAGTTAGATTCAATGTTGATTTCGGCTGAGTAATGGTAAGATGTGTATAAAGAAACGTGGAAGAAGAAGAGGAGTGAAAACCAGAAAAATATGATCATTAATTTGTTCAAAACCACCCCTTTTTATAGTAGAACAACAGCCATGTCCATTTGTTAAAGGACATGAGGAATAGACACTTCCATTGAAATTCAAATTTTTGAAATAAACTGCTACCACGTAGCCATGGGGTATTTGAGGATGTCGACATGCCAAAGGAAATTTTGGTGATTTGTTTTTCTTTGAAAATAACTTCTATCTTATATTAAAACTATTTTAAACTTTATAAATGTACTTAATTATAGTTAAAATACATTAGTAAACATAGAGAATAATATTTTGGTATATATATAAAATTTACTATAGTTTTTTATTTAAATCTAAGTATAAATAATAAAAGTTAAATAAATATATTATAATTAAAAGATAGTTTAGAACTAAGGATAATTTGATTTTGAAAAATAAAGATTATTTTGAGGCTAAAAATATTTAAAACCAGGATAGATGTTTTTGATTCTTTTAAAAGGAAGATTTTGAAATCATTTTGAAACAAGATATAATTTTGTAAAAACATTTGAATAAAAGGTTAGCGTATACAAAACAATATTCCACTAGATTTTTCGTAGGTTCCATCCTACTTAGGGTTCCATCCCTTTAACAGACTCGAAGTGGATTCCATTCCATGAATAAATTGGATTTTAAGATGTCAGTGCTTTTCTAGGAGTTTTAATAAAATTCCTAATTAAATTACTTATTATTGAAATCTTGAACTCTTGATATTCTTGATACGCATGAGTCTTCAATCTTGATATCTTCAATCTCTATACTGTACAGTCTTAATTCTTGGTACCTGCATGGTTAAATCCTGCATATACATATATATCTAAACTATAATTTTATTATTTATATTTTATAATCTTATTCTAAGGTTGTTGTCATCAAAACCATCATCTCAAAGACTAACAATCTCCCCCTTTTTGATGATGAAAAACTTTGTTTATAAAATATTACTTTTATCATGATAACTCCCCCTAAAACTAATAACTCCCCCTTAATCTATGCCTAACTATCCTATTTTATACTTCTCCCACTTTGTCATCAACAAAAACTAACTCGAAACTATATACCCCCCTTTAATCTAATACTTTATGTGATTATAATGATATGTTATCATAAATAATCAACACTCGATTCTAAAACTAAAACTTAATCCTAAATTACTAACTATAAAAACACAAATTGTTTATTATATATTGTTTTATTTACATGTGCGTAGAGAACGTAAGCAGAAATATACAACAAAAGGAAAGAAAGAAAAGAAACTAATGTGTGTCTTTGAAAATGGAAGATCTATGAACCGAACAGTTTGGGTAGTGAAAACAGAAATTTCCACATTGTTCGACAAGATTTCCATCCTTGTCAAAGCACACTTCGCCAACGCAAACGACCTTTTCAACATCTTCAGCGTGCTCTTCTTCCATGGGGGCTTCTTCTTCTTCTTCCTCGCTGTCCTCTTTCACTTGATCTCCTGAAGACTCTTCATCAATCAAGATCAAATTAGCATGATTGTCCATTAGATTTTTTTGCAAATTTCTAAGGATTTTGCCTTGCCTTTCTTGTTCTTTGGCCATTCTAAATTGCACTACTTGAATTTCAGTCATTAGTTGCAGTGCATCCTTCAAAGAATCCTCCATTTTCATCACTCGTGCGAGCGTAGTTCGTCGAAATGGTCCAGAAGAAGGAGAAGGGAACGAAAAGGTTGTATTTTTGTTTGATAACGAGGCCATTGTTTAATTTATTTCAGAAGATAGAACAGAGAAATAATAGAAAGAATGAAAAAAATTTCGAAAATGAGAAGAATAAATAACCACTTATTTGAATTTTGGTGGGAAAATTTCAAAAATAAAAAATCGTTATATGTTGACATGGGTAGAGGGTGGATGTCGACATGGTGCTTGATATTTTTACTATTTGATTTATTTTGATTTAATTTTTAATTATACTTTTTAATTTATTTTTATATTTCAGTTATTGAACAAATACCTAATTCTCTTCTTAATTTAATAACATAGATTCATTTAAGGGTTTTGTTAATATATCAGCAATTTGATTCTTATAATTGATATAATCGAGAGTAATTACTTCCTTACTTACATTATCTCTGAGAAAATAATGTCTGATATCAATATGTTTAGTTCGAGCATGATGAGAAGTACTTTTAGATAAATTTATTGCACTAGTATTTTCATAATAAATTGGTGATTTTGATATATTTAAACCAAAATCTTTTAAAGTTTGTTGCATATATATTACTTGAGAACAAGCCAAAGCAGCAGAAATATACTCTACTTCAGTTGTTGATAAAGAAACTATGTTTTGCTTTTTACTAAACCAAGAAATCAGAGAATGCCCCAAAAAGTGACAAGTTCCACTTGTACTTTTTCGGTCTAATTTACAACCAACATAATCAGCATCACAGTAAGATATTAAGTCAAAAGAATCATTTTATGATAAAATAAGCCATAATCAAAGGTATGTTTAACATATCTTATGATACGTTTTACCGCTTTTAAGTGGGTCTCTTTAGGTTAGGATTGATCTCTTGCACAGAGACAAACACTATGCATGATATCAGGTCTACTAGCTGTGATATAGAGTAGTGATCCAATCATTCCTCTATATAATTTTTGATCTACATCTTTCGAGAGATCTTCTTTACTTAGGTACTCATCGGTTGCCATGGGAGTAGGTTTTCCACTTGCAATAGTCAAACCAAATTTACTAACTAGGTCTTTAGCATATTTTTCTTGACTAATAAAGGTACCATTATCTAATTGTTTTATTTGTAATCCTAGAAAAAAGTTTAATTCACCCATATGACTCATCACAAACTCTTTGACATTATTTCAAAAAATTCTTTATTCATTTCAAAATTAGTTGATCCAAAAATGATATCATCTACATAAACTTGTATTAGTTGAATATCGTTTTTATTTCTTTTAATAAAAAGAGTATTATCTACTTTACAAAAATCCATTTAAAAAGGCACTTTTAACATCCATCTGATATAATTTGAAATTATTATGATTTGCGGAAGCAAGTAAAATCCTAATGGCTTATAATCTTTCTCAGGAGAAAAGGTTTCATCAAAATCTAATCCTTCTTCTTGACAATAACCTTGAGCGACTAACCGGGCTTTATTTCTAACAACCTCTCCTTGTTCATTCATTTTATTTTTATAAACCCATTTAGTTTCAATTATAGTTTTATTTTCAGGTCTAGGAACAAGTTCCCAAACATCATTTCTAGTGAATTGATTTAGTTCTTCTTGCATAGCCAAAATCCATGAATCGTCAGTTGATGCTTCTTTTGGATTTTTGGGTTCAATAGTTGATATAAATGCTACATTGCTCATTTTACTTAATTGATTTCTAGTTGTAACAATAGATTGCATATCTCCTAGTATATTTTCTATAGGATGATCTTTTAAAAATTTAATCTTTTTATTAGGATGATTAATTTCATTATTAGTTTCAGTTGACCCTTGATTTTGAGTGATTAAATCCTCTTCATCATTTGTATCTTATAAATTTTTGAGCTTCATCAAATGAAACATGCATTGTTTCTTCTATGGTGTTAGTTTTTAAATTAAATACTCTGTATGCTTTACTTCTATTTGAATATCCAATAAAGATATCTTTGTCGGATTTAGGATCAAATTTATCTAAGTTATCTTTTGTATTTAAAATAAAATATTTACTTTCAAAAATTCTAAAATAAGATACCTTTGGTTTCTTTCTGTGAAGAAGTTCATAAGATGTCTTATTAATTAAAGGTCTAACTAAAATTCTATTTAAAATATAACAGGCGGTAGCAACTGCTTCTGCCCAAAAATACTTTGGTAATTTACTATCTGAAAGCATAGTTCTCGCACACTCTTGAATCGTCCTATTTTTACGTTCTACTACCACGTTTTGTTGTGGAGTTCTTAGAAATGAAAAATTGTGAGTTATTCCCTTTTTATTGCAGAATTCCACAAACTTTTCATTTTCAAATTCACCGCCGTGATCACTGCGGATGGTTATAATTTTTAGAGAAAGTTGATTTTGAATTCTTTTTGTAAAGTTCATAAAACATTCAAAAGTATCACTTTTATGTTTCAAAAATATTGTCCATATAAATCTAGCATAATCATCTACAATTACAAAAACGTATTTACTATGATTTATTGACTGAATTTGATATGTACCAAATAAATCAAGGTGAAGTAATTCAAGAGGTTTTGAAGTTGAAATCATATCTTTTAATTTAAAGGAACCTTTTCTAAATTTTCCAAATTGACATGCATCATATAGACTATCTACTTTAAAATTCATTTTAGGGAGACCTCTTACTAGATCATGTTTTGATAGTCTAGGTAAGGGTTTGAAATTCAAATGCCCAAATCTCTTATGCCAAATCCGAAGGTCACTTGTATTTGCCAAAAGACATAAGTTATCATTTGAGACTTTTATACTAAGAATATAAATATTCTTTTTCATAATTCCCTCAAATTTTATGGTTGAATTATTATCTTCAATGTGACATTTATCCTTTTCAAATTTAATTTTACATCCTTCACCGCAAAGTTGACTAATACTTAGCAGATTATGTTTCAGATTTTTAACTAGAAAAACATAGTAATAATAGGAGTTTCAGAATTACCGACTTTGCGGATGCCAATCACATACCCTTTTGCAATTGTCTCCAAAGTTAACCAGTCCTCCATCTTTGTATATTATATCATTTAGCATATCTGGACTGCCAGTAATGCATCTAGAGCATCCACTATCGAGTATCCATTTATTCTTTTTGATCTACACAATCTGTCTGTTGTGGATTGATTCCTCAACCCCCATAAAGCATGTTTCCAGCACATCAAACAATTTTGGTAGACAACTTGATTTTGAATATTGATTATATGCAGACTCAAGAAACAATGATGATATGAATATTTCTAAACTAGTATTAACAAATTTCTTAAACATAGCCATTTTAAAAACTTTTTCAAAAATCATATTATGAAACTTTGAAAACCTTGCTCCGATACTAAATGTGAGAAATGCGGAATACAGATCTTAAGGCTAGGATTAACACTAAAGAGGGGTGAATAATGTTTTAAGGAATTACTAAATATTTTTGAGTTTTTGTTAATTGAATACAAATGTATGCAATATTTAGACGCAGATATGATTACAGAATCAAACACAGGTGCAGAAATAAAGTAAAAGAAGTAAAGTAAAAGAACACACCGGATTTTATACTGGTTCGGAGTTACCCGACATCCAGTCCCGCACATAAGTATGGATTTCCTTTCAAAAGAAATTGTACGATTACGCCTTCGATTTCAAGGCCATGAGGTACACCTCTCCAGATTCACAATCCTCTAGGTTGAGATATTTGATTTCATGGGCAACAAGTTCACCCAATTGATTTCCAAGGCTACAATCACATCTTTTCTCGCTTGATTGATTTCGCAGGCTACAATCACACCTTTTCTCGCTTAGTTTATTACAAAGAAGCCTATAATTCTGAATAGCACTGAGATCTTGTTGAGATAGTGATAGAGAATCAAACCATAAATGATCTAGTTAGATTCAATATTGATTTCGGCAAAGTAATGGTAAGAATGTGTATAAAGAAATGTGGAAGAAGAGGAGGAGTGAAAACCAAAAAAATATGTTTATTAATTCGTTCAAAAACACCCCTATTTATAGTAGAACAACAACCATGTCCATTCGTGAAAGGATATGACGAATAGACACTTCCTTTTAAATTCAAATTTTTAAAACAAACTGCTACCATGTCAACATGGGGTACTTGAGGATGTCGACATGCCAAAGGAAATTTTGGTGATTTGTTTTTCTTTGAAAATAACTTCTATCTTATGCTAAAACTATTTTAAACTTTGTAAATGTACTTAATTATAGTTGAAGTACATTAGTAAATATAGGGAATAATATTTTGGTATATATATAAAATTTTACTATAATTTTATATTTAAATCTAAGTATAAATAATAAAAGTTAAATAAATATATTTTAATTAAAAGATAGTTTAAAACTAAGGATAATTTGATTTTGAAAAATAAAGATTATTTTGAGGCTAAAAATATTTAAAACCAGGATAGATTTTTTGATTCTTTTAAAAGGAAGATTTTGAAATTATTTTGAAAACAAGATATAATTTTGTAAAAAAATTTGAATAAAAGGTTAGCGGATACAAAACAATATTCCATTAGATTTTTCGTAGGTTCCATCCTACTTAGGGTTCCATCCCTTTAACAAGGTCAAAGTGGATTCCATTCCATGAATAAATTGGATTTTAATATGCCAGTTCTTTTCTAGGAGTTTTAACAAAATTCTTAATTAAATTACTTATTATTGAAATCATGAACTCTTGATATTCTTGGTACTCATGAGTCTTCAATCTTGATATCTTGAATCTCTATACTGTACCGTCTTCATTCTTGGTACCTGCATGGTTAAATACTGCATATACATATATATATATATATATATATACACATAAACTATAATGTTAGTATTTATATTTTATAATCTCATTCTAAGGTTGTTGTCATCAAAACCATCATCTCAAGGACTAACATAACAAAATAGCATAAAATAAAATATTCGGTAGACAAATAAGTATATTGGATCTTATCTCAATTTGAAGTACCTCGGACCTATTTCCAAAAGTTGATTAAAAAATAAACAACTGTAGGGTGTCGATCTTGAATTTTAAATTTATATCCATTCGTCAACATTCGGACTAAAAACCCTTCATTCGAAGGTTAGACGACCTTTAGACGAGATCAAATCCGAACCACTGATATATGTAATGTGCTAAACCAATCTGTATGTTAGATTCCTAAAAAATGGCAGGAAAAAGAATTAAGCTCGAAACATAACATTTTGGTGAGAATTGTAGAATACTTATATTATACACTGGTAAACTCCCACCGTGAAAGTAAGTTTTCTAGTTTCATATATTTATTATAATTTGTTTAAAGTTTGTATAATAATTGCACTAATTTAGTCAATCATATATTTAAGTAGTTATAGACGGTAAATATAACTTTTATGTTAAATTTACAGGAAGTTTCTGCACGGAACTTGGCAAACATGAATAAAAATTCTGTTATACACCGCGATGGATTAAAATCCTTCCAGAAGTATCGAAAGAAAATGGTAAATTTATAAATTGAGATCATAAAATAATTATAACATTGTTTAATCATATATACGTATATATGTTTAGTTTAATCATATATATATTTCGTTTAATCATATATAATTTCAAACGAAGGAGAAGGGTCATGACCTAATATATTCAGAGGTCTTCATTCGCACGCACGTCGTCGGGCAGGCTAATGAAGATGGCTCAATATCATTTACTTGGACAGACTGCAAATCACAAGGTATCATGGTAAACATACTTAATTTTTTTCTCTTATTTCACATTACATAAATTTTAAATTGAATATTTACTGTGGCAAAAATTTTTTTTCTGACCGTAGGAAAAGTTTCAAATAGAGCAAGCTTAATTGCTAGAGATGACCGGCCGAGAGGAGTTGACTGTTGAGGAGGAGGATAGGATTTTTGATGGTATGATCAACATGCCAACGTGGAACAGACGCTACAATTATGATAATTAGGAGGTAATGTTTATTAAGTTTAACTACTTCATCGACTAATTTATAAAAATTTATAATATTACATATAAATTACAACTACCTATTAACTAATTTACATGTAAGGACTTCTCAGGCTGCACAGGCTGAGGAGGAGATAACATAGTTAAGAGTCGAGATGGCAGAGTTGATCGATTGGCAAAAGAGTAGAGAATTGACTATGCTGTTAAAAGAGCGGATTGCGATGTATGTAGAAGAGTACATGACATTCCCTTCCCAAGGCCGGGAAATGATGGAAATGATGATCAGTATGTATGTTTGTGTTTTTTGATGAATATTTGATTGATTGTATACTTTAAACTTGGATTATGTTTGATGGTTGTGGATGTTTGACGTTTACTGAACACTGAATGTTTAATAGGTATGTTATGGATGTTTGATGGAATGTTGATGTAAATACGGTTTTCTATGATATAAACTTGGTTTTTTGTGATATGTGTAATATTATGCAATGTAGATGCTTATACTTGTGAAATTGAATTTATATGTGTTGTATATAAGGGAGGGTAATAGATGAATATATATGTGTGTGGTAAGATGGATGAAACAGCGGTTGTTTTTTAAAACAACACTTCTAGTATATCAATGGCTTACTTGTTTCAGATTAATGATGGCTAGCAACGCCCCAGTGGTAAATTTGTGATCCTTATAATTTTGATAGCGACGACTAGTGACAATTGTGTTGTTGATGGCCATCGAAAAGTTATCGATGAGACAGTCGCTAAGGCCATCATTCTTTTTGGGATCCACGACTAAGTGAGCAACAGCTGTTACCGTCGGCTAGCGACAGTCGTTGACGGTAAATTACCATCACTAAATAGTATGGGTCTTGTAGTGTATTTAAAACTGTTTGACTAAGATAGAAACTATTATGGTCCAACATCTTCATGCTTCTCATTCTCACTATTTTGAGATGTACTAAAAAGATTCATATGACTTTATTTTGAAATCGTACCAGGAATGTACTAAACTTTAAGAATCAAAATAGTTGGGCACTTGCAAATGATGCCTAGGCAGGATTTGAGCTTTGATGAAAAGTGTTACCTTCATAGAGGCAGCATCATTATTGTTATTTTTTAACACAACTTCAAATTTATGTGTCAAATTTGAAAATAACCTTTGTCATTACAAAAACATATTTTACAGAGAACTCTACGACTACAAGTATTGGCAAATTAATTGCTTTCATATGTTATGACATAAGACGTGCATCTTTGATATCATAGAAGAAGATAAGTTACAAGTATCAAGCTAAGCAGTATGGTTGGTTTACAGTTCTCTTAACATAAATGAATGTTTCTATCTTCCTTTTGCTTAGATGGTATTTCTAGATTCTTCTAAATCTACGATGCTATTATACATGTAAAATGTTTCGTAATACTCAAAAGAAATTACGTGTAACCTAGAACTAGGATAGTGGTCCTTTTTTTAAGAATATCAATAGACTATCTAGAGCTTATATCAAATGATCTGCATCGCATGCATGCAACTACATGCGAAGATCATCCATATAAGGGTAAGTTTAATTTTATACTTTATTTTTAGTTTCCTACACACTATAATTTTGTTACATTTGAAGTGGTTTCTATAATTTGCAAAGGAGGATATAGGCCTCTCAAACAGGTTGTGTTGGATCAAAATAGGTTGGGTCGAGTATGACCCAACCCATTTATGACCCACTCTTTTTTATCCACTTATGACCCAACCCATTTATGATCCAACCTGTTTAATAAGCGGGTTAGCCATTTAGTCCATTTAAAGATTTAAAATCGATTTGACTAATAAAAAACTGATGCAGTTCAGGCCAGAGAAGGGATAAGTCATACACGACTTAAGGAGGAAGACTTGGGTCGTTCTCGAGTTAAGGAAGCTTCGGTTTTAGGTCTTAAGTCGTTCACGAGTCAAGCAGGATAGGAAGGCCTAAGGTCGCGGGAGGAAGCTTCGGGTTTAGGTCGTTCAGAGGGTTTTAGGTCGGCAACGATCTGAGAAAGAAGACTTAGGTCGGCAACGACCTAAGAGAATACGGCTGAAGGAAGAGGCAACACTTGACGCTGCTGATTTGAGTCGCTCCATATGTGAGTCGTAAGTCGCTATGTATACGTCTTGTGTTGAGTCGCTTGTAATAAGTCGTAAGTCGACATGTAATTAAGTCGGTCATGTGTGTGTGTGGTGATGTAATCTGTTGAGTCGTGGTTGTATAAGTCGCATACGACTTAAGTGTGTTGTGAGTCGTGGGTCGTGCGTCTTTAAGTCGTTTGTTGATGTTGAGTTGTAACTCGTTGAGCCGCTGTTATGATAAGTCGTTGCCGACTTAGTAAATCGTAAGTCGTATACGACTTAAGGGTCAGGGAGTGAAACTACTATAAATAGCGAGTGTGTTGTAACTTTTTGAGTTAGTTGATTGTTGAATAAAAACTTTGTTTGATTGCTGTGTGCTTTCATCTAAATTGGTAGTTGAGTGTGATCTCCTATCTCCACTTTCGGTTAATCGAGTGCGCTCGATTCAACGATTGTTGAAGCCAATTCACGGTATCAAGTGCGCTTGATCAATGTTTGAAGAATTGTAGATCTTCTTCCACGGTATCGTGCGCGATCAACGTGTCGAAGATAGCTAGAATTCGGTATCTTTGTGATCAACGAATTTGGGCATTTCAGTATCTTCAATCCACCGTTTGCTGCTTTCATCGATCTATATCGATTAGTCATTATTCGCTGCGTCAGTTTGGTATCAGAGCTAGACTTAGCCAATCATAGCTAAGCCGAGTCTTGGAGCCAAGGAGTTTGAAGTTTGGTGTTCATTGAGTTCATCTTGAAGTTGCAACAAGAGGAGAACTTTCGATCCATTCCATTTTGGATCAAAGTGAGAGAGTTGTTTGAATTTTTGGCCGTGAGAGTTTGCGCGCCAAAGTTTGAAGTTGAAGTGCTTGAAGCCGTGCTCTGTTGAAGCCGAGCCGACCTAAGTCTTAGGTCGTTGCGTAATACCGAGCTAAGTATAGGCCGTGCGCCACTTTGAGTCGAAGTATTGAAGACTTGAAGATTATTTGAATTTGTTGAAGTGATTGTGTTGATTCAATCATGCCGCCGAGAAGGGCTAACCGTCATCAGAATGTTGAAGCATTGTATAGAAGGGAAGAAGCCGAGCAAATGGAACAACGCATTAATGAGAAATTTGATGAAGGCATTGGAAAGTTAGAGAAGTTGATGAATGATTTTAATCAAAATCAAAGGGGGAGATCACCAATCTCGAACCATGGAGGAAACAGAGTTTCGCCATCGGTTACGGAAGCAAGAAGGGTATCACCGCAATCTTTTAGAGAGAGAAGAGAAACATCAATTTCATCGAGAAGAGATCACCATGACTATGGACATGAAGAGAGAAGAACTCCACGTGAGTTTGAAGATGATCCATATCGAGATGAAGAGAGACATAGTAGAAGAGACATGCGTGATCGAAGGGATGTTGATGGTCGAGATCGATATAGACATACCTTTGATTTTAATGAAGTAGGTGATAGAGCTAGCATTCATTTTCGAGATCGAGACCAGGTTTGAAACTCGTATCGGGATGTTGAGGATGACCGACGATAGGAGTTGGGTATGAAGATGGAAATTCCAGAATTCAAGGGTGGAATGGTAGCAGAAGAATTTTTGGATTGGTTGTCTAATGTTGAAGAGATCTTTGACTTCAAAGAGGTTCCGGAACATCGTCGAGTGAAGTTGGTTGCTACTAGGTTGAGGGGGAGAGCTATGGCGTGGTGGCAGCAAACCAAACTTACACGAGAACGGATGGGGAAGTCGAAGATTGTCTCATGGGATAAGATGAAGAAACTGATGAAAGCTACTTTCTTACCTTACAATTATCAATCACTTATGTATCATAGATTGCAGAATCTGAGGCAAGGGACGAAGACTGCTAATGAATATGCTGATGAATTTTATCAACTGATTGCTCGAAATGACATTATGGAGACAGAGGAACAGCTGACTGCTAGATTTGTTGGAGGGTTGAGGATGCAGATTCAAGATATGGTGAATATGTTTGATCCTAGGTCTATTGCCGAAGCACACCAGAAAGCGTTGGCTTGGGAGAAGTAGGGAAGACGTGGAGGTGGTGTGTTTACAAGTTCCAATATTCAGAACAAAGGTGCTAGTGGGAGTTCCAATGTTTCGAAAGCTGTCAGTAAGCCAGTTGTAAATGAAGTTGTGAAGGCGAAGGTCAACAACAGTTTCAAGTGTTACAATTGCCAGGAAGTGGGTCACAAGAGTAATGAATGTCCGAAACCGAAGAAACGCGCTATGATTGCTGAAGTTGAAGGTGAGGATGTTGGGGAAGGTTATTCTAGTCCAGTTGAGGAGGATGAACAGGATGTTGCGTCAGGAGATGAAGGATGTAATCTAATGATGAGGAGGTCTTGTTTAATACCGAAGCAAGAATAAGAAGCTAGTTGGTTGAGGAGTAACATCTTTCAGTCAACGTGCACTATTCTGGGAAAGGTTTGTAAATTTGTGATTGACGCTGGAAGTTGTGACAATATTATTTCTACAGAAGCTGTGAGAAAGTTGAAGTTGAAAACAGAGAAACATCCTAATCCTTACAAGTTAGCGTGGTCGAGAAAAGGAGGAGAAGTGAAGGTGGACAGACGAGTTCGAGTTCCATTCTCTATTGGAAAGAAGTATAAAGACGAGATTTGGTGTGATGTTGTGGCGATGGATGTTTGCCACTTGCTTTTGGGAAGACCTTGGCAATATGATCGAGCAGTGCAGCATGACGGTCGGACCAATAGCTACAGTTTTATGTTTGAAGGTGTTAAAATCATTTTGGTTCCAAAGAAGAGGCAGGAAGGAGAGAGCAAGTCAGAAGAGATTGAGGAGCTGAAGACTTTATTGACTTTGAAGGAATTTATTGAGGAAGTAGAGGAGAGTCCAGAAGTGTTTTTGTTGATTGGACATGAAGCTACTAAATCTATTGAAGTTCCTGAAGAAGTAAAGCCAATATTGGAAGAGTTCAGTGATGTGTTTCCTGAAGAGTTACCAACGGAATTGCCACCGTTGAGAGACATTCAACATCAAATCGATCTTGTTCCGGGAGCAGTATTACCGCATAGACCACATTATCGAATGAGTCCTAAAGAGCATGAGGAACTGAGGAGGCGGGTGGAGGAGTTGTTAGAACAGGGGCGTGTTCAGGAGAGCTTGAGTCCTTGTGCAGTGCCTGCTTTATTGGTTCCCAAGAAGGATGGTTCGTGGAGGATGCGTACAAACAGTAGAGCTCTGAACAAGATCACTGTGAGATACAGGTTTCCTATGCCGAGGTTTGATGATTTGATAGATCAGTTGAGTGGAGCTGTTGTGTTCTCAAAGATTGACTTGAAGAGTGGATACCATCAGATTCGTATTAGACCAGGTGATGAATGCAAGACTGCTTTCAAAACCAGGGAAGGTTTATACGAATGGTTGGTTATGCCGTTTGGTTTATCGAATGCACCAAGTACATTCATGAGGGTGATGAATCAAATTTTCAGACCGTACATTGGGAAGTTTGTGGTAGTTTATTTGATGATATTCTGATCTATAGTGCTAGTACAGAAGAGCATATTCAGCATTTGCGGAAGGTGTTAATTATTCTTCGTGAAGAGCAATTTTATGCAGCAACAAAGAAGTGTGTGTTTATGGCAAGGAGTATTTTATTTTTGGGATATGTCGTGTCAGGAGAAGGTATCCAGGTGGATCAAAGTAAAGTTGGAGCTATTAGAAATTGGCCACAGCCGAGGAAAATTACGGAAGTTAGAAGTTTTCATGGGTTGACATCATTCTACCGAAGATTCATTCCACACTTCAGTAGCGTTATGGCACCAGTTACTGATTGTATGAAGGAGAAGAAGTTTTCATGGTCAAAGGAAGCAGGGGTTGCTTTTGAGAAGGTCAAGACACTGTTGACGACGACACCGATTCTAGTTTTACCGAACTTTCAGTTGTTATTTGACCTACATACTGATGCATCTAAAGTTGGGATTGGTGGAGTATTGAGTCAAAGTGGAAAACCAGTTTCTTATTTCAGTGAGAAGTTATCAGGAGCTAAGTTGAGATATAGTACTTATGATGTTGAATTTTATGTAATTCTTCAAGCTGTGAAGCACTGGAGACATTATCTATTTCAGAAAGAGTTTGTTCTTTACACTGATCATGAGGCTTTGAAACATTTGCAAGGGCAGGAGAAGATTTCAGCGAGACATACATCATGGATTGCCTATTTGCAGCAGTTTACTTTTGTCGTGAAACATAAGTCAGGGGTGACGAATCGTGTGGCAGATGCTTTGAGTAGGATGAGTCATTTATTAACGACAATGAAAATTGAGGTGATAGGATTTGAATTATTGCCAGAATTGTTTGAGGAGGATCCTTACTTTGCAAAGTTCATTGAGAAAGTTAAGGATGGAGATACTGATGAATTTGTGTTGGTTGATGGTTTCTTATTCAAAGGGAATCGATTATGTATACCAGAGAGCAGTTTGAGAATGAAGATTATCAAGGAGTTGCACGAGGAAGGACATGTGGGCCGTGATCGTAAATTGCATTTGATTTCTCAATTTTACTTTTGGCCGTCAATGAGAAAAGAGGTTGAAACGTTCGTGGAGAGATGTCATATCTGTCAGGTTTCAAAGGGAACAGCGACAAATGCAAGATTATATATGCCGTTACCTGTACCGACAAAACCTTGGGTTGATGTGAGCATGGATTTCGTTTTGGGTTTGCCTAGAACTCAAAGGGGGAATGATTCTATATTTGTTGTGGTGGACAGGTTTTCGAAAATGACACATTTTATTGCTTGTAAGAAGACGGCGGATGTTGTTCATGTTGCTCAGTTATTTTTCAAGGAGATCTATCGACTTCATGGATTACCAGAGTCTATTGTGTCGGATAGAGATACTCGTTTTCTGAGTCACTTTTGGTTAAGTTTGTGGAAGATGGTGGGAACGAAGTTAAACTTTAGCAGCGCTTATCATCCGCAAACAGATGGACAGACAGAAGTTGTCAACAGATCGTTGGAAAATTTGTTGCGATGTCTTGTGAAGGACAATCTAAAGAGTTGGGACATGAAGTTATGTCAGGCATAGTTTGCACATAATCATGCAGTGAATCGTAGTACAGGTTTCAGTCCATTTCAGATTGTATATTCAAGTTTTCCAAGGGGACCGTTGGATTTGGTGGTAGTACCACAACCGAAGGGGACGATTAAACGGGCTGTTGATTTTATTGATGAATTAACTGAATGTCATAAAATCGTTCAGGAACGATTGGTGAGGGCAAATGAGAAGTATAAGCGAACTGCAGATCTGAAGCGAAGAAATGTTGAGTTTAGTGAAGGGGATATGGTGTATGCTGTGTTAACAAAGTTCCGTTTTCCAGTGGGCGCTTATAACAAGTTGAAAGCCAGAAAAATTGGTCCTGTCGAAGTTGTGAAACGGATTAATGAAAATGCTTATAAGTTGAAGCTGCCGGAGGATATGTACACTTCTGACGTGTTCAATGTTAAGCATCTCGTACCATATTATGGGAATGAACAATCCAATGTGGAAGAATTTACAAATTCGAGGACGAATTTTTCTCAACCTGGGGAGGATGATGCAGTTCAGGCCAGAGAAGGGATAAGTCATACACGACTTAAGGAGGAAGACTTGGGTCGTTCTCAAGTTAAGGAAGCTTCGGTTTTAGGTCTTAAGTCGTTCACGAGTCAAGCAGGGGAGGAAGGCCTAAGGTCGCGGGAGGAAGCTTCGGGTTTAGGTCGTTCAGAGGGTTTTAGGTCGGCAACGACCTAAGAAAGAAGACTTAGGTCGGCAACGAACTAAGAGAATACGGCTGAAGGAAGAGGCAACACTTGACGCTGCTGATTTGGGTCGCTTCATATGTAAGTCGTAAGTCGCTATGTATACGTCTTGTGTTGAGTCGCTTGTAATAAGTCGTAAGTCGACATGTAATTAAGTCGGTCATGTGTGTGTGTGGTGATGTAATCTGTTGAGTCGTGGTTGTATAAGTCGCATACGACTTAAGTGTGTTATGAGTCGTGGGTCGTGCGTTTTTAAGTCGTTTGTTGATGTTGAGTTGTAACTCGTTGAGCCGCTGTTATGATAAGTCGTTGCCGACTTAGTAAATCGTAAGTCGTATACGACTTAACGGTCAGGGAGTGAAACTACTATAAATAGTGAGTGTGTTGTAACTTTTTGAGTTAGTTGATTGTTGAATAAAAACTTTATTTGATTGCTGTGTGCTTTCATCTAAATTGGTAGTTGAGTGTGATCTCCTATCTCCACTTTCGGTTAATCGAGTGCGCTCGATTCAACGATTGTTGAAGCCAATCCACGGTATCAAGTGCGCTTGATCAACGTTTGAAGAATTGTAGATCTTCTTCCATGGTATCGTGTGCGATCAACGTGTCGAAGATAGCTAGAATTCGGTATCTTTGTGATCAACGAATTTGGGCATTTCGGTATCTTCAATCCACCGTTTGCTACTTTCATCGATCTATATCGATTAGTCATTATCCGCTGCGTCAAAAACAAATAAATATAAAATAATTATAATTTTTATGTTTTGAATACCGATAAAAATTTAGAAATTTAATTCTAATTTCCATCAAAATTCAAATATGGAGATGTGGTAGCCTGTTATTTTCCAAGTACAACTGTTAGTCTCATTGAAGAACCACATTGTGCGTTCACAAGATGAAGTATCCGAGTGTTACATACTGTTCGTAATTTAAGTAGGAGTTAATCGGTCGAAGTCTTGCTAGATTCCGAGTTAGTATGAAGAAATTATTGCAATCTAAACCAAAAAATAGCGGCTTCTACACTAGGCGGAGTTCAAATATGGAGATATGGCAGCCTGTTATTTTCTAAGTACAACTATCAGTCCCCTTAAAGAAATACAATATGCATTCATAAGATGAAGTATCCGAGTACTACATATTGTCTGTAATTTAGGTAGGAGTTAATCGGTCGAAGTCTCGTCTAACTCCGAGTCAATATGAAGAAGTTATTGCAGTCTGAACAAAAAAAAGCTACTTGCGAAGTTCATATATAAGGATGTAGCAGCCTCTAATTTTCTAAGTACAACTATCAGTCTCCTTGGAGAACTATAGTATGCGCTCACACAATGAAGTATCTGAGTGTTACATACTGTTCTTAATTTAGATGGGAGTTAATCGGTCGAAGTCTCACTTGATTCCGAGTCAATATGAAGAAGTTATTGCAATCTGAACAAAAAAAATAGCGGCTTCTATATTAGGCAGAGTTCAAATATGTGGATGTGATAGCCTGTTATTTTCTAAGTACAACTGTCAGTCCCCTTGGAGAACTACAATATGCATTCACAAGATCAAGTATCCAAGTGTTTTATACTATCCGTAATTTGGGTGGGAGATAACCATTCAAAGTCTAGCCTGATTCCGAGTTAATATAAGGAAGTTATTGCAGTTTGAACAAAAAAAGAGCGGCTTCTGCATTATGTGAAGTTCAAATTTAAGGATGCAGTGGCCTGCTATTTTTTAAGTACAATCGTCAGTCTTCATGAAAAACTATGTTGTGTGTTCAAAATTCTCGTTTTTAAATTTATATTAAAATTTAATGTTTTTAGTAAATGGTTAAATGGGTTACCCACTTATAACCCTTTTAAAAATCGGTCAACCCAACCTATAACCCATTTAATAAAATTCATAAATGGGTTGACCCAACCCATTTAAAGTAGGGTAAATGAGTTGGGTCATATTTTAACAGGTCTAGATTTGAAGATTGTCCTGCCTCAGCATTGGTCAGATGAAAGGTCGAAGCCACATTCTAAAGTGACGTTGTTTGTCATGATTAATTTTAGAGTTCGCTCTTGGTCTAATTGTCATGGTTTTAAATAGCTCTTCGTAGATGAAGGAGAAAATAGAATTAGTGAAAGCCCCTTTGTTTAACAAAGTTTTTCTCAAACTTATCATCTGAAGTTGATATATAGGATAGTTTATTAAAAAGGAAAAGAAGATGTAGCAATTAAATGGTAAATTACACAAACAAGAAACCAACAATCTTTTAAAGTTACTTGGAATTGAGGCCTCCGTCATCCACTATGCAAATTCTCTTAAAATTTTGTAATCTCTCAAATTATTATTAAAGTGACTTCTAAGATTTTTAGATTTTTCTAGGAAGAGACATGAGAAATGAAGAAGATGATTGGGAGAAAATGTCCCCTTTCATTTGAGTGTAGGGCCTATTCATCGTAGTTGACCATAGGTCTGTTACAGTTGAACCATCAACCGCTCGACTGTACCAACCGTTCATGCGGTTACCATTTATAACGATAACGGTTATGGTAACGATTGAAAAATTAAATAAATGCGGTTAACCATACCAACCATACATGATTGCTTTGTGTAATATTTAACATTAAAGTATTAAAATTAGTAATTTAAGTTAAAAAAGCTTGTACATTAATAACATGTGCCTTCATGAACTAATAATATATACATGCATATTGATCGTTTTATAAACAAATAAATAAATTTGAAAAACACAGTTGGAGCTATAAGAATTTACCATCAATAATACATAAAATTGAAAATATATGTACAACATGCTTCAAAAAAAATATGATGATTAACCATTATAGACGATTACGGTTACGGTTGATTATAATAATGACGATTACCGCAACTATAACGCTCCTAGCTGGCCATTGTATGATCCTTGACATGTGTGTATATAATGGTTAGGGATGCTTCTTTTTGAATGAATTATGTATATCAATTAGAATGTTCCACATGGTACATTTTCAAGAAAATCACAAAATCTAACGAATTTTAAGAATTTCATCCCATAAGAAAAGTTGAAAAAAAAATTGTATCATTCATGGTTTGTTGTGTGTCAGTTAGTCGCTGGTTCTTCGTAGCATGTGACAAACTGTGACGATACGCCTTTCAAACCATAGAAAGACGTATCATTAATAAGAAAAGAAAGAGATAGAAATAGAAAAGATAGAAAGAAAGAATAACAACATCAGAATCTCACAGTGGAAACGGGACAAAATATAATACATCACATAACTATTAAATAGTTTTACATATATTAGAGTTACACAACATCATCAGAATCTCACAGTGGAAACGGAACAAAATATAATACATCACATAACTATTACATAGTTTTACATATATTAGAGTTACACAACATCATACAACAAGACAGTCATATATATATATATATATATATATGTCATTACATACATCCCAAAACAAAACATACATCAACTAACACAGCGGAACTAGATAGATATATACGTCTGGACTTCTGCTCCAAACTCCTCCAGAACTCAACAATCCAAAACCTATCACTTGGCTACTCATAAAAATTTGAGTATCCAAGAGTTTATGAAAAAAAGAAATAAACTACGGGTCAGACATAGGTCTGGTGTGAGTAAACGGGTTAAAGTTGCTTAACTTTGAAAACCATTTTAAAATAAGGGTATCACGTAAGACTTCCCACACATAAACACGGGTAAGTTTTTACCTTACACTAACCAAAACATTTCATAAGAAATCCAGTGACTTTATAATAGTGTTTAGGGTTTTCAAGTAAATAGAAAATAGCCGAAATTGTTACATCTATTACATTCCATCTACTAGTGTAACGACCCGAAATTTTCGATCCCGAAAATTTCATATAGCTAGGGAAAAAGAAGAAAGAGGTAGAAGAAGAAGAAGATCAGAAGCACCAACATCTCACATACGCAGCGGACAAAATATAATAACAAATAATAACAGTCTTACACAGAAAAACTGTACTTGTCAAATTTCACTTTAATACATCAGAGTTACGACATATATACATATACAATCAACATGATTCAGATTTATATAACAATAATACAAAGGGAACTCTCCATATGATCCTGTCATCCAGCCCGTCTCCTGAGCTTAGAACGTCCTTACCTGAAAATCTGTAATACTCGATCTGACCCGAGCATTACATCAAAGTAAAACTCGGGTCAGGCTGGAAACCAACGTGAGTAAACTCATCTAACATGAAATACAAAAGCATACGACTTATATAAACCCGGGTAACTTGTATCATTTTACAACTTCACAAGTTGTTATTGACATCACTATTTCACGTATCAATTTCTAAGTACCATACTTAGATTAAATGGTTCAATTTACTTAACTCATTCTATTCCAGCCTATTGATTTCACATATCAAATCTATATAGAGTCGAAGTGGTTTCGGGTATTAACTAATACCCGACTCCTGTATCTTCGAATCAAATGTCATCTTAACCCAAGTTATTCAAGTGATTAAATTTTAAATACTGCCTTTATGCAGCAATCCATCATAGGTAACCACATTATCTCTGTTCAACCCAACAAAACATTTCATTTCACAAAGCATCACAATCACACATCTTGGATAACAATAATCCAAGGCATTCAATTATCATTCATAGGCAAGAAAAATTAGTCATACCATTTCTGATTAATTTAATTAACTACTAATGTATTAGATTAATTACTTTATTACTTATAAATCTTTCTTATTTAACACTAATTAATTATATTCAATTAATTAATCATCCCTTAATTATTCATCTTGATTAATCATCCTTGACTACTCATTCTTTAATTAAGTAATTTGACTTTAAATTAATTACACAAATTAATTATTCTCGAACCGATCACATTACTTAACCTTGAATTACCATCTTGATTTAATTACCCAAGTTAATTATCCGACAATCACATTGATCACTTATTCCTTAATTAATTCACACTCGTTAGTTAACTAATCCTTAATAAATTTCCTTAATTAATCAATCTTTTAATTAATTACACTAAGTAATTAATTCTTAATTACTTCCCTTAAGTAATTAACCTTTAATTACTTTTATCAAGTAATTTTCCTTATATTAACTGCATCCAGCAATTTATCCATCAATTACTTCACTAAGTGATTACACTTATAATCCCGTTAACTAATTATACTTAATCATTAACCAAGTGACTATCTTTAAGATAAAACTTTATTCTTATCAACAATTAAATTATCATTATCAAAAGTATTTAAAAACAATTTACTTAAATTTCACTTTCATGTTCCATTTAAATTTAAGATTTAAAATGACTTGACTTAACAAAATTTTAATGTTGTGGAAACAGGAAACCATCACTCATGAAACTCGAGAAACTTAAGTATCTCCTCTCCATTCTAGGCACAAACAAAATCGTGCACCTGCACCAACGACTTCGCCCACTCCGATCATCGACGATGATCTTTTTAAGTCGGAAATCACCCTTCAACCTAAACACAAACTTCAGATCATCGATTCAGACTCAAATTCGAATTCGAGCCTTTCATCCAAACTTGGAAACAAAGAAATGAAACCACCATCAAGCCTGTACCCACTTTGAACCCCCGCCTCCGACCACTGGAGCATCAATGCCTCTATCCACGACCTCACTAACATTCCCTCTTCCAATTCTAAGAATATGGTGGAACTCGATCTACTTAGGTAGCTGTGAGGATGAAATCTCCGACCAAGCTAAAAATTAGGTTTAAAATCAATCTCGACCTCCTGCCGTCGCCACCGTGCCTCGATCATCCATCAGATATTTTTTTTCCAAAGCCTCTGATCACTCCACTACAACCAGAAGAAACCTCGACCCCTCGGACCGTCGGGATCACCAGAGGCAACCCAAACATTCCAACGGAACAAATAAGAACTGCTCTTCCATTCTAACACTATATGATTTTTATTTTAAATATCATGTTTATGGATGGAGTTTCAGTTTACATACCTAAAACATTTAATTAGAATGTTTCAAATCTTGACAAAATAACTGTTACACTGCTCCTTTGGTTCTTAGAGCCATTTCGAGTTTAATTTTAACTTAATTAAATTTTAAAACTTTAGTTTATGGTAAACAAACTATTTTTGTTTGAAACTTTAAACCTAACAAGGATCTGTTCAAGAAATAGTGATTTCTTATTTAAATCAGTGGCCTGCAAACAGAATACAACACGTACATACTAATATACCTTCACATATAATTCACACCACATACTCATTCCACATATTGTTCAAGCAACCAGGTTCATATACTTAAGATTTTAAAACAAAAAGTTACTCACAGTTATATACTGCCTAGATTTACCCTGGTTACACTTAACCTATGTTCGTATACAAACATTTTTGTATTACTGTTTCAAGCATCCTTGACAACACACTTCAATGCTTCATAAACATAATTTTACAGCATCTAAAAATACATATAATTTACTCACTATAAGTTAAGGTTTGGGTTCGTTTTACCCACAGTTTTAAGATGACATTTAATGATATAGGTTTTTAAAACACTTTGTACTAGAAAACAACAAGTTACCTTCTTGAATCAAAACTTAAAAATAAGCATATATGGAGTTACTGATTTTATTTTTATAGCAGTTTTAAAACTATTTTCAGAAAAACAAGAACAGAGGTTACTTTAGACATGGGTCCAAGTTTTGATGCTCAGGTGGAACCATTCAAGTCTAAGCACGCATGATCAATTTCATAGCAACATCACAATCCTATGTATGTTGATTTTAGATCAAAGTTCGTTCATACCTATAACTATATATATATAATATAAGAAGCCCTGTCAAAAGTTTTATGGTTTTTTTTACTCACTATTCTTCCCACTGTTGCTCAAATTCTTTGCTTCAGGCTTTGCTTCCTGATCTTCTTACTCGAATGCCTCTTTCTTCTTTAAGTTTGTAATGGTTTTTTTCTTAATGCAGTCAAGTGTGAAACAAGGCAGTGATATAAAGAGTGGAGGTGTACAGGGTAAGCTAGGCTGAGGCATTGTACAGATCTTCAGATATTTACATTTTTATTTTATTTCCTTTTGTTTATTTTTTTTGATTTGTACACTGTTGTGACCAGACAAGAATTGATTTTATATGAAAAAGCTTTGATGAATTATGTTTTGTATGCTAAAGTTGAAATGTGCATTAATTGCTTGAGTTGACGTTGTCCGCCTCTTTGTTTACAAACCTTTTCATATGGATTTATATATGTATATGTGACGACCCGAACTCGATATCCAATAAATGACATCAAATTCGTATCGCCGGAGCTTATAACAACATCAGATGAATATAAAACAGCGGAACTAAAATGAATATCATGCATACATCACAGGTACAATATCATAATATCCAACATTACATCAGAGTGTTTAATACATATACCACAACTCCAAATAACATCATAATAATACATCAATGATCATACATCCAAAAGAAGTCTTCAATGAAATGATGACAATCTCCCAAAACACTAACTACCTGAGATCCAAAAAGCTTCTAGAATATCTCCAAAGCAAAAGCTCCAAAATACTGCTAACTCCAAAATATGAAAACCTGCTACTAGGCTGCCCGTGTAGAAATTTGTGGGCACCCAGAGTTTAGGAAAGAAACAATAAACTTCGGGTCAGTCATGGGACTGGTATGAGTAAACAAAACAAACAGTTGCTTTTGAATAAACTAGATTTTATAAAGAAAATTCATTATGCTTTTGGAAAATGAAACTACCATAAGACCTCCCGCCACACACACAATGCAATCGCAGAATTGGAGGAGATTTCTTCTTATGATAGTCAAATATGCTTGATACGAGAAAATTCTTTGATATTATTACTAGTGCATAGTGTAGAAAGCATTTTGAAAGTAGAATATTAATTTTAGCCAGCATAGACATTCCGAACTATGCCTACTATAGCTACCATCTAAACAGTGGGGCGCCACCATAAGTAAATGACAGGTTCTACAACTAAAACCGTACAAGGCTTCGTATTGGGAATTGGATTTTCCAACAAATGGTCAGGCTAAGGAACTTCCTACTGCCACATGGGTACGCCTCTGGCGGGACGTCCCGAGAACCTACCCGGCTCTCTGCCAACACAAGGCCGGGTTACCTCTGTAACTAGGTAACTACTACTCGAGTATGCCACTCCCCGGTCCTTTGGGACCTTTATCCGAGGGCCCTCTGTCACAAAGCAACAACCACACAGTAAATGAGATTGGAGCTACCACACAGGTAAATATCTGGGCTCCATACCATGACATCACCTTTTTCCAGAAGGAAATGACATACCCTAAAGGGCGCGACCCGCATAACCTTGCCGCATCTTTCCTGTTTCGACCATTTCCGGGTTGGGAGGTCCGATGAGGTCTCGTTCACAAAGCTATGCTTTACGCGAAAGCTTTGCTTTGATCACAAATGATCAACTAATGATCATCAACACACAGCAGCACTTGGCATGCCACACTAACAATTTGGGAATATATCGCTGATAACCTTCAATTACGTAACCTCTGAGCTCGTACGTCTCAGAGAAGGGTGTTAAGCTAAGAGAATAAATTCTCCGCCACCAACAGATATGTATTTGAAAGAAATCGGCTCTATATCTCAAAGTGTAGTGTCAGGCACACGACCATACAAGTTTGTTCCGGGTTCGAACAGAACCGAAGGCACTTCGTCCAATAAAGGAAAAAGCCCTTGCAATTCCGGGTATCCACAATCCCGATCGGATTTCCCATCACTTAGGGAATCTCTATACCGGAGCAACTCAGTGCAGAGACAATCGACAGGTTATCCTATCGTTTTCGAAGACACCCGGTCTTCACCGCCGGTCTCCAAATGCTATCCTTTTCGACGTATCACTATTCGGAATGGGTTATATGACACAAAGGTCCTCTCCCGGCTAAACCGGATAGTGAACGCTAAATTTTTAAAACACGTGGATATATCAATCACAAAGATTCATATTCAGGGTTCTATGTGGGTTTCGGATAACAAACTGAAATCCGACTCCCTGTCGCATCGAAATTTAAATTGCCGTTTTACTGAAAACAGGGTTTTCACATCTATACAGAGCAATCACAGTCATAGTGCATCACACAGTATCACAATCACAACAGAAAACAATATAGTGCAGAACAATGGTTAATTATTTATAAATCAAAGTGAATGTAATTTAATAAATTAACATGATAATTATCTTTATTGATTATTTTAAATCAATGTTTAAAATTTCACTTAATTATAAAAGTATTAAATTTTAAACTGACTTTATTAATCACTTAATCTCAAATTAACTATCTTAATTTATTAATTCTTAATGGTTAATTACTTTTATTTTCTAATTATTCTTTAAATAAATCAACCTTTAATTTCAAAGTAATTTTAAATCATAAATTATTTAAATCATCATTTAACCATCATAATGTATTTGTTTTAAGTTAACAAATTTGAATATATTTCTTAAATATTTTGTTAAGTAAAACAAACACTTTTCATTATCTTGGCCAACTATCATCATTTATGAAAAAAAACAAGTTAGAAAAACATTTTTAAACTATGTTGCAAAACTGAGATTTGTTAACTTCAGGTTCAACCCGAGGGGTTCTTCGAGTCATCCCCGATAAAAATAGGCCTCTGCTTCGGGTTTTAGTTGAAACTCACCCGAGTGCTAACTTTTTTTTTTCCTTAAGTTCACCATTCAACATGCTACACCCTGGACAAACTCGAGTCCTGCTTCGAGTTTTTACCCCGGTTTCCCTAAAGTGACTTCGAGTCACACTGCCACTTTCCCCAGATCCCACACTGACACACACCACTGCACGTATACGTGCACGGCCAACTCCACCAACGTGGGACGGTGCTGCGGCCTCCCACACGTTGCTCTCCACCTTCCAAAACAGTACGAACACCCAGAGTTTCAAATTAAACTCAAAAGCAAATTCGAGACGTTTCGACCAACAAACCCAAAAACACATCGCCAGAAATGAGCCCGCGCCACCTCCTCTGACCATCATAGGCCATGGAAACTTGACCGGAGCTCCGCCTATCTTCACTGCCTCGATCGCCACCGGTGCGATCAGCTCCGGTGAAACGTCGACGTGGCAGCGATCAGATTTGTCAACAGCGTTCCAATATGGGTTTAAACCCTAAACTCGATTCGTTCTCCCCATTCATACATTAGAAATTTTTTTCGAAAATTTTCCTGGGATCGTGAGTGTTTAACCCAGCTTCACACAAATTTCTAGCATCTAAAAATTGTTATATGATCAGAAATCGATCAAAATACCATTTTCGTTCAACAATGAACTGCGCGTGACATAGGCAACTAAAAATTGCCAATTTCGTCTTAAAAATCATAATTTGCAATGAAGATTCAAGTTATAAACTTGAATTAGCATTTCATGATATTCGAGTTTAACCAAAATATGGCATATTACTGTAAAAACCATTTCTTTGAGCTGGGTAATATTTTCCTTCTGAAATTTATACTTTAAAATCATAGTTCAACCTTAAATATGCAAGTTAAATATTTTTTTTTTTTTGAGATCAAAATCTAATAATGATACATGATTAAAAATGAGGTTTTGAATAAATGTGGTGCTTTGAAACCAAAGACAGAAGAACAGGCATTTACACTAAGAAGAACTACCCATGCATATGCAAAGTAAAGCAGTTTCATATCCCAGGCCAATGAGCAACAATTTTAAATATACTTGAATTATATTTTTTTTTCTTAAATTGTTTACTCACCTGGACAAATGTTTGAAACAGAGGCTATATTGATCTTTGAACTGCAGTTTTTTTTCTTGTTTGAAAAACCAAAACTTGGACTATCTCTCTTTCTCTTCTTAACTTGATATTCTTTTTCTTTACCTGTTAACTGCAATAATTCGTATGCACTTGCTTAAGCCCTGATGTTTCTACTTGATTATTTAACAAAACATAACTCAATTTGTTGTTTTAAAAGACATTACCTTTAGTTTATAAAAACATAGATTGTCAGGCTTGCAAACTGGAATGGATGATCAGTTTAGATTTTGTAGAGCAAAGAAATGTTTTACTTCTTCTTCTTTTTTTCTTTTCTGACTTTGCTTTTTTTTTCTTTGAACTAAATAAAGCAAATAGGCAGTTATATAGAGAAGTTTGGACAGGTAAGTGAAAATTGGTTCACTAGCTTTCTTTTTTTTCCTTTTTCAGATATCTTTCCCTTGCCTACAATCTTTGACCAAACAATTTTCTTATTGACTAAGCCATATGTAAATTCAGCTGACATGATTTTTGTTTATGCTAAGTAAGATTTTATTTGTGCTTGAATAGATGGCATTTAATGCCCTTGTTCCCATTCTTGCTTACATAACATGCTGTTGATTTTTTTTTCCTTATAAGTACAATTTTGTTTTGTTCTTGAAAATATTTTTTTTTCTTAATCTTCTTCTTTGTCTTAAAATACTTACAGCATGGTTCTGTTCGATTTTTATCTTCTTTATTTTTTTTATAAGTACCAAAACTTGTTTCATACATTTATTTTATTTTATGTTTGAGGCTTGCATACTTTACTTCCTGGTTTGTATATTCCTTGTATTGTTTACAGTGTAATGGTTTACAGCAACTTAATAAACTAAGTTTTGTTTTGTTTGGTTAACTTATTTCTTATGTTACTTTATTAAAAGAAAAGTTGTTTCAGGCATTAACATTTTGTAACTATGTGTTATGTACAATATTTGTTTTAGTTCTATTAATGGTTTTAACCAAAACATTAAATTTGTTCATACTTTATTTTATTATTTTAAACAATTTCTTGTTGATAATTGTTGCTTTCTTTCATGATTATTTTTTTTATTATTATTATTTGTTTATATTCATATAACTTCCTTTTTGTTTAATAATATTTTATTTCTGTTAAAATTTCACGAATTAAATCCAAAAGTTCAAACAATTTAACGAATTTAATTTAAAAAAAAAAATCCGGAATGTTACAATATCCCCTCCTTAAGAAAATTTCGTCCTCGAAATTGAAAGAGAGGAAAAAAGTAAACAAAGAATGTACGAATTCAGAAAAAATAAGGAAATGACTTACAGTTTAAACCGAGATGTCTACTCTGCATTTGGGATATGATTTTTTCATGTTATCTTCAGTTTCCCATGTACAGTCCTTTGGATCGCCACTCCATTGAACTTTGACCAATTTTACAACTTTGTTTCGCAATCGCTTTTCATCACGATCAATAATCTTTATTGGTTCCCTTCTTACAGCCAAGTTGGGAGTGATTTCAAGGTCATGCTGAGCAGCTTCTTCAATAATATCATCTGGGCCGTGCACATACTTCCGAAGACTAGAAACATGGAACACGTTATGCACACCAGACAACCAGCTGGGCAACTGCACTCGATATGCTAGCGGACCGATTCTTTCCAGAATAGGAAAAGGACCAATATAACGCGGTGCTAGCTTTCCAGTTTTCCCGAATCTCAATACACCCCGCATTGGAGACACTTTCAAAAATACAGAATCTCCAACTTGAAATTCCAAATCTCTCCTTCGGCGGTCATAATAACTTTTCTGACGGCTCTGAGCAGCTAATAACTTCTTCCGTATAAAATCTACCTTTTCAGTGGCTTCTTTAATTATGTCCGGTCCAAGAACGAGTCTATCACCCGATTCGATCCAACATGCAGGTGATCGACACGGACGACCATATAAAGCTTCGAAAGGAGCCATTTCGATACTAGCCTGATAGCTGTTGTTATAAGAGAATTCGACCAAATGCAAATAGTCCTCCCAAGAACCACCAAAGTCAAGAATACAAGCGCGCAATAGGTCTTCTAAAATTCGATTAACCCTTTCTGTCTGCCCATCAGATTGTGAGTGATAAGCAGTGCTGAGGTTCAATTTGGTTCCCAAAGCGGCTTGGAATGCCTCCCAGAATCTACTAGTGAAGATCGGATCACGATCACTCACTATGCTGCTAGGAATACCATGGAGACGAACAATTTCTTTTATATATAAATTAGCTAGACTTGCAGCCGTGCGGGTAGCTTTCACTGGCAAAAAATGGGCAGTCTTAGTCAAACGGTCTACAATAACCCAAATTGCTTCATTGCCCTTTCGAGTACGAGGCAAACCATCGATGAAATCCATCGATACTTGGTCCCATTTCCACTTGGGTACCTCTAAAGGCTGAAGTAATCCCGCCACTTTCTTTTGATCGCTTTTGATTTGCTGACAAGTAGCACAGCGACTCACATAAATAGAGATATCTCTCTTCATCGTCTTCCACCAGAAAGTTCTTTTAATATCTCTATACATTTTGTTGACTCCAGGATGGATGCAAAGTTTGGACTTGTGGCATTCATCTAAAACTTCACGTTTCAGATCAGGAAAGTCTGGAACACAAATTCTGCCTTTCAATCTTATAACTCCTCTATTATCCATCCCAAAACTAGTATCTTCTCCTTGGCAAATTCTTTTATGAATTCCCCGTAGAAACTCATCGTCATATTGCTTGCTCGCGATCTTTTTAAGAAGAGTAGGAGTGATAATAAGATATGCAAGAACAGCATGTCTCCTATTCAAAGCATCTGCAACCACATTGGCTTTTCCCGGCGTATACAAAATATCCAGGTCATAAGATGCCAGAAATTCCAGCCAACGTTGTTGTCGCAGATTCAGATCCTTCTGGGTAAAGAGATATTTCAAGGATTTATGGTCGGTGAATAATTCGAATTTTTCACCTAGAAAAAGAGAGTTCATTAAGTATATTATTTAAGTTAAATTAATTTCGTAAATTATTAAGAAAGCTGAAAAGATTCTTACCCAGAAGATAATGTCGACATATCTTCAAAGCGAAGATAACAGCTAAGAGTTCCAAATCATGAGTGGGGTAATTTCTTTCATGAGGACGTAATTGTCTACTTGCATAGGCAATCACCTTCCCATTCTGCATTAATATTGCACCCAAACCATCACCGCAAGCATCAGTATAAACAGATAAACCTTGGTTCCCATCGATAATAGCGAGGACAGGAGCAGTGGTCAATCTCGTTTTCAATTCCTGAAAAGCTTCATCACATTTCGAAGTCCAATTGAATTTTACATCTTTCATTGTTAGCTTCGTTAAAGGACTAGCTATCTTCGAAAAGTCTTGAACGAATTTCCGGTAGTAGCCTGCTAAACCCAAAAAGCTTCGAACTTCCTTTGGTGTAGTGGGTTTTCGCCAATCAAGAATGGCGGAAATTTTGCTAGGATCAACTGAAATCCCTTCTTCATTAACAATATGGCCTAGAAATTTGACTTCTCTGACCCAAAAGTGGCATTTGGAAAATTTTGCATATAGAATATTTCTCCTCAATATTTCCAAAACAATTCTAAGGTGTTCGGCATGCTCTTCTTCTGTCTTAGAATAGATCAAGATATCATCAATAAATACGAGCACAAATTTATTCAAAACTTCCCGAAACACCCGAGTCATATGATCTACGAAGTATGCTGGAGCATTGGTTAGCCCAAAAGGCATGACTAACCATTTGTAGAACATATTGGGACCCCTGAAAGCAGTTAAATGCACACAATCTTCGGCGATGCGTAGTTGATGGAATCCCTGGGCTAGATCCATCTTCGAAAAGAAACGAGCGCCGCATAATTGATCAAACAGATCATCAATTCTAGGTAGTGGAAATTTATTCTTGAGAGTCTGCTTATTGAGATCGCGGTAATCTACACACAACCTCAAAGATCCATCTGATTTAGCGACGAACACAACGGCTGAGCCCCATTCAGAAACACTGGGTCGAATCAATCCTTTTTCTTGTAGATCCCTGGTCTGCTCGACTAATTCAACCCTTTCCCTGGGAGCCATCCTGCGACTTGCATGAACCACAGGACGAGCATTAGGTACAAGGTCGATTCTGAATTCTATTTCTCGATGTGGAGGTAGAGATTTCACTTCTCCGAACACGTCCGGAAAATCTTTAACTATTAGAATGGACTCCAAACTGGGTTCGGGATAACCCAAATTATACATCAATCCTTCTCTTTTCGGACTAGGGTCCTCACAAGCAATTTCGATGAAATCTCCAAATTCGGTTTTAATAGAAATCAATAGATTGGTGCAATCCAATATGGCTTCATATTTCGCTAGCCAATCCATTCCGAGTAGGACTTCAAACTCGTTAAAATCAAGAACGAAGAGACCAGTAGGGAATTGATAACAAGAGTATGAGATAGGAACATCCCTACAACGAAGACAAAGGTTCGCGGGGCCTCCAACTGGATTCTTTACGCATATGGGCTCATCCACAAAATCGGGTTCAAGATTTAATTTATTAATAGCTTGCTGAGAGATAAAACTATGTGTAGCACCCGTGTCAAATAGAACCCTAACAATGTTATCATAAATGGTAAGATTACCTTCGAGAACTCTTTTTCCCTTTTCTGTCTTGGAAGATGCAGGTTGGTCTTTGACGGCATACACTTTTGCTGTTTGGGCTTGCTTCATGGTTGGACAATCCTTAACTTCATGCCCCACTTTCTGACAGTAATAGCACTTTCTAGGATTTGCTTGAGCAGATTTGTCTCTCTTTGGCTTCTTGCAGCTATTTGAATAGTGGCCTTTTTCCAAGCAATTGTAACATGTGACATTCTCAGCTGTACTACCCTGAGTGCTCTTCTTTTTATCCTTGCTTTGCCATGGTTTCTTGCCCCCAAATTTTCGTTTCTTCCAATTTGGATTGCCCGAATTTCCCTTTTCTGCCGGGGCTTCTTACATATCGAGTGTGGCATATCGATACCCCATATCAACTAAATCTGAAAAAGACTCCTTAACATGAGCCGTCATTCTTTCGTGGAACTTCTTATTCATTCCGCGAATGAATCGTTCATTCTTCTTCAAAGGCGTATTCACCAATTCGGGGCCAAAACGAGATAACTCATTAAATTTATTCAGATATTCCTCGAATGATAAACTTCCCTGCTTCAGGTCCATAAATTCCTGGTACATCCGAGAAATTCCGGCTGATGGCAAATATCGCTTCTCAAACACATCTTTGAATTTCTCCCAAGAAAACTCATCTTCTGGCCTATCTACTGTGATTGTCTCCCACCAAGCTGAGGCTTCATCCTGAAGTTGCCAAGAAGCTATGAGTCGCTTCTGATCGTCTTGCAATTTCAGCCCTTTAAAGATTTTCTCACATGATCTTATCCATGCTTGAGCCTCAATAATTGATTCCTTGCCGCTGAACGGCTTACCACCAAGCTTTGCGAATTTCTTATATAAATCAGCCAAGTCCGGCTGATGCTGAATAGGTACTGCTGTTACTGGTGTTGGGGGAACTTGATTTGGTGCTGTGGCACTTCCTTGACCCCTAACTCTTCCCCTACGCCCGCTCATTCTTACTATCTGAAATTAGTAAGAAAATTGATTTAGATATACGGACGAAATATCTTAAAGAATATCAGCAGTAAAAAGAAATAGACTAATAAATTTAGAGTCTCAGTCTTGGTTATACTCATTCTAGGGTATACTTCACCCCATTTCTAATGAGCCATCTGATGTGTTATACTCCGTAGCTAAAGTTCTTACTCAACCTTCAGCTCTGATACCACTTGTGACGACCCGAACTCGATATCCAATAAATGACATCAAATTCGTATCGCCGGAGCTTATAACAACATCAGATGAATATAAAACGGCGGAACTAAAATGAATATCATGCATACATCATAGGTACAATATCATAATATCCAACATTACATCAGAGTGTTTAATACATATACCACAACTCCAAATAACATCATAATAATACATCAATGATCATACATCCAAAAGAAGTCTTCAATGAAATGATGACAATCTCCCAAAACACTAACTACCTGAGATCCAAAAAGCTTCTAGAATATCTCCAAAGCAAAAGCTCCAAAATACTGCTAACTCCAAAATATGAAAACCTGCTACTAGGCTGCCCGTGTAGAAATTTGTGGGCACCCAGAGTTTAGGAAAGAAACAATAAACTCCGGGTCAGTCATGGGACTGGTATGAGTAAACAAAACAAACAGTTGCTTTTGAATAAACTAGATTTTATAAAGAAAATTCGTTATGCTTTTGGAAAATGAAACTACCATAAGACCTCCCGCCACACACACAATGCAATCGCAGAATTGGAGGAGATTTCTTCTTATGATAGTCAAATATGCTTGATACGAGAAAATTCTTTGATATTATTACTAGTGCATAGTGTAGAAAGCATTTTGAAAGTAGAATATTAATCTTAGCCAGCATAGACATTCCGAACTATGCCTACTATAGCTACCATCTAAACAGTGGGGCGCCACCATAAGTAAATGACAGGTTCTACAACTAAAACCGTACAGGGCTTCGTATTGGGAATTGGATTTTCCAACAAATGGTCAGGCTAAGGAACTTCCTACTGCCACATGGGTACGCCTCTGGCGGGACGTCCCGAGAACCTACCCGGCTCTCTGCCAACACAAGGCCGGGTTACCTCTGTAACTAGGTAACTACTACTCGAGTATGCCACTCCCCGGTCCTTTGGGACCTTTATCCGAGGGCCCTCTGTCACAAAGCAACAACCACACAGTAAATGAGATTAGAGCTACCACACAGGTAAATATCTGGGCTCCATACCATGACATCACCTTTTTCCAGAAGGAAATGACATACCCTAAAGGGCGCGACCCTCATAACCTTGCCGCATCTTTCCTGTTTCGACCATTTCCGGGTTGTGAGGTCCGATGAGGTCTCGTTCACAAAGCTATGCTTTACGCGAAAGCTTTGCTTTGATCACAAATGATCAACTAATGATCATCAACACACAGCAGCACTTGGCATGCCACACTACCAATTTGGGAATATATCGCTGATAACCTTCAATTACGTAACCTCTGAGCTCGTACGTCTCAGAGAAGGGTGTTAAGCTAAGAGAATAAATTCTCCGCCACCAACAGATATGTATTTGAAAGAAATCGGTTCTATATCTCAAAGTGTAGTGTCAGGCACACGACCATACAAGTCTGTTCCGGGTTCGAACAGAACCGAAGGCAATTTCGTCTAATAAAGGAAAAAGCCCTTGCAATTCCGGGTATCCACAATCCCGATCGGATTTCCCATCACTTAGAGAATCTCTATACCGGAGCAACTCAGTGCAGAGACAATCGACAGGTTATCCTATCATTTTCGAAGACACCCGGTCTTCACCACCGGTCTCCAAATGCTATCCTTTTCGACGTATCACTATTCGGAATGGGTTATATGACACAAAGGTCCTCTCTCGGCTAAACCGGATAGTGAACGCTAAATTTTTAAAACACGTGGATATATCAATCACAAAGATTCATATTCAGGGTTCGATGTGGGTTTCGGATAACAAACTGAAATCCGACTCCCTGTCGCATCGAAATTTAAATTGCCGTTTTACTGAAAACAGGGTTTTCACATCTATACAGAGCAATCACAGTCATAGTGCATCACACAGTATCACAATCACAACAGAAAACAATATAGTGCATAACAATGGTTAATTATTTATAAATCAAAGTGAATGTAATTTAATAAATTAACCTGATAATTATCTTTATTGATTATTTTAAATCAATGTTTAAAATTTCACTTAATTATAAAAGTATTAAATTTTAAACTGACTTTATTAATCACTTAATCTCAAATTAACTATCTTAATTTATTAATTCTATCTTAATTTATTAATTATTAATGGTTAATTACTTTTATTTTCTAATTATTCTTTAAATAAATCAACCTTTAATTTCAAAGTAATTTTAAATCATAAATTATTTAAATCATCATTTAACCATCATAATGTATTTGTTTTAAGTTAACAAATTTGAATATATTTCTTAAATATTTTGTTAAGTAAAACAAACACTTTTCATTATCTTGGCCAACTATCATCATTTATGAAAAAAAACAAGTTAGAAAAACATTTTTAAACTATGTTGCAAAACTGAGATTTGTTAACTTCAGGTTCAACCCGAGGGGTTCTTCGAGTCATCCCCGATAAAAATAGGCCTCTGCTTCGGGTTTTAGTTGAAACTCACCCGAGTGCTAACCTTTTTTTTTTTTTTCTTAAGTTCACCACTCAACATGCTACACCCTGGACAAACTCGAGTCCTGCTTCGAGTTTTTACCCCGGTTTCCCTAAAGTGACTTCGAGTCACACTGCCACTTTCCCCAGATCCCACACTGACACACACCACTGCACGTATACGTGCACGGCCAACTCCACCAACGTGGGACGGTGCTGCGGCCTCCCACACGTTGCTCTCCACCTTCCAAAACAGTACGAACACCCAGAGTTTCAAATTAAACTCAAAAGCAAATTCGAGACGTTTCGACCAACAAACCCAAAAACACATCGCCAGAAATGAGCCCGCGCCACCTCCTCTGACCATCATAGGCCATGGAAACTTGACCGGAGCTCCGCCTATCTTCACTGCCTCGATCGCCACCGGTGCGATCAGCTCCGGTGAAACGTCGACGTGGCAGCGATCAGATTTGTCAACAGCGTTCCAATATGGGTTTAAACCCTAAACTCGATTCGTTCTCCCCATTCATACATTAGAAATTTTTTTCGAAAATTTTCCTGGGATCGTGAGTGTTTAACCCAGCTTCACACAAATTTCTAGCATCTAAAAATTGTTATATGATCAGAAATCGATCAAAATACCATTTTCGTTCAACAATGAACTGCGCGTGACATAGGCAACTAAAAATTGCCAATTTCGTCTTAAAAATCATAATTTGCAATGAAGATTCAAGTTATAAACTTGAATTAGCATTTCATGATATTCGAGTTTAACCAAAATATGGCATATTACTCTAAAAACCATTTCTTTGAGCTGGGTAATATTTTCCTTCTGAAATTTATACTTTAAAATCATAGTTCAACCTTAAATATGCAAGTTAAATTTTTTTTTTTTTTTTTTGAGATCAAAATCTAATAATGATACATGATTAAAAATGAGGTTTTGAATAAATGTGGTGCTTTGAAACCAAAGACAGAAGAACAGGCATTTACACTGAGAAGAACTACCCATGCATATGCAAAGTAAAGCAGTTTCATATCCCAGGCCAATGAGCAACAATTTTAAATATACTTGAATTATATTTTTTTTCTTAAATTGTTTACTCACCTGGACAAATGTTTGAAACAGAGGCTATATTGATCTTTGAACTGCAGTTTTTTTTCTTGTTTGAAAAACCAAAACTTGGACTATCTCTCTTTCTCTTCTTAACTTGATATTCTTTTTCTTTACCTGTTAACTGCAACAATTCGTATGCACTTGCTTAAGCCCTGATGTTTCTACTTGATTATTTAACAAAACATAACTCAATTTGTTGTTTTAGAAGACATTACCTTTAGTTTATAAAAACATAGATTGTCAGGCTTGCAAACTGGAATGGATGATCAGTTTAGATTTTGTAGAGCAAAGAAATGTTTTACTTCTTCTTCTTTTTTTCTTTTCTGACTTTGCTTTTTTTTTCTTTGAACTAAATAAAGCAAATAGGCAGTTATATAGAGAAGTTTGGACAGGTAAGTGAAAATTGGTTCACTAGCTTTCTTTTTTTCCTTTTTCAGATATCTTTCCCTTGCCTACAATCTTTGACCAAACAATCTTCTTATTGACTAAGCCATATGTAAATTCGGCTGACATGATTTTTGTTTATGCTAAGTAAGATTTTATTTGTGCTTGAATAGATGGCATTTAATGCCCTTGTTCCCATTCTTGCTTACATAACATGCTGTTGATTTTTTTTTTCCTTATAAGTACAATTTTGTTTTGTTCTTGAAGATATTTTTTTTTCTTTATCTTCTTCTTTGTCTTAAAATACTTACAGCATGGTTCTGTTCGATTTTTATCTTCTTTTTTTTTTTATAAGTACCAAAACTTGTTTCATACATTTATTTTATTTTATGTTTGAGGCTTGCATACTTTACTTCCTGGTTTGTATATTCCTTGTATTGTTTACAGTGTAATGGTTTACAGCAACTTAATAAACTAAGTGTTTTGTTTGGTTAACTTATTTCTTATGTTACTTTATTAAAAGAAAAGTTGTTTCAGGCATTAACATTTTGTAACTATGTGTTATGTACAATATTTGTTTTAGTTCTATTAATGGTTTTAACCAAAACATTATATTTGTTCATACTTTATTTTATTATTTTGAACAATTTCTTGTTGATAATTGTTGCATTCTTTCATGATTATTATTATTATTATTATTTTTATTATTTGTTTATATTCATATAACTTCCTTTTTGTTTAATAATATTTTATTTCTGTTAAAATTTCACGAATTAAATCCAAAAGTTCAAACAATTTAACGAATTTAATTTTAAAAAAATTCCGGAATGTTACAGTATATATATTTCGTATGTGTAAATATAGGTATAGTTGTGCAATTCATCCTTTTTTTTACCTGCATCATCACTATTATATATACATTTGCTTTGTATATTATTATCATATACATACACTTACATTTACATATGTTTACCATCATATATATATTTAAACATTTCATCTTCAATCTAATTTATGGGATTCATATATGTTTATTTATATACATTATCCACAATTAAAGTTTGTATATATTTTCTATGAGATTTATCATACCCAAAGATTTATAATCCAATATCTAATGTAGTTTTTAAACCAATTTTAAATGTATCCAAATATTTTAATTACCAGAATTTATTTGTTTGACTTATTAAAACTAATATTCCAATAATAACATCAGTTAACCACTCAATATTCGATGGCCAAAAATCCGGGTCGTCACATTCCTCCACCCTTTAGAACTTTTCGTCCTCGAAAAGGAACGAAATGAATTTATGAAAATGCTTAAAATCAGATAAATTTTCTTTGATCATTTAAAAATACTTTAAAAATCTATATAATATTATTCCAAAGTAGTTTTATAGAAATACTTGTATAACTCGATGTCTCAACCAGCTCATCCTTGTCCTTACAGAAATTCGGTCATACGTTGATCAGGCGTACGACTGAAAATCTATAAGTGCTTGGCAGACCCGTTTTCAACTTCCAGTGAAAATACTTTGAAAATAATTTTATTGAAAATATTGGAAACATTTTGAAAATAGAGGAATTATCTTTGGTGAGAATGCTCTAGAAATCATCACACCCATCCATGGTCGCAGTTACATCCTGGGTTACGTTGCCATCGCAGCAAAAGTCCATGTAACTGTAGGCACTCCACGCCCCTCGATCGATTACGCCATGGAACCCACAACAGATCACAGTTACATTCCAGGGTTACGTTGCCATCGCAGCAAAAGTCCATGTAACTGTAGACATCAGCGCCCTCGATTTTCGCTGTCAAAATGAAACTTTTCCACTCCTACATAGGTCGCAGTCTACCGATGTAAAATCAAACGCAGACTGTTGGCTCTCAGCGGCACACACGACTTTCGCTATGTTACCATAGGTTGCAGTCTACCGATATAAAATCAAACGAGACTGTTGGCTCTTAGCAGCACACACGACTTTCGCTTTGGTCTGCAGTAGATCACAGTGACATCAAGTTACACTGTCATCACAGCATAACCCAAATGGCTCAGTAGGCATCAGCGCCCTTGACTTTTGCTACACACTACTCATAATCCTCAGGAACTTTGTCTGGACTCCTCACAGGATCAACTTTAGAACCTCCACCTTCAAGGCAGTACCAACCTATGGTACTCCTGAGAATTTCATTTCAAGGGAGCGCCTTTTTCCCCAGAGCCATTATCAAAACACTTTATACTATACACATATATAGTATCTTTCAAATCATACACCTAGTATGATCTCATACAAAGCTCTTTTACACAAAATCGATTATCCCAAAATCGATAATTCTCAAACTAGGCTTTCTAAATTTCAATATTGATTTGTACCCAAAAATCAAAAGCCTTTCCAAATTCAAAGGTCCCAAAACCTTTTTCCAAAATCCTCATAAGATCCTTTATATATATAGATATATATAATCTTTGATAAAAATATTTTGATCATTTCTAACTTGTATAAAACTCCTTTTATACTACAAATAATTTCAAAATCCTTTTCTTCCGGCAATAAATTCAACAAGGGGAGATTTATCTTATATAACAAAGATATATAACTTTGTTTATTCTAGATCAAATATTCAAATTTGATTAATCTTTTTTTTTATAAAATTGTTTCCATCTTACTTATCACCATAAAATATCCAATTGTCACTTTTATCCATTGTATATTTCACAAAATATACTTTCATTCCAAAAGAAATCATTTCACATTTCTTATTCACAAACTTTCAATATCAATTTCATTCAAATCCGTATGATGTACATTTATCATCCATATGCTATACCAATCTGATCGCTCACTCGATCACACAATATCACTTCCGAACTAGTATCGTCCACCTGACTTCCCAGTGCGGGCACAGATCTGTTTTCTTGACCAAAAACCGTCATTCTCTTTGCATAGCCATAACTATGATAGAGAATATCCAGAATCAATCATCAATCCATATCCAGGCTCGCCGTCAAAAATCAACTGAAAAATCCCAACTCGGATCGATAAACTACCTCGAAATTCTATGCTCGAATCTGGATCAAATCACTATGCGAATAAAATAATATACGTACATCCTACGTAATTATCTTCATTGATTATTAACTAAATATATTTCCTTTCTATTCACATTTCCTTTAATTTCTATCCATATATTTACAATTGCTTCAATTCCATTGAATTATCACTTCAATTCTTATCTCAGATGGGTATTTAATCAATAACAGTTTGAACTCCGACCAGTTTATATTTAGAAAATAGCTTGAAAATTTTAAAAATAGATAAGTAGTTGAAAAATAGTTATTAGTTTGCAAAATAGCTGTAAAATAGTTAACTAATTGTAAAATAGTTGGAAAATAGTTAAATAGTTATAGAAATTTTAGATAATTGCAAAATAGTTGTAAAATAGTAATTAATTTGTAAAATAGTTGAAAAATAGTAATTCGTTTATAAAACACTTGAAAAATTGTTAATAGTTCCAAAAATAATTGTAAAATAAGTATAAGATAGTTTGGCTTTTAAAAAGAAAGATTGTATAGCAAGTAGCTTGGAAAAATAGATTTATATTGAAACCATTAATTCTGAAATAGTCCAGAGACAAACTGTTCAATTTCCAATCTCCATCCTTATCAATTCAATTTAAATTTCCACTTCCATTTAAATTGACCCAATTCCAATTTAAATAACTCCAATTTCCATTTGACTTGATTTTCTCCAATCCAAGTTGAATTAATTCTCAATTTCTTTCCAACTTCAAATCAAATTCCATTTGATTTAAACATGTTCATTTTAACTACAGATCCTAAATTATTCAAATTAATTTAGACGAATTTCAAATTGAATCCACTTCAATTTCAAATCATTTCAACTTCTATATGAATTAATCCCAATTTCCATTTGAATTCCATAATTATCCATTTTCAATTCTAATTAAATCAAACTAAATTTAATTTGAACTAATGAAATCTAAATCTCAACTTTAAACCATCTCAAATTAGATAAATTCGAATTAAATTTCCAAATGTCGATTTAACCCCTTAATCAAATTAACCTTTAATCTTCAATCAATAACCCAAATTTTTAAACAATTTAATTTTAAGTCAAATTCTTAAAATTCCATTTTAAATTATCTTTACTCAACTTCTTCCCAAGTTCAAATGAGAGTTTAAAACAATTTTATCTTAAAAATTTAACTTATTACTTAATTTTTATCTTCCAGTTTGAAACCAGTTCTTTAAGCAAATTTTAAATTTTCAAATGCAATTATTCAAATTTTCAGTTCAAAGTAATTCCTTATCCTTAATTTCAAACTAAAGTTTAATATTCCTTTCATCTCAATAATGGATATATTACCACACTTCATTTCTCATTCATTTAAACAAATCCGATCTACAATTTCAAGATTTTTAATAACAATAGGATGATATCATCTAACTTATTCTAAAACATTCATCCATTTTAAATTTCCAGATCTCAAACCCATTTTGAGATCACATAAACTTCCAATTCAAATTAACCATTTAACTTTCCAAGTTAAATTCCAATTCCATCTTGAAATTTCCAATTCAAGTTGTTCATTCAAACTTATTTAACTTCTCCCAAGTTAATTTCAATTTACTTAATCCAGTCAACCTTACTCAATATAAATTCCCAATTCAATTTTAAACTTCACATTAATAATCTTATAAGTTCAAAACTTATCACCTTGAATATCACATCTCATTTCAATTTTAAAACTCAATATTTAGTGTTTATTTCAAACCATTTTCTGATATTATGTATATTCCTTATATATATACATGTTATTTCCTTTACACACTAAGGTATCCTTAAATTTTAAACCACCTTTGGTTTTTAATTCAAAACAAATTCCTTTAAATTTTCAAACAATACTTGTTTGAAATATGACCCTTTTATTTAAATACACTTATTATTTCTTTATCACTTTGAAACAATTTTCAAATTCTGGACCCAGATTTAAAATTTCACAATTTAGGTCATTTTCGGTTCAAATTTATAAGTCATATCTACCAAAATGTTTTACTTCCCTAAAACATTTCATTTTGCTTACTCATTGATACACATCTTATTTATCATCCATGATAATAACCAAAATTATCGTATCTGAAAACTGATTCATTATTATCTTATTCTGAAATTCTTCTTAAATTCAAGATTTTAGTTTTAGTTTGAATCCACTTCAAACTTACCTTTATTTAATTTTAATTTGGTTGTATTTCTATTACCATTTAAATTAGTTCCAATAATTTAACAACAAATTACCTTAATATTTATTAGAAAGAAATATTGCTTTATATATCAAAATATAATCTTATATAAAATCATTTAAAATCCTTATATAAGAAAATAAAAAGTACGCTCTCTCATATATATACACACTCAACTCATTCTAGGGTACCATTGACCCTATCCTTAATGAGTAATCCCAACAGAGCCAAGGTTCTCGCTTAACCTTCAGCTCTGATACCAACTGTAACGACCCGAAATTTTCGATCCCGAAAATTTCAGATATTTAGGGAAAAGGAAGAAAGAGACAGAAGAAGAAGAAGATCAGAAGCACAACATCTCACATACACAACGGACAAAATATAATAACAAATAATAACAGTTTTACACAGAAAAACTGTACTTGTGAAATTTCACTTTAATACATCAGAGTTACAACATATATACATATACAATGAACATGACTCAGATTTATACAACAATAATACAGAGGGAACTCTCCATATGGTCCTGTCATCCAGCCCGTCTCCTGAGTTCAGAACGTCCTTACCTGAAAATCTGTAATACTCTGTCTGACCCGAGCATTACATCAAAGTAACACCTAGGACAGGCTGGAAACCAGCGTGAGTAAACTCATCTAACATGAAATACAAAAGCATACGACTTATATAAACCCGGGTAACTTGTATCAATTTACAACTTCACAAGTTGTTATTGACATCACTATTTCACATATCAATTTCTAAGTACCAAACTTAGATTAAATGGTTCAATTTACTTAACTCATTCTATTCCAGCCTATTGATGTCACATATCAAATCTATATAGAGTCGAAGTGGTTTCGAGTATTAACTAATATCCGACTCCGGTCTCTTCGAATCAAATGTCATCTTAACCCAAGTTATTCAAGTGATTAAATTTTAAATACTGCCTTTACACAGCAATCCATCATAGGTAACCACATTATCTCTGTTTAACCCAACAAAACATTTCATTTCACAAAGCATCACAATCACACGTCTGGGATAACAATAATCCAAGGCATTCAATTATCATTCATAGGAAAGACAAATTAGTCATACCATTTCTGATTAATTTAATTAACTACCAATGAAATAGATTAATTACTTTATTACTTATAAATCTTTCTTATTTAACACTAATTAATTATATTCAATTAATTAATAATCCCTTAATTATTCATCTTGATTAATCATCCTTGACTACTCATTATTTAATTAAGTATTTTGCCTTTAAATTAATTACACGAATTAATTTTTCTCGAACCCATCACATTACTTAACCTTGAATTACCATCTTGATTTAATTACCCAAGTTAATTATCCGACAATCACATTGATCGCTTATTCTTTAATTAATTCACATTCGTTACTTAAATAATCCTTAATAAATTTCCTTAATTAATCAATCTTTTAATTAATTACACTAAGTAATTAATTCTTAATTACTTCCCTTAAGTAATTAGCCTTTAATTACTTTTATCAAGTAATTTCCCTTATATTAATTGCATCAAGTAATTTATCCATCAATTACTTCACTAAGTGATTACACTTATAATCCCATTAGCTAATTATATTAATCATTAACCAGGTGACTATCTTTAAGATAAAACTTTATTATTAATAATAATTAAATTATCATTATCAAAAGTATTTAAAAACAATTTACTTAAATTTCACTTTCAAATTACATTTAAATTTAAGATTTAAAATGACTTAACTTAACAAAATTTTAATGTTGAGGAAACGTGAAACCATCACTCGTGAAACTCGAGAAACTCAAGTATCTCCACTCCATTCTAGGCACAAACAAAATCGTGCACTTGCACCAACGACTTCACCCACTCCAATCATCAACGATGATCTTTTTCAAGTCGGCAATCACCCTTCAACCTAAACACAAACATCAGATCATTGATTCAGACTCAAATTCGAATTCGAGCCTTTCATCTAAACCTGGAAACAAAGAACTGAAACCACTATCAAACCTATACCCACTTCAAACCCCCGCCTCCGACCACTGGAGCATCAGTGCCTCCATCCACGACCTCGCCTACATTCCCTCTTCCAATTCCGAGAATATGATGGAACTCAATCCACTTGGGTAGTTGTGAGGATGAAATCTCCGACCAACCTAAAAACTAGGTTTAAAATCAATCTCGACCTCCTGCCGTCGCCACCGTGCCTCGATCATCCATCAGATATTTTTGCCAAAGCTCTGATCACTCCACTACAACCAGAAGAAACCCCGACCCCTCGGACCATCGGGATCACCAAAGGCAACCCAAACATTCCAACGGAACAAACAAGAATAGGTCTTCCATTCTAACACTAAAAATTATGATTTTTGTTTTAAAAATCATGTTTCTAGATAGAGTTTCAGTTTACATACCTGAAACATTTAATTAGAATGTTTGAAATCTTGACAAAACAACTATTACACTGCTCCTTTGGTTCTCAGAGCCATTTCGAGTTTAATTTTAACTTAATTAAATTTTAAAACTTTAGTTTATGGTAAACAAACTATTTTTGTTTGAAACTTTAAACCTAACAAGGATCTGTTCAAGAAATAGTGATTTCTTGTTTAAATCAGGGGCCTGCAAACAGAATACAACACGTACATACTAATATACCTTCACATATACACACAGAAGAATGCACTTGTAAATTTTCACATCACATACTCATTCCACATATTGTTCAAGCAACCAGGTTCATATACTTAAGATTTTAAAACAAAAAGTTACTTACAGTTATATACTGCCTAGCTTTACCCTGGTTACACTTAACCTATGTTCGTATACAAACATTCTTGTATTACTGTTTCAAGCATCCTTGACAACACACTTAAATGCTTCATAAACATAATTTTACAGCATCTAAAAATACATATAATTTACTCACTGTAAGTTAAGGTTTGGGTTCGTTTTACCCACAGTTTTAAGATGACATTTAATGACATAGATTTTTAAAACACGTTGTACTAGAAAACAACAAGTTACCTTCTTGAATCAAAACTTAAAAATAAGCATATATGGAGTTACTGATTTTATTTTTATAGCAGTTTTAAAACTATTTTCAGAAAAACAAGAACAGATGTTACTTTAGACAAGGGTACAAGTTTTGATGCTCAGGTGGAACCATTCAAGTCTAAGCACGCATGATCAATTTCATAGCAACATCACAATCCTATGTATGTTGATTTCAGATCAAAGTTCGTTCATACCTATAGCTATATATAATATAAGAAGCCCTGTCAAAAGTTTTAAGGTTTTGTTAACTCGCTGTTCTTCCCACTGTTGCTCAGATTCTTTGCTTCAGGCTTTGCTTCCTGATCTTCTTACTCGAATGCCTCTTTCTTCTTTAAGTTTGTAATGGTTTTTTTTTGAATGCAGTCAAGTGTGAAATAAGGCAGTGATATAAGGAGTGGAGGTGTACAGGGTAAGCTAGGCTGAGGCATTGTACCGATCTTCAGATATTTACATTTTTATTTTATTTCCTTTTGTTTATTTTTTTGATTTGTACACTTTTATGACCAGACAAGAATTGATTTTATATGAAAAAGCTATGATGAATTATGTTTTGTATGCTAAAGTTGAAATGTGCATTAATTGCTTGAGTTGATGTTGTCCGCCTCTTTGTTTACAAACCTTTTCATATGGATTTATATATGTATATATATATTTTGTATGTATAAATATAGGTATAGTTATGCAATTCATCCTTTTTTTACCTGCATCATCACTATTATATATACATTTGCTTTGTATATTATTATCATATACATACACTTACATTTACATATGTTTACCATCATATATATATATATATATATATATATATATATATATATGATTATGGCAGTAGGATCCTCCTCGATACCTTTCATTCTTTGGTTTTATCTTCTATGATGGCCAATAGTTGAGTTCTTCCTTGATTAGCAAATAAACATATATATATACACAAACATTTTATCTTCAATCTAATTTATGGGATTCATATATGTATATTTATATACGTTATCCACAATTAAATTTTGTATATATTTTCTATGAGATTTGTTATACCCAAAGATTTATAATCCAATATCTAATATAGTTTTTAAACCAATTTTAAATGTATTCAAATATTTTAATTACCAGAATTTATTTGTTTGACTTATTAAAACTAATATTCCAATAATTACATCAATTAACCACTCAATATTCGATGGCCAAAAATCCGAGTCGTCACAACTAGCCATAAAAGTGGGTAATACAAACAAAATCGTAGGGACTCGTAGAAAGAATGGGTTTCCATTAATGGCAGGGCTACTGTGGTACCGTCCGTCATAGTACGAGGCCTAGATCAATGTTCCGAGGATCACTCCCGACCCCCTACAACACAAGGCCAGAATCATTCCATACTTAACAGTTCCGAACAAGATAACCCCGCAGTTGTGGCCAACAGCTGCCCACACAGTCGAAATAAAGGGATATCTAGACGGGGATATATCTCGTCCTACATGTGTGCTGCCCACCTAACCTTGCTACACCTCCCCTATTTTAGCCATTCCCGATTGATGAGGCTTGAGGTTGCGATTACATTTAGAGAATACATCTCTTAGAATGCTCGTCGTCCGCCTGACAATGTTCTAAAAGCATTCAATCCATACAAGTTCGTTCCGAGTTCGAACGAAATCGAAGGCATTATCTCGTTACACTCATTTTGGAATCACCCTCAGAGTTAACGACGATAACCCTTGCACTCTGAAACACCATCTCGATCTTCACTTGAGATGCCACGGCCTAACGTTTAATTTAGATCGATGTGGTTTTCGGATGATCATAACTGACACCCGATCCTGGTCTCATCGAAATCCAAACGCCATTTTGAAGGCCAAGTTTTTTAATAGTTTTAAACAATTTAATTCAACACTTTGAATTCACATGGCATTTATCACAGATAAATCATACACAGTTATCATAGATATATCAAGGCATATCACAGAGTATCACAGAATATCACCAAATAAATATCACAAATTCAGATATTCTATCTATACAACATCCAAACAGGAATTATTCGTTCATGGTATAATTAATTTAATTAACTTAAATAAAATTTATTACTTAAGAATTTATCACTTAATTCTGCTCAATTAATTAATCATCAATTAATTATTCCACCAAACTATTTAATTAATTAATCACTTCTTAATCAATTTATTAAACCTTAACTCCTTAATTCATTACTCCTTGATTATTAATTAATTAATCATTAATTACCGATTAATTAATCATTAATCCTTAATTAATTAACAACTATTTATTTATTAATTAAATTTAATTAGCTAATTTACAATTCTTAATTACAAATTAATTAAACACTTAATTATTAATTAACCAATCTTTAATTACAAATTGATTTATCTCTAATCACTTAGTTAATTACAATTATAAATTAATTAATCATTCTTAATTTCCTTATAATATAAACTAAGTAAATAAAAATCATGTATCTTACATTTTAAAATTTACCTTAATAACTTTAAATAAACTAGCTATTAACTTAAAAGCTTTAATATTAATTAAATTTAACCACTTATTTTACATTAACTACTTAATTAAAATATTAATTAAGATTTAAAAACATTCTTAAGTATTAACATAATTAATGATGTCTTAAAATCAATTCTTAACTTAAATTTTAAGACATTAATTAATTCAATAACACTTAAAATTTGATTAAGATGATATAACTTAAACTTTATTTTGCTAAGCACTTTAAAAACCAACCCGACAATATTTCCAGTTTCCTCGAGTTTCCACCCGAGTTTTCCACCATTTCCCCCGAGTCTCCTCTCTTTCTACTTCTCATACCTTTCTTCTCCCCCTTATTTTTTTACTTTTAGCTTTAAGTTATAAACTTCAACGACAGGAAACACTCATGCACCCAGGTCTCACTCGAAGCGACCCCTCATCTTTCTCGAGCATCAACTCGAATTGCTAACAGTCAAAACTTCCTGACACCATCTCAGGGCCGTGCACGTGCACGGCGCTTCGTCGGTGCTCTGGCGAACTTGCATCCTCCGGCGAGTCGCGAAACTCCACCACACTCGAAAGCGACGATCAATTCGATGCCAAAAACTCGAGATCAAAATTTTGCCTTTCGTTCGAAAACTGTAACCCGAAATCACCAAACAAAACACTTCGCCTCACTCACGCCGACCGTCAGAGGCGATACAACTCCGGCCTCACCTCACCGATACCTCATTCTACCATCCCCTTGAAACCCATGTAACTCGATCAACCCGTGGTGACGAAATCACCTTGATTCCAGACCACGTCAAAACTCGAGCATAAACCCTAACCTTGCTTCGTTCAATCATCTCCTACAATAGAAAAATTATATAACAATTTTCTTAACTTCATTGATGACCAAGCTAGCTTCAGGCAAAAATTCAACATCCAAAATTTGTTCGATCACCAGAAATTGATTAAAACATGTTTTCGGTTCAACTACGAACTGCTCGTAGTATACTTAACTAAAAATTCCCATTTTTGTTTTAAAAATCCTATTTTCGAACGTTGATTTTAGTTGTGTAAATGAATAGATGGTTTAAAATATTCAATTTTATCATGGGTTCATCTTTTCACTATAAAACTGAATTTTACAGAGTCAAAACTTCACTATTAAGCTTTAAACAAATTCTAGGCCATACTTTAAGCTTAAACAAACTTATTTTGTTTGAAACCCTAAGCTTAATAATGTTTGTATGAAGAAGTATTAAATTTTTTGTAGTTTACTTTGCTCTGTAACCAGAAATAAAGAAGAACATGCCATACAAAAATTCACAGTACAACAAATATATACATAACTATTTATTTAAAATATACAGCAAAGCACAAATTATTCATGAATCAAATACACAAATTTAAAATTTTGAAATAGTATGTTTACTCACCTAAAATATGTTTGAACAGAGAGCGATACTATTTTGCAAAGCAAAACTGTTAGCTTGATTTTCTTGAAAACTTCTTGCCTGATTATTGTGTAAGTCGTATTTGAGTTTGTAAAAATGGTGATGCTTACTTTTTTTCTTCTTTCTAGCTTGCTAAATTATGAACGAACTAGAACTAGAATAGATGTATATATAAAGAAAAACAGGTTTTACAGGGGTATGCTTGCAGTACAAGATTTTTTTGACCAGGCAGATTTTTCTTTTGAACTGAAATGATTTTTACACATTCGAAATGACTTAATTTTGGTGCTGGGATGATAGTATTAAATGCAATGTTTCCCTATAAGCTTACAGCCATATTATTATTTTTATTTTTATTTTATATGTACATAGATACTTTTTATGTAGATATTTTTTTTATTGCATTACTTACGCATATAAATTTCCATAGTATATTACTATATTCTAGAATTACCTTATGTATTTATTTATGTTTTCATAAAACCATATAAGTTACCTTATATATTTATTTCTATTTTTAACATAAATTCTTGTTTTTATTTATTTTTTATTTAAAGCTTAAACTATCAACACTTAATTATAATCATATACTTTATTTTATACTTATATTTAATATAGATAAGATTGATTTTATTTTAAACATTATTATCTATATTACATTCATGCGCATATATTTAGATTAAATGTTAATAATGTAGAGCATTAATTAAATCGAATAAGGTAGATTTTATTTTAAATATTTTTGAAAGATTCTATTTAAATTTTCAAATCAAAGTTTCCTTCACAATACACGTACATATATATATATATATATATATATATATAATTGGTAAATGCCCAAAGTCTTATTTTTTTTAAATGATAGGCTTGTATTTTATTAAATCAGATTAAAATAATATTACCAAAATCCCGGGTCGTCACACAACCTCTTTAACATGCGATAAATTGTTAATTAATAAAATGCAATGGTTTTATCCCATACAGTGCGATGGTTTTATAGCATTTGATAAGTTTATAAAATAAGACAACTGTTAACGACGACTTAGGACAAGTTATAGCCTGTAGATGATGGTAGATTTTCTTGACAAAATTCGACAATTATTGTAACAATCTTCACACGGCAAATGTGCGACAACTAATCGACAATCTGCGGTAACATCTAATTATAACTTGCAAATAGTCTTTAAATTTTGTCAATAACATGCGACAACAATATTTTGCAGTAATCTTATGATAGCCTCTCTTGATAACACACAACAACTTCTGATTAAGTGCAATAATCTTCATGTGATAAATTTTGACAAAGTTCAAATGATGATTTGTGATAACTTAACAATATAACTTACGACAACTATATTTTTTGTTTTATGTTAGCTTTAATTCGTAACTTGTGACAATATCCATAAGATGTGATGGCTTCTATAATGACACTACAAAACTAGCTTGGTTTGATGACGTTGCCTAGCGACAGCTAAAAAAGACGGCCGTCGTAGACCGTCGTCGGTCGTTACCAAACGCGAGTTATACCACGAAGCCAAGACCAGTTTTCTTCGTTTTTTTCACCCAGATGGCCCTAAATTTTCGGCCACCAGCTCCATCCCCCACCTCCAACCACCTTCTATCGATGCCAATTGCCTACAGAAGTCGTCGCCGCTCTCCGATGCTGCTACATTTCCTCCGTCTTCTTTGATTTCTCAATTTCTAAGTATAATCACTAAATCTAAGTTTCTAAAAATAATTTGATTATGCGTTTGAATTTGTTAGAATAATTGATATTAGGTGATGGTAATATTTTGTTAGTCGATTTAGGAATAAAATTAAAATCCTTATTTAGAAAATTAGTTGACTATGCATTTGAAATTGATGATTATTATGTATTAGTTGATGATAATGGTATATTAATTGATTAAGGGAGGTTAATAAGTGGTTTGATTATTTAATTTGCAAATAAAATTTAGGATTGATTTAAAACTCAATAACTAGTCCGTAATCGTTGATTAATATATGCTTATTGATAACTGTACAATGTTTGATAAGTGTGTGTTAATTATAAGTTTTAACGGTTAGTATAAAACAGTAAGTTAAAATTTTGGTTTATAAAATAGTTAAGTTAACATTTAAAATAGTTAAACTGAATGTTGAAATAAGTTTTAAATTTTCAAATTTATTAAATAAATATTTAAATAGTTGAATGAATTATTAAACTTTGAAAAGAGCATAACAATAACGAATATCCTAGTGAAATAGATTTTGTAAAAAAATTAAGCAATGAATATAACAACAACAAATAATTCTAATGAAATCGATTTTGTAAAAAAATATTAAGAAACAAATATAATAACAACAAATATTCTGCTAAAATCGATTTTGTAAAAAAATAAAGAGCTTTTATAACACAATTAAGTATGTTTTATAAACAGCTTTGTTCGAAGACATTAAAAGTATATCGTATATGTAAACTTGAAGTCGAAATCCTCATACAACTCTGCAAACCGAAGAAAATATTTCTGCTAGGTTTCTTTAATGAAATGGAGCATTTACCTGTTCATCTTCCATCTGAAGCTTGTGCAATATGGATGGATGTATCTATTTGAGAGGTAATATTGAATATCTGTAATATTTATGTCAGTTTAAAATTCAAATTTCTATATCTAAATATAAATTAAATTTATTTTGTAATAGGTACTTGAATCATCTGGAAAAAAAGGTTAGACAAAAAACACGAGTTAAAGGTTCGATTTGCAAATCATATCTTGAAGAAGAAGCTTCATTTTTTTCTTTCATTACTTCAATGACGATGTGAACTTATCGTTTTTAAGCATTCCACGTACTGATGAAGTCGTTGGACAATATTCTTCTCAAACAATGTTATCTGCTTTTAGACAACATGGCCGACCTGTTGGAAAATGTGTGGAAATATGCTTAGATGATAGAGATTACCGTGTAGTACACACATATGTTCTTCTACGTTGTGCTGAAGTTGCACCATTTGTTAGGTAATGATAAATTCATATATAATTAACTTATACGTACATATTAATTATAAGCCATATTACATATTTATAGTATATACGAATCACATCATCCATTTGGCGATTTTAGTAAAGAATTTTTTATATGGTTTTCGAACTACATTTATGATCCAATAAACTGTGTCGTTGATGGACGCTTACAACATCTTGCAATCGGGCCAAAAAGAAATGTGAAGACTTACCTAATATTCTTCGTCAATGGATTTAAGTTCAACAAAAAAGATTACGGGACTGAAAAATTAACATATAACAGCGGTGTATTTGTCAAAGGTAGTGATGATCCAGATGAGCATATAAAAGATTTTTGCGACGTCTTAACATAGATTCTAGAGTTTACATATTATGTAGAACCTGCATAAATTTTTTTATTCAAATGCAATTGATTCAGCAATGTTTTTGGTTTTGGAGTCAATGTGCATAAAGATTATATGCTTATTGAAATAAAGCATACCTCAATTTACTATAAGTATGATCCTTTCGTATTAGCCAAGCAAGCATCAAAAGTTTATTTTGCTCCGTATCCATCCTTAAAAAGAGATAAAACGATTGGTCGTCTGTTTTTAAAACAAGGTTTATGTTTGATGGAAATAATATTTCAAACGAAGCAGCGTATCAAGAGGATCTTGAATCAAATACAAAAATAATAATAACTGATGACATTGATTTTGGGACGTTGAATGATGAATCGAATGTTTTATTAGATGCATTTGAAAGTACCGAAGAAAAACGAGATAGAGTACGAGACTGAGTCTGAATCAGAAAATGACGAAGACTGAAAACTAAATATTTGCATCGCTTTGTGTGTAATGTGTTATTCTGAGATGCATATTATTTCGAGTTATGTATTAATAATGATGACTATGTTATGAGTTATGTACTATTTTGTTTTGAAATTTCTATATATATACTCATGAGATCTTGTCCCATTATTATGATTTAGTGGAAGTTTTATCTGATGATTACTGAAACATGCTTTGTACTAATAAATTTATGACTTTTCATTCTATGATATTATTTTCCTATGGTAGATATGTCTGGCAGGAGACGTAGTCAGAGATCCGAGCGTTCTCCATCTTCCAGTGCGGGTGCTAGTGGCACGGCATCGGATTTACGCTCACCGGTGGAGGTAGTTTCGAAAAGTGTTAGGTAAGTATCAAGTTTATTTGAAGTATATTTTTTAATATTAATTAAATATCTACATCAAAATTTGTACAGGGACTTTGAGGTGGAGCCTTTGGATTTCATCCTACAAGTTTCCATAAAGGCATTCATGGGTAGGATGTCCAGTTATTGGCCTCATTGGGACAACATCCCATCGCATATCAATAATGCTATATTGGCTGATGTAATCGTAAGTATAAGTCTGAATTTTAGTTGAAAATTAATACAACGTACATAATTCAAACTAATTTCAATATGCAGATAGTCGTGCGTGTAGATCCAGAGGATATGTATATTTTTACCAATCACTGTAATCAAAGGATGAGAAAAAATTATAGGGACATTTTTTAGGGCTAAAAATGCAGGTAAAAACCCAATTGGCTGGGCGCTGATGTATGAGCTGAGTATCTCCGGCTCTGGAACACTCCAGAAGTGAAAGTAAGTTATATACATTTGCATTGTTGTTAAAAAAATTAAAATTTCATATGTTGGTTGCAGTAATTTAGTTATTCTTGTACCTAAATTTGTAGGAATTATCTGTCCAGAACCGTGCAAATAGGAATAAAAATTCTGCTTTGCACCGTGGCAGCTCTAAATCCTTCCAAGGACACACGAGAGAATTGATAAACTTATAAATTATGTTTATAAAAATATAAAATGTTGTTTAATCATATTTGTAACATTGTTTATTCATATGTATATATTTTCAGGCGGCGAGATCAATCACGAGTCTACTACGCGTGAGGTGTTCACGGCCACGCATGCCGTTGAGCAGACAGATGTAACGACCCATAAATTTTCATTAATTATAATTGTTAATTTAATAGGGTTTTTGAAATTTAATATTTAAGAAAATATAAATTCATGAATTATTAATTAAAATAATAAACAGAACGAATTGCAACGGTATGAGTGTTATTGAATGGCTAATAACTTGAATTGAGTTCAAATTTATTGAAATAGTGGAAACATTATAATTTGCTAATTTAATATGATTGTGTAATTAATACCGAAAGAAATAAAATTGGGAATCATATTAATGAAATAATAACTAGAATGCAAGGTAAACAATACTAATCAAGTAAATAAATTTATGAATTGAATGGAATACCAATTAATGAAAATAAATCAAAATGTTATGTTTGGTTATAAATTGAACATAAGTGAATGAAATTAGTAGTACGAGAATAAATGACAACATTGATTTGTAAGTAATAAAAGCTTATTTATGTGACTAATGTGTAACGGTAATGATTATTGTATGTTACCTATTTATTTAGCTTGTTAACTGAAATTATTAATAAATTTTTAATAAATGTAAATAAATGTTAAATTAATGTGAAACATAATACAATGTTTAGGAGTTGTTAAATTGGAGTATATTAAGGTAATGAAGGGAAAAACATGGTAACTAGGTTTATAGAGTAGCAATGAACTTAATAAAATGATTTGAATTGAAACAGATCATTCCATTTAAATCTAATTTATAACAAGTGTAATTATTGTAGCAATTAAAATTAAATATTATGCAATTCAAATAAAGATGAAAGTGGAAATATTGAAGTATGTCATGCAAGGGTATCATAAATAGTAATGGAATAAAATTAGTGTTATATATGGAATTATAACCTGGGTTGTTAAGTAACAAACTTATAATTGCAATTAAAAGCAAATAGGTGACAATTAATATAGGTTGTTTATTTATTTAACATGTTAAATAAACTTTGGTAATCAATTACAATAAATCTAAATTTAACATTTGGTTAATGTAAATTAAAGTAATAATCAGAAGTAATGTTAATTTTATTCATAATATGAAAATTGGTTGAATACAAGGAATGGGAATAAAGTTTTATCAATATATTGGAATTTAATTTATGATAATAGGATTAATTGCAATTAAATGAAATTAAATATTTAAATGTTACATAAATGGAAATTAGAGGAAATTTGAGAATATTTATGTAAACAATCATGAACCAATATTAACTTCATCCTTTTGATAATGATGGATTGAACAATAGAGTGAAAGGTCAATTAAATGAAACTATGGAAAAATTAAATTTGTAATTTCTACAATTGTTGAAAGTGAAATTAAATATGATAATTAGCGTAATAATTAACGTTGAATTAACATAGAAATTTGTTTAAGTGATTATAATTGTCTAAGGAATCAAATGTGAATTTTTTTATAAATTATAGAATTTGGATTGAAATAGTGATTTAATTAATTTTTTATTATTAATTTATTTAATTAACGGGGAAAATAGCCATTTTGGCCACTGACTCGGATTTCGACGAAACCATTTTCATTGGATCCGTAATGGTGAATTATAATAGGATTTCAAGTTTCGTAGCGATCGGACTTGTCATTTGATCATACGGGATCGAAACGCCTAGAAATCAATTAATTGAAATCAATTGAAATCAATTTGAAATAACCTGATTCTAGCATAACTTTTTCATACGATGGAATTTGGACGTGAAACCTGTTCTATTACGTTTAAAATGTTTTAAAAAATAAACTTTGATATATGGGTTGACCCAATTTCGTTTTGAAGTCAGAACGGGCTTTTAAGGCCATTTTACCGTTCAACGTGTATATCAATCGAGCCCATCTGTTCTATTTTGTTCAGCCTATATATATCATGTTATAAACCCTAGCCTATTTCTTATTCCTCATTTATGTACGTATAATTCCATTAGCTCCTCCTCTTTCCAATGGCTGCAAATCCCATATCCCACACTGCAATTTCAAATCAAATCCAAAGCAAAAATTTCAAACTCTACAAACTATACCAATTTTATATCGATCTGAAGCTTTGAACGAGTGCATCTCAGATCTATAATTCATTTTTCGGTTTGAACCTCCGGTTGTCCAGAAGTTGGTGAACTATTCCCGGTCGTTCATCGCTTCCCGATGAACTACGTCTGATCGTCAAATCAAGGTCACCGTTGCGAAGAGAGGGTAGAGCGCAGTGCATCAGAGTGGCTCGTTCGTCGGATTGACAGTCTGATTAATGGTGTTAATTTGATCTAGGGTTTTTTAGATCGGTGGCGGCTGCAGTTTTTGAGGCATCGGCCTGGGCATGGTCGTGCGCGGCCACGAGGGGAGATAAGCATGGGGTCGCGGCGTCTTCGTTGATAGCCGCAACGCTGATTTTTTCGGCCGCGTGCGTTCCTTTTTAGCTGGGTAGGGTTTTGCTCGGAGCCTGTGGACGCGTGAGTGTTGTGGTGCATGTAGAGGATGGTGACGTGGCAGGGTAATGGAGATATTGTGTCTTTTCTTTTTATTTTTGTTTTATTTCGATTTCGACCGCACTAATACGCATAACATTCACGTACGAGGTCAAATTCACGCGCGGTGTTCTCCGCTAGGATTGCATTGAAATTCCAGACATTTTGGCGCTAGTTTGGACAAATTTTGAGATTGTTCAAATTTTGGGTTTAAATTGGATTTAAATTCAAAAGGTGAGTGTTTTAACCCACTCACAACTTCTAAAATTTCTTATGTTAGTTAAATTGATTTATGTTGTGATTAGAAATTTATTTATGGTTGTTTGGCATATTTTATCATCATTCCAGTTAAACTGAATTTATTGAATTAAATCGTTTTTAATTTATTATTACATATAAACTGCCAGTTAAATTGCTATTTAATTTGTTATTGAATATAAACTACCAGTAAATTCCGGTTGTTTATTATCTGTTTATATTGATATTACTGTTTAAATTGGATGATGATTGTGATAAATGGTTGATGATTGATATTGGATGAATGGATGTTGTATTATATATTATTATAAACTGCAAGTTGTTATGCATTTTATTTCATTCGGGATTGTAGTTTGAAATGATATATAACCGTATTTTTATTTTAAATTACGGATTGAAATGATAAATATCCGTATCACTTGACCATATGGTAGAAAATTTTATACAGACACCGTGGTCTACATATAAAAATATTTTGAACTGATTTTCTATGTTTTTGTAAAGAAATATATGGTTTTATAACAATATTGATTTAGATACTATATAAATGTTAGTTTATTATTGATTTTTAGCTATGTGAAAATTTGTTGTTATAAATAAGTTAATAACAAAGTTTGATTCTATTTAAAATATAATATGGTTAAGTATTTATTTAAATTATATTTTATTATAGAATTTATAATGATTTTAATAAATTAAGGTTACAAGATAAATTGGAAATTGATTTGGAATTGTATTTAATTGAGAATTTTATTTAATAAAAATCGATTTGGGACTCATTGAATTTGAGGTTTTAAAGAATATGATTTTTACTTGATTTTTATTTAAGGTTATATAAATGAATATATAAGTTTGAATAAAGCGAGGGAAATATTTAGTTATTTGAAATTTGAGTTTTATTTAAATGATAGTTGATTTATTATTCTAATATTTCAAAACTAAATAATAGAACATTGAATTGTTGAATTGTAATTATCAACCTTATCTTTGAAATTGTTTAATACTTAAAGTTTGAAATATATTGAAATTGAAATGGTTTATTGAAACTGGAAGCGAGTTGAAAATTTTGAATTGAGATTTAATTTAAAAAGAATAAAATTGTGAAGTCAAGGAAATCATTTCACTTTATAAAGAAGTTTTAAATTCAAACTATTTTATTTTATATATTGTTTGAATATCCAAACCATTTAAGTTTTGGAAGTAATGGTCTTGAAGCTATGAAATTCGAAGCATTATGTTTTGAAATATTATATTTCAAGCGTTTGGTTTTGAAATATTTTAAATTTGAAAGTGTTATGATTTTGGAAAAGAGATATATTTGAAATAAAAATGATATTATATTGATTTGGGTTTTATAACAATGATATCATATTGCTTTGGATTGTTGAAATGGAGATATCGTATTTATGTGGTTTTGAAATGGATATTATATTGTGGTTTCGAAATAAAATTATTTTGAAATGACCACAGTGTTATAATAACGATCGGCGGGCAAAAAGACCGGGATTGGCTATGGGCATATTCTCTGTCGATACCGAAAACCACTTTGACAACCGTACGCGGTGGAGATTCCAGAATGAAGTAGGATGGTGGCGGCGTCTCCTTTGTGGTATATACGTGGACCCGACTCCTATGAGTTGGCATAAGGTGGCTAAAACAGGAGCGATTCCGGGCCAGTGAGGTAGCTTCTCTTATCGAACACGCTCCTTCGATATTATATTCTGACTTGGAGATTTATTTGGTGGCCATTTTTTGATTTTTTGATTTGGGGGCGTGACTCGAAGTAGGCGGTAGCTGCACGCTATGCATCACCACCAGTCTGGATAGCAATTGGTATATTTACCTTGGCATTGCCTAGTTATGCCGTGTCACCTACCCTAGCGCGTCTTGTACGAGTTTGATGTGTGTCGTACCTATGGAGTATCTTCTCTTAGTCTCCCGATCAGGAGATGTGCAGGTACTGTATAGACTACTGGGACTATTACGTGTTAAGGGCTACATGAGTAACCCTTTAACGCTATTTTAAAGTAAGTTTATTTTAAAAATAGACATTATTATAATAGCGAACTTTACTACATAGTAAAAAGTTTAACGGATCCTTAGGAGATGTGAATCCCAAGCATCTCTTAAGTTACTGCACTCACGTTTGACACTGGATAGGAGAGTCAAATCCCGTAAACATCTCTAATACCATTCCACTCATATTATATACAGTTGATTTAACTTACATAAGATCTTTTAGTTCCAACTCGAGTGTTTTGTCTTTTCAATTCGCTCGGGTCAGTCTGAGCATTTCAGGATTCGAAGACTTTATCTTTGGAGGAGAATGACGAAGAATTATTACTACTATTTGTTATATATTCCACTACACCATTTTATTCCGCTGCATTGTTATTGATTATTCTCTGGTATGTGTAACTCTAATATGTATTGTATAAGTATAATCAAATGTTTTGTAAAACAGCTTCATGAACTGTTTATTTGATTATTATATTTTATCGTTCTGCTGCAAGATTCTATTTTTTATCATTCTCCGCTTTTACTTATTAACCCCATAACAGTCCGCCCTTCTGTATGGTTTAAGTCTGACGTGTGTGGTTAATCATCGATTTAAAGCGTACAAAAAAAGGCAGGACTTTACGTCTGGTATCAGAGCTTTGTTTTAGCGATAAACCTTAGCTTTATGGGGGTTTGACTCTTTATTAATAGGGTAGTAATACCCTATGATGAGTCGTTGAGTGTGTGTGTATATATATGAGAGAGCATGTTTGTTAGTGTTATAAAAGGTTTTGACATTGTGTTAATTTGTTCCGTTTTGCATTTATAAATTATGGTTGGTGCATAGGACGATATGACATCAATAGGGATTTCTACTCACTTAATAGGACAAACCGACACAATATTTGTTTTGAATATAGGTGAATGAAATAATTTTGCCTATTATATTTTCTCTATATATATAACATAATTATATAAATAATACATATATTTGATTGTATTATATTGGTTGTTAGGTAGCGAAATTTATAAATATTGATTGGAAACTAGAGTTGAAGAAAATGAAACAAATGGAAATTGGAAATTTTCGAACTTAAGTTCCAGGGTTTAGAAAATTTCTTTCAATTGATTTTGGGATATAATAATAATATTCTTAGAAATATTTTCTGATATAAATATTTTAATATAATTTGAAAGAATTGCTTTAAAGAAATTTTGGGATGAAATAAGTTCTGTACTTGTAACGACCCAACTTCCACACTCCAGGAAGTCGTATCGCTAATAAGAAAGAAGAGGATAGAAAAGAGAAAGAAAGAGAAGAAGAAGAAACAACACATCAGAATCTAAACAGCGGAACGAATAAATTATATTAATAACATAAAATATTACATAGTTTACAATCATTATCAGAGTACACAGATAATACAACACATACTAGACAGTTATAAACACCTGTCTAGTATTTACAACATAATACAACTCAGAGACAACACAGAACACATAGCGGAATACTAATATCTAACGCAGAAGCCTCCTGCTCCATTGCTCCTCCAATATTCGTCAAAGCTAACCTGAATCCCTTGGCTACTCGTAAAAATTTGAGTACCCAAGAGTTTATGAAAAACAAAAATAAACTCCGGGTCAGACATGGGTCTGGTGTGAGTAACAGGTTAAAGTTGCTTAACTTTAAAAAAACCTTTTGAAAAGAAAGGTATCACGTAAGACTTCCCACACATAAACATGGAAAAGTTTTTACCTTACGCTAACCAAAACATTTGATAGGAAATCCAGTGATATTATAATAGTGTCTAGGGTTTTCAAGTAAATAAAAAATATCGAAATTGTTACATTTATTAAATTCCAGCTACTAGCCACAAAAGTGGGTAATACAATAAAAATCGTTGGCACTTATTGGATTTTGGATTCCATACAATGGCAGGGCTACTGGGGTACCGCCCGTCACAGTACGTGGCCTAGATCAACGTACCGAGGAGTACTCCCACTCCCCTGCAACACAAGGCCGGACCCATTCCTTACTGAATAGTTCCAAACAAGACAACCCCGCAGTTGGTGCGCAATTCCAACTGCCCACTAAGACGAAATAAAAGGGACCTCTAGACAGGGATCAATCTTGCTCTCCAGTGGGAGCTACCCACGAAGCCTTGCTGCACCTCCCCTGTTTTAACCATTCCCGGTTGATGAGGCTTGAGGCTATGATTACCTTTAGATGACACATCACTTAGAATCTCATCGTCCACCAGACGATGTTCTGAAAGCATTCAATCCATACAAGTTCGTTCCGGGTTCGAACGAAACCGAAGGCATTATCTCGTTACACTCATTTTGGAATCACCCTCAAAGTTAACGACGATAACCCTTGCACTCTAAATCTCCATCTCGAATCTATAAGTACTATTCCATCAAAACTCATTACGGAATCACCCACAGAGTTATACAGACGTATAGCCCTTACACCTCGAGTCTTCACTCGCTCCACTTGGATTAACGTCCTAACGTTTAATTGGAATCGATGTGGTTTTCGGATATCCAAATATGGAAACCCGATCCCGGTCTTATCGAAATCCAAAGCGTGTCTTTTAGGTCCAAGTTGTTTTAAAGTTTAAAACAATTCAATTATATTATCTATATACATAGATAAATAACTCATAGATTCACAACAAATAATTATCATTATCATAACCATAGATAATCCACATTTATCACTATCAAAGATCACCCATATCACCATCACAATGCAACCAATACATCCATATCACTCAACATTATTAATCTCATAGCTTAGATTCAAAACCATTCAAAGCAACCAATAACAACCATTCATAAGCAATGATCTAAAATCATACTATCTATAATTAATTTAAAATGAATTAAATTAATTACATCATCATTAATTAATTTAAAAAGAATTAAATTAATTACTTATATCAAAATAAATCTTTGCTTACATCATCAATAATTAATTACCAATTAATTAATTGATTAACCTCTAATTTATCATCTTAACTAATCAATCCTGATTAATTATACTTTAATTAATTCCACAAAATTAATTACCCTAAACCAAATATAGTAATTAACCTTTAATTACTTCATTAATTAATTAACTATAATTAATTACATTTAATCTTAATTAATTACAATTAATTAATTGCACCTAATCACTTATTATTGATTAATTAATATTAATTAATCAATCTTAATTACACCATTAATTATATTAATTAATGATTCTTAATTATATTTAATTAATTACTCCATTTAATTTAATCACTTTCAGTAATTAATCTCACTTAATCCATAATTATTAATCACCTTTGATTAATCTCATTCTGTAATTATCTATCCTTAATTACCTATCAAATTAATTATTCCTTAATTAATTTCTTTAATTAATCACTTGATTAATTATACAAAATAATTTAATCCAAATTATTTTCACAATCCCAATATCATCTATTAATTACATTTAGTAATTATCTTTAATTACTTCACCGAGTAATTTCACTTCATTAATTACATCAGGTAATTATTATCAAATCCCATGTTTAAAATTAATTAAACTTAATTAATTAATTTAAACCAAACTCAATAACTTCATTAATTACATTAAGTAATTAATGTCTTAATTACTTTTATTTAAAAAATTGAACTTAAATAAATTTCACAATTTATTAACATTAATTAACTAATTTAATTAATTATTGAAAAATTAATCATATTAATTAATTACTAGATAAACTTTAGTTAATGACCATCATTAACTATTATTTATTCTTTAATTACTTCTTAATTAACTCTAATTTAAATTAATCCAAATTATTAATTAAATAAATTAAATAAATAAGTTATTCCTTAATTATCCAATTTATTTAATTATATATTTATCTTAATAATTTCTAAGATTACCCATTCCTTATTAATAATTGTATTAATATTAAAATGTACATAGAACATTTTAAAAATTTAAATTCAAATTTCATTTTGGATCTAAAATTCAAAATGATATTAAGAATAACCAATTTAAATTTCATTTATTATTCTTTAAAATAAATGTAAATAACATTTATTACTTAAAATTAAACTTATAGAAGATAAATCTTAATATACTTATTTTAATTAAAAATTAAGTTTAGAATACGTTATTATTTAAATTTCAAATTCAAGTTAACAATCATTTAACTTCCTTTATAAACCATTTATAATGATTTCATTTAAAAAGAAAATCAAATTAAATGTTTGAAAACATATTTACTTCTAATAAACAATTTAAATTTAAACTTATTTGAAAAACATTCAAATTTTAAACTTATTTAAATATCCAGATTTTTAAATTCAAAATCTTGGAACCATTGCTTATTTAAATTATTTGAATTTAAACCTGCATTAAACTTTTGATTTAAACCTTCATTTAAAACTGCTTTATTCAAGATTTAAATTTCATTTAAAAAAAAAACTGAAGATCCAAAACCCTTAAGAACAAGACTTAAATTCAAATTTGCTATTTAAATTTTTGTTTCAGGTTCAAATGAAAATTCTATTTTTAGAAAAGGGAACTGTCAGGTTTCATTCTTTTTTTTTATATTTTAAAAACTGAAACATCTTAAAAATTTGAAAACTTATAAGATTTTCAAAATCCTTTAAAGCTATAATTCTAACTGCAGATTTAAACTTTGTTTAAATCTTATCAAAATAACTTATTCAATTAAATTTTGATTTAAAATTTAAAACTGCAGACAGTTTCTACAGGAAACTATAATATAACATATTCCCGGGCTCACTCCATTTCGCTTCGAGTCAACAAGCCCAATGCTTCGAGTCATATTCAGATTTACTCGAGTTAATATCGAGACCTCTCCTCTGCTCCTACCCAGAAACATCAGACTAAAAAGTTTTGCACTGTGCACGTGCATAGTGCCTCCGGCCATTAACTCCCTCTCCGGTGACTTCATCACATCAACCTTCAACTCTCCAGTCCAATACATCCATCTCCATACCCTTATCCACCTCGAATTTTAATTTGAGGTAAATTTCCAAAACCTGGAACCAGTCAGTCCAACTCTTCCCAAAACCTGTCGACACTTCATCCACCATCCTCCGACCACCGGAGATCCTCCACCACTGGCCACAACCTTGCCTACCCTCCCTCTAGCGATTCCCAAAATTCCATAACACTCGATCATCTCTACAGATTGCTACGAGCAAAACAAACTGCCTTGCTAAAACTAAGGTTCCGGACAAAGAAACGTCACCGCAGCCACCTCGATGAAGTTCATCGCCATCCTGAATTTTCCCAAGCTTCACGGGTCACTCCTCCCTCCACTAGAAGAAACCCGACTCTCCAACATCAAAAGTTCACCAGAAAACTACCCAGATCCCCTTTCTGGTTAAACCAACAATGCACGCATTAAAAATTATGATTTCGATCTTAAAAATCATGTCTTGGACCAAGAATTCATAATATATTCCTGAATTTATCAATTAAAATGTTTGAGTTTTGGACTTTGTTACACATGCACTGTTGCTATGGTTTTCCAGAGATACCTCAATTTTATTTTAACCCAAATAAAATTCTAAACTACAGTTTATGATTAAACTAACAGATTTGATTTAAATCTAAAGTTTAAGGCAGAGGCAAAATCTAAAGATTTTAAATTTTAAATCAAACTTGAACCTATGTACTATAAAACAGAGAGTACTCTGAGAACATATGCATACCATACATCCATTATATTCACAACAAATTTCATTCATATATACAAACAATCCATTTTTATCACAGAGAATTTAACATGCAACCTTATTCATAAACTTAATCTTTTATAAATAGTGATGTTACTCACCTGAAGCTTGAAGGCAGAGCAGAGGTTTTTGACAAAGATTTTGCTTTATAAAACTGGGAACTTCATTTCAAAACTTTGAATTGCTTCCTCCATTTTGAAACTTTTTGAACACTTTAAAACTGAAATCCTTGTTTCAAAAACTTTGCACCTGAATGTTCTTTGTTTTAAAAAACTGCGTGCATGCTTCTGTTTTGAAAAAGTGCAGACATTGTTCAACCCAGGTTGAAGAAATTTGATTTTTTTTCTAGTTTGAAGAGAGGGTGATCACTGATTTGGATGAATTTCTGGTTTTTAAAAGTGATACAGGTTGATGATTTTGAAAATGAATGGTTTTACAGGCTTGAACATAGATTTGTTTTCAGTTTTGAACAGATTTTTGATTTCAGATTTGTTTTGAAAATTGCAGGTTGAAGATTTCTTGATGAAGATAGAAAAGAAACTAGAAGAGAAGGAGAAATGTTTTAAATAGGCTGAATTTTGATTTTAAGAAAAACTAAAATATATTGACACTTGTCATCTTGAATTAGTATTTACTTAACACTTGTTATTAGATGTCTTAAGGAATTAACATTTGTCTTTAAGAGCTAAATTAGTTATAATTAAGTTAATTTGTATTTTATTAAATGTTAATACAAAATGAATGTAAATCCATGTTTAATTAATTAGTTAACATGTATTTATTCACAAGTAGATAATTTTAAAATGAATGGATCCAATGTTATTTATAAACTTATACAAATATTTCAAAATCAAAAGAAATTAAAACATTTATACTTTAGATTTTAAAAGCTTTGAGGAACAATTATTTTATGAAAAATTTATTTGTTAAAACAATGCATTATTATATTTTTAGAAATAACCATAAATAACTTATAAAAGAAATTATCTTCATATTAATAAATTATTTATTTTATCACATTATATTTAAAAGAAACTTAAAATAACCTCATTGTTATTTATTTAAAGTTTAAACTTGAGTTACACATATTTTAAATCATTTAATATTTATCTTAGGTATTTAAAACCATATTTTATTTATTAAATAGCTTTTAAAAAGTTTAACTTTTAAATAAAATCATAATTCACAATTTTAATAAAGATATATAATTTATAGAAAACAAGATATATTAATTAATCAGATTAAAACAAGATCTATATACAATATACAATATTCTATATATATTATAAATATAAAACAATTTATTATATTTAAAAAGATAAAGTCTATCAATTACTATTTATTTTATTGAATTATTAAATTAATTCAAATCTTATTACAAAGATTATTAAATCAATTTAATTTTTATTCCAGATTATTAAATTGATATTGCTTACAAATTCCGGGTCATCACATTCCTTCCCCCTTAAAAGAATTTCGTCCCCGAAATTTAAAACAATGGTAATTTAATAATCTATTTAAAGATTTAATTTTAAAACACAAGCATATACCAATGATATGCTAACATCCATAACAATCAATTCACCCAATCAAACAAATCTAATTATCCAGAAAAATTATGGATAAAACTTTCACGAGTTTCCCCGGTATAAAAATATCGGGATACTTGCTCTATAGATTCCAAACAATCAATACTATTAAACTATAGAGCTCCTATTCATCTATATCTACAGAACTTGACAGCATATCAGATTTCAGACGAGTCTGACTCAACAACCAAACTCCATAACTGCTGGTTCTAAAACCAGAGGTAGACCATACACGTACTCCCTCAAAGATACGTGAAACTCATCGAATTCCAGTTGTCCAAACTGACAATTCAATCCTGAAAAACCAAACACTGATTCAACCAAAACACAGAAAAGAAATCCAAACATCATTGAGCGAGCCTCCCAGACTTACCAAAACTAATAGCTCCTGAATCAGAGAAAACTCCAACAATAACGAAGACTTCGAATTCCAAATTTCTCTGTCCCTTATCTACAAAAGCCTTCAGACAAATCCTAGGCTGCCAACATCCAAACTGATCAGCTTAACCCTTGCTGATTCCTCTAAAAACAATCAGAACCAAAAACAACCCATCACAATGATCTCCTCATGATCAATCCAAAACCAAAACACAATTCTATTCCATAAACAGCAGAAAACAACAAACTTCTCCTGATCCGGAAAGGCAATCAGAAACACATCCAAACTGCTTTCGCTGCACAACTCTGATCCGAAGTAGATAAGAAAATGTTGATGAAGAACACAAGCACCAACTGGACATCACCTCCAGAAATATGGTTCTACAGATCCATAAAGAAAAACTCAGAAATTCCTCCAAAACTGAGTTACTTCATCAAACTCTATCTCTAGGAATCATTTTCCAACTAAACAGAACCACCAGTTCCACTCCTGGAATTCTAGTTGATAAGAAAACTCAATCTCCAGATGCGAACAAACCTCTATCTTCCCAGAAAATATCTAGAAAATCTCCAACAATCCAAGAGAACACTCAACCAATCGCAAGTCACTTTTGCGATCAACCCAGATAAATTTCCAAATAAAACTGTTCTCTCTTTACCAAACAGAACAGCTTACATTGATCCAGTTCATCCATTGAAGAAACGGATTCAATCTGCAGCTTTCTGAACTCCATTCCCAGAAAAACTACTCAGCTAAGACCTCCCTGTCAGCTCACAGAATCCTCCGAGCTGCACTGCTGACACTAATACCAAACATCCTAATCCAAAGTTCTTCGAGAAACTCAGACTTCAAAGCAGACAAAAACACCACAACATACTGCTGAATCCAGCCACAACACCGAAGCAGACTCACTTCCCAAACTTGTTCCAAAGAAATATCTTCGGACTCATCCATAGTCACTGCATCTCATCACGCAGTTACAACTTCCTGAGGTATCAAAATACCATCACTTACTCCGGCTCAACAGAACAAATCAAACTCTGCACTTCAAAGACGTCTCCGAACCTTAACAGGTTTCCTTCAGAGATCAATGAAATACTTCAACACAACAAAACTTATTCGAGACGGTATTAGGTCTACAGTCCCGACAGATAAACTTCCAACCTTAAATATTCAAATTCCAACCGATGGTAGTAATCGTGTTACAAACACTACTACCTTATCTACCTTTATAACCTATATTGGAAAACCCGAACAGGTAACCCAACAGATAGGTAGAAATATATAAATATATATAAAATTACAAATACGCTCTCTTAAGATAGACACCACTACAGAGCCTAGGTATTCACTCAACCTAACGCTCTGATACCACTGTAACGACCCAACTTCCACACTCCAGGAAGTCGTATCGCTAATAAGAAAGAAGAGGATAAAAAAGAGAAAGAAAGAGAAGAAGAAGAAACAACACATCAGAATCTAAACAGCGAAACGAATAAATTATATTAATAACATAAAATATTACATAGTTTACAATCATTATCAGAGTACACAGATAATACAACACATACTAGACAGTTATAAACACCTGTCTAGTATTTACAACATAATACAACTCAGAGACAACACAGAACACACAGCGGAATACTAATATCTAACGCAGAAGCCTCCTGCTCCATTGCTCCTCCAATATTCGTCAAAGCTAACCTGAATCCCTTGGCTACTCGTAAAAATTTGAGTACCCAAGAGTTTATGAAAAACAAAAATAAACTCTGGGTCAGACATGGGTCTGGTGTGAGTAACAAGTTAAAGTTGCTTAACTTTAAAAAAACCTTTTGAAAAGAAAGGTATCACGTAAGACTTCCCACACATAAACATGGAAAAGTTTTTACCTTACGCTAACCAAAACATTTGATAGGAAATCCAGTGATATTATAATAGTGTCTAGGGTTTTCAAGTAAATAAGAAATAGCCGAAATTGTTATATTTATTAAATTCCAGCTACTAGCCACAAAAGTAGGTAATACAATCAAAACCGTTGGCACTTATTGGATTTTGGATTCCATACAATGGCAGGGCTACTGGGGTACCGCCCGTCACAGTACGTGGCCTAGATCAATGTACCGAGGAGTACTCCCACTCCACTGCAACACAAGGCCGGACCCATTCCTTACTGAATAGTTCCGAACAAGACAAACCCGCAGTTGGTGCGCAATTCCAACTGCCCACTAAGCCGAAATACTCTAGACAGGGATCAATCTTGCTCTCCAATGGAAGCTACCCACGAAGCCTTGCTGCACCTCCCCTGTTTTAACCATTCCCGGTTGATGAGGCTTGAGGCTACGATTACCTTTAGAGGACACATCACTTAGAAAGCTCATCGTCCACCTGACGATGTTCTGAAAGCATTCAATCCATACAAGTTCGTTTCGGGTTCGAACGAAACCGAAGGCATTATCTCGTTACACTCGTTTTGGAATCACCCTCAGAGTTAACGACGATAACCCTTGCACTCTAAATCTCCATCTCGAATCTATAAGTACTATTCCGTCAAAACTCATTACGGAATCACCCACAAAGTTATACAGACGTATAGCCCTTACACCTCGAGTCTTCACTCGCTCCACTTGGATTAACGTCCTAACGTTTGATTGGAATCGATGTGGTTTTCGGATATCCAAATATGGAAACCCGATCCCGGTCTCATCGAAATCCAAAGCGTGTCTTTTAGGTCCAAGTTGTTTTAAAGTTTAAAACAATTCAATTATATTATCTATATACACATAAATAACTCATAGATTCACAACAAATAATTATCAATATCATAACCACAGATAATCCACATTTATCACTATCAAAGATCACCCATATCACCATCACAATGCAACCAATACATCCATATCACTCAACATTATTAATCTCATAGCTGAGATTCAAAACCATTCAAAGCAACCAATAACAACCATTCATAAGCAATGATCTAAAATCATACTATCTATAATTAATTTAAAATGAATTAAATTAATTACATCATCTTTAATTAATTTAAAATGAATTAAATTAATTACTTATATCAAAATAAATCTTTGCTTACATCATCATTAATTAATTACCAATTAATTAATTGATTAACCTCTAATTTATCATCTTAATTAATCAATCCTGATTAATTATACTTTAATTAATTCCACAAAATTAATTACCCTAAACCAAATATAGTAATTAACCTTTAATTACTTCATTAATTAATTAACTATAATTAATTAAATTTAACCTTAATTAATTACAATTAATTAATTACACCTAATCACTTACTATTGATTAATTAATATTAATTAATCAATCTTAATTACACCATTAATTATATTAATTAATGATTCTTAATTATATTTAATTAATTATTCCATTTAATTTAATCACTTTCAGTAATTAATCTCACTTAATCCATAATTATTAATCACCTTTGATTAATCTCATTCTGTAATTATCTATCCTTAATTACCTATCAAATTAATTATTCCTTAATTAATTTCTTTAATTAATCACTTGATTAATTATACAAAATAATTTAATCCAAATTATTTTCACAATCCCAATATCATCTATTAATTACATTTAGTAATTATCTTTAATTACTTCACCATGTAATTTCACTTCATTAATTACATCAGGTAATTATTATCAAATCCCATGTTTAAAATTAATTAAACTTAATTAATTAATTTAAACCAAACTCAATAACTTCATTAATTACATTAAGTAATTAATGTCTTAATTACTTTTATTTAAGAAATTGAACTTAAATAAATTTCACAATTTATTAACATTAATTAATTAATTTAATTAATTATTGAAAAATTAATCATGTTAATTAATTACTAGATAAACTTTAGTTAATGACCATCATTAACTATTATTTATTCTTTAATTACTTCTTAATTAACTCTAATTTAAATTAATCCAAATTATTAATTAAATAAATTAAATAAATAAGTTATTCCTTAATTATCCAATTTATTTAATTATATATTTATCTTAATAATTTCTAAGATAACCCATTCCTTATTAATAATTGTATTAATATTAAAATGTACTTAGAAGATTTTAAAAAATTTAATTCAAATTTCATTTTGTATCTAAAATTCAAAATGATATTAAGAATTAACCAATTTAAATTTCATTTATTATTCTTTAAAATAAATGTAAATAACATTTATTACTTAAAATTAAACTTATAGAAGATAAATCTTAATATACTTATTTTAATTAAAAATTAAGTTTAGAATACATTATTATTTAAATTTCAAATTCAAGGTAAGAATCATTTAACTTCCTTTATAAACCATTTATAATAATTTCATTTAAAAAGAGAATCAAATTAAATGTTTGAAAACATATTTACTTCTAATAAACAATTTAAATTTAAACTTGTTTGAAAAACATTCAAATTTTAAACTAATTCAAATATCCAGATTTTTAAATTCAAAATCTTGGAACCATTGCTTATTTAAATTATTTGAATTTTAACCACCATCAAACTTTTGATTTAAACCTTCATTTAAAACTACTTTATTCAAGATTCAAATTTCATTTAAAAAAAAACAAAAAAAAAACTGAAGATCCAAAACCCTTAAGTACAAGACTTAAATTCAAATTTGCTATTAAAATTTTTGTTTCAGGTTCAAATGAAAATTCTATTTTCAGAAAAGGGAACTGTCAGGTTTCATTCTTTTTTTTTATATTTTAAAAACTGAAACATCTTAAAAATTTGAAAACTTATAAGATTTTCAAAATCCTTTAAAGCTATAATTCTAACTGCAGATTTAAACTTTGTTTAAATCATATCAAAATAACTTATTCAATTAAATTTTGATTTAAAATTTAAAACTGCAAACAGTTTCTACAGGAAACTATAATATAACATATTCCCAGGCTCACTCCATTTCACTTTGAGTCAACAAGCCCAATGCTTCGAGTCATATTCAGATTTACTCGAGTTAATCTCGAGACCTCTCCTCTGCTCCTACCCAGAAACATCAGACTAAAAAGTTTTGCACGGTGCACGTGCACCGTGCCTTCGGCCATTAACTCCCTCTCCGGTGACTTCATCACATCAACCTTCAACTCTCCAGTCCAATGCATCCATCTCCATACCCTTATCCACCTCGAATTTTAATTTGAGGTAAATTTCCAAAACCTGGAACCAGTCAGTCCAACTCTTCCCAAAACCTGTCGACACTTCATCCACCATCCTCCGACCACCGGAGATCCTCCACCACTGGCCACAACCTTGCCTACCCTCCCTCTAGCGATTCCCAAAATTCCATAACACTCGATCATCTCTACAGATTGCTACGAGCAAAACAAACTGCCTTGCTAAAACTAGAGTTCCGGACAAAGAAACGTCACCGCAGCCACCTCGATGAAGTTCATCGCCATCCTGAATTTTCCTAAGCTTCACGGGTCACTCCTCCCTCCACTAGAAGAAACCCGACTCTCCGACATCAAAAGTTCACCAGAAAACTACCCAGATCCCCTTTCTGGTTAAACCAACAATGCACTCTCAATTTGTCATTAAAAATTATGATTTCGATCTTAAAAATCATGTCTTGGACTAAGAATTCATAATATATTCCTGAATTTATCAATTAAAATGTTTGAGTTTTAGACTTTGTTACACATGCACTGTTGCTATGGTTTTCCAGAGATACCTCAATTTTATTTTAACCCAAATAAAATTCTAAACTACAGTTTATGATTAAACTAACAGATTTGATTTAAATCTAAAGTTTAAGACAGAGGAAAAATCTAAAGATTTTAAATTTTAAATCAAACTTGAACCTATGTACTATAAAACAGAGAGTACTCTGAGAACATATGCATACCATACATCCATTATATTAAACAATCCATTTTTATCACAGAGAATTCAACATGCAACCTTATTGATAAACTTAATCTTTTATAAATAGTGATGTTACTCACCTGAAGCTTGAAGGCAGAGCAGAGGTTTTTGACAAAGATTTTGCTTTATAAAACTGGGAACTTCATTTCAAAACTTTGAATTACTTCCTCCATTTTGAAACTTTTTGAACACTTTAAAACTGAAACCCTTGTTTCAAAAACTTTGCACCTGAATGTTCTTTGTTTTAAAAAACTGCATGCATGCTTCTATTTTGAAAAAGTGCAGACATTGTTCAACCCAGGTTGAAGAAATTTGATTTTTTTTTTTGGGTTTGATGAGAGGGTGATCACTGATTTGGATGAATTTCTGGTTTTTAAAAGTGATACAGGTTGATGATTTTGAAAATGAATGGTTTTACAGGCTTGAACATAGATTTGTTTTCAGTTTTGAACAGATTTTTGATTTCAGATTTGTTTTGAAAATTGCAGGTTGAAGATTTCTTGATGAAGATAGAAAAGAAAATAGAAGAGAAGGAGAAATGTTTTAAATAGGCTGAATTTTGATTTTAAGAAAAACTAAAATATATTGACACTTGTCATCTTGAATTAGTATTTATTTAACACTTGTTATTAGATGTCTTAAGGAATTAACATTTGTCTTTAAGAGCTAAATTAGTTATAATTAAGTTAATTTGTATTTTACTAAATGTTAATACAAAATGAATGTAAATCCATGTTTAATTAATTGGTTAACATGTATTTACTCACAAGTAGATAATTTTAAATGAATGAATCCAATTTTATTTATAAACTTATACAAATATTTCAAAATCAAAAGAAATTAAAACATTTATACTTTAGATTTTAAAAGCTTTGAGGAACAATTATTTTATGAAAAATTTATTTGTTAAAACAATGCATTATTATATTTTTAGAAATAACAATATTTAATAACCATAAATAACTTATAAAAGAAATTATCTTCATATTAATAAATTATTTATTTTATCACATTATATTTAAAAGAAACTTAAAATAACCTCATTGTTATTTATTTAAATTTTAAACTTGAGTTACACATATTTTAAATCATTTAATATTTATCTTTGGTATTTAAGACCATATTTTATTTATTAAATAGCTTTTAAAAAGTTTAACTTTTAAATAAAATCATAATTCACAATTTTAATAAAGATATATAATTTATAGAAAACAAGATATATTAATTAATCAGGTTAAAAAAAGATCGATATACAATATACAATATTCTATATATATTATAAATATAAAACAATTTATTAGATTTAAAAAGATAAAGTCTATCAATTACTATTTATTTTATTGAATTATTAAATTAATTCAAATCTTATTACAAAGATTATCAAATCAATTTAATTTTTATTCCAGATTATTAAATTGGTATTGCTTACAAATTCCAGGTCATCACAGTACTCCCCTCTCTGTCGCTAGAAAATAATTTCGGTGATGAGTGCACGCACCATCGACATTCATTTTCGAGTTTCAAAGTGGGAAGGTCACTGTAGTAATTTTACTACAGACTTATTTTGATAAACAAATATAATTTTTTAATGGTTTTAAATATTTATATATATATATATATATATATATATATAAGTCGTAAGTATACACATTTAATTTATTATTTTAAAATGATTTGAAATTAAACCCGGTATTTAGTTCTTAAGTTTCCGTTAATTAATAGTTTCAAGTATTGTAGTGAATTGGAGCGTAAGTAATTAATAATTGAAACCACTAAAGGAAATAAGAAATTTAATGCTAAGTTATAAATAAAAAGAAAGTTGAAATATGTAACCTAAAAACAGAAGATACTATTGTTGAACATTAAGTCAATTAAAATGAAATAAGTTAAACTTGTGTAATTTTCAATTTGCATTCTTTAACATATATATAATTTACCAACTACAAAAAGTCAAAATGTTAAAAGAAAATGTAATGGGAAATTTTACAAGTAAAATTTAAAGTGATAAAGTATTCAATGAAATTCTTCAATAAATAAGGATTTGATGTTGTAATTGTTGTGAACTTAAGTTATAATTGAAGTGTTACTGTAATAAAGGTAATAGGAAGTAAGTATTGTAAGCATAAGGTTATAAACTTAAGTAAATGAATTAATTTGCAAAAAAATTGAATTAAAATATGAATATTATGGATAAATGAATGAAAATAAATTAAATTGAGAAATGAATGAATGTAATGCTATAAAAAGGGAAAATTTGCAAGAAATAAATGTAAATTAAAAAGATAAATCATTATATGAATGGAAAGGAAATCAAACAACAAATGTATGAGATGAAATTAATAAGTATGAATTTAATCTACTATTTGAAACTGTTGTTTGTTTGGTTTATGGTTGTTTGGGCAAGGGTACTTTAAAATGCTTAGATGTATGAATAATCTATCGAGTTTTATCTAAGACTGTTGAGTAAATGGAATACTTCATAGTTATTTGTCATTCTATGTGATTTGAAGTGTCTTAACCCGAACCTACCAATTGTTTTGTTTTGATTTAATGGTCGATTTGTATATGATGTGTACGCTATTGGTTGCGAATTATTGTTGTAATATTGATTTGTTTGTTTATGGTTGAAAAAAATTTAAACATTTCATTTTATGTAATTATTAACTCCTCTTGGATTATAAAAGGGAAATACAGGTTATGGAAGCAATTGCTACTGCTTTTGGTTTCATAATATAAGTGTAAATTTCCCGACAAATAGGTACAATTTCGGATTACGGTTTATAGCGTTATTATATTGTTTTTCCCGTGTTGGGATATATATTATTTTGAAAAATATATGTTATATATTGTTATATTTGATATTATATTTTCTCCCGAGCCTCTCCGTACAAAGGAGACTCTGCCAAAACTTTCCGTAAATTTTGGACTTAGAAAATTTTAAAAAGGTTTTCCAAACTTTATTAATTTGAGTACAAAGAGATTTAATGGTTATAATTTGGTATACTTTATTTAAATTAATTAATTTTGAAAATTTATTGTTTATAAAGTTAATATTTTTGAATGAGATGTATTATTTATTTAATCCTTTCTTTTCCCTTCTCTTCCTTTTGGGGGACGAAAACTTTTGAGTGGGAGAGAGTGTAACGACCCGTAAATTTTCATTAATTATAATTGTTAATCTAATAGGGTTTTTGAAATTTAATATTTAGGAAAATATAAATTCATGAATTATTAATTAAAATAATAAATAGAACGAATTGCAACAGTATGAGTGTAAGTGAATGGATAATAACTCGAATGGAGTTCAAATTTATTGAAATGGTGGAAACATTATAATTTGCTAATTTAATATGATTGTGTAATTAATACTGAAAGAAATAAAATTCGAAATCATATTAATGAAATAATAACTATAATGCAAGGTAAACAATACTAATCAAGTTAATAAATTCATGAATTGAATGGAATACCAATTAATGAAAATAAATCCAAATGTTATTTTTGGTTATAAATTGAACATAAGTGAATGAAATTAGTAGTATGAGAATAAATGACAACATTGATTTGTAAGTAATAAAATCTTATTTTTGTGACTACATGGTAACGGTAATGATTATTGTATGTTACCTATTTATTTAGCTTGTTAATTGAAATTAGTAATAATTTTTTAATAAACGTAAATAAATGTTACATTAATGTGAAAAGTAATACAATGTTTAGGAGTTGTTAAATTGGAGTATATTAAGGTAATGAAGGGAAAAACAAGGCAACTAGGTTTATAGAGTAGTAATGAACTTAATAAAAAGATTTGAATTAAAGCAGATTATTCCATTTAAATCTAATTTATAATAAGTGTAATTATTGCAGCAATTGAAATTAAATATTATGCAATTGAAATAAAGATGAAAATCGAAATATTGAAGTATGTAATGCAAGGGTATCATAAATAGTAATGGAATAAAATTAGTGTTATATATGGAATTATAACTTGGGTTGATAAGTAACAAACTTATAAATGCAATTAAAAGCAAATAGGTGACAATTAATGTAGGTTGTTTATTTATTTAATGTGTTAAATAAACTTTGGTAACAATTACAATAAATCTAAATTTAACATTTGGTTAATGTAAATTAAAGTAAAAATCGGAAGTAATGTTAATTTTATTCATAATATGAAAATTGGTTCAATAAAAGGAATGAGAATAAAGTTTTATCAATATATTGGAATTTAATTTATGATAATAGGATTAATTGCAATTAAATGAAATTAAATATTTAAATGTTTCATAAATGGAAATCAGAGGAAATTAGAGAATATTTATGTAAACAATCATGAACCAATATTAACTTCATCCTTTTGATAATGATGGATTGAACAATAGAGTGGAAGGTCAATTAAATGAAACCATGGAAAAATTAAATTTGTAATTTCTACAATTGTTGAAACTGAAATTCAATATGGTAATTAGCGTAATAATTAACGTTGAATTAACATAGAAATTTGTTTAAGTGATTATAATTGTCTAAGGAATCAAATGTGATTTTTTTTATAAATTATAGAATTTGGATTGAAATAGTGATTTAATTAATTTAGTAATAATTTATTTAATTAATGGGGAAAATAGCCATTTTGACCACTAACTCGGATTTCGACGAAACCAGTTTCATCAGATCCGTAATGGTGAATTATAATAGGATTTCAAGTTTCGTAGCGATCATACATGCCGTTTGATCGTACGGGCTCGAAACGCCTCGAAATCAATTGATTGAAATCAATTGAAACCAATTTGAAATAACCTGATTCTAGCATAACTTCTTCATACGATGGAATTTGGATGTGAAACCTATTCCATTGCGTTTAAAATATTTAAAAACATCTATTTGATATATAGGTTGACTCAATTTCGTTCCGAAGTCAGAACGGGCTTTTCGGGCCATTTTATCGTTCAACGCGTATATCAATCGAGCCCATCCGTTCTATTTTGTTCAGCCTACATATATCTTGTTTAAAACCCTAGCCTATTTCTTATTCCTCATTTCTGTACGTACAATTCCATTAGCTCCTCCTCTTTCCAATGGCTGCAAACTCTAAATCCCAAAGTGAAATTTCAAATCAAATCCAAAGAAAAAATTTCAAACTCCACAAACTATATCAAATTTTATATCGATCTGAAACTCTCGAAGAGCGCATCTCAGATCTATAATACATTTTCCGGTTTGAACCTCCGGTTTTCCAGAAATTGGTGAACTATTCCCGGCCGCTCATCGCTTCCCGATGAACTACATCTGATCGTCAAATCAAGGTCACCGTTGCGAAGAGAGGTAGAGCACAGTGCATCAGAGTGGATTGTTCGTCGAATTGACGGTCTGATCAACGGCGTTAGTTCGATCTAGGGTTTTTCAGATCGGCAGCGGTTGCAATTTTTGAGGCATTGTCCGGGGCTTGGTCGTGCATGGCCGCGAGGGGAGTTAGGCATGGGGATCGCGGTGTGTTCGTTGATAGCGGCGCTGATTTTTTCGGCCGCATGCGTTCCTTTTTAGATGGGTAAGGTTTTTCTCAGCGCCTGTGGACGCGTGAGCTGTGGTTCATGTAGGCGACGCTGACGTGGCAGGGTAATGAAGGTATTGTGTCTTTTCTTTTTATTTGTTTTATTTCGATTTCAACTATGCTAATACGCATAACTTTCACGTAGGAGGTTGAAGTTTTCCCCGCTAGGATCGTATTGAAATTCCGGACATTTTGGCACTGGTTTGGAAGGATTATGAGACTATTCAAATTTTGGGTTTAAATTGGATTTAAATTCAATTTAAATTTAAAAGGTAACTGTTTTAACCCACTCACAACTTCTAAAATTTCTTATGTTAGTTAAATTAATTTATGATGTGATTAAAAATTTATTTATGGCTGTTTGGTATATTTTATCATCATTCCAATTAAATTGAATTTATTGAATTAAATTGTTATTTAATTTATTATTACATATAAACTACCAGTTAAATTGCTATTTAATTTGTTATTGAATATAAACTGCCAGTAAAAACCAGTTGTTTGTTATTTGTTTATATTGATGTTATTGTCTGAATTGGATGACGATTGTGATAAATGGTTGATGGTTGATATTGGATGAATGGATGTTGTATTATATATTATTATAAACTACAAGTTGTTATGCATTTTATTTCATTCGGGATTGCGGTTTGAAATGATATATAACTGTATTTTTATTTAAATTACGGATTGAAATGATAAATATCTGTATCACTTGACCATAGGGTAGAAAATTTTATATAGACACCGTAGTCTATATATAAAAATATTTTGAAATGATTTTCTATGGTTTTGTAAAGAAATATATGGTTTTATATCAATATTGATTTAGATACTGTATAAATGTTAGTTTATTATTAATTTTTAGCTATGTGAAAATTTGTAGTTATAAATAAGTCAATAATAAAGCTTGATTCTATTTAAAATATAATATGGTTAAGTATTTATTTAAATTATATTTTAATATAGAATTTATAATGATTTCAATAAATTAAGGTTGCAAGATAAATTGGAAATTATCTGGAATTGCATTTAATTGAAAATTTTATTTAATAAAATCGATTTGGGACTCATTGAATTTGAGATTTTAAAGAATATGATTTTTACTTGATTTTTATTTAAGGTTATATAAATGAATATATCACGTTTGAATAAAGTGAGGGAAATATTCAGTTATTTGAAATTTGAGCTTTATTTAAATGATAGTGGATTTATTATGCAAATATTTCAAAACTAGATAATAGAACATTGAATTGTTGAATTGTAATTATCAACCTTAGTTTTGAAATTGTTTAATACTCAAAGTATGAAATATACTGAAATTGAAATGGTTTATTGAAACTGGAAGTGAGTTGAAAATTTAGAATTGAGATTTAATTTAAAGTGAATAAAATTGTGAAGTTGAGGAAATTATTTTACTTTATAAATAAATTTTAAATTCAAACTATTTTATTTTATATATTGTTTGAATATCCAAACCATTTAAATTTTGGAAGTTATGGTTTTGAAGCTATGAAATTCGAAGTATTATGTTTTGAAAGATTATTTCAAGCGTTTGGTTTCGAAATATTTTAAATTCGAAAGTTCTATGATTTTGGAAAAGAGATATATTTGAAATAAAAATGATATTATATTGATTTGGGTTTTATAACAATGATACTATATTGCTTTGGGTTTTTGAAATGAAAATGATATCATATTTATGTGGTTTTGAAATGGATAATATATTACGGTTTCGAAGTAAAATTATTTTGAAATGACCACGGTGTTATAATAACGATTGGTTGGCAAAGAGACCGGGATCGGATATGGCATACTCTCTGTCGATACTGAAAACCACTTTGACAACCGTGTACGCGGTGGAGATTTCAGAATGAAGTAGGATGGTAGCGGCGTCTCTCCTTTGAGGTATATACGTGGACTCGACTCCCGTGAGTTGGCATAAAGTGGCTAAAACGGGAGCGATTCCGGACCAGTGAGGTAGCTCCTCTTATCGAACACACTTCTTCGATATTATATTCTGACTTGGAGATTTATTTGGTGGCCACCTTTTATTTTTATGATTTGGAGGTGTGGCTCGAGATGGGTGGTAGCTGCGTGCTATGCATCACCACCAGTCCAAATAGCAATTGGTATATCTTTCCTGGCATTGCCTAGTTGTGCCGTGTCACCTACCCTAACGCGCCTTGTATGAGTTTGATTTGTGTCGTACCTATGGAGTATCTTCTCGTAGTCTCCCGATCAGGAGATATGCAGGTACTATATAGACTATTGGCACTATTACGTGTTAAGGGCTATATGGGTCACCCCTTAACGCTATTTTAAAGCAAGTTTATTTTACTAATATACATTATTATAATAGCGAAATATTACTACATAGTAAATAGTTTAACGGATCCTTAGGAGATGTGAATCCCGAGCATCTCTTAAGTTACTACACTCACGTTTGACATTGGACAGGAGATGTCAAATCCCGTAAACATCTCTGACGCCATTTCATTCATATTATTTACAGTTGATTTAACTTACATAATATCTTTTAGTTCTGACTCGAGTGTTTTGTCTTTTCAATTCGCTCGGGTCAGTCTGAGCATTTCAGGATTCGACGACTTTATCTTTGGAGGACGAAGACGAAGAATTATTATTACTATTTGTTATATATTCCGCTACACCATTTTATTCTGCTGCATTGTTTTGATTATTCTCTGGTATGTGTAACTCTAATATGTATTGTATAAGTATAATCAAATGTTTTGTAAAACGGCTTCATGAACTGTTTATTTGATTACTATATTTTATCATTCCACTAAAAGATTCTATTTTGTTTTTTTCTTTCACTGCTTTTTCTTATTTACCCCATAACAATCCACCCTTCTGTATGGTTTAAGTCTGACGTGTGTGGTTTATCATCGATTTAAAGCGTACAAAAAAAGGCGGGACGTTACAGATGAGGAAGGTAACGTTACATATGAGAGGATGGGCAATAAATCTAGATCCATAATGGTAAACATGTTTATCCTTAAAGACAATGTTTCATATTCCTTTATTTCACATTTCATTAACATTAAATTGAATATTAACGTGTCAAACTATTGTTCGTAATCGTTGGAGAGATATGAAGCGGAACTGGCACGAGTAGCACAGTCCACCGGCCGGGTAGAGTTAACATTTGAGGAGTCAAACCGTATTTGGGATGCTATTATTGATCCGTCTTCGTGAAATAGGCGGTACAGTTATGGAAATCAGAAGGTAAACTTCTTCATTTACTAATATATATATTTACACATGCAAATGAATTTAAATTTAAGTGAACAAATTATAAATTGAATAAGGAACTTGAATAATTAAAATAAATAAATTGCAACCAATGTATAACAGCTAATTATAAATTTTAGTCACATAATTAATCAATAAATTATAAATTATAATTCATTTAATGTTTATAAATTATAATTAGATATCAACTATTTCACAAGCATTAATGTACCAGAAGGCTTACAGAAAATCCCATGCAGAGGAAGAGATTGCTCAAATGAAAAAACATCAAGAGGAGATAAACGATTGGAGGAAGAGCGCATTTGCGCACTAGCTAGACGAGCATATTGCAGCCTACTTGGCACAGCATGAGACGATGGTTGGAAAGAACGGGTTGGACGACGAGGATGAGTAGGTATGCTTGTGTTTCTGTCAGATTTTCATCATCTTGTTTTGCAGTTATGTGATATTTGTGTTTGTATTTGATACTTGTTCGTTGGTTATTGTGTTTGATGGGTTAATGGACATTTGCGTATACATCTGATTGATGGATAGTATTTGTACGTATGGTTAAATTATTTGATGGATTTGGAATGTTCCGTTTGATTGATATGATATATTTATATGGTGGTGATGAAATGTCTATGTAAAATTATATGTTGCGTTATACATATGATTATTGTGATATGTGTGAGATTATATGATGGATAGAGTGGTATTAGTTGTGAAATTGAATGTATATGTGTTGGAAAGAGATATGAATTTGGTCATGTGGTTGGACAGATTGAATGGCAGAATTGGTTTAGAAAATTTGTCCCAGGTTAGCAATGACTAGTGATGGCCAAATGATTCAGATTAGCGATGGCTAGTGACGGCTAACCGGTTCAGGTTAGCAACGACTAGTGACGACTTGACGCGCCATCCATTTGATAACTAATTTTACACATGTCCAACAAGGCGTCGCCAACCGTCGGTATATTGGTGACGAGCCGTCGTTAAAGCCGTCGCTTTACTGTGTGGCGGCGGGTTAAATAGCGACGGTTAGCGATGGCCTGCGGCGCCTTTTTGATGTCGCTAAAGCCGCCTTTTGTAGTGTGATAATATGAGACAATACTTTATAACTTGCCACAACTTGACTCGAACAACTTGTGATAGCTTTAACATCGTAACTTGTAGACACTTAATTTTAACTTGTTGTGGCTTCTAATTATAACTTGCAACAACATCATTTTTCGCAGTTCATGACTCTTATTATTCTTATGATAATAGCCTAAACTGGGTTATTTAATATTTTGCAGCAACTCATTTTGATAAGTTATGACAACCATTCATGTTACATTGTGACAAATTACCATGGTAATCCATGATAACATATTGTAACGATTTTAACTTTTATCAAGCGATAACTTTATTCCTTATAGACGATGCAATTATTAATATCATGTGACAATTTTCATTCAAATCTACAATAGCTTTCATAATTTGAGGCAATTCTTTAGAATGCTTATGATACCCATTTTAGATTATAAATTTTAGTTGATTTTTAGTAATCAATAAAAATAGATTGAGATACCACATCTTTTAAATCACATAATTTCCCATATTATATGATAGCCTCCAAAATTTGGAGTAACTGAAAAATCAATCTTCGTCGAAGCAAATGTAACCACACCGGTCAAACGAGTAATTTAAATTGGTTGAATTATAACAAACGAGGTGGAGCTTTGACGCAATGGTTAAGTCATCCGCATAATGATCTAGATGTTCAAGTTCGAGCCTAGAAACAGCCTATTTAGTGTGGAGTCCAAAATTTTGTACAAAAACATTTCTAATAAAATATCGTCGGTACACACAAGCTATTTACTGTGGAGTTAACGACAGATGTAACAACTTTTTGTCGCTAATCAAACGTTCATTTGCGAAGGTTTAGCAACAAATATTTTTGGTGTATTTACTTTTCATGCTAACCTATTGCTAATTCATCGGTGTGGGGTTAGCGTCAAATTTTATATATTTCTCTCGTTGATCACATTCTGATTTGTGAGGTTTTAGCGGTGGATCTTGTGAATTTTTATCTTTTCATTCATCGTTATATGTGATGTATTAGCAGTGGTTCTATTTGTAACTTCAACTGGTACTCTCTTTCTATTCCATCGATAATTATAACCTGATGTGTTAAATTGTTGTTTTTTACATTTTTACATATATACAGTAGCTACCAAAAGTTCTACAATTAATAATAAAATTATCTATAGATATATATGATGGAACCAAACCGATCTGTCGCAAATGAAAAGAGTAATTTTAATAAAAAATCTCTATTTGAATCTTAGTGAGTCTGTGAAGTCTAATACTTACATTAGATCCAATCGAGTTATTTTAAATAAAATCATGTTTTATTTATCTATCCTATGGGAAAAGACCGGCAATGTTGTAGTCAATTCCATCATCGAAGTTGTCAGGACCATGCATTGACTATTTGAAGGCTTTATTAAGATCGTGAGCATGTCAACAACAAATTATAGAAGGAGCAGCGATCATATTTGTGATAGATTTGTCAATAGGGGATTAGAAGAAGTCGTTTTGTCATGAGAACAAGTTTTGGCAAGAAAAGCATCAAGCTTGGTAATGTTAAAAGGATATGGGGGACAATTAAGGTGGGCGAATGCGATGTCATAGGTGGAGGCTCAACGAGGCAAGGATAATCGGTTTTTTAATAATAAAGTTTGATTCTATTTAAAATATAATATGGTTAAGTATTTATTTAAATTACTTTTTAATATAGAATTTATAATGATTTCAATAAATTAAGGTTGCAAGATAAATTGGAAATTGATCTGGAATTGTATTTAATTGAGAATTTATTTAATAAAAATCGATTTGGGACTCATGGAATTTGAGATTTTAAAGAATATGATTTTTACTTGATTTTTATTTAAGGTTATATAAATGAATATATCAAGTTTGAATAAAGCGAGGGAAATATTCGGTTATTTGAAATTATAGTTTTATTTAAATGATAGTGGATTTATTATGCAAATATTTCAAAACTAAATCATAGAACATTGAATTGTTGAATCGTAATTATCAACCTTAGTTTTAAAATTGTTTAGTACTCAAGTTTGAAATATATTGAAATTGTTTACTGAAACTGGAAGTGAGTTGAAAATTTTGAATTGATAAAGTGAATAAAATTGTGAAGTCGAGGAAATTATTTTACTTTATAAATAAATTTTAAATTCAAACTATTTTATTTTATATATTGTTTGAATATCCAAACCATTTAAGTTTTGAAAGTTATGTTTTTGAAGCTATGAAATTCGAAGTATTATGTTTTGAAAGATTATATTTCAAGCGTTTGGTTTCGAAATATTTTAAATTTGAAAGTGCTATGATTTTGGAAAAGGGATTTATTCTAACTAAAAATGATATTATATGGATTTGGGTTTTATAACAATGATATCATTTTGCTTTGGGTTTTTGAAATGGAAATGATATCGTATTTATATGGTTTTGAAATGAATATTATATTATGGTTTCGAAGTAAAATTATTTTGAAATGACCATGGTGTGATAATAACGATTGGTTGGCAAAGAGACCGGGATCGGATATGGGCATACTTTATGTCCATACCGAAAACCACTTTGACAACTGTATACACGGTGGAGATTCCAGAATGAAGTAGGATGGTGGGGGCGTCTCCTTTGAGTTATATACGTGGACCCGACTCCCGTGAGTTGGCATAAGGTGGCTAAAACGGAAGCGATTCCGGGCCAGTGAGGTAGTTCCTCTTATCGGACACACTCCTTTGATATTATATTCTGACTTGGAGATTTATTTGGTGGACACTTTTGATTTTTTTGATTTGGGGGTGTGGCTCGAGGTGGGCGGTAGCTGTGCGCTATGCGTCACAACCAGTCCGAATAGCAATTGGTATATATATCCTGGCATTGCCTAGTTGTGCCGTGTCACCTACCCTAGCGCGCAGAGTTTGATTTGTGTCGTACCTATGGAGTATCTTCTCGTAGTCTCCCGATCAGGAGATATGCAGATACTGTATAGACTACTGACACTATTACGTGTTAAGAGCTATATGGGTAACCCATTAACGCTATTTTAAAGAAAGTTTATTTTACTAATAGACATTATTATAATAGCAAAATATTACTACATAGTCAATAGTTTAACGGATCCTTAGGAGATGTGAATCCTGAGCATCTCTTAAGTTTCTACACTCACGTTTGACATTGGCTAGGAGATGTCAAATCCCGTAAATTCTCTGACGTCGTTCCACTCATATTATTTACAGTTGATTTAACTTACATAAGATCTTTTAGTTCTGACTCGAGTGTTTTGTCTTTTCAATTCGCTCGGGTCGGTCTGAGCATTTCAGGATTCGAAGTTTTATCTTTGGAGGACGAAGATGAAGAATTATTATTACTATTTGTATTCCACTACACCATTTTATTCCGCTGCATTGTTATTGATTATACTATGGTATGTGTAAGTTTGATATGTATTGTATAAGTATAATCAAATGTTTTGTAAACAAGCTTCATGAACTATTTATTTGATTATTATATTTTATCGTTCCGCTGCAAGATTCTATTTTGTTTTTTCTTTCTCTGCTTTTTCTTATTTACCCCATAACAATCCGTCTGTATGGTTTAAGTCTGACGTGTGTGGTTTATCATCAATTTAAAGCGTACAAAAAAAAGGCGGGACGTTACAGATGAGGAAGGTAACGTTACATATGAGAGGATGGGCAATAAATCTTGATCCGTAATGGTAAACATGTTTATCCTTAAAGACAATGTTTCATATTTCTTTATTTCACATTTCATAAACATTAAATTGAATATTAATCGTGTCAAACTATTGCTCGTAATCGTAGGAGAGATATGAAGCGGAACGGGCATGAGTAGGACAGTCCACCGGTCGGGCAGAGTTAACATTTGAGTAGTCATACCGTATTTGGGATGCTATTATTGATCCATCTTCGTGTAATAGGCGGTACAATTATGGAAATCAGAAGGTAAACTTCTTCATTTACTAATATATTAATTTACACATGCAAATGAATTTAAATTTAAGTGAATAAATTATAAATTGAATAAGGAACCTGAATAATTAAAATAAATAAATTGCAACCAATGTATAACAATTAATTATAAATATTAGTCGCATAATTAATCAATAAATTATAAATTATAATTCATTTACTGTTTATAATTTATAAATTATAATTAGATATCAACTATTTTACAGGCATTAATTGTACCAGAGAGCTTACAGAAAATCACAAGCAGGGGAAGAGATTGCTCAAATGAAAAAACAGTAGGAGGAGATAAACGATTGGAGGAAGAGCGCATTTGCGCACCAGCTAGACGAGCATATTGCAGCCTACTTAGCACAGCATAAGACGACGCTTGGAAAGAACGGGTCAGACGACGACGATGAGTAGGTATGCTTGTGTTTCTGTCAGATTTTCATCATCTTGTTTTGCAGTTATGTGATATTTGTGTTTGTATTTGATACATGTTTGTTGGTTATTGTGTTTGATGGGTTGGTGGACATTTGTGTATACATCTGATTGATGGATAGTATTTGTACGTATGGTTACATTATTTGATGGATTCGTAATGTTCCGTTTGATTGATATGATATATTTATATGGCGGTGATGAAATGTCTATGTAAAATTATATGTTGTGTTATATATATGATTATTGTGATATGTGTGAGATTATATGATGGATAAAGTGGTATTAGTTGTGAAACTGAATGTATATGTGTTGGAAAGAGATATGAATTTGGTCGTGTGATTGGATGGATTGAATGACAGAATTGGTTCAGAAAATTTGTCGCAAGTTAGCAATGACTAGCGACGGCCAAATGATTCAGATTAGCGATGGCTAGTGACGGCTAACTGGTTCAGGTTAGCAACGACTAGTGACGACTTGATGCGCGATACATGTGATAACTAATTTTACACATGTCCAATAAGGCGTCACCAACCGTCGGTATATTGGTAACGGAGCCGTCGTTAAAGCCGTCGCTTTACTGTGTGACGGCGGGTTAAATAGCGACGGTTGGCGACGGCCGGCGGCGCCTTTTGATGTCGCTAAAGTCGCCTTTTGTAGTGTGATAATATGAGACAATACTTTATAACGTGCCACAACTTGACTCGACCGACTTGTGATAGCTTTAACATCGTAACTTGTAGACACTTAATTTTAACTTGTTGTGGCTTCTAATTATTATTCTTATGATAATAGCCTGAACTGGGTAGTTTAATATTTTGCAGCAACTCATTTTGATAAGTTATGACAACCATTCATGTTACGTTGTGACAAATTCCCATGGTAATCCATGATAACATATTGTAACGATTTTAACTTTCATCAAGCGATAACTTTATTCCTCATGGACGACGCCAATTATTAATATCATGTGAGAATTTTCATTCAAATCTACAATAGCTTTCATAATTTGAGGCAATTCTTTAGAATGCTTATGATACCCTTTTTAGATTATAAATTTCAGTTGATTTTTAGTAATCAATAAAAATAGATTGAGATACCACATCTTTTAAATCACATAATTTCCCGTATTATATGATAGCCTCCAAAATTTGGAGTTACTGGAAAATCAATCTTCGTCGAAGCAAATGTAACCACACTGGTCAAACGAGTAATTTAAATTGGTTGAATTATACCAAATGAGATGCAGCTTTAGTGCAATGGTTATGTCATCTGCATGATAATTCGAACGTTCAGGTTCGAGTTCAGAAATAGCATTTTCGCAGTGCGAGAGAAAGGCTGCGTATATTATCGATCTTCTTAGAGTCCACTATCACACGAGAGTATCGTGCGAACTTAACAACGGAATTTAGTGTGAAATCTGACTTTTTTGGGCATCTTTGTAGAAAATAAAATTTTGTACAAAAACATTTCTAATAAAATATCGTCGGTACACACAAGCTATTTAGTGTGGCGTTAACGACATATGTAACAACTTTTTGTCTCTAATCAAACGCTCACTTGCGAAGGTTTAGCAACGAATATTTCTGGTGTATTTACTTTTCATGCTAACCTATTGCTAATTCATCGATGTGGGGATAGCGTCAAATTTTATATATTTCTCTCATTGATCACATTTTGAGTTGTGAGGTTTTAGCGGTGGATCTTGTGAATTTTTGTCTTTTCATTCGCCGTTATACGTGATTATTAGCCGGGTTTCTATTTGTAACTTCAACTGGTATTCTCTTTCTATTCCATCGATAACTATAATTTGATGTGCTAAATCATTGTTTTTTTACAATTTTACATATACAGTAGCTACCAATAATTCTACCATCAATAATAAACTTGTCTACAGATATATATAGTGGAACCAAAACGGTCTGTCGCAAATGAAAAGAGTAATTTTAATAAAAATTCTCTATTTGAATCTTAGCGAGTATGTGAAGTCTAATACTTGTTATTCTCGGTATTCTCATCAAAGCAAATATGTTCACTGATATTGCTTGCAACTAGTTATGGCCCTCTAGGGACTGAAAAGAGGAGGGGTGCAAGTAAACTTCGTCCAGATTGGAATAGACTAACTTGCTCCCTAGTAGCGTCAATCGACAGAGACCAACACGTTATAATAAAGACGTTCACTTCCAGTACCATTCGACGTTCCTCTTCATTTCCAAAATCAAAAAATACATGTTCTTTTCAAATTGCACTTTCAATGATCCTTTTAGTCTCCAACGGCTCCACAATTTTTTTTCAACAATAGTGTATGGGTGACCGTCGTCTAAAAAGAATCCAACAAGCGAGTTTTTCCAAATTCTGAGCCTGTATAAACAACCAGAAGTTTTAAAATGTTTATAAGTATACCTGCCAGCATTTTTAGCCTTATTAGAAAACAAAGAGATCCCAAATTTTGATGCATTCACTGTAATATTTAGCACATATATAGGATTTGTTGATAAAGTAGGTAGCATTTGGTTATTAATATCATTCAAAGGATAAGTATTCACTCCATTATGTTATGCATTAAAATCAGACATAGTAGGAGGCACCATAGGAGCTTCAGAAATCATACCAGGCTGCACAATACAATCTAACTGTGCTGAAGCTAGAAGCTGGAAGCGGGAGAAGGTCAAGCATGTGTAGCAGAGAGATGTGGTTGTACGGTGAAGATTCAAGCTGGCATGAAGTTGCTGCTTTTATTTTTCATTTACCTGGAGCTTTGTTGAGGGAGGAAATTCTACGTCAGTGAGAACAGGTGGCTTGAAAACACGACCTGATCTTGTGGTCGGAGTAGTAGGCTGGGCCATCTGGTCGTCGATACATATGCTCCGATTACGGGAAATAAACCCCTTCTTTATCGGGGACCCAAGGCTGTGGGGGAGAAGGGAGATGGAGGACTGGGTACAAGGTTGAGCAGGCCCGGCCCTAGGGCAAATCTGACAAGCCAGCCGCCTACGGCAATGGGATGGGAAGGGGCAACAATCTACATGGTCTAATAAGTATATACTTTTACTACACATTAATAACATATGATAATTTGTCTAAGCGGTAACAAATATTTGCTTTGAAGCAAACAACCTGAGTTTGATTCTGCAGTTAACCATACCTGAACACTTTTTCCCTCTCTGCTTTGCTTAAATTTTTTTACTTTGTCTGAGGCACCTAAAACAAATAGGCCAGGTTCGAGGTTGAGTAGAGAGGATGCAGAATGAGGCAGATTGGGGTGGAGAAGGAACAAAGATGTATCAGATGATGGAAAACCTAAGACGATATAGATGACGATGGAAAAAGCCCAAGTCCCTATTGCGATTGCCCTAAGCATAAAGTCCTATGATTAATGAAGAATAATTAAGATATTTTAGGTTTTAAAATTAGTAAATAGCCATCAAACATGAAAAATAAATATTTGTAATATTTAGAAAACTAAAACACACACGTACACATATGAGTATGTGCATGTGTACATGTGTGTATTAGAATACAAACATGGCCAAATCTAAAATATTTACATATATTTTTAATTTCAAACTTTGAATTTAAGTTAACATTTTCATGCAGATTAATTATATATAATTTAAGATACTAATTTTTATGGGGAGATAATATCACATATATAAAATAGTTACCATGGTATAAACAACGCATAATGAACTATATATGTTAATAAGAAAACTTGTCAACGCCCTAAAGTTGAAAGGTTAGTCCTTTAGGTCTCTTTTGATTTGATGGAGGGAGCTAGGATGTGAATGCCTTCTTTGGATCACCTTTCGAAGTGGTCAATATTGCATAATTTCCTTTTTATCGGCCTTTTGACTTGGTCGAAAGGCTTATATTCTCCTCTTTTAGGTCTTTCAAACTGAATGGGGTAGATTGATTATCCTCTTGAAACAATCCTTTCAAAGAAATTGCAGAGCCCTAAAGGATAGTTGTAAGGATTCAAGGGCAAAGTTCGGTTATGTGGGTTTCGACCTTGTTAGAAACTAGGATCGTAGGGACTTGAGTTTAGGTATGGAATCTAAAGTGAAACTGGTCAGATTTTAGGTTTCGATCCAACAGAAGGCGGAAGTTTGGTGAATGATGTCCTAAAGTTAAGGACTGGGATTACTTGTAGTTGTTGGGGTTTCGACCAAGTCAGAAGATGTCTTTTGATGGGTTCGATACCTGGAAAATAGAGTTAGAACTAATAAAAGCTTTCGAAACAACTAAGTAATCAAGAACATTGAAGTCGTCCTTTTATTAACTCAACGAAACCTTTATTAATGAATTTTCCCCAATGCAATTTACAAATTAGGATTTACAACTTTGTAGAATTAAGAAAATACAATTGTAGAATGACTGAGTTTGGATCCGCAAAACCAGACCCCTTGGGTCTTATTTATAGATGCGAGTCAGCACCTTTTGACCTAATGCTTTCGACCTGGTTGAAAGATGGCTTTAGAATTGTCTTTAGAATGCTTTCAATTCTTTTAACACTTGCGCATCCCTCTGCAATGCTTTCGAATGGGTTTGAAAGCTTCCGTCTTTGTCAAAAGGGATGGTCGCACTCTTCTTCTTTATGTTGCTTTGTGGGAGCTTTCGACTCTTATCGGTAGTTTGTCTCCAAGGGTTCCGAAGGTGTTAAAACATTAATGCTTTTGACACTGTTAATAGCTTCCAATCTTTTGCTTGTGACTTGATATGAAATCTACCATGTATATTAAAGGCTTCGACTAGTTCGAAAGGCTTTAATTTGCTTCCAAAGGGGTTGTTCTGCCATGGTGTGCTTCTGAGTGATTTGAGTGAAGGCGAAACCTTTGGTCTCGAAAAGTTTGGCGCACACATGAAAGGTGGTTATGCATTGTCTTCGAAAGTTACTTCTTTTACTCATTTGAAAGGTCTCCATGCATGCGGAAGCGCCTTCCTCGAAAGGTATTCATTGAAGTGGGAACTTACTTTCGACCCTTTTGACCCCTTTGAAAGGTTTTGATACTTCTTTTCTTTATCTGTTGCATCACTTCGACTCTTTCGAAAAGTCTTGCAAGTGCTTCCCTTTTTTGTTCTTTTTTACCTTCTATTCAATAGGGTTTCGACATGGTTGAAAGGATATTTGGTGGCAACATTTGGCCCCCTTGCGAAGGTATGCTTTTGACTTTTCAAGTCAATCATCGTGAAACCTTCAATATTTCCTGCCTTTCCGTATTCCCATGTGAATCTGGGTTGTTCATTTAAATTTAATCAGGTCGTCTGCTTTCTTTGCTGACTTTTCTTATAAATAACGACTTCTTCTTCATCTTTCTCATTTACCTGCAATCATAATCATCCTCGAGCAAAAATCACAGCTCTCAAATCCAAAAATAACCTTTATCTACAACAAGAATTCAAATTTACATTAAGCCTTTTTGCTTCGTTTTTCCTTTCCAAAATTTTTACTTCACAGTGGATTTCAATCTTTAAAACATTTTTGGCTCAGATCTGAACAACAACTTTGGATTCAATGGATATGGTTTAAGTTTGTATTCACTTTGGAACAATCCATAATTTTGTTTCCTACCTCGATTTGATTTAAGTTCCTATTAATTTTGATTTTAATTTTCTCGACTCGTGTTTTATTGTTGCTGTTATTTTTAGTGCATTTGAATTTTCATCTTAATAATCTTTAAATAGTTGATTTGCATTTAAATCTATTCGCTTGCCAGATTTTCTTTTTTTATTTTGGTTGAAATCGGGTTTGGGGAAGAAGAAGATTTTGGTTTACTTCACCTAGAAGCTTTGCATTGTACGAATCAGAAAACTAGTGCCACAAATTTATTTTTCTACCCCTTCGAAATGGATTAAGGCGGCAACTACTATTTTGCTTTCTTAGCCTCTTTCGATGTGGTCGAAAGGTAGCATAGCACTTCATTTGACTGACCTCATCGAAAAGTTATATGGTAAAGTAGCATACAGTCAACCTTTTCGAAAGCAATTTTTATGTGTTAGTGTGTTCAGACACCTTTTGAAGAAGTTGGCTATTATAATTCACTCTTTCGGAAGCATAACGTTTGTTGATAGGTTTTGACAATTTTAGAACACACTTATTCCCAATTTGTTTAAGTTAAAATACATAATTTTTTGTAAATGGGATTAAAGAAAAGATACTATATATAAGTTGCACATCAAACGTTTTGACCTAGATGAAACCTACTATATTCAACTCAGTAGAATCCTACTACGTTGATTTAAATTTTATTATTGTCATGCCGCCAAAACCGTATACCACTTTTTGTTTCTGTCGAAACCTTTTATAACTAATTGGGATTTAGTCTTTCTTTTTTTTATATCATCGAAATGTCACAAGTTTTTTTTAACATGATTCAAACTCGACACCTTTCGACTTAGTTAACATATAAGGTTTCAAAAGCATACATGCTCATATGGTAAAACTAAGATTATAGGTTTTGACAGCGTCGAAGGGTCTTTACTCTTGTTTATTAAATATTGGTTGTATATAACTTGTTCCAATTTGTTGTGTAGGTTTTAACTGTTCCCATCTAATAACAAAGCTTCTACTGAGCTTCTGACATTGTTGAAGAGGGTTGGTTGGACATACATTTCCCTCCTCCCTTTCGATCCTATCGAAAGCTCGATGAATGTTTATACTTGGGCTTTCGACATTGTTGAAGGTGGTTTGTTAAGTGTTAACTTCTATTTCCCATTCAACTCTGTCAAAAGCTCAGTAAATCCCATTTTTTAACATTAACATTCTTTCAAGAATATAAAGTTTCATATCTTGTTTGATGTCCTAATTATTGTGATGGGTTTCTAGTAATCCTTGAAAGAATGTTAATTTCATAACAAACTATAATTTTTAACTAGACGTTTTCACCTGGTAGAATCATGAGTTCCCCAAAGAAGGTTGAAGCTACTTCCAAGCGTCCATTGATATCCACTCTGGATGAAGTGGATGCGATCCTTAATGATTTTGAGATCACCGAGGTGGAAGCCATTCCACCCACTGAAAATGATACCATCAACGGCCCTCATGAAGGGTTCTTCGCCTACACTGTGATCCATATTTGGCATGGTGGATTCCTTCCTTTTTTAGAATTCTTGTCTAAGTTCTTAGCTTATCTTAGAATCACTCCAATTCAGCTTTCTCCCAATGTGTACACTTATCTCTTATCTTTGGAATTGATGGCACTAGAGTCTAGCATTCCCTCTTTAAATGTCGAAGTTCTGAACCACTTCATCCGGTTGGTTAAGATCAGCAACTTAAACAACCAAATCTTCCAGGCAAATCCCCCTAAGAAACTGGTATATGAAGGAGTGAACAAGTTCAGAGATAAGGAGAACCAGTTCTTTTTTGTTAGATTATTCCCCCACATTAGCGAGACCTTCTCTACTCTACGTAAGCTCAAATTTCATTATTTACCTTCCATATAATTACTTTTCTTTGCAGATATTTGCTTTTTGTCAGCTGCTCCCACTAAATGACTAAATGAGGAGGATAAGAAAATAGTGGAGTCCTTAATTATAACTTTAAGCGGGAATGGGAATCGATTAACACTGCTGAATCCTATAAATTTGTAGAAGTAATCTCTCTTGCCAACCGATCAAAGGACTCCCTAGGAGATCCTACAAATTTATCTCCAATGTCAAATATCTGCCTTGACCATTCCAGTAAGTTATAAACGTTGCACTTGTTATCTATTATGTGTTGTTTTTCAAGTTATTCTGCTGGCTTATAATCTGTTTGAATTCTCTGTAGCCATTCCTCAAGTTGAAAAACCTATCGGTTGTCTGGCTACTCCATTTTTGACTTCTCATGCACCATACTTTTCTCAGGCCCTCGCTAAGACAAAGATGGTCATCAAGAGAAAATTGGTCAAATCGCTTTTGGTGGAATCACCTAAAAAGATAGAAAAAGTGGTTGAAGTTCCTGATTCTCCAATACTGGAAGAGGAAGAGTTTGCTAATGTTGATGAATCTCTGAAAAGTTCGACCATCGAAGCTCCTCATGATCTACCCAAGAAAACTCCTACTAAGGTCAATCCACTTTCTCGTAGTCGAGCTAATGCAAAAGGCCTTGGGAACTTCAACCCCTACTCAAGTGCTTAATCTTCCTGGACCATCATCTTCTACGCCTTTGAGTGATTTCGAGAAGACAGTCCATTCTATCTTAAACTCCCCGTCATTCACTTCAATTCAACCGCTGTCCTCTGTTTCTGACTTGGCAGGTCACTATCGATCCCTTCTTGAACAACAACTACTGGTATGTTTTACGTTACTTAGTTTTATTGTTTCTATTTTCTTTTGGATTTTAATTTATGTTGTACTTTTCCTTTTAGATTTCCAAAAGCTAGTTCTCCTTGCACAAAAATGTGTCCAAATCTTCTGCCGAATCTTCCAAACTTCAGGAGGAGATTTCTGACTTAAAGAATCAAGTCTCCACTTTATCCATAGAGAAGAATTATGCTATGACTATATTGGAGCGGTTGAGAGCTTCCCTTGCCCAGTCATAGTATGTTATTTTTGAGGAAAATAAGGCCTCCCAACTCCTCGCCGGTGAGAATTTAGCAATGAAAATGACTTTAAAAGAAGCCGAGGAGAAAAAGATCCAAATGGCGGCAAAACAAGCCTCTCTAAAGGAGAAGTTGAAAAAGAATAAAGCTTCTCTAAAATTGGAAGTCGACACCATTTCCGATGCAAATGGGGAGTGTCATAATTTCTTGACATCTCTCTTGAAGATATTACGATGAATTCTTTTGAGGATGCTTTGATGCTCGCCTACGCCAATAACATTGACAAATACCCTGAATTAAGCTTTCCCCCACTTGACGCTAATATTATCGGTATGGTTATGGGCAAGATCAAACATATGGAGTAGGGAATTGAAATTTCTAATAAAGAGGAGATCGACCCCTCCAAAATTCTCATTTTTGAAGTTCCTTCCTTCAAAGTCGATTCTGACTTCGAAGACGAAGGTGATAAGGATGAGATCGTTAAAGAAGAGGGTGACGATGACGATGACGATGACGATGATGACAATGATGATGATGATGATGGAGATGATAACATCAACGACAGATAAGGATCAGTGGCAATAGAGTTGGCCAAACTGAAGCATCTGACGAAGATGGAGATGATAATGTTAAGACCTCTGAAAAAGGATTTGTCTCTTTATGAAGTGATTCTGCCTAAATCTCCTTCACCTTTTAGCCCTCAAGAGGAGCCTGCTTCAATTAATGTTGAAGAATCAAAAGAGAAGAAGCAAGCTTCTTAAGCATCAATTCATATGTATTAGGTATGGGATTCTACGTTTAAACATCTTTCGCTTCAAAGATTGTAATAGTTTAACTCATCTATTTTAGATAAGAAGGAAATCTGTTCACCCCTATAAAACCAAGCTTGAAAGGGAACAAGCGGAGATAAATAGTTTATATAGGAAGTTAGACAAACAATTATAGGAGCACAACATTCTTTTTGATAAATATCATAGACTCAATAGAAGTGTGGTAGTGTTAGCATCCTTTAAGCATAAAGAAGCTGCCCCACGGTTGAGGAGAGCAGGCCTTCGATATGACTCTCTTTTGAAGGAAAACGAAGAATTGATTAACCTCTTTTGGATATTGATCGGAGAGAGAGACATTTTGGTTAATTTCTTATACAAGGCCTATTGTAGACACACAATTGCTGATTTCTTATATTTAGGTGACCATAGTGGGAGTTTAGTTAGACATCTTCACAAAAAATATTAGATGGGCTTGGGTCCGATCTGCATCCTGGAACATATTGGAACCTCCCTCGAGTTAAATCAATTCTTCAAAATTTTCCATCTGATAAACTCAAGTATTATAAGGACAAGTTTATTCCATAATTCTTTGCAAAGTCAATTTTGTATGAACCAGATGAATAGTTGTAATTATGTAATAATAATGATTTGTGAATGTTTGTTGTAATTTTCTTTTTATACTTAGTTGCATTTTATTATGTTATCACAGAGAGAATGCTCCTCAGGAATTCTTGTTCTTGAGATTACCTAAGTCAATATGTTAAATTAAGAAGATTTTATTCCCAAAAGGCGTCAATTTTGAAATCTTCAAAACTAGCAAGATATTGTTTTCTTAGAGACATACAGAAACTTTACATGGAATGTCCACTTCTCCGCTTTGATTTCCTTGGCGACGAGAAAGAAAAGCTACTTAAGGAGATCTGGACATACCATACTAAACTAATTTGCGATCGTTATAATCCTCCTGTCGGAAACGGGACTATAGCAAGTACCCTCCGGCGATAACCCCAGAAGGATTTAATGTTCCTTTTGACTCAACAGTCATTCTTTCTGCCAATTCATTGGATAAAGTTAGAAACGCAATTTCCCAACTTTAGATGTAAATCAGACTTCTATTTGTACCTTTTATTTTCATTGTTATATGAGTTGTAATCTTTTATTGCAGTAATAATGAGATTTGTTCATTCTACTTTTGACTTCGTTCTTTTTCCTTTTTTATTTAAATAGGAGTTCTGTTATCTGCAGCACCTGTCTAATTAGGTTCAACATCTCGCTTTACCGTTCTTAAAGATAAGTTGTTAGTGGATCTTGAAACGAGTAGACTTCTTGAATACACTTTACTTGCTCGTTTTCATGGCAATAATGAAGCGTTAAGATGGCGTAAAAGATTCTTACTCCAGAAAACTATTGTCAGAAACCTTAAGGATCGGATTACCAATTTAGAAGCAGATGTTAATAGAAAAAATGAAGCGATTTCCTTATAGTAATGTCAAATCAAGTCAAGTCAAATCCGTCAATCGACTTTGATCGTAAAATGTCAGAACTCCTTCAACAAATAAGCGATTTGGAGATGAAAGTAAAAGGCAGCCAGGCTTAATGTGAATCATTAGTGTTCATCATGGGGAATAATATATCAAGCTTGGAGTTACCAATTTCTCTGCTATCTCTTCCATTGCAAAATCTACAAGATCTGCTTCCCTTGCTGCCTAGAAATTTCCCACTACGAAAAGTCCTCCTCTGAGCTTAGACGAAAATGTAGTGAGGGAATGGTGTAGAAAGGTTAAGTTTGACATGATGAAGTACTTTGACGAGAAGCAAAAAGTAAAATATTCACAACGCATAAATGAATATGCAGCCAGGATCCAAAAGCTAGAGCATCATAAATATCTTCTCTTAAAGCGCATCACTGATTTAGAAAGAGAAAATAAAATCCTTAGAGGCGCAAATAGAGCTTTCAATCGCGCTTTGAAAACTAATATTGATGCAACGATGATGTAGATAGGATAAATAAGAAAGATAAGAAACTTAAGAGGTTCTTTGCGTCGCTGTCCATCACATTGTGGACCCTTTAATTGCTGAAAATCTAAGTAAAGCGTTACAAGATTTATGAATAATATGCATATATTTATCCTTTATACTTGTAATAATGTCATAGATTATGTAAATTATGCAAATTTGTAAATATCACCTGGACTGTAGTCTTTTCCTATAATGTTATTTCCGATACATCTATTTGATAGCTTTTACCATGATTTCTATATTTTTTGGATTTTTCAATCCTCTTTACTGTTCTGATATTCCTGAAAAGTACATAGTAGACAGCATTTCTTATTGTTAGCTTGAAACTGACATAAGAGTCTATCTATATTTTCCAAGAGTGGTATATCATTATTCCAATCATATGACTATAAACGAAAATTTACTGCATTTGATTATATGTCTTAAGACCCATCTTTGGTCATGATGAGAAATAATGAAGATTTTAACTTTAACCATATTGCTGGAATATCAGAAGTCTGATGGCAGAAAATCTTATCCTAAAAATTCGTAGTAGAAATCCAATGACTCATATTCGGGTCTTAATGAAATCTAAAAGTTTAAAAATCTGAAACCCTGATTCGAGTATTAGTGGATGATATTTAGAAGTTAAGAAATTTGAAGCTCAGATTCAGGTATTTGTGGATGATAACCGAAAATTCATAATAATGATCTTTCTAATAGAAGTTTCTAACCCAGATTCGAACATTAGTAATCAAAAATCCATAATAGAAATCTCAAGCTCAGATCAAGGCATTAATAAGGGAATTGAGTAATAGTCTTGAAACCCATATTTGGGTACGATGAATCAGACGATCCATAACCTAGATTCGGGTATTGATTAATGAAGTCTCATATTTCAATAATGAATAGACCGAAACCCATATTCGGGAATTAGGGAATGAAATTTAGAAAAAAGAACCCAAAACCCAAATTTGGGTATTAATAAGTGGAGCTCCTCCCTACTCCTTGAATTCTATCTTCTTTGACATGTATAAACCCTTCAGGCCTTGTACGTAGTCGTAGTTTATTGACTGCTTTACGAGCTAGGACATCTGAGTCCATCATTTGATACTCCACTTCTCAGGCTTGGACATCTTTGTCCTTTATAGATGTGCCTCTTCATGGGATTGGAAATCTTAGTCCTTTGTAGATATGCCGCTTCTTGGGTTTGGATATCTTTATCCTTTGTTTGTTGAGCCTTTTCTTGGACTTGGACATCTTAGTCTATTATTGTCTGGTGCTCTTGTTTAGCTCATTTTTAGAGGCTGGAGCCAAGAACTTACCCAACCACCCTCTAGGAGGAGCCTTGACCTGACCATAGGTGGGGCCAAAGGCTTGTCGATGCTTTAGCATGGCCATAGCATGACGCGGATAGAGACTTACACTCCTCTTTCCAAAAGGTACCCTGTCCTGACCATAGTGTGGCATGGACAAGGGCTTGTCGATGCTTTAACCTGGCCATAGTATGGCACAGATAAAGGCTTAAACCCCTCCCTCTAGGAGGTTCCTTGACCTGACCAGAGGCGCGGCCAAGGGCTTGTCAATGCTTTAACCTGACTATAGCATGGCACGATTAAAGGCTTACACTCCTTCCTCCGGTAGGTGCTCTGCCTTGGCCAACTCAGTGTGGACAGAGGCCTTGACTGTTTAATGTAATGTCCAAATGAAAGGAGCATTTCACTCCTAACCATGTAGATCTTTTTTAGAAAAATTATTTATTGACTTTATTCACGATCTCTTTACAAATTCGTTGATTTTGCCTTGACGAAAAATGCAGATTATCATCCCTTCCAAGGCTCTATAGTGGTTAGTCTTATGTATGTTCATCATATTGAAATGGCGGTAAGATTCCTTAAAAAAAAATCCATATTTGGTTTCTTTTTCTGTGATGGTCGGTAACTGAGCTCATCCTTTGTAAGCAAGTAGACATTCTCTATAGATGTTGTTAAGTAACATTTTTTAGGAAGTCTAGACTTGAAACTTGTTTCTTGAGGATGTCTTTTCAGTTTCTTGTTTCTTGGCCTGTAGTTTCACATTCATCGACTGCTTTTCTTTTTGACACCTTTTGAAGTTCCCGTGTTGGATGTGCTCCAGTTGCAGTTTGTTGCCATTTATGTACAAAGGCATTATAGTCTGCCATTATCTCTTTTCCAAAGAGTGCCTTTGATATAGTGTTGAATAGTTTTCCTCATTTGATCGAACAAATTACCACTTCCATTTTTCCTTTCTCTTATGGCAAAAATAGGGGTAGGGCCAATATGAAAGAGATTCAAACTCCATTTTTCTAGATCATATGATTCTGCTCTTTTCTTATTCATAATTCTTAGAGCTTGCAATCTTAGCATTTGCACTTCATATAGTTTGGAAACTTGAGTTTTTCTTGGGGAGAATCCTATAAAGTGTGGTTCTAAGGATCCTTGCTTTGATCTTTTGATTCTGCTAGCCATGATGAAGTAATGCCTAGAATGGTCAAGCTTGGAACAAAGTTAGGTTGGATGTATGAGGTATTTGGTGTTCAATAGAGATAGAGGTTCAAGCCTTCTTTATAGCGCCAAAATGTTAACAAAAAAACTTATCAACACCCCAAAGTAGAAAGGTTGGTCCTTTAGGTCCCTTTCGATTCATTGGAGGGAGCAAGGATGTGAATGCCTTCTTTGGATCACCTTTCGAATCGGTCTTTGTTGCATAATTTCTTTTTTATTGATCTTTCGACTTGGTCGGAAGGCTTAAATTCTCCTCTTTTAGGTCTTTCGAACTGAATGAAATAGATTGATTATCCCTTCGAAACAATCCTTTCGAAGCAGCCGCGGAACCCTAAAGGATAGTGATATGCACGTAAATGTGCATATATTTACATCTATATTTTATCTATTTTTTATTTAAATAAATATCATATTTGTGCATTTTAATATGTTTAAAATCAAAATTTAATTAATTTCAAATCATCATATGTTCATCTACATTCAGGGGCAAAATGATTATTTTGTGCATGTGTTAATTTAATAATTTTTACTTGGACATTTTTTATGATTTTTATAGGAATTTGGATGCATATGGAAGAGGCTTTTATGAAAATACATGCATGCACAAATGAATAAAAAGGAATGAAGGGAGAAATAATTCAAACTCATGATCATGGAAGACCCCACTCACTTACCTAAATCTAAAATGAGAAAGCTAATGGACAACTAAGTGGAGGTTAAAGCTTCATGCACGTTTAATGACGGATTAATTAGTGGCTAATGGTTACTTGATTGCCACACTTCCTAAATGACATTTTGGAAAGCATCCTAAAAATTAAATCAGGGTTTTATGCACGTATAAATAGCCCTCTTATGTACATGTAAATATCTTCTACTCTTTCAAATTATTTAGGAAATGAAAATACAAGTTGTAAGCTCTATGTTTCATGAAATAAAAACGGCTTCCTTGTCTCTTTCTTTTTTCTCTTCTACATGGTTTTAATTACTTTTATGTTAATATTTATTTTTATGCTCTATTTCATTTCATGTTCATAGCTTAGATTTACATTTATGCAATTAGTTTAATGTTATTTTATGCAAGCAGTTAATCTTCTTTCTTTTGTTAGTTTCTACATCTCTTTGCTTTTAATGTTGAAATTTATATGTATTGATATGATAACACAAATGAGTGGCTAAACCCCTTCAATTTAGGGATAACGAAGCTATTTAACTTTATGTAATTTCAACATTTCTATGATTTACGATCTCTTTTATTTATGCATCATGAAAGTGAATTTTGATGTAAGTTTATACAAGTGGGTTTGATAGCTCATTTGCGTATGCAAATGAGCTATTCTTATTTAACATAAACATAAATTACATCAATCTTTGCTGATTGGTTTTTGATTTTGGAATAAATGTAAAAAAAACAAAATTTGATGATCTATATTACTAATTATAATAGTAAATAGATCATACTTAAAATAGCTTTTGCTTTGGCTTCATTTTCATGGGAATTGATAAGTGGTTTATTTGTTGTATTATATTTTGATGGTTTAAGTTATGTTAATTAATAACATATATAAATCATACTTATGATAAATACAGTAATTATTTCACTTAATGCCAAAAATAGAGATCATACATTGTTTGTTTGTTGATTTACAAAAACATGAGAGTCGATTCGTCTCTAAATTGTTCTCTAATCTCATAGTTTTTAATCTCACTTTTATTCTAATTTTAGCTTCGTTTTGTTTACAATTTGTAGTTAACAACTTCTCTCCACTTTGATTTAATTTGATTGATTAAAAAATTATAAAATCTAAAACAACTCCATACAGATCGACCCATACTCGCCACGTACTAAAATTTTACGCCATACGCTTGCGGATATTTTTATGTTAAAATTTGTCGACGGTTTTCTAATCCGATAGAAAATTCGTCGTTAAACAAGTTTTTGGCGCCATTGTCGGGGAATTGATTTGATTTTAATTTCTATTCTTCAAATTATTTGTTGTTTGATTTTTATTGTATGTTTGTTTTGTGTGATAAATTGCATTTAAAAAAATTGTTGTAAATGTGTTTGTTGTTTGATTTGTGCTTGTATTTGTTTGTGTGATTGTTGTTGTTTTTTAGTTGCATTTGCATTTCTATTTTAAAAAAATTAGTTACACAAATTCATTTTGAAAAAAAAGAAAAAAAATATTCCACTTCAATTTTTTGTTAATATTTTACATTTGCAATTCACACTGTTACATTCATTGTTTTGAAAACCGAACCGGACCGACGGTCCAACCTCAAAGAACCTGGACCGCAGGCCAGTCCGGTCCGGAGCCTATTCAAGCCGAAAACGACATTCAACCGTCAAGAACCGTCTGAAACTGCCCTGAACCGCTTGAAAATTGAGTGAACCGGTGATGAACCGTTAATGAACCAGAGCTGAAGCATTGCTGAACCACACCATTACTCTTCATCTTCTTCCTCCATCCCTTTTTTCTTACTTTCTTCCCCTTCTCTCCTTTATTTTTGCTTCAATTTCCTTCAAAATTTCCTTTCCCCTTAAGCATCGGACCGACATTCCATCCGATCAGACCGCCAGAACCTCTGATCGTCGACCACCACGGTCGATTCCACGGCCGGGTCTTCAAAACATTGGTTACATTACTGTTACAATTTGTATTTTTATTTTACATTCCCATGACACTATTACTTCCACTCTCATCTGCTCCTTACCACCCCTGCACATTCATTTTCAAATCCACTGTTCTACACCACCCACAACAGCACTTCAGACCACCTTTAACCACTACTCTGCCAATACTCTCAACGCCTGTGGCATTACATTTCCATTACATACTAATTACCACTTCACTGACATATTGCATCACCTTTGCAGTTTCAACCAAACCTCCTCTGCACATACCCCTTTCGCATAACCTCTGCCATCTTCCTCCTCCTTGCTGCTTATACAAGCTTCAGACAATCCTTCACCAAAGCACCGCAAAACTATTTGCTTCCTCCACTCCTTAAATCCTGCCATCGATCAGTTCACACCTTCCCTACAGCAGTCCTCATCCAATTACTGTCACATTCACAGACCATAACCCACTCACATTTGTCACCAAACAAGACTTTACCATCACACACTATCATTCACCACTATCTACACCATCACAATACTCCACAATTCAAACTGCCTTGCCTCGACAACAGGCACTCGACAGCAAGCCATCATCTGCCAATCTTGCTACTTCTGGCACAGCATATACCCACTGCATTCAATTGCCCACTGCCTTCAAGTGCAACAACCACAGCCTTCACTTCTAACTCCAAATACAAACTGCAACACCCAGCATTAACTTCCCTCTGTCGAACCACATCAACGACGTCCAAATGCCTCATCAGAAACCCACTGTCAACCAGAACCACCTACGACCATCTCAAACTGCTCCACTACTTCAATCACCTAACCATCATCACCACCCCTGCTTGCGATCAAACAATAACAACTGCCATATCAACAAACGCCTCCAACAAACTCCATCAACCCGCTTCCGATCACTACCCGAAATCCCCAAATCGCCTCAAGCAAAACTCCACCAATCTCCAACAAGAATATCGATCACCTCAATCGCAACTTCGAGCGCATCATACCTAAATCGAATCTCCCGAATTCGCAATCGCCCAAATCCGAAAAGCCTCCTCCATCGCCTGATTTGAATTTGGATTGAATTTTCTTTTCTTCCAGGAATCGTGAATTTGGATTGAGAACTTTATTCGAGCCTCTGATATTTTGTGTAGTTCGTTTTTTATCTTTTTTTGGGCCAGTCCCTAAATAAAAAGAAAAAAAAGGGACAGTCCCTAAATAAAAAGAAAAAAAGGGATTGTTGTTATCTCTTTAAGTTATTTTTTTACCTTTGTTTCAAAACTAAAAAGAATAATGACAAGTTCAAGTAACAAGTTAATTTTCCTTGAGCTAATTCAGTTTTTTCCCCTTTTGTTTTCTTCTGTTTTCAAATAACAAGTTTCTTTTTATTTTATTTGTTTTCTTTTGTTTTCTTTAATTAGTTTTGTTTCAATTTGTTTTTAGTTCCATACTTGTAAAAAAAATAGAGAGGACTTGCTTTGTATTCAATTTTCTTGGGTTGATTTCAATTTTCAAGTGTTGATCAGATTTTCAGGTTGGCAAAGCAGATAAGTAGAAGAACCGCTTGTCAAAATAATTTCTTGTATGTTTGCTCAAAAAGAATTTGCCACTTAAAAATAAATTGCTAATAACCTACACGCATTGGTATCGTGTCATTTTCCCTTATTTTTATTTGAATTGCATTGTTGGATACTTGCATTTTCATTTATATAAAAAAAAATTCAAAATCGAAAAACGAAAACAAACTTCATTTTAGTTGCATTGTAAATTCACATTTAATTTCTGTTTTGCATTCATCTCATTTTTTTATTTTCTAAGGGCAACACCCCAATTCACACAAGGCGAGCGATTTTATCACCCTTTCCATAGCCCATAAATAACATTTCATTGTAGAATTTGACTAATAGTAAAGGTTAGACGTTCAACTTAAGGGTGTCACGAGCTCATCTAGGGCTTAATTGTATCTTCACATTTGTTTTCTTTAACAATTTTATTTCTTAGAGTCCAGGCTACGACAGAGTAATAACTATTTATAAATATTACAGTGATTCATAAATATTATAGTGGTTGTTCCTTTGAAGGTACTTAAACCTTCGGCTGCATTGCTATGGTGACTCATGGTGCACCGATAACACCTGCCAGTTACCTAGATGAGAAATATTTTTGTTGATTTAAGACAAAGTGTGATTATACAATTTTGGGTTAGTAGCACCAAGGATAGATTATTGTAATTAAGTCATTTGCATTCATGTAGTTGCATTAGTTCATGCATATATAAAAAAGAAAAAAAAATCCAAAATTCAAAAAAAATTGTAAATTTTAATTCACTTAGTTTAATCCAAAAAAAATTCGTTTTCCTTTCCTTTGAAAATTTTGAATCAAAAACAAAAAATTCAAAAAATTTATAAAATCTTTTCAAAAAGAGAAAATAATGAATTCAAAAACAAAACCAAAAAAATCAAATTCCCATTTTGTAAAAAAAAAAAAAAAATCCTTTTGGTAAATATTTGAAAATTTAAAAAAAAGAAAAAAAAATGTTACAAAAACATATACAAATTTGAAAAGCCAAAAAAACACAAAAATCAAACTTCTCTTCTGAAACTAAATTGCACTTCATTTTTCAAATCTCGTTTCATTCCCTAAACTCGTTTCTAACTTCTTTCACTTCTCGATTTTCACTTATGCATGAGTACTTGGACTCGTGACACAACAACAAATCGTTGGACTCGTGACACAAGATCTAATCGTTTAACTCGAGCAGACGATCCTCCCGAAATGGCGAACGAGAATGTCCCTCGAACTCTTATGGATAGAATCTTTCTCGATAGAGTTTCTTACATTTTGCATCACGTTAAACGGGTAACCATTTCAAAATTCATTCGAACCATGTTTCCACACTTTCGAAATTTGGCAATTTTGAATGCGATGACCCATACATTTTCTTAACTAAATTTGAAAAAGTTTGCACAACCATTAATCCAACAACTTTCCGATGACGGAATCAATCTTCGATTAATCTCATTCGCTCTTACATATTAAGCTAAAAAATGGGTACAGCTTACCATCGGACTTAATTAAAACTTGGAAAGAATTCGTGAAAGCTTTCTTGAAAAAGTTCTATCCCTTGGAAAAAACGAGAAGAATCCGAAACGAAGTTGTAAATTTTTATCAATTAAAGGGAGAACCATTCGAAAAATATTTTGAAAGATTCAAAGAGCTTTTGATGAAATGTCCACACCATAACTTCGAAAAATGGACGATTTACCAAATTTCATACGATGGACTCGAAAATAGCTCACGAACCATGCTCGATCAATGTGCCAAGGCAACTTTCCTGTCCAACATCATGACGATGCCTGGCAATTTCTTAAAAACCTAGCCGAAAAATCATCCCAATGGGAATGTTCGAAGAAAAAATCAATTCACTCACCATCGAGTGCACACTCGATAGGATCTTCCTTTTCTTTGGAAGCTAAGATCGATGCAATGATTAAAAATTTCGATAACGTTTTCACATCGAATCAAATGAACCAAGCTTTTCAACTGATGTATTATAAATACAACGATCCTAATACACAGCGGATCAGTGTCCCAATTCTGTCGAACAAAACAATGCTTTCAATAAAGCCAGGAATGACCTGTTTTCTCTAACTTACAATCCTAGTTGGAGAAATCATCTGAATTTTGTTTGGAACCAAAACAATCCCACCACGAATACGATTCGTCCCAATTTTCAGTCATTCCCAACTTCGAATCCTCCCTTTCATCCCAAACATTTTCAACCAAATTTTGCCGGTCCATCTCATAATCAACCGCAACAATCAAATTTTCAACCAAATTCTGCTCATCCTCCCCAAGATGATAAACATTTAAGTTCACTTAAGAAAATTCTTGAAGCATTAGCTATGGCAACTACTCAAAGCCTTCAATCAAACAGCAATTTGCAAAATTTATTGGCCTCGTATATGCAAAACACAAACCAATCGATTGCAAAACTTGAAACGCAAATGTGTCAATTAGCCACATCTGTAGGTGAAAGCGAACGAGGAACATTCCCAAGCCAGCCCATTCCAGATCCCAGAAATCAAAACGCAAATTCAAATCAAGCCCATGTTATATAAGATAGCAACATTACCCAGTTGAATGCTATCACAACTCTACGTTCCCGTAAACAAATCGATAATCAATTCATTAATCCAAATGATTTACCGAAAACCTCTCTCGATACTTCAAAAACAACAAACGAATCAGAACAGAACATGGAGATAAATGTTGAATCGAATGCCAATCAAAATTCCTTTTCTTCTATGCAAGTAGACCCGCCTACCAAGTATCGTGTCCCATTTCCATCTGGCCAAAGAAACACTCGGACCAAATGGAAAAGATGTTGGAGTTTTTTAAACAAGTGAAAGTGAACATCCCGTTTCTTGACATTGTTCAGCAAGTCCCTACTTACACGAAATTTCTTAAGGATTTTTGCACCCAATAGTGACACACTTGAGTGCCTAAAAAAGTCTTCTTAGCCGTCAGCTTGAGTGTAGTCTTGTCCCAATCCATGCCCGTCAAATACAAAGATCCTGGCTGCCCTACGATTTCGTGCACAATTGGAGACAAAACGATAAAAAAAAATGCTTAATAGACTTAGGTGCGAGTGTCAACTTGATTCCATACTCCATGTACGAACAATTAGGCTTAGGTGAGCTCAAACCCACAAAGGTCATGCTTCAATTCATTGATCGTTCCATTAAGAAGCCAGTAGGAGAAATCCAAGATATGCTCATTCGAGTTAGGCAATTCATATTCCCCGTAGATTTTATCATTCTCGAAACACAACCCATGACAAATCCCACGACTCAGATTTCATTGATTTTAGGCCGACCATTCTTAGCCACCTTAAATGCCTTAATCAATTGTCGTAACGGTTCAATGAACATCTCTTTTGGAAACACGACTTATCTTAATATTTTCTATCTCGAAAGCCAATCGAATGAACCTCATGACCAAATGTTGGAAGTTAGTGCCATTCATGAAAACTTCGAAAACGGGGCACTTAATCTTGACGACGAACGTGAAGCTAAGTACGAAAAACTATTCCATGAAATACCCAACGAGATTGAATACACTCTTCCTTTTGAGTCGCTTCCAGTTGAGTCCGAGTCTCAACCCAATTCTTTGATCAAAAAATTCTCGAAGTTGGACCTCAAACCACTTCCTGTCACCTTAAGTGCGCATACTTAGGTGATAACGAAACGTTGCCCATCATAATTTCAGTAACTCTCTCTCTCTTAATCAAGAAACCTCCTTACTTTCTATTCTTTCAAAAAACATAGAAGCAATTGGGTGGTCCATTACTGATATTAAAGGAATTAGTCCCGCTCTTGTTCAATGTCGCATCCGTTTAATCGATGATTCCAAGCCTGTTTGTGACGCGCAACAAAGGCTTAATCCAAAAATGAAAGATGTGGCTTGTGATGAAATTCTTAAACTTCTTGACAACAGAATCATTTACCCAATTTCTGACAGTTCATGGGTTAGCCTAATTCACATTGTATTAAAAAAGTCTAGGCGGACCTTGTCAAGAACGATTCAAATGAACTTATTCCAACTTGTACTCAAACAGGTTGGCACATTTGCATTGACTATCGAAAATTAAATGCTGTAACACATAAAGATCACTTCCCTCTTCCTTTCATTGACCAAATGCTTGAACGGTTAGCCGGCCATAAATTTTACTGCTTCCTTGATGGTTATTTCGGCTATGACCAAATTCCAATCGCTCCTGAAGATCAAGAGAAAAAAAACTTTCACATATCCATTCGATACCTTTGCTTATCAAAGTATGCCGTTAGGACTTTGTAATGGTCTTGCAACTTTCCAATGATGCATGGTTGGGATTTTTTCCACCATGATTGAACGCTTTATAGAAGTTTTTACAGATGATTTCTCTATCTTTGGTGATTCTTTTTCTCAGTGTTTACATCATCTCGAGTTGGTTCTAAATCGATGTAAAGAAAAACATTTGACATTCGAGGTGATTCTTTTGTTAATTTCTACTTCTCTTTACTTTTAATGTTGAAATTTATTTGTAATGACATGACAACACAAATGAGTGGCTAACCCTTCAATTTAAGGGTAATAAAGCTCTTTAACATTATGTTATTTCAACATTTCTATGATTTATGATCTTATTTATTTGTGCTTCATGAAAGTGAATTTTGATGTAATTTTATACAAGTGGGTTTGATAGCTCATTTGCATATGCAAATGAGCTATTTTTATTCAGCATAAACACAAATTACATCAATCTTTGCTAATTGGTTTTTTATTTTGAAATGAAAGTAAAAAACAAAATTTGATGATCTATATTATTAATTACAATAATAAATAGATCATACTTAAAATAGCTTTTGTTTGGGCTTCATTTTCATGAGAATTGATAAGTGGTTTATTTGTCGTATTATAATTTGATGGTTTAAGTTATGTTAATTAATAACATATATAAACCATACTTATAAAAAATACAATAATTATTTCACTTAATACCAAAAATAGAGATCATAGATTGTTTGTTTGTTGATTTACAAAAATATGAAAGTGGATTTGCCTCTAAATTATTCTCTAATCTCATAGTTTTTAATCTCACTTTTATTCCAATTTTAGCTTCATTTTGTTTACAATTTGTAGTTAACAATCTTCTCTCCTCTTTGGTCTAGTTTGATTGATTAGAAAATTCTAAGATCTAAAACAACTCTCTGCAGATCGACGCGTACTAAAATTGTACGTCGTGCGTTTGCGGTTATTTTTATTTCAAAATTTGTCGACGGTTTTCTAATCCGATAGAAAATTCATCGTCAAACAAGTTTTAGCGCCATTGTCGGAGAATTGATTTGATTTTAATTTTTATTCTTCAAATTATTTGTTGTTTGATTTTTATTGTGTGTTTGTTTTGTATGATAAATTACATTTTTTTAAAAATATTATTGTATGTGTGTTTGTTGTTTGATTTGTGCTTGTATTTGTTTGTGTGATTGTTGTTGTTTTTTAGTTGATTTTGCATTTGCACTTCTATTTTAAAATTAAAAAAAATAGTTACACAAATTCATTTTGAAAAAAAGAGAAAATAAATTCGAGTTCAATTTTCTGTTAATATTTTACATTTGCAATTTGCACTGTTACATTACTGTTACAATTTGCATTGTTATTTTACATTTCCGTAACGCTGTTACATCCACTCTCATCTGCTCCTTACCACCCCTGCTCATTCATTTTCTAATCCACTGTTCTACACCACCCACAACAGCACTTCAGACTACCTTTAACCACTACTCCGCCAATACTCTCAACGCCTGTGGCATCACCTCTGCAGTTTCAACCAAACCACCTCTGCACATACCCCTTTCGCATAACCTCTGCCATCTTCCTCCTCCTTGCTGCTTATACAAGCTTCAGACAACCCTTCACCAAAGCACCGCAAAACTATTTGCTTCCTCCACTCCTTACATCCTGCCATCGATCAGTTCACACCTTCCCTACAGCAGTCCTCATCCAATTGCTGTCACATTCACAGACCATAACCCACTCACATTTGCCACCAAACAAGACTTTACCATCACACACTATCATTCACCACTATCTACACCATCACAATACTCCACAATTCAAACAGCCTTGCCTCGACAACAGGCACTCGACAGCAAGCCATCATCTTCCAATCTTGCTATTTCTGGCACAGCATATACCCACTGCCTTCAAATGCAACAACCACAGCCTTCACTTCTAACTCCAAATACAAAATTGCAACACCCAGCATTAACTTCCCTCTGACAAACCACATCAACGACATCCAAACGCCTCATCAGAAACCCACTGTCAGCCAGAACCACCTGCGACCATCTCAAACTGCTCCACTACTTCAATCACCTAACCATCATCACCACCCCTGCTTGCGATCAAACAATAACAACTGCCATATCAACGAACGCCTCCAACAAACTCCATCAACCCGCTTCCGATCACTACCCGAAATCCCCAAATCGCCTCAAGCAAAACTCCACCAATCTCCAGCAAGAACATCGATCACCTCAATCGCAACTTCGAGCGCCTCACACCTAAATCGAATCTCCCAAATTCGCAATCGCCCAAATCCGAACAAACTCCTCCATCGCCTGACTCGAATTTGGATTGAATTTTTCTCTCTCTCAGGAATCGTGAATTTGGATTGAGAACTTTATTCGAGTCTCTGATGTTTTGTGTAGTTTGTTTTTTATCTTTGTTTGGGCCAGTCCCTTAAAAAAAACGAAAAAAAAAGGGGATTGCTGGTATCTCTTTTAAGTTATTTTTTTCCTTTGTTTCAAAACTAAAAAGAATAATGACAAGTTCAAATAACAAGTTAATTTTCCTTGAGCTAATTCAGTTTTTTTTTTCCTTTTGTCTTCTTTTATTTTCAAATAACAAATTTATTTTTGTTTTACAGGAAATTATTGCCAAGGACAAAATTTCACAGCTTTTTAGTCTCAAGGACAGACATTCAATATTTTATCCTGAAGGACAACTTTCTGTAGATATCAGTTTTTAGTTATTGATAGCAGTTTTTAGGTATCAGTTTGTAGTTATCGGTAGCAGTTTTTAGGTATCAGTTTTAGCTCGGTAGCAGTTTTGCTGTCCTTATAAATAATTTTGAAAAATGTTTGTCCTTATGAATAATTTTTAGAAGAATGTTTGTCCTTGTGGTAAAAATATTGAGGTCGTGTCCTTGAGGCAAAAAATATACAAATCTTTGTCCTTTAAATTAATTCCCCCTTTATTTTACTTGTTTTCTTTTGTTTTGTTTTGTTTAATTAGTTTTGTTTCAATTTGTTTTAGTTCCACACTTATGAAAAAATAGAAAGGATTTGTTTCGTATTCAATTCTCTTGGGTTAATTTCAATTTTCAAGTATTATCAAACTTTTAGGTTGCCAAAGCAGATAAGAAGAAGAACCGCTTGCCAAAATACTTGCTTGTCTGCTTGCCCGAGAAAAAACAATTGCCGCTTAAAAATAAATTGCTAATAATCTACACGCTCTGGTATCATGTCATTTTCCTTTATTTTTATTTGAATTGCATCATTGGACGCTTGCATTTTCATTTATATATATAAAAAATTCAAAATCCAATAACAAAAGCAAACTTCATTTCATTTTACAATGGTCTATGAATTGGGGTATTGGCCTTAGAATGATAAAATCCCTCATCCAATTGTTGTCACATTCATAGACCATTGTAAAATTCACATTTCATTTCTTTTTTTGCATTTATCTCACTTTTTTTACTTTCTAAGGCCAATACCCCAATTCACGTGAGGGATTTTATCACTCTTTCCTTAGCCCACAAATCAAATTTCATCATATAATTTGACTAATAATAAAGGTTAGACATTCGACTTAAGCGTGTCATGAGCTCATCTAGGGCTTAATTGTATCTTCACAATTGTTTTCTTTGAACAAATTTCTTTCTTGGTGTCTAAACTACGACAAAGTAATAACCATTTATAAATATTATGGTGATTCATAAATGTTATAGTGGTTGTTCCTTTGAAGGTACTTAAATCTTCGGCTGCATTGCTATGGTTATTCGTGGTGCACCGATAACCTCTGCCCGTTACCTAGCTGAGAAATATTTTTGTTGATTTAATACAAATTGTGATTATACAATTTTGGGTTAGGAGCCACCTAGGAAAGATTTCTGCAATTAAGTCCTTTGCATTCATTTAGTTGCATTAGTTCATGCATATATAAAAAGAAAAACACAAAAAAAAAATTCAAAAAAAAAAATTATAAATTTTACATCACTTATTTTTAATCCAAAAAAAATCCTTTTACCTTTCCTTTGAAAATTTTGAACCAAAAACAAAAAATTCAAAAATAATATAAAATCTTTTCAAAAAGAGAAAAAATTATAAATTCAAAAACAAAACAAAAAAATCAAATTCTCATTTTGTAAAAACGTAAAAAAATTCCTTTTCGGTAATATTTGAAAATTCAAAAAAAGAAAAAAAATTATTACAAAAACATATACAAATTTGAAAAGCAAAAAAAAAAACACAAAAATCAAACTTCTCTTTTGAAACTAAATTTCACTTCATTTTCCAAATCTTGTTTCATTCCCTAAACTCGTTTCTAACTTCTTTCTCTTCTCGATTTTCACTTGTGCATGAGTACTTGGACTCGTGACACAACAACAAATCGTTGGACTTATGACACAACAACTAATTGTTTAACTCGAACAGACGATCCTTCCGAAATGGCGAACGAGAACGCCTCTCGAACTCTTATGGATAGAATCTTTCCCGATAGGGTTTCTATTACATCTTGCATCACGTTACCCGCCCTTACGAGTAACCATTTTGAATTTCATTCGAACCATATTGCCACACTTTCGAAATTTGGCAATTTTGAACACGATGACCCATATATTTTCTTAACTAAATTTGAACAAGTTAACGCAACCATTAAACTCCAACAACTTTCCGATGACGGAATCAAACTTCAATTAATCTCATTCGCTATTACATATTACGCTGAAAAATGGTTGTACAGCTTACCATCAAACTCAATTAATACTTGGGAAGAATTCGTAAAGGCTTTCTTGAAAAAGTTCTATCCCTTGAAAAAATGAATAGAATCCAAAACGAAATTGTAAATTTTCATCAATTCAAGGGAGAACCACTCGAAAAATATTTTGAAAGATTCAAAGAGCTTTTGATAAAAGGTCCATAGCATAACTTCGAAAAATGGACGATTTGCCAAATTTTATATGATGGACTCGAAAATAGCTCACGAACCATGCTCGAATCGATGTGCCGAGGCAACATTCTTGCCCAACATCACGACGATGCCTGGCAATTTCTTAAAAACCTCGCCGAAAAATCATCCCAACGGGAACGTTCGAACGAAAAATCAATTTATTCAAGATCGAGTGCATACTCGATTGGATCTTCTTTTTCTTTGGAAGCTAAGATCGACGCAATGACTAAAAAGTTCGATAACGTTTTCTCATCGAACAAATGAACCAAGCTTCCCAACTGTTGTATTATAAATGCAACGATCCTAATATATAGCCGATCAGTGTCCCAATTCTATCGAACAAATCAGTGCTTTCAATAAAGCCAAAAATAACATGTTTTCTCTAATTTACAATCCTGGTTGGAGAAATCATCCGAATTTTGCTTGGAACCAAAATAATCCCAACACGAATAAGATTCGTCCTAATTTTCAAGCGTTCCCAAATAATGCTTCGAATCCTCCCTTTTATCCCAACCATTTTCAACCAAATTTTGCCGGTCCATCTCATAATCAACCGCAACATCAAATTTGCAACCAAATTCTACTCATCCTCCCCAAGATGATAAATGTTTAAGTTCACTTAAGAAAATTCTTGAAACATTAGCTAAGGAAACTACTCAAAGCCTTCAATCAAATGACAATTTGCAAAATTTATTGACCTCATATGCAAAACACAAACCAGTCGATTACAAAACTTGAAATGCAAATGAGTCAACTAGCCATGTCTGTAAGTGAACGCGAACGTGGAACATTCCCAAGCCAGCCCATTTCAAATCCCAAAAACCGAAATGCAAATTCAAATCAAGCCCATGTTATTCAAGATAGCAACGTTACCCAGTTGAATGCTATAACAACTCTACGTTCCAGTAACCAAATGGATAATTAAGTCGTTAATCCACATGATTTACCGAAAACCTCTCTTGATACTTCTAAAACAACAAACAAATCAGAGCAGAACGTGGAGCCAAATGTTGAATCGAATGCCAATCAAAATTCTTCTTCTTCTACTCAAGTCGACCCGCCTATTGAGTATCATATTCCATTTCCACATTGCCTCTGACCAAAGAAACACTCGGACCAAATGGAAAAGTTGTTGGAAATTTTTAAACAAGTGAAAGTGAACATCCCGCTTCTTTACATTGTTCGGCAAGTCCCTACTTACGTGAAATTTCTTAAGGACTTGTGCACCCAAAAGCGACACACTCGAGTGCCTAAAAAAGTCTTCTCAGTCGCCATCTTGAGTGAAGTCTTGTCCCAATCCATGCCCATCAAATGCAAAGATCCTGTCTGCCCCACAATTTCGTGCACAATTGGAGACAAGACGATTAATAAATGCTTAATAAACTTAGGTGCGAGTGTTAACTTGATTCCATACTCCGTGTACGAACAATTAAGCTTAGGTGAGCTCAAATCCATAAAGGTCACGCTTCAATTCGCCGATTGTTCCATTAAGAAGCCGGTAGGAGAAATCGAGGATGTGCTCATTCGAGTTGGGCAATTCATATTCCTTGTTGATTTTATCGTTCTCGAAACACAACCCGTGACAAATCCCACGAGTCAAATTTCATTGATTTTAGGCCGATCATGTTAGGAACTGAGTTGATGATGTTTTGATGACAATAACCTTATATAGTTATTATACTTTACTTTATAAAATATATACTAACATTTCCATATATATATATATATATATATATATGTATGTATGTATGTATGTATGTATGTATGTATGTATGTATGTATGTATATAGGAAGTATATGCAGGTATCATCGAAGACTGATCAGTATAAAGACTCAAGCATCAAGATGAAGATTAGAGATTCAAGATTCAAGACTCTAGAGAATCAAGATTTCAAGATCTCAAGATAAGTGTCTAGTATTTTGTTAAAACTTCATGATAGCACTCTCATCTTTCTTCCAATTTTCTTTTGGGATGGAACCCAATTTCTATCGAAACCAGTGGCTTACAAACCCACGACAAGTAGCTTACAAACCTACGACAAGTGGCTTACAAACCCACGAAAATCAAAATCATTTAAACTACTTTGTACAAGTTCTCGAGTCCTATGGAGGAGCTCTGTAGGAAGGTTCTTGCAATTTCAGTTTGAATAGATTTTTCAAAATGTTTTTAAATCTGTTTTAAAAATGTTTTAGCTTTCAAAATCATGTTTTCAAAAATATTTTCAAACTTTGTTTTAGCCTTGAAATATTCCTCTATTCTGATTTTAAAAACTTTTATTTTTAAAACATCAAAACTTATTCTGATTTTAAATATTACTTATATAATTGACGGTCTATATCAATTATATATATATATATATATTTAAAATAATGTTTTATATTCATTCTCTATCTCAAAATATTGTTTAAACACTTTACTTTGCTTGAGAGAAGTTTCAACTTGTTTTAAATTCAATTGTCTTTACAAAACAACATCTCTATAATTTTGAACTAAGGGATGTTGACATAAGGGGATACCCCATGTCGACATGGTGACAGTTGGATTCAAAATTCAATTTTCAAAAGAAGTGTCCATTCATTCGAAAACCTTTCGCCAATGGTTATGACTGTTGTGCATCTATATTGGGATGATCCATACTTGTTCAGATATTTCCCCGACCAAATCATCCAACGTTGCATTCCGGATAATGAGATCAGGAGTGTACTTTCATTTTACTACCATCCAGCGTGCGGTGGACATTTTGGTCCTCAAAAAACTATGGAAAAGGGCTTCAGTATGGTTTCTATCGGTCTTCTCTTTTCAAAGACTCATTCGAATTTTGTAAAACTTGTGAGCGATGTCAAATGTTTGGATGAATTTGTCGATGAGTTATGATGCCTTTAAACCCCATTCTTACGATCAAAATCTTTGATTTTTGGGGTAACGACTTCAAAGGACCTTTTTCGAATTCTTTTGGAAACTTGTATATCCTTCTCGCTTTCGATTATGTCTCAAAATGGGTCGAAGCCATTCCATGCAAAACCAGTGACCATAGAATTGTTGTAAAGTTTCTCAAAGAAAACATCCTTTCAAGGTTCATCACACCTCGCACAATAATCAGTGACAACGGATCCCATTTTTGCAACCGTTCTTTTGAACTTTAATAAAAAAAATACTCAATAACCCACAAGTTATCCACTCCATATCATCCTCAAACTTGTGGGCAAGTTGAAGTTTCAAATCAACAAATCAAACAAATTTTGGAAAAAACTGTTAACAAAAATCGAAAAGGTTGGTTTCAGAAATTGACCGACGCGCTTTGCGCTTACCATACTGCTTTTACAACTAACCTTGGGATATCCCCATTCCATTTAGTTTATGATAAAGCTTGTCGTTTACCAGTTAAAATCGATCACAAAGCGATGTGGGCAATAAAGAACTTAAACTTTGATCTTGAGAAAGCTAGTGAAAACTGAAAACTACAACTCAATGAACTAGAAGAACTTAGGAACGACGCGCATGCAAACGAGAAAATTTACAAAGAAAGAACAAAAAATTTTCATAACAAGTCAATATTGAGGAAAACATTTTCGCCTAACCAAAAAGTTATTTTATATGGCTCAAGGCTTCATTTATTCCTTAGGAAACTTAAATCGAGATGGACCTAACCATTTGTGGTACGAACTATTTTTCTACATGGTGCAATAGAAATAGAAAATCGCAGGGATGGATTGCTTTTCAAAGTCAACGGTCATCGTTTGAATCCTTTCTAGGAATTGCCCAGTAACCAAGTGGAGGAGCTCATGATTCTTCATGAGCCAAGCTACGTCTTGTAAGAATGTTAACCCTCTTTTGTAAATATGTACATATTTTTCCCCGTTACACTCGTTATATCGTGCATTGACTGTGGGGACACAGTTGAATATTATGATTGGGGGGACTCTCATTTTCATTTTTTTTAAGTTTCATGGCATTTTTGAATTTTCATTTTCTTTTATCTAAAAAAAATCTCAAAATTTCTAAATCTCAAAAACATTTTCTCTTTAGCATTTTGATTTATTTTTGAAGAAACACTATAGGATAAGTATAAGCTTTGGTTGATAAATTGAATAAAAATGAAGTTTGATTGTAAATAACAATGGTTTAACTAGTATATAGAAAGATTCATATGTGTTAATTTTGAAACATATTCTAGATGAAAATCTTTGTTTAAAAAAAGTGGTGAATTTAAAGCAAAGAATATAACATTTTATCTTCTAAGTTAAATGGTGCTAAGATGATTTCGCAAAACTCTCCCTTTTCAAAAAAATAAATTAAAAAATATAGAAAAATAAGCAAAAATATATATATATATAAGAAATTTTTTATTTGTATGTATATATTTTTAACACCTAAAGTCATATGTTCACACTTGTATTCACTCACCATGCTGTTGAATATGCGCTTATATGATTTTTGTTTGATGATAATAAACATATATACATTCGTTTATGTTAATGTACTATTTTATTTTTCACAGATTAAATAAATATTTGCTGAATAAATTAAATAACACAGAATTTGAATTCAAACAGAAATTTTATTCAAACAAATATTTATTACGTTTTTGAATAGTACAAATTCAAGCTCTCACTATACATATACAATTTTGATTACAAATACATCACAATTTCATATTTACAGTTGACCTCACTACATACCACTCACACTCATAATTTCATCTTCAACTTCATTCCAGTTAGAATCCAGCATCAGAGCAATCTGCAAAAATATTCACTAACGCGGTAAAATTGAAAAAGAAATATTTTTGCAATATAAAATAAAATGTGAATTTTGAAAATAATATTTGCCTCGGTTATTTGGGTTGTTCGTCGTCATTTATATTTGAATTCGTCATAAACGAACAATTTGTGACATACACAGTTTATCACTGTATATGCCACAAGGCCGTGCACACCGATATACACTTCATAATGCTACAGGGACAGGTGAACACAAGGTCAAACCCAAATAAAAAGACGGGTTCAACTCGGGTGCAATATAAATAAAATCTTGACATCAGCACAAGGTCAAACCCGAGTTTTGACACTGGATTCAACACAGGTGAATTACAAAACTATCAAATACAAGTGACTCGACAAACAACAACACAGTCTCAACTAAAAAGATTCAGTGCGATACACTTGAAGACATGTATATCAGTGTACATATATAAGCACTGAACCAAAGAAATGATACAAAGTGCAACAGAAAATTCCAAAGTGAATAAAACCAAAATCCAAATGTACAAATGCAATAACGGCCGGGAGCAACTCAGACTCAATATGTACAGCATGAATCAAAGGCGAACCAGACCCATAGCTAAGATGTCTCAAATGAACAAAACACCAAATAGACCGTGGAACAGCAAGGTGATCGAACAAACAAGACCAAGCAATAGTGAAGTACAACATCACTAACAAATACAATGCTCAATGCACAGTAATGCAATGCCACAGTGAACAATGGTTCAAAACAACATATCAAACAACCAGACTTCAAGCCATACACAGCAGCGACCGAAGACAAAGCATAATCAATGTGAACACATGAACTACAAGCTAACAAATGCAAACTGTATCAAACATGATACAGTGACAAGAAACAATCAGCAGTGTACATGAATACAAAAACAGGTGAATGTGCAGACCCAACCAAGGAAATGAACAGAAACAACTACAAGGCAGACTACAATATCAAAGTTCAGGTCAAACCAAACATCAAGACCAACTGCATAATGCAAATGAATTCGAACCAAGTCCATGAAGCACAAAGACTCCAAGCCTTCAAGCTACAACTCAAATGAAACAAAATAAGTGACTTGATGAATTTAACACCAAGACCACAAGAGATATCAACAAGCACATAAATGAAGTCTGTACACATGGTATGAAGAACACAAGGCTCGAACTAAAGTATGGAACAATGCAACTCTTCAATGATCAGACATGAACGCAAACTAAATACCAATGTATGAACATACGTATATGGAACAAAGCTGCAGATCAAAAATACTCGGGGATGAATACAAAAAAACAGACCAGAGGTCAGTGGCCAACAGCAGAGGAGAGCTGAGTTCGACAATGTCGACCAGGCCAAAACCAGTCAATCGAAAAAGTGCAGGTCATCTCAAAATTAAAATATTGTAGCCAAGAAAATCAGTACAACGATCAAGGAGTCGAACAGGTCAAGCCGTAATCAAAATCAAAACCGTGGGAATCAAGTCATAAAAATATACGAATGTGACAAAGTCAAGTGTCACAAATTAAAGCCGTGGTCATCACGAAATTGAATCAACACCGTGTCAACCAAGTAACACAAGTATATACGAATTTGAAAAAGTCAGTAAAATCTCAAGCATCAAAACAATATCAGATGGCCGAAACTAAAACGTTGAAGAAATCAGACGAACGCAATTCTAGGAATTCAAATCCTATATGAACCACTCATCATCGGCAATTTCAATCATCGGAGTTCAATCGAGCATAACTGAAAAGCATAAAGGAAAATCACATACCAGATTGAAGTCGAACTCCAGAAGCAGCCGAAAGCGTTAAGACAAACAAATCATCACTCAATTAGATTGATCGAACAATCGGCAGCTTCATCAAACCCTAAATTGGATCGAAGGGACGATGCCCTAATTAAGTTGCAAAGAGGAACGACCGCCATAAACGAACGAAGCAACCAAAAGGAGACGGGCCAAATTAATTAAAGGGGCCCGTTTTTTTTAAGGGTTTTTAATTAAAATTAGGGTTATTTTATTTTAAATTGTTTTTTAATTGTATTTTCATTTTTAAACCGTTTAAATTTCTAGTCGTGTGACTAAGGGACAAGCTACGTGGCGTAGCTTGAGAATTCGCAACTCAGTGGCTGAGTTGTGGCAGGGTTTTGAGCATAGAGTTAGATTTAGTCGATAGCGGGTGTCGCGAGTTTACGTGTGTAAGCGTCTGACTATCTATTTTCTAGTAGAAACCTTGGAGGCAGCACGTAGGCAGGGTTTTGCCGAAGCTGGGTAAATTCTGTGTCGTTCTACTTTTGCATTTATTATTCTGCTATTATCTGTGCTGCTAATGTTCTGTGAGCTGTGTTGAAAATATTTTATAAGCTTCCGCAATTAATTTTTATAATTTATACCATCACCATATTCACCCCCCTCTATGGTGAAATCGATCCTACAAGCGGTATTAGAGCTAGGAATAGAAGTCAACTTTTGTTTTAAAAATTCGTTTTTCAAAGAATCAGTTTTTGTTTTAAAAATTTGAATCTTTAAAATGGCTTCTTTTAATAATGCTTTTGCAGAGGGTCAGTCGATAGTTAGACCACAAATGTTCAATGGTGAATATGCTTTTTGGAAAAATAGGATGAAAATTTTTCTGGAAACCATTGACGCTTGGGATATTGTTGAGACAGGTTATAGAACTCCAACTATAACTATAGATAATCAGGAAATTAAAAAACCGAAGGAACAATGGACAAAGCTAGAGAATAAATTACAAAATACTAATGCTAAGGCTATGAATTCTATTATATGTTCATTAGATCAAATTGAATTCAATCGTGTCTCACATTGTCTAACCGCGCAGGAAATATGGCACACACTCGAAGTGACTCACGAAGGAACATCTCAAGTCAAAGAATCCCGCCTTGCTATGCTATGCAACGAATATGAGAACTTTACAATGGCGAAGGAAGAAAATGTCAAAGAGATGTATGGACGACTTTCCAATATCGTATACAAATCAAAAGCTCTCGGAAAAACATACACCGAATTGGAAATAGTCCGGAAAATCCTCAGAGTCCTTCCACGAAGCTTTGAAGCCAAAGTGACTGCCATTCAAGAATCAAAAGATTTGAAACAAATGAAAGTCGAAGAACTTATCAGAAATATCACCACGCATGAGCAAGAAATGAAATTCAAGGAAGAGCGTGAAGGAGGAGATACTCGAAAGAAATCAATAGCTCTCAAAGGAACAACTGAAAGTGATGACGATGACGATGATGATGCAACAGCGGAATTGGAGCTATTAATAAAGAAATTCAAAAAGTGGAATTACAAATATGGAAATTCAGCTCGAATTGAAAAAGCAAAAAGCAGAATAGCCAAAGCACTAGACTACTCTGAAGAACAGAAGATCATCTGTCACAAGCGCAACCAACTCGGACACATCAAGCCCAATTGTCCTCAAAATCAACGCGACTTTAAAAAGAAATCAAAAAGGAGAAGTTTTGCAGCCACGTGGAATACAAGTGATAAAGATAATCAAAGTTCTAGCAGTGAGAGTGAGAAAGCAGATATGTGCCTTCATGGAAATATAACTGATAGCGACGATGACGAGCCAAGCGAGGTATCAAAACTTACTCACTCTGAATTACTTATTTATTTCCACGAAGTGAATGGCTGTTTTGAACGACTTAGGAAAAAATATGCCGAACTTGAATCACAAAAAGAAACTTTGATAGAATTAAATGAACAACTTGACCAATTAGTTGAAAACTATCAAAGAAGGATCCTTAAGTGTGATAAGTGTCCAATATTCGAAGAGGAAATTAAAAAATCAGAAATTAATATAAATCACTTGAAAATGAAATTCTGATTTTAAAAGAGAGTGAAAATACTAGGAGAGAGAATTCTATTAAAAAGTGCACACAATTGTTAAACGAAAATGAATCTCTCAAAGCACAAGTCCAACAATTGTCAACGACTTTAGATAAATTTTCAAAAAGTGAAAAATCGTTGAATATTCTATTAGGAAAGCAAACTGTTAATACGGTTAGACAAGGACTTAGATATAGTAAATCGAAAATTGTTGAAAGCAATATTAATCAAGTCAACTCTATATGCACAATTTGTAGAAAATATGGACATAATCACAATAATTGTTGGTATAGACCCAAACATGTGAAAACTATACCGATTTGGGTTCCAAAAGGCACAAATATAAAAACTCTCAAAGTTAAACAAATTTGGGTGCCGAAGGGAACAATTATAAATAGTTTTGGGTCTCCACAAAATTATTTTTTAAAATATTCTGCCACTAACAATCATGGACCTATAAAAACAAATAGGTCACAAATATCTTTCAACGTGTAGGTATGGTGGCAGGCTAAGGAACAACAACAGTGTTCTCTGGATTTTGGCTGTTCCAGAAACACAACGGGCAACAAAGCAAAGTTCCTTAGCCTAGTATAAAGGTGACAGAATCACAATGGGCAACCACGAAAAATTGTTGTAAAGGTAAAATAGGTAAAGCTATATTTATTTGAACGATATATTAAATATGATAATCTGCACCATATTCCAAATTAAATCAGCCAATAATGAGATGATGATTTAGATTCTGACTAATTCAACATAGTTGGCCAAATTATATTCTTATGCCAAAAACACTATAAAATTCTCCAGATTCTTTGAATTACTTCATATACATCAGTTTGGATTAAAAATAGTGTTTTGTTGGATGATAATACATTTGGTTATAATACGGCTAACTCTTTATTCACGGTTTTTGATTATTTACACGGCTTCAATTCAAATTCAAAAGAATGTCATTTAAATTGCTGTTAAAATTGAGTTTGAAATTTTTGGTGCACACTTCATGTTTTGGTCTATAAAATTCAATTGATGATAATTTTGAGTGAAAGAGAAATTCAGATGCAGATTACACTGGCAATCTAGTTGATAGAAAAATTACTAGTGAAATGTGATTTTTGTTGAGACATTTAGTAACTGCATCGTTATTCAAAGAAAATATCTGCATATTTTTCATTTAAATAATTTTCAAATAGCAGAAATTTTTCTCATATAACCCCCTCGAGAAAATCATTTTTGACCATATTTTCATATTAGTCGTTTAGAAAATTTGATTTATAATTATTTCTGAATTTGATTTTAAATGATTACATTGACTAATCTAACTCCCTAATGATTATCGAAAAGATGAACAGTGATTGAAAAAGCGATGAGTGTTGATATTTATTATATATTATGACTCGAGACGATATAATTAGTTAATTTCTTTAGAAATTTAAACAAGAGTTATAAAACTTTTTGTTTGTAAAAATTCCATGACCATCTCTATATCTATCATATTTCTAACGACCATCACTCATCAAAATTCTATATAGTTTGTCGATATGGGGTACTTTAAATAGGAATAGTTCGTTTTTCATTTTTACATTTTTTTTAAAAAAAATAAAAAAAATAAAAATAAATAAATACCAAAGTATTCACTCTCATTTAAAAGACCTCACGGTTATGCATGAGTGAATTACTTGGAATTTGTTATGTGCTTCCATGCTCGTTTAAAAGTCCTCACGGTTATGCATGTATGGAACGCATATCAAAAGTTGATTTTTAAATAATAAACAAGTTGATTCTAATCCCATTTAAAAGTCCTCACGGTTATGCGTGGTTAGAAGAAACTTGAATTCGTTTTTTTTTTAAATAAAAAAATTTGGAATACTACTAATCTCATTTAAAAGTCCTAATGGTTATGCATGGTTAGTAGATATTCAAATTCCTGAAATAAATATACCACAAATAGACACGACTGTATGGTTTTATATGAAGAAATCATTCCCATCATTCTAAAAGTGGAATATGCGCCTAACAAAATATTTAAGATTTTTGTTTGATTTTTTATTGAAATTTAATATTTATATTCAATCGAGTTTTAATGTTGAATTAATATCGATCACCTTATCTCTATTTTCTCTAACGCTATTATTCTTTTGCTGATAACAAAAGGGGGAGAGAAAAGTTAAGATTTTGTCAAATAAAATCAAGCAAAGGTCAAATAATTTCTATTTGCATCTAGGCTCATTTGCATATTTTTATTTGTATGCATATATGTAGGGGGAGCTTTGTGTAGGGAGGAAGCATTTAAATAGGGGGAGCAATTAGAGCATATGAATGATCAAATACATTTAACATATTCAAAATCTTAAATATATGTTTGTTATCATCAAAAGGGGGAGATTGTTGAATATGCGCTTATATGATTTTTGTTTGATGATAATAAACATATATACATTCGTTTAAATGTATTTGTTAATGTACTATTTTATTTTTCACAGATTAAATAAATATTTGCTGAATAAATTAAATAACACAGAATTTGAATTCAAACAGAAATTTTATTCAAACAAATATTTATTACATTTTTGAATAGTACAAATTCAAGCTCTCACTATACATATATAATTTTGATTACAAATACATCACAATTTCATATTTACAGTTGACCTCATTACATATCACTCACACTCATAATTTCATCTTCAACTTCATTCTAGTTAGAATCCAGCATCTGAGCAATCGGCAAAAATGTTCACTAACGTAGTAAAATTGAAAAAGAAATATTTTTGCAATATAAAATAAAATGTGAATTTTGAAAATAATATTTGCCTCAGTTATTTGGGTTGTTCGTCGTCATTTATATTTGAATTCGTCATACACGAACAACTTGTGACATACACAGTGTATCACTGTATATGCCACAAGGCCGTGCACACCGATATACACTTGATAATACTACAGGGACAGGTGAACACAAGGTCAAACCCAAATAAAAAGACGGGTTCAACTCGGGTGCAATATAAATAAAATCTCGACATCAGCACAAGGCCAAACCCGAGTTGTGAAACTGGATTCAACACAGGTGCAATACAAAACTATCAAATACAAGTGACTCGACAAACAACAACATAGTCTCAACTAAAAAGATTCAGTGCAATACACTTGAAGACATGTATATCAGTGTACATATATAAGCACTGAACCAAAGAAATGATACAAAGTGCAACAGAAAATTCCAAAGTGAATAAAACCAAAATCCAAATGTACAAATGCAATAGCGGTCGGGAGCAACTCAGACTCAATATGTACAGCATGAATCAAAGGCGAACCAGACCCACAGCCAAGATGTCTCAAATGAACAAAACACCAAATAGACCATGGAACAGCAAGGTGATCGAACAAACAAGACCAGGCAATAGTGAAGTACAACATCACTAACAAATACAATGCTCAATGCACAGTAATGCAATGCCACAGCGAACAATGGTTCAAAACAACATATCAAACAACCAGATTTCAAGCCATGCACAGCAGCGACCGAAGACAAAGCATAATCAATGTGAACACATGAACTACAAGCTAACAAATGCAAACTGTATCGAACATGATATAGTCACAAGAAACAACCAGCAGTGTACATGAATACAACAACAGGTGAATGTGCAGACCCAACCAAGGAAATGAACAGAAACAACTACAAGGCAGACTACAATATCAAACTTCAGGTCAGACCAAACATCAAGACCAACTGCATAATGCAAATGAATTCGAACCAAGTCCATGAAGCACAAAGACTCCAAGCCTTCAAGCTACAACTCAAATGAAACAAAACAAGTGACTTGATGAATTTAACACCAAGACCACAAGAGATATCAACAAGCACATAAATGAAGTCTGTACACATGGTATGAAGAACACAAGGCTCGAACTAAAGTATGGAACAATGAAACTCTTCAATGATCGGACATGAATGCAAACTAAATACCAATGTATGAACATACGTATATGGAACAAAGCCGCGGATCAAAAATACTCGGGGATGAATACAAAAACAGACCAGAGGTCAGTGGCCAACAATAGAGGAGAGCTGAGTTCGACAATGTCGACCAGGCCAAAACCAGTCAATCGAAATAGCGCAGATCATCTCAAAATTAAAATATTGTAGCCAAGAAAATCAGTACAACGATCAAGGAGTCGAACAAGTCAAGCCGTAATCAAAATCAAAACCGTGGGAATCAAGTCATAAAAATATACGAATGTGACAAAGTCAAATGTCACAAATTAAAGCCGTGGTCATCACGAAATTGAATCAACACCGTGTCAACTAAGTAACACAAGTATATACGAATTTGAAAAAGTCAGTAAAATCTCAAGCATCAAGACAATATCAGATAGCCAAAACAAAAACGTTGAAGAAATTAGACGAACGCAATTCTAGGAATTCAAATCCTATATAAACCACTCATCATCGGCAATTTCAATCATCGGAGTTCAATCGAGCATAACTGAAAAGCATAAAGGAAAATCACATCCCAGATTGAAGTCGAACTCCAGAAGCAGCCGAAAGCGTTAAGAAGAACAAATAATCACTCAATTAGATTGATCGAACAATCGGCAGCTTCATCAAACCCTAAATTGGATCGAAGGGACGAAGCCCTAATTAAGTTGCAAAGAGGAAGGGCCACCATAAACGAACGAAGCAACCAAAAGGAGACGGGCCAAATTAATTAAAGGGGCCGGTTTTTTTAAGGGCTTTTAATTAAAATTAGGGTTATTTTATTTTAAATTGTTTTTTAATTGTATTTTCATTTTTAGACCATTTAAATTCCTAGTCGTGTGACTAGGGGACAAGCTACGTGGCGTAGCTTGAGAATTCGCAACTCAGTGGCTTAGTTGCTGCAGGGTTTTGAGCATAGAGTTAGATTTAGTCGATAGCGGGTGTCACGAGTTTACGTGTGTAAGCGTCTGACTATCTAATTTCTAGTAGAAACCTTGAGCGCAGTACGTAGGCAGGGTTTTGCCAAAGCTGGGTAAATTCTGTGTCGTTCTATTTCTGCATTTATTATTCTGCTATTATCTGTGCTGCCATTGTTCTGTGATCTGTGTTGAAAATATTTTATAAGCTTCCGCAATTAATTTTTATAATTTATACCATCACCCTATTCACCCCCCTCTAGGGTGAAATCGATCCTACAAGTGGTATCAGAGCTAGGAATAGATGTCAACTTTTGTTTTAAAAATTCGTTTTTCAAAGAATCAGTTTTTGTTTTAAAAATTTGAATCTTTAAAATGGCTTCTTTTAATAATGCTTTTTCATAGGGTCAGTCGATAGTTGGACCACCAATGTCCAATGATGAATATGCTTTTTGGAAAAATAGGATGAAAATTTTTCTGGAAACCATTGACGCTTGGGATATTGTTGAGACAGGTTATAGAACTCCAACTATAACTGTAGATAATCGAAAAATTAAAAAACCAAAGGAACAATGGACAGAGCTAGAGAATAAATTACAAAATATTAATGCTAAGGCTATGAATTCTATTATCAGTTCATTAGATCAAATTGAATTCAATCGTGTCTCACATTGTCTAACTGCGCAGGAAATATGGCATACACTCGAAGTGACTCACGAAGGAACCTCTCAAGTAAAAGAATCCCGCCTTGCTATGCTATGCAGCGAATATGAGAACTTTACAATGGCGAAGGAAGAAAAGTCAAAGAGATGTACGGACGACTTTCCAATATCGTATACAAATCAAAAGCTCTCGGAAAAACATACACCGAATTGAAAATAGTCCGGAAAATCCTCAGAGTCCTTCCACGAAGCTTTGAAGCCAAAGTGACTGCCATTCAAGAATCAAAAGATTTGAAACAAATGAAAGTCGAAGAACTTATCGGAAATCTCACCACTTATGAGCTAGAAATGAAATTCAAGGAAGAGCGTGAAGGAGGAGATACTCGAAAGAAATCAATAGCTCTCAAAGGAACAACTGAAAGTGATGACGATGACGATGATGATGCAACAGCGGAATTGGAGCTATTAATAAAGAAATTCAAAAAGTGGAATTACAAATATGGAAATTCAGCTCGAATTCAAAAAGCAAAAAGCAGAATAGCCAAAGCACTAGACTACTCTGAAGAACAGAAGATCATATGTCACAAGTGCAACCAACCCGGACACATCAAGCCCAATTGTCCTCAAAATCAACGCGACTTTAAAAAGAAATCAAAAAGGAGAAGTTTTGCAACCACGTGGAATACAAGTGATAAAGATAATCAAAGTTCTAGCAGTGAGAGTGAGAAAGCAGATATGTGCCTTCATGGAAATATAACTGATAGCGACGATGACGAGCCAAGCGAGGTATCAAAACTTACTCACTCTGAATTACTTATTTATTTCCACGAAGTGAATGGCTGTTTTGAACGACTTAGGGAAAAATATGTCAAACTTGAATCACAAAAAGACACTTTGATAGAATCAAATGAACAACTTGACCAATTAGTTGAAAACTATCAAAGAAGGATCCCTAAGTGTGATGAGTGTCCAATATTCGAAGAGGAAATTAAAAAATCAGAAATTAATATAAAATCACTTGAAAATGAAATTCTGATTTTAAAAGAGAGTGAAAATACTAGGAGAGAGAATTCTATTAAAAAGTGCACACAATTGTTAAACGAAAATGAATCTCTCAAAGCATAAGTCCAACAATTGTCAACGACTTTAGATAAATTTTCAAAAAGTGAAAAATCGTTGAATATTCTATTAGGAAAGCAAACTGTTAATACGGTTAGACAAGGACTTGGATATAGTAAATCGAAAATTGTTGAAAGCAATATTAATCAAGTCAACTCTATGTGCACAATTTGTAGAAAATATGGACATAATCACAATAATTGTTGGTATAGACTCAAACATGTGAAAACTATACCGATTTGGGTTCCAAAAGGCACAAATATAAAAACTCTCAAAGTTAAACAAATTTGGGTGCCGAAGGGAACAATTATAAATAGTTTTGGGTCTCCACAAAATTATTTTTCAAAATATTCTGCCACTAACAATCATGGACCTATAAAAACAAATATGTCACAAAAATCTTTCAACGTGTAGGTGTGGTGGCAGGCTAAGGAACAACAATAGTGTTCTCTGGATTTTGGCTGTTCCAGAAACACAACGGGCGACAAAGCAAAGTTCCTTAGCCTAGTATAAAGGTGACAGAATCACAATGGGCAACCACGAAAAATTATTGTAAAGGTAAAACAGGTAAAGCTATATTTATTTGAACGATATATTAAATGTGATAATCTGCACCATATTCCAAATTAAATCAGCCAATAATGAGATGATGATTTAGATTCTCACTTATTCAATATAGTTGGCCAAATTATATTCTTCTGCCAAAAACGCTATAAAATTCTCTAGATTCTTTGGATTACTTCATATACATCAGTTTGGATTAAAAATAGTGTTTTGTTGGATGATAATACATTTGGTTATAATACGGCTAACTCTTTATTCACGGTTTTTGATTATTTACACGGCTTCAATTCAAATTCAAAAGAATGTCATTTAAATTGCTGTTAAAATTGAGTTGGAAATTTTTGGTGCACACTTCATGTTTTGGTCTATAAAATTCAATTGATGATAATTTTGAGTGAAAGAGAAATTCAGATGCAGATTACACTGGCAATCTAGTTGATAGAAAAATTACTAGTGAAACGTGATTTTTGTTGAGACATTTAGTAACTGCATCGTTTTTCAAAGAAAATATATGCATATTTTTCATTTAAATAATTTTCAAATAGAAGAAATTTTTCTCGTATAACCCCCTCGAGTAAATCATTTTTGACCATATTTTTAGATTAGTCATTTAGAAAATTTGTTTTATAATTATTTCTGAATTTGATTTTAAATGATTACATTGACTAATCTAACTCCCTAATGATTATCGAAAAGATGAATAGTGATTCAAAAAGTGATGAGTATTGATATTATATATTATGACTCGAGACGATATAATTAGTAAATTTCTCTAGAAATTTAAACAAGAGTTATAAAACTTTTTGTTTGTAAAAATTCCATGACCATCTCTACATCTATCATATTTCTAACGACCATCACTCATCAAAATTCTATATAGTTTGTCGATATGTGATACTTTAAACAGGAATCGTTCGTTTTTCATTTTTACATTTTTTTTAAAAATAAAATAAATAAATAAATACCAAAGTATTCACTCTCATTTAAAAGTCCTCACGGTTATGCATGGGTGAATTACTTGGAATTTGTTATGTGCTTCCATGCTCATTTAAAAGTCCTCACGGTTATGCATGTATGGAACGCATATCAAAAGTTGATTTTTAAATAATAAACAAGTTGATTCTAATCCCATTTAAAAGTACTCACGGTTATGCGTGGTTAGAAGAAACTTGAATTCGTTTTTTTTAAAAAAAAATGGAATACTGCTAATCTCGTTTAAAAGTCCTAACGGTTATGCATGGTTAGTAGATATTCAAATTCCTGAAATAAATATACCACAAATAGACACGACTGTACGGTTTTATATGATGAAATCATTCCCATCATTCTAAAAGTGGAATATGCGCCTAACAAAATATTTATGATTTTTGTTTGATTTTTTATTGAAATTTAATATTTATATTCAATTGAGTTTTAGTGTTGAATTAATATCGATCACCTTATCTCTATTTTCTCTAACACTATTATTCTTTTGCTGATAACAAAAGGGGAAGAGAAAAGTTAAGATTTTGTCAAATAAAATCAAGCAAAGGTCAAATAATTTCTATTTTCATCTAGGCTCATTTGCATATTTTTATTTGTATGCATATATGTAGGGGGGGCTTTGTGTAGAGAGGAAGCATTTAAATAGGGGGAGCAATTAGAGCATATGAATGATCAAATACATTTAACATATTCAAAATCTTAAATATATGTTTGTTATCATCAAAAGGGGGAGATTGCTGAATATGCGCTTATATGATTTTTGTTTGATGATAATAAACATATATACATTCGTTTAAATGTATTTGTTAATGTACTATTTTATTTTTCACAGATTAAATAAATATTTGCTGCATAAATTAAATAACACAGAATTTGAATTCAAACAGAAATTTTATTCAAACAAATATTTATTACATTTTTGAATAGTACAAAGTCAAGCACTCACTATACATATACAATTTTGATTAAAAATACATCACAATTTCATATTTACAGTTGACCTCACTACATATCACTCGCACTCATAATTTCATCTTCAACTTCATTCCAGTTAGAATCCAGCATCTGAGCAATCTGCAAAAATATTTACTAACGCGGTAAAATTGAAAAAGAAATATTTTTGCAATATAAAATAAAATGAGAATTTTAAAATAATATTTGCCTCAGTTATTTGGGTTGTTCGTCGTCATTTATATTTGAATTCGTCATACACGAACAACTTGTGACATACACAGTGTATCACTGTATATGCCACAAGGCCGTGCACACCGATATACACTTGATAATGCTACAGGGACAGGTGAACACAAGGTCAAACCCAAATAAAAAGACGGTTTCAATTCGGATGCAATATAAATAAAATCTCAACATCAGCACAAGGTCAAGCTCGAGTTGTGAAACTGGATTCAACACAGGTGCAATACAAAACTATCAAATACAAGTGACTCGACAAACAACAACACAGTCTCAACTAAAAAGATTCAGTGCGATACACTTGAAGACATGTATATCAGTGTACATATATAAGCACTGAACCAAAGAAATGATACAAAGTGCAACAGAAAATTCCAAAGTGAATAAAACCAAAATCCAAATGTACAAATGCAATAACGGTCGGGAGCAACTCAGACTCAATATGTACATCATGAATCAAAGGCGAACTAGACCCACAGCTAAGATGTCTCAAATGAACAAAACACCAAATAGACCATGGAACGACAAGGTGATCAAATAAACAAGACCAGGCAATAGTGAAGTACAACATCACTAACAAATACAATGCTCAATGCACAGTAATGCAATGCCACAGTGAACAATGGTTCAAAACAACATATCAAACAACTAGACTTCAAGCCATGCACAACAGCGACCGAAGACAAAGCATAATCAATGTGAACACATGAACTACAAGCTAACAAATGCAAACTGTATCGAACATGATATAGTGACAAGAAACAATCAGTAGTGTACATGAATACAACAACAGGTGAATGTGCAGACCCAACCAAGGAAATGAACAGAAACAACTACAAGGCAGACTACAATATCAAAGTTCAGGTCAGACCAAACATCAAGACCAACTGCATAATGCAAATGAATTCGAACCAAGTCCATGAAGCACAAAGACTCCAAGCCTTCAAGCTACAACTCAAATGAAACAAAACAAGTGACTTGATGAATTTAACACCAAGACCACAAGAGATATCAACAAGCACATAAATGAAGTCTGTACACATGGTATGAAGAACACAAGGCTCGAACTAAAGTATGGAACAATGCAACTCTTCAATCATCAGACATGAATGCAAACTAAATACCAATGTACGAACATACGAATATGGAACAAAGATGCAGATCAAAAATACTCGGGGATGAATACAAAAACAGACCAGAGGTCGGTGGCCAACAGCAAAGGAGATCTGAGTTCGACAATGTCGACCAGGCCAAAACCAGTCTATCGAAAAAGTGCAGGTCATCTCAAAATTAAAATATTGTAGCCAAGAAAATCAGTACAACGATCAAGGAGTCGAACAAGTCAAGCCGTAATCAAAATCAAAACCGTGGGAATCAAGTCATAAAAATATACGAATGTGACAAAGTCAAATGTCACAAATTAAAGCCATAGTCATCACGAAATTGAATCAACATCGTGTCAACCTAGTAACACAAGTATATACGAATTTGAAAAAGTCAGTAAAATCTCAAGCATCAAAACAATATCAGATGTCCGAAACTAAAACGTTGAAGAAATCAGACGAACGCAATTCTAGGAATTTAAATCCAATATAAACCACTCATCATCGGCAATTTCAATCATCGGAGTTCAATCGAGCATAACTGAAAAGCATAAAGGAAAATCACATACCAGATTGAAGTCGAAGTCCAGAAGCAGCCGAAAGCGTTAAGACGAACAAATCATCACTCAATTAGATTGATCGAACAATCGGCAGCTTCATCAAACCCTAAATTGGATTGAAGGGACGAAGCCCTAATTAAGTTGCAAAGAGGAACGACTACCATAAACGAACGAAGCAACCAAAAGGAGACGGGCCAAATTAATTAAAGGGGCCGGTTTTTTTTAAGGGCTTTTAATTAAAATTAGGGTTATTTTATTTTAAATTGTTTTGTAATTGTATTTTCATTTTTAAACCGTTTAAATTTCTAGTCGTGTGACTAGGGGACAAGCTACGTGGCGTAGCTTGAGAATTCGCAACTCAGTGGCTGAGTTGTGGCGGGGTTTTGGGCGTAGAGTTAGATTTAGTCGATAGCGGGTGTCGCGAGTTTACGTGTGTAAGCGTCTGACTATCTAGTTTCTAGTAGAAACCTTGGGGGCAGCACGTAGGCAGGGTTTTGCCGAAGCTGGGTAAATTTTGTGTCGTTCTATTTCAGCATTTATTATTCTGCTATTATCTGTGCTGCTATTGTTCTGTGATCTGTGTTGAAAATATTTTATAAGCTTCCGCAATTAATTTTTATAATTTATACCATCACCCTATTCGCCCCCTCTAAGGTGAAATCGATATTGCACATTCTCTGTACCCTTCTCACATAAGCCCGAAAGGCAGTGCACGATCGGTATATCTGAGTTAGGTGTATGTATATAAAAATTCTTTTTAATAGCACCCACAATCGATAAGTGTTCACACTTGTGTGTTCACTCACCACGCTCTGTATTCCCCTCACATTGGTCCGCAAGGCCGTGCATGGGTAATATATCTGGCCTCAGTTTACCTAAGTTAGGCATATGTAAATATTGTTAATATCAATAAAATTTCCAAATACGAGAGAGTAAGCAATTGAAATCCAAGCATCATTTTAACTGGTTTGATTTGACTTTATAACAACCCGCATATTTTACTATTGTATATTTAAATGTTTTATTTAAATATAGCAACGTTAGTCGGATTTAAGTCCGAAATGTCACTTATTGGAAACAGTCGAATCAGGACTTGAGACCCCTTCCATTGAGTCTAAAATGGTGTTTGCGGCCTTTTTGAGTATAAACATCGATATGTTTGGAGTTGAGTCGAATTTTGATATTTTCATTTAGGGATTTGGGTTTGGGTTTCAGCCCACCAACCTAACAAATAACCCAACTCTACCCCTCTTCATTCGTTCCACTCCGCATTTCCTAACGCTCTCAAGCTAAGATAAAAATGGGGGAGAGAAGAGGAAATTAAAATTCCTAAGCCCTAATTCTCTTAGGAACTATCAACTTCAAGCTAGAAATCAAGGAGAGACATAGGTAAGCATCCTCTCCATCTTCTCCATCTCAATCCCTCTTCATTTTTTCAAAAATTCCTATAACCTAACTTAGGAAAAACTTCACCTTTGATAATAGATTGAAGATTGTAGAGGTGTTGTTGAAGAGAGATCAACCTTTGCTTGTTCTAGAGCTTCTCATTTGTTATTTGGGGGTTAAAAGGTGAGTTTTGAACTCACATCTATGTCTATATCTTTGATAGTTGTTAGGTAGTAATTCCTAACATCTATTCTTTATCCATTTGCCTTTGAATTGAACTGGTTTGATGAATATTCCAACTTTGGTGTTTTGAAGTCAAAAATCTTTAAGATCCTACCATTGATGTTTGAACATTTTTTTTGGGTGTGTCGAAGAGCCTACAAGGCAGAGTTGTCGCTTGGCATAAATCCCTATTCACCGTTGCTCGTTCATCGCTTCCGGTTAGGATTTTTGCCCTTCTTGGGGCTAGGCTGAAAATACTGGAAATGAAAGTTCAGTCGACTGAACCTGGGAACAGGATCAGTCGACTGACCATACAGTTCAGTCGAATGAACTTAGAACCAGAAAATTTCCTAAGCCAGTATCAGTTGACAGACCACAACGTTCAGTCGATTGAATCTTCTTGTCTCAGCCTAATTGCCGTTTGGTGTGGATTTCCAATTTTTAATCGATCCCCGTTGATCCGATCAGTTGTTATCACATTTTTTGACTCTGATAACTTATTTTCAGAATTTTTAAGAATATCCATTTTGATGGATTCTGTATCGATTTCTATGGATTTGATTCACGTCTTCGTATGTGAATTTTTGGTAATTGATTGTTTTTACAATCATTTTTGTGATTTGTCACTTTAAAATACAAAGGTTTCTATACTGTAGCAAATATTCAAACACTTTCACAAACATGATTTCAACTCTATTTTAATACAAAGCTCATTTATAAAATTGTTTTCCAGTCTATTAGTACATACAAACCTTTTCCTCATTCGTTCGAGAAATCCAAATTAAACGACGTAGCAAAATAAGTGGTATGAAACGCTTGCGTTTACTTTGTCGGTTAATTCTTAGACTCGTTCGATTGAAACCCATGTGACAACTTTCAAGTGGGAATCTACAATTTGTTCGTAAATACTTAAGTTAAGCCAGTGGTTGTGGGACATGAAGCTTAACTCATTTATTTACTGGCTTAGTATAATCGAAACTTCTCGGTGATCGATGATGATCATTTTGTGATATAGACTAGCGATGTGCGATGTCTCTTTGTTTGCGTGGGGGGCGGACTAAACACCATTTGTGGAGTTTCGACTCAAAATTGGTGGGGTAGCGACCTATGGTCTTCGGGACGTTTGTGGAGCCTCGGCTCAAAATTGATGGTTAGCGACCATGGAATAGCGTTTCATTTATGATGCACGTGTTGGTGAGTTTTCATGCTCCCGTTTGTGATAAGCCTCCCCCTTTGTGTTTTCTGGATTTCTAATTGATGATTTCTAGAATTTAAGTTTCGCCAATTTTTGTGATTTACATTGATAATTTTTATCAATATTTGTGTTTTGGTGAATATGTTAAAGAATATGACATTCTATTTGGTGTTTGAGTATATTCGAGATATTGTATGATTTTTTTGTTATCTAGTGTATACTTGACACAGTATGGAATTATTATTATCATACGTTTTTGGCATATCTCGTATCCTATCTCATTTTATATGATATTTATGGCTAGACTGATCCATTTATTATTTTATTCTTAAATAATAGTCAGGGTCAGACCGAGGTGTTACAGGTGCTTCCACTTGACTTCTTAGTAAGGACTTGCTTTTGACTTTTAGTTAACTATTTAGTTTAGTAGTTTTTGCTTTTATATATTCGAGATAGAGACTCATTGATGTATACATATTCTTTTATCTAGTACTTGTTCCTATTCTTTTGCGATGTAGTGGATCTTGTATGACCACTATTTTGATGTACACCTTTATGTGATATATTCATATCAATTTCCGCCTTAGTGATATGAATATCTATGACTGGTTTGCGTTATGCTTATTTTATATTTGTTTTCGAAGATCGCATAGCCAATGTGTAGTAGCTTTGAGTTTGTATCGGTATGTCGGATTTCCTCTTGAAATGAAAGTGATATTTTTTCTGGCATATCGGTACTCTCACAAAGCAATTACACAAATGGTCGCTCCTCAACTGCCTTATTCTTCACGCTAATCAGTGGCATTACCTCGTAGTGTCCTTGGCTAGAGTCAGTATAGAGGCGGGGGGTCATAGCTTGGTATCAAAGCCAAACTTCAGAACAATGTAGAATATTATAGCAAGGATCGTCATCCTAAGTCTCTCTTAGGAATCGTGCCTTAGGATTTAATTCGAGTCTTAGGACCCGTTTTATCCTATATTCTCTTATGATGCCTTGTTTTATCAATCATGATTGTTTGATATTCATTTTGAGAATAATCTTTTTCTTCTTCCTTCTTTCTTTCTTAAAGAGGAGAAATGGTTAGACCAGGCCGTCCCAGCGCCGGTGAATCCAGTGCTACTCCTCAGGATGCAGTATTCATGTCTGCCCAGTAGCTTTTGGATCTTGTAAAGAATGCTCAAGCCGTTGGATCCATTGCAGAGCCTACTCACCCTAAATTGGGGTTTGCATGCTTTGTGCAGTGATTATACCAATTTGGATGGAACGCCATTCAAGGGTTCCAAAAGCGTTATAGAAGTTCAAGCTTGGCTTAGAACATGCGATCGTATATTTTCTCGCATGAATCTTATTGATCTACATCGTGTCCAAGTGGCTTATAGTATGCTCCAAGAGTGAACATTAGATTGGTATGAGCTTTTGGTTTCTGAGATTATTGAAGTGGATCTTACTTGGGAGAAATTTCTAGAAAAGTTTGAGTTGAAGTTTGTGCCGAAAGCTGAAAAAGTAACTTTAGCTCGACGCTTTATTGACCTTGTTCATGGTGAATCTTCTATGACATATTATGTCGCATCTTTTGAATCTCTCTCTAAATACGGGGTCGAGTATATTAATACCCCATTGAAGAAAAATCAGAGGTTTATTTACGGGTTGAATAAGAACCTCAAAAAGCCATTACTTCTGAAATTAGAAGTTTTTTTTGACCAACTTGTTGATATCGCTCTTCGACTTGAAGAGGTCGATAAAGAAAGCGATGTTGAAGTTGTGAATGCCAAACAGAACTTCAAAAACAACAAGAAGAGGCCTATTAAGTTCAACCCTAATTCCAACAAGAAAGGGAAACAAACAACTTCGGTAGCAAAGACTCCTACGTCTAGTCATGGGCAATGCTATAATTTTCGTTCTAAGGACCATTATGCAAATAAGTGTTTGAAGCCCCTTACTTGTCGCTATTGTAGAAGTTCGGGTCATTATATATCTTCATGTCCCAAACTTCAAAGCAAGAACGAGGGAAAGCTAAATGTTGTGCAAGCCCCTAGTAACACTTCTTGTGGTCAAGGTATTTCTCATTCTATCCTTCATGGCATTATTATGTTTTGTGATCTTCCTATTCGAGTTCTTTTTGACACGGGTGCATCCCACTCTTTTATATCAAAAGAACTTGTTGATACTTTTTCTTTAAATATTATGGGCTTGATGACTTCATTGAGAATTGCGAATTTGGTTGGTGGATCCGCAACACTCAGTTTACTTTATAAAGATGTCGAGATTATTTTATGTGATTATTCTTTCCGAGCCGATTTGCATGTTATGCACTACCTAGGTTTCGGGATGATTTTGGGAATGGATTGGCTTAACCATTTTGAATCGCATATCCTATGTCCTGAGAGGACTATTTATCTTCGACATCATCAATCTGTTAAGTAGATTTCTATTGTTCTTAGAGAATCGGATTCCAATTTGGCAGCATCCTTATATTCTCTAAACCCTCATGATGACGATAATGATGACGAGAAAGATGTCATTTTCCTCATTCACGTTGTTCGTGAATTCCCCGATATATTTGAGCCCGTCTTAGGATTACCCCCTAAGTGAGCAATCGAGTTCAGAATTAAACTAATCCCTGGAGCTCTACCTAAAACTCGTCCTCCTTATCGTATGTCCAATTAGGAAAATGAGGAGATGCGTAAACAATTATCCGAATTGAAAGTAAAACAATTTATTTGTTCTAGTTCCTCTCCTTGGGAGCTTCGGCTATTTTTGTGAAGAAATCCGATGGTACACTAAGACTTTGCGTTGACTACCGTAATCATAATGCTCTCACCATCAAGAATAAATATCCCTTAAGTCGGATTGATGATCTGTTCGATCAACTTAGTGGTGCTAGAGTCTTTTCACAGTTAGACTTAGCAACCGGTTTTCATCAGCTTCGTATTGCAGAGGATAGCATTCCTTTGACATCGTTCCGTACTCGTTATGGATCTTATGAATAGCTTGCTATGTCATTTGGTTTAACGAATGCTCTAGCTTATTTCGTTGACCTTACGAATCGAATTTTCAAAGACTTCCTCGATCGATTTTTTCTCATCTTTATAGACAATATTCTTATTTATTCTAAAACTGAGAAAGAGCAAGAAAAACATCTTCGGATTGTGTTGGAAACTCTTAGGAGAAATCAATTGAAAGCAAAATTTTCTAAGTGCCACTTTTGGCAATCTCATGAAATTTTTAGGATATATCATTTCTGAATCTAGAATTTCTGTGGATCCTTCAAAGATTGAAGTGATTCAAAATTGAAAGAGACCGGAGAGTGTGACGGAAATCCGTAGTTTCCTTGGATTGGCGGAATATTACCATCGTTTCATAAAAGACTTTTGTAAAATTTCCGTGTCTCTGACTAGTTTGACAAAGAAGGGAGTTAAGTACATTTGGTCAGACAAATGTGAAGTTTCTTTTCAAACATTAAAGGAACTCCTTTTCGATGCTCCTATTCTTGTGATTCTCGAAGGGAAGCAAGACTTTGTTGTTTATACCGATGCTAGTCATGTTGGTTTGGGAGCCGTTCTCATGTAAAGGAAACATGTTATTGCTTATACTTCTAGGCAACTAAATCCCTCTGAGACTAGATAAGCTACTTATCATTTAGAGCTCGCGACTATTGTTTTCACCCTTATAATTTGGTATCATTATCTTTTGGGAGAGAAATTTGTATTTATACCAATCATAAATCTTTGAAGTATTTATTTTCTCAAAAGAAACTTAATTTGTGTCAACAACGCTGGCTCGAATTCCTTGCATCTTATGATCTTGATATTCTTTATACTCTCGAAAAGGTAAATCGTGTTGCCGATGCCCTTAGTCGTAAGCAACAAACGGTTATTTCTATGATGTTATCCGAATGGAATGGTCTCGAAATTTTGTCCACTTGTGAGATTCGAGATCGTGAATCCGATTCGTGTTCATCTCTTGTTTTATGTAGCGTTGTGGCTCATCCATCTCTTTTAGACCGCATTCTTGACGCCTAAAAGAATGATCCCAAATTGGTTCGTCTTAGCCAGAGTTGTGGGATAGTAATATTGATGGTTTGAAAGACTTTGAAATCGATGCTAGTGGCGGCACTCGAAAATTTGGTAGACTTATCGTGCCAATTATTAGCGATCTTCATAAAGATATTTTAGAAGATTCTCGTCATTCTAAATTACCATTCATCCCAGTAGTAGTAAAATGTATGCGGATATGAAGCGAATTTATTATTGGGATGAAATGAAATACAATATTGCTAACTTCATTAAGCGTTGCATGACTTTCCAACTCGTAAAGGCCGAGCATCAAAGGCCTGGTGGGTTATTGCAACCTTTGGACATTCCAGTTTAGAAGTGGGATCAAGTCTCCATGGACTTTGTTGACGGTCTTCCCTGTTCTCGTTCGGGCCATGATAGTTTATGGGTAATTGTGGATAGATTTACAAAATCCATCCATTTTATTCACGTTCGGTCTAGTCGGACCATATCTCTTTTGGCCAAACTTTATGTTAAAGAAATTGTTAAATTGCATGGAGTACCTACTTCTATTATTAGCGATCGTGATCCATTGTTTACTAGTGGATTTTGGAAGAGTCTTCAAAAAGATTTAGGAACGAAGCTTAATTTTAGCTTCACTTATCATCCTCAGTCCGATGGACAAACTGAGCGTGTGAATCAAACTCTTGAAGATCTTCTTCATGCATGTGTTCTTGATTTTGGTGTAAGTTGGAAGGATCATATTCCTCTTGTTGAGTTTTCTTATAATAATAGCTTCCAATCTAGTATTGGTATGGCACCTTTCGAGCCACTCTACGGAAGGCCATGCCGATCTACTTCTTGTTGGCTTAAGGCCGGTGAGAAGCTGATTTTAGGTCCAGATTTTATTCGTGATTCCATAAAAATGATTGACCTCATTCGTCATAGGATGAAAGAAGCTCAAAGTAGAAAAAAAATCCTATTCCGATAGTCGAAAAAGGAAATTAGAATTTTCTGTGGGAGATTTTGTGTTTATTCGTGTTTCACCTATGAAGGGTGTTGTGCGTTTCAGTCGATCGGAAAAATTAGCGCCTCGATATATTGGTCCATTTCTCATCACTGAACGCATTGGTTGCGTGGCTTATCACCTTTTGTTACTGGCTCAATTCTCTGCTATTCATGACGTTTTCCACATCTCTCAACTACGGAAATGCCTTTGGTATTCTGATTCTATTCTTGAGCTCGGTTATATTGAAGAAGTTGAAGTGTCATCTAATTTGACTTATGAGCAACATCCTATTCGCATCATTGCTACGGAGGTTAAACGTCTTCGTAATAAAGATGTCCCGCTTGTTAAAGTTCAATGATCCTCAAATCCTAAGGATTATCTCTTGAGAATCCAGAGAATTCATCGAGCGCACACATTCGGACTTACTCTCTCGAGCTCTTTGAGGTGAACTTCTTATTTCAAATTTTCTTTTGTGTTGATATGTTTTTATGGTTGTTACTCTTTATTTTCTTCTTAAGTATTACGAGGATGCAATTTCTTTAAGGAGAGAAGTCTGTAACAACTTCTATATTTTACGATTGTATATTTAAATGTTTTATTTAAATATAGCATCGTTAGTCGGATTTAAGTCCGAAATGTCACTTTTTGCAAATAGTCGAATCAGGACTTGAGATCCCTTCCATTGAGTCTAACATGGCATTTGCGACCTTTTTGAGTATAAAGATCGATATGTTTGAAGTTGAGTAGAATTTAGATATTTTCTATTAGGGGTATAGGTTTGGGTTTCATCCCACCAACCCAACAAATAACCCAACTCCACTCATCTTCATTCATTCCACTCCTCATTTCCTAACACTCTCAAGCTAAGGTAAAAATGGAGGAAAGAAGAGGAAATTAAAATTCCTAAGCCCTAATTCTCTTAGGAATTATCAACTTCAAGCTGGAAAACAAGGAAAAGCTAAAGTAAGCATCCTCTCCATCTTAATCCCCCTTCAATTTTCAGAAATTCCTATAACCTAACTTAGGAAAAACTTCATCTTTGATAATACATTGAAGATTTTAGAGACGTTGTTGAAGAGAGATCAACCTTTGCTTGTTCTAGAGCTTCTCATTTGTTGTTTGGGGGTTAAAAGCTATGTTTTGAAGTCACATCTATGTTTATATCTTTGACAGTTGTTAGGTAGTAATTCCTAACACCTATTCCTTATCTGTTTGCCTTTGAATTGAACTAGTTTGATGAATATTCCAACTTTGGTGTTTTGAAGTCAAAAATCTTTAAAATCCTATCTTTGATGTTTGAACATGTTATAGGGGTGTGTCGAAGAGCCTACAAAGCAGGGTTGTCGCTTGGCATAAATCTCTAGTATCCGTTGCTCGTTCGATCGCTTCCGATTAGGATTTTTGCCCTTCTTGGGGCTAGGCTGAAAATACTAGAAATGGAAGTTCAGTCAACTGAACTGTAAGGTCAGTCGACTGAACCTGGGGATAGAAAATTATCTGCCTCTGTATCAGTCGACTGACTATACAGTTCAGTCGACTGAACCAAGAACCAGAAAATTTCCTGAGCCAGTATCAGTCAAATGGCCATTGTGTTCAGTCGACTGAACCTAGAAACCGAAAGTTTCTAGGTTCAGTATCAGTCGACTGGCCACTATGTTCAGTCGACTGAATCTTCTTGTCTCAGCCAAATTGCCGTTTTGTGTGGATTTCCAATTTTTAATCGATCCCTATTGATCCGATTAATTGTTATCACTTTTGTTGACTTTGATAACTTCTTTTTCGGGATTTTTAATAATATCCATTTTGTTGGATTCTATATCGATATCTATGGATTTGATTCACGTCTTCATATGTGAATTTTTGGTAATTGATTGTTTTTACAATCATTTTTGTGATTTTTCACTTTGAAATACAAAGTTTTCTATACTAGTAGTAAATATTCAAATTGTTTCACAAAGATGATTTCAACTCTATTTTAGTAAAAAGCTCGTTTATAAAATTGTTTTCCAATCTATTAGTATATACAAACATTTTCCTCATTCGTTCGAGAAATCCAAATTAAATGACTTAGCAAAATAAGTGGTATGAAACGCTTGCATTTACTTTGTCGGTTAATTCTTAGACTTGTTCGATTGAAACCCTTGTGACAACTTTCGAGTGGGAATCTCCAATTTGTTCGTAAATACTTAAGTTAAGCCAGTGGTTATAGGATGTGAAGCTAAACTCATTTATTTACTAGCTTAGTGTAATCGACACTTCTCGATGATTGATGATGATCACTTTGTGATTTAGGCTAGCGATGTGCGATGTCTCTTTGTTTGTGTGTGGGGGACTAAACCCCGTTTGTGGAGTTTCGACTCAAAATTGGTGGAGTAGCGACCCATGGTATTCGGGCCATTTGTGGAGCCTCGGCTCAAAATTGATGGTTAGCGACCATGGAATAGCGTTCCGTTTGTGATGCACGTGTTGGTGAATTTTCATTCTCCCGTTTGTGATAGGCCTTCCCCTTTGTGTTTTCTGGATTTCTAATTGATGATTTCCAAAATTTGTGTTTCCCCAATTTTTGTGATTTACATTGATAAGTTTTATCAATTTTTGTGGTTTGGTGAATATGTTAAAGAATATGACATTCTTTTTGGTGTTTGAGTATATTCAAGATATTGTATGATTTTTGTTATTATCTAGTGTATACTTGGCACAGTATGGCATTATTGTTATCATAAGTTTTCGGTATATCTCATATCCTATCCCATTTTATATGATATTTATAGATAGACTGATCCGTTTATTATTTTCTTCTTAAATAATATTCGGGTCAGACCTAGGTGTTATAGGTACTTCCACTTGACTTCTTAGCAGGGACTAGCTTTTGACTTTGGTTAACTACTTAGTTTAGTAGTTTTTGCTTTTATACATTCGAGATAGAGACTCCTTGATGTATATAAATTTTTTTATCTAGCACTTGTACTTATTCTTTTGTGATGTAGTGCATCTTGTATGACCACTACTTTGATGTACACCTTTATGTGATATATTCATATCTGTTTCTGCCTTAGTGATATGAATATCTGTGACTGATTTGTGTTATGCTTATTTTATATTTGTTTCCGAAGATCGCATAGCCACTGTGTGGTAGCTTTGAGTTTGTATCGGTATGTCAGATTTCCTCTTGAAATGAAAGTGATATTTTTTTCTAGCATATCGGTACTCGTACAAAGCAATTACACAAATGGTCGCTCATCAACAGCCTTATTCTTCATGCTAGTCGACAGCATTATCTCGTAATGTCCTTGGCTAGTGTGAGTATAGAGGTGGGGTGTCACAGACTTTTTATTAGAAAGAAATGAAAATACCACTTTGATAAACTTTGATAATCAAATAAGAATCTATTTCATAGTTACACAATATTATCGACCAAAACAATGAGTTAAACTATAGCCCATTTGTTTCGATAACTTCGTTTTTATTGAAAAGTTTGACGAATAAACGACTTAAATTTCATGATAACGACCAAATTTATATTTAAATTATTTATATCAATTTAAAAGTATATCCATCATCGTAAATATTTTCAAAAACTTGCATTCATCCTTTTGTAAATAAATCTTACATTTTATAAATATTTTCACTTTGCATTCGGATTTTGTGGGTAGTATCCGCTAAAAACCTTCATGAGACAACACTTGTCCTACTGGAGACATCCAGAGGTTTAACTGCTTTTTTCATACCATCAATGCAATCATTCTCCCTACGAAAAAGGATTTATCATAGTTTTCCTTTATTCGAGGACGAATAAACAGATAAGTGTGGAGGTATTTGATGTGCATGTAAATGTGCATATATTTACATCCATATTTTATCTATTTTTATTTAAATGAATGTCATATTTAGGCATTTTAAAATATTTAAAACCAAAATTCAATTATTTTCAAATCATCATACATTCATCTTCATTCAGGGGCAAAATGGTCATTCTTGTGCATGTGTCAATTTGAGAATTTTTACTTGGACATTTTCTTATAATTTTTATAGGAATTTAGATGCATATGGAAGAGGCTTTTATGAAGATACATGCATGCACAAATGAATACAAAGGAATGAAGAGGGAAATAATTCAAGCTCATGATCATGGAGGACCCCATCTACTTACCTAAATCTACAATTAGAAAGTTAATGGACAACTAAGCGGAGGTTGAAGCTTCATACATATTTAATGATGGATTAATTAGTGGCTAATGGTTACTTGGTGGTCATACTTCCTAAAGGGAATTTTAGGAAGCACCCTAAAAATTGAATTAGGATTTTATGCATGTATAAATAGCCCTCTTATGTACATGGAAATATCTTCTACTCTTTTAAATTGGTTAGGAAATGAAAATGCAAATTGTAAGCCCTATGTTCATGAAATAAAAATGGCTTACTAGCCTCTTTCTCTTTTATCTTCTACATGCTTTTAATTACTTTTATGTTAATGTTTATTTCCATACTCTCTTTCATTTCATTTTCATAGCTTAGACTTACATTTATGCAATTAGTTTAATGTTATTTCATGCAAGTAGTTGATCTCCTTTCTTTTGTTAGTTTCTACTTCTCTTTGTTGTTAATGTTGAAATTTATATGGGTTGATATGATAACACAAATGAGTAGCTAAACCCCTTCAATTTAGAGGTAATGAAGCTCTTCAACTTTATGTAATTTCAATATTTCAATGAATTATGATCTCTTTTATTTGTGCTTCATGAAAGTGAATTTTGATGTAAGTTTATACAAGTGGGTTTGATAGCTTATGTTGCATATGAAAATAAGCTATTCTTATTCAACATAAAGACAAATTACATCAATCTTTGCTAATTGGTTTCTAATTTTGAAATGAAAGTAAAAAAAAAAATTTGATGATCTATATTACTAATACAATAATAAATAGGTCATACTTAAAATAGTCTTTTGCTTTGGCTTCATTTTCATGAGAATTGATAAGTGATTTTATAGTTTGATGGTTTAAGTTATGTTAATTAATAACATAAATAAACCATATTTATGATAAATATAATAATTATTTCACTTAATACCAAAAATAGAGATTATAGATTGTTTGTTTGTTAATTTACAAAAATATGAGGGTGATTTGCCTCTAAAATTGTTCTCTATTCTCATAGTTTTCAATCACATTTTTATTCTAATTTTAGCTTCATTTTTTTTACAGTTTGTAGTTAACAATCTTCTCTCCATTTTCGTCTAATTTGATTGATTAGAAAGTTCTAAAAACAAAGCCAATTCCCTACAGATCGACCAGTACCCGCCACGTACTAAAATTGTACACCGTGCACTTGCGGTTATTTTTATTTTAAAATTTATTGACGGTTTTATAACGTGATAGAAAATTCGTCATAAAACAGATAGTTCAAAGGATTCAAGGGCAAAGTCAGTTAGGTAGGTTTCGACCTTGTCGGAAGCTGGGATCATAACGACTTGAGTTTAGGTTTGGAATCTAAGGTCAAATAGGTCAGGTTTTAGGTTTTAATCCACAATAAGGCAGAAGCTTGGTGAATGTTGTCCTAGAGTTAAGGATTGGGATTACTTGTAGTTGCTAGGGTTTCAACCAAGTCGTATCGATGGGATCGATACCTAGAAAACAGAGTTAGAACTAACGAAAGCTTTCGAAACAACTAAGTAATCAAGAACATTGAAGTCTCCCCTTTATTAACTTAATGAAGCCTTTATCGATAAATTTTCCCCAATTAGATTTACAAATTAGGATTTACAACTTTGTAGAATTAAGAAAATACAAGTGTAGAATGACTGACTTCGAATCCCTAAAACCAAACCCTTTGGGTCTTATTTATAGATGCGGGTCAGCACCTTTCGACCTAATGCTTTCAATCTGGTTGAAAGATAGCTTCAAGATTATTTTTAGAATGCTATCGATTCCTTTAACACTTGCGCATCCCTCTACAATGCTTTCGAATGGGCTTGAAAGCTTCCATCTTTGTCGAAAGGGATGGTTGCGCCTTTCTTCTTTATGTTACTTTGTAGGAGCTTTCGACTCGGTCGGTAGGTTGTCTCCAAGGGTTTCGAAGGTGTTAAAATGTTAATGGTTTCGACATTGTTAATAACTACCAATTTTTTTCTTGTGACTTGATGTGCAACCTTCCATGTATATTAAAGGCTTCGACAAGTTCGAAAGGCTTGAATTTGCTTCCAAAGGGGTTGTTCTAACCATGAATTGCTTCTGAGTGATTTGAGTGAAGGTGAAATCTTTGGTCCTGAAAAGTTTGGCGCACATATGAAAGGTGGTTATGCATTGTCTTTGAATGGCGCTTCTTTAACACATTTAAAATGTCTTTATGCATGCGAAAGTGTCTGCTTCGAAAGATGTTCATTGAAGCGGGAACGTGCTTTTGACCTTTTGACCCCTTCGAAAGGTTTTGATACTTCTTGTCTTTGACTGTTGCATCCCTTCGAATTCGTAGAAAGGTCTTGCTACTACTTCCCTCTTTTTTTTCTTTTCTGCCTTTTATTCATTAAGGTTTCGACATGGTCGAAAGGATATTTGGTGGTAACAATATATAGAACATAAAAGGATATAACTAAGAGAAGTAGCCTTTAAATTTCTTAACAAACTGCATGAATTCACATTTATGTATCATATTTTGGTAGTGTCAACTAACCTTCTACGATCATTAGTGCATTATCCATTTATTTGATGATATTAGGAATACTTACCACCTTTATTTGCTTGACTTCTGAGAAGAATAATTGGGATAAAGCAAGCACTTTCGGATTTGTCTGAAGATAAGAGCTAGAGTACTATTGAGGGAGGTATAAGCTTTTATCGAAGGTATTTTCGAATGAGATCTCTTTTTAGGCTTCGTATTTTAAGGTTTTCTAATCCTCGTTCTTTTTCTACTTTCCATTTTGCTGGTTGGATGAGAAAATATCCTTTAAGATGACTCCTAGAGCATCTCAAATAGTGAATTACAAATCACATTTTGTAATATGTAAACCTAAATACTCTACAGTAGGGGGTGGAAAATGTATTTGGTTACAAATTCATTCAGAATATTTAAATATTTATAATTTATTTATTGGCCTATTGAACTAGCACCCAATCAACACGCGGCTATTCAAAAAGCGCCTAAAAAGAGGTGCTTGTTGAACAAGCACCTGTTGTTTGGGCGCTGGTTCTACAGACGCTCAAATAACCAACCCTCCAACGGATAATCCAATGGCTCTCTCTCCTTTCTCGCCTTAAAATACCATTCATCTTCACTCTCTCCTCCTCCCACACCAACATTCTACAACATCAAAAATCATTTTACTCTCGCTTCTCCCATCTGATAATGTTTTCTGATTTCGACCCTGATGCCACAAGATGCAGTTTTGAGGGGTTCGATTTAGAAGACAATATAGTTTTGATTGGCGGAGCATTCACTACTGCTAGTTGGACTTCGGTAGAAAACTACAATTAATGTTACATTTGGTTTGCACTCTCAAGCGATCTGATCTGAGGTGCCGACCAAAGTGTTGATACTTTTTGAGGCAGAATTACGAACTATTATAATTGGAAGAACATTGATCGTAAAATATCGCTTTCTTCGATAAAAGATTATTATAGAAAAATTAATCTTCAAACACAAACATTTGATTCCAAAATGTTTAAGTTAAAGAAAATGAATCCTAATGGCTTTGGAAATGAAATGTATTTGGTAAGACTTTCTAATTTTCATATGTCTGCAATTTATTTTACATTTCTCTAAATATTTTATTCCTTTTTGTAGAGCACAATAGAAAGTAAATTATTTAAACAAATCAACATACCTGAGAATAAACAAACACCTCATTTTTATTAGTTCATGCATGTTTATGACCTACTAATTGAGCATGTAAAATGAAAATCTTCTCTTTAGAAAACTGTTCAAGATGTACAATTAAACAAGTCCCATAGTAAATCACCAAGAGTCCGAGAAAGCTCTGGTGTTAGGGACTCGGCAGGAAACCAGAGTAGGGGGTCTGAAGAGCAACTAACCCCTAACGAAGATGATTTTGTTAGCCTTAAGGATTCAAAGCAACCATAAAGAAGCAGATCGTTGACGCTGATCAAGCGGAAATAAGAAAATTCTTTTGGAATATAAAGAAAGATGTAATCACGCGATGAAGTTTTGGCATGGTCAACCCAAAGAAAAAAGTTGAAGTTGGATCAACTTCTTGCTGGAAACAAATAGAGAGAAGAAAATGCAGTAATGTTTGTAGATATGTCGAATATGTCTGAAAAACAACGAGAGTATACAGAATCAAGGAGGAGAGAAATTATAACACATAGATGTGAAGAGGGGCTGTGGTTGTATTTGTATTTTTAAAACTATTGTATCTTCGAATTTTTGGTTGATGCGCTGATTCGAAAATCCAATATTTTTAAAAGACCAATCAAGCTTGTTTTATTTTTCGACAAAACCAAATGGAATTGTGATACATTACCTAATATGAAATTCAACTAAAAACGCGACAGCAGCAGCATCAACAGCAACAATATCAAGAAGAAGAAGAACAGCAGCAGCAACAACAAACTTAACAACGTAGTAAACTTTACCGATTGCTACAAACGATCCAAAGATGATTTATACCTAACATTCCAAGCCAACGTTCCTAGTCATATAAAAGGTCCAAAAATGGCAATTTTTCCACTCCCAATGCATGCAATCTATATCACCCAACATTCCTGGCCATCCTCTACTGCCATGCATCTCAATTAATCTTGCCATGTCAACTCCGTTCGGTCTTAGTAAGTATTGATCATCGTATATGTCGACGATTGCTTGACAGAAATGGTCCAAAGATTCTAATGCTATGTTTTTCCTCGAAAGCAAATTCTCGTCGAGAGCGTCTGTTGATCCTATATATTCAAGCACTTCCAATATAGCAGTTATTTTTTGAATACCATTCAATCCCTGAATATAAGATATATTAGGTTTGAAGAAAAAGTATTTATCATGTTATTAAATGGACTGTAGGATCCCAAGGAATAATGGTCGGCGCAATCGAAATCTTCTTCTAAAATCACCATCGGTGTAAGTAGGATATGGTATAAAATTTTATAGTCTTTCACTATATTAGGAATTTTTGTGGTTTTATAGCAACGACCAATAACTAATCAAAATCAGGTTGTCCACTGTATTGACCAATTTAGTGCATGTATTGTTATTAGCTCTCTTTCACAGTGGAAATGTCTTCCATCATTTCATCAAAGTCGTCATCGAAAAATATAAGATCTTTAGCTGACATTATTTTTATAGTTTCCAATTTGTAGTATAGATTTGATTGAGCGTGAATGAAAAAGATTACCATGGGTACATATAGTTGCCAAAACATTTGATTTTTTAGAGTAGACAAAATGGCTCGGTGTCCCATCGTATCAAACATCTTAGTCACGTTGTCTATTTGTCCACACATGCCAGCTTGTTTAATGAAAATAAAATGGCTTAGTGTCCCGTAATATCCAACACCATAGCCACATTGCCCATATGCCCGCACATGCCATCTTGACTAATGAAAACAAAATGGCTCGGTGTCTCGTTATATCAAATACTATAGCCACACTGTCCATCTATCCGCACATGCCAGCTTATTTACTGAAAACAAAATGGCTCGATGTCTCATCATGTCAAACACCGTAGCCACATGGTCAATTTATCCACACATGCTGCTTGATTAATGAAAACAAAATGGCTCATTGTCACATCATATCAAATACCGTAGACACGTTGTCCATCTGTCTATACATACCAGCTTGATTAATGAAAACAAAATAGCTCAGTGTCCCATCATATCAAACGTTGTAGCCACGTTGTCCACATGTGTTAGCTTGTTTAAAGAAAACAAAGTGGTTCAGTGTCCCATCATATTAAGCATTGTAGCCACATTGTCCATATGTCCATTCATACCAGTGTGTATTTTGTATTGTACTATATATAACATATTGCTTTTCATGCTGCTCTGCAATCATATCATCCCATTAGTATACAAAAAATGATGGATTACAACCATACTTCTTTTCCCTCATCATACTCATGTGAAGGTCCATGAAGGCACGATACACCATCGAATAAGTCTTTCCTCAACCAGCAATTGAAATAGTATGTTGAAATAGAGGAAAGCCATTATGAAGATATCGAAGAGCATGAGAGAGATCTGCAAGAGCATAGGCTTATGGATGATCGAAGAAGACTAAGAGAAGAGCGGAGGAGCCATAATGGGATAAGGCAAAGAAGGCATGAACTACGCCACCAATTACCTAAAATAGAAGAAGAGGTTGATTCTTAAGTAATATACTGTAACTATGGAGTTTATGTTTTGTTTTTCGTCATAAGAAATGAAAATGACATCGGTCGACGTCACTATAAATTACACAATTTTCCAGATGGGTTTGAACTTAGGCAGTGGCTTAACGATCCTTTATCTCATCAAGCAGTTGTGTAGCCACTGAACTTGAAGATGAAATTGAAATGCTTCAAAGGATTCTGAGTTCACTTCAATTATTAAGTGGTCATAGACAGTTTTAGTCAATCTGTGTTTATTTTTTATCATGTTGTCATTTTTATTTTAATGTTTGTCGTCTTGTTTGTATCGTTTTAATTAACTATTTGTCGATTTTCGATCTAAAGTACTTAGTTGAATTCGAAAGTACACACAACTCATTTAATTTAAATAACTTAACTAACATACATAACTTGAATTCGAAATTACATTGAACATACTTAAGTTAAATAACTCAATTAACTTACTTAACCTGAATTAGAAAGCAAAGACAACTTGTCTAACATAGCGAACCTAAAGATTATTCAAATTGTCTACCATAGCTAACCTAAAGATCATGTATAGAATATCCAACAAAGTAAGTATGATACTCCCAAAAATATCATGAATCAAACGTAGATCATGTTAACTGAAATAGGTCATCTTGCTCCACTGTATTTATAATGCTTTTGTATCTTCGAAAAGCTCTAGTAAACATGACATAAGTACTCCGAGTTTTCAGAATCCTTCGAATTAATCTACAATCAAGATCATTATTAAAAGCTTCGTTTACCGTAACCCGAAAATCTTGATTCAGCTCCTTTTCCATATGTCTACGATCAGCTTCTATATGCACTTTAATCAGTGCCAAATAATCTTGTTGAGTCTAACTTTAATTTTCCATTGAAAATGTTGTGAACCTCCAATATAAAATTTTCATTTAAATAGAAAGTTCATAATCCGAATCATACAAATCAAGTGTTGTCTGAATGTCTATGTGGCAATTGTTCATGGATTTGTGAAGAAACAAACACTTCACAAATGTTTTTTTTTATGAACTAAACAGCGGTACCATTTCTTTTATTTTGTCTATGAATATCTCTATTACTAATAAAGAAAATTCATTACACTAAATTACATGGTGTCTTTTTGAACTTCCAAAAATGCCCTTGGTTTATCATGTTTGAACTCAAACGGTCACATCCGCACTCATAACTTCCGTCCTCATTCTCCTCTCCTAAAACCTAATTTTGCTCGTCCCTAAATTCGTCTAAAGATCATCGATTCCATTCATCCCCAATTCAATCCCTCCCAAAATTCGATCTCTCTCAGTGTCGACGACAACTATCCTCAGCATCCACGACTACTTACAGCAGCTTCCCTCAACATCCATAACAACTTCCCTCAAAATATGTACTATCCACGATCACCTATTCTTTAACAAATTCAATTAAAAATATACTTGGATTACTTGCACAAAAAGATGGAATTATGGTATGCAATTGAACCGATATTTTAGTTATTTGCTACTTTTATATGCTGGTCCCTTTTAGGATTATTTAGTTATTAAGGGCAATTGGATGTTTGTTGTAAGTGATAATTGTGCTAATTGATCATATATTGCTTGATATTTATAACCTTAAAGATAATTGTACTGGTTCATTATGCATAATTGATATTCTGAACTAAGTCTACTAGACTAATTTGAATCCGATCTACAACGCGGTTTATTAAAAAATAACATTGTAAAATATTGTAATAAACTAAGCGAGATAGTTGCAATGGTGAACATATGCAAATCAAACTTAATAAATGTCAAAAAATTGTAATATATAATAAGTTTCTCAGCCTAACTATCAATTGTGTACAACAAATAAAACGGACTAGAAACTTTAACATCTATAGTTTTTGTTTTTTCTTAGAACAAATTAACATTTGAAGTTGAATAATCTGAATCAAAGTTTTTTAATATCAACACCAACTGAAACATTCCTTCATTTGTAAGATAGCTCATGTTTACACCATTCTTTTAATTTATAAATTATTGGTGAACATTGCTACTTCGGTTTCCTATCCACACATACACATTCCAATTAAATCAAATATCATGGGATGATATTAAAATTTAATCCTTTTTATAAAATCAGTACAAATTTTCATGGACAGACTGTGCACTAATAACCAAGTGTTACAGCAATTATGCAACCACTCTAAGTGCTTTATTTTCAGAAAAGAAAAATATATATCTACTACTATTGACCCAACTTCTTACAGGAGGAGATCAAGTTCCTACTGCTATGGAAATATATGGTCCAAGGGTTACCTATGTTTTTACTCTTAAAGATATTGCTGACACTCATGAATTCCTTCTTTGGGATAATGGTAATTTTCAAACTTAACAACAACACGTATCTTAATTTTAGCTTATATATTCACATAAAAGCTTGCATTTTCTCAATGATATAGGAAACCGGTAGGATGTCAAAGATACCACAAATATAGGTGAAGGGAAGATGTTCTCTCTAGGAAATCTAAGGGCCACATTTGATGAACATGACTATGACAAGATATACACAGGCTAATATGCATGGATATCTTAGTTACCGGTTAAACTAATTTACATTCACACATTCAGCTGATTAACTACTACGTGAAAGAGAGGTATACTCTACATTACAATATAGAAACGTGGTCAATGTCAATCAGGTATACACCTTATGATACATGTATTTCTTCAATAACTTTCTTATGGAGAAATAAACTCTGTACGCTTAATCATCATAGTGAAAGAAAAAGAATATTGGCCAATGTGATATCTCAAGGTAAACTGAGATTACTATACAAAGTGGTCTCTCTTGGATTCTTAATAAAGAAGGCAAGAGGATACAATAATGATGGAACTCAATCTTTTCTGGACAAAGTTATAACTAACCTGGATGAAAGGACATAAGTTGCATAGGGGTCGAAGAATGAGATTATTAGATTTGAGGAAAGTTTGTATGAATGCTCAAGACATATGATTGTTGAAGTAACTCATGCATCGTTTCATTAGATCTCATACAAAGTAAGTACTGCATGATCAAGGAGTATGTATAATTTTAGTCTTTTAACCATTTTTCTTTGAATTCGGCATTTGGGATGTCATGGCTATCTTACCAACCGTTGGCTTGGAAGAGTTTCAATTAATGCCGTTGGAGGCTTAGAGTTGTCAATTACTTAAATGCCATGCTATATACCATTTCTTGAAAACACTATTTATATATGTATTCGACTGCAATGTTTCTCAATAATTTATTGTTTTAGAGTTTGCTTTTCCTATCAGATTATATCTTTTTATTAGTTGCTGTCTTTTGATGTTGGTTTGAAAATGTTGGACATTTTAGTTTGGTAATATTAATAAAATGATTCTCTACCTAACACCAATTTTGGTAAGAAAATTATGGTAATGTTCATCATAACTCATATAATATCTCTATAGATTTGTATAATGTTATTGAAGTCTTCAGTTAAGCACCAACTCTCTTATGAATTTTTCCTTTTTGTTTCTCAATGCCCTTATGACAACATAACTCAACTTATGGTGTAGTTTCTTCTATATAGGGCTTAATTACTCATTTTTTCCACGAAACATAGCAAAAGACTACAAATTACTGTTTATCCGAACACATGCATGTAATAGTAATAAAGACCCATGACACATTTCATAAGTCATAAATGTCATATGTAAATACAAGCTAGATGTACTTTGTACGACTTAGAAGGCATAGTAAAGTATTACTTTCTATATTCTACCGAACTTCATATGACATCAACACTATACAGTTAAAAGTCCCGCTATAACGCATAGCGCTCTTCGACCGCTTTGCCTTTTCAGTTTAGCCACGATGAACAGTAGATCCATTTTAAGCATCGTTATTTTCCGCTACGACAGCTAAATCAAGGATTTTTAGCAACATTAATATAAAATGGATGGTTTGACTGGTTTTCTTTTAAACCAAATCAATAAAGTTAGGGTAAATACCTAATTTCCAAGCGTAAATGGTCAATATAAGTTAGAAATCTATTATAGACATCAAATCTGGACTGTATAAATCATGATAGTCTTCGGTTTTGTTATATAAGATTAAACAATGTTTCTTTTTCCAGCCAAAATGATGTAGAATGAGAATAAATTAAATTATTTTATTTTGTATCTAATGAAGCTTTTTGCACCTCTGCTATTTTTCGCTATATCCCCGCTTTAGTCCAGCTACAAGTTTCTACACCTCCACCACTATAGAACCGCTAAGTGTTTTAGCTGCACAACATCAACCATCTATTTTTACTCTACACTTTACACGTATCATACTAACAAACTGCCTCCATACATACACAGATTCTCACTCAAAAATTTATGGGCACAATGACATGAATGGAGGAAGTGTACACTATATTTGTAAACAAAACATTGTTGAACTATAGCATGTATATTGTGATTAGTTGCAGGTCCACTTAAACGTGCATGTATACTCGTAGTACAAAATGAAAACAGAATATGAACCATCGTGACCAATAAAGAAATACGTACATGAGCATACATAAATATCATCATCAACTTCCCAAATACACTAGTCTGAGATACATTAAGAAATAACAAAACATGTATGAAACATAAAAACAACATCAGTCTATATGAGGTGACCCAATACCACTTCCCTCGTCATTGCTATCGTCGCCGTCGATATCATCATTAATGCCATCCAAATCATTTGGCTCTGGTGGCTCAATATGATGTTGTTTGAGTCTACTATGCGGCTCATACAATATGAGCCCCAGAGTCATGCTAGTGGTAATTGTAGGTACTCTACTGGAAGAGATACATTGTCTAATATGATCGGAGTTCAAACCCCGCATATAATCAGGTAACGAGTAAGCACGCGGGGCTACTCGAGTCCAATATGTATCGAAATCTCTAGGTACAATAAAAACCCACTATATACCCATCCCATGGCCCTCGTACTAGTAATGTAAGCCGGGCCAGCATGAATATAGATCATCTCATGGAAGCGGATCAGAGGGAATGAGAACTATACCATACAACTACAATCAACACCGCTTCCCTAAATACCAGATGAAAGGACATGTAAGAACCTAAAAGAAAACCCTACGTCTTGAAATAGAATACGAAAAAGTGAAGTGCTCTTCATCGGACTCCATAAACTGAATAACTCCAGCCAGGGACGAATAATAATGTTGCTGCACCACCTCATATCCATCTATTGTCAGCAACTTATTATGCACCCCCCTACGGCACGGTGCACGTGCATAACATTCCCTCAACGACGCGATCTGGAGAAGTAAATATATGGAGTAGCGTTCGCTTTATTAACAAGTCCTGGACACATGTTGATCGTATACTCATAGTATCAAAATGAGATGATGTACCAAAAACCAAACATCGGTCGAAACTGTTGTAGCACATAGATATCCAACACTGCATACAGATATCCAATGATGACAGTACCGTAGTCAAAAATATAAAATCCATCTACATCTACCAAACCAACTAGATATCCACGTCTAACTGTGCCTTTATTATTTGAAAAAAAATGTACAACCAAATATATATATAATAGAAACGAACGTAGAATATGAGTGTGCATCTCCTCAGCGTCCCTATAGTCTATTATGTTTCTCTGTAGACATGTAAATGTAACAGCACCTCCTTTAACCTCATCATCATCCAAAGCCAGTAAATACATATAATATGACTCAAAATCCTCATATGAACTATCGAAGGGTACAGGCGCATGATCTCGTTGGTCAACCTCTATAGCAGTGAACATATAAATGTCTAAAAGAGTCGATCCCAACTTAAAATCTGAGAAATAAAACATATATGTAGTAGGCCACCATCTCTCACTAAGAGCCTCTACTACATAACAATCGACATGTGCAAACGCAGGTAACTGTCGAAAATCACTGAAAGATGATGCATTAGCCTAGTCCTAATCGACTCGGGTAATGTATGAAAATACTCAGTAATGCCACTGTGCCAACTACCACGCAGAGCTACGTAACCGTCTATATAAGTAATTATTTAACGTTATTGGTAAACAAAGCAAACCGATAAGCATTTACAGTTTGTGATAGACATATTTATCTAATAATTTTATACTAAAAATATACCTACAGAGCAGCTAGTGCTACACACCGTCTACATGCCTTCGTCCGGGGCAACTTATGCAAGCATCGTAAATCATCTGCGGTCATAGTATCATCTACATTAGTATGAGCCGCACCAGCATCAGTCGTATAATGGACAGTCTGTCTAGCGATTTTGACGAATCGTGACGGTATTTCGACGCCTCGATGAATAAAATGAAAAAAAGATGTGAAAGGTAAAAGTGAGGGAAAATTGAGAACAACGCCTGAAATAGGTGCTTGTTCAACAAACACTTAAAGCTCAGACGCTTGTTGAACAAACGTCTAGACCCTTTTCAAACACGGACGTTTATTTAACAAACGTCCGACCTTCAGACATTTATTGAACAAGCGTCTGAAGACCAAACAATAATCAAACAAGCGCTTGATTCGGGATATTGTTGGAAAATCCATATCATTACATTTTGTAATCGGACAAAATGTAATAAATGCGGTACAAACGGCTGGAGACGCTCTTAGTCATTTTTCGTTTCTCCCCATTTAATTCAAACACCATATTTCTTAGTCAAACATTTTGTCAAATAACTCTAAGATAAGCCAAAAGCTTTTAAATTCGTTCTTTCATGCTTTTGCCGGACTGAATTAAGGAATAGTAAAAGGACTTTCATTTCTTGGATAGTTACTAGTGGAAGAATAAAACTGATCAACCGGAGTAAAGGATGCATTTCACCATCGAGCATTCTCTTCTCTTCTTCACAACGTTGAAATAAAACTTAGCTGTAAAAATTACTTTTCTTTTACTTGTATAAAACAAATATATCAATTAACTACCACTTCCCAATAAGCATTGTTTGCGCCAAAATTGGTCACAAACACCCAATATCACGAAAGCACCCGTTTACGTACTCAACTTGATAATAATCAACACAGAACTCAGCAACAATCAATATAGAATTCAGCTCTAAGTAACAAATCGCAGTAAGTCACAAACAACAATCGCAAACACAGGATTTATAGTGGTTCGGCGTTCGCGCCTACGTCCACTCTGAAGGATTTATCTTTATTGCTTTGCTCGATTCAATCGATTACAATGGATTACAGCTGACAATTGCTTTGAAATCTGAATACAACCACGATCCTGATAGTTAAACTTGAATCCGGCAGAGTCTTGGCGTTCAATGGCAGAAGTTCTCCCCAGCTCCCCCTTTCTGAAGGCTCCAGGGTGCTATTTATAGGCGTTGGAGGCCCAGATCTCGCTGAAATTTCGTGAGACTCCTTCTGGCACGTGAGTGGGCCCACGCGACCGACCCCACCAAGTTTCGTCTCGATCTGACATCGGTTCGAAGTGATTTCGAACCCATCAAGAAATGGTCCAATCGAGCTGAAACTTGGCAGGAACAATCTTTACCTCATATGGAAGCTACTATGAAAATTTGGTTGCATTAGGATGCGTGGTTAAGGAGATACGCTCGGTTCGAAATTAGCATTTTCGGTTGGCTGTGTCGTTCGAACCCATGAGTTCGAACCCATGATTTCGAATCCATCAGTGCACGTGGGCTTGCAGTGACGTGGCGCGCATTTTTCGAATCGATCCTAACTTATCTCCGAATGGACCGCTTCGACTCCGTGAACTACGGCGAACACGTCATCCAAACCAATTGACTCGGTGGATTCGAAATAGGAAGTGTTCCTGGTTTCGAACGTGACTGATTCGAATCCAGGAATCCTTATGGGTTCGAACTTGATCGGTTCGAACTGGGTCACTCGATGGGTTCGAAGTGAGGATGTGAGGCCGAGTGAAGTCATGGATTCGAAGGTAGGCCACTGTGGTGGATTCGAAGGTGATGGAGTCGAAGGCGATGGAGTCGAGGCAGGTACTAGCTGATGGGTTCGAACGTGGCTTGGGTTCGAACAGTATGGGTTCGAAGGCAAGGACGCGGATGGGTTCGAACTAGGTGGCTTGGGTTCGAACAGTATGGGTTCGAAGGCAAGGACGCGGATGGGTTCGAACTAGGTGGGTTCGAAGGAGAGGGCGTGGATGGTTTCGAACAGGATGGGTTCGAAAAGGATGGGTTCGAACTTCATGGTTTCGAACCAGACAATGACTATTTCTCTTCACACTGAATCCATCATATCTTGAGCATACGAACTCGGATTGACTTGAAACTTGAAATGATGGCTCCTACAACCTTTTTTGTCGTGCCCTATCAATTGTGGCCTGATCCGGACTCAGGCAAAATTCATCGATATCCATAGCTAAGTGAAGTATAACCAATCTCTGAGATGAACTATTTCCCGTTTTCGACCAATCTTTTGGTATCACGGCTTTGCCAAAAAGCGGGATAACACTTTGCCCCCCAAAACATGCCTTGCTGTAGGAAGGTGTGTTTTGTAATGCCTTGAGTTGGATGTTCGTATCCGATCATCAACCTGCAAAGAACTCAATAGTTTCATATGTCCTCAAATGACGATCGTTCGGGATCGAGCCATTTGGGATGAAGTGCGGCCGTTCATGGTCAAGCGCTCAACTTCAAATGACGATCGTTCGTGATCGAGTCATTCGAGGGGAAGTGCGACCGTGCGCGGTCGAGCGTATAAATTCATGCTTCGATCGTTCGGGATCGTATGCTGCTTGAAGTGAATCGGGACCGCTCGCGGTCCGTGCCGTTCATGGCATAAGATGGAATAGGACCATTCGCGGTCGATGCCGTTCGCGGCAAATGATGAGATGAGACCGTTCGCGGTCGACTGCCGTTCGTGGCAAATGATGATCGTTCGCGACCAAGTGCCGTTCAAGGCGAATGGTGACCGTTCGAGGTCGGATTTCATAATCAGTGAGCCATGACCGTTCGCGATCGATGGCGTTCGAGGCAGGAAGTGATCGTTCGCGATCGTGTGCCGTTCGAGGCGAATTCGTGACCGTTCGTGGTCGGATGTCGGACCTCAAGTGACGACCGTTCGTGATCAAGCCATTGAGGTAAGGCGAGTTATGACTGTTCGAAGTCGGGTGCCGTTCGAAGCGAATTGTGTGTGTGCCCGGGAGGGCTTGGTGTTATCGATGCCAGGGTCACGTTCGGGTGAGTTCCTGGATCGTTTGTATGGGCGGTTCATCGCCGTCTCAGAGCATACCTAAGGATCGTTCGCGATCCCGTACATGTGTAAGTAGCTTAGCCATTCCAGAGTTATCAGAATCAAATATCTATTACACGGATGAGTTTCAAAAACAATTGTCCAAACAAACAGAGTCTAAATGTTCAAATTAAAGCGAAATGAAAGTAAAGCATGGATGTCAAAGTGTAAGTTCCCACTACAAAACGGTCAACGATCATTCAGAGCATGTCTGGAGATCGTTCGCGATCTCGCACATGTGTAAATGATTTAATTGCGTTAGTGGAAGCTTACAACTTGTTCATCGTTATCTTACTCAATTGATAACCATACGGTGCCTTGATTCGGGGTCGCCCCTAGCTGATGTGGACGGTGGTCGTTCTGGTTCCGCCACAGGAGCTCGTCTCCTTACATATTGAAGGAGCATACCGTTCCTGATATGCCCTTCCACCTCGTCCTTCAGGTGCCTACAATCATTAGTGTTATGACCATTTAATTCATGGAATACACAGAACTTATCTGATTTCCTTTCGTCAGAAGTAGGATCCCTTCGCATTGGCCTACGATACGGAATCTGTTCTTTGGTATCCTGATAAATTCGTTCCAGGCTCTCGTTCAACTCAACGTAGGTGGTGAATCGCGGCTCCCTCCGTTGCCGCTTTGATCTGTCTCTGTCATTCTCAATCTTTCTTTTACCTTTATCCGAATCTTTTTTAAGAGGCTTTTCGTCTCTAAATGCAAAAACCTCTATCCCATCTCCTTCTTCTCTCTCGGCATTCGCATCTTCTAATCGTAAAAACTTTTCTGCTTCATGATAGAATTCCTCCAGATCAATGGGTGGATCTTTAGTCAATGCATTCTTGAACTCTGTGCCGTCAGCTATTCCGGACACAGCTGCCATTACCACCATGGACGGATCCGCTCTATCCACTGAAGCTGCTGCTGCATTGAATCGTGCTAGATAACTTCTCAAGGTCTCTCCGGCTTTTTGCTTTAGGGTTGCCAAAGTCATCACGTTTTTGGGTCTGGTAATATGAACCCTGAATTGCCTCATAAATCTCTCAACTAAACCATTCCATGTTCCGATGGATCCGTTCTCCAGCTGTCTAAACCATAGTGCAGCGATATCTGTCAAGTACAATGGAAAACATCGGGCCATAACCTCCTCCGATGCCCCCAGTACTTCCATATGCCTCATATATTTTGTCAGATGGACCGTGGGGTCCGTTCTCCCGTCATACATATCCAATGATGGTAGTTTGAAATCAGGTGGGTTCCTAGCTTGCCTGATTGCTGAAGTAAAAGGACTTCTATTGACATCTTCCAAATCTTTGTTCACCATACCGCCTCTCAAAGCTCTCCTAACTATCTCTGCTAATCGGTTATTGTCTCCGAGATGTAATCCTTGTTCACTACTTCCAACCTGCCCCTCGAGTTCACGAGGTAATTCCGGGATCTGCCCCCTTGACTGAGCGTTCACTCCTCTACTACTCCTAGGTTGCGCAGATCCTTCTCTTTCTCTTTCCAAGATTGGGTCAACATTCTCCATTTGTGTGCCCCCTAGCTCTGGTGCTACGCCGGACGGTCCCGCTCCGTTCTGGACTCCATTAGCTTCCCTATTTTGTGCTCCAACCTGTCCTATCTGTTGGAATAAACTCTGGATCATTTCCTCTTGCCTCTTCATCATAGTTTCCATCTCGTCCCTAGTAATGTATATCGATGGTTGATTTGCTCCTGAGGAAGCCTCTTGGCTTCCTTGTGGTTCACTTCTCTCAGTCCTTGGCCTCCTACTCGATTGTCTTGCCATAATTCCTAGATTTGAACTCTTGGATTTTTAAATTCAACTTCTTCCTGAATTAGGTTCTCAGTGAAAGCACCAAAATGTTTGCGCCAAAATTGGTCACAAACACCCAATATCACGAAAGCACCCGTTTACGTACTCAACTTGATAATAATCAACACAGAACTCAGCAACAATCAATATAGAATTCAGCTCTAAGTAACAAATCGCAGTAAGTCACAAACAACAATCGCAAACACAGGATTTATAGTGGTTCGGCGTTCGCGCCTACGTCCACTCTGAAGGATTTATCTTTATTGCTTTGCTCGATTCAATCGATTACAATGGATTACAGCTGACAATTGCTTTGAAATCTGAATACAACCACGATCCTGATAGTTAAACTTGAATCCGGCAGAGTCTTGGCGTTCAATGGCAGAAGTTCTCCCCAGCTCCCCCTTTCTGAAGGCTCCAGGGTGCTATTTATAGGCGTTGGAGGCCCAGATCTCGCTGAAATTTCGTGAGACTCCTTCTGGCACGTGAGTGGGCCCACGCGACCGACCCCACCAAGTTTCGTCTCGATCTGACATCGGTTCGAAGTGATTTCGAACCCATCAAGAAATGGTCCAATCGAGCTGAAACTTGGCAGGAACAATCTTTACCTCATATGGAAGCTACTGTGAAAATTTGGTTGCATTAGGATGTGTGGTTAAGGAGATACGCTCGGTTCGAAATTAGCATTTTCGGTTGGCTGTGTCGTTCGAACCCATGAGTTCGAACCCATGATTTCGAATCCATCAGTGCACGTGGGCTTGCAGTGACGTGGCGCGCATTTTTCGAATCGATCCTAACTTATCTCCGAATGGACCGCTTCGACTCCGTGAACTACGGCGAACACGTCATCCAAACCAATTGACTCGGTGGATTCGAAATAGGAAGTGTTCCTGGTTTCGAACGTGACTGATTCGAATCCAGGAATCCTTATGGGTTCGAACTTGATCGGTTCGAACTGGGTCACTCGATGGGTTCGAAGTGAGGATGTGAGGCCGAGTGAAGTCATGGATTCGAAGGTAGGCCACTGTGGTGGATTCGAAGGTGATGGAGTCGAAGGCGATGGAGTCGAGGCAGGTACTAGCTGATGGGTTCGAACGTGGCTTGGGTTCGAACAGTATGGGTTCGAAGGCAAGGACGCGGATGGGTTCGAACTAGGTGGCTTGGGTTCGAACAGTATGGGTTCGAAGGCAAGGACGCGGATGGGTTCGAACTAGGTGGGTTCGAAGGAGAGGGCGTGGATGGTTTCGAACAGGATGGGTTCGAAAAGGATGGGTTCGAACTTCATGGTTTCGAACCAGACAATGACTATTTCTCTTCACACTGAATCCATCATATCTTGAGCATACGAACTCGGATTGACTTGAAACTTGAAATGATGGCTCCTACAACCTTTCTTGTCGTGCCCTATCAATTGTGGCCTGATCCGGACTCAGGCAAAATTCATCGATATCCATAGCTAAGTGAAGTATAACCAATCTCTGAGATGAACTATTTCCCGTTTTCGACCAATCTTTTGGTATCACGGCTTTGCCAAAAAGCGGGATAACAAGCATAAACATTCTACCTTCCAAAAAAACTCCTAAGGTATACAATAAAGGAAAAAAAAAACTCAAAATTGTCAAAATTCTCTATCCCCGTCAACGAGGGAACGAGATAAAATGTAGCTAATCCAGTATGATCAAATTAAAGCCATGCAAATTCTTATCAGAACAAGAAGCTTCAATCCAAATAACGGCACATTTTTCTACCATTTAAGGGATAAATATGCTGCATCATTCATTTCATACCATAGTGGAAATCGCTGTTCTGACCACTTAGAGAATGATCGCTTGTACAAGTTTATGCACGCCGGATCATGTTGTGGAACCACTCCATTGAACAAACATTTCATTGCACCTGTAACAAAAGCACTTAAGTTCATGCATGCATCATCTTCAACTTAGTTTCCATGTTTCATGTATTTACAAAAGGTTTTTTTTTATCGATTTGCACCTCTTCGCAGAAGTAATGACAAATTACAACTATGACGTTGCTATTCACACTGTAGAAAACACTGAAAATTATCCGCTTTTCTATTGGCAGCTGAAAACATGGTTTGTTCCACCGTTTGATACTTGCTTCGTATTTTGTGAAATCAAACACACTTTGTATTGCCAAATGAACTGAGGAACAAATGTGTTTTGTCTCGTTGATTGAAACTGGGTAATTTTCGGTGTTTTTTTATGGTGCGAACGGTTGTGCTCAATTTTCAGTGGTTCAAGTTTGTTACTTATTTTCAAAATTGAGTGTATTTATTATTTGTTTTATGAAGCGAACCAAATTTTTTTTTTTATTTTTTTTTTTAAGAAAATAAGAAATGTAAATAGGAAAAAAAAAATCATACCATGGGTACCGACAGGTTCCTTGATACGGCCTCGACGACCACATTTTGACCATACCTCTACAGACTGTATTTGCATATTATGCATAAATTCATAAATAAAAAATATCATTAGGTCTCCAAGCACATAAAATACTATAACAGTAGTCAAATGCAACCGTGTGGATTACCTAGAACCATCTAACGTCGTCTAGGTGGTGAAACATAAACCAAACAACGGCTTTCAGTTTGGCTACTCTTTGAGGATATCTGCAATGGAAACAAAACTATTGAGCAAAAGAGCTGCAGAAAAGGAAAAGGAAGGCACGAATTGGGCATAAATATACCCAGTTAAAATGATCCTTTTAAGAATTATCCGATCTGGATCCACACTTTTCAAAGAGCCCATAGCCGCTACAATCGGCGGAGTTTCTGCAGGGCCCATTTTTAGCATTACTACAGGCAGAGGAGGGAAACAGATAGGAGAATAAAATGAGGCTACTGAGAAGCGTCCGTGACGTAGAAAAATTTTCATCTTATGGTTGGTGGAGTTAATATCATCAGACGAAAATATTGGCCTGTAAAAAGATAACAGTACATTAATATTTCAATATTGATTGACGCTGCATTACCACCTTATTTGTCTAGAATGAAGAAAGAAACAATGGCATTACCTTGCAATGAATTGCCGGAAACCAATGTTGAAGACGAAGGTGTCTTTAGAATGTATAGGTGCTTGGAAGGAATCGTGTTTCTTGACACTACAAAGTTGTCGGTTAAATATGAAATTTGAAGCACTCGTATACAAGCATATACAACAGATACAACTGGTGATATAAGCATATAACTTACAGCAAAAGTACGTTTCTTAAAGTTCCAATAAATCATAGTGGAAAAAAAATAATATTTGCAAATCCGAGCGGCATGTTGTTGCACCTTTGGATAAGCCATAGATGGAATATGCTACTCGGAGTAGAAAATTTGCAATTTAGTATAATTACTAAAAGTATCTTAGACAATAGCTTATAAGTAGAAAATATAGTTTATAAGTTAATTTAAGTGTTAGGCGACAACTTAATTTTTTAAACTAAAAAGTTGCAAATAAGTGAATAAGTCATAAGACGAACTTATTTAGGACATATTTTATTATTTTACAACTAAATTTATCAAAATTTCTACTTGTTTATCCAAAAACTTTCTTTCTACTGTTCATACAAAATTACAAAAAACTTACACAAATGGAAACAACCTTCCAGAATTTTAGAAAGAAGTTATTCCAGTACTGACTAAATTATAATGCTTGCTACAGATGAAAGACAGAATGCAACAACAGAGATACCTGAAGTGAAGAACTGACATATTGCATTCATGTTGCAAAAGACCACATGCTACTATAAATGAATGCCCCGAGAACATAACTTAGAAGCAACATCGATAGACACATTCTTTATAAAGCCTCACATATGTTCCAACTTGAACACACTCGTCCAAGCTGCCTTGATCGATTTCTTTAACTTTTGAAAGGACATGCTTTTGTGTCCTTTTGAAATTACAAAAGGTGAAAATTCTTGCATATTCAGGTGGCAAAGATTCCTATTAAAAAAAGTTACATAATAAGAACAAAATTTGGGCTTAAAGAACGATACAGCAGCATAATTATTATTGTACTTGCCTTAGGATCCCATGATGAAGTCCTGAAAGATTTCAGTCCTCTATACTTGGCAAAACGCTTTTTGGCGGGAATGTCTAATGGAGTGTCTGCTTCGTCTGGAAATTCTGCTAATAAAGCATGTTGTTGAGATTAACAAGTTGGATTTAATGATAAAAGAGTTGAGTAAATGAACAATTGGAAAGTTGTAGTAAATAAAAAATGGAAAGCCAGAGAGAGACCAACTCATTAAAGACGGACGCTACTATCAATAATAGATTACACTACCGAGCATATGATATCATCGATAGTTAATCAATTGTACAAGCTAATATCAAGAATATTTGGTCTCAATTCCATAATATAAAAGAAAGGTCTCAATTCCCACATTAACTGCAGAATACAAATAATGTATGCTAAAAAACAATGGGAACGATAAAAAATTTACCAAAAGAAAAGGTAGGACACAAAATTGAATGAAATGCTAAATATGTAACATCTACCTTCATCTACACCACTTGTTTCTTTCAGTTTCTTGATCTCAGCCTCTATTTGCTCCTTTGTCAAATGTTCATTGTCCTGCACATGGAGAAGATCTTTATGCATACATCATAAATGATGGCACGCCTCCAGTCAAACATATATTTAGAAATTTATGATACCTATAATAACAAATTAAAGGATGCATGACTCAAAGGCAAGGTTGGAAAAATCGTTAGGTGGATGCTAGACGGCAATCATGCACTAGGGATTAATCGTTTAGGCGGGGATTAGTCGGAGATTAATCGGAACTAGCGGCCCGTTTGGATGGAATTAGATTAAATTTGTTTTGGCTTTCAAAATGCAAAAAGGTAGTTTATTTAACTCCATCCAAACGAGCCATCGGCGTTTTTGATGAACTCGTGTAGTTTGGATAAAATTTCAATATTTTTTTAGTATCATTTGATCCAAAATTTAAATTTAAAGGTCCAAGTGGGCTTGAGAGTAACAAAAAAGGAAAAATTGAATGAAACTAGCATGTAAATGCTTAAATGAGGCATCAAGTCTCAATTAGTGTCTATATACCTGTTTAAATGATTAGATGGTGCGGTATGCTTTATCAAAGCATGCTTAGGAGGATGGCTTCAGCAGTTTCAATAAAGAACTCATATCTCATCAATATCATTTTTTTCTAGGCCATTGGTAAAGGGACTTCCAGTTTTGGATATGATGAGGTCAAAAAGTTCGATCAGCCCCCATTGAAAAAAAATACACTACTTGTATTGACCTCATACCAAAAGCCATCTAAATTTGGTGACCTCCTACTAAAAAGCCCCTCGTGTCCAATAGTTAAGTCCCTTTTACAATAACATTTTTCTATAAATTTCTATCAATTCAAAATTTGAATAGAAACTTATAATTAGTTTGATAATTTTTAAACCTTGATATCCTAAGATGTCAGTCGATTTCATTTGAAATCTCTTTTCAAGCGATAAAAATTGAAGCTATGACAAGAATGACCTACAAAGAGGCAATTTCTCAAGTTGGTAAAAAAATTCATAGTGAGATCATCTGTACAATTTTTAGAAATTAAACCTTTTGCATTAACAACAACGATGATGTTTGAGGTGGTTCTTTTAGTATCTTTTTAAGTAACAATAGATAGTGTATTAGTGGATATATATACATATATATACACACACACACATACAAGTGTTATGGCACGCGCTTCGCGCGTGAGTTGTTTTCCTTATAAATTGTAAATGTTTAAAACAGTCAGAAAAAATGGTTTTTTTATTTTTAAGTGATATTAAGATTTGTATATTTGTATATATTTATTTTGATTTCAGGAAGGAGGTTTAATTTTAGATCCTATTTTTAGAAGCGTTTTGAATTTGAAAAGCATGTTTAATTGTTAGATCCTACTTTTAGTGGTGTTTGAATTTGTAAAAGAAGTTTAATATTAGATCATATTTTTAATATATATAAAGGAACATTTTTAAAATCTATCCTACCCAATTGGAAATCACCCGCTCCGGAAACATGCACCTAATCAAGAAGATACATTAAAATCGAAGGTAATCTGAATTCTTTACTGATATACCTCAGAATAGTAAACAAAACGAAGGCCGACAGAATATGTTAAAAGTTACCAGCTGGTTCACTGATAGGCTGTGAGCACGCACATAGCTGACAAAAGAAGAGTGCATGTTCCAGGGATGTTTACGTCAGGTTCAAAGCAAATCTGGAAATCAAGAATGCAATTATAATACAGCAATTCAGACATATTTTAAATCATATGCTCTTACACTACGAAATAAAATGTTAAGCACGTTGTGGCTTGCCATAAGAATTCTGCGCCCAATGCTTATAGTTAACCGAAGGACCAGTTTATAATTTATTATTACACATTGCATAATTAGTGGTAAATTAAAAAGGAATTTGTGTTTTGCTTCACACTAGGTGAATTTACTGATTTATTTCAATCAAAATAGCCGACCTTAATTAACTTCTGGTCCAAGTCATAAAATACTCGGTTCTTTCACATGTGACTGTTATGACAACAAACAAACAAAAAACTGCTTCCTAAGGGCAAAATTACTTTAACATGACAATATATAATCTAGGCCTAGCAAAACATGTTATATTTTAAGTGGAATGACGAACCATCAAAGATTAAAAATAGCATTTTTGACAATAACAGAGTAATAATTCACAATATGCAAAAGTACCTCTTGAGACATTACATAGGGCCTTTGGTTACGCCAATCAGGAACAGAAAGATGCTGCTCCTTGAAAAGACACATGAACGTAAAACAGGCAATACATATGCCTATGAATCAAACTCATCAAAAGCGCATGGTTGCTTTTATTGACAGTTCGAAATAATTTGAATCAGAATATATAAATTTCTGTGGAAAAAACCATATGCAATCCATCCTTGTTATCTGCTGTATAGAACCTACGGTCTGGTAGTTCAAAACTGAGACTAGAAACACACTTTTCTTTTTCACCTCATGTCTTTTTTTTAATGTCCACAGGAAGATCCTACAATTAAAATTTTGCAAGAACTAGTTAGTTAACAAAGGGACACATATATACAGATATAAAGCAAAATGAACACCCATACTAACCTGAATCATTACAGCAGTGCTAGGCAAACCAACAGCTCTAAACACAGAAAGAGCTTGAGTACCAAATGAATCGATTAGGTTGCCTCCATAATGGAAAGAGTTGCCTGATACAACAAAAGCTATTAAATCTGCAACCTAATATAACCAAAAATAACTGTTAAAAACTTCAAATAGCATCGAGCTTTATACTGTCAGCCAGCAATTGCTACAATACAGTTGGCGTACCTTTGCCATTTTCATGCACACTAATAGATCCCCATATGGTGCTACCAACACCTGACTTAGTTGATTGATACAGCTAGGTCAGCACTCAAAAGACAATAAAAATGCACTACAGCACAACAAATTCAGACTTGGATGATGAAGCCACAGAAAAAGTGGGGTAAGGACGAGAGCCATGGTGGAAGCAAGTGGAGGGCACACACATTAATTAGTATATTATATTTATTAATTATTATAGTTATGAAACTCAAAATTTTATTTGAAATTATAAAGTTGGTTTGTTTTGTATTTGAACATTATAATAACTCATATTTGAAGTCTATCCCTAACATACAAGCACAAACAAAGTATCATACAGGGGCGTATGCGGAAATTTTACATCATGGGACGGAAAAGTACAAAATCAATCTACTTAAACAAATCAATTCAACAAAAAGCACAAATCAATTTACTGAAACAAAATCAATTTACCCGAGTGTAGAGCTTGCAAGAGGCTGAGAAGAACACTGAGCAATAATCCAGTAACAAAGTTTAGTTTTTGATGCAAAAGATTTGAAGAAATGATGAAATTTTGGTATTTATTTGTGAATTTCGAATTTCTTTAGGTTTTTATCTTCAGTTTTTGTAACTGAAAAGGTAGAGGTAGTCTTGTAAGTGGGGTCGATGGCCCCTACTAGACCTAGTGTAGGGACGTCTGGTATCATACTAGCATGGTTCCAACAATATAACCAGTTTCAGAATCAACAATATACACAAAAGTTTGTCTATTAAGAATTACATTTTTGACTATTGCCTTAACCAGAAAATGAGTTTGCTGGGAACATTTGCTCTTAATAGCTAAAACAGATCATTTCAAAAATCTTTAGCCAAGATGCCAGAGATTTAATACCTTGTTATTATGAACGACATAGAAAAATGGGTTTCATAATATATCATAGCTCATCATCCAGTTTCTACATGCAAATGAGCTATAGTTGATGAATTATATATTGTCAAAGGCTCCATCTGAATGACATTAAGCTTATTCTGAGCTTATTTTTTTGACCAACTGTATTATTAAGCCTTTTTTGTATATTGATGCCTTGTATTTTTTAGAATGCAAGTGCTTAATGCTTTACTTCATCCATATTATCAACATAGGATTAATTCAGATTTGCATCATATTGATTATTCAATCAACATTATGACTATGAAGCACGATCACAAAGTAAACAACTACAAACAGGCAAGTAAATTGCATGACAATAAACGAAGTCTGACATTGTCATCAGCAACTGAGGAGTCCTTGTTTTGTAAAATCAAATTTTATTTGCTTGGTTTATACGTAATTACTTTTCCTATTTTATTCTTAATCTAATAATTAATGTAATAAATTGTCAAGTATGAATACAAAATTAAGAATAGCAAGTGTTCATGTATATTATATGTATCCTTATATAAGCTTGGCGGATCATATTTAACACTTAAATCCAGGAGAGTCCTACACTAGGCCTAGTGGGGGTCATCGACCCCACTGAAATTATTAATTTTAAAACAAAAAATGAGACTTTCTTCTTATTTCTGTTTTCCCACTTACAAAACTGCCCCCTACCTTTTCAATTACAAAAGCTGAAGGTGAAAAACCTAAAGAAAACCTAAATTCACAAATAAATACAAAAATTTCATCATTTCTTTGAATCTTTTGCATTAAAAATTAAACTTTGTTGCTGGATTATTGCTCGGTGTTCTTCTCAGCCTCTTGCAAGCTCTACATTCGGATAAATTGACTTTGTTTCAGTAAATTGAATTGTGCTTTTCGTTGAATTGATTTGTCTACACTCGGGCGTTGTTTGCTCAAATAGAGGTACGTAGAGGTCAACCAAAGTTGACATGAGAAGAAGCTGTTAAAAAGGACTTGAAGGGTTGGAATATAGCCGAAGAGCTGGTAACGGATAGGAGCGCATGAAAGTTAGCGATCCACGTACCAAAACCCTGAGCTATGAGTCTTATAAGTTTTAGATTATATGATTAGGGAAAAAAAGCCCATGACGTAGCGTTTGGTCTTTGATCAATGTTACTATCAGCACCATTATTACTATTTGTACTGTTATCGTCATTTTTTTATTCTATTCTATTGTATTTATTTATTTATTTTTTATTTTTTTACATACATATGTATTTCTATCTTTATTTTACTTACTATTATTATTAATTTACCTACTTGACTTAATTGTATCATTGTATTGTTATAACCTTTAAATTACTTTTGTCATTTAGTTTCAGGTTCCATCTCTAGCCAACCCCAACTCGTTTGTGAATAATGGCTCTGTTGTTGTTGTTGATGATGATTTGTTTAAGCAAATTGATTTTGTGCTCTTTGTTGAATTGATTTGTTTAGCAAATGTTAGTTGAAGTTGAATTTTGGCTCACATCCTTCTTTTGTTTAGCAAATGTATAGCAAATTATGCAATCTTACTTGTACTTGAATTTGCCTGGCAGTTTCCTGACAAATATTTGCTAGACAAATTCAAGTTAGCAAATATTTGCCTGCAAATTGTATGTGATGAATTCGAAACTCAAATTATTTTCCGCCCCATGATGTAAAATTTCTACGTACTCCCCTGCTTACATGCACAACCCAACATCACAGACATAAATATATATAATAGTAGCTTCACCAAAAAAAAAACAAGTACAGTCGTTTACCGTCTAGTCTAATAATCAACTTGGAACACCCTCGCCATTTGTCAAATGTTTAAATCACCATAATTTAATAGTAACATGCAATAACTTTTCATTAAACATCTATGCGGTGATCATCAAATATTAAATGACCAATGAATCGGTACAAGTTGTGCAACAATGTTTTATACCAATGGAGTGGTTTGTGTTAATCCACAACTAAGTGTTGAGTACAAAAACATGTAAACTTACAAAGTAAACGTCACGTCTTATTAAAGCCTCCATCATAATGAATAAATTGTTGAACAATTTGTATCGATTCATTGGTAATTTAATATTTAAAAATCACACCATAGACGTTTAATGAAAAATCATCACTTCTCAATAAATAAATTGCAGAGAAATATAAATATATGATAACAGACGGAGGTGTTACACAGCTTCTGTAAAAAGAAAATCCGACCATATGAAGGCTTACATCTTAATGAATGAAAACTCCATTCAATCTCATAATGTAGAACTTGATAAAAAGACTTATTTGTAACACTATTTTATCCCATAGTTACTTTATGAGCTGTACTACATCAGCATCAAAAAACAAGCTTCAAAGAAAACTTTGCATCAATAGCATATATTTATATCTCTATTACAAAGTAGTTTGTCCATGAAAAAAATATTATGGTAATTTGTGATCCCCTGAAAATGGTGACAAAACACTATCAGCCTTGGTTGCTAGTATAGTTGAAGAGTTGATCTCATAAATACACGAGTCGCATAACAATATACAAATGATTTCTTCTTAACTAACTCGTAAAAAGAACTATTCCTTGAAGTCTAATTAACACGTACTGATAGATGAAAATGAATTTTTTAAGAGAATGATAAGGAAAAGACAAGGTAGCTTAGCTAAAGGATGAATTTAGTAGATTGAATTCACAACACGAACTCATTTGCTTTAGTCCTAGAAAACAAACTGGACCAGAGATAATAAAAGAATGCATTGTAGTTTATCTTGCATGTCAATTAAGATGCGAAAGTTTTTTTTTTGAAAATTGATAAATTGATAAATGGGCCAAGCCCAATAGGTTACAAAACATAGAAAGGGGAAACCCCTAAAACCCGAAACCAAACTTTACAAACAACACACTGCAAACCCTAAAGAACAGAAATCGAAACAGCGCCTCCATTAAACTTTCGAAGAAAAATGGCGGAACTATGTGGAGGAAAAAAACTCTGCTTTAATCTCTAAAAAATACTTGCTAAGACCAAATTAGAGACTTAAGGAGGCCTCCACTCCCTTATTTCTTTAGCGTGAGGTCTGGAGATCTCTGGACCGAAGCTAAAATGGTTTTGGCAAGCTGTTTAAGTTTTTGTATCCTTGAAGTTATCTTCCTTATTATCATGATTACCCCAGACTTTAGATCTAGTGAAGGATTGAGAATCGAAGCTGGAGATTCCTTTAGATCAGACCTTGAAAATTTAGTACAGGCGTCTGCAAAGGATTTGCTGCTCTCTCCTTTTTGCCATACAGATAATTGATAAATCTGTTTGTTGAGCTTGCTGATGTAGTAAGTATTTCCTAACTTTTGCTCGCTAATAGCCAGAGACGAGTTGTTGACTTCTTCAGCATTATTGCGGCACCTCTTGCTATAATCAGGTAAAAAATCATCTGCGTTAGTACAAAATCTTTTACTTATCCTAAAGTTATCAGTATTAATAGCCTTGTTACTTTCCTGACAGGTTAATATCTGATTTCTTAAGGGGTTGTCTGCAGTAATCTTGCTAGCGACATTGAATTGAGCAAAATCAGATAAGTGCTTGGAATTTTTAATGGCTTTATCCCTGGGAACATCTGAATTGAATATAACGATGTTGCTTTGAATTTGACCGTCATTAGGGAAGAGTAGCTCAGAATTGAATAGACGGCTCTTCCTATGCATATCAGGTAAAGCAAAGTGTAAATTTTTATTTAAAAAACTTTTAAAATTAGTATTAAAATTGAAGTTATGATTACTTCCCTTGTAGGAAATATTTCTGGTATGCATAGTGGAGCAGCAACCTTCAACTGAGAAACTGTGAATTATGAATTCAGTTGGCTTTACCACGAATTTTTCATTGGCAGCTGGATGTTGAGAATTTTCATTAAAATTCTCCTTTTGTAAGTATTCTTCAACGAAGTTCTCATAATTGTCATCATCTAAGTTGTTATGAGATCTGTTGTTGTTTCTGTTGAATTTATGAAGGATGACGTTGAATTCGATTTCAATAGTTTTCCAAAGTTGTATACTGTCTGTTTCAACTTTGTTATGAAGCCTGTTATTTCTCTCTTTCCATATAAAGTAGATGGCTGTAGTAAGCATTACAGTTGCTTTATTGAAATCTGCTTTCTTGCCTTTGTATGCTTTCTGAAAGTAATGAATGTTGTCTCTAATGTTTTGGAGAGCCAGATGTTGATTTATATTGAGCTTATTTTTGACAATGAACCAAACATGTTTGGAGTAGGGACAGTCAAAGAAAAGATGTTCAATGTTTTCAATTTCAGTTTTGCAAAGCAAGCAATTTATATTTCCAGAGTTTTTGTTCCATTTTCCACATCTTTCTCTAGTTGGCAGACGATTTAATAATGCAAAGTAGGTACAGTAAGCCATTTTTGGATAGTTGGCTGAGTTCCAAACTGATTTATGCCAATCAACTTCCATTTCCCCTCCTTTTAGAAAGTCCCAAGTATTTTTAAAAGAAATTTGCCTTTTAATGATAATTTCCAGCACCAAGCATCTTCGTCAGTATTTGGGTCAATCTCAATTTTATTAATAGAAGAATTGAAGATGGTAGTTGCAGGAAATGCTTGAGTATTCCAAGTAGAATATTGGATGATATTGTCAACAGAAGCATTAACTTTTCCAAAGTAATAAAGGTTGTTCCAGCCTAATAAGTTGATAAGAGAATTTCCATTAATCCAAGGGTCAAACCATAAGCTTGTGCATTTACCATCTTTAAATTTTCTCTCTATAAGCTTGGCTCCAATTTCTCTACAATTTAGAATATTTTTCCAAACATAAGAATAATGGCTTTTGATGGGCATGGACCAATTTTTTTTTTTTTTTTTTTTACATATTTGGTCCTCATCCATTCAGCCCATAATGTTTTGCCTTCTATGAATTTCAGAAAAGTTTGAATTTGCATGCTTCATTAATATCTGAAAATTTTCTGATTCCCAATCCTCCAGTTTCTTTGGTTTTTGTTATGGTATTCCAAGATATTTTATGAGATTTTCCATTCCAGATGAAGTTGGCACATAGTTTTTCGATTTTCTCTAATGTTTTTGCTGGTATGTTGTGAGATTGCAACCAGTACATGATGACTGCTGTGATGACTGTATGAACTAGCTCTACTCTTCCTGCTGTAGATAACATTTTACTTGACCAGTTGTTAATTTTATTTTGAATGGTTTGATAAAGTTTGGCACAGTCTCTTTCCTTGATCTGATTGTTACTGAGAGGTAGACCAAGATATGTGACAGGGAGATCACTCTGTTGGAATTTTAGAATGTTGAGGATTTCCATCTTGTTCCTTAAAAATTTGGTTATGTATAAAGGATTCAGGAGGATTCTCTGCAGATATTAACAAATCTTAACATCCCTTAAAAATTGGATCTAACAGTTAAGTTTCTTTACAAATTAAAAATGTCCCTCTACACTTGAAAATAGGATCCAACAAATAAACGTCATTTACAAGTTCGTTGTTTATAAATTAATAATATAAATAAAATTTAAACTGACAAAAAAAATTAGATGTTATAACTTAGAAATAAAAATTTAAACTAACTACACATGATTTCAACGTAAAAACATAGCTAAATATTTATACAAATCATATTCTTTTAAAGGTATTAAACATATATAATCTGTAGAAAAACAATTCACGCGCAAAGCGCATGATATTATCACGTGCGAAGCACATGCCATCATCACGCGCAAAGCACGTACCATAACGCTCGTTATTTTCACCAAAGATTCCCAGCTTTTAGTGTAAACATATGCAATTATTTCGAGTAAAATTTGCAGCTTTTTAATATTTGCAGAAAAAATTGTAAATATATGCAATTTTTCAATATTTGCAGCTTTTCTGATGGTAGAAATTTACAAAAAACAGCAAATTTTCTTGAAAATGATTACAGGGAAATTTCATGAAACCTGTTTTGAAGAAGTAACATAATTGTACTTCGAAACTTAAGGGCGATTAACAGAACTTTCCTATATAAAACAACACATTCATTTTCCGGGTTTAGCGACTACAAGAAAATAATGACTTCGTATTTCCATGTTATTTGTAGCATGATCTACATAATCAACTAATTGTTCGAACTGCAAACTGAAATAAACCAAATATGAATGATAAGTGAATAAGCCATTGTTTGATCATAATGCAATATGGCTATGATCCGATGAGGCGGAGGGCACTTACATTGATTCATAAAAACATAACCTCTATTGCAACAATAGGTAGATATAGGGCTAGACCAAAGGGATTTGATGCCCCGATCGTAAATATTTCTTTATTTTTTTTAATCCCTTTATTTAATAAGTAATAACACATTTATATGTTCGAAGCAAATGCATTTTTTCGCAAATTTAACATCGATCACAAAAAATTGACCAACTAAGTTATTCAGATTACATGTTAAAAAATCAAATGTCGAAATCATATCCTAACTTTTAACAATTGAAACTTATCCTTGCAATCACTAAAAGCAAATTCATTTGTTATCTCTCGTAGATAAGCATATCCAAGAGTCTAAAGATTTGTTTTTAACTTTATATCGATTTCAGTTTTGAAAAGTTCTTTCTGTTGGATAAATTGAAATAAACAATAAAATTCGATAAGATACTACACATTTTGAAATCTACTTACATCCTAATACGAGCACAAGAAATTAAGAATACCAATTGTTGCAATTATTTCTGATGGTGGTAACAAATTTCTATTTCACCATTCTTATTGTAGTCTTCATTGATATTAATATTAGAATCAATACTTTTAATGCTTCCAGTTTGTTCCTTCAATTTGACTTGAATTTAAAATTTGATTTTTTTCTTCTTGAAATACATTATAAATTTAATTGATTAATGATCTCACTTTCCATCGCTGTTTACTTATGTTTTAATATATGAAAAAAAAATTCGATCCATATCTCAATGTAAGTCACAACATAATATTGTTATTTATTATATAGTGTATATTTTACACATTTACAAATGTACAAGCAAACATTTTAATATTGGGTTACATATTATTAAACATTTTAATATCAATTCTTTGTATTCAGTTTTTTATAGATCCGTATAGATCATAATTTAAGTTTAATCATTTTTCTTAGTGCTCAAATAAATTTCTACCTCGAGCTTTAAAGAAATACAATCACAAATTTGGCGTTTTTCATCATTTTTCAATTAAGGTACAACTATATTGCAAATACACTTCTACCACAATTTTCTTCATCGCTATCACTTAAACATAACTTGTTAAATTTTAATTTGTCAACAAGTAAAAAAAATAACAGAAACAATCACTGATTTGTTGTTGCTCACAAGATTGATTAGCGGCAAGTAGCTGAGTTGAGGATTTAAGGTAGATCTTCCTATTTTGACAGGTTGAAGTTTGCTGACGGAGGTAAGACACCCGCTAAAATAAGGGTAGGATGCAGCGGTGGTCGGGGGCGACAGACGAGAGGTGGTGGAGCTGCTGATTTTAGATTTTGCGGCATAGTGACGCGATGTGAAAACTACTAAGAATGCAGGCTTTGCAGATTTTGCTCCAGTTGTACGTTTCCCTCGACTGTAGGGTTGGGCCTAAGGGCGAATGTTTAGTTGGTTTACTTTATCCGATAATGAAAACGGTTCAGCCGAACTAAAACTAAAAAAAAAAAAACCAAACAAAACCAACCAAATTAGGTTTGGTTGGTTATCGAATCTAACCAAACTAAAAACAATTCGCATTTTATGTTTAGAATATTCATTATAATCTGAACTAAAACATAAATATATTGTTAAAGTATTCTTACTTAGTATTCTTATACTTTCTAAAGGTAATTTTAACACACATATATATGATAAATAAAATTTACATAAATCACTGAAGCAATCTATAAAAATTATTATAAAATTAGTAATTTTGGAAATATAATAAATGTTGAGTTAATTTAGTTAAACCGATAATCAAACTAAATTTTTTTTGTGCACCAATTATAAACTAATTTAGTTTAAAAACCAAGTCAAACCAACCGAATTGAATTGGTTTGGTTATTTTATTTGGTTTAACCAAATATTGCTTACCCTTAGTTGGGTCTGGGTAGATAGACATAACAGTTTGAATTAGAGATGATATTATGTTAGACCTGATATAATCCAAACCATAACTATTTAATGTACATTAATTAATGACTTCGCATACCACCTTATACTTCATAACTACTTGATTTCAACTTCAACAATGCACGTCAACAATAATCTCCCTCATTTTGTGCATCTAAAGTACCACATACTCACATTTCAATGTTTCCACTTCTCTTACATGCACTTTTGTAAATGTTGCTCGGGGCTGGAGTACAACAGGTTATGGCGGCCAAAAAAAGGATGACGTGGAGCAAAATGATTAATCAAAAAAATGAAGGCTTGGGTTCACTTAAATAAGGGATCTAGTAGAAAATACATTCCACTATCCCCTCTTACCAAGTCATTCCCTATGACTTTTTCCTCCTCCTTAATTTTGATCGCCTTATACTTGGTCTATAATGGACCAAATGGATCTCGTAATCCAATAGCAACTAACTCTATTTAAATCCAATTTAAATTCTTATCAATATGTATATCGATAGGCACATATAACTTTTATATATATGCCCAATTAATTACTTGTAGCACTCGGAACATTTTTATAGGCTGCCTCATTTACTAAATACACCTCAATTATTAAATACAATAATAACTATTATTTATTTAAATATTAGTTAATCTAGTAATTTATAATATTTTATAAGCTAATTATATCTATTGGTGATTTGGAGACTGAAATTAATTCAGTTGTGCGACTCACATGTGTATATTTTGTCGGCGATTAATATTTAAGAAATTCAAATAGTAATGTCTACATGTCACCTTAGCTAGCGATGTAACATTTTGGTCCAATTCATTGCTTACAAATCTCATCGGTAAAATCCAATTTTACAAATTTAAGCAATAACTTTTTAGCAATGATTATTTACATTAATTATCTTCGTTGAAACTATATCACGTTAAGGTTTGTGGAATATGGTTTTGGTAAAAATTCCAATGCCATCCACATTTAAGTTGGTTCGTTAATAAAACAAAGTCATTGGTTCTATAATAATATTTATTATTGACCGTACTACTTTGGCAAGCGGTTTTTATTACGAGCCGACTACAGTTGATGGTGATGGTAACTTCATACAACTTTGGAGATGAATTCTCTACTGAATAGTGTTTCACTTTCGATGCTTCAACTTAGACCCAACTACTGTCACTCGATGATCTTATTTCATGATTTAATTATAATCAAAGTGGAGTGCCCACAATAGTTCTCAATACTCTTCTCAAGTCAAGAAAATTCTGTAACATTATCACTCCAAGATTTTCTGCTTGACCTAGTTGTTATTAACTAACACGGAACTGTCGAGTGAGTCATTCCATATTTAACTAATAAATATCAGCATATAACCCCTTGGTGCTCATAGTGGTCATGAGTAATACACTGTCCAATATTTGAAAGACATTATGTGATAGAGTTAAGGGTATGCCATAAGGCCAATTATGTAATTTGTTACATATATCTAACTAGTTAACCAATCTTGTTCGAAATAAAGGTGTTTTCTTTCTGTTATATCTTAATATAATATGTTATATGAATTAATAATTTAATTGAATGTATATTTAATGGAAAATTCATAAATGATATGTGTTTTGATAGTAGTTACAAAATGTTGTAATCGTGAGTAATTTATCACAATAAAAAAAATATCATTTTAAAGTTCCTAGTCAAGGTGCGTTGAGACTCGATATCCATGTATCTGTTGAGACTAGGGTACGTAATGCTCTCCGAATGTCGGGCAGTGTATTACTCATGAATATTGGGGAAGCCTTGACGTTACGTACTGATAGTTATTAGATAACTATGGAACGACACACTCGATAGTTTTTTGTTGATTAATATGACTAAGGTCGAACAAAAAATATTGATGTAATTGATTTACATAGTTCTCTTGACTTGAGAATGCGATGGATCTTCAATATGAAGCTTGAATTCGCTTTGATTATAGTCGGTGGCACAATGTCCATCGAGTAGCTACAGTTGGATTAAGTAGAAGTATTGGAAGTGAAACACTATTCAAGAGAGGATTCATCTTCTAAGTTATATGGGGTTACTATCACGATCAACTCAAGCCAACTCAAAGTGAAGGTCTCTGGCCAAAGCTGTTTAGTTAATAATAATTGTTATTATTAAACCAAGACTTTTTTTGGATTATAGAGTTGAATATGGATGATACTGGAATTTTTGACATTACCCATTTCAGTAAGCCTAAAGTGACATAGTTTTAACAAAGAGTTTTGGTGTAAATAAATGTCACAACTGGGTAGCGTTCATTAAAGTAAAATTGGTTTTTATAGAAACTAAGTAAGCAGTAAATTTTACCAAAATATTACACCACTTGCTAAGTGACGTGTGAACATTAACATTCGAACAGTTGGATGTCAATCGCTGACCAAATTTATACCTAACGAGTCACACAACCAGAATGATGAATTCTCTTTAGACCAAAACGAGTTAATCAGTTTATGATTATTATAAAAAAATTAAATTAACTAATATCAATGAAATATTAATTATAAAATTTTGAATATGATTTGAGAAATAAATATTACTAGATATATTTATAATAGTTATAAATATATCAATCGGTATGTGATCTCGATAAGCAATTAAATTAGATTTAATTAGTAACATTTATTTAGGCATAAATGGGAAGTTAGCCTATGATGATATGGTGATAATTCAGTTATCATGAAGGCTATAAGGGGTGGCTAAAAATAGGCTATAGGGGTTGTAAATAGATGGCTCGGATTTAGTGAGATTTGGTATAAGCTATGATCCATATCTTTCTCTCTTCCATCCACAATAAAAATAAACCTCTAGCCCTAATTTTTTAGTAACTATTTTGGCTACCACTATCTCTTTTATTGCTGGCTGATCACATCCATAGGAGCTTAAGAAAATCCAAATCAAATCAATTCAAATAAGTATTATTTGATTGCCAAAGGTTTATGATTCAATGATTAGCAGTCCGTCGAACCGAAAATCTTTTGAATGAGATGGGGTTTATGTAACGATCTGCCTTTCTTACACCAAAAGACGACACTTAATATATCCTTGGTATTTATGTGTCGATCATTTAAGTGTTCGAAAGAAAGGTAATTTAAGGTAATGATAAACGAAGACATGACAGAATCTTACATCGTGACAAACAATATATAATATACACAAAATCTTTACAAATAGAAATCATATTTATTTATACACAACATTAGAGTACACTATCCTATTATTAGTTTGGAAAGTTATAACAACCTATCCTTACAATTGTTGATAAATACAAACAAGAACAAAACAAAACAGAACAGCGGAAGAATATAAGGTACATGAATACATCTGGGAGAATCCAGCCCATAAATTCTCCAAAGGATCCAGCTAAATCTAAAAAATATGATCGGGCTGACCGAGGAATTATAAAAAAAATAACGCCCAGATCGATCTAGTAAAATCAGCGTGAGAAACTCAAATCACAAGGTATTTTATTTACTACACCTTATAAAATCCTTTAAAATCATAGGTATCTTGTAAGACCACGCCGCACATAAACACGCACGGGTTTTACCTTACGATAACCAAAACATTTTCTATAGAAAATCAAATGATATTATTATAATGTCTAAGATGCAAATAGATATTAATCATAGCCGAAAGTATTACATTAATTAAATTCCCACATAATAGGTATACAATCAAGTCCAAAGGCTCGTATTAGAAAATGGATTCCAACTATGAAAGGGTAAAGGTCTACCCACCGAATTCATACTCCTCTGGATAAAATATACACGATGCTACAATACATTACACCTCTGCTACTCAGTACCGACCCTACCCCCTACTGGATAGTGCCGAATATGATTATCCCTTGGTTGCAATCGAACAACCATAATAGGCCCCGAAGCATACATAGAGACATCGACGCTAGAACTTGGGATGATCGTACCCCAAAAGGAGTGACCCACATAGCGCTGGAACATGTCCCTGCTTTAGTCATTTTCTTGGTTGATGAGGCTTGAGGCTACAATTCTCTTTTTATATAGAAAACCATCTTGGAATGCTAACGCTGCCTTCCAAGCAGAAATGCAATGCTAGCATTCATCTATACAAGTTCGTTCTGGGTTTGAACGAAACCGAAGGCACTACCTCTATTGCATCCATTTTGGAATCACCGTCGATATTAGTAGCAAGTAGCCATTTCACTTTAAAAGCTCCATCTTCAATCACCTTTAAGATGTCTTTGGTTCGAAATGCTTGAGTTGGATCGAAGTGGTTTTCAGATAATTTATACTTGTCCGATCCTGGTATCTTCGAAACAACTTCGATAGTTCCAATAAACTTAACCTCGGTTCTTTTGGAAATAATCAAACGATACATGAGAGTAGAGATCACCCCCTAACTATTTAAGTGAATGGATCTCCCTATCATTTGTCCTTGGATAATAAAACAAGGTTTATACATACAGTATAGCATGATCGAAGATGATTGTGCCATATAACTCACGTGTTTCTCCTAGATATTTCTAGAGTTATCTTTTAGTCAAGATTTGATAGTCGGTTATTTAACTACCAAACAAACAAACAAACACAATTCAGAGATTTAATTACCCATAGCAACCACTAAACCCCAAAATAACTTTCATTTATTTAACTCTCTTTCCAAAATATTTATTTACTATATTCATATACTTATCTCATTGGCATAAGTATATTCATAAAACATTGTAAAAGATTTCCTATTTCAAAATCATATTAAAAAGTATAAAACAAGTGTTATTTAAGATAGAGATAAGGATAACCCCAAATATTGTTCCTTCGGTGTTAAGTGTGGAATGATTGTTGCATACCACTATAATTGAGAAGGTCAGTTAAGGGAAATCAAAATCTCAAATTCTTTTAAAGATTTTCTTCAATAAATCATTTTAATAAGTTTTTATCATTTATGAAATCTCCTTTACTTAAATTCCAAATCCATTTATAAAACTCTTTATAGCTTCCAAGTTTATTTATAAAACTCTTTTATAAATATCAAAAATCATATATAAACTTTCTTTATATAAAACAAAACTTCTTAATAAAGTTTAATCAATGAAGTTCCTTTGATAAGCACTCAATTATTAAAACCACTTTTGAATAAACAGGTTATTATTTAAACATTCTTCATTAAATTATCTTTAAATCACATTAACAAAATGATGATTTTTAAACAATCACTTAGGAGTATTAAATTATTTCAAAACATCTTTAATAAATAATCACTTAACCATCTTCTAAATATAATATTTAAACTGATAATAAACTTTAAACATTATAAATAAGTAATAATTTTACCTTAAAATATTTATTAAAAATATATTTAAAACGATTTATTTCACAAAATCAAAAAGAGGCTTTATGACCACAATGGTTCATTCAATTGAGTTTAGCTTATTCAAGTTATAATATGGGTATTTACATAACAAGCAGATATGTAAAAGGTAATAACAATCAATCAGCATATAGGTAAATCTTCGAGTTATTGTAATAACATATGGGGATTTATTCTGCTAAACACATGTCCAAGTTTTTTTTTTGAACTGGTACTTTATATACAACAAATCTTTGGGACAACATATCCCATGTCAAATAAACTTTCGAAAGCAAGTTTCGAACTTGTGACATCCTGCACCAAAGCCGAATCAATTAACCACTTGGACAAAGGTGCTTGTCTAACACATGTCCAAGTTAATATAATAGAAAAATGAGTTTTCATTCTGCCTAATAGATGTCAACATAATCTATTTGGTGAGCTATAACAGAATGGTGATTTATTCTGCTAAACATATGTCAATATAATTTAAATACCAGAATGGTGATTTATTCTGCTAAACAGATATCAATATAATTTAATTAGTAGAATAATGATTTATCCTACTAAACATATGTCATTGAGCTTCATATTCAATTAAAGTTACTTAAGGATAGTCGACAAAGAAATCCCTTGGATTTAGAATATTCTTCAAAAGAGAGCTTGCTTTAAACAAAAGCCGATCTTTAGAAATAAAGTGGTTTAAAACTTTTAAAAACTATATTTAGTAATTAAATAATATTTAAACATTTTATTTAAAAATAACTAAACCTTTAATTAATAATTAAATAATAATTAACTTTTAAATAGATAATTTAACCCTAATTAATCTTTATTTAATTATTAAATAATAATTTAAACTTTTAAACAATAATTAAATATTAATTGATCTCAATTAATTAATTAATCCTTGATTAAAAATTAAATAATAAATTAAACCTTTATTTAAAATGATTAAATGATAATTAAGTTTTAGTTAAATTTTAACTTAAATTTAACTTGATTAATATTTATTAGTACTTAAATCCTTTTAACATAAATAATTAATCAATACTTAAACTTTATTAAATAATAATTAATCCTTAAATATTAGTTAGATAATAATTGACCTTTTAAGTATTATTAACTAATAATTAACTTCTTCGCTTAACATTTAAGTACTAATTACCTTTGTTAACAAATGATTAAGAACTAATTAACTTACTTAATTATTTAACTAAATAATCATTGAATAAATAAATAATTAAATGATTACCTTTAATACTTATACTTTTTTTTGAAAATACTTTCCAAAAGATACTTAAATGAAAACATTTTAGATTTAAAAACGAGTTTGTTTTCATGAACTGCATTTATAGCGACTATCGTTATACGACTTGTACTCTTCAAACTCGATTTTTTGTAGATAGTTTTTAAATTCTTAACTTTTATGCTTTAACAACTTTTATAAATGTTGAATGTAGTTTTGAAAACAATGATAAGGGTTTTAGAAACTAAATTAATGTTTAAACTTGTAAACTTCCCAAATTCAATACTTAAGTAACTAATTTTTAAAGCAAGGGATTCCTACGTCGCAATATAACAAAATTCAAGTGCTAACTTTCTTTAACATACATTCACACATTCATGATTATAATACATAATCATATCATATCCAAATTCAAGCATTTACTACTAAACCAACAAAGCACATCTATAACATAGTTTTACACTTAAATAAATGTCCTAACCAACCTACAGAATCAAAGTTTACAACTTGCAACCTAAGTTTTAACCTCATTTCAAATCTATAATCCATATTACTACAAGCACATATATGGAAACATATTAATCAACATCAATTTATCCAAAAATTTAACAATAATTACTACCCATATTCAAGTTTAAAACTTAAAGTAAACGGAAGAGCTTTCTCGCCTAAGAGCTATCCAATCCTAACCAAACTATTGCTAACATTTGCAAACAACCGAGACCTTGCTTTTGTCTTGAAATAGATGGAGTTTTGGGTGCCTTAAGGGCCAAAGCATTTTCAACCATGCATTGAAAATGGAAGTATAGCTTGCTTTTGTGAAGAAAAAGAGTGTAGGAAGTGGAAGGAAGTGTTTACAGTAAGGTTAAATAAATTTCAAAGTGAAAAGAAGTGTTTTTTGCAACTTTAAAAATCCATGGAAGCCATGGAAACATTCATGTGGCTAAAGGAGAAAAAGAAAGAGAGAATGGAATGAATAATGAGAAGGGAAAAAATATGAAAATTGTTTTTATGCAAAAGTGGAATTACCAAATTACCTTATTAATCTTATGTACATGCCCACTTTCATGTAATGACACATCACCTACCTTGCCTCCTCCCATTATTTTTGGAAATTCTTTTGTCTCCCTTCCTTTTACTTGTTCCAACATAAAATAAGTGCTATATGTACTTTATGTTTCCTTATGCTACCTAAGGAATCATATATTTTAAGTACTAAAAAATCAAATATGGTCATATGTCACATCATGCTTATATATACTAACTTAAGTATATAAATAAACTAATACATAAGTATCCTACTTATTGGATGTGAATATCTATACAAAAGCGTTCACAACGTTTCGTATAACTTTTAGCCGATGAAAAGTCAAAAATTCAAAAATGAATTCTGGTCACATTTTCGATTCTTCTTTGAGCTAAATATTTTTGTAAACAAATATGAAAAAATATTCCATCATCACTATTTATTATTTAAAAAAATTTTATTTTAATTATAAAATCAACTATTTGAATATTTAAAATTAATTAGATATTCGTAAATCAAAGTGGTAAAATTCTAGGTCGTTACACTCTCCCCCCCTAAAAAAAATTTGCCGCTGAATTTTTCCACAGCCCTAACCTAAAAATACATAACACTACTCATCAATCTATAAGATGTACATAGATCATTCTTATTTAAAATCGATTTGATCACTCACTTGAATACATAACTTTACTTCCAAACTAGTATCACTCACTCAATTCCCTAATGCAGACTCTGATCAGGATTTTCAATTAGAAACCTCATTCTCCTTACATAGCTATATGCTATGATAGAAACCTTTTATTTCCACATTAAGAGCCCTCACCAAGTATTCGCCGTAAAAAAATCAAGTGATAAATCATTATCTAGAATAGTGTAGAACAACTCAATTCATGTACTCGGATCTTGGATCGAGAATTATGTGAAAAAGAGGAAAGGTCTATGTACAACTTACATACTGATCAAAAGATCCTTATTACCCAACTACTTTCTACCCTCCTAAAATATTTATGAACATATATTCCATAATTATTCTATTCACTTTTAGTTATTCAGATGTAGGCCCAAAATAATTTAGGTCTCAAAACTGAATCGACCAATCCAACCTCTTTACCCAATCAGTCTGGCAAGTAGCTAAGAAGAGTCGGATGTTGGTATCCAAACTCCATCCTAGAGTCTTGTTTTCCTTAGACATCATTAAGGTAAAAATGTTTATTAGCCATCCCAGTAACATCAAGTAAAATTTCCCTCTTAGGTGTTAGAACCCAAAAGACACTATTTAGTAAACATAGTTTATTAAACCTTCTTATTAGGTCAATTCAATTTAAAACTCCATTTATTAATCCATCCTTTAATCAAAATACCTTATTATTTGGAAACTTAAAAGCCAAACACGCGATTTTTATTTCAAAAATCTTTTCGAAATAATGCTTGACCTTAACGAAATATACATATAGCCCGAGTAACTCCATTCTTCTTACATAAAACCTCCATTCTCCTTCCGTAGAAGAGGCCCACTTTGATTTGGGTCTTGGGCAAATTTTCAAAATTGTTTAAAATTAAAAAAAAAGGTTTTAAATTTAATAGTTAAATTTAAAATAAGATATATATATATTATAATAGTTATAATATTATAATTTTTTTCAAAATGTTTATAAAATAAAATAATTTTTTTTCGAAAATTTAAATTTATTAATAAGATTGATAAAATATATATATTAATTAAATAGTTAATTAATAAAAAAATACATACATGTATTATATATTTTGATATTTTAAAATGTTTAAGGTGTCATAAGTATACATGCATGTATATAATATGATTTTGAAATTAATATAATTTAGTTAAGACTATTTCATTAGATAAGTTAATTAAAGGTTAATTAATTATAGTTAATTAAATAACACGTACACATATATATTTATGATATATGTTTTATATTATTAAGGTTATAATATATAATAAATATTTAATATAAATATTATATTAAAATGCTATAAAAATTAATTAAAATGTTAACTAATTAAAAATATATTAAATAAGATTTATTTAATATAATATTATACACAAGACTATTATACAAGTAGAATGAAATATAGAAAGTTATATAATAATAAGACTTATATAATATAAATGTATAAATTAAAGGCGGAACATTAAGAAACTGTGACGACCCGCCTTTCTCAGCCCCAGAAAGACGTTCCATCATTAAGAAAGAAAGGGATAGAAATAGAAAAGAATAGAAAGAAAGAACAGCAACATCAGAATCTCACAGCGGAATGGAACAAAATATAATACATCACATAACTATTACATAGTTATACATACATCAGAGTCATACAATATCATATAACAGGACTGTCATATATATACATGACCATACATACGTCCAAAATACAGCATCACTAACTACACATCGGAACTACATATATAGATACATACGTCTGGTCTTCTCCCAAAATAGCTCCTCCAGAAAATCAACACTTCCAATACCTATCACTTGGCTACTCGTAAAAATTTGAGTACCCAAGAGTTTATGAAAACACAAAATATAAACTCCGGGTCAGACATGGGTCTGGTATGAGTAAACAGGTTAAAATTGCTTAACTTTAAAAATCATTTGAAAATAAAGGTATCACGTAAGACTCCCCACAAATAAATACGGGTAAGTTTTTACCTTACGCTAACCAAAACATTTTATAGGAAATTCTGTGATATTATAATAGCGTCTAGGGTTTTCAAGTAAATAGAAAATAGCCGAAATTATTACATGATTAAATTCCAGCTACTAGCCACGAAAGTGGGTAATACAAATCAAAACCGTAGGGTCTCGTAGGGTAAATGGGTTTCCAACAATGGCAGGGCTACTGGGGTACCGCCCGTCACAGTACGGGGCCTAGATCACCGTACCGAGGATTACTCCCTTCATCCCTTGCAACACAAGACCGGAACCATTCCTTACTGAACAGTCCTGAACAAGATAACCCCGCAGTTGTGGCCAACAACTGCCCACTAAGCCGAAATAAAAAGGGACATCTAGACAGGGGAAAATCTTGTCCTGCTTGGGCATGACCCACCTAACCTTGCTGCATCTCCCCTGTTTTAGCCATTCCCGGTTGATGAGGCTTGAGGTTACGATTACCTTTAAAGAACATATCACTTAGAATGCTCATCGTCCGCCTGACGATGTGTTGAAAGCATTCAATCCATACAAGTTCGTTCCGGGTTCGAACGAAACCGAAGGCATTATCTCGTTACACTCATTTTGGAATCACCCTCAGAGTTAACGACGATAACCCTTGCATTCTGAAACTCCATCTCGATCTCCATTTGATAAGTTACGACCTATCGTTTAATTTGGATCGATGTGGTTTTCGGAGAATCAAAATTGATTCTTCCGATCCCGGTCTCATCGGATCCAAACGCCATTTTAAGGGCCAAGTTGTCTATTTAACTTAACAATTTAATTAAATATCAGAAATTAACATAACAGCTATATCAGATAAATCATATACAGTTAACACAGATATCCATAATATATCATAACATATCACAGAAATATCATCAACAGATATCACAGTCAACCAAACAGAGTTATCAATGCAAATCAAACAGTTTGGTTTTACTTAACTAAATTATTTGCTTTAAGAATAAACTATTTTATTCTGTTTAATTAATTACTGATTAATTAGCTGATCAATGATCAATTAATTAGTAATTTATAAATTATCTAACCTTTAATTAATTATTTAATTAATTAACTTCTATTCATTAACTATTACTCAATTACCCAATTAATTAGTTTATTCTTAATTATTAATTATTAATTAATAACTTACTTATTAAAATGAATTTATTATTTAATTATCACAAATTACTTTATTTATCAATTTAATTAAAGTGTAATATCTTTAATTAATCTCGTAAGTTAACTTCCATTCACTAATTAACTTTTTAATGATAAGCTTATGTTCTTGAGATTTTAATGGATTTAACTTAGGATTAAATTTTTATTTCAAATTCAACATAAAGTTATTAATTTAAAAATTCAAGTATACATTTTAATCAACATTCCAACTACTTACTGACCAATCTTCTACCTTTATATTTTTACTTAAATCAAGTCTTTAATTAAAACATTAGCTTAATTAATTAACATTTGTTTATTGAACTTAGTTATAAGCCTATATAAAATCATTCCAGACCTTGAAAGCACTGAGACGCAATCGTACTATACTCGAGAAAACTCTAGTTTTCCCCCGCGTCTTTCTCGTTGTTCTCCCCTTCCTTTTCTTCTTCTCTCCAGTTCTTCTCTTCTTCTCTCTTTTTTTTTATGTTAAAAGTTAAGTTGTAAACGCTTATCTGAAACCACTCTCGCACGCGACTCGGAGAAAACACGTGAATTACTCGAAGCATCCTCACAAATGTCTCGAGCACGCCCCACTCACTGATCCTCGAACCCCACTTCGCCACCGTGCACGTGCACGGTGGCTCACCTTGCTCGCGGCGACTCTCTTCAGTCCCCACACACCACAACTGATCTACTTCAGTGAATTCGAAGCCCAAAATTTAATTACAAGTCGAAATGAAGTAATTCGACCTGTAGCTCTAACAAACGCAAAACATCACTGATGCACCAATCACACGTGCAGCCCCCACACATCACCAGAGGTGATGAAAATTCACCAACACGTCGCCTACACCTCCACCTAGCTCCACCTACAGTCGCGCTTCACTCGGTTCCATATTGGAGTCGAAATCAATTCTTTACAGAGCTTTGAAAACATATGGGCTTAAACCCTATTTATGATTCAAACTCAAAACATATGCATTCGAAAAATAAATTACTATTTTTCTAGGGTTGATATCTCTTTAATCTTGCTTCATACCAAATTCCAGGAATTAAAATTTCATTAATCTTCCAAATTTGACAAATATGCAGTAAAACTTCAATGCAAAACTGCTCAACAAATCTTTGATTATAAATTACAATTTTTATGTGTAAAATCATAATTTTGTTTATGAAAACTAATTATACAATTGGATTTACAAATTTCGACATTTGAATTTTAAAGCTTAATTTTCTTTTTAAACCTGTAGTTTGAATACAGGGTTAATATCCTACTATGAAACATCAAACATGCTTACAGGCTTTGTTTTCATATAAACAACTTGAACTTTCACAATACAAAATTTTAAATAGTTATATGAATAAGATTTGTAAATTTATTTGCTTTACTTTGTAACAACTTGAAGTATTGATCAAGAACAGCTATACAAGTTTCCAGATCAACAAACATACACAGAGCAGTAAGTTAAACTATACAAAGCACATAACATAAATAAACAAATATACAAACTAAAGTTGAAATTAGTTTGTTTACTCACCTAACAAAAACTGTTGAACAGAAAGTGTTGAAGAAGATACTTGCAAATGAAACTTTCCTGAAACCCTCTTTATTTCCTCTTTTCTGTTTCTATTTCTTTGCTTGTTTACAGTTTTTTCTTCTTCTTTTAGTTTAAGTTTGTGTTCAGTGTTCATGGGTAAATTAAAGGTTATAGGTGATATATATATATATATATATATGTTTGAACAAAACAGGTTACAACTGGACAGTTGGGCTGTGTACTAGTAAAGTAAATACCTGTAGAAGAAATTATGACCAGGATTTCGGCTGTGTACTTGATTAAACAAGAAATTATGCTATTTAATGTTCATGCTCTTAATTATGATGGCAAGTTATTAATGGTTACTGACAGTAGCTATTTAGTACATAGATATTTATGTGTACAAGATATTATCATTTCGGCCAAACCTGTTTAGCAAGCTACACGTTTTATTTTCTTTATTTTTTTATTATCTTTGAGTTGAAAATTGTTTTATATTTAATTTCACTCTGATTTCTTAGGTCTGAATGTTTCATTTGTTAAGTAACTTACATATACAGGTTATATATTTTACAAACTTCCTGATATGATTTTATTGTCAACATGTTTTTGTTTACTTATTTTGTTAGTTATATTCTATATGAAATTTCATACTTGTTCAAATGATGCTTTTAACATTTGATTTAAGGGTGTTGTGTTGTACAAATGTGGATGTTGAAGATCATTGTTTGTCTAAAAATACTTGTTTTTATATATGTCAAATTATAATTTATATTTTGTATCTTTATGTTACTTTGATTACATTTATAATATATGATTGTATTATATACTAATTTTTGAATGTTTACACTTATATTGTTTTGCACTACCAAATTTATGTTTAATATTTTCATGTTTGTTTATTTTAAAACTTATTATTTAAAAAAAACTAAAATTGTATTCATATGTATTTTATCTAATATCAAAAATATAAAGACTTTGATTTGATTCTATTGTATAGAACCGATTTTGTTTTAAAGGGTTTGAAGTATTTAATTTTAAATTTCAAATCAAAATTTCCTTTTATAAACATATATAACTGTTAAACATTTAATATCTCATCAATTTAAATATTGACAAGCTTATATTTGATTTAATTTAGATTAAATATTTACTAAAATATATCGTCAAAATTCCGGGTCATTACATTCCTCCCCCCTTAAAAGAATTTCGTCCCCGAAATTTAAACAACAGTAAATTCAAAAGCTTTTATATTAACAATCCAAACATACATATCATTCATACAATAGCAAACAAACAAACAGTCTACTCTAACAAACATCACTAATTATCCGAACATAAATCCGGATAAGCACTCCTAAAACTATCGAGAGTTTCCCAGGTACAATCTCTGGGATCCTCACTCCATTGCACCTTAATGAGTTTCACCACTTTGTTTCTGAGTTGCTTCTCGTCTCTGTCAACAATCTGAACTGGATTTCTGACCATAGTTAAATTTGGTTCCACTTCCAAATCTTCTTGAATTACCGGTTCTACAACCAGTGAGGGACCATGAACAAATTTCCTCAAATGCGATACATGAAACACATTGTGAATCCCGGACATCCGTTCTGGTAATTCAATCCTGTAGGCCACAGTTCCAATTCTCTCCAACACTCGGAATGGTCCAATGTATCTCGGAGCAAGTTTTCCCGTCTTTCCGAATCTCATAGCACCTTTAATTGGGGAAACTTTAACAAAAACCAAGTCTCCGATCTCAAATTCCAATGGCCTTCGTCTTCTATCTGCATATTTCTTCTGACGATCTTGAGCAGCTTTCATCCTTTTCTTGATAAGCTCAACCTTCGTAGAAGCTTCACGAATAAGATCAGGCCCTAACACAAGACGATCCTTCGATTCAATCCAACAAGATGGAGATCTACACGGTCTTCCGTATAAAGCTTCATAAGGAGCCATCTTAATACTTGCTTGATAACTGTTATTATAAGAAAATTCCACTAAATGAAGATGGTCCTCCCAAGATCCTCCAAAATCTAAAACACAAGCCCGTAGCATATCCTCAAGAATACGATTCAGCCTCTCTGTCTGTCCGTCCGTTTGAGGATGATAGGCTGTACTTAATCTCAAATCTGTTCCCATCGCTGATTGCAGAGTTTCCCAAAATTTGCTAGTGAAAATAGGATCACGATCACTTACTATGTTGATTGGGACACCATGCAATCGAACTATCTCGTTCAAGAATATTTCCGCCAAAGAAACTGCAGTACGGTTTGCCTTTACTGGTATAAAATGTGCACTCTTAGTTAAACGATCTACAATAACCCATATACTGTCATTCCCTTTCCTAGTTCTAGGAAAACCATCAATAAAATCCATCGAGATCATTTCCCATTTCCAATTCGGAATTTCCAGAGGTTGCAATAACCCGACAGATTTCTGTTGATCACCTTTAACTTGCTGACAAATGGCACAACTGTTCACAAATCTAGCAACATCCTTCTTCATACCCGGCCACCAGAAAACTCTCCTCATGTCTTTATACATCTTCGAGATTCTAGGATGAATATTCAATTTGGAACAATGACTTTCTGATAAAACTTCCTGCTTCAACTCCTTGTCATTAGGAACACAGATTCTCCCATTGATCCTTAGCGTTCCTTGATCATCAATGTCAAAACTGGGACACTGACCTCTTCTGACTCCTTTGATGATCCTCCTCGACTTCTTATCAGATTCTTGCTTGCTTGAGATCCTTCCAATAAGAGATGGAACCACTTCCAGAAGAGATAAAACTGCGTTCCTACTGAGAGCATCAGCTACGACATTCGCTTTCCCCGGAGTGTACAGAATATCCAGATCATAGGATGCAGGAAATTCAACCCACCGCTGCTGTCTCAGATTAAGGTCTTTTTGAGAGAATAGATATTTCAACGGTTTGTGATCCGTGAACAATTCAAATTTCTCTCCTAAAAGATAATGTCTCCAAATCTTCAGAGCAAAAACAATGGCAAGCAATTCAAGATCATGCGTAGCATAGTTTTTCTCATGGGGTTTCAACTGTCGACTAGCATACGCAATAACCCTTCCGTTCTGCATCAGAACTGCTCCCAAACCAACAATACAAGCATCAGTGTAAACCTCGAATTTGCTCTTCCCATCCGGAACATCAAGTACTGGTGCACTAGTGAGCCTTATCTTCAATTCCTGAAAAGCTTCTTCACATTGAGGCGTCCATTTGAATTTTGCTCCTTTTCTGGTCAGATTAGTCAAATGCGAAGAAATCTTGGAATAATCTCTAATAAATCTCCGTAGTAGCCAGCCAATCCTAGAAAACTGCGAACTTCCGTCGGTGTCTCTGGCTGTTTCCACCCAAGAATAGTTTCAACTTTCGCTGGGTCTACAGAAATTCCTTCACCTGAAACAATGTGCCCTAAGAATTTAACTTCCGATTTCCAGAAGTGACACTTCGAAAACTTCGCCTTCAGCACATTCTTTCTCAGAGTCTCCAATACAATCCTCAAATGTTCCCTGTGCTCTTCTTCGGATTTGGAATAGACCAAGATATCATCAATGAATACCAGCACAAACTTATTTAACACATCTCTAAAGACTCGGTTCATGAGGTCAACGAAATAAGCAGGAGCGTTGGTTAATCAGAACGGCATAACCAACCACTCATAGAAACAATTCGGTCCCCTAAATGCAGTCAAGGGAATACTGTCTTCAGCTACCCTCAACTGGTGGAAACCTGAAGCTAGATCCAATTGAGAAAAGATAGAAGCACCATGCAACTGGTCAAAAAGATCATCGATGCGAGGAAGAGGATATTTATTACGGATAGTCACTTTGTTCAATTCTCTATAATCCACACAGAACCTCAGTGATCCATCCGATTTGGTCACAAATACCGCCGCTGAACCCCAACAAGAAAAACTAGGTCTAATCAATCCCTTCTCTAAAAGATCCTGCGTCTGCTTAACCAACTCTTCTCTTTCCCTGGGAGCCATTCTCCTACTGGGTTGAATCACTGGCACAGCTCCTGGAATCAAATCAATACGGAACTCTATTTCTCGATGTGGTGGCAGGCACTTAACTTCTTCAAAAACATCAGCAAAATCCTGAACCACATCGATGTCTTCAACACTCTCTTCAAATGTCTCCATTCCATGCAGAAGACTGCTCAAGTGAATTCCAGAATTATCACACGGCACTCTGGCAATTCTACCCAGATCAGTTTCCAGCGAAACTGTTCTCTCCTCACAATCCAAGACGGCTTTATACTTATCCAGCCAATCCATACCCAAAATAAGATCAAATCCCTTAAAATTCAACATAAACGGATCGCAAGAGAAACTGTGGGATAGATAAGAGATCTTCAAGTCCTTACAAATAGAGTCTAATTTGGTCACCCCTCCTATAGGATTAGACACCAAGATAGAACTATCTACTGAACTAGGGGTAAGAGAAAACTTTTCAACAGAGTCCAAAGAAATAAAACTCAAGGAAGCACCCGAATCAAACAAAACTCTAATATATTTTCCATTTAAAAGTAAAGTACCTTCTAATACTCCTTTGCCCATTGAAGAAGAAGATGGTCCGGCTTCCAAAGCAAAAACTTTATTCTGAGGTGCCCTCTATAGAAGTGGACAGTTCTTGATCATGTGCCCTGGCTGATGACAATTAAAGCACAATGATTTCTGAACCATAGCTGATCCTGGGCCACTCTGGTGCGGTTGCTGTTGTTGCTGCTGGAATCCCTTCCTAGGACACTTATTTGCCAAATGCCCTTCCTGATGAGAAATGTAGCACTTTCGGGGTCCGTGTTATTCCCAGGCTTCTTCTTATTTGGTTTCCTCCATTTGGGATCAAACTTTCGCTTATTCGGATTAGTGAAATTTCCACTTGAAGTTGCATCTGGAGCCCCTAGTTTCTTACTCATCAAACTTTCATACCTCAATGCCATATCAATCAAATCAACAAAAGATCCCTTCAGAAGCACTGTCAATTTTCCATGGAATTCAGGTCTCAGTCCTTGCACAAATTTCTCATTCTTTTTCAGAGGAGTATCGATGAGTCCTGATCCATAACAAGAGAGTTCGTTGAATCTAGTTTCATACTCCGAAATAGACATACTACCTTGCTTCAAATGCAGAAAATCCTGATACAATTGGGATCTCCCTGCCATCGGCACATACTTCTTTTCAAACAACTCCTTGAATCTGTCCCAAGAAATATCATCCTCAGAAATATTTGCAATAGTTGAATCCCACCATGCTGCTGCACCACCTTGCAACTGCCACGATGCCATATGCCTCTTCGCTCATCAGTCAATCTCATACTCTTGAAAATACGTTCACAAGAGCGTAGCCATTCCTGAACTTCAATTATTGACTCCAAACCTTTGAATGGTTGACCTCCAAGATGTTTGAAATCCTTGCATAAGGCTGCAAAGCTAACTTGAGACGGTACCGGATTGACAGCCTCACTAACATTCTGACTCCGTCCATTATCTGTAGAAGTACTGGCCCTAACTCTGCCTCTTCTTCCTGAACTCATGTCGGTCACCTGAACAGGTAACTCAACCAATTTAGATAGGTATATATATATATATATATAATATGAAAATACAAATACGCACTCTCAAGATAAATATACACAAGAGCCTAGGTACTCGCTTTACCTAGCGCTCTGATACCAACTGTGACGACCCGCCTTTCTCAGCCCCAGAAAGACGTTTCATCATTAAGAAAGAAAGGGATAGAAATAGAAAAGAATAGAAAGAAAGAGCAACAACATCAGAATCTCACAGCGGAATGGAACAAAATATAATACATCACATAACTATTACATAGTTATACATACATCAGAGTCATACAATATCATATAACAGGACTGTCATATATATACATGACCATACATACGTCCAAAATACAACATCACTAACTACACAGCGGAACTACATATATAGATACATACGTCTGGTCTTCTCCCAAAATAGCTCCTCCAGAAAATCAACACTTCCAATACCTATCACTTGGCTACTCGTAAAAATTTGAGTACCCAAGAGTTTATGAAAACACAAAATATAAACTCCGGGTCAGACATGGGTCTGGTATGAGTAAACAGGTTAAAATTGCTTAACTTTAAAAATCATTTGAAAATAAAGGTATCACGTAAGACTCCCCACAAATAAATACGGGTAAGTATTTACCTTACGCTAACCAAAACATTTTATAGGAAATTCTGTGATATTATAATAGCGTCTAGGGTTTTCAAGTAAATAGACAATAGCCGAAATTGTTACATGATTAAATTCCAGCTACTAGCCACGAAAGTGGGTAATACAAATCAAAACCGTAGGGTCTCGTAGGGTAAATGGGTTTCCAACAATGGCAGGGCTACTGGGGTACCGCCCATCACAGTACGGGGCCTAGATCACCGTACCGAGGATTACTCCCTTCATCCCCTGCAACACAAGGCCGGAACCATTCCTTACTGAACAGTCCCGAATGTTAACCCCGTTCCAGCATACGAGCTAAAAGGCCTACGAGTTAGAGGCGTCAACGGGTTAAGACTTGAAACGACCTACGACTTAAGGTGCCTAACGACTTAGGAGACCTCACGACTTAAGGAAAGGACCGACTCAAAGAATCCCCGACTCAACTAGTAGCGACTCAATGATACAGGCCGACTCATTAAGCTGCCAACTCAAGAAACCTCACGATTCATTCTATCACCGACTCATCTGACCTGGCTCCGACTCATCAAAGACCGACTCATTTGGTCGCGACTCATCCATTCGAGGCCCTTAAGTATTCCATTGGGTTTACGACTCAGGAGATGAACGGTTCATAAAACCTTACGACTCAAGTTCATTAACGACTCAACGACCCAAGGAGAGATCCGAGTCATAAAACCTTATGGCTCAAAAGACTTACGACTTAAGGAGTCTATGACCTAAGGCAGCTACGACTCAAAAGATAGGTCAATTCACGACACACGACTCAGAGACAAGCTCAGAATCATGCTGCAAGGGGATGACTCGTTGATGACTTACGACTTAAGATGAGTCGTACATGATGACTCGTTGATGACTCAACCTGAAGCTGCTGTGTAGAAGACCAGGGTCGCCTCATCTTAGACGGCAACTTTTGACTCGCAGACGACTCACGATGAGTCGGCCACGACTCACGACTCATGATGAGTCGGTCACGACTCATGACTTGAAAGTTCCAGCCTAAAAATTTGCCTATAAATACATGGCCACATTCAATGTGGAGGGGACCCTTTTGGGCTAATTCTCGAAGCACCGTTACTCTGCCATTTTCTCAACTCAAGCAGCACTCCAAGCACTCCAAACTCCAAGGACGCTATTACACACTTCAAAGAAGAATCACAATCATTCAAGATGAATTGGAAAGATTATTCTTCATGGGAGTTTGAACTATTTGTCTGAAGTTAATTGTAATTGAAGAAAGTGATATAAATTGTACTCATATCAGCAATAAAGAGAATCTAAGTGGACGTAGGCCTGATTTTGGGCCGAACCACTATAAAACTTGTGTTTTTACTGCTTTTCTGCAATCTCCTTACTTATAATTCTTTCCCGATCTATCGGGTGGTGCTTTCACAAATACACTTCACACACCGGGGTGTTAGCGTTCAAATTTAAGCGTTAACACCGAACAAGATAACCCCGCAGTTGTGGCCAACAACTGCCCACTAAGCCGAAATAAAAAGGGACATCTAGACAGGGGAAAATCTTGTCCTGCTTGGGCATGACCCACCTAACCTTGCTGCATCTCCCCTGTTTTAGCCATTCCCGGTTGATGAGGCTTGAGGTTACGATTACCTTTAAAGAACATATCACTTAGAATGCTCATCGTCCGCCTGACGATGTGTTGAAAGCATTCAATCCATACAAGTTCGTTCCGGGTTCGAACGAAACCGAAGGCATTATCTCGTTACACTCATTTTGGAATCACCCTCAGAGTTAACGACGATAACCCTTGCATTCTGAAACTCCATCTCGATCTCCATTTGATAAGTTACGACCTATCGTTTAATTTGGATCGATGTGGTTTTCGGAGAATCAAAATTGATTCTTCCGATCCCGGTCTCATCGGATCCAAACGCCATTTTAAGGGCCAAGTTGTCTATTTAACTTAACAATTTAATTAAATATCAGAAATTAACATAACAGCTATATCAGATAAATCATATACAGTTAACACAGATATCCATAATATATCACAACATATCACAGAAATATCATCAACAGATATCACAGTCAACCAAACAGAGTTATCAATGCAAATCAAACAGTTTGGTTTTACTTAACTAAATTATTTGCTTTAAGAATAAACTATTTTATTCTGTTTAATTAATTACTGATTAATTAGCTGATTAATGATCAATTAATTAATTAATTAGTTAATCATTAATTAGTAATTTATAAATTATCTAACCTTTAATTAATTATTTAATTAATTAACTTCTATTCATTAACTATTACTCAATTTCCCAATTAATTAGTTTATTCTTAATTATTAATTATTAATTAATAACTTACTTATTAAAATGAATTTATTATTTAATTATCACAAATTACTTTATTTATCAATTTAATTAAAGTGTAATATCTTTAATTAATCTCGTAAGTTAACTTCCATTCACTAATTAACTTTTTAATGATAAGCTTATGTTCTTGAGATTTTAATGGATTTAACTTAGGATTAAATTTTTATTTCAAATTATACATAAAGTTATTAATTTAAAAATTCAAGTATACATTTTAATCAACATTCCAACTATTTACTGACCAATCTTCTACCTTTATATTTTTACTTAAATCAAGTCTTTAATTAAAACATTAGCTTAATTAATTAACATTTGTTTATTGAACTTAGTTATAAGCCTGTATAAAATCATTCCAGACCTTGAAAGCACCGAGACGCAATCGTACTATACTCGAGAAAACTCGAGTTTTCCCCCGCGTCTTTCTCGTTGTTCTCCCCTTCCTTTCTTCTTCTCTCCAGTTCTTCTCTTCTTCTCTTTTTTTTTATGTTAAAAGTTAAGTTGTAAACGCTTATCTGAAACCACTCTCGCACACGACTCGGAGAAAACACGTGAATTACTCGAAGCATCCTCACAAATGTCTCGAGCACGCCCCACTCACTGATCCCCGAACCCCACTTCGCCACCGTGCACGTGCACGGTGGCTCACCTTGCTTGCGGCGACTCTCTTCAGTCCCCACACACCACAACTAATCTACTTCAGTGAATTCGAAGCCCAAAATTTAATTACAAGTCGAAATGAAGAAATTCGACCTGTAGCTCTAACAAACGCAAAACATCACTGATGCACCAATCACGCATGCAGCCCCCACACATCACCAGAGGTAATGAAAATTCACCAAGACGTCGCCTACACCTCCACCTAGCTCCACCTACAGTCGCGCTTCATTCGGTTCCATATTGGAGTCGAAATCAATTCTTTACAGAGCTTTGAAAACATATGGGCTTAAACCCTATTTATGATTCAGACTCAAAACATATGCATTCGAAAAATAAATTACTATTTTTCTAGGGTTGATATCTCTTTAATCTTGCTTCATACCAAATTCCAGGAATTAAAATTTCATTAATCTTCCAAATTTGACAAATATGCAGTAAAACTTCAATGCAAAACTGCTCAACAAATCTTTGATTATAAATTACAATTTTTATGTGTAAAATCATAATTTTGTTTATGAAAACTAATTATACAATTGGATTTACAAATTTCGACATTTGAATTTTAAAGCTTAATTTTCTTTTTAAACCTGTAGTTTGAATACAGGGTTAATATCCTACTGTGAAACATCAAACATGCTTACAGGCTTTGTTTTCATATAAACAACTTGAACTTTCACAATACAAAATTTTAAATAGTTATATGAATAAGATTTGTAAATTTATTTGCTTTACTTTGTAACAACTTGAAGTATTGATCAAGAACAGCTATACAAGTTTCCAGATCAACAAACATACACAGAGCAGTAAGTTAAACTATATAAAGCACATAACATAAATAAAAAAATATACAAACTAAAGTTGAAATTAGTTTGTTTACTCACCTAACAAAAACTGTTGAACAGAAAGTGTTGAAGAAGATACTTGCAAATGAAACTTTCCTGAAACCCTCTTTATTTCCTCTTTTCTGTTTCTATTTCTTTGCTTGTTTACAGTTTTTTCTTCTTCTTTTAGTTTAAGTTTGTGTTCAGTGTTCATGGGTAAATTAAAGGTTATAGGTGATATATATATATATATATATATATATATATATATATATATATGTTTGAACAAAACAGGTTACAACTGGACAGTTGGGCTGTGTACTAGTAAAGTAAATACCTGTAGAAGAGAATTATGACCAGGATTTCGGCTGTGTACTTGATTAAACAAGAAATTATGATATTTAATGTTCATGCTCTTAATTATGATGGCAAGTTATTAATGGTTACTGACAGTAGCTATTTAGTACATAGATATTTATGTGTACAAGATATTATCATTTCGGCCAAACCTGTTTAGCAAGCTACAGGTTTTATTTTCTTTATTTTTTTTACTATCTTTGAGTTGAAAACTTGTTTTATATTTAAGTTCACTCTGATTTCTTAGGTCTGAATGTTTCATTTGTTAAGTAACTTACATATACAGGTTATATATTTTACAAACTTCCTGATATGATTTTATTGTCAACATGTTTTTGTTTACTTATTTTGTTAGTTATATTCTATATGAAATTTCATACTTGTTCAAATGATGCTTTTAACATTTGATTTAAGGGTGTTGTGTTGTACAAATGTGGATGTTGAAGATCATTGTTTGTCTAAAAATACTTGTTTTTATATATGTCAAATTATAATTTATATTTTGTATCTTTATGTTACTTTGATTACATTTATAATATATGATTGTATTATATACTAATTTTTGAATGTTTACACTTATATTGTTTTGCACTACCAAATTTATGTTTAATATTTTCATGTTTGTTTATTTTAAAACTTATTATTTAAAAAAAACTAAAATTGTATTCATATGTATTTTATCTAATATCAAAAATATAAAGACTTTGATTTGATTCTATTGAATAGAACCGATTTTGTTTTAAAGGGTTTTGAAGTATTTAATTTTAAATTTCAAATCAAAATTTCCTTTTATAAACATATATAACTGTTAAACATTTAACATCTCATCAATTTAAATATTGACAAGCTTATATTTGATTTAATTTAGATTAAATATTTACTAAAATATATCGTCAAAATTCCGGGTCATTACAGAAACCCTAAATAGACTTAAGGAATAAATACATACGTAAATGTACGTATAACATAATTTTTGATGTGTCCGACACTTGAATCACGTGGGATTTCATAAGAAATAAATTATTCCATAAATCGGTATCACTCAATATAATATATTGAAGATTATGAATCTTTAATATAAAGTTCCCCTCTATCATTTATATGTTAATAGAATACTTGCATACACTTCATTAGTTATTGAGCTTTCCTCAAGCTAGGGATGTTATGTATAGTACTATTAATATATTGAATAGAGGGGGTAAGATAACTACACGTATTAGTTGAGCTTTCCTTAAGGTATGTTCATTATACTTAGGCCGTCGCAAAGTGATAGGTTCGAGTGAATAGTCCTTCTTTACTTATTGAGATTTTCTCAAGGTAAAGGTGGGATTAGGACAAGTTACCATAGGTTAGGATTTGTATGTGATACAACCGATAAGGAGTTATCCATCATATATGAGCCTATGATTTGTTGAGCTTTCCACAAGGTTTTAATCCTAAGGCATATGAATCCTAACATCCATTGATGAAGTTAAAAAGATTTTTGACACATAAAAGACCAGTGAGAGCATTATTAGAAAAATAAAATTATAATATTTAACCTTTCTAATATTGTAAGAACAAATCCTATATAATGTTATAATAATATACATTAACAAATTAGTGCATTTAATACGATTGATAAAACATTTATCTATTAAGGTATACAAATGAACTGAATTGAAGATTTACAAATAGAAATATAACATATACTTAATAATAAGTACTTATTGCATGTTGATGTTTTAATAGTTTTCGCTTGATTTCAACTACTAGATGCGTTCATAATTTGGTCTCTTACACGTTTATTTGGTCTAGACTATGTATTGCATTACATGAGTTTCGAACTCTAAAGCAATATAGTGTATGGATCGTGTATTTATATCTAATATGCAAGTGTAGTAAAAAGCTAACTTATAACTAACAGAGTAAAGTAATAATAGTAAAGAAATAATCACACCGGAGTTTTTATACTAGTTCAGACCTCCCATCCTACATCCAGTCTCAAAGCTCCTCTTCGGCTTTAACTAGTAAACAACCCTCTCTTTGCCCGGAGGAACATGCTTGATACAAAAATTCCTTCTAAAATAAGTGTGTGTTCTGGGAAACACTGATTTTGACTGCACAATACAAATCTTCTATAATCTCCTTTGAGTAGTATGTGTACGTGAAGCTTTGCTTTTAGGAAGTGATAAAGAATGATATATTGTCTGCTTTTTAGAAATCAGAATATGCAAAGAATATAGATATAAGATTCAGAAAGTTCAAGTGAGTTTTTTCTTGGAATCATTACATATTTATAGATGTTGAAGATTTTTTCCTGAGGAGTAGCATCTATTAGTGTTTTCTTTTTCAGTCTAAAGGTTGTAATCATTGAGGAGGAAGAGATGCGGTGAAGAGTTATGGAAGCAACCGGTAGAATGAAGCAGGTGACTATTCATTGTTTATGGCCGTTACCCAGCACAAAAGTTTGTCCATAACGTTCAGACGTCTGTGTGTATTTTTTTTAATAGTGACCAAAGTCAGACGTCTGAATATTTATGCATTATTTAAAATCAGAGATTACAGTCAGATGTCTGACATATGTTATTCTACAATTCAGCCTGTTTGATATACGAAGAGTTGAAAACTTTGGTTGTGCAATGTTTGTGTTGAAAACTACTAAAGGAGATTTTACAAGCTATATATCTATGACAATAACACACTATATTAGCTTTTCTAATACCGATGATTCTTCTCCTTTGCTGGTCATCTTCATGTTAAATTCTGAAAGCTTTTTCCTACAAGTTGGTGGAATATATATTGTATGTGTATGATTGTATAGTTGTTATCATCGAAATCATAGAGTAGAGGTTCTAACATTCTCCTCCATTTTGATGATGACAGCTATACAATCACTTTATCAAACTAACGTAAAACTCCATCTGAATGTGATTCCTCCCCCTATATACATGTAGTATGATATTTCTCCCCCTTTGGCATTATCAAAAAGAAATATATATAGAAAAAAATATGGAAAGCCAAAGAATATAAGTCCATATTCAATCACTGATAAGTTGTAACAGTCATACAAGCATAATGTTTTGAACAAATCAAAATAAGGATACATAAATACTACCGGATTTACAAATAAAAGAAAAACTTACTAATAGTGGTAATAACCCCAGAAGTTTGATGAGTCTTCATTATATGCACCTTGTTGCCAATGATACTGGTCATTATACTCCTCGTCTTCTCGAAAAGAGAGACCATGGAATGACGTGTAGTGACTATAGTCCTGTGGGTCTTGTGGAGCTTGAGGTTCTTCTAAAGGAAATCATAAACCTTCACTCACTTTGATATCAAGACAAATAGGCTCTTTGCCATGATGAGAGTGTTATGGTGGTTCTTGTGAAGGCCCTGCATGTGAAGATGGGCTTGAGTGAAACACGGGTGGTGGTGGTTTAAGGGACAGAGAAGAAGAAGAGCAAGATTAGGAACGACCGCGAACCTTTATTAGAACTTTTCCCAAAGTTGAAATGACCTTTTCTAATGTCTTTTCTACTTTGGTCGTGCGAGTAGAAAAAGATCGCTCCAAACGAGACATCTTTTTATCTAACACCTGTTGGTTTAAAGAAAGGAGACATTGATTTTGAAGTGCAACATCTCGATAGTTCTCTCCTGGTCTCGCTACATATTTGGCTTCTTAAAATTTGGAATTAGAGTAATACTCTATAGATGCTAAAGCTTTGGCAGGTTGGGAAGGTCGAGTTAGAGGTGCTTGTTATTGTTGTTGAGGTTGTCGGCATTGGGAAAAGGTTATTATGTTTGGCGGTGTTTCTGGGAGACGCATCAAGGAGAGAAATCTAATGCCACTATCTTTTATTGGAGATTTCTTCAAATTGGGAGGGATTTGAAGGAATTCCTAATGGTTACAGAATTCTCATTATGTAGGGAGCGTAAACAATGCTACGACGGGTAGGTGTCCAAAAGATTTTAATCTGGTCAAAAATATACTAGTCCCTATTTACTTTAATTTGACAAAAAATAGCATAAAAAGCTTTATGATCTTCTTTGTAGATTTGTTCGTGATTACCTAATCAAGGGATGACAGTGTTTATAAGAATTCAGTTAAAAAGTCGAGCCCATGGACGAAAATTAGACGGTTTTAATTTCCACATGTCGTCTTCCTAGATAAGATAAGTAATGGCATATATAGGGGCATAGCATGTATCAGGAACTTCTTGTAATCGAAGCCCCTCATAAGAATAGTTAAGGAATTGTCCAAGCATTTCAACACTAAATTTTATCAAGTGACCATACACACTGGTCCAAATCCAGTTATCCTCATCGGAAGGATTCCAAAGGCTTATTGAACAAAGAATAACTATAAAGAGAAATCCTCTAGTTGGTCAACCTACCCAGCATTGTGGTCGTAGTTGACCAAGTGATAGAGCTGACATCCTCAAGTAGATCCATTGTATCATAGTGGATGAAACGATGAATAGGAAGAATGGTCCGTTGTGGAAAGGCTTCTTCTCCAATTCTTGCAACCTCTGTTTTCCATTTTCCTTCTTTATAATATACTCCTCTATGTAGTGGTCGGTGATAATTTGTTCAAAAGGTGTTTGTGAGATTTGACCTACGGAAGCTTTGCGACGTTTTACAACCGGATTTTTAGACTTAGAAGCCATTGATTTGGTAATTTGAAAGGGAAAATTAAATTTGGAATGAGGGTTTTTGAGGGTTTGGAAATAAAGAATGGTGAAAAAAGGATGAAAGGGTAAAAGATAATATATAGGAGGATGCAAAGGTTGGGGTATCGGTTGAGTTCAAACATCTGTTAGTGGGGGATCAGATGTCTAAGCGTGGACAGATTTGTAGATAGAGAAGCTATACCCTCATTTGAGAAGAAATTCAGACGTTTGTCTTTGGAAAACTTAATTTTGCAACGAATTTCGATAGATATCTAGCTACACATCCAGACGTTTGTGCTGAAGCCGTATGGTTTTTTGTTTGACAAAGAGTTCTCACAAAAGTTTGGTATTTGATTCAGACGTTTGTGCCGAAGAATAAATTTCTGTTGTTATTTTTAGATGACTGAAGTTTTGTAGATGTCTGAGCTGAGAAAAACCAAAATTCCCATGCATATTTTCAAACTTCTAGCTGGTGCTATCAAACGTCTAATCGTATATTATTTTTCTTATTGCCTCTATATTCTTTGCGTTAATTTTTTTATTAAAATGAAAAGAATTACAAATGATTATAAATGAACATATTTATTTAATATATATTAACCATCTATTGTTAAAAACACTTCTTCAATTTTCAGTTGGCGAATCAGGAGAATGATACGTTTGTTTCTCCCGTGAATTCAGTTCGATCTTGGTGTGCTCGGTTGACGACCTAAGTAGAGACCAGTAGGGACGAGCAGGACTATGTTCTATGCTCGATGTCCCTTCCCCCCATAACTTTCATGGGGTGATCTTGTGTGCTCTTGAAGGAGTTTCTCATGCACACGGAGACCTCTGATGTAAGCTGTCTTTCATCGGTGAATGACCACATATGGCGAGGATACGTTTTTCAAGAAAGTTTAGATGAGCTCCTTGGCAGAGTTGTTCATAATACTTCTCTCTTTGAACACCTATCATTTCCAGTTGATAATGGTGAATTTTGTTGACTTTGTTGGAGAGAGAGGCCGATTATAGATTGATTCCATGTTTAGCTTTCTTTCCTTTTGGAGAGAAGCCTGTATGGTAAGTCGATGAAGGCAGGATGTTCAGAGATGGAGATGATGTTGGAATGACTTTTGTTGGAGAGACATAGGTGCTGCCAGAAGATGGAGAGGCATAGTCAGTTGCAGAGTAGGTGGAATCGTGATCAGAAGACCTTTTGGATATGTTTGTTTAGAAGTCTGATGCGTTATTTAATTATGAAAAGTTTGTATATAATATTTATGATTAGGTGCATATATATACTAAATTTATATGCTATGTTAAGAAAACAAAATTAAGGTTGTTAATTATCATAGAATGTTAGTTATAAGTGAAAGAACGAGAGGTTAGCAAGTATCAGTAAATTTTAGCCAGAAGAATATAGGAAAGGTTTTTAAAAGATATGGCTGCCAAAGAAAGAGGGAAAAAAATTATATTGTGTTATATATCATGTAAAGAAATAATACTAAGTTCACGTCTTAACTTAATAAAAATTTGTTCGCTTAGAGATTTTGTAAAAATATCGGCTATTTGATTTTCGTTATTTACAACTTCTAAAATTATTATTTCTTTTTCAACAAAACCTCTTAAAAAGTGTTGACGAATATCTATATATTTTGTTCGAGAATGATTTATCAAATTTTTAGATAGGTTTATAGCACTAGTGTTATCGCAATATATTGGAGATTTGTTTATAATTTTTCCAAATTCTTTAAGTGTTTGTTGCATATTGTGCAAGCTAAGGCAGCAACAATATATTCTGCTTCACAGGTTGAAAGAGATACACAATTTTGTCTTTTTACTAAACCAAGAGATTAGAGACTGACTGATAAAGTGACAGGTGTCACTTGTACTTTTCCTATCGGTTTTACAGCTGCCAAAATCTGCATCGGTATCGGATACTAGTTCAAAGGAGCTATCTTTAGGATAGAAAAGACCGTAATTCGTGGTGGTGGTTAAGTAACGCAAAATACGTTTAACTGCCTGATAGTGTGAATCTTTAGGTTGTGCTTGAAATCTTGCACACAGACACACACTCATTATGATATCGGGTGTAATAGCCATTAAGTATAATAGTGATCCTATTGTACTTTGATATAATTCTTGATCAAAATCGTTTCCATTTTCATCTTTACCTAAATGGGTACTTGTGCTCATGGGGGTTGGTTTACTTGATGTTTTCTCCATTCCACAACAATTTAACAAATTGTGACAATATTTTTGTTGATTTATAAAAATGTCATTTTCTAACTGTTAATCCTGAGAAAAAATTTATTTCTCCCAAATAAGACATTTCAAATTCATTTTTGATGATGTCTGCAAACATGTTACATGAATTTTCATTAGTTGATCCAAATATTATGTCATCTACATATATTTGAACAACTAAAATATTATTATAATTTCTTTTTATAAACAAGGCTGTATCTATTTTCCTAACTTGAAAACCAGAATTTGTAAATGAGTTTTTAGTCTATCATATCAAGCATGAGGTGCTTGTTTTAAACCATGTAAAGCTTTTTTTTTTGTATATACATGTTCATGGAATTTTTCATGTATGAACAATGAGGGTTGCTCAACGTTTATAAAACCATTGAAAAGGTACTTTTTACGTCCATTTGAAAAGTTTAAAGTTATGATGACATGCAAAAGTAAGTAACATTCGAATGGCTTCTAGACGTGCGAATGGAGCAAACATTTCTTTGTAGTCAATGCCTTCCTCTTGATTATACCATTGTGCTACTAACCTTGCTTTGTTACGAACAATGTTTCCATTTTCGTCAGTTTTATTTTTATATACCCATTTTTGGCGATTACGGATTGATTTGTAGGTCTCGGTACAAGTTCCTATGTTTCTTTCGAATTGATTGAATTCTTCTTGCTTCGCGATAATCCATGATTCATCATTTGAGGCTTCTTTATAGTTTTTAGGTTCAAAATTTGAAATAAATGCAATATGAATAATTTGATTCAATTGATGTCCGTTAGAAACTTTTATATTTGAATCACCAATTATATTGTCAATTGGATGGTTTTCAAAATACGAGGTGGTGATCTTAATGTATTATCATTGTCAACGATATTCTCTTTATTGTTATGTATAGTTGTGTTATTTTCAGAAGGTTTTATTAAAATCTCATCATCATCACCGTTCTTATCAATGAAAAAGTTTTCATCAAAAGAAACATGTAGACTTTCTTCTGTAGTGGTAGTGCTTTTATTAAATACTCTAAAAGCTTTGCTACGATATGAGTATTTGATTAATATTCCTTCGTCAGCTTTTGAATCCAAATTTCGAAGATTATCTTTAGTATTTAGTATAAAACATTTTGAACCAAATATACAAAAATATGATACTTTGGGTTTTTTACGAAAAAACATTTCATAACAGGTAATCTTAGTTAAAGGACGTAACATGACATCATTCAATACATAACAAGCAGTAACTAAAGCTTCTGCCCAAAAGTTTTTTGGTAGATTACTATTGTTAAGCATAGTTCATGCACATTCTTGGAGTGTACGATTTTTTCTTTCAAAACGCCATTTTGTTGTGGTGTTCATGGAAATGAGAAATCATGTGTAATTCCTTTTTTATTACAAAAATTTTCAAAATTTTCGTTTTCAAATTCACCTCCGTGATCACTTCTTATACTCTTTATTTTAAGATTTATTAAATTTTTAATTCTTTTATCAAAAATTTTAGACATTTCAAAAGTAGTGCTTTTATATTTTAGGAATAGTGGCCATGTATATCGTGAAAATTGACCTATAATAACAAATACATACTTGTTATGATTTATTGACCGTATTTGAGTAGGTCCAAATAAATCAAGATGTAATAATTCTAAGGGTTGTTTGGTAGAAATTTCCTTTTTAGATTTGAAAGGACTCATTTTCAATTTGTCGTATTGACATGCATTACATAAATTTTTAACTTTATAATTTATTTTAGGAAGACCTTTAACCAAGTTGTGTTTAGCCAGTTTTTGTTTAAAGACTTAAAGTTTATGTGGCATAATCGTTTGTGCCATATCCGTGGGTTATCTACGGCTAGGCATAAATCAGTCGAGTTATTAAATTTCATATTTAAGACATAGATGTTTCTTTTCCTTAATCCTTCAAAATCAGATTTTTATTTTGATCAAATATGTTGCATTTATTCTTTTCAAAATCAATTTTGAATTCTTTGTCACAAGTTGACAATGCTTAAAGGGTTATGTTTTAAATTTTTAACTAAAACGACATTTGTAATAACATGTGAAGTTAACATACCAATATTGATGACATCTCCAATTCCAATGACAAATCCATTGGAATTATCTCTGAAAGTTAAAGTACCACCATCTTTGTATGTTATATTTGATAACATTTGTACATTTTCTGTCATATGTTTGGAGCATCCACTATCGAGTATCCATTTCTCCTTGTTATTTGATTTTCCTTTGGGTACCTATAAGATAAAAACAGTTTAATTGGTATGCACTTCCTTTATTTGATCCTAAGTGTTAAAAAGAGAAGGCTGCCATACCCAAGTGGGTCTGGGACCTTTAAAAAGGTAAATTTTATTTTGAAAAACATTTTTCAGATAGTTATCTATATGTTTTTGTCTAATTAGTTTGTTATTGGATTTCGAAATCCATATTTTAATTATTTTGTTGTTAGACATCTTTTCTTTAGTATCTGACTTCTTGAATTTATTATATAGTGAGCTATAGTTTTTATGTTAATCCATTGCGATTTCTAGATGGTCTAGAAATTTTGGTCAAGTTATCCAAGTTCTGCTTTCCTTTATTGAATTTCGAAACATTGTTAGTAATCTTGTCTAACTTATCATTAAGATGAGAAATTTCGGATTTTAATGCTTCTAAATCATTCTTTAATACAATGTTTTATTTTCTAATATAAACATTTCCTAGTTTAACTTTTCCTATTTCACATAATAATGAATCATTTTGAATAGATAGATTCTTATATTTCCCTTGTGTGGTTTCTAATTCTTCTTCTAAAATGGTTTCTCATCCTTAATCATCTTATTTCAAGTTCCATTCGATTAATTTTAGCAGCATATTCCCTATTTAGCTTTTTTAGTTTCTCTATATTTGTCATCTAATTCCATGCCGAGTTCTAAAATTTCATTATAAATAAGATCATGACATACCTCCTCAGTGTTTTCCATGAAGCATACATTTGCCTGCTCAGAATCACTATTGTTGTCACTGTCTGAAGATGAAGACGAATTTGAGTCATCCTAAGTTACTTGAAAAGCTCATTTTATTTTCTTGAATTTCTTGAACTTGCCTTTCTTTTTGTCGTTATTGAGTTCTGGGCATTGTTTCTTCATGTGTGCAAACTTGTCACACCCAAAGTATTTAATCGAATTTTGGTTGGATAAATTTGAATTTCCTCCGTTTAGGGATCTCGTCATCTTTATGACTTTTTTGAATTTGTTGTAATTTTTGGCAATAGATATGATCTCATCTTCATCTAAGTCTGAATTATTATCATTGGCAAGAAAGGCAATATTTTTCTTTTCAATGATTTGTTCTTTTCTTTCCTGCAAATTTGCATCGTACAGCATCAATTTTCCTATCAATTCCTCAACTTTTAGTTGAGATAAATCATTTGCCTCTTCGATGGACAACACTTTTTGTTCCCATTCATTAGTTAAGAAATTTAAAATACGTGTAACTAAATCAAAATATGTGAATTTGACTCCAAGTGCCATGAGATCGTGTTGGATAATTTGAAATCTAGCATACATATCACCAATAGATTCATTTGATTTCATTTTAAATGTAGAAAACTGATTTTGTAAAATGGAAATCTTTGTTAGTTTAACTTTATTAGTGCCTTCATGAGTGATTTATAGTGTACACCATATATCATATGCGATAGTGCACAACATGACATGTGAGAATTCATTTTTTTCAAGTGAACAGAATAAAACATTCATGCCTTTAGCATTATTTGTTGTTGTGTTCTTTTGAGCATCTGTCCAAGTGCTCATATCTGTTTCCGGTGCTACATATCTAACTTGTGTTGCTTGCCAAATTTCTTAACCATTTGCTTCTATAAAAATAAGCATACATGTAGATCGATAAGCATAACTAGATCCAGCAAATAGTAGAGGACGTGCAATAGATTGTCCTTCTTAAAATGTACTTGCCATATTAAATATGTTTCAATTTCGTGTTACTGTGAATTGAGATAACCATGCTCTGATACCAAATGAAAGACTGTACGGATCCTATGTTTATATCTAATATGCAATTGTAATAAAAAGCTTACTTATAACCAACAGAGTACAGTAAATGGCACTAAAGAAACAATCACACCACAGCTTTTATACTGGTTCGGACCTCTCATTCTATGTCCAGTCTCGAAGCTCCTCTTCGGCTTTAACTATTAAACAACCCTCGCTTTTCCCAAAGAAATAGGCTTGATACAAAAATTCCTTCTAAGACAAGTATGTGTCCTAGGAAACACTGATTTTGACTACATAGTACAAATATTCCTATAATCTCCTTTGATTAGTATGTGTATGTGAAGCTTCGCTTTTAGGAAGCGATAAAGACTGATACATTGTTTGCTTTTTGGAAATCAGAATATGCAAAAAATATAGATATGAGATTTAGAAAATTCAGGTGAGTTGTTTCTTAGAATCTTTACATATATATAAATGTTGAAGAATTTTTCCTAAGGAGTAGCATCCATTAGTGTTTTCTATTTTAGTCTGAGTGTTGCAATCATTAAGGAGGAAGAGATGCGGGGAAGAGTTATGGAAGCAACCGGTAGAATGAAGTAGGTGACTATTCATTGTTTATAGCCGTTACCCAGCACAGACGTCTGTCCATAACATTCAGACGTTTGTGTGTATTTTTTTTTAACAGTGGCCAGAGTTAGACGTCTGAATGTATTGACAGATGTCTGAATATGTATGCGTTGTTTAAAATCAAAGGCTACGGTCAGACGTCTGATGTATAACGTTAGACATCTAACATATGTTGTTTTCTACAATCCAGCCTGTTTCATATATGAAGTGTCAAAAACTTTGGTCATGCAATGTTTTTGTTCAAAACTACTAAAGGAGATTTTACAAGCTATATATCTATGACAATAATACACTATATTAGCTTTTCTAATACCGATGATTCTTCTCCTTTGCTGGTCGTCTTCAAGTTTAATTCTGAAATCTTTTTCCTACAAGTAGATGGAATATATATTTTATGTGCATGATTGTATAGTTGTTGTCATTGAAATAATAGAACAGAGGTTCTAACAATGCTATGAATATTTGATCTACATGCTATCACATATAAATGTTATGTGGTGAACGGTCACAGTTCAAAATATACGATACTTTGATGAAATTAGTTTATCTAGTATTCAATTTGATTAGTTACGATAAAATTACATTGTATTAAAAGTAAGAAAAGACCAAAACTAGAATATAAGTCCAAGGACTCGATCATCGAAATATCATTTGATCAGTTTACGGAAAGTGCAACATATTTGATGTCCTTAAGTGTTAGGGACAGTCGAGTGAACTTTTGTAAAGAGTTCTTTATGATGTTGTAGTAATAGCATTTTTAAATCGTTTGACCATTTAGAAAGAAAAATGAATGTACAAGAATAAATGTAATTTACGGTATAATTAGGATAAAGAGAGTAACAACCACTTCTGCTTCATAAAGGAATATCAAAAATAAGAATTGTAATTATAAAAATTGATACTTAATATTGGAATAAGAAATACTATTTCTATTCCAAAATGTATTTTCATATGGGAAATTGTTTTCTATGAGATTTATTTCTTTGAGTTCGAGATATTTGATCGAAGATCTCACCACTATAAACTAGTTACAGTATATAAAATAAATAATTTACATTAAATGAATGATGGACCTTCGAATTTAGTAATGAAGGAAATAGTAGAAGCATGCTATATAGCACTTATTGATTGCATCGTGTTATGAAAATTATTTTCGTAAAACATACTAGGCATTATTTATGAAATAATAACTATTTTTTGGTATTGACTAAAAATAGATTTAGTTATATTTCAATATGAATGTTATGAATATTCTCCATAAAATAAAACTATAAGTGGTAATAGTTTCCACAACAAAAGTGATGCATTGAAAATACTGATGTATCTAAAATTATTTACAATTACTTTTTAATTATAAATTAAGCCGTAGTTCAAAGAAATAACTTTTATTATATTATCATTAAACATGTTATACTACTTAATCATATCGCAAACAATTAAAGGCTATGCACCCTTTATTGGGAGCGTTATAAGAGTTGATGAACTCTTCGGATTGATATATATATATATATATATATGCATCCAATCGTAAGTCTATTAATACCAAAAAGGTCGCATATACTTCGTCATGTTCATCGATGAGTTATTACATACATAGACATGTGTATTTGATATACAAGTATGAGTCTATGATAAGCTCACATGATATAAAACAGAAGTAATAATATAACATGCAATAAAATGATTCAATTTGATCTAATGAGTGAGTATATTGGAAAGAGTTCTGAATTTACCTAAAATGAATAAAGATTCAATATCAAAAGTCACTCCTTCTTATATTACATGATGATGTAACGATAAGGAGTAATCGAACTCTACCAAATGAAGTACAACTAATTATGAGTAAAGTTAACTTCGTTCTATAAGGTCGTGTATTTGAGAATAATACATATGGTTAAAATTAATTTCATATGAATAATAGTTTACAAGATCATATAAGATAAGAATTTATAAAAAACTCCAACGTATTCTAGGTTAAGGAGTTGGCAGGTTGTGTAAGCCAAAAGATTGAACGTAATAATCGTATGTGAGGAATCTTGTATAAATCACCCCAAAAGGAGTTTGGGAAAGACCGTCATTAGATGACATATTTATCTTTTGAACATCACTTTTATAAACTAAAACCAAATCAGTTTTATATATAAGGAAATTCATAAACTGTTTATGAACACCTATTTTGTTGCATTGAGAAATAATTGTTGTTTCAAGAACTACCAACTTCATAGTAATGGAATTTCTTTGAGAAATTATTGGTTGTAAAATGGAACTGGATACTATCCAAGATAAAACTGATTACATAAGGTGAAATGAAATTAAATAACCTAAGTGAACACATTGCATTAGAATACTAATAAGTATTCTTGCATATTGAAGAAAAACTATGAGTTTCTTATCAATGTAGTAGTATATATATAATCCTTGATTTTTTAATTAAACCACAAAGAGTATTGACTCTGTGCTATGGTATGATGCGCGAATCCCAAATAGATTCCAAGTACATTATCAAAATATGATTTTGATGGAACCCAAAATGGGATATGATCCATTGTCCACAAAACTGTCTTTCTGAGAAATACAAATGTAGTTGGAATATAGCAAACCAATTGACAAAAATATTATCAAGAATTTCAATTGTTGAAATTAGCATAACAGATTCACCTTTCAATGTGCCCAATTTGGTTCGGATTTTACTCACAAAAATTGCTTAGCATGACTTTATATTTTTGGTTTGCATGTGTTGAAACAGAAAGTTCTGAATATAGATTTAGACTAGTCTATTTGCAAATAACAACCAAAGTGTCTTGAAGTCAGTGGGAGCGTTATTGAGTTTGTGGGTTTACGGATATGGTCCAAGAATGGATACGAAAGTATCATTTTAAAAAGCATCAAAATTGAAAAGGTGTTTAATAGATGTATCAATTAGTTTGATTATTAGTCAAAATGTAGTGGAAGCATGTGTTCATATGAAAGAACGTTAAAAATTACATAGATATTTGTAAAATTTAAGTAAACAACACAATACTGATTGTTAACGATGTACTTATGTTAAAACCAGTTTTAGTTGATTTAATACTCAATGTTGGATTTGTAAATAATATCTTTTATAGCAAGTATAAAATATACTGGGAATGTGTAACGATCCACTTTTCTATATAATTTAGACTGACGTTTAACCACACTTATCCAGCCTAAATTGAACGGAAAGGCGCATAGTTAAGAAAAAAAAAGTAGAAAGAAGATAGAAAGATGATAGAAAGAAAACCAAACAACATAGAATCTCATAGCGAAAACGAATAATCTATAATATAGAAAAATCTTTACACAAAGCAAAACTATAATATATACATATATGTATAGATATCAACAACGCGGATAATTGTAACAACCTGTCCTTACAACTACTGATAAACACAACTAAAGTACGAAATATAATCATCTGCGTGAATATGTATCTGGCCTCTAGCTCCTCTCCTGAAGTTCCAATCTTCCTGCTAACATGGAAATATGCTTGGTCTAACCCGAGCATTTAGGAAAAACCATGTCGGGGTTAGTCTGGTAATACCAGCGTGAGAATTTAAATCACAAGGAATTTTATTTATTATAACTTTCAAAGTCCTTTAAATTCAAAGGTATCCCGTAAGACCACGCCATACATAAATATGACGGGTTTTCCCTTACGATAATCAAAACCTTTTATAGAAAATCTAGTGATATTATAATAGTGTCTAGAGGTCAAAGTAAAGTACAAAAATAGCTGAAATGTTAGCATCTCACATTTCAACATAGTTGGGCATAATCAAAACCATACAGCGCTTATTGGAGAATTGATTCTATACAATGACTAGGCACTGGCGTACCACCCATCACAGTACACCTCTAGAAAAATGTATCGAGGACCTCGTTGGGATCCCCTGCCAACCCTAGACCAGCCTACCCCTGTCCTGGATAGCACTGAATATGCTACCACCCCGAGTGTTCCTACCCTTATCGAGAGCTCTTTTCAATGCACCGTATCTACGATTTGTAATATCCGAGGGTATCAAATATGATAACATAACCTAATTGGGTGTAACCCACTTAGCCTTACTGCATCTCCCCTGATTTTTAATCATTCTCAGTTGATGTGGCTTGAGGCTACGATTAAATTTTAAGGAATTTATACTCGAAATGCTCATTGTCCTCAAATGATAATGTGCTAAAAGCATTCATCCACACACGTCCATTCTGGGTCTGAATGAAATCGAAGACACTATTCCTACTACATCCATTTCAGGATCATCCTCAGGATTAGTGGCAGCTATCCCTTACACTTCAATGCTCCATCTTTGATTCCATGCTTTGGTCTTTGCTTTGAAACGTATCCATTGGATCAAAGTGGTTTTCAGATAACTTATCCGATCCTGGTCTCTTCGAACAACTTCGATATTTTCGGTAAACTCAACCCCGGTTCTTTAGGAAATAAACAGACGAAAATAAGGTTGGTGATCACCTCCTAACCATTAGTGGACGGATTTCCATATAATCGTGTAGAAGAACAAAATGAGTTATACGTACAGTATAGCACCTACCGATGGTAACTGTACCATATAATTCTCGTATTTCTCCTATATATTTCCAAAGTTACATTTTGGTTCAGATTTGATAGTCGGTTATTTAACAACTAAACAACAATCATTCAACCAAAGATTTCATTTCCCACTGAAATCACTAAGCCTTATTTTATTTAAATTTAAATAAATTAAATCTCTTTATCAAGGAGGTATATACTTATCTCACCAAAATAAGTATACTCACAAATCATTTCTCTCAAAAGTACTTGAAAGCTTTTAATAAATATATAAATATGTTCATATAAGTATATTAGGAAAGTATTATTTGATATCGACCATGGATCGCAGCTCGATGGTTGCATTTCTATCCTAGAAAAATCAAACTTAACTTAGGCAATCTCTGCCTTCCAATTGCTGCCATGAAATTATAGCATTACTTCTTGAAATCTTTTATTTCAATAATTGTCTCAAAATAAGGCTTATAAAGTTTCTATAATAATTTCCAAGTTTAACTTAAGCAAATACTCTTTAATAAAAGTTGTTATATAAAACAATATTAATATTGAACAAATTATCCTTTGTAATAATAATACCGATTAATTCTTAAATAATAATTAACTTTAAAACAAATAATTATAAGATAAATTTAATTATATTTTTAAACACTTAAAATAATTAGATAACTTGAAAGACATAATTAAATACTTTTTAAATAACTTTGAAGAATCATAAAATAATTATTCTTTAAAAAAATCCTTGGATTCAAAAATCAACTTCCAAAATTTGTAAAGAGGCTTATTAATTCCAATGGTACTTAATCAAGTTACCATTTGTTCCATAACAGTCCAGAATAGCAGATTCAGATATTCACATTAATCCATTTTTAATAATCAATTCAACATCACATTACCCAATATAATTATCGGATAATAAATAGATGTCCATACAAATATAACAGCAGAACAGGGTTTTATTTCTGCTAGTCAATGTCCAAAAACACACATACATTCAGTGAAAATGGCAGAACAGTGATATATTCTGCCAACAGGGGTCCAATTAAATACAATTAGCGGAACGGTGCTTTATTCCACTAAATAGATGTCAAATCATCATAATTAACTTAAATTAACTCATCATTATTTTTATTTGGGCAAATAACTTCAATACATAGGTCATATGACTTAAATGACTAAAATTCGTAAAAATCGGGTAATTTAGTTTCTATCCGTTTTAAAATACCGTAAATTCTCACTTATTCAAACTCGACAACAGATTTCTCGACGACATAATGTTCTTCGATACGAACCCAACGCCACTAGTCTCACGTTAATCGGATTTCTTATACATTGGTTATGGCAATTTGAACTTTACAAAATATAAATATAATTTAACATTTTAAATTTTGAGAAACCCCCCCTTATTATTTTCCTTTAGGCCGAAGTCCATTCCAATCCACCAGACCCAATTCCTTTCCCTCCTCCTTTTCCCTTCTTTCTTTGTTCCCTCCTCCAAATTCCTACTGTGACCAACAAAAAAAAACAAATGCCCAATCTTCGATCAAACCTGCTACTTCCATAGATTATCTTGCCAATCTTCTCGCGAGACCCTAGCATCCAACTAAAGCTTCAACAGCACCATCGTCCAAGACTCATCCATCCACTGCCTGGAACGTTGCCCTGTATACGAAAAAATGTGCATGCATGCACGTGCATGCTAGATCCACTCGCCCGAACCCCGAACCGAGACCGGCCACCCATCATTCATCACCCCCTCGACCGATTGCCGTCCTCCTCTCTCCTCCTGTAGGCCTCATCCTCGAATTCGAACTCAATCCAGGCGTGAACACAAGAAGCCGAAGCCAAATTCTCCACTTCCCATCACCTCCGACCATGCTAGCGCCTGCCACCTCCACCAATACAGTCGCCACAACACATGCTATCCTAATGCCAGGTGCGGCGAACTCCGTTGCCACCACCCTCTGCCCACAATGAAGAAACCAAGATTCACCTAAACATGCCCTTAAACCCCAAATTCCCTTGCTACCCCAAATCAAACCCAAAATCAACATTTGGCTATATTGAATCCCTCACCCATGTCCACTTGCTCCTCCTCGACCTAGCCGTACCCTTCCTCATTGACGACATCGCTGGAATTTTTTTATGAATTCTGATCATCTCTCCATCTCTCGAAAACCAAGCCATTAAAAACTATGATTTCTTCACTAAAAATCTTATCTTCAAATGAGGATCACAACTGCGTGACTAACTCAATGATTCGAACATATTTAATTTTGTCGAAAACTGGGTTATTTACTGACATTTTATGATTTCACACCATATACAAAATGAACAAGCTTCAAATAATTTCTAGTGTAATCTTGATTCAAAAACAATTACTTCATTATTTGACATTACCGACAAACTAGAAGCGAAATGTGAGATACTGATTTTTGAAGACAGGGTGTACATGATTTTAGAACCCTTTTAACATTTACAGAGTACACCAAAAAAAAAAACACTTCCAGGCAATCAACTAAAATCCTCACCTTGATCATGTTTCTCCCTTGAAAGCTTCTAGTTTAAATTTAGTCTTCGATCTGCAAATCTTAAAAATGCTTCTTTGCCTTGGATTTTGAAAGAACGGGTTGCTCTTTCTTCTCCTTCTTCTTTGCAATGTTTATTTTTTACAGAGTATTTTTGTTACATGGTATTATTTAAAGGCTTTTAAAATCTGAAGCTAACACACACACATGCCTATATATACACGTTTACAAGACAAAATGATGCATTGGTATGGATTTTAGGCTCAAGAAAGGGCAGGCCTGTACAATGTTTTGTACCATGCCGTGATGAATTGAGGTGAGGGGATGGTGGCTGCTGAGGTGATATGTTGTAACGACCCGAAATTTCAATGCTTTGAAAATGAGAGATTTTTCTTATTTTTAAATTTAAAAAGGTTTAGAAACTTAAATAAATAAGTTATATATGATAAATAAATAATAATGAAATTATCTATTCTTATGATTAATAATTAAAATGTATAAATTTGGATTTTGGAACAAATCGGCAAAAGTTAAGTTTTGTTAAAAATAAATAAAGGCTTAAATAAAAAGGTTTATATATTTATTTGATAAGTTAAATCTGATTAAAAACATCTAATAAAGATTATAAAAGTATATTAAAATATTTAAAAGTATATTATTAATCGTCTTATAAAAATAACCAAATTTTGTCGCATTTTGTTGGTTTTACATGCACTATAAAATAGTGATTTTGATATTATTTAAATATGATTTTAAAATATAAAGAGACATGTTTTAATTTATTTAAAAGAAGTAAAAAGTTTATTTTTAAGTTTGGTTTACTTTAATATTTAGTTTAACAAAATGATCAAATTTTGACTGTAAAATTTGTTAACAAAAACACCGTTTTCAATCCTAACAAGTTGTCGCAACGTTAAATAAATGTGTTCACTTTATAACATATATAATAACAACTTTGCAAATTTTAAAACACATTACATTTAGCACTAGAAGGAAAAATGTTTATATCAGGAAAGTTTAGATAAATATATATAAACGTAAAACGGTATGATTTGACAAATATTATTTTATTTTAAATCTTTATAAACAATATCATTACTTATATCTTATCTCATTAATGAGATGTTATGCATATATATAGAGAAGGAGAAAACATATACATTTCAATATTTACAAACTATAAGAACTCCTTATCTCTTAACACACTCATTCTAAACCATCATTCCACACACTAAATGCAACTCAGATTAAGAGTAATCAAAATCCAAAAGTAAACAAGGGTATTAATGTCATTTGCCACTAAATTCTCCACTTATAAATACAAGTCCAAACCCCTTCATTCTTAACTTGATTATAGAAGTGATTATTTAAAGATTTAAATTGATATTTGATTTAGAAAATGGTTATTTAAATATTTATACTCCACCTACTAATTTTATTTTAAAATTAGTTTGGACTTGAAATTTTATATGAGATATTGATATAATATTTTCATAACCAGTATTTAAATAATGTGTTTAAAAATAGTTTTTATTTTAAATGTTTCCAAGCATATATATTGGATAAGTGCTTTAATTTTTTTTAAAAGTATTTGGACTCCGCAGATTTTCAGTGGAAATGAATAAATATTTGGGAATATATTCCGCGTAAGGAAAAATGATCTGAAATTTGTTTTCAAAGGATTGAAATGTGGAAAGTGATTTGAAATTTGTTTTCAAAAGGTTGAAATATGAAAATATATCTTGCGAAGATATTTTGAAAATAAATAATTAGGGGAAAATTATTTGAAATCTAGTGATTGTTGTGATGATTGATTGATAGTTAAATAACTGACTATCAATATTTGCCTTTAAATGGTGTTTGAATTTCGATGCAACCGGGGGTCGGATGCCGAATGGATATTCGAAAACCACATCGAATCTTCGTGATGGATCTTTTATTTAAAAGATCAAAGTGGAAATGTGTTGTGATTTACTTGAAATCTAAATGAACACTTATTTCTAAAATAAGCGCTCGTTATTCGGATTAGCCAGGAGAGGACTTTGTGTCATAAAACTCATTCCGAATAATGATACGACGAAATGGGATTGCATTTGAAGACGGTGTTGAAGACCGGGTATTTTCGAAAACGAAAGGATTACCTGTCGAATGTCTTTGTACTGAATTGCTCCGGGATAGAGATTTTATCACCCTTTGTCATTGTGATATCCCAGAATTTTGGGCAATGTTTATTTAGTAATTTCCATTAATAATTATTTTAAAATGAGTAATATTGATTTAAATATCCGATTTAACAGGATTTATCTTTTTTAAAAACTAATAATTTTTCAATTTAACGAATGTTATCTTTTCAAAATTTATAATAAGCTGATAATTTAATTTGGCAAATTTTATTCTTTTCAAAATTAATAATATATTTAATTGATAAAATTTATCTTTCTAAGCAAATAAAGAAAATATATTCTTTTTATAATGTATATGTGTGTTCTACATTGTGAAAAGGAAGTTTGTTTTCAATTTAAATTTAATAAACATATTTTCAAATTTATATTATATGTATGTGTGTGTGTGTGTGTGTTGTGAATTGGAAGATTTGATTGAATTTAATATAGAAACTTTTCAAAAACTTATTTAAAAATCTATATTATATTTTCAAAAGTAATTAAAGTAAATATTTATTTTATTTAAAAATATAATAGCTTGAATAATATAATATAATAAAAGTTTATTTTTTTCTTTTAAAAATTGGTTTTTTAAATCAATTTAATTCATATATATTAAGGAATAATATTTTTATTTTGGAACTATAAAATAAGGTTTAATCTAATATTCTTTTCTTTTTTTTTAATTTTCTTTCTTGAAAATTTAGCTTTGAAAAAATATATATTAAAAATATACAAATAAACATAAAGGTACGTAATTGCATAAAGATAATTTATATATGTAAACATTAATGGCTAATTGAAAATATAAAATCTATAACCATATTACATTAATATAAAAATTTAAGTAAAATTTAAATAAGGAGATAAACATAAAATTACTTGTTTCTTACATTTGTAAAACAATTAGGACATGTAATCGCACTTGTAAGCATTTTAACAACTTAAGTTTACAAGTGGCATTGTTTTGTTCGTTTTTGAAAACATTTATTAAAATATTAAGAGAAAACTTAGCAAAAATCATTTGTGTTCAAAACATTTTCTTCCTTCTCTTCTAAAAACAAAACTGAAAATCAAATTTTATAAGAAAACTGAAAATCCATATTTTAAAGAAAGTTTCAAAGCCAAATACACATATGTTCAAAAATCTACAGAAGTTTTCAAACCTGTAATCAAAGTGATCTTCTCAAATGCAAATGAAGTTCAATAACAAATTCAACAGCAATCTCAACTCTACAGATTCAACTAACAAAACAACAAGTTCAACTTCATTAATCAAGCAGCAAGCAAATAAATTCAACTCAAGTGCTAGTTCAATTTTAACTGTTCTTTAAAACAAGAATGCAATAGAACACTGTCCTCTGCTCTTCAATAATTGGTGAGTAAACATTTTTTTAAAAATAAATCTTTTGGTGTTGAATGATCTGTGTGATGTTGTTATAAACATGTTTGTTGCTTAGATTTTTCATCTAGAATATGGTTTGTGCTATACAAATTTGAATGCATGCCTGTATGTTTTATGTTCTCTGTAAATTTCTGTTGCAAGATCAACTAAAAAATTCATATCTCCCTGTATAATCAAAATTAGACTTTGATTATAGAAAAGAAATTGTTAATAACAATGAGTTCTTGTTTTTAAAAATAAATTTAAGTGATTTTATTTGATAAAATACTGTAAGTTTAAAGGTTACAGTAAAAATCAGAAAATGGGTAAAAATCAAATATGATAATTTAAAAATCTGATTATATAGTCTCATTCGTCTAATCAAACCATGAATTTAGGAATAAGAATTGGAAGTTTTCATTTGGGCTTCAACGAGATAATGAATGTTGTTTGTTTTTTAGGGTTTTAGCTATTTGCCGATGATCGGCGATGACTGGAGGTTCGAGTTTTGGCATGGAGGAGGCTGGTGTATGGTAGATTGATGGAAAAATATGTGTATATTTTTCTGATGATCGAGTTGAGCAGTCAATGGTGTTTTAGGGTATAGTGGAAGAATTTGGGGGTCGGCTTTGTCGAGGTGATATGGTGTCGGTGGTGCATCGAGTTCGATCGCGTAGGGGGGATGGCTTGAGGTACGTCTATCGTCATAGACGTTGGAATTCAGGTGATGTGGTTGCATCGTCGGCCGATGATTTTCTGATCATGTTCGCTTCCACGTGGTTCGTGATGTCGAATTTTGGGTTTCCGTTGATTCTCGTTGTGCTGCATAGCTGGAGAGTTTGTCGTAGTCGAAGATGATTTGCCGAAGGCCAGAGAGTTGGTCGGCATCAGAGTTTCTGACCGTGCACGTGCACGGTGGCCATGGCATGTATCGAATTTTTTTAGGTTTGGGGATAGAGATGTCGACCCGAAGCATTTCGAGTTTCTCTTCGTGTTCGACTCGAAGCTTGCGATGGTGGGAAGTTTGTTTAGGTGCATCGAGTATTGTCTCGAGTCTTTCTCGAGAAGATTGACATTTTGCTCGGGTTACTGCTATGTTTGGCTTAGAAACGTATTGTTTCCAGTTTTTGAATTTATCCAGATTCAACTAAAATGAATTTCAAAATTTTAAAAGCCAAACTGAATTTTAAACAAAGTTTTAACTAGATTTTAAAAGAGGTGTTTCAGGATTTTAAAACCAAAGCTTGGGTTTACAAAGGATTTCAAATTTTAAAGGAAAAGCAAATTTTAAAAAAAGTTTTAATTTTGTTTTTAATAATAGTTTTGATTGATATAAATTTTACCTTAAACAAAATCTTCTAATTTTTGTTCCTAAATGTTTTCAAATGAAAAGGATAATTTGTTGAAATTTAGATGAGAACTAAAGTAAAAGTATTTAATTTTAGAAATCAAAGGTTGATGTTTTTTCTAATAAATCATATTCAAGCTTTTAAATTTATTTAATTTAAATGGAAGTTAAGAGGTTAATGTAATATAAGATTTATCTTAATTTAAGTATGTTTTATTGACTAAAGTAATTAAGTTATAATTACTTAATTAACTAAGATGTTTAATTTGGGTAATTAAACTAAGATAAATTAATCTGTGAAATTAATTAAGTATAAATGATCACTTAATTAAAGATTGATTAATCAAGGTTAATCAGTTAAGAAATAATTAAGTAATAAGTAATTAAGAGGTTAATTACTTAAAGCTAAGAAGTAATTAATAGGTAATTACTTAATGAAGTAATTAATTACTCAGTGTAATTAACTAAGTTAATATGGTTAATTTTAATCAATTAATTAGGTTTAGTTAATTAAAGGTAATTACTTGATGATAGGATTAAGTATAATTACCTAATGTTATTAATGAGGTGTAATTACTTAAGTGAAGTAACTAATGGATAATTACTCGATGTAATTAATTAAAAGGGATTTACTTATGGAAAGTAATAAAAGGATAATTGCTTGAGGGATGTAATTAAGTGATGATTACTCAGTGTAATTAAAGGATTGATTAATGTAATTAACCAAGGGGTGGATCTAATTGATATAAGTAACTAAAGGAAGTTAATTACTGATTGGGATTAATCAAGGTTGATTAATAAATATGATTAATTAAAGAATTAATTATTAATTGTAATTAGAAGAATAATTAATTAATGAAAGTAATTAGAGGATCATTAATTAATGTAATTAATGATAATAATCAAAGGTTTAATTGATTAATAAATGTGATTAATTAAAGGATAATTAATCAATGAAGTGATTATGCTATAATTAAGTAATGTAATTAATTAAGGATTAATGTAATTAATTATAATTAATTAATTAATGGAAGTAATTAAGGTTAATTACTAAGTGATTAAAGATTAATTAATTTGTGTAATCAATTTAAAGGCTAATTACTTAATGTAATTAAGTAATAATTAATCAAGGTTGATTAATTAAGAGAATAATTAAAGGATAATTAATCTGTAATTAAAGATTAATTAATTGGTTTATAAAGTGATTAAAGGTTGATTAATTAATTAAAAGGTTTGTAATTAAGTAATTAATGATTGTTTAAGCAGGATTTTGTGATTAATTCTCAAGTAATTAATTTAATTTAAGATGATTAAATTATAATTTGGATTAATGGTTCCTGTTTGTGGATGATTGATTGAATGGAATGTTTGGATTTGGTTGACGCTTATAGTTTGAATAATCTGTGATATGCTATGATGTGATATTGATTATAGATGTGATAAATGTGTGATATTTATCTGTGAATGATGCTGTGTGAATTCAATATTTTAAATTCAATTAAATTGTTCAAACTAAAATCACTTAGACATTAAGATGGCGTTTTGGCTTTCGGTGAGACCAAGATCGAATTTCCAAATTTGGAATTCCGAAAACCACATCGATCCAAATTAAACGTTAGGTCGTGAATCTCAAGCGAAGAGTGAAGACTCAAGGTGTAAGGACTATTCATCGTTAAAAATCTGAGGGTGATTCCAATACGAGTTTAACGGGGTAGTACTTTCAGGTTCGAGATGAATATTTAGAGTGCAAGGGCTATTGCCTTTAACTCTGAGGGTGATTCCAAAATGAGTGTAGCGAGATAGTGCCTTCGGTTTCGTTCGAACCTGGAACGAACTTGTATGGATTGAATGCTTTCAGAACATCGTCAGGTGGACAATGAGCATTCTAAGATAGATGTGTTCTATAAAGGTAATCGTCTGTTGTGAGATTCTGATGTTGTTTTGTTCTTTCTTTTCTATCTTTTCTCTTTTCTATCCCTTTCTTTCTTCTTAATGATGCGTCTTTCTATGGAATGAAAGGCGGGTTGTTACAGTGATAGGAAGTCTGGACATGATTAGTGAATATCCGGATTTGCAAGGGCTTCTTTTAAGTGCCTTCAGCTCCGTTCGATCCCAGAACGGACTTGTATGGATGTGTGTTTGACGTTACACTTTGAGATGTAAAGCTGGTTTCTATCAAATACATTTCAGTTGGTGGCGGAGAATTTATTCTCTTAGCTTAACACTTTTCTCTGAGACGTACGAGCTCAGAGGTTATGCAGTTGATGGTTACTAGTGACATATTCCCAATTTGGTCGAAGTGCTGCTAATCATTTGTTGATCAAAGCATGGCTTTTTTTGTAAAGCGTAGCTTTGTGGACGAGACCTCGTCGGACCTCACAAACCGGAAACGGTCGAAACATGAAGGATGTACCAAGTTTATTTGAGGGTAGCATCCCATGAGGGTAAGTCCATTTCCCTACGGAAAAAGGTGGTCTCATGGTATGGAGCCCAGATATTTAACCTATGTGGTTACTGCAAATTTATTACTTTGTGGTTGTTGCTTTGTGGTTGAGGATCCTTGGATGAAGGTCGGTAACGACCGGGGGATGGCATACTCGTGTAGTAATTACATAGTTACAGAGGTAACCCGGTCTTGTGTTGGCAGAGAGCTGGTTAAGTTCTTGGGGCGTCCCTCCAGAGGCGTACCCATGTGGCATAGGAAGTTCCTTAGCCTGACCATTTGTTGGAAATCCAAAGAAACAATACGAGCCCTGTACGGTTTTTGTTGTATAATCTGCCATGGAATGTGGCGGTAACCTGCTATTGAACATGGTAGCTATATTAGGCATAAGTACGAATGTCTATGCTGGTTAAGATTAATATTATATTTTCGAAATGTTTTCCACACTATGCGCTAATGATAAAATTAAAAAGGATTTTGCGTATCAAACATGTTTGACTATTATAAGGAGAAATCTCCTCTAATTCTGCGTTTGCATTGTGTGTGCAGCGGGAGGCCTTATGGTAGTTTCATTTTCCAAAATCACAGCGGATTTTTCTTCCTTTCTTTGTGAAAATAACTATTTTTAAGATCTCACACCAGTCCCATGACTGACCCGGAGTTTATTGTTCCCTTTTTAAACTCTGGGTGCCCATAATTTTCCACACAGGCAGCTTAGAGTTAGGTTATCAGTGTTCTAGAGCGAAGCCAGAAAAATATGCTATGGAGATCTAGAGTTCAAGCTGGATGGCGAGGCATATCACCGGTATATGTCATATTATATATGTCATATTCTTTTCCGCCGTTTGTTGTTGTAAAACTCTGATGATGTATGTATAAATCGATATAGTTCATTATTTTAAAGATTATTCATTTATCTATTATATTTGTTCCACTGCGAAATGTGAGATTATGTTATTGTTTATGTTTCTTCTTCTATCTTCTACTTCTTTAACCCTAACGGCTCGGTTTTCGGACATTTGATTGTTCGGCATTTGATACAGTGGACGTATTGATGTCTACTTTTGAGCGTCGAAAAATTAGGTCGTTACAAATTGGTATCAGAGCAGTTGGTTGAGCGACAACCTTGGCTCTAGTGGGAGTTACTCATTAGAGATAGAGTCAGTAGTACTCTAGAATGAGTTTGAGTGTAATAATAGATATCAGCGCGTATTTGTTAATGAATATAAAATTATTTTCTATTGTGTTGACTTATCTGTTGATTTTTTTATAGATCTGGTTAGTGCAGTTTGGCCAATTGTATCAATAGGGGTTCCTAAACTTTTAAACAAGATAAACCGACACAGTATTGTTTTAAAATAGGGTAAATGAAATAATTTTATCCAAATTATTTTTGTACATAAAAGGAATCATTTTCCATAAATTATTATAATATATGGTTGCCTGGATGTTAGGAAGTGATAAAATTAAATTATTATCATTGAAATTGAATAAGAAATTGAAATCATAATCAAAAGCCGAGAAACAAATTTATATACAAATAAGATTTGTAAATATAAATTGTAAATGTGATTTATAATTTGAAATGGAATTCCAGAGAAATATTTGAGAATGTTTTTGAAAGATTTGAAAATTGAAATTTTGGTGGAAAGTTTTAATCCCTTTGATTTAAAAATGGTTTTCAAAGGTTTTGGAAAAATGTTTGGAAGGATAAAATCACTAAACTCTTTTTGGTCACTGGAAAATAACTTCTCTACAGCATCATCGATGTTCATTTTCGAGTTTCCAAGAGAGGAACTGCTGCCAAATTATTTTAAAAGGAAGTTGTTTGGAAAACTGAGTTTGGGTTTTGAAATTCAAAAGATAATTTGAATTGATTTCAAAAATGATTTGGAAATGTTGGAAAGGCTTTGAAATTTGATAAAAATAGTTATGGAATAAAATTTATTAGGGTGGAAAATAAAATTGTGAATAAATAAATAAATTTACAATTGCAAGTAAATGAAAGTGAAATTGAATGTTGGAATTCATTTCGAATTTGTAAGTAAATAGAACTGGAATTAGAGTTGAGTTTGATTTGTGATAAACAAAGTGAAGTGTTGAGGAAAAATTAGTAAGTGAAACTAATTGAAGGAATGACAAATTTAAATATGGTTTACAGTGAATTGAATTCATATGGAATTGGAGATCCAGTTTAAATATAAGTAGATATTAACCGAAGTGGCAAATTGAAAATAAATATAGGAAGTATGTAGATACTTGTATTGAACTTAAGAAATAAATAGTGAAATTTTTAAGTAAAATTTGGAGTTGAGAAAATATTCTAAATTGATAAGTGAATGAAGATTAAATTGGAAATTGTGTTATAGTAATTGTGAATAAGTGAATGAAAAATCAATGTGAATAAAATAAAAGAAAATTGATATAGCTAATAACCAATTAGAAATTTATATGTAGGATGTACATATATTATTTTATTCGCATAACGATTTGATCCAGAATTCGAGCACAGAATTTCGAGATAGTTATATCGATCTGAGTTAGGATTTTTCACTCGATTTTCGACGGCGAACCAAAATATGGATTTTTGATTGATTCTGGAAATTCTCTATCATAGTTTAGAACTGTGCAAGAGAATGATGGTTTCTGATCAACAAACCAGATCTGAGTCCGCACTAAGAAGTCGGATGGACGATACTAGTTCGGAAGTGAAATTGTGTGATCAAGTGAGCGATCGAATTTGATATTGCGTACGAATGATGTGAGTACATCATACGGATTTGAATGAAATAAATATTCAAACTTTTGTAAAGAAAAGTAAATGATTTTGAAAGCTATGATTGGACATTATTGCTAGTAGGATATACAGGTGATTTAAATGCAAAGGGAATTGGGTTTTTGATTTCGAAGATAATTTTAAATTGCTCGTCAAAAGGTATGTTGTTAAATTTCAGTATGAAATTTGATGACTTTCTTGTCAAGCCGCTTGGCTTTTTGTTATCTTTTTAAATCTAAGGGCCCGTTGTGGCATTTTATAGTCGTATCGAGCTAGCCGTCTAAAGGAGATGCTGGTGAAATTTATCGAAAATTTAGCGAGTTAGAAAAATTTGAGAAAATTTTGATAATTTAAAATTTTGAATTTGAATTTAAATTAAATTGTTAAGAGAACAATATTGTTTGGAAGTTGTGGAAGATTTTGGAAAGTTAGTTGAAGTAATAATGGGTCTTAAATAAAAAGAATTGTTTTGGCAAGTTGTTGAAAACTGTTTGGTTTTGGGAAAATGTTAAACGGGTAAAGAATCATTCTTCTTAACTAATAATTTCGAGACGAAATTCTTTTAAGAGGGGAAGAATGTGACGACCCAAAACTTTGAATGTTTGAAATCGAGATATTTAATTAATTTTAAGCATTTGAAAGTTGGTTTAACATGAATTTCAAATATAACTATGAATTTAGCAATTTAGTTATTGAATTTAATTTATTGAAGTTGAGTAAAATGTTGAATCTTGATTTTTAAGCTGATTAGAAATATTTTAAAGGCTTAGAAAATTAATATTGATGATACTGAAGATAATGTTAGCTTTAGAATTGAATTTGGAAATTATTTGTTCAGTTTTGAAAATTTATCGTTTAAATCGATATTAAAAATAGCCTTCCGAGGCACAATCTCGAAATTCGATGAAACCAGTTCCATTGGATCCGTAATATTGTATTATTATTGGATTACAATTTTTGTAGTGTTTGGAGTGATCGTTTGGCCGCACGGTCGATAACGCGCTGAAATTTGAAACGAAAATTCGATATTTTAACTGGTCCAAAAAGCTATCTTCTCCATACGATCGAGTTTGGACTCGAAACCTTTTCCATTCCATTCGGAATAGGTGTATAACATTATAAATGCCTCACGACATGTCCTAATTGGGGTTCGAGATTGTAAGTTGCAATTATCAAGGAAATTTCAATTTGAATTTAAATTAAATGAATATAAACATTCTTATGCAATTGATAAATTTTTACACGTTTCATTATTTCTTACACTTGGCAAAAAAATTGAAACATGCGTATTCTTTAAAATTTACGTAAAACAATAAAAAGCTGGACATCTTGTATAAAATCGAATAAAAAATACCCTTTCGTTCAAGAAAAATTTATAAAACAGAAATGAAAAAATTGGTCGAGGCCTCGTTTAAATTTCGTAATCAAATCTATGGCCACTCTCTATACATCAAAATCCCCCTTTTCTTTTTTCGATTCAAATCATAACCCTGCTGACAAATAAAGAATAATGGAAAGAAGGTCGCGAGTTCGAAAACCTCTGGTGCGAGTGATCTGGGTTTCGGTGACGAATGAAGATGGCCGTTGTCGTGCGAAGTGGTTTGTCACTGAGAGAAGGGTGCCGATCAATTTGGGGGGACTCACGATTCAAGCTCGCGATTTAGGGATGGATAGCCTTGGTTGAAATTGCCCTGAGAATTGCAATTGACATGATGGCGCTTACAAGGCGGCCTTCGATTTCCGGTCGCAAGCTAGGGTCTGGGTTGTCATGCGCGTGGTCTAAGGCTTTGGGATCTTCGGTGAGGTATACTGCTTTTATTTATTTTTATTTATTTATATATGTATGAACATGCATATTAAAAATATATATGTATATAAACAGTAAATGAATTTCTGATATTATCTCCAGATAAGAAAATATTTTTTTTATATAAAAGAATAAAAGGGTTATATATTTAGAAAAAACGTTGGAAGGTATATAGGAATTTTTAAATTGTTTGGAAAATTTATAGAAGTTATATTTTTGAAATTTATAATTGTTTGCGCCAAAATTGGTCACAAACCCCAAATGCCGTGAAAGCACCAGTGTATGAATACAAACCAACAATGTTCAAACACAAATAACAGATCTCAGGAAATATTGAACAATAATCCCAAAGTAAAGAACAGAGACACAAGTTTTATAGTGGTTCGGCTATCTCCGGCCTACGTCCACTCCAAAGCTTTTATCCTTTTATTGATTATCCTTGATGATTACAGATGATTACAGCAGTTGCAATGTCCAAAACTTGAAATAAATAGCAACAATGACGATATGGAATGACTCTGGCAGCATCCAAGTGTCCTTTCACTCTCTAGAATTTCCGACCCCTTTTCTGAATGACCAGGGGCTCTATTTATAGGCGTAGAAGGCTGATATTTCTCCTAGAAACAAGGTAGACCGCTTCAGGCACATGAGAGGGCCCACACGGCCGAAACCTGGAGATCCGGACCCACACTGGGATCGATTCGAACTCCATTCGAATCGATCTAGAAATTGTCCAATTGAGCTGAAAATTGGTGAGAACATTCTTCAATATGTAAGCAAACTCCTGTAAAAAATTCATTGCATTTGGATCAACGGTTTGGAAGATATGATCGATTCGAATTTGGGATTTCCTGGACTTCGCTTCGTTCGAACCGATCACTTCGAATCGATTGATTCGAATCGATCCAAGCACGTGCTAGTAGGTCGACGTGGCGCGCATGCTTCGGGTTGATCCATCTTTGTCGCCGAGTTGAGCGCTTCCCTCCATGAAGACACGTTCGTATCCATTTGTTTAAGCTGCCCTGACTATTTCCTTCGAATCGATCGGTTCGAACAAGATTGGTTCGAATACGATCGATTCGAATGTCCTCCCCGAGTCCTTCGTATCCCTGCACTTCGGTCCTTCCTTCGAATCCATCTCCTTCGAATCCCTCTTCTTCGAATCCATCTCTTCGAGTCACTGCGTACCCTTTTCGAACGCCTTCTTCGTATCGATACGAAGCAACCATGTTAGAGACAGTAGCTCGATCGATTCGAAGTCCATCGAGTCGAACCAACATCCAACGCGAACCCTTCAGAGCTGAATCCATTGATCGATACGAAGTGTATCGATTCGAAGTGACCGCTACCTTTGTTGGCTTCGAACCATCCAAGCACGCCGTGCCTTCGATCGATTCGAACCTGATGGGTTCGAACCTGATGGATTCGAACAGCATGCCTCTCCTACCTTGAATCGATCATAACTCCTCCATATGAACTCCGATTATCCTGAAATTTGAAACATAGCCTTCCCTAATCTTTATCATCATCCCCAATCCATTTCGTCCTGATCGGAGTTCAACCAAATTTTGAAGACATCGATCGTAGCCTTGATTCCAACTGATCTCCAATCCTGACATCCATCATTCCTCGTTCATTTGTTGATATCCCAGTTTTGACCAAAAAAGGGATAACAATAATCTATTTCTATAAGTGTATATGTAGTTCAAAAGGAAAAAATATATAAGTCTAAAATTAAGTCATTAAGTTAAATTGAATCATTAGTAATTAAATTTAGTAAATGGAAAAATTAATTGTTCGATTTATTTCAAATATTAATAAATTGTATAAATGTTTATACAAGGTCAAAATGGTGGAAAAACAAGTCGAATTGGAAATGGATTGCAAAATAAAGGAGCAAAGGTGAGATCTCCTCACTCAAATTAAAAATTGGAATTTTAGTTATTGATGGACTATTGAATATGGTAGTGTGTATATATATATTTGGAGTGATTGATTTCCCGCATTATATAGCATATGAGACCCTATACGCCGCATAATAGCGGATGATATTATTTAATCCCATATAGCGCGATATTCCTCCTTGAAGTGGAATTGGTATTTAATTGTTATGCTAACATCTATGGATGTAGAAAAACAGGTTGGAGAGATCCAACTGGATTCCTCAAATATTTGAATTTGTTTCAATATTGTGTGTTAATTTATTTATAATACGTGTGTGATTATATTTGTGTTTGTAATCGTTGATGGCTATAGTTTAGCCGAATATATTTTTGGTATCGTAGGATACCAGAAATAAAAAATTGGATTTTTGGAAATTAAAGTAGAAAATTTCAAGTAAATAAATACAAGAGAATTGAATAAATTCAAAAGAAGGAATTATAAAAGTGTAACAACCCGCATATTTTACGATTGAATATTTAAATATTTTATTTAAATATTTTATCGTTAATCGGATTTTAGTCCGAAAAGTTACTTTTTGCATATGGTCGAATTAGGACTCGGGACCACTTCCATTGGGTCCAAAACACCGTTTGCGATCTTTTTGAGTATAAACTTTGATATGCTTGGAGTTAGTGGAATTTTGCCACTTTTTCACTTTGGGCTTTGGGTTTGGTTTAGCCCATTAGCCTAAACTATTAACTCTAGCTCAGCCCCCTTCCCTTCATAACTTCACTTTCATTTCCTAACACTCAAGCTTCATCAAAAATGGAGGGAGGAATGGGAAATTAAAACTCCAAGCCCTAGTTCATTTGTAAATCCAACATCCAACTCCAAATTCAAAGAGAAGCTATTGATTCTTCCTTTGCTTTCAAGCTTCTCCCTCATTGATTTTGTGAAAAGGTGAGAATTTTATCTCACATCTTTGTCTATAACTACCTTTGATTATTGGGTATGAATTCCTAACACCTATTCATATGCATTTGCTCTTGGTTTGGATTGAATTGGTGAAAATCCCAATTTTTAGTGTTTTGGGTTCAAATCTTTAAAAATCAAATCTTTGATGTTTGAACACGTTTTTGGTGATGCATCGAGGAGCCAATAGGACCGGGTAGCCGATAGGCGTAACCCCCTAGCGTTCGCGCTCGATCGGTTGCAAATTGAGAGAGTTTTTGGCATTTTTGTTGCTTAGGTCGTTCGGCCTGCACATATGATTCTCGGCCTGCAATTTAGGTCGTTCTGTTCCTTAGGTCGCAACCTATAGGTCGCGCCATGCTAGGTCGTCCCCATTAAGTCGCACGGCCTTCTTTACCCCTTAGGTCATTAGGTTGCAACCCATAGGTCGCTCGGCCATATGTGAAACCGTATCTCTTAGGTCGCTCGGTTGGGTCGCGTCGCTTAGGTCGCGCCATGCTAGGTCGTCCCCATTAAGTCGCCTGGCCTTCTTTACCCCTTAGGTCGTTAGGTCGCAACCCATAGGTTGCTCGCCTTGTGTTAGGCCGTTCCATGCCATAGGTCGCGACCCCTAGGTCGCTCGGCCATATGTGAAACCGTATCTCCTAAGTCGCTCTGCTGGGTCGCGTCGCTAAGGTCGCGCCATGCTTAGGTCATTCTCTCTTAAGTCGCTCGGCCTTCCCTTATGCTTTAAGTCGCACCAACTTAGGTCGCGCCATGCTATAGGTCGTGCCATGCCATAAGTCTCGCGTTGTTGTGTTGCTCTGTTAGGCCGCATGCTATTCCTTAAGTCGCTAATCTCTTAGGTCGTATGCCGTAGAGCCGCATGCGTTGACCCGCTGATTTCTTATGTTGACTTATGTTAAGTCGAAGTCGTCGCTGTTAAGTCGCAAGGGTATTTCCACTTTGATGGATTTGGAATCGAATTCTTTGGATTTTTATTCACGTCTTCGAATGTGAATTTTGTGATTTATTGTTTCTACAATCATTTTTGTGATTTGTCACTTTATCTCACTCGTACGAGAAATCTAATTAAACGGCTTAGTAAAACAAATGGTATGAAACACTTGCATTTACTTTGTCGGTTAATTCTTGGACTTGTTCGATTGAATCTCTTGTGACAATTTTCGAGTGGAGATCTACAATTTGGTCGTAAATATTTAAGTTAAGCTAGTGGTTATGGGACATGAAGCTAAGCTTATATATTTACTAGCTTACTGTAATTGACACTTCTTGATGATCGTTGATGATCATTTTTGTGATTTAGACTAGCAAATGTGCGATGTCTCTTTGTCTACGAGGGAGACTAAACCCCGTTTCTGTGGAGCTTCGGCTCAATTTGGTGGGGTAGCGACCCATGGTCTTCGGGCCGTTTTGTGGATCTTCGGCTCAAAATTAATGGTTAGCAACCATGGAATAGCGTTCCAGTTTGTGATACACGTGTTGGTGAGTTTTCATGCTACCGTTTTGTGATAGGCCTCCCTCTTTTTGTGATTTCTGGATTTCCATTGATGATTTCTAGAATTTTGTGTTTCACCAATTCTCGCGATTTACATTGATAAGTTTTATCGATATTTGTGCATTGGTGAATTTGTGTGTCATTAACTTCTGTGATTGGCATTGATAATTATTGTCAATATTTATGGTTTGGTGAATATAAATAGAGTGTATGACGTCCCTTTTGATCTTTGAGAAGATTCTTGTGATATTGATTAATCCCTAGTTGATTTTCAATTGCCTACTTATCACAGTATGGATTTATGGTTACCATATATTTATGTCATATCTCTTATTCTATATCCTTTTATATGATATTTATAGCTAGACTGATCCGTTTATTATTTTCTTATTAAATAATACTCGGGTCAGACCGAGATGATACAGGTGCTCTTGCTTGATTTCACATCTGGGATTATCGCCCTGACTTTTGGTTAACTACTTAGATTAGTAGTTTTTGTTGTATACATTTGAGATATAGACTCATTGATGTATCCATTTTCTTTTGTCTAGCACTTGTATCTATTCTTTTATGACATTGTGGATCTTGTTTGACCACCACTATTATGTACACTTTCATGTGTTATATTCATATCTTTTTCCGCCTTTGTGATATGGATATCTGTGACTGATTTGTGTTATGTTTATTTCTATATTTGTCTCTGAAGAATATATATAGCCACCGGGTAGTAGCTTTGAGTTTGTATCGGTATGTTGGATTTCCTCCTGAAAACAGATGCATGTTGTACTATTTGACATATTGGTGCTCGCATAAAGCAATTACGCGGAGGGCCGCTCCTCAACAGCCTTATTCTCCTTGCTAGTTGACGGCATTACCCCGTAGTGTCCTTGTCTAGCGTGGGTATAGAGGTGGGGAGTCACAACTTGGTATCAGAGCCAATGTTCGAAACAATGTAGAATAATCTAGCAAGGATCATCGTCCTAAGTCCATCTTAGGAGTCGTGCTTTAGGATTTAATTCGAGTCTTCGTACCGATTCATCCTATTTTCTTTATGTTTCCTTGTTTATCTATCAAGATTGCTTGATGTGCATTTGGTGAATAACCTTACCCTTCTTCTTTCCTTCTTTCAAAAGGAAGAGAAATGGTTAGACCTGGCCGTCCCAGCGCCGGTCAGTGCTACTCCCCAAGATGGAGTATTTATGTCTACCCAGCAGCTTCTTGATCTAGTAAGGAATGCTCAAGCAGCCGGTTCAAATCCGGAGTTTACTCACCCTAAGTCTAGATTTGAATGTTTGTGCAGCGATTATACCAATTTGGGTGGAAATCCATTCAAATGTTCTGAAACAATTATTGAAGTCCAGGCTTAGCTGAGAACGTGCGATCGAATCTTTTCTCGCATGAATCTTATTGATCTTCACCGTGTTCAGGTGGCCTCTAGTATGCTCCGAGAGAGAGCATTAGATTGGTATGAGCTTCTGATTTTTGAAATAAATGAAGCGGATCTTACTTGGGAGAAATTCCGGGAACGCTTCGAATTAAAATTTGTGCCACAAGCTGAGAAGGTGACATTGGCTCACCATTTCGTTGACCTTGTTCAAGGTGAATCTTCCGTGACAGACTATGTCGCATCATTCAAGTCACTTTCTAAATATGGGCTTGAGTACATAAACACCCCATTGAAGAAAAACCAAAGATTTATCTATGGCTTGAATAAAAATCTCAAGAAGCCATTACTTCTAAAGTTAGAAGTTTCTTTTGATTAACTCGTTGATATCGCTCTTCAACTTAAGGAGGCAGATAAAGAAAGTGACGTTGAAGTTATGGGTGCCAGACCGAACTTCACCAACAAGAAAAGGCCTAATAAGTTCAAAGGTCCTTATCCCATAAATAAGAAAGGGAAGCAAGCCTCTCCGGCAACCAAGACTTCTACCTCAAGTGGTGGGCAATGCTGCAACTGTGGTTCTAAGGACCATTATGCGAACAAGTGTTCAAAGGCCCGTGCTTGTCGCTATTGCAAAATCCCTGACCATTATATATCTTTGTGTCCCAAACTTCAAAACAGGAAGGTGGGAAAGCTTAATGTTGCCCAAGCCCCTGGCAACACATCTCGTGGTCAAGGTATTTTTCATTCGATCCTTGATGGCATTATTTTATTTTGTGATCATCCTATTCGAGTTCTTTTTGATATGGGTGCGTCCCACTCTTTTATTTCAAAAGAACTTGTTGATACTTTTTCTTTGGATGTTTTGTGTTTAATGAGTTTTTTGAGAATTGCGAATCCGGTTGGTGGATCCGCAACAATCAGTTTATTGTGTAAAGATGTCGAGATTATTTTGTGTGATTTTTCTTTCCGAGCCGATTTGCATGTTATGCGCTACTTAGGCTTTGGAATGATTTTAGGAATGTATTGGCTTAACCGCTATGAGGCCTAAATCCTATGTCCTGAGCGGACTATTCATCTTCGACATCCTCAATCTGTTAAACAGATTTCTATTAACCTTAAAGATTCGGATTCCAGCTTGGCTGCATCTTTATATTCTTTAAATCCTCGTGATGACGATAATGATGACGAGGAAGATATTATTTCTCTTATTCACGTTGTTCGTTAATTTTCTGACATATTTGAGCCCGTTTTAGGATTACCACCTAAGCGAGCAATTGAGTTCAGAATTGATCTCATCCCTGGAGCTCAACCTATCACTCGTTCTCCTTATCGCATGTCCAATAAGGAAAATGAGGAGATGCGCAAACAATTATTCGAATTGGAGACGAAGTAATTTATTCGCTCTAGTTCCTCTTCTTGGCGAGCTTCGGCTATTTTTGTGAAGAAATCCGATGGTACACTTAGGCTTTGCGTTGACTACCACAAGCTTAATGATCTTAATATCAAGAATAAATATCCTGTACCTCGGATTGATGATCTATTCGATCAACTTAGTGGTGCTAGAGTCTTTTCACAATTAGACCTAGCTACCGGTTTTCATCAGCTTCGTATTTCAGAGGATAGTATTCCTTTGACATCGTTCCGTACTCGTTATGGATCTTATGAATGGCTTGTTATGCCATTTGGTTTGACGAATGCTCCGGCTTATTTTGTTGACCTTATGAATCGAGTTTTCAAAGACTATCTCGATCAGTTTGTTCTCATCTTTATTGATGATATTCTTGTGTATTCTAAAACCGAGAAGGAACATGAAAAGCATCTTCAGATTGTGTTAGAAACTCTTAGGAGCAATCAGTTGAAAGAAAATTTTTCTAAATGCCATTTTTGGCAACCTCGTGTGAAATTTCTTGGTCATATTATTTCCGAATCCGGAATTTCCGTGGATCCTACAAAGATTGAAGTGATTCAAAATTGGAAGAGACCGGAGAGTGTGACGAAAATCCATAGCTTCCTTGGATTGGCGGGCTATTACCGGCGTTTTATAAAAGACTTTTTAAAAATTTCCATGCCTCTTACTAGTTTGACAAAGAAGGGAGTTAAATACGTTTGGTCGGACAAATGTGAAGCTTCTTTTCAGAAATTAAAAGAACTCCTTTTCGATGCTCCTATTCTTGTGATTCCCGAAGGAAACCAAGATTTTATTGTTTATACCGATGCTAGCCGCGTTGGTTTGGGTGCCGTTCTTATGCAAAGAGAACATGTTATTGCTTATGCTTCTAGGCAATTGAAGCCAGCCGAGTCTAGGTATGCCACTCATGATTTAGAGCTCGCGGTTATTGTTTTCGCTCTTAAAATTTGTCGTCATTATCTTTTGGGAGAGAAATTTGTTCTCTATACCGATCATAAATCTTTGAAGTATCTATTTTCTCAAAAGGAACCTAATTTGCATCAACAACGTTGGCTCGAATTTCTTGCAGCTTATGATCTTGATATTCTTTATACCCCCGGAAAGGGAAATCGTGTTGCCAATGCCACTTAGTCGTAAGCAAAAAGTGGTTGTTTCTATGATGATATCCGAATGGAATGATCTTGGAATTCTATCCACTTGTGAGATTCGAGATCGATTTTTCGATTTATGTTCATCTCTTGTTTTGTGTAGTCTAGAGGCTCATCCTACTCTTTTAGACCGTATTCTTGAAGCTCAAAAGCTAGATCCCGAATTGGCTCTTCTTGGCCAAAATTTTAGGGATAAAATTGATATTGAAGGTTTGAAAGACTTTGATATTGATTCTCGTGGCGGTATTCGAAAATTTGGTAGACTTATTGTGCCAAATATTAGTAATCTTCATAAAGACATTTTAGAAGATTCCCATCGTTCAAAATTTACCATTCATCCCGGTAGTAGTAAAATGTACACGGACATGAAGCGACTTTATTATTGAGAGGGAATGAAATTTGATATTGCTAAATTTGTTAAGTGTTGCGTGACTTGCCAACTCGTTAAGGCCGAACATCAAAGGCCCGGTGGATTATTGCAACCTTTAGAAATTCCAATTTGGAAGTGGGATCAAATTTCCATGGATTTTATAGATGGCCTTCCCCGTTCTTGTTCGAGTCATGATAGCTTATGGGTGATAGTCGATAGACTTGCTAAATTCGCCCATTTTATTCCCGTTCGGTCTAATCGAACTGTGCCTCTTTTGGCCAAACTCTTTATCAAAGAAATTGTTAAATTGCATGGAGTTCCTACTTCTATTGTTAGTGATCGTGATCCATTGTTTACTAGTGGATTTTGGAAGAGTCTTAAAAATGCTTTGGGAACGAAGCTTAATTTTAGCACCGCTTATAATCCCCAGTCCGATGGACAAACCGAGAGTGTGAATCAAGCTCTTGAAGATCTTCTTCGTGCATGTGTTCTTGATTTTGGTGGAAGTTGGGAAGATCATATTTCTCTTGTTGAGTTTTTCTATAATAATAGCTTCCAATCTAGCATTGGTATGGCACCTTTTGAGGCACTCTATGGAAGGCCATGCCGATCTCCTTCTTGTTGGCTTGAGGCCGGTGAGAAGCTGGTTTTAGGTCCAGATTTTATTCCTGATTCCACAGAGAAGATTGACCTTATTCGTCATAGGATGAAAGAAGCCTAGAGTAGACAAAAATCCTATGCCGATAACCGGAGAAGGAAATTAGAATTTTCTGTGGGAGATATTGTGTTTATTCGTGTTTCACCTATGAAGGGTGTTGTACGTTTTAGTCGATCGGGAAAGTTAGCACCTCGATATATTGGTCCATTTCCCATCACCGAACGTATTGGTTCCGTGGCTTATCGTCTTTTATTACCGGTTCAGTTTTCTGCTATTCATGACGTGTTTCACGTTTCTCAATTACGGAAATGTCTTCGAGATTCCGATTCTATTCTTGAGCCCGGTGTTGTGGAAGAAATTGAAGTTTCGTCTGATTTAACTTATGAGCAACATCCTATTCGTATTATTGCTTTGGAGGTCAAGCGCCTTCGAAATAAAGATGTTTCGCTTGTTAAAGTTCAATGGTCCTCAAATCTTAAGGATTGCCCTTGGGAATCTAGAGAGTTCATCGAGCGAACATATCTGGACTTACTTTCCCGTGCTTCTTGAGGTGAATTTCTTATTTCAAATTTCTTTTGTATTGATATGCTTTCATGGTTGTTACCTTATATTTTCTTCTTAAATATTGCGAGGACGCAATTTCTTTAAGGAGAGGAGTCTGTAACAACCCGCATATTTTACGATTGAATATTTAAATATTGTATTTAAATATTTTATCGTTAATCGGATTTTAGTCCGAAAAGTTACTTTTTGCATACGGTCGAATTAGGACTCGGGACCACTTCCATTGGGTCCAAAACACTGTTTGCGATCTTTTTGAGTATAAACTTTGATATGTTTGGAGTTAGTGGAATTTTGCCACCTTTTCACTTTGGGCTTTGGGTTTGGTTTAGCCCATTTGCCTAAACTATTAACTCTAGCTCAACCCCCTTCCCTTCATAACTTCACTTTCATTTCCTAACACTCAAGCTTCATCAAAAAATGGAGGGAGGAATGAGAAATTAAAACTCCAAGCCCTAGTTCATTTGCAATTCCAACGTCCAACTCCAAATTCAAAGAGAAGCCATTGATTCTTCCTTTGCTTTCAAGCTTCTCCCTCGTTGATTTTGTGAAAAGGCGAGATTTTTATCTCACATCTTTGTCTATAACTATCTTTGATTGTTAGGTATGAATTCCTAACACCTATTCATATGCATTCGCTCTTGGTTTGGATTGAATTGGTGAAAATCCCAATTTTTAGTGCTTTGGGTTCAAATCTTTAAAAATCAAATCTTTGATGTTTGAACACGTTTTTGGTGATGCATCGAGGAGCCAATAGGACCGGGTAGCCGATAGGCGTAACCCCCTAGCGTTCGTGCTCGATCGGTTGCAAATTGAGAGAGCTTTTGTCATTTTTGTTGCTTAGGTCGTTCGGCCTGCACATATGATTCTCGGCCTGCAATTTAGGTCGTTCTGTTCCTTAGGTCGCAACCTATAGGTCGCGCCATGCTAGGTCGTCCCCATTAAGTCGCACGACCTTCTTTACCCCTTAGGTCATTAGGTCGCAACCCATAGGTCGCTCGGCCATATGTGAAACCGTATCTCTTAGGTCGCTCAGCTGGTTCGCGTCGCTTAGGTTGCGCCATGCTAGGTCGTCCCCATTAAGTCGCACAGCCTTCTTTACCCCTTAGGTCGTTAGGTCGCAACCCATAGGTCTCTCGCCTTGTGTTAGGCCGTTCCATGCCATAGGTCGCAACCCCTAGGTCGCTCGGGCATATGTGAAACCGTATCTCTTAGGTCGCTCGGCTGGGTCGCGTCGCTTAGGTCGCACCATGCTTAGGTCATTCTCTCTTAAGTCGCTTGGCCTTCCCTTATGCTTTAAGTCGCACCAACTTAGGTCGCGCCATGCTATAGGTCAAGCCATGCGATAAGTCGCGTCTTTTGTGTTGCTCTGTTAGGCCGCATGCTATTCCTTAAGTCGCTGATCTCTTAGGTCGTATGCCATGGAGCCACATGCGTTGACCCACTGATTTCTTGTGTTGACTTATGTTAAGTCGAAGTCGTGGCTGTTAAGTCGCAAGGGTATTTCCACTTTGATGCATTTGGAATCGAATTCTTTGGATTTTTATTCACGTCTTCGAATGTGAATTTTTGTGATTTATTGTTTCTACAATCATTTTTGTGATTTGTCACTTTATCTCACTCGTACGAGAAATCTAATTAAACTGCTTAGTAAAACAAATGGTATGAAACGCTTGCATTTACTTCATCGGTTAATTCTTGGACTTGTTCGATTGAATCTCTTGTGACAATTTTTGAGTGGAGATCTACAATTTGTTCGTAAATATTTAAGTTAAGCTAGTGGTTATGGGACATGAAGCTAAGCTTATATATTTACTAGCTTACTGTAATTGACACTTCTTGATGATCGTTGATGATCATTTTTGTGATTTAGACTAGCAAATGTGCGATGTCTCTTTTTCTACGAGGGAGACTAAACCCCGTTTCTATGGAGCTTCGACTCAATTTGGTGAGGTAGCGACCCATGGCCTTCGGGCCGTTTTGTGGAGCTTCGGCTCAAAATTAATGGTTAGCAACCATGGAATAGCGTTCCAGTGTGTGATACACGTGTTGGTGAGTTTTCATGCTCCTGTTTTGTGATAGGCCTCCCCCTTTTTGTGATTTTTGGATTTCCATTGATGATTTCTAGAATTTTGTGTTTCACCAATTCTCGTGATTTACATTGATAAGTTTTATCGATATTTGTGCATTGGTGAATTTGTGTGTCATTAACTTCTGTGATTGGCATTGATAATTATTGTCAATATTTATGGTTTGGTGAATATAAATAAAGTGTATGACATCCCTTTTGATCTTTGAGAAGATTCTTGTGATATTGATTAATCCCTAGTGATTTTCAATTGCATACTTATCACAGTATGGTTTCATGGATCATATATTTATGTCATATCTCTTATTCTATATCCTTTTATCTGATATTTATAGCTAGACCGATCCGTTTATTATTTTCTTATTAAATAATACTCGGGTCAGACGGAGATGATACAGGTGCTCTTGCTTGATTTCACATCTGGTATTATCACCCTGACTTTTGGCTAACTACTTAGATTAGTAGTTTTTGTTGTATACATTTGAGATATAGACTCATTGATGTATCCATTTTCTTTTGTCTAGCACCTATAGCTATTCTTTTGTGACATTGTGGATCTTGTTTGACCACCACTATTATGTACACTTTCATGTGTTATATTCATATCTTTTTCCGCCTTTGTGATATGGATATCTGTGACTGATTTGTGTTATGTTTATTTCTATATTTGTCTCCGAAGAATATATATAGCCACCGGGTAGTAGCTTTGAGTTTGTATCGGTATGTTGGATTTCCTCCTGAAAACAGATGCATGTTGTACTATTTGACATATTGGTGCTCGCATAAAGCAATTACACAGAGGGCCGCTCCTCAACAGCCTTACTCTCCTTGCTAGTTGACGGCATTACCCCGTAGTGTCCTTGGCTAGCGTGGGTATAGAGGTGGGGCGTCATAAAAAGTTTTATTTTTGAAATCCTATTAAATAAATTCCAAAGTATGGGAAAGATTTTAATAAATGGGTTTTGAGTAATATTGCTTAATAGTTGAAGAATTTATTTAAAATTCGGATTTTAAATAGTTTGGAGGAAACAAAGGAATTTGTTTTAAAAGATAGTAAATTTGGGAAATCAATTTGGAATTTGATTTGGTGTTTGAAATAAATTTAGAAATCAATTTGGAATTTGATTTGGTGTTTGAAATGAATTTAGAAATCAATTTGGAAATTGATTTGGTGTTTGAAAGTGAATATTTTGGAATGGATTTGAAAATTGTATATCAGTGGATGTTTGAAAATTTAAATTCACAATGGGAATTTATAAAGGAAAGGGAAATTTGTTTTAAAAATAAATATTGGTTTATTTTTAAAGGTTGGAAAGAAGATTTACAAATTTGAAATGTAAATTGAAATAAACCAAGTAGGATTTATTAATTGATTTGAATGAACCATTTTAGAATGGAAAATGTATTTTCCCTAGAAAGCCGAGTATGTTTTCAATGTGGCTTTTAAAATATAGATTAAAAGTTATAGAATTGGTTTTGAAAGAATATTGTTGGAGAAATTATTTCGGAAATTGTTTTTAAATCTTTAAAGTAAATATTATTTAAGTTGATTATAGAAGTGATTATTTAAAGATTTAAATTGATATTTGATTTATAAAATGGTTATTTAAATATTTATAGTCTATCTACTAATTTTTTTCTGAAATTAGTTTGGACTTGAAGTTTTATATGAGATATTGATATAATATTTTCATAACCAGTATTTAAATAAAGTGTTTAAAATAGTTTTTATTTTAAATGTTTACAAGCATATATATTGGATAAGTGCTTTAATTTTTTTTAAAGAAAGTATTTGGACTCGGCAGATTTTCAGTGGAAGTGAATAAAATTTGGGAATATATTCCACGTAAGGAAAAATGATTTGAAATTTGTTTTCAAAGGATTGAAATGTGGAAAGTGATTTGAAATTTGTTTTCAAAAGGTTGAAGTATGAAAATATATCTTGCGAAGATATTTTGAAAATAAATAATTGGGGGAAAATTATTTGAAATCTGGTGATTGTTGTGAATATTGATTGATAGTTAAATAACCGACTATCAATATTTGCCTTTAAATGGCGTTTGATTTCGATACGACTGCGGGTCGGATGCCGAATGGATATTCGAAAACCACATTGAATCTTTGTGATGGGTGTTTTATTTAAAAGATCAAAGTGGAAATGTGTTGTGATTTACTTGAAATCTGAATGAACACTTATTTTTAAAATAAGCGCTCGTTATTCGGATTAGCCGGGAAAGGACTTTGTGCCATAAAACACATTCCGAATAATAACACAACGAAATCGGATTGTATTTGAAGACGGTGTTGAAGACCGGGTATTTTCGAAAGTGAAAGGCTTACCTGCCTAATGTCTCTGCACTTAATTGCTCCGGTATAGAGATTTTATTATCCTTCGTAATGGGAAGTCCGTACGTGATTAGTGAATATCCGGATTTGCAAGGGCTTCTTTGAAGTGCCTTCGGTTTCGTTCGATCCCGGACGGACTTGTACGGATATGTGTCTGACATTACACTTTGAGATGTAAAGCTGGTTTCTTCAAATACATTTGTGTTTGTGGCAGAGAATTTATTCTCTTAGCTTAACATCCTTCTTTGAGACGTACGAGCTCGGAGGTTGTGTAGTTGATGGTTATTAGTGATACATTCCCAATTTGTTAATGTGGCATACAAAGTGCTGCTGATCATTTGTTGATCGAAGCATGGCTTTTGTGTAAAGCGTAGCTTTGTGGACGAGACCTCGTCGGACCTCACAAATCGAAAATGGTCGAAACAGAAAGGATGTAACAATGTTATTTGGGGTAGCGCCGCATGAGGGTATGTCCATTTCCTTCTAGAAAAGGGTGGTATCATGGTATGGAGCCTAGATATTTAACCTACGTGGTTACTGCAAATTTATTACTTTGTGGTTGTTGCTTTGTGGTTGAGGATCCTCGGATAAAGGTCGGTAACGACCGGGGGATGGCATACTCGTGTAATCATTATCTAGTTACAGAGGTAACCTGGCCTTGTGTTGGCAGAGAGCTGGTTAAGTTCTCAGAGCGTCCCTCAAGAGGCATACCTATGTTGCATAGGAAGTTCCATAGCCTGACCATTTGTTGGAAATCCAAAGAAACAATACGCGCCCTGTACGGTTTTAGTGGTATAACCTGCCATGGAATATGGCGGTAACCTGCTATTGAACATGGTAGATATAGTAGGCTTAAGTACGAAATGTCTATGCTGGTTAAGATTAATATTATACTTTTGAAATGTTTTCCACACTATGCATTAATGATAATATTAAAAAGGATTTTGCGTATCAAGCATGTTTGACTATCATAAGGAGAAATCTCCTCCAATTTTGCGTTTGCATTGTGTGTGCGGCAGGAGGCCTTATGGTAGTCTCATTTTTCAAAATCATAGCGGATTTCTTTTCCTTTCTTTGTGAAAATGTAACGACCCAGGATTTTTATGAATTTAAATTGATAATTTAAATGAATTTTTGAATTAAAAAAATTTGTAAAATTAATTATAAAGGGCAGCGAGTTTCCCCGATTCAAATAGAAATTATATTAAGTCGTATGAATTTGAAAATTTGTATATATGTGAATATATAGAGAAATATAAAACAATAATTTTTAAAGTAAAATTTATGATAATTATTTAAACTAAAAATAGAAGTAAATTTAAAATACAAGAATAAAGCAAATACATTTAAGTAAGCAAAATAAAAGTATATATTTTTACATAAATAAACAAATGCATAAGAAAGAACAAAATAGAATATATTGGTACCTATATAAGTTAAAGTTATAACCAATAACAAAACAAATCAAACATAATAAATACAAACAAATATAAATAGTTTTAGTATGTAGCTTGCAAAAGAAAGAAATCAAATAGAATACAAAGCAGGTTACAAAGCTAACTAAATAAACATATAATAACAAAAGAAACTTCATTAGATTAAAGAGTATACAGGCTTGAGGAAACAAATGTACATACCATCATTTCAGCCATATATATTCACAAAATATGAAACCAGGTTAAGTAATAAAGCAAGCCAAGGCAAGTGGAATCTTATCTGTGAAGTTTAGAAATGCAATAGGAAATATCAATATACATAACAATAGATGAGTGGGGAACATAAGATACTTATTCATTAAATGCTAGCAACATTTTAAAAAGAAGAAAAATCAACTCAGCCTCCTTATGCAACAAGGGAATCTCTGATCAAAGAGTAATGAATAATTCCCAGTACAAACAAGATAACATTAACTTGTACAAATAAAAATGTTATACATCAGCCACCATAACCTATCATCTCAGCCGAGATCTTGTTTCACTAAACAAATGAATAAACAAGTACAAGCAAGCATACCAAGCCATGCCTATTACACAAGGATATCACTGGTTTATTTTTGTACCAAACACAGTAAAATATCACCCTGTATACTTTAACTTCATATACACATCAAATTATCATTACAGTTTCATTCTTCAAAACTGAGAAAAGAAAAAAAAAAGCAAAAGCAAGTGACACTCAAAACTTAAACAAAATTCAAAACAAAGAAGCAAGATTTCAGTTGCAAACCTGTTACAAATAGAATGCTCTGTTCACTCTGGAAACAATACAGTGAGTAAACCTTTGATCTCTTCAACCATTTGCTAATTTTGTGAATGCCTGAATGATGCTAAAAGCTTTGCATGTGAATGAGTTGTGGTGCTTATGTTTTTCTTTGCTTAGGAAATGTTATTTTCTTTTCCTGTTCTTCTATTCTTTTTCTGGAAACTGTGAAACCATAGATACATTTAAGTATCAGGTTTACAGAGAACAACCCAACAAAGCAAAGAAAAAGATAATTCAATTTCTTGTTTTATAATCCATATTAGACTTTGGTTTCCAAACAAAATAGTGGTGTTTAAGTATGAACTACAATAAGAAAAAAATCTCATGAAGTAAAAATGCATATAGGATGGAAAAATCAAGTTTTACAGTAAAAACTTTAATTTCTAGAAAATTCGAGTATCACGAATCATTGATTCAAGTACATAACATGAATCCTAAATGGAAGACATGATTTTTAAATCTTGTTTAATGATTTTTAAGCAGTTGGTTTAAGAGCAGTTTGTTTTTGCTCGAAATTTGAACTTTGATCAAATTCCGGTGATCCATCGATTCGTGGGGCTCGGGGATGTGTGCAGGCGTAGAGGAGCCTACATGGATGCTAGGAAAAATATTCGGAGGTTGATCTATGCCTTGTGGAAGCGGCGGCGAGTAGATTGTTTCTGGTGACCTAGTTTTAGGGTGGCTGATGTTTTCCACTCGCACGACGTCAACGATGGATCGAGTGTCACGCGGTTTCGTGGGGAGGTAGAGGGAAGATTGATGACGCTATGGCCGGAGTTTGGTGGTGAATGGTGGTCGGAGTGTCGAGCGAACGGCGTTGACAGGTTGGGCTTTCGTTTGCAGTTCGAGTTCCAGGTTTGGGAATTACTACTCGATTTTGATGTGAAGTTGTTTTGAGTGTTTTGAGGGTCGGAACTACAATCGTCGGTGATAAGTGATGTGTCACGAGGTTCGTCGGCGTTCGAAGTCGCCTCCGGCGTCGGTGCAGGTGCACGGAGGGGGTGGACTGTGCCAGTGTGTTGATTTGGGGCTTCTGTTGTTTTAGGTTGGATGGGAAACTCGAAGTAGATCGTGGTTTTCTCCGGGGGAAGACTCGTGTTTACTCGAAGTAAACTAGGGGAGGCTCGGGTATGTCTGGGTAGCAGGTTTTAATAACCTGGTTTATTTATTTTTTTATTTTAAATTTGTTTAACAACCTAAAATATGGAAGTTTAAATCAAAGTTTCAAAGCCAAGTTTAATCAAGTGTTTAGATATGAACTAAAATAAATATTTGAATTAGATTTTGATTTAAGTTCTTTTATAAAAAGAATTTCCAATGAAAAGTTAAATAATTGGTTTTCACTTGAATTAGCAAGTTAAAAAGAAATGTATGTTAAGACTTAAATTTCAAATAAAAATTCAAGTAAATTAGTTAGGACTTTTCTTATATAGGTTTATAAATTGATACTTAGATTTGGATAAAATTAAATATCAAAATCTTAAATTTAAAATGGAAATTGAATCTAAATTGAAAACGTAATGTTTAAATCCACTTTAATGAAGTCATTAATAAAGTAAATGAATTATCTTAGAAAAATTAAGATATTTAAGTGATTTAATTAGTAAGATAATTAAGAATGACTTATTTATTTTATAAATAAATGATTAGATTAATTTAAAATTAGAAATGATTAATAATGAATTAATCTAAGATAATTTCTTAAGGAAGAAATTAAAGAAATGTTATTAGTTAATAAAGATAATTAACTAGAGATTATTAAGTAATTAAATTAATGTGATTAATTTTGATAATTAATTGGATTTATAGATTAAGAAAATCAATTGTAAATTGTTAATTACTTAATGAAAGCAATTAAGGGGTTAATTACTAATTGTAATTAAATTGAATATTTTGATTAAATCAATGATAAAGATAAATTGGTGATTAATGATTTGTTATTATGAGATGATTGCTTAGGGGTAAGTAATTAAATCGTAAATTTCTTGAAATAATTAATTAAGAAGTTAATTAATTATATAATTGGTTTAAAGGTCAATTTAATTAATATGATTAATTATAAATAATATAATTAATTAAAGTGTTTGATTAACTAATTATATCAAATGATTTGAAATTAATAAATTAGGAATTGGATGATTAGTTCATAAGTAATTGAATTAAATTGGAAATAAATTGAATAAATCAGGATTTAATAATGAATTAATTCTGCTTATAAATGTTTATTGAATGCTTATGAATGATTGTACTGTATGAAATGCCTTGAATTGATTATCCTATCTGACTTGTGATATTTTGTTCTGTAGATTGAGTTGTGTATATTTATTTGCATGTGCATATTATCTGTGAATCTGTGAATAGACGATAAGCATTATAGTTTATATCGCTTATCAACTATATTTCTTTGTTTTAACCTGTGATGATTGATGATGTTGCACTATTATGTTAAACCCCTGGACCACACTCATACACACACAATATGGATTTCACAAGAAAATCGATTAAGTCACAGATTTTTGAAATAGTTTAAATTTGAATATTTGAATTCAAATGTTTTGGAAATGGATTGGGTTTAAAGTGAAAAGCTTTTGAAATGGAATTTCATAGATGAAATTTATTTTGAATAACTCGGTAAAATCTCCAATTTAAATAATTAAATTTGAATTTGAATTCAATATTTGGAATTGAATTCAATGATTATGGTTAAAGATATTATAATTATGTTTGTATGAATTTAAACCATTTTAAAGGTATGGTTTTGGGAACTTGAATTTAAACCAAGGATTTCAACTCGTATAAATGAATCAGATTTCCAAAATGAAAACTGTTGTTTTCAAATGATAAACACCTTTAGATAAGAACTGAGATTCCAGTTAATTAGGGGAATTTCAAGATTGAATAGGGAAATGATTTTCCTAAGTTATAAATGATTCTTTTTGAAAGCTATGAATTAAATCTGTTTATTTTTAACAGATTTAAATTGATGATTTGTTTAAATCAAATGGAAATGAAATTGTTTTGAAGGCTATAAGTTAAATCTTTGGTTTAAAGATTTAACGAGTTAATCAAATTGAAACGAAAATTAATTTGGAAAATCTGTGAATGAATCTTTTGTTAAAAGATTAAAAATGTGAAAATTGTTTAAACCGTTAAAGGTTGTGAAAATGAATCTTTTTGTTTAAAGATTGAAAATGGTAATTTGTTAAGCCATTTGAAGAAAAGTTTTGGGTAATAAGTTGTGACTTAATTGAAATCCCATTATCCATTTGTTTTTGAAATATCGTGCTCACTATTCGGTTTAGCCGGGAAAGGACCTTTGGGTCGTATAACCCATTTCGAATATATGATACGTCGTTATGGATAGCATTTGAAGACCGGTGATGAAGACCGGGTATTTGCGAAAGCGATAGGATGACCTATCGATTGTTTCTACACCGAGTCGCGCCGGTATAGAAACTCCCTAAGTGATGGGAAATCCGATCGGGATTGTGAATATACGGATTGCAAGGACTTCTTTGTAAGTGCCTTCGGTTCTGTTCGAACCCAGAACAGACTTGTATGGATTGTATGTCTGACATTACAAATTGAGATATAAAACCGATTTCTTTCAAATATATTTCTGTTGGTGGCGGAGAATTTATTCTTTTAGCTTAACACCCTTCTCTGAGACGTACGAGCTCAGAGGTTATATAGTTGATGGTTATCAGCGATATATTCCCAATTTGGTAATGTGACATGCTGAGTATTGCTATGAAATGATCATTGTGTTGATTATTTATGATAGGATCATTTATTTGATCGTCTATCTTTGTGATCATTTCTATGATCATTTGTTGACCCAAAGCATGGCTTTTGTATAAAATATGTTTTTGTGGACGTGACTTCGTCGAGCCTCACACCCCGTGAATGGTCAAAACAGGAAAGATGCGGCAAGGTTATGAGGGGTAGCGCCCTTTAGGATATGTGCATTTCCTTCTGGAAAAGGGTGGTATCATGGTATGGAGCCCAGATGCTTACTCATGTTGAAAACACTTTATGATTGTGTGAATTGATTACGAGCGCTCGGTTGAAAGGTCCCAAAGGACCGGGGGATGGCATATTCGGTCAGTTGTTACTCAATTAGGGGTAACCCGGCCTTGTGTTGGTAGAGATCCGGTTTGGTTCTCGGGGATGTCCATCCAGAGGCATTCTCATGTGGCAATGGGAAGTTCCTTGGCCTGATCATTCGTTGGAAATCCAAAGAAACAATACGAACCTTGTACAGTACTAGTTGTATAACCTGCCATGGAATGTGGCGGTAACCTGCTATTGAACATGGTTAGCTATAGTAGGCATACGATAATGGTCGTATGCTGGCTAAGATTTATATTCTACTTTCGAAATGAATTTTTCCTACACTATGCACTAGTAATAATATCAAATGTTTCTTTTTAATGCGTATCAAGCATCTTCGACTATCACAAGGAGAAATCTCCTCCGATTCTGCGTTTGCATTATGTGTGTGTGCGGGAGACCTTATGGTAGTCTCATTTTTAAAAAGCATTGCGAATTGACTTTGAAAATCTTTTGTTGAATGTTTTTAAAAGATAAACTGTTTTTGTTGCTCATACCAGTCCCACGACTGATCCGGAGTTTATTGTTTCTTTCCTAAACTCTGGGTGCTCATTATTTTCTACACGAGCAGTCTAGAGTTGGGTTTTACAGATAGTCAGGTTTAGTAGATTATCTGGAGCTAGTTCAGTCTTTAGATCACACTAGTCTTGCTAAGCTTTGGGCATCGTTATTGGGAGTTCGAGCTATTGCTGGATTGATTCTTGGAGATGGAGTTGCAGTTCTTAGAGTTCTTCCTTGAAGACTATCTTAGAGTTATTGTTCCGCTGCTAGATGTTATCCATTTTTTTTTCTCCGCTGCTGTTTTATTGTATCATATCTCTGATGTGTATTGATATCTATTGGATCATCTGTTGTATCAGATATTGTATCAAAGCTGTATATCAATGTATTATTCTTTTATTCCGCTGTGTTGTTTACTTAATGGTTGTTATAAGCTCCGGCGAATTGGATTTGAACGGTCGAATCTATGACATTCGAATACGATTTGAAGTATGGATGTCGATTTTTGAGCGGGCAAAATCCGTCTCGTTACAGAAAATAACTATTTTTAAGATCTCACACCAGTCTCACGACCGACGTGGAGTTTATTGTTCCCTTTCTAAACTTTGGGTGTCCATAATTTTCCACACGGGCAACCTAGAGTTAGGTTATCAGTGTTCGGGAGCGAAGCCAGAAAAATATGCCGTGGAGATCTGGAGTTCAATCTAGATGACGAGGCGTATCGCTTGTATATGTTATATTCTTTTCCGCTGTTTGTTGTTGTAAAACTCTGATGATGTATGTATAAATCGATATGGTTCTTTGTTTTAAAGATTATTCATTTATCTATCATATTTGTTCCGTTGTGATTGTTTCTGTTTCTTCTTTTATCTTCTTCTTCTTTAACCCTAACGGTTTGGTTTTTCGACATTCGATTGTTCGACATTTGATACAGTGGACGTATTGATGTCGACTTTCGGGCGTCGAAAAATTGTGCCGTTACACTATGTCTTATTGCACTACATCAGTAAAGGCTTTCTGTAGCGCTAAAAAAATGCTCCAAAACTTTTAGTTGCGTTTCGATAAAGGCTGCGATATGACATGCAACTAAAAGTCCGAAACTTTTTGTAGCATTGTAGATAACGCTACCAAAACTTGACCTATTCAAGGATTTTAGAAACGCTACCAAAAGTTTTCGACTTTAGTTGCATGTCATATCGTAGTGTTCACTAAAACGTTACTAAAAGTTTTGGAAGAACTTTTTCAGCGCTTCAAAAGTCCTATCGCATCAATTTACATTTATTTTAGTGTTTTTAATATGATATAAAAAGTCATTAACTGTTTTGTAGCATACTGTACATGATACTATTTCATGTTAATGGCTTGTACCATTTCCAGCCATCGCTCGCATAATAGTCTGATTATAACCAGCAATCAATCACATAATCGTCATATTCAAACAATCGATCACATAATCATCGTATCCAAACAACTATAAAAACACGTTAATCACATAACGAATATTATATCCATAACCATTTCGATAATAGTTTTACGACAAACCAAGCAAATTCACATAAAATCCATAACCATTCATAAACAAGTATACACAACAAGTACTAACAATATTATATATATACATAGTATATATAACAATTAAAGACATGTTCATTACTTGATTACCCACAATTCTTTGCTGTAGTTAGTCTTTACTCCTAAAAAGCTAATTACCTGTAGACAAGTTTAAAAATCAACAAATGATTATGAAACTGTTTTCATATTTAGAGTATATCAAACATCCTTATTTGAACTTTTCTTAAATTTAAATAATTTTTATGCAACTTAGTTAATTTTTTTATAAAACTTGATTAACTTTTATAATAAACTTATTTAATTTTTAGAAACTTATTTACGTAATTAAATTCTAATAAAACTTAATTGATTTGTATAAATTTATTTAATTTTTATGAAACGCATTATATCAAACTTAGTTATTTTCAAAATTTTGTTAATTTTTATAAAAATTAGTTAAATTTTTATAATAAAGCTTGGTTAGCTTATTTATAAATTTATTTGTATTGACCCAATCTTTTAAATTATCTTAATTAGTAAAATTTAAAGTCATGACTTATATTTTAATCAACTTAAACTTATAAATTATCTCAAACTTAATTTTTATATTAACTTGGTTAAGTTTTATAAATTATCTCAAACTTATAATTTTTTCATAAAGTTAGTTAATTTATTATTATTATTGTAAACTTAGTTAATTTATTATTATTATTATAAACTTAATCAGTTTTTATAAACTTATTTTTTTTTATAAAACTTAGTTAACTTGGTTAATTTTTATAAACTTAGTTTTAGTTATTATCGTTGTGTTTAATTTCATTATTAATAATTATAAAAGTAAGCTGACTTTGTTAATTTATTTTTATTATCATAATTATAAGCTCAGTTAATTTCACTACAACAAAAACACCCTTTTACAACGGGTAATGCCCGTTGTAACAGGTGTTTTGCAACGGGCCAGCTCCCGTCTTATTAGGCGATATTGTAATAGATATAGAAGATTTTACAATGGGCAATGCCTATCCTAGTAGACTTTTTTACAATGGTCTCTAGCCGTTGTAATAGCATCATTTACAATTATTTTTTCCCGTTGCAATAGCATGATATACAACTATTTTTTTCCATTGCAATAGGGTCTTTTACAACAGTTTTTGCCCATTGTTAAAAAAATTCAAATAAGAAAAAATGTAATTATCATTACATTACACTCACAAATTTAATATAAATTTTCCATTGAAACCAAAATATTATAACAATAACAAACATATTCATTCGTATCTTTTAACAATAACAAAAAAGATTTATATTTCTAAATGCCTAAATGATTCATACATTCTTAGTCTTTTATAATATAAATCATATATATATATATCTATGTATGTATGTATGTATAGACACACACACACCCCAAAATAATGGAAATATAATGAATATATGATTCATCTAACTGTGCATGCCTTGGCCCTTGAACTTTAGCAGCTTGATCCACCGCATCAGCTCTTTCTGCAACAGTCCATTCATAAAAATCACAAACTTTTCGATCCATTGAAATACACAAACAATTAAAAAAGAACATAAATGTTAGTAAGTGAAATACTTTTTACCATTGGTATTTATGACAATGTGGGAAAAATAAACTAGTTAGGAAAATTCATAGTAATAAAGTAAAACTCACGGTGATTTTATAGCTATATAGACAATTGATAAATATCGTAATTAATTTAATGTTACCGATCTTGAGCAGACAATTGATCGGACCTAGGTCCTTGATGCATCATCTGAGAATTTAACAGATATTTTGCTTAAACTGTACTTATAACTCTATGAAACAAAGTTATATTTTCAGGAAGTATTTTTTTGGCCTATTTGTGCTGATCAATATGCTAATGATCTGCTTTTGACAGCGGTTACAAAAACTGGAAAAATGTTTTATTCTTTAATAATCCATAGTACAATTACAACTCAAAACTTATTAAAAACTTTATTATCAGACAATCTATTAAATTCTAATGAAATCATGGGAACCATTTACCTCTTCAGGATTCATTGGCTGTGCAAACCGTCTGTAAGTATCCTTCCTGCCAAAATCAAATATCAAAACAAACAGTTTCAATAAAAATCCACATTAAAATGAAAAACGAAAACAAACAAAAATGAATTCATTTCAATTTTCATATACATCTGAAGCTTATCCAAAACCACTTCCAGATAGCTCATCCTTGGCTTAGGAGTTCCTACATAAAAAATATTTATCAGGTAAACAAAAAACTATTCGGCAAGGTAACGTGCTTGTTATGATGGGACTACAGTTACCTATTGACGCAGCCTAAGAAGCGAATTCGACGATGTAAATCGAATCCGTCCAGGATCTCACACGATTAGTGGAAATAATCGGTGAATCGATGAATTTAAGAATACCGAAAGGCCCAAATCCATTGATCACGAAGATACCGGACTTTAGCAATCTTCGACACGTTGATCGCGCACGATACCGTGAGAGAAGATCTTCAATTCTTCGAACGTTGATCAAGCGCACTTGATTCCGTGAATTGCCTTCAACAATCGTTGATTCGAGCGCACTCGAATGCCAAAAGTGGAGAAAGGAGATAACACTCAACTTCCAATTTGAATGGAGGCACAAAGCACAAACCAAATTTTATTCAAAATTCAACAACCTTTACAAATGACTCAACCCCGCTATTTATAGCCTTTACAACACAACACAAACTCACCAAACACGAGCTAAACACACAGCGACTCACGCTAGGTCATCAGCGACCTAAACTCGACGACCTACGACCTAAGTACAAGACGACTTAAAATCAAACGACTCAACAACACATAATGACATAACTTGAGCGACTCAAGAACGGCAGCGACCTAAGTATTCTGGAATGAGCGACTTAGGCTGGAAATGACCTAAAGAAATCTTCAGCGAAAGTAATCAACGACCTAAAAGAAACTTCGCGAATTAAACTCTTCGGCATCAGAACTTCAGCGACCTAGCTGGAAGATCGTTCGCGACCTAAGTATTATGAACCTCGCAATTGTGGTTAGGTCGGAGTTTGCGATCTGGAGTGGTGGAGCGACCTAGGCGGTGGAAGAGCAAGACAACACGACTTTTGGTAGGTCGCTCGCGAACTAGGGTTGGAGAGACGATGATGGTGGAGCAGTTCGAAGGTCGTTCACGACCTATGGTGCTCGCGATGTAGGGTAGGCCGCAACCTAGGGCTAGGGTGATTTGGGGTTCTTCGCTTTCGCGACCTGGGGCAGCGCGACTCATGGTGGAGCGGGAGCGGCGATTGCGAATGGAGGTAAGCGCTTCATAATCCTCCCCTTGTTGGAAGGAATTAGTCTTCTAATTCACTTTCTCATCATCTTCGACAAGCTCCTCTCCATAATACGGAATTAAGTGTTTGACATTGAAAACATCAGAAGTATGACTACTTTTCGGCAATCTTAACTGATACGCATTATCATTGATCTTCTTTATGATTTCTAAAGGACCAATCTTCCTAGCAGCTAGTTTATTGTAAGTACCAACAGGAAAACGATCCTTGGTCAATACTTCATATACAAAATCTCCTTCTTTGAAGTCAACATGTCGTTGTTTAACGTCTGCCAGTTGCTTATATTTCTCATTTGCTGCAAGCAATCGTTCATGAACAGTTCTGTGGCACTCCTGCAACTCATTCATGAAATCACCAGCTCGTTTAACAACTCCCTTCTAATATGGCGCTGTCGTCAAATCCAGCGGTCCCTTTGGCAAGCTTGAATATACAATCTGAAATGGACTGAAACCCGTACTACGGTTGATAGCATGATTATGAGCAAACTCCGCTTGACATAACTTCATATCCCAGCTCTTCAAATTATCTTTCACAAGACATCGCAACAAATTTCCCAACGATCTATTCACCACTTCCGTTTGTCCATCTGTTTGCGGATGATAAGCGCTACTAAAACTCAGTTTTGTTCCAACCAACTTCCACAAACTCAACCAAAAATGGCTTAGAAATCTGCTATCCCTGTCTGAAACTATAGATTCTGGTGAACCATGCAAGCGATAGATCTCTCTAAAGAATAACTGTGCTACATGGACTGCATCTTCCGTCTTCTTACAAGCAACAAAATGTACCATCTTCGAGAAATGGTCCATCACAACATAGATAGAGTCATTTCCCCGTTGAGTCCTCGGCAAGCCCAACACAAAATCCATACTTACATCCACCCATGGTTTTGTAGGAACAGGTAAAGGCATATACAAACCCGCATTTGTAGCTGTCCCCTTCGAAACTTGACAAACACGACATCTTTGAACAAACTTTTTAACTTCTTTTCTCATTGACAGCCAAAAATATGACATTGAGATCAACTGCAAAGTACGATCCCGACCAACATGTCCTTCTTCATGCAACTCTTTTACAATTTTCATTCTCAAGCTGCAATTTGGTACGCACAATCGATTTCCCTTGAATAAGAATCCATCTACCAATACAAACTCATCAGTATTCCCATGCTTGACTTTCTCAACAATCTTCGTAAAGTAAGAATCCTCCTCAAACAACTCTGGCAATAGTTCAAATCATGTCACTTCAACCTTCATTGTCGTCAACAAATGATTCCTCCTGCTCAAGGCATCTGCTACACGATTCGTCACCCCTGATTTGTGCTTTACAACAAAAGTAAACTGTTGTAGATACGCGACGCATGAAGTGTGTCGAGCTGAAATTTTGTCCCGCCCTTGCAAATGTTTCAAAGCTTCATGATCCGTAAAAGAACAAACTCTTTCTGAAATAGATAATGCCTCCAGTGCTTCACAGCTTGAACAATTGCGTAAAACTCCACGTCATATGTGCTATATCTCAACTTGGCTCCCGACAACTTCTCATTGAAATAAGCAACTGGTCTTCCATTCTGACTCAATACTCCACCAATTCCAACCTTCGAAGCATCAGTGTGTAACTCGAACAATATCTGAAAATCCGGCAAAACTAGAATTGGTGTTGACGTCAAAAGTGTCTTAACCTTATCAAAATCTAACTCTGTTTCCTCTGTCCACACGAACTTCTTTCCCTTCATGCAATCGGTTACAGGTGCCATCACACTGCTAAAATGTGGAATGAATCTTCGATAAAAAGATACCAATCCATGAATGCTCCTTACTTCAGTAATTGTCTTGGGTTGTGGCCAACTCCTGACAGCTTCCACTTTGCTTTCATCCACTTGAATACCTTCCTTCGACAGAACATATCCCAAAAACAAAGCACTGTACGTCATGAACACGCACTTCTTCGTTGCTGCATAGAATTGCTCATGTCGTAGAATTAACAATACATCTCGCAAATGCTGGATATGCTCTTCCATATTTCCACTATAGATCAAAATATCGTCAAAGTAAACTACTACAAACTTCCCAATGAATGGTCTGAAAATCTGGTTCATCACTCTCATAAAAGTACTAGGAGCATTTGACAAGCCAAACGGCATAATAAGCCATTCGTATAAACCGTCCCTAGTTTTAAAAGCAGCCTTCCACTCATCACCCGGTCTAATACGAATCTGATGGTATGCACTCTTCAAGTCAATCTTTGAGAACACAATAGCTCCACTCAACTGATCAATCAAATCATCGAACCTCGGCATAGGAAACCCGTATCTCACAGTGATCTTGTTCAGAGCCCGACCGTACACATCCGCCAAGTCCCATCCTTCTTCGGTACCAATAAGGCCGGCACTGCACAAGGACTCAAGCTCTCCTGAACACGCCCCTGTTCTAACAACTCCTCCACCTGCCTTCTTAGTTCCTCATGATCCTTAGGACTCATCCAGTAATGTGGCCTGTGAGGTAATACTGCTCCTGGCACAAGATCAATATGATGCTGTTTATCCCTCAACGGTGGTAATTCTTTGGGTAGTTCTTCAGGAAACACATCCTCGAATTCTTCCAATACTGGTTTGACTTCCTCTGGAACTACACCAGATTCAGTAGCTTCACGTCCAATCAACAAAAACACCTCTGGACTCTCCTATACTTCTCCAACAAACTACTTCAAAGTCAACAAAGTCTTCAACTCCTCAATCTCTTCTGACTTGCTCTCTCCTTGCTGTCTCTTCTTCGGAGCTAAAATGATCTTAACACCTTCAAACATAAAGCTGTAACTGTTGATTCGACCATCATGTTGCACTGCTCGGTCATACTGCCATGGTCTTCCCAAAAGCAAGTGACAAACATCCATCTCCACCACATCACACCAGATCTCGTCTTTATACTTCTTCCCAATAGAAAATGGAACATGAACTCGCCTATCCACCTTCACCTCTCCTCCTTTTCTCAACCACGCTAACTTGTAAGGATTTGGATGCTTTTCCGTCTTCAACTTCAACTTTCTCACAGCTTCAGTAGAAATGATATTGTCACAACTTCCCGCGTCAATCACAAATTTACACACCTTTCCTAGTATAGTGCATGTCGATTGAAAGATATTACTCCTCAACCAACTAGCCTCTTCTTCCTGTTTCGAGGTCAAACATGATCTCCTCAACATTAGATTACATCCTTCATCTCCCGATGTGATATCCTGTTCATCCTCTTCAACTGGACTAGAATGACCTTCATCAACATCCTCATCTTCAATCTTAGCAATCATTGCCCGCTTCTTCGGCTTTGGACATTCATTGCTCTTGTGGCCAAACTTTTGACAATTAAAGCACTTGATACTATTGTTGACCTTGGTCTTTGCTACCTCATTGACAACCGGTTTAGTAACAGCCTTTGAAACAGTAGTGTTGCTACTAGCTCCCTTCACTTGATTGTTGGAATTTGTAAACACACCACCTCCTCGTCTTCCCTGCTTCTCCCAAGCCAATGCTTTCTGGTGCGCTTCAGCCACAGATCTAGGGTCAAACATATTTACCATGTCCTGGATCTGGATCCTCAACCCTCCAACAAATCTAGCGGTCAACTGTTCTTCCGTCTCCATGATATCATTCCTAGCAATGAGTTGGTAAGATTCATCCGTATAATCATTAACTGACTTTGTCCCCTGCCTTAGATTTTGTAAGCGTTGATACAGAAGAGATTGATAATTGTAAGATAAGAAAGTAGCTTTCATTAACTTCTTCATCTTCTCCCATGAAACAATCTTTGACATCCCCATTCTCTCTCGTGTAAGTTTAGTCTGCTGCCACCATGCCATAGTTCTCCCTCTCAATCTCGTAGCAACCAACTTAACTCTGCGTTTCTCGGGAACTTCTTTGAAGTCAAAAATTTCCTCAACATTTGAAACCCAATCCAAAAATTCTTCCGCAACAATACCACCCTTGAATTCCGGAATTTCCATTTTCATTCCCGATTCCCATCTACAGTCATCTTCATATTCTCTAGCTCGACTCCACACTTGACCTCGATCTCGGTAATGAACACTTCCTCTATCACCATCAAACTCCTCATCAAAATCTGACGCATATCGTTGTCGATCATGACCACCAACATCTCTACCACCACCATTTCTTCGATCTACATTCCTCCGATCACGATAATCCACATCTCTCCGATTTTGTTCATCAACATTCCTATCACGATCGTCAACATTCCTACGATCATGATCTCCTCTTCTCTTCGGATCTGACTGTGGTGAAACTCTGTTTCCCCCATGACTCGATTCAGGTGAAACCCTTCTTCTACTTTGATTCATTTCAAGCACCATTCTCTCTAATCGACCAATCCCTTCATTCAACTTCTCAGTGAAACTCTCGTTGATTCGTTGCTCCATTTCATCGGCCTCTTCTCTTCCATACAAAGCATTAATATTGCAATGACGTTGAGCTCGTCTCGGTGGCATGATTGAACTTCAACAAATTCAAAAAAATTCAAACACTTTCCGATCTTTGATCCAAATGATATGGATCGAAACTCCCAACTTGTTGCAACTTCACGATGAATACGAGGAACACCAAACTTCTCAACAATTGCAAATCTGATCTCCAAACTAAAAATTCTCGAAACCCAATTCTCCAAATGATGCAAACTTCTTGTGATCAAGCTCTAATACCAAACTGACGCAGCCTAAGAAGCGAATTCGACGATGTAAGCGAACTCAACTGTTTAAATTAAGATGTCATATACTATGCTGATATGAGTAGAGCAAAGCATGTTTAATTTTCTAATAAGATTAAGGTATTAATTTACAGAATACCAAAATGTGTTGCGAAGATAAAAAAATTAGAGCTTACTTTTAACCAGTGATTATTACAATATTTTTGGGAGGATGCATTTCCTAATGTAAAACTTGAGACAAGGAGAGAAGGAAGGAATAGTGACAAAAATCCAACCACAAATATATGCATACATCAATTCTCCTAAAAATCCCATGTTCGCACATGTAAGACTTAATCTGAAAATTCAACCATACATTGCAGAACAACATATGTAATTCGTGGTTCTAGATGCATTGAGGTGGATTGCAACTATTTAGGCTGCACTAATTAAATTTTAATCATAGGAACTTTTCTTTAATTACCTAGAAACTTAGAGAGCTTTTGTTTAAAATTTTGAATATGTTGAATACAATGTTAATTGTTGATACTTGAAATATTTTTCCAAACATGGGATATTACACCCATTACAAATTAATGAAGCTATGAGAAGATAGTCAAGTTGTCTTGTGATATTTTGTAGGCCTCAAATAGCAAATCTAAAATATAAATTATGTACAGTTCAACCTAAAATCAAACAAAATATCAGATGATGTTCTTTCTAATTTCATTTGCACCTACTTCTTTAGCCTTTTTATAAGTAGTACAATTCATCTTCAAGTTATGAAGAATTTGAAATTCAAATAACTTGAAAAGAAATGAAGCAAGTAAAACTTATTACATTTTTACCTTCAAAGTTTGCTAATGTTAGTTACTGCTTCCTTTTATTATAGAAGTGTAAATAATAATGCAAAGAGTAAACTTTTATCTCCTTGTCTCTATAATAAATATTGGAAATGAACAAATGAGCAGCACAAAGTTAGAAACAGTGAAATATTATCACAATTCAACAAAGATGCTAAGCAATAAAGATTAAACAAATGATCCTAGCAATTCAAAACAAGAGTTTCCATAGAAAAAAGCACCCGACAATGTAAAAAAGTGATATAAATAATGCAGAAAGAAAACAAAATACACTGCTCACAAACCACTATTTTTTAAGAGCATATTTATTGTTCAATATGGAGAGACAAAGGGATGTAAATTTGTGCTTGCTTTATCTTCTACTATATGCCCTTTTGAACTCTAAAGGCGCATATATTTACTTGAAAATGAAACTGAGGTAAACTCAGACTTTTTTAAACCAAAATACCAATTAGTTGAAAATCATATGGCACAAACCCTAACTTTAGCATCAAATCAGCGGATAGAAGTATTAAAAAATGAAAGTCATACCAGAGTCTATCTAGAATCAGAATTGGCTGATGATCAAGGTATAGTCACGCAAGCCTGGAATTGGAATTGGCTGATGGGTGTAAACGTTGAAATCCTACGATTTTAGTAGCGGAATCGCATGAACCTGCAATGGCGTGCGACATTATTGTCAGAATTGTTGTAGACGATGGCATGTGGAAACAAAGTTGTAGCTCTGAAGACTGCCAAACGGAGAATGATTAATGAATGTAATTTTTGATAGAGGAATCGAGGACGAGGTAGATATAAACAAGCGGGTTTGGTCATGGACTGGAAGCGGGTATAGGCGTTGAGGCGAAAGTTGAGGAGCCAATCGGGTTTAAATTTGAGTTTGGAGATGGTTCATATGGTGGATTCGTTGAGGACTTTTGATGGTGAAGAAGAGGAACTCGATGAAGGAGGCGGTGAAGATGTGTGGAGGAATAAGGATCGATATTTTGTTTTGGTACATCGTCGGTAGAAATTACAATTTAGGGTTGAGAAAAAGGAAGGAGTGGGAAATGAAAATTTCGAAGGTAATGGAGCGAAAGTAGTTTCTTAACCAAAATAAGTGCAAAAACAAATATTATCATAAACTTTTACTTTTGAATTTTAAGAAAATCTCAAAAAAAAATTAAATTTTATAAATATTTTCCAAGTTTATTTTCGAAAATTTAAAAGTTTTACTTTTTTTGAAAGATTAAATATTTGATCAGATGATGCTAATAGAATTGTTGATTTCAGAAAATAGAAAAGTTATATTATTTTCGAAAGCGAAGGCTGCCAAGTATATATAAGGGGAAGGCGTCTATGGGTGGTGACTATTCGAAATGAACAAAGATCTTCTCAACAGTCATACCTGTTTACTATTTGCCGTCAAAGGGGGCGTTGCCTCAGCAACCTCACCTAGGGGGTTGCCACCCCCGGACCCCCTTCCCCGTGGCAACGAATTTAAACAATTTTATGAAAAACTTCCAACAAGTCTTAGTTGTTAATTATTAATTATTTAATAGTAATTATTAATCTAATTATTAATTATTACTTATTATTTCTTAATTATAATTGATTATTTATTATTAAGTGTTACTTAATATGTATATTTTATTAATTCTTAATTATTAAATGTTAATAGAATTATCAATGGCTAACTATTATATATTTAATATTAATTATTACTTCTTATTTATTAATTATTAATTATTAAAAATTAATTATTATTAATTAATTATTAGTAATTTAATATTAATTATTAATTATTTAACATTTATTATTTAATATTAATTATTAGTTATTTAATATTAATTATTTCTAAATTTTATGGTTCTTTTTAAATTTTAGAAAAAATTTATTTTTAGATTACTACACTATAGCATATAATTTAATATTAATTATTGAAATTGTAAATTAGTTAAATATTAAATATTAAGTATTAAACATTAGTTACAAAATATCAATTATTAAAAGTTAATTACTAATTATTTAATATTTTAGCTATTTATTATTTAATATTAATTATTTTACTAAGTATTAATAATATTTATTAACCATAAATCATAAATATTAGCTATAATTTACTAATTATTAATAATTAAATTTAATAAATTATTAATATAAAAAATAATTATTGATTATAGATAATTAGTAATTTTAAATTATTTATTAGTAATCGTTAATTGCGATAAATTATAAATAATGGCCTATGTACGTTATCATTTATAATTATGAATTACAAATTACCATTTATAAATTATTAATTAAGTATGTCTAAATAATCAAAGATAATGATGATTAATATTAATATTTGTCACGACCCGGCTTCCACACTCCAGGAAGTCCCATCGTGAATTAAGAAAGAAAGGGATAGAAAAGAGAAAAGAAAGAAGAGAAAGAAGAAACAACACAAGAATCTCAACAGCGGAACGAATAAATTATATTAATAACATAAGTATTACATAGTATACATCAAATATCAGAGTTACACAGACATATACAACACATACTAGACAGTTATAAACACCTGTCTAGTTATTACAACTCAATCACAATACAGAAACACACAGAGATACCAACACAGCGGAACTATATAACTATACGCAGAAGCCTCCTACTCCATATGCTCCTCCATAATTCGTCAAAGCTAATCTGAATCCTAACCTGAATTCCCTTGGCTACTCGTAAAAATTTGAGTATCCAAGAGTTAAAGAAAAACAGAAATAACTCCGGGTCAGACATGGGTCTGGTGTGAGTAACAGGTTAAAGTTGCTTAATTTTCAAAACCTTTTGAAAGAAAGGTATCACGTAAGACTTCCCACACATAAACATGGAAAAGTTTTTACCTTACGCTAACCAAAACATTTGATAGGAAATCTGGTGATATTATAATAGGGTCTAGGGTTTCAAATAAAATACAGAAATAGCTGAAATGCATACATCTCACCTTCCAACATAGTTGGGCATAACTAATACGTACGACACTTATTGGATTTTGGATTCCATACAATGGCAGGGCTACTGGGGTACCGCCCGTCACAGTACGTGGCCTAGATCACCGTACCGAGGATTACTCCCTTCATCCCCTACAACACAAAGCCGGACCCGTTCCTTACTGAACAGTTCCAAATAAGACAACCCCGACGATTGTCGTGATCAACCGTCCACACAGCCGAAATATAAAGGGACCTCTAGACAGGGGTAAATCTTACTCTCCAGTGGGTGCGACCCACGAAACTTTGCTGCACCTCCCCTGTATTTGCCATTCCCGGTTGATGAGGCTTGAGGCTACGATTACCTTTATAGGACATATTACTTAGAATGCTCATTGTCCACCTGACGATGTTCTGAAAGCATTCGATCCATACAAGTTCGTTCCGGGTTCGAACGAAACCGAAGGCATTATCTCGTTACACTCATTTTGGAATCACCCTCAGAGTTCAACGACAATAACCTTTGCACTCTGAATCACCATCTCGAATCTATAAGTACTATTCCGTCAACTCATTACGGAATCACCCACAGAGTTATACTGACGTATAGCCCTTACACCTCGAGTCTTCACTCGCTCCACTTGGATTAACGATCTAACGTTAATTGGAATCGATGTGGTTTTCGGATGTCCAAATATGGAAACCCGATCCCGGTCTCATCGAAATCCAAAGCGTGTCTTTTAGGTCCAAGTTGTTTTAAGTTTAAAACAATTCAATTTATTATCTAAATATACATACAAAGATAATTTACAACACAATAGATAGTCAACCTTATCATTATCAATAGATAATTTATATCAAAATCAGATAATCCATATTATCATCCAAAAGCAACCAATGCATCCATATCACATACACTACTCATCTCATAACTGAGATTACAAACCATACCAGGCAACCAATACTAATCATCAAACATAAGCAACTATCTAATGATCACACTATTTATAATTAATTTAAAATGAATTAAATTAATTACCCAATCTCTAATTAATTTAAAATGAATTAAATTAATTACTTCATCATTAAAATTCTGCTCAACTTAACCATCCATTGATTTCCAATCAATTTATAAATCATCATCTAAATATTCATTTAATATTGATTAACTATCTCTAATTACAATAAGTAATTAGCTTATAAGTTAATCACAAGTTAATTACTAAATTAATAAATCAATTATTCATTATTAATTATACCTTAATTAATCAATTCCAATTTACATCATTAATTAATTAATTAATGATTCTAATTACATTTAATAAATTATAAATTAATTACATAAGTAATTAATCTGAAATTAATTCACATATAAATATTAATCACCCATGATTAATAACCATTCAGTAATTAACTACCTTAATTACTCATCCCATAATTAATTATTCTTAATTAATTATCTAAATTAATCCCCTTGATTAATTTCAAAATAATTTAAATCCAATTACTTCTATATCAAATATCCTTAATTACATCCTGTAATTATTATTTAATTACTTCTTTAAGTAATTACAAATTCATAAATTACGTAAAGTAATTATCAACAATCCACAAATGTTTAAATTAATTTAACTTAATTAATCTAAACTAATCACATTCATTAAATTAATTACACTAAGTAATTAATTCATTAATTACTTCATAAGTAATTAAACAATTTATTATTCTTAATTAATTAATCTAATTAATCATCAAAATTAATCACATTAATTAATTGTTAAATAATCTTAAGTTAATGACTTCATTAACATTTCTTAATTACTTAATTAAGAATTAACTTAAATTAATCATTATTAATTATCAATTAATTAATATTTAATTATCATTTAATTAATCTATAATTATTAATTAATTAAGTGTTAATTAAAACCTTAATTATCATCAATCACTTGATTAATGAATTTTTATCATAAATTAAAGTTTAATTAATCACCCTTAATTATAGATTAATTAACCTTAATTGATTAATCTCAAATTAAATCAATTAACTTAAAAATTATTAATTACTTAATTAATCATCCACATTATTAATTAATTAAATAATTAATATTCATCTTAATTACCTTAATTATTAAATGATTTCAATCATTAAACTTTTATTTATCTTTTTCATAAACATTTCTATTTAATCAAGCATTTAAAACAAAATGTTTTTTTAAAGTTTACTTTAAATCCAATTTAACATTTCATTTTAAACTTAAGTCTCAAATTTATTTTATATAAGATTTTAAAACAATTCAAAACTTAATCTTATATGTTTAAAAGAACATCTATTTTATGAGTAAGTTTTAAAAGGATTTAAATTCAATCCAAATTTTAAATTCAAAACAATTTCAAAATTTAAATGCAACTTCCATACTCATTCTAGTTTTAATTCCTTAAAACTCTTTCCATATTTTACACCTTCAATTCAAATGCCAATCATTTTAATCAATTTTAAAACAATTTAAATTTAAACCTTTATTTTAAAAACTGAAGTTTAAATTTATTTTCAGATTTAAAAACTCAGATTTGAGTTCACTTTGAATTTCTAATTTAAATATTTAACCTTCCAATTCAAATGCAAATCACATATGCATTTACACTTGTAAGTTTGAAAACCAAATTTAAATTTAAAAACATGAATGATTTCAAATCTCAGAAAATCAAATTTGAATTCACATTCAAATTTCAAATTAAAAACTCAGTTAAATTTCCACTTGCAAATTTAAATTTACCTTTATATTAAAAAACAGAATACAGTTTCTGTTTTATTTAAAAACCCAAACTTTGAAATTTTTGAATTTAAATTATTTTAAAGAAACCAGAATTCAAAATTATTTGAATTCATATTTAAACTCAGTTTCAAAATCCTAAGTTAAAACTTAAGTTTGCATTTATTTCAAACTTAATAAAACTGGAAACAGGTTTTCCTGTTCTTCTTCATTTTATATTTTTTTTAAACAACTTGAATTTCTGCATTTAAATTATTCCAAAATAAGAATTCAATCTGTTTGAATTCATCTCTAGATTCAAGTTTGATCCTAAGTTTAATTTCCAAATTTAAATTTAAACTTTACTTTATAAAATTTCTGAAAACAGAATAGGTACTGCTTTGTTAAACCTGAAACAAAAAGTATACCCGAGCAAACCCATATCTACTTCGAGTCAGTAACCCCTTTACTTCGAGTTCCCCTCGAAAATCCCGAGACTATCCCGAGACAAAAATTCCTGCACCCAAAAACAAAACAACACAACCTGCACAACTCCCCTGTGCACCACTTAACCCATCTCAGGCCACCTCTGACCATCTTCTCTGGTCATCCCCCATCGACCACAATCCCCATATCACACCTCAACACTCCCAGATCCAGAATTCATTTTGAATTTAAATTCAAGTTTCTAAAACCCAAAACCTGAAAACACTTTCCCTCCTCAGTGTCAAACCTGTCAACACCCAATTCTTTCATCTCCGATCACCATTACACGCCATACTCCAACGATGTCTCCATTAATACATCATCTATCAATACCCAAAGTATCTCTGAACTTGATTCAAAGAGGAAGCCGCATCACTCAATTTTTCAAACACAGTAAAAACTAGGGCTTATACTGGAAAATCCCAAATTCAACATCAATATTGAATTTTACTCCAATTCAATATTTTTCCTATAATCTTTGATGGGTAAACAATCTCCAAAATCAAATTCACCCAAAACAATATCAAGCTTCAACTATGCTTGGCTAATATATAAGACACAGTAGTTTCAAACTGCATTTTGAATAGAGCATTAAAATTTGTAATATAACTCAAATACAAATTTTAATCTGAAAATTATAATGAAACAAACATATTTGTTTAAGTCATAACTCACATGAGGAATCAAATTAAAAGACAATGGGATGTATTGCAGCTGACTGAAACTTGAATCAGAGAAAATCAGGCATGTTCAGGTAATCAATCATGCACACACACAAACATATCCATATACATATTCACAGCATATTTATAATATAATTTCATATCTAAATCAAAGTATAAATCAACTTTTACCTATTTAAAATCTTAAAAAGTTGAGTTACTCACAGTTTCTCCCAAAAATGCAGAGCCCATTCAATTTGCAGGTTCCAGATTTGAAAATTATGAAATGCAGGCCCTTTGTTTCCAGATTATGAAATGCAGTAGCTTGAATGCTTTTAAAATCTTGATTTATTCATGATGCTTTCAGTTTTTTTAAACATGCAGGCTTCAAATTGTTGCATGCAGGCCTCTAGATAAAAATTGAAATGCAGAGCTTTTGTTTTCAGATGCAAAGAAATGCAGGTTCTTTTGCTTTCATGTAGATGCAGGTTTGTATATGTTGAAGGATGCAGATTTGTTTTGAAAAAAAAGAGTTTGGAAGCAAATGTATTACAGGTTTGAAAAATGCAGTTTTTCATATTTGAAGAGTTTCAGATTTTCTTTTTAGAATGAAGAATGAGAAAGGGCAAAAGATATGAGTATATGCAAGTTAATATAAAAGTATTTTTAGATTTAAATTAATTAAAAGAAAAATAAAAATAAAATTGACACTTGTCTTTTAAAATGGATGATAAGTTTAAACATGTTAGTTTAAGTTTTAATATATGTACACTTGTATTCTTATGCTTACATATGTCTTTAAAAATGTTTTTGTTATTAAATTTAAGATTAATGAATATTTAAACTTAGTTAATTCGTTCATATACATAGTTATGCATTTAAATAATTCTAAAGGACAAAGCAAAACAATACACAATTAAATCATTTGAAAAAGAAACTTTTAAATAGTTAAAATAAATTTACACAAGAGTTTGTAACTTATTGAATACATGCTTCATACATTAGATTATATTTTAAACTTCATATTAATTTTACAAATCAAAATTATCAATCAATATTTTAAAAAGAATAACACGACATTTTTAACCTTATTTTAATATACAAACTTAAATTAAAATGAATTTTTAAACCAATAAAACATTTATCCTACATATTTAAAATCATATAATATTTAATTAAATATTTTTGAAAAGCTTAAATTCAAAATAAATCACAATTTCTATTTTTAAAACATTAAAATTATGCTATACTAATTTAACTTAAAACAACTTATCTATTTAAAATATATACAAATACATATACATTATTAAATAGAAAACAATTTATTAACTTATTAAAATAAATTCACAAATTAAATATTTCAATAAAGAAGATTATTTAAATCAAATCCAATTTATTAACAAAAAATATCAATTCAATATAAATTTAAAACACAGATTATTAAATTTATATTGTCCAAATTTCCAGGATATTACAATCCTTCCCCCTTAAAAGAATTTCGTCGCCGAAATTTAAAACAAAGGTAATTTAATAATCTATTTATAGATTTTCTTTTAAAACACAGCATATGCTAATCATATGCTAACAACCAAAGCAACCAATTCACACAATCTGAACAAATCTAATTATCCAAAAGAATTTTGGATAAAACCTTACGTGTTTCCCCGGTATATATATATATATATATATATATATATATATATATATATCGGGATACTCGCTCTATAGAATCCAATCAACCAATACTATCAAGCTATAGAGCTCCTAACAACAATTCTATACAGAATATCAGACTACAGACGAGTCTGACTTAACAAACAAACTATCCTAAACCGCTGGTTCCATAACCTAAAATATCAAACACGTACTCCCTCAGAGATACGTGAAACATACTGAATCCCAGTTATCCAAGCTGGCAATTCAACTCTAGAAAACCAAACACTGATCTACCAAAACACAGAAGAAACCAAAACACTTCGGAGCTAGCTTCCCAAACTTATAGCTCCCTGGATCAGAGAAAAACTTATCTCAAATCAAATCTCCGAATCCAGAATCCAAATTTCTCTGTCTCTTATCCATAAAAACTCTTCGGACGATCCTGGGCTACCAACATCACTCCTAATCAGCTCAACTCTTGCTGATTCCAAAAGAAACAGACTGAATCAGAACAATCCAATGATCTCCTCAAGATCACTCAAAACCAAGAACACAAACCCCGCTTCTCAACAACAAAAGACAGAACAAACTTCTTCTTATCCGGAAAAGAAAACAGAAACACCCCAAACTGCTTCCGCTGCACAACTCTGATCTGAAACAGAAGAAAATGCTGACGAAGAACACAAGCACAGACTAAACAACCCAGCACAGAAATATGGTTCCACAGATCCATAAGAAAACTCAGATATTTCTCCGAAACCAGAGTTACTTCACCAACTTCTATCTCAAGGAACCATCCATCTATTAACTGAACCACCAATTCCATTTCTAGAAAGAAAGCTCGATCTCCAGATGCAGACAAACTCTGACTTCCTGGAAGAAATCCAGACTATCTTCAACAAACACAAGAGAACATACTATCGCAAGTCACTTTTGCGATCAACTCAGCCTAAATCCAAAGAAACTGCTCTCTCTTAACCAAACAGAACAGCTTATGCTGACTTAGCCAACTTACCAGAGAAACGGATCCACTCTGCTGCTTCTGAATTCCACTTCAGAAAAACTACTCAGCCAGAAGACTCCCTATCAATACAGAATACTCAGCTAAACTCAGCCGCAACACCGATCAGACTCACTCCTTACTCTTGTTCCAAAGAAACATCTTCGGAAACATCCATAGTCACTGCATCTCATCACGCAGCTACTACTTCCTGAGATATCAAGATATCATCACTTGCTTGCTTCTGCCCTAATGACAGATCAAAACTCAATTCTGCACTTCAAAGATGAACTCCGAACCTTTACAGGTTACCTTCAGAGATCGATGAAGTCCTTCATCACAACAGAACTCACTTAAGACGGTATTAGGTCTACAGTCTCGACAAATACACTTCCAACCTCATCCAACAAACTCCAACCAATGGTAGTCGTGTTACACACACTTCTACCTCATCTACCTTTATACCTTATATTGGAAAAAAAACCCAAACAGGTAATCCAACAAATAGGTAGAACCATATAAATAAATATATATATATATTAAAAATACAAATACGCTCTCTCAAGATAGACACCACTCCAGAGCCTAGGTATTCACTCAACCTAATGCTCTGATACCAACTGTCATGACCCGGCTTCCACACTCCAGGAAGTCGCATCGTGAATTAAGAAAGAAAGGGATAGAAAAGAGAAAAGAAAGAAGAGAAAGAAGAAACAACACAAGAATCTCAACAGCGGAACGAATAAATTATATTAATAACATAAGTATTACATAGTATACATCAAATATCAGAGTTACACAGACATATACAACACATACTAGACAGTTATAAACACCTGTCTAGTTATTACAACTCAATCACAATACAGAAACACACAGAGATACCAACACAGCGGAACTATATAACTATACGCAGAAGCCTCCTGCTCCATATGCTCCTCCATAATTCGTCAAAGCTAATCCGAATCCTAAACTGAATTCCCTTGGCTACTCGTAAAAATTTAAGTACCCAAGAGTTAAAGAAAAACAGAAATAACTCCGGGTCAGACATGGGTCTGGTGTGAGTAACAGGTTAAAGTTGCTTAATTTTCAAAACCTTTTGAAAGAAAGGTATCACGTAAGACTTCCCACACATAAACATGGAAAAAAATTTACCTTACGCTAACCAAAACATTTGATAGGAAATCCGGTGATATTATAATAGGGTCTAGGGTTTCAAATAAAATACAGAAATAGCTGAAATGCTTACATCTCACATTCCAACATAGTTGGGCACAACTAATACGTACGGCACTTATTGGATTTTGGATTCCATACAATGGCAGGGCTACTGGGGTACCGCCCGTCACAGTACGTGGCCTAGATCACCGTACCGAGGATTACTCCCTTAATCCCCTGCAACACAAACCCGGACCCGTTCCTTACTGAACAGTTCCAAATAAGACAACCCCGACGATTGTCGTGATCAACCGTCCACACAGCCGAAATATAAAGGGACCTCTTGACAGGGGTAAATCTTACTCTCCAGTGGGTGCGACCCACGAAACTTTGCTACACCTCCCCTGTATTAGCCATTCTCGGTTGATGAGGCTTGAGGCTACGATTACCTTTATAGGACATATTACTTAGAATGCTCATCATCCACCTGACGATGTTCTGAAAGCATTCGATCCATACAAGTTCGTTCCGGGTTCGAACGAAACCGAAGGCATTATCTCGTTACACTCATTTTGGAATCACCCTCAGAGTTAACGACAATAACCCTTGCACTCTGAATCACCATCTCGAATCTATAAGTAATATTCCGTCAACTCATTACGGAATCACCCACAGAGTTATACTGACGTATAGCCCTTACACCTCGAGTCTTCACTCGCTCCACTTGGATTAACGATCTAACGTTAATTGGAATCGATGTGGTTTTCGGATGTCCAAATATGGAAACCCGATCCCGGTCTCATCGAAATCCAAAGCGTGTCTTTTAGGTCCAAGTTGTTTTAAGTTTAAAACAATTCAATTTATTATCTAAATATACATAGATAGATAATTTACAACACAATAGATAGTCAACCTTATCATTATCAATAGATAATTTATATCAAAATCAGATAATCCATATTATCATCCAAAAGCAACCAATGCATCCATATCACATACACTACTCATCTCATAACTGAGATTACAAACCATACGAGGCAACCAATACTAATCATCAAACATAAGCAACTATCTAATGATCACACTATTTATAATTAATTTAAAATGAATTAAATTAATTACCCAATCTCTAATTAATTTAAAATGAATTAAATTAATTACTTCATCATTAAAATTCTGCTTAACTTAACCATCCATTGATTTCCAATCAATTTATAAATCATCATCTAAATATTCATTTAATATTGACTAACTATCTCTAATTACAATAAGTAATTAGCTTATAAGTTAATCACAAGTTAATTACTAAATTAATAAATCAATTATTCATTATTAATTATACCTTAATTAATCAATTCCAATTTACATCATTAATTAATTAATTAATGGTTCTAATTACATTTAATAAATTATAAATTAATTACATAAGTAATTAATCTGAAATTAATCCACATATAAATATTAATCACCCATGATTAATAACCATTCAGTAATTAACTACCTTAATTACTCATCCCATAATTAATTATTCTTAATTAATTATCTAAATTAATCCCCTTGATTAATTTCAAAATAATTTAAATCCAGTTACTTCTATATCAAATATCCTTAATTACATCCTGTAATTATTATTTAATTACTTCTTTAAGTAATTACAAATTCATAAATTACGTAAAGTAATTATCAACAATCCACAAATGTTTAAATTAATTTAACTTAATTAATCTAAACTAATCACATTCATTAAATTAATTACACTAAGCAATTAATTCATTAATTACTTCACAAGTAATTAAACAATTTATTATTCTTAATTAATTAATCTAATTAATCATCAAAATTAATCACATTAATTAATTGTTAAATAATCTTAAGTTAATGACTTCATTAACATTTCTTAATTACTTAATTAAGAATTAACTTAAATTAATCATTATTAATTATCAATTAATTAATATTTAATTATCATTTAATTAATCTCTAATTATTAATTAATTAAGTGTTAATTAAAACCTTAATTATCATCAATCACTTGATTAATGAATTTTTATCATAAATTAAAGTTTAATTAATCACCCTTAATTATAGATTAATTAACCTTAATTGATTAATCTCAAATTAAATCAATTAACTTAAAAATTATTAATTACTTAATTAATCATCCACATTATTAATTAATTAAATAATTAATATTCATCTTAATTACCTTAATTATTAAATGATTTCAATCATTAAACTTTTATTTATCTTTTTCATAAACATTTCTATTTAATCAAGCATTTAAAACAAAATGTTTTTTTAAAGTTTACTTTAAATCCCATTTAACATTTCATTTTAAACTTAAGTCTCAAATTTATTTTATATAAGATTTTAAAACAATTCAAAACTTAATCTTATATGTTTAAAAGAACATCTATTTTATGAGTAAGTTTTAAAAGGATTTACATTCAATCCAAATTTTAAATTCAAAACAATTTCAAAATTTAAATACAACTTCCATACTCATTCTAGTTTTAATTCCTTAAAACTCTTTCCATATTTTACACCTTCAATTCAAATGCCATTCATTTTAATCAATTTTAAAACAATTTAAATTTAAACCTTTATTTTAAAAACTGAAGTTTAAATTTATTTTCAGATTTAAAAACTCAGATTTGAGTTCACTTTGAATTTCTAATTTAAATATTTAACCTTCCAATTCAAATGCAAATCACATATGCATTTACACTTGTAAGTTTGAAAACCAAATTTAAATTTAAAAACATGAATGATTACAAATCTCAGAAAATCAAATTTGAATTCACATTCAAATTTCAAATTAAAAACTCAGTTAAATTTCCACTTGCAAATTTAAATTTACCTTTATATTAAAAAACAGAATACCGTTTCTGTTTTATTTAAAAACCCAAACTTTGAAATTTTTGAATTTAAATTATCTTAAAGAAACCAGAATTCAAACTTATTTGAATTCATTTTTAAACTCAGTTTCAAAATCCTAAGTTAAAACTTAAGTTTGCATTTATTTCAAACTTAATAAAACTGGAAACAGGTTTTCCTGTTCTTCTTCTTTTTATATTTTTTTTAAACAACTTGAATTTCTGCATTTAAATTATTCCAAAATAAGAATTCAATCTGTTTGAATTCATCTCTAGATTCAAGTTTGATCCTAAGTTTAATTTCCAAATTTAAATTTAAACTTTACTTTATAAAATTTCTGAAAACAGAACAGGTAGTTAAACCTGAAACAAAAAGTATACCCGAGCAAACCCATATCTACTTCGAGTCAGTAACCCCTTTACTTCGAGTTTCCCCTCGAAAATCCCGAGACTATCCCGAGACAAAAATTCCTGCACCCAAAAACAAAATAACACAACCTGCACAACTCCCCTGTGCACCACTTAACCCATCTCAGGCCACCTCTGACCATCTTCTCTGGTCATCCCCCATCGACCACAATCCCCATATCACACCTCAACACTCCCAGATCCAGAATTCATTTTGAGTTTAAATTCAAGTTTCTAAAACCCAAAACCTGAAAACACTTTCCCTCCTCAGTGTCAAACCTGTCAACACCCAATTCTTTCATCTCCGATCACCATTACACGCCATACTCCAACGATGTCTCCATTAATACATCATCTATCAATACCCAAAGTATCTTTGAACTCGATTCAAAGAGGAAGCCGCATCACTCAATTTTTCAAACACAGTAAAAACTAGGGCTTATACTGGAAAATCCCAAATTCAACATCAATATTGAATTTTACTCCAATTCAATATTTTTCCTATAATCTTTGATGGGTAAACAATCACCTAAATCAAATTCACCCAAAACAATATCAAGCTTCAACTATGCTTGGCTAATATATAAGACACAGTAGTTTCAAACTGCATTTTGAATAGAGCATTAAAATTTGTAATATAACTCAAATACAAATTTTAATCTGAAAATTATAATGAAACAAACATATTTGTTTAAGTCATAACTCACATGAGGAATCAAATTAAAAGACAGTGGGATGTATTGCATCTGACTGAAACTTGAATCAGAGAAAATCAGGCATGTTCAGGTAATCAATCATGCACACACACAAACATATCCATATACATATTCACAGCATATTTATAATATAATTTCATATCTAAATCAAAGTATAAATCAACTTTTACCTATTTAAAATCTTAAAAAGTTGAGTTACTCACAGTTTCTCCCAAAAATGCAGAGCCCATTCAATTTGCAGGTTCCAGATTTGAAAATTATGAAATGCAGGCCCTTTGTTTCCAGATTATGAAATGCAGTAGCTTGAATGCTTTTAAAATCTTGATTTATTCATGATGCTTTCAGTTTTTTTAAACATGCAGGCTTCAAATTGTTGCATGCAGGCCTCTAGATAAAAATTGAAATGCAGAGCTTTTGTTTTCAGATGCAAAGAAATGCAGGTTCTTTTGCTTTCATGTTGATGCAGGTTTGTATATGTTGAAGGATGCAGATTTGTTTTGAAAAAAAAGAGTTTGGAAGCAAATGTTTTACGGGTTTGAAAAATGCAGTTTTTCATATTTGAAGAGTTTCAGATTTTCTTTTTAGAATGAAGAATGAGAAAGGGCAAAAGAAATGAGTATATGCAAGTTAATATAAAAGTATTTTTAGATTTAAATAAATTAAAAGAAAAATAAAAATAAAATTGACACTTGTCTTTTAAAATGGATGATAAGTTTACACATGTTAGTTTAAGTTTTAATATATGTACACTTGTATTCTTATGCTTACATATGTCTTTAAAAATGTTTTTGTTATTAAATTTAAGATTAATGAATATTTAAACTTAGTTAATTGGTTCATATACATAGTTATGCATTTAAATAATTCTAAAGTACAAAGCAAAACAATACACAATTAAATCATTTGAAAAAGAAACTTTTAAATAGTTAAAATAAATTTACACAAGAGTTTGTAACTTATTGAATACATGCTTCATATATTGGATTATATTTTAAACTTCATATTAATTTTACAAATCAAAATTATCAATCAATATTTTAAAAAGAATAACACAACATTTTTAACCTTATTTTAATATACAAACTTAAATTAAAATGAATTTTTAAACCAATAAAACATTTATCCTACATATTTAAAATCATATAATATTTAATTAAATATTTTTGAAAAGCTTAAATTTAAAATAAATCACAATTTCTATTTTTAAAACATTAAAATTATGCTATACTAATTTAACTTAAAACAACTTATCTATTTAAAATATATACAAATACATATACATTATTAAATAGAAAATAATTTATTAACTTATTAAAATAAATTCACAAATTAAATATTTCAATAAAGAAGATTATTTAAATCAAATCCAATTTATTAACAAAAAATATCAATTCAATATAAATTTAAAACACAGATTATTAAATTTATATTGTCCAAATTTCCGGGATATTACAATATTACTAATAATTAATTATTAATAATTAATATTTTTGAAGCAAGCATTGTAATTGTTAATTGTTAATTATTAATTATAAAAAATTGGCAACAGATATTTATTACAACAGGCATTCTGTGGCCGTTGTAAAATCGACATATATTACAACGGGCAAAAGAAAATAGTTGTAATATGCATATATTACAATGGGCAAACAAAGATGAAAATCAGTATCTATTACAATGGGCAAAAAACCGTTGTAATAGGCATATATTACAATGGTCAAATTAAAAATGTTGTAACAGGTGTTTATTACAATGTAAAAGAATTGTTAAAAAGTGTTTATTACAATAGGCCTGAAAAAACCGTTGTAATAAGGTTTTATTACAACAGACATTTAAAGACCTTGTAAAAACGACGTTGTAATATTGTATCTCTGCTGTAGTGTTTTTATCAAACTATAATTGTTTATTATTATTATAAACTTAGTTAATTTTTTATCAAGCTTAGTTTATTCTTACAAATATTATAAACTTGTTAATTTTTATAATACTTAGTTAATTTTTATAAATTTATTTAACTTTTATAAACTTAGTTAATTTATTCAAACTATTGTTTATTATTATTATTAAATTTATAAATTATCTCAATTGCTAAAACTTAAAATGCCATAACTTATATTTTAGTTAAATTAAACTTATAAATTAACTTGAACTTAAATTCTGTTATCTTAGTTAGTTTTTATACATTATCTCAAACTTATAAATTTTTCATAAACTTAGTTAATTTATTATAATTATTATTTTTATAAACGTAGTTAATTTTTATAAACTTATTTAATTTTTATAAAACTTAGTTCATTTTTATAAACATAGTTTTTGTTATTACTGTTATTATTGTTATTGATTAGAAAACTTAGTTGACTTAGTTATATTACTATTATGATAAACTTAGTTAATTTTTATCAAAATATAGTCTATTATTGTTGTTGTTATTATCATAAACTCGCTTAATTTATATCAAAAATAGTGTATATAATAGCATAACTTTTTATGACTGCTTTAGTTCCAGTAAGAAATGGTACATGTTGGAATAAAAGAAGTTTCTAAGTGACGTACTTATGTCAAATCTACTATTAGTTAACTTACTAGATCAAAATATCAAATATTAAAGTATGAAAAACTAATCCACTAGAAACCAAATGACTGGCTCAATATGGACGTAATACTGTTTTGATTATGTGGGTAATTAATATAAGGATCAAATGACCAGTTCAAACAGACATACATTATTCAAGATAATTGCTTAATTTTTTAAGAAAGATAACATATGCATCGTTCGGAATCACCACTAACTTTCATCACTAATTTACTTATCTATACTGATTAATACCGAATATAACTTTGACTTTGCATCATATATTATCACATGATTATAAATGTGCATTTCTAGGAACAAAATTAATTTTTAACTAGCCTTTATAGAATTTTTTTTTACTCCGTACTAGGTCTTTTCCACTCCATATGCAAGGAATTTGAAAAGGAGATATATTATATCAATATAAACTACTAGCTCATGTTTCAAACGTACAAAGCACAATTGGAAAAATTTGATTAGTTTTGCCGACCAGCCCAATATTATCGTATCATCAGGCAAATGTTACCCAATGCTCAAATTCAATAGTCAACAAAGCTATTTCAGCTAATTTAACCTTATAATTACCAAATCAACATAAGAAAAGGCCTTTTAATCCTTTAGATCACTTTTTAAATCAAATTTTTGCATTTAAATCGTTTTAATCCCTTTATGACTAGACTTTATCAAATTTTCTACTAGCCTATCAAAAGATTCCTCATACACTTTTTTTCTATTCACCATTAAAACTATTTCAAAGTAACAAATCAAATTCACCAGAACATTTCCTTGCTTTTCTTCCAAAGCACTACAAAGAATTTTTTGCAATTATACTAGCACTTACCAATAAAGATATATGAAAAGAGCACTAGAATGTATTATACCATAACTTCAGGGAGCAAAAACAACTTAACAAGACTTTCAGGCCTATAGTGACTATCTTTTGGAACTGAGATATTGCAAGGACCTCTATTTACTTTGAACTGAGATTTAGGGTTCTTTGGGGTAGCAAAACCATATCCGAACATATTGCAAAACCAAGGGCAGATGCTCCTTTTTTATCCGTCCATGTCTTAATTTGATTTTCAATTTCCCTATTTGCACAAGGATTCCCTGGAACAAGTATAATAAAAAGTCCAAAATGCTAAAGAATCAAAACAAATAGATTCAAGCATTTTGACACAGAAGTAAATCACTTCATCATTTACAAACAGCAGCATTTCAACCAAACTGATGCAGCAATTCCTTGGGATATGTGTCGTCATGCCACAAAATCCCGATATGGCAATGCAACAAAGATTCATGCTCCTGCCAGTTCTTCCCGTTGCCACAAAATTTCAGTTCAGTCATGCTACCACACATTGCCAGTTTTTATTCTATGTTGATATGATCAAGAAATTAAAAATACGTTTGGGGGACGCAAGACTATGAGTAGGTCAAAATATAGGAATAACAAAAAGATTAGAAGAGGTAGCACAAAATGGTAAGTAAACTTATAACATGTTCATCATTATGGTCACTATCTAACATAGTTTACCGCCTTCACTTGAGCTCAAAGAAGAAGTTGATTTGAAACATAAAGAAAAACAGTAATCAGCAATGTTAATTTTTATTTTTTTTAGTAATAAAGAAAATTTAATGTTGGTGCTGGCCTAGTAGTATAACCAACCTAGTTCAACTATCGCAGCAAAGAGAAGTAACAAAAGTATCTTCCTCTCTCACTAAAACAGTTGGTGCTGGCCTAGTGGTATAGCCAATGGAACTATATATAGATTCTTTGTTGGAGCATTTTGTCCGAATGTGCATAATTTAATTTACTATCAAATAGTGCATATATTTCCTAGTATCTGGTACACTTGCACAACTTAGATAGATTTGTATGCTGTCACAGACCATTGAAATAAATACAAGAATCCGTTAGTGATTGCAGCTATTTAACTATTATCTTAGCAGACAAAAATGAATATAAATCTTTGTATTAAAAGATTATTTAATAATGTAAAGTAGAGGAAGAGAATTCAGGCTCATTTTAGAAAATGGCTTCGTGCATTTGCATAGACGCTAGTATTTATTATGAATTATATAACCATGTATAAGTTTGGACCCTACTGTGGATCAGTTTAACCATCGGTGAGCGACCATATTCATAGAACCATAATGGAGTAGTGGTTTACAAATAAACACACTTATGTTTGAGTAAAACATAAGAGTGTAACTAGCCTCTTTCACATTTTCTGAATTTCCGCAAGCTCCAACATTTTTAATTCACCTATGCATACACAATGTCATTAGTATATAATACTTACAAATTTTATGAACCACATTACGGTCTTAACAACTAACGCTTCGTCCTAAGTAGTTAGGATGTAAATATGGGAAAATGCAATAGCTTAGGTACATTGTTATTAACAAAGATGAGTTTCTACAATTCCGATCAACTTAATTTTAGAACAGATTAAGTAGTTCAAATGTTTACCAAGACTCGAGATACTAATAAGGACAGTGTTATCTTCTTTACTAAGTAGACCACTAACATTCACATTATAACATGACGAGTTGTAAATATCACAACAAAAAATTAAAGTAGATTCCAATATTCACTTGTAAACAGTGAATATATAATATAAATACTATATCAAAACCATAATAGAAACTCCTAGTCTGGATCTCAAGAGCATGGACTATTAGTGGTTCACCCCTAAACATCCATAAGAGCATTAGATAATAGATATTTTCCTTAACCATAAAAAGCTACAAAAATAAACTAAAGAATGAAGTTATACCGGATATCTTGAGTAAAGAAATTACCGACCACACTACCATTATCAATGTTAATCCATAGGGCTTATTTGTTGAAGATTCTAGCAATTTGGGTATCTATATGTTTTGCAATTAAGGACAAAATTTTGTAAGTGTAATAAGTAACAAAGCGATCACGTACTATTCTTTCTTTGATTTACCGTACAATGATTATGCAAACATGCTTAGAAGTTCAGCTCGGTTTGTCCATGGTCATGTCAACAAATCAACACGACAATATGGAATCATAAGTTGTACGCTGCGGTGCCATGCCTAAGCATCAAAAAATGGAATTTCACATCTCTTTTTGCACTGCTCAGCTATGCAGCTCCAACAACTGAGAGTACACATGACAAAATTGGAAGCACTATCATGTGGAAGATTCCTTTAGATCCATCCTTCATGCTTGGAGCCTTGCCACAGCTGGATAACCCATACAACTACTTAATCTGGTTGATCATATGCAGTCCAAACTGGGTGCCTTTAATGTTGATCTTGTAAATAGTTTTAGCCAATGAAACATAGATTTCATTCTCAGCTTCAGTTTAAATCAGAGTAGATTCGACAATCCAAACTTGTATGCTAAAAAACATAAACCATTTGTAAGTTAATAAAAAAAGGACTACAATGCTCTATTTTTTTATGTACAATGTGTAACAATCTGTAAAGGCCCGCAAATCCGTACCCCTTTTGAGCTAGAAAATCTCCACAACAATTCAGCTCAAAGTGGAACGAATGTACGAGTCTTCGGGTTTAAAGAAGAAAGAGGTAGAAGAAGAAGAAGAAAAGAAAACAACATTAGAATCTCACATATCGCAGCGGAACAAGTATAATAGATAAATGAATATCTTTAAAACAAGGAACTATATCAGTTATTACATTACATTACATTATCAGAGTGTTACAACAACAAAAAACAACGGAAAAGAATATAACGTATACTAGAAATATGCTTCTCCATCCAGCTTGCTCCTGATCTCCACAACATCTCTTTTTCGACTTCGCTCCAGAATAATGATAACCTGACTCTAGGCTGCCCGTGTGGAAAAATTGTGGGCACCCAGAGTTTAGAAAGGGAACAATAAACTCCAGGTCAGTCGTGGGACTGGTGTGAGATCCTAAAAACAGTTATTTTCACAAAGAAAGAAAAAGAAATCCGCTATGCTTTTTGGAAAATTAAACTACCATAAGGCCTCCCGACACACACACAATGCAATCGCAGACTTGGGGGAGATTTCTCCTTATGATAGGCAAACATGCTTGATACGCAAAATCCTTCTTAATATTATTATTAGTGCATAGTGCGGAAAACATTTCGAAAGTATAATATTAATCTTAGCCAGCATAGGTACCATTATATTATGCCTGCTATAGCTACCTCCTGAGGAGGCAGGTTATACAATTGCAATCGTAAAGGGCTCGTAATGTTTCTTTGGATTTCCAACAAATGGTCAGGCCAAGGAACTTCCTATTGCCACATGGGTACGCCTCCAGAGGGACGCCCCGAGAACCTAACCGGATCTCTGCCAACACAAGGCCGGGTTACCTCTGTAACTAGGTAACTACTACACGAGTATGCCATCCCCCGGTCGTTTGCGACCTTTATCCGAGGATCCTCAAAACCAACAACCACAAAGTAATAAATTTGCAGCATCCACATAGGTAAAATATCTGGGCTCCATACAATGATACTCCCCTTTTCCAGTAGGAAATGACATACCCTCAGGGGGAGCTACCCCCAAATAACCTTACCACATCCTTCCTGTTTTGACCATTTCCGGGTTGTGAGGTCCGACGAGGTCTCGTCCACAAAGCTACACTTTTCACAAAGTCATGCTTTGATCAACAAATGATCAGCAGCACTTCGTATGTCACATTACCAAATTGGGAATATATCACTAATAACCATTAACTACATAACCTCTGAGCTCGTAAGTCTCAGAGAATGGTGTTAAGCTAAGAGAATAAATTCTCCGCCACCAACAGAAATGTATTTGATAGAAACCAGCTTTACATCTCAAAGTGTAATGTCAGACACACATCCATACAAATCCGTTTCGGGATCGAACGGAACCGAAGGCACTTCAAAGAAGCCCTTTCAAATCCGGATATTCATAAATCATGTCCGGAATCCCCATCACAAAGGTGATAAAATCTCTATACCGGAGCAACCCGGTGCAGAGACATTCGACAGGTAATCCTTTCGTTTTCGAAAATACCCGGTATTCAATACCGTCTTCAAATGCAATCCCATTACGTCTTATCGTTATTCGAAATGGGTTTTATGATACAAGGTCCTCTCCCGGCTAATCCGAATAATGAGCGCTTATTTTGAAAAATAAGTGTTACATTCAGATTTCAACAAATTACAACAATTTTCACTTTGATCTTTTAAAAAAAAGATCTATCACAATCACAAGGGTTCGATGTGGTTTTGGGATTTCCACTTGGAATCCGACCCCCAGTCGCATCGAAATTCAAATGCCATTAAAAGACCAATATTTATAGTCGGTTATTTAACTATCAATCAACATCCACAATAATTTGCTGGATTTAAATAAATTTCCTAAATTATTTATTTTCAAAATATTTCCGCAAGATATATTTCACACTTCAACCATTTGAAAACAGATTTCAAATTATTTTCCACATTTCAATACTTTGAAAACAAATTTCAAATCACCTTTCCTTACGCGGAATACATTTCCAAATATTTATTCATTTCCGCTGGAAATCTGCCAAGTTAAAATAATTCAAATCACTTATCCAAAATATTCTTGGAACATTTTAAAATAAAACCATCTTAAATACTTACTTAAAATATTTGTTATGAAAACATTATACTAATTATCACATATAAGATTTTAAATCCCAACTAATTTTTAAAATAAAATTAGTAGATAAGGTATAACTATTTAAATAATCGTTTCCCAAAACAAATATCAATTTTAACCTTTAAAATAATCCCTTCTATAAGCAGTTAAATAAATCCATACTTTAAAGATTTGAAACCAGTTAAGAAAATAATTTATCCAAAGTATCCTGTTTAAAACCATCCTTAAAAATTTCAGTTTATATTTATAGGCTACTTCGAAATCATACTCAGCTTTCCAGGGAAAATACAATTTTCATTTCAAAATGGTTCATTCAAATCAACTAATAAATCTTTCTTGATTTATTTTAAATTTACGTTCCGAATTCGTAAATTCCTTTCACGCTTTTAAAAATAACCAAATGTTTATTTTTAAAACAAATTTCCCTTTCCTTTATAAATTCCCATTGTGAATTTAAACTTCTAAATATCCATTGATATACGATTTTCAAATCGATTTCTAAATATTCATTTTCAGCGCCGGATTAAATTCTAAATTGATTTTAAAATTTATTATCAAATACCAAATCAATTTCCAAAATTGGTTTCTAAATTTATTTCAACACCACATTTATTATCTTTTGAAACAAATTCCTTCTTTTAAATTTATTCAATTTTCTAAAATTAATTTACTATAAATTTTCTACTAAATTTCAAAAAAATCAAAATTTATTTATTTCTAGTATCCTACGGTACCAAAAACATATTTGGCTAAATTATAGCTTTCAACAATTTCGATCATCAATATAGTCATCCACAAATTATCAATCAATCACATCACATATATGAAAAAATATTCATACAAATTTGAGGAATCTAGTTGGATCCCTCCAACCTGTTTCCCTGCATCCATAGACGTTAGCACAACAATTAAATACCAATTCCACTTCGAGGTGGAATATCGTGGTATATGGGATTTATAAAATATCATCCGCTATTATGCGGCGCATAGGGTCTCATCCGCTATATAATGCGGGAAATCAATCACCCAATATATACTATATACTACTACATATATAATATCATCTAGTGAATAATTATTATAAATCAACCATCCAAGCACACAGTCAATCAATTTTAAATCTAACTATTCAAAATTTAAATCAGAACAGTATTTGATTGAGTGAGAAGATATCACCTTTGCTTCTTTATTTTGCAATCCATTTCCAATCCATCTTGACTCGTTTTCATGTCTTTTGACCTTGTACAACATTATTTAATTTTATTAACATTTGGAATAATTGAACGATTAATTATCATTTGTTAAATTAAAGGTTAAACCAATATTCCTTTAATCATTTCTAGTAACCAAAATAGTTATATAAGTTAATTAAACAAATTATTCACTAAAATACATTATTTTAAAATAATCTAGTAAAGATGAGTATGTATATTTATTTTATATTCAAAATAAACTATATAGGTTTTTTTATAGTCTAACTCTACATATTCATCTATACTGTATATCTATACTGTATATATCCCTAAATCTTTAGATTGAAAAAGATAAGCTATTTTAACTTTACATATGAATTTTTTTCCGAATCTGTTTGTATGTGTTTTCAAATTGAGTTAAATCAGAAAATAAAACAAATTTTAATACCTTACTGTCGAGTCGAGCTCAAACCCAAAAATTTCCTCGACGCTTCGATCGTCGTGCGCCACCAGTCGCGACGAACACTGCTCGAAACCCTAGCCGTCCCTGCTGTGCTCGCACCTTGCGTTGGATTGCGCGACCCAGCCAACTACCCACGACGAGCCGCCCTAGCCTTCGTCGCCTCCTCTTGTTTGCTCGAGCTCGAGCTAAGACGAGCCCCAAATCGGACGTCGTCCTATGCCACAGTCGTTGGAGAAGCATCGATGAAGTGCCGTCGATTGTTGAAGCCTGAGTCGCTGGCCGCCATCGCGACACCATCGAATGCGAACCCGAGCTTATTCGCCATTTTTTCGTGAATTTTATTTTTCAATCCGATCTGCTATTTTTTAATTTTAAGATGCTCAGTTGTTTATTTTGATTTGAACGAGAAGGTAGGATAGGGTGGCGTACGTACGAAGGTAGTGTTTGACTTTCTAATAGATTTTTATAATTTTATATTCAAAATATCTCGTATAACCTAACTCGAAATCCCGAACTCCAATCGAGGCATGCCGCCTACCGTTCTAATGCTATAACCCTATTCTAAACCCAATGGAACAAATCCCGGGCTTCAATTTGATCGTATGTGGAAGATAGCTATTTAAATCGACTATTTAAATTAAATTCAACTAAATTATTTCTAGACGTTTCCAGATCGAACGACCAAACGATGAATCCAAACGCTACAAAATTTGAAATCCGATAATAATACAATATTATGGATCCAATGGAACTGGTTTCGTCGAATTCCGAGGCTGTGCCTCGGAAGGCTATTTTTATATATCGATTTAAACAATATAATTTCAAAACTGAATAAAGTATTTCCAAATCAAATTCAGAAGCTTCCTTTAACCTCAGTATTATCAATATAAATTTCCTAAGCCTTTAAAATATTTTTATTCAGTTTAAAACTGAAGATTCAAATTTTTATCCAACCTCAATAAATTAAATTCAAAAATTAAATTGCCAAATTCATAGTTAATTTTGAAATTCACAAATTAAATTGCCAAATTCATAGTTAATTTTGAAATTCAAGTTAAATTAACTCCCAAATATTTAAAATAAATTAAATATTTCGATTCAAATGTTTTAAATTCTGGGACGTCATTTCCTTTCCCCCTTAAAAGAATTTCGTCCCGAAATTACTAGTTAAGAAGAATGATCCTTAACCCATTTGCTATCTTTCCAAACTAAACAGTTTTATCAACTTGCCAAACAAATCTCTTTTTTTTATTAACAACCCATTATCGCTTCAATTAACTTTCCAAAATTAATCATAGATTCCAAACAACATTGTTCTCTTAAATATTCAAATTAAAATTTAAATTTAAATTTTAAACTTTCAAAATTTTCTCAAAATTTTTCTAACTCCCTAATTTTTCAAAAAATTTCGCTAGCATCTCCTTTGCGTGGCTAGCTCGATACGACTACAAAATGGCACCACAGACCCCCAGATTCAAAAAGAAAACAAAAAGCCAAGTGGCTAGACAAGAAAATCATCAAATTTCATGTCAAAATTTAAATACATACCTTTTGTCGAGCAATTCAATTTTATCTTCAAAATCCCAATTCCATTTCCTTTAATACACCGGTATATCCCGCTAGCCATAATATCCAATTACAACATTCAAATATCAATTTTTGTACATTCCTTTACGAAATTTCAATATATACTTCTTATATCATTTTTACTTCACTATTGAAGTTATATATTCATTTTCATTCAATCTTGCATTTCCAATATCATTTGAATTCAATTTACAATTTTCAATTTATTTGGATTCAGTTTAACTTCTGAATATTGAATTATATCAATTATCTTTCATTCACAACTGGTTCATATCACTATTTAAATTAGTTTCATTAACCAATTCATTACAAATTCCAATTCATTTTATCTAAAACCATTTCTTTATTTCATCTTTATTATCTTTTGTTCGCTTCGAACTAACTCTACAACTTCATTTTATTTCACACAACTCAAATTGGTTTTCAATATTCAGTTTTCAATTCCACTTTTATTCTTTTATTCAATCCCAATTTTTTTTTTCAATTAATCATTTTGGTTTATAACCACTTATATTTAAACTGGATTTCAAATTCCATATGAATTTGATCTATCTTTCATCTACAAATATTAGATTCAATTCATTTTAAACCTTATCCATTTGGTCATTCATCAATTAGTTTCTCTTACTAATTTTAGTTTAATACTTCACTTTGTTTATCACAAATCAAATCCAATTCCAATTCAATTCTATTTGCTTACAAATTCGAAATGAATTTCAACATTCAATCTCCTTTTCATTGACTTGCAATTGTAAATTTATTTATTCGCTCACAATTTATTTTTCACCTTAATAGATTTTATTCCAAACATTTAGTCTATAAGACTTCTTAAATTCACATTTATTCAAATTAACTCAAAATTTTAATTTCAATTCTTTTATTCAATTTTAATTTTTAATTCCACTTGAATTAAATTTTCCTTTCAACTTATTTTATTTCCACATTTATCTTTTTCTAACTTCTCTTTAAGTTAGATTTTTATTTTAACTTCGAACTTTACAAGTTATCAACTTAACGATATTCCATAAATATTTTATATAGCATTCCAGAGTCTTTTCAACCTTCCAAAAATCATTTTTGAAAGCAATTCAAATTATCCTTTTTGAATTCCCAAAAGCAAACCTAGTTTGCAAACAACTTTCACTTAAAATCATTTGGCAGCAATTCCTCTTTTGGAAACCCGAAAATAAACATCGATGATGCTGTAGTCATCACTGAAGTTATTTTCCAGCGACCGAAAAGAGTTTAGTACTTTATCCTTCAAAACACTTTTCCAAAACCCTTGAAATATTATTTTCAAGCCAAAAGGGATTTAAACTTTCAAAATCTCCAAAATTTTCAAATTCTTTTCAAAACATTTCCAAATACTTCTCTGGAATTCCGTTTCAAATTACAAATCACATTTACAATTTACATTCTCAAATTTCATTTGTATGTGAATTTATTTCTTAACTTTTGATTACGATTTCAATTTCTTATTCAATTTGAATGATAATAATTTAATATTATCACTTCCTAACAAACAAGCAACCAGATACTATAATAATTTACAAAGATTATTTCCTTTATCTACGAAAATAGTTTTGGGTAAGATTATTTCATTTACCCTAATTTAAAATGATATCATATCGAATTTGTTCTGTACAAGTGTTTAGATATCCATATCGATAACGTTAATAACTCGTATTGGCCAGAATCCATATACCACTCAACAAACCAATCAACACAATATAAAACAACTTTATACTCACTAACAAATACACGCTCATATCTATTATTATACTCACGCACATTCTAGAGTACTACTGACTCTATCTCTAATGAGTAACACCTAATAGAGAAAAGGTTTTCGCTTAACCAAATGCTCTGATACCAAATGTAAAGGCCCGCAAATCCATACCCCTTTGGAGCTGGAAAATTTCCACAACAATTCAGCCCAAAGTGGAACGAATGTACGAGTCTTTGGGTTTAAAGAAGAAAGAGGTAGAAGAAGAAGAAAAGAAAACAACATCAGAATCTCACATATCGCAATGGAACAAATATAATAGATAAATGAATATCTTTAAAGCAAAGAACTATATCAGTTATTACATTACATCACATTATCAGAATGTTACAACAACAAAAAACAGCAAAAAAGAATATAACGTATACTAGTGATACGCTTCGCCATCCAGCTTGCTCCTGATCTCCACAGCATCTCATTTTCGGCTTCGCTCTAGAATAATGATAATCTGACTCTAGGCTGCCCGTGTGGAAAAATTGTGGGCACCCAGAGTTTAGAAAGGGAACAATAAACTCCAGGTCAGTCGTAGGACTGGTGTGAGACCCTAAAAATAGTTTTTTTCACAAGGAAAGGAAAAGAAATCCGCTAAGCTTTTTGGAAAATAAAACTACCATAAGTCCTCCCGGCACACACACAATGCAATCGCAGACTTGGAGAAGATTTCTCCTTATGATAGTCAAACATGCTTGATACGCAAAATCCTTTTTAATATTATTATTAGTGCATAGTGTGGAAAACATTTCGAAGGTATAATATTAATCTTAGCCAGCATAGGTACCATTATATTATGCCTGCTATAGCTACCTCCTAAGGAGGCATGTTATACAATTGCAATCGTAAAGGGCTCGTATTGTTTCTTTGGATTTCCAACAAATGGTCAGGCTAAGGAACTTGCTATTGCCACATGGGTACGCCTCTGGAGGGACGCCCCGAGAACCTAACCGGATCTCTGCCAACACAAGGCTAGGTTACCTCTGTAACTAGGTAACTACTACACGAGATGCCATCCCCCAGTCGTTTGCGACCTTTATTCGAGGATCTTCAACACCAACAACCACAAAGTAATAAATTTGAAGCATCCACATTGGTAAAATATCTGGGCTCCATACCATGATACTCCCCTTTTCCAGAAGGAAATAACATACCCTCAGGTGGAGCTACCCCAAATAACCTTGCCGCATCCTTCCTGTTTTGACCACTTTCGAGTTGTGAGGTCCGACGAGGTCTCGTCCACAAAGCTACACTTTTCATAAAGTCATGCTTTGATCAACAAATGACCAGCAGCACTTCATATGTCACATTACCAAATTGAGAATATATCACTAATAACCATCAACTACATAACCTCTGAGCTCGTAAGTCTCAGAGAAGGGTGTTAAGCTAAGAGAATAAATTCTCCACCACCAACGGAAATGTATTTGATAGAAACCAGCTTTACATCTCAAAGTCCAATGTCATACACACATCCATACAAGTCCATTCCGGGATCGAACGGAACTGAAGGCACTTCAAAGAAGCCTTGCAAATCCGGATATTCACAAATCACGTCCGGAATCCCCATCATAAAAGTGATAAAATCTCTATACCAGAGCAACCCGGTGCAGAGACATTCGATAGGTAATCCTTTCATTTTCGAAAATACCTGGTCTTCAACACCGTCTTTAAATGCAATCCCATTTCGTCGTATCGTTATTCAGAATGGGTTTTATGGCACAAGGACCTCTCCTGGCTAATCCGAATAATGAGCGCTTATTTTGAAAAATAAGTGTTACATTCAGATTTCAACAAATTACAACAATTTTCACTTTGATCTTTTAAACAAAAGATCTATCACAATCACAAAGGTTCGATGTGGTTTTCGGATATCCACTTGGAATCCGACCCCCGGTCGCATCGAAATTCAAATGCCATTAAAAGGCCAATATTGATAGTCGGTTATTTAACTATCAATCATCGTCCACAACAATTTGCCAGATTTAAATAAATTTCTCAAATTATGTATTTTCAAAATATTTTCGCAAGATATATTTCACACTTCAACCATTTGAAAACAGATTTCAAATTATTTTCCACATTTCAATACTTTGAAAACAAATTTCAAATCACCTTTCCTTACACGGAATACATTTGCAAATATTTATTCATTTCCACTGGAAATCTACCGAGTTAAAATAATTCAAATCACTTATCCAGAAGATTCTTGGAACATTTAAAATAAAACCATCTTAAATACTTACTTAAAATATTAGTTATGAAAACATTATACTAATTATGACATATAAGAATTTAAGTCCCAACTAATTTTTAAAATAAAATTAGTATATAAGGTATAACTATTTAAATAATTGTTTCCTAAAACAAATATCAATTTTAATCTTTAAAATAATCCCTTCTATAAGCAGTTAAATAAATCCATACTTTAAAGATTTGAAACCAGTTAAGAAAATAATTTATCCAAAGTATCCTTTTTAAAACCATCCTTAAAAATTTCAGTTTATATTTATAGGCTACTTCGAAATCATACTCAGCTTTCCAGGGAATATACAATTTTCATTTCAAAATGGTTCATTCAAATCAATTAATAAATCTTTCTTGATTTATTTTAAATTTACGTTCCGAATCCGTAAATTCCTTTCACGCTTTTAAAAATAACCAAATGTTTATTTTTAAAACAAATTTCCCTTTCCTTTATAAATTCCCATTGTGAATTTAAACTTCTAAATATCCATTGATATACGATTTTCAAATTGATTTCTAAATATTCATTTTCAGCACCGAATTAAATTCTAAATTGATTTTCAAATTTATTTTCAAATACCAAATCAATTTCCAAAATTGATTTCTAAATTTATTTCAACACCACATTTATTATCTTTTGAAACAAATTCTTTCTTTTAAATTTATTCAATTTTCTAAAATTAATTTACTATAAATTTTCTACTAAATTTCAAAAAAATAAAATTTTATTTATTTCTAGTATCCTACGGTACCAAAAACATATTTGGCTAAATTATAGCCTTCAACAATTTCGATCATCAATATAGTCATCCACAAATTATCAATCAATCACATCACATATATGAAAAAATATTCATACAAATTTGAGGAATCCAGTTGGATCCCTCCAACATGTTTCCCTGCATCCATAGACGTTAGCACAACAATTAAATACCAATTCCACTTCGAGGTGGAATATCGTGGTATATGGGATTTATAAAATATCATCCGCTATTATGCGGCGCATAGGGTCTCATCCGCTATATAATGCGGGAAATCAATCATCCAATATATACTATATACAACTATATATATAATATCATCCAGTGAATAATTATTATAAATCAATCATCCAAGCACACAGTCAATCAATTTTAAATCTAAGTATTCAAAATTTAAATCAGAACAGTATTTGATTGAGTGAGAAGATATCACCTTTGCTTCTTTATTTTGCAATCCATTTCCAATCCATCTTGACTCGTTTTCATGTCTTTTGACCTTGTACAACATTATTTAATTTTATTAACATTTGGAATAATTGAACGATTAATTATCATTTGTTAAATTAAAGGTTAAACCAATATTCCTTTAATCATTTCTAGTAACCAAATAGTTATATAAGTTAATTAAACAAATTATTCACTAAAATACATTATTTTAAAATAATCTAGTAAAGATGAGTATGTATATTTATTTTATCTTCAAAAAAACTATATAGGTTTTTTTATAGTCTAACTTTACATGTTCATCTATATAGTATATCTATACAGTATATATTAATAAATCTTGAGACATAAAAAGATAAACTATTTTAACTTTACATATGAATTTTTTCCAAATCTGTTTGTATGTATTTTCAAATTGAGTTAAATCAGAAAATAAAACAAATTTTAATACCTTACTATCGAGTCGAGTTCGAACCCAAAAATTCCCTCGACGCTTCGATCGCCGTGCGCCACTAGTCGCGACGAATACTGCTCGAAACCCTAGCCATCCTTGCTGTGCTCGCGCCTCGCGTTGGACTGCGCGACCCAGCCAACTACCCACGATGCGCCGCCCTAGCCTTCGTCGCCTCCCCTTGTTTGCTCGAGCCAAGACGAGTCCTAAATCGAACGTCGTCCTTTGTCGCAGTCGTTGGAGAAGCATCGATGAAGCGCCGCCGATTGTTGAAGCTTGAGTCGTTGGCCGCCAACGCGACACCATCGAATGCGAACCCGAGCCATTCGCCATTTTTTCTTGAATTTGATTTTTCAATCCGATCTGGTATTTTTTTACTTTTATTTAAAGATGCTCAGTTGTTTATTTTGATTTAAACGAGACGGTAGGATAGGGTGGCATACGTACGAAGGTAGGGTTTGACTTTTTAATAGATTTTTAATTTTATATTCAAAATATCTCGTATAACCTAACTCGAAATCTCGAACTCCTATCGAGGCGTGCTGCCTAGCGTTTCTAATGTTATAACCCTATTTCGAACCTAATGGAACAAATCCCGGGCTCCAATTTGATCGTATGCGGAAGATAGCTACTTAAATCCACTATTTAAATTAAATTCAACTAAATTATTCCTAGACGTTTCCAGATCGAACGACCAAATGATGAATCCAAACGCTACGAAATTTGAAATCCGATAATAATACAATATTACGGATCCAATGGAACTGGTTTCGTCGAATTCCGAGACTGTGCCTTGGAGGGCTATTTTTAAATATCGATTCAAACAATATAATTTCAAAACTGAATAAAGTATATCCAAATCAAATTCTGAAGCTTCCATTAATCTCAGTATTTTCAATATAAATTTTCTAAGCCTTTAAAATATTTTTATTCAGTTTAAAACTGAAGATTCAAATTTGTATCCAACCTCAATAAATTAAATTCAAAAATTAAATTGCCAAATTCATAGTTAATTTTGAAATTCAAGTTAAATTAACTCCCAAATATTTAAAATCAATTAAATATTTCGATTTGAAATGTTCGAAATTCTGGGTCGTCACACAATCCGAATTACAGTGGTCCGGATTTTTCGCAAAAAGGCCAAAAACCAAGTCTATTAAAATCCGAGTTAGGCAAGTGATATCCTGCAAATAGGCAATGACAAATATATCAGAGCTCAATAATTTAGCCCATAGCGGGGTTGACTAAAATATAATAGTAAGTAAATACTCACCCAAATGCTAACACTTTCTAAACAAGTGTCATAAAGCTGAGAAGTCTTTGCCATCTACCTAACCTGTAGGATATTATGAGGAGAGGGTTAGAACAAATGTTTTGGTGAACGAATAAATTATATACTTCTAGGCTTAATTCTACATGTATCATTTTATTTCCATTTACTCTTATATTAGGTCCATTTGGTTACAATACTCTCACCTCTGTTCGTAAACCATGCCCATTTACTCCACAGTAGATTAAAACCTAATAACAAATATATACATACATGTAGCAACATGCCTAATGACCATATTGGTTTTAGGTACCACCCATGGTACCTTCCGTATCCTCCTCGATAAGGGCTCCATCGTCTTGCTTCGAGAGCGTTCCACAACTACATCAGTAAAGGAATACATTATAAGGCCAACGGTACGATGCTCCATCGTCTTGCTCCGTAGTTATATCTGTAAAGGACTGCTTCATAAGGCTTATAGTACAAATACTCCACTACTTATTATGAAAATATAAATCGAGTCCGCACTAGTCTATGTCAAATAAATCGAAAACTTGCAACTAAAATGCTTTCGCAAGGGAAATAACTTGTACTTTCTCAATCACTCAAAGTCAAACCATGCTATTGCACTATACTTTTCTTCATAAATTCCCATTATATTCATCATGAATGAAACTCGTCCTTCATATTAAAAACATCAACATCTGTATTTTACAAGTGTAGTTAGTATCCCTCTTTACAATTGGTATAGTAGAATTCAATTCAAGACCATAATGTCTCAGAAAATTTGTACAAAAAAGCAGTTATTTTTATTATATAAATAGATCAACTAGCAGGATCGGGCCTTATTTTATTTATGCCAACTATATCATTCTGTGTAGCTACATATACTGCTAGAAAATGAAGATTTTCTGCGTTGTGCTGATTGTGTTGGGGTCTGCATTATTAGTACCTTATTATTGCAAAAATGAGAAATTAAGACATGTTTTCCCCACATTCTATACAATCTGACAAATCAAACAACAATGCCTTGTAATTTTACCGCATTTTATAACATATGGTAAGAATGTGTGTAATAAATATGACATACCAATATCAACACTTATCAAATTGAAAAATGTGCTACATTGAGCAGATTGTAGCTACAAAAATGTTATTGTTAAGATCCCTTAACGGATAATAATTCAACAAACATTAGTTCGGAGTACACATTAGTTCAACAAGCATTAGTTGACCTAAATCATTTAAAGAAATGGAACAGTTATAAGAATGAATAATCAATTCATTTTAATATTCAGGCTTTAATAGAAGCTGCAGAAGAGAGGCAAAAATCATAAGCTAGTGTTAATTGTAATGAAATAGTAATTACTTTTGAAGATTTTGGAAGAGATGCCGTTGTTGAAGTATTGGAAATGATAAAAAAAAAGCTTCTAGATGGTGATTTTGAAAGAAATGATAAACATACGGTAGTGACGAGCCACTTTTTGATGCATCTCAAAATGGTCATTATACATTGTTCGAGTTGTTTGGTGGTGGTTTTATAGTTTGGCCGGAGTGTCATATTCGTTGTTTGTAAGCTTCTATATATGTTGTAGTAGTGAAATTTGAAGTTGTCATAATGAAATTTGTAGAATTTGATATGTATTATTTCATACGTTTGATGTTTTTTTTATAATTTGATGATATGTTAATTTTCAAATTTAATTTCATGTTTTCTATTGTTATAATTTCATGTAAGCATTGGTAATTTTGATATCTACTTAAGTGTGCGAGGAATTCCCAACGGTTATGTTAAAAAAATTTCAATGGTTGTAACCGTTGGGAGTATGAAAATAGTCGTAGGTTATAACCATAATTTCCAAAGTTATAACGGTTGGGAAAGAAAAAATCCCCAATGGTTATAACCGTTGGAAATACCAAATCCCCAACGGTTATAACTGTTAGGAATACGAAAATTCCCAACTGTTATAACCATTACCGAATATGTAAAAAAATTATAACGTACCTGCTACCAACAATTATAACCGTTACAAAATGGCAATTCTGGTGCAACGGAGGGAAATTGCCAACTGAAGCAACGAAGACAAGAGGTGACAAAATGGACGATTCGAACAGAAAGGATGCCCAAATCTCGTAAAAGATTGCTCACTAGGATGATGAGTTGGAGGAATAATGTAATAGGAGGAAGGCATGAGGAAAAGGAGGTGAAAAACGGGGGAAACAAAGGATTAGGGGAAAGGGTGGAGTAGAGGCAAACATAGTTGTTTAAGGTTTTTATTTTTCATTTTAGGGCAAAAAATGAAAATAAGATGGCACAATTGGCGTAGGCGGGATATGAAAATAAAGACCACCTAGACATATCAATAAACATGTATAAAATTCAAATGATGCAATTACCTTGGGTTTGGTAAAATAGTGGCATTTAACTTTCAAACGTTGCTATTTAATGCAACCAAAATCTCATTTTCTTGTAGTGTTAAGAGATAAGGTAATGGAATGCCCTGGCATAAGTTAAGTGTATTGTATATGTGAGAGCGTATTTGTAATTATTATAAATGTATACCATAATGGTAACTAGGACTGCGAAAATTAAAGATATTATATAAGGTAACTTATATAAGTGAATTGTCAAAGCAAACTTTAATCAATGCAACGGTTAATGATGTGTATCCATTATCCCTCGTTAATTAGTTTAGTTGTGCTCAGCCATTTTATTGGCATTAACTATCATTTGCTAATGATTGATTTATGCTCGATCAGTTTATGAGAAGTTTTATCTTATTATTGCATGGTTTGGGTAAATTTTAATTTATGCGAACATTGAAACAAACACCCTATAAATTAAGTTTCACAATTTATCTATGGGCGTTCGGAGGTAATGTTAAGTTAAATGTATAATTTAGTAAAAGAAGTTTATTTTAATCTAAGCAGGATAAGATATTTAGTAAATAAACATTTGTAAAAGATTTTATATAAGAAAGTGATTTTATATAAATATGGTTTATAAAATATGATTTGTAGAGAAGAGGATTCAATTGATATTTTAAGAACTTAAATCCTAATGTGTTTGAAAATATTTTTAAGATTTTGGAAAAATAATAGTAGTATTATTTGAATGTAAGTATTTGAGAAAATTGTTTATGAAATCAGGATCATTGTACTTAGTAATATTTACAAAGTATTTGATACTGTTTTGAAATAATTTTGGTTAAGTCCGAAAGGCATAAATTGGATGTATTGAACTCACTCCGGTCTTTTAAAAATAATTCTGCTGATGAATTCAACATCATTAACATTTATTTTTGGGCTTTTAAGTGGTAGTTGCTACAAGATTATTTTAGGAAAACAGGTTTCGATTTAGAATTTGAAAGTATGATTTGATATACGAAAGATATATGTATGTATTATTATTTTAAAATGATTTGAAATAAATCCCAAGTGTTTAGTTCAAAATTTTTCTTCGAAAAGAAATTTGATACGAACTTTTTAACGTAGAAATGTTTTTTAGGGTGCCCAAGTAGTAGTGGCATATCCCGAAATAAATGTTCGAACTTTTCATGTTTTTCTTTTTGGGTAAAGTGTATTTAATAATTATTGAAATTTGTTAAAATATTTTATGCACACATGTATCCTGTGCATTAGGATTGTATGGTGTGTGCATCTTGTTATGATATGTTGTTGGGTGGTTTTCAATTGTCAAAATGAAATGAGTTTTTCTACGACTTTGGGCAGTGGGAAACTTTCAAATCGTTACGGTATTTGTAACTATTTGTTTTGCGAAAATATAAAGATGAGTTTATATAACACTTGAATTGAGAAGTTAGCAAGTTAGAACAAGTTTAATTGATTAAACATACTTGTTAAGTAAAATGAATTTAATATTTTGTATGTACTCTTTGGATGTCATGGAGTATTATAAGAATGTGAACTTAAGTTGTAGAACTATTTATAAACTTGAAGTTATGTTTTATGAAATGGTTCATAAATGATTCAGTATTGAATAATTTACTATTTGGATAAATGAATGTGATTAAAAAGGAATTGGTGTAGTTAAAAAACCAATAGGATAGATACGTAAGTTGTACATAGATCATTTTATTCGCATGACTATTCTTGATCCAGTATTCGAGTACATGATTTAGAGGTGGTTTACACCAGTCTAAACTTGGATTTTTCACTTGATTCTTAACGGCGAACACTCCATATGGCTATATAAGGAGAACAGAGGTTTCTGATCAAGGAACCGGATCGGAGTCTGCACTAAAGAGGTTAATCGATCTACACTTGTTAGAAGTGAAATTTATGTAATCGAGAAAGTGATAGGATTTAATATTGTATACGGATAGTCCAAGTACATCGTACATGCTTTAGTTTATTTGCATGCTATGTTTTGTTGGCTTATTGGGAGTTTGGATGATGACTCTTCAATTTTTTATGAGGTAGCATGAATAGTCTACTAAGTAATTACCAGAGACTATTGAGTGTAAGGTACGCATAGTAGATTTTTTGTCATCCTTGTACGATGGCAGGATTTTGAACTTGAGCAAACCATGAGTTTTGTTTGATAGTGATTGAATAGTGTTAAGTATTGCTATATTATTATTTCTTTTGTTGCCATGTTGGAATTATGAGGATGAAATATTCTAAGTGGGGAAGAATGTAACGAACTGGAATTTCAGACACTTCGTATTTAAATATCTAAATTATTTAAACATATGAATCCTGGATTAAATGTTATTAAAATGATTTAATAAGCTTTTTAATCTTCTTTTAAATCATAAGTAATGATGGTAGAATTATTTTGGAAATTTTTATACAAAAACAAATACTTTGAAAAATATGATAATGTGCCCGAAAATCATTTTATCGATAAACAGCTTTTTAACCGTCAAAAGTTGTTCAGATTATTTTATGTACACTTATCTTCCTAGGAAAACAACTTAATGAAATAAAAATATTTTTCACTAAAACCATAAGAAGTTTCCTAAGCTTATCTAGTTAGGTGTGAATAGGATAATGAGGTAAAAAGGATATATTCCAAAAATGAGCAAATAAGGAAATTCCTTAACACTTAAGCTATGTGGTGTAAAGTTGTCATAAGGGTTTTGGGAGGGGGTTTGGTCTTTTACTATTACATTCCTAAGGCTATATAAGGAGGGGTACACCCTTAGGGAATAATCACAAAAATTCCTAAGCTTGAGATGAAGTAGGAGGGTTGAAAATGGTGGAAGTCTTAAGTACTAATCCACTAATTACTCTCTAACTTTTTCAAAATAACCAAATCTTCTCTAATCTTTTTTAAAATTTGGCTTTGGGCCTAATATATCATGGGAAGCATGATTATCAAGCAAGAAGTTGGAGGAGGTGAGAGGAAGAGGGGGATCCATGGATGGGCCGTGAGCCTGGGAAGAGGTGGATGAAGGTGGTGGATTTGGTTTGGAACCGCTAAAGGTTGGAGCTTTAGGCTTATGTTGATGGAAGGAGGTTGTTATTTGGTTCTTGTAGCTTTATGCTTACGTTTGGCATGGATGTAAGTGAGTTATCTCACTATCTTGTTTGTATATATTGTGTATACGTATGTTGTGTGCAAAGTATAATAGTTAAAGTGACATTAACTAAGTAAAGTTATAAACTTTGGACCCCTCTTGATTTTGAAAGCAAATGATAACTTTATATTGTATAACCTCACTTCTATTACCCTCTTAAACCTGTGGCGTGACCTTGACTTGATGCTTAAATGGTTATTTAACTTGTATTTTAAATTGAAGTAAGTTTGAAAGTGTTTGAAATGAGAATGGTCGTTATAAATGCACTTCAAAATCCTTTGTTTTCGACAATTGTTATAAATAAATGGAAATATATTCTTAAGGATTTCTTTCAATGTTTTTTAAGTACCCTAATGTTAGTACTACTATAAAAATTTAAAGCCTTAAATCATTTTTTAGGCGATTAAAACTAGTAGCAAAAGATTGTGCTTTTTAATGTTGTTTTAACAAGGACTTTTATAGCACTTATAAATGCTGTAATAAGTCACTTATTGTTTTAACTATTTAAAGTGCGATGTTTCTGCCAGTTTTTTGTGATTTAAATGGTTTTTAAATTCCTTTCTTTATAAATTTCTTTTATAGAAGTTCTTATAAAATGTATTTGAGTATGAAAAAAAGAAAGGAAGTTTAAATATAGTCTTAATGATTATTTATGAATTTTGAAAGTAAAGTGCTGCAAAATGTAAAACGTATTTTTAATCAAACTTCTAAATTACCCATTTTCGAGTAATATTTTACATAGATATTTAAATCCTGTTTATAAGTATTTCTAATGTATTATTACATATACATAAGTTTTGACAAAGGTGATTAGGCTTAACACTAGTAAGCCGATGAGTAAACTTGTTTGTTTGTGAGATCCAAGAATGAGGTGTCTAGGCAAGGCTTGGAGCAACCAGTGCCCAAACTTACCTGGCTTCACTCTTGAATGAGGAACAATGTACTTTGAAATGTCGAAAACGTATTAATCTTGTTGTTTACTTACTTGTTTAAAAAGATAATTAACTTTGCTTAACGCTAAAAGCCGACGAAATAGATTTATCTATTTCTGAGAGTTAAAGACTGATGTCGAGTAGGGGATGAAGCAATAGAGCTCTAACCTACCGGGATTACTTCTTGAAATATGAATAATTATATCGAGAATTTCGAAAATGAGTTAACTATAGAAACATTGATTTGTATATGCATCTGTTTTATCTAGATAATCGATTAATCAATTATCAAACTTAACTTATTATTAAACCTAGATCTTTAAAATGATGTGTTAAAGATAGTAACAAGTAGGAAACTGATTTGGGCTTGTTGTGACAATGCGTTAATCACATTCATCTCTAACCCTTTTTGATTATACTTATAAATGTAAATAGATCTTTAAAAGAATGTTATAAAGATAGCATAAGGGAAATGGTTTTTGGTTTGTTGTGACAATGTGTTAATACATTCGTCTTTAACCCTTTTTATTATACTTATGAATGTAAATGGATCATTAAAGGAATGTTTTCAAGATAAGAAAAAGTGAAATGGTTTTGGGTTTGTAGTGACAATGTTTGAGTAACATTAGTCTTAAACCTTTTGAATGGATATGTAAGATTACTTAGATCTTTAAAATGGATATTTTGAAGGAAACTATAAGTAAGGAATCTTTTTGAAAAAGATAGAAAAAGTAAATTGTTAAGTAAGAAATCTTAGTAATGATTTGTGAATGCACTTATACCAACGAGGATATGTATATGAATACTCTTTGAAGCATAAAAAGAGTAAAGGTTTAAAGTAAAGAATCCTGTTAATAATTTGTGAATATACTTATACCATTTGAGATAAGTATATGAATACTTTTTGAAGTATTGAAAGAGTAGAAATGAATAGAAGGAATTGATAAATGAAGTTTTGTTAGATAAAAGAAGTTTTACTAATAAAAGAAGTCTTAGTTAATAAAAGATCAATTAAATATAAAGGGATTAGAGGTCGCTTATGAGACTTGATCATCCATTGTGTGACTTGATTGTGCTTTATTTTCTTCCTTGTTTAAGGAGAACATTTATTCATATACTTGTCCTAAAAGCTAATGAAGTAGGCTTGTCTATCTTTGTGAATTAAGATCGATCTTCATGTAGCGATGTGAGCAATAGAGCTCTAACCTACCAGTTTCACTCTTGATCGAGGGATAGTGTGAGTGGAATATATCAGGAATGTGATAATTGTATGGGACTTGTTTCCATATGTGATTGCTCTCATTATCACTGAATGACCAAATTCATTGATTCAGTCATGGAGAGACCAAGATCGATAAGACTTTTACTTACCGAAAACCCCTTCAAGGCTGAGATACATATTCTATCTCTTGGATGTGGATCCCTTTAGTACGTTGGAATATACGAGGCGATTCAAGATCCATTTAAGATGCTCAAACAAATGTAGTTGTTTGTGATCTATTCAGGATATGGGAATCCATGTGTGATTCCAAGATCTATTGAGATATGGGAATCTGTGTGTGGTATCAAGATTTATTCGAGACGTAGGGATCTAGTTTGGGGTTTATGTTTTGTTCGAGTGATGAAGATTTATATGGAAGATGCCGAACATAACCTCCACATCGGACATGGCTAAAGATAGAGTAGGCTAAACAATCTAGGGTTTTGCTAACCAATGGCAGGATATTGTCAACTCCAAATCTAGAGTATGCTTATCAATATGTTGGTGCCAGGAGTTGATGGTATTTGGTTCACGTTGTTAATGTTTATGTTCGGGCTTGGGTCTTTTTTTCCTTATGGTATATTTTATCTAGAGATTTACGATGCTCTGAAGGTAACTCCTAATCCTTGTGCATGGAGTTCGGATTCGGCTTCTCCGAAGAGAACTCCACGGAAAATTCATTATGCGAATATTCCTTATCTATTTGGATTGTACTCCTAATATGCCGTCAAATGTAACCAATGTAACCATTCTAGCTATGTTATAATATTTATATTCTACGCCCTAGACATTATCTATTATACCACCTTATGTACCAATTAAATGGTAGTTCTTTCGAGGGGGTAATCGTTATGTCATTTCTTGCGGTCTCAAAATTATTGTTATATGTTAATCACATATTTCTTGAGTTTCTCATTCTAGACTTATGTCTGGCATTTGGTTTTTGTTTTCCTTAAATTCCTCACGTGTTGTTTCAAGTAGCTTGAGAAAGGCAGGTTTTTATTGATGTTCATTGGAGCTTGAGAAGACAAGCTGGATGTTTCACCTAACGTAGTATTCTTATTTCTGCTGCACCACTATATTGTACATATCAGCATTTATGCGGATGTGTTGTTATAATTGTTCAGGCCGATGATGGTACATAGGTTTTGTAACTCCTAAATTTCTGAATCGTAGTAACCCTTTGTACTATTCCTTTGATATTATATATATCATTCCGCTGTGAGATTCTAATTGTCTTCTCTTCTTTCTTGTTCTTGTTCTTTTTCTTTTTATTTCACATTTACACTTCATCCTTCTGGCACTTAGATTCTTGGCACATGAATACTGTGGATGTATTAGTGTTGACATTTTTGGGTCGAAAGCGAGGGTCGATACACCACTATTTGAACATAAGAGATATTTTAAAACAAATCAACCAAACTATATATTTTTCACAAAATTTATCACGTATAAAATAAACAAATAAATAAGGAAATGGTGATCTCACCTTCAAAAATTTATTTTAATGTCAAATCCATGCTATCTTTTTAAAGTTTTGACTTTTGAGTTTAAAAAAAAAATATTTTTCAAAAGAACTTTAGAAAAAGAGAAGATGGAAGAATGGAATTAAGAAGATGGAGTATAAAATGAAATGTAAAAAGGAAGATGTCGTGTGTGTCTCTATATATAAGATGAAATAAAAAAATAAAAAAATAAAGGAGGCAAGAGACCAAAATGCCTTTAAATCTAATTTTCAACTTTTACACTAAATCTCAAGCCATCAAAATGTCAACCACATACAAACATGTTGGATAATAGAGTGTTTCAAGTACTTTAGTTAACTTTCACACTTAAGGAATCCTTGCATTTCACATCCGATATTTCTAATTCACACTTAAATTAGATTCTTATTATTAGTTTCTTTATATTTTTAAAAGTACAAATGTTTTCCTAAACATTTTAAATGTTATTTTATAATGTATACAAGGGCATTACAACTTCTAATAACTTGTCATCCGATAAAAAACTAAAAATCCGAAAAGCATATTTCGGTCACATTTTCAATTTCCTTCGAACTACCTATTTATGTAAACAGAATTCAAAAAATGACTTTTCTATCATTAGTTATAAATTAAAAGAGGGTTATTTAATTATTAAAACCATTAACTGAATATTTAGAATAAACCGAATATTCACAAATCAATACATTTAAATTCCAGGTCGTTACATTCTCCCCCTTAAAGAATTTCAACCCCGACATTTCATCCCGATCTAGGCCTGGTAAAAGCAAGGGTAAACATAATTCTTAACTTTCTACTTACATTATTCATAAGCCCATATGATGTGCATAAATCATCCGTATGCCATATCTGATTCGATCGGTTCCTTGAATATATAATTTCTCTTTCGGTCAAGTATCGCTTCCCCGACTTCCCTAGTTTGGACTCCGATCAGGCTACTTGGTTAGAAACCTTCATTCTCTTTTCATTGTCTGTCTATAATAGAAAACCTTGGTTCCATATCAAGAATCCTCACCAAGTTTTCATCATCATGAATCGAGTGATAAATCCTTATTCGGGTCAGTGTGAATCACCTCAAAGTCAAGTACTCGAATCTTGGATCAAGAACCGTGTGAAGAAATAATCCACATACAACTTTCGCACTTATTCTTATTGGTTCTTACTTATACTAATTTCCTTCACCTCTAAAATTATTTATGAAAACATTTCATAAAAACATACGTAAAATTTTAAGCTTGTACCCTATTATATCTTAAGAGTATACGCAACTATCCGATTTAATCATTTCTTAAGGGAAACTTAAGAACTAAATATCCAGGTTTATTTCAAAACCATTTTGGAATGATACAATATGTTTAATCCGTAGAAAATATATATAAAGACTGAGTAACCGAAAAATTATACTAAGAAACTGGGTACTATCAAATAGTATCATACATCCCCTTACCAAGAAGGGTAATACTTAAGAGAAGTGTTTACCACCCGAACATAGCTCTTTTTCGTTGTTAGTTATTTTCGAGCCACTCAAACTACTTAACAATAAAATACTTCTTCTTTTCAAATGCCATTTTGAAATAATACCATATCTTATATATAAATAAAATAGCTTTAGCACTTTATCTTATTTAAACTTACTTTAGGTTCATCCGAATTCGAAATCATTTCAATTACACAATGACAAAGAGAATAATTTACTAAGTGCACTACAACATCCGCCTAAGCAAACATCCGATTGTCACTTAGAAGATTATTCAAATTTTCATAAAACTAATCGAGGCACATTTCCCTAACCAACCCCAAAGAAAATACTCCTTACTCAAAAATTTCCTTTCCAAAATATTTATACTTAAAAAGATATTTTCAAGTAAAAATATTACTACCTTTTTCCATAAACATTTGAAAACTTTTCCAAAGGCATCAGATTTTAAATCTTAGAAACCCTTTATTTAGAAAAAACATTTGATAAACCATATTTTTATAAAATCATCTGTAGAAAATTATTTTTTAAATATTAATTTCCAAAATATTATAGATTTCTTTTAATAAATTTCTTTTATTAAAATCCAATTTTAACCCAATATTATCAACGAACGCTTTATAGTCAAATTGTGAAACTTAATTCGCATGGTGTTCGTACCTAATTTAAAAAAAAACAAACTAATGTGCATAGAATAACCAAGCATAAGTAAGAAACCAACAAATAATGATAATTAAATACTATCATTATCTAGCAATAATCACAACAAAAATAACCGTATCGATTTTTGAAAATCCATAAACCACTCAATCGATAATCCAACCCATAATAAGACTTTTTTATAGCATTGACAAATACACACTCATACGCACACACATTCAACTCATTCCAGGGTATTATTAATCCTATCTCTAATGATTTTACCCCACCAAAGCCGAGGTGTTCACTCAATCTAAGCTTTGATACCACATGCGAACAACCACCCTTTCGACCCTTTTGATTTGACACTAATACATTCATGGTATTCACGCATCGAGCGTCAAAGTGCCGGAATGACTGATTTATGGGGTGAAAGAAAGAAAAAGACAAAATAAAATCTCACATCATAATGAATAACATATAATATACTAATTTATCATAATGGATAACATATAATATACCAATTTATATTTACAAAATAAATCTTTAGTATTCAACAACATCAAAGTCAAACTTATCATTAGCTTGGACAATTATGACACTTGTCCTTACAAATGCTGATAAATACAGATAAAAAAACACAATGGAAATAAAAATACGAAAATGCATCTTAAAAGAATCCACCCCATCTCTTGAAGCTCTAAATCATCCAAAGCTCACTTTGAAAAAAATACTAGGTCTGACCCGGGTATTATAAGAAATAGCACCTGGATCAGTCTGGTAAACCAGCATGAGAAACTCAAATCACAATGGTTGTTATATCTTATAAAATCTTTTCGAAAAAAGGTATCTTATAAGACCGTGCCACACATAAATACAGATGGTTTTTACCTTAAGCAAAGCATTTCTATAGAAAATGTAGTGATATTATGATAATGTCCAGGGTTTAAAGTAAATTATGTATATATAATGAGAAAATTACCAAATGAGGCTTTTACTTACATAATTACCCTACTTAAAATCTAACTACAACTAATTTTTCAAGTGCGTTATTTGGTCTTTCTCATTTACCATGTTTTTATTTGCTGTCCACCAAAATTTCTCCCATTATAATATCCACTCCACTTTGGTTTACTTCAGGTCCCCTTTATGATAATTACTATGCTCATCAAAATAAATAATTAAATAGCGGAACAATGAAATGGAAAAGGAGAGCTCTCCATCTTAAACAACCTTCTTAACTGGCATAATAACCCTATCAAGCACCATTGGCACCTGAATGATCTGTCGCAGCTGCCATTAGCATGTGTTGTGGAAGAATTAATTTTGTGGTAGTGGTGGTGGGAAATTCTCAAGAAGTAGGATTTTGAAGGCTTAAATTTAATTTCTATCCATGCTGACTGATCGATGTTCTTTTAGCTAATCATTATTTTATTATTCTTTTCGATCCACTTCCTCTCAATGTTTCTCTACTAAAATGTTGTGCCATTATGATTCTAAAGATGGACTTGAGGCAAATTTAATCAATTTCAGGCTACTACTTGATAAGCCTTTCTTTATCTTTTTAAATGTATTTTTTAAACATATTTTTTTATTGTCGATAAAAAATAATAACCTCTTGAAGTTATTTTTTTTCCTACCATATGTAAATTGTTTTTTATGGTATGTGTACGTACTGGATTACATATCTAAAAGGTAAGTACTATGCTATGAAAAAATTCTATCAAAATGGAGTAGTTATGGGTGGATCCATTTAGTTATTTCTTGTTAAAGTAAATTCAATGATAGATGATCCATTAGTGAATACGACATCTTTGATACTCCCACTGGAAAGCTGAATTTTTATTGAGCATATCTACCATTTTTGAATGATTTTCCAGTATATTGTAACTGTTCTTTTTCACTTCTGTATTCAAAATGGTTTCATTAGTATATAGTTAATATTAGACAAAAATCACCATTTTGCAAATAAATTGCAAATTAAATTCGAAAATTCAATATTGCACTATTTTACACATATAAAATTTTGTAATTTTATAAATTTCAAATTTCCCTAATTAATTTCCATAAAATGCTCCATTTTACACTTAAGCCCAAAAATATCGATTTATTCGAAATAACTAAATTTTGAACAAATTAGCCATACTAAAAATTCATTAATAGCTCTAATTAAATTAAAATCACAATTTTAATTTATTATTTGGTAATTGCAATCATGGCTTCTTACAGACTCCCCCACTTAAGAAAATTACGTCCTCGCAATTCCTTAAATATGGAAATTATCTATAACATCTAATCCTCAAAATAAATCAAACAAAGGTGAAGTAAAGATACTCACTGGAAACAGATGAAGATAGAAAACCAGGATAAGTACGCTCGATAAATTATTTGGTCTCCCAAGTGCAGTCCTTAGGATTAGACGACCATTGAATTTTAACAAGTGGGACCTCTTTATTTTAAAGGAGTCTAACCTCCGAATCAAGCACACGAAGAGGTTGCTGGTTAATAGATAGATCAGGAGAAATCTCTAAATCCGGTATATTAAGCGGATCAATAACAGAATCAGGATCGCAAACACACTTGCGAAGCTGAGAAACATGGGACACGTCATGCATTCCGAAAAAATGATCAGGCAGAGGAGCACGATAAGCTACGGGGCCAATGCATTTCGTAATAGGAAATGGTTCGATGTAGTGAGGAGCCAATTTCCCAGTGGAGCTGAAACACACAACCCCCTTAATAGGAGATATCCGAATAAATACATGATCCCCAATCGAGAATTCAAGAGGCTTCCTACGGTTGCACGCGTAGGATTTCTGACAGCTTTGTGCCCCTTTCATTCTCTGACGAATAAGAATAATCTTCTCAGAAGATTACCGAACTGAATTTAGACCAAGAATAAGCTCCTCGTCAGATTCTAACCAACAAGATGGAGAACGACATAGCCTTCGAAAGGAGCCATGCCAATACTCGACTGAAAAATGTTCTTGTAGGAGAACTCCACAAGTGGCAAGTGGTCCTCCCAACTACCTCCAAAATCAAGGAAACAACAGCGAAGGAGATCTTCTAAGATACGATTCACTCTCTCAGTCTGACCATCTGTCTGAGGATGATAAGTAGTAGAAAAATTCAGCTTTGTGCCCAAAGCTGATTGAAGACACTTCCAAAAGTGACTAGTGAATAATGGGTCACGGTCACAAACAATGGAACTAGAGATACCTGAAGTCGAACGACTTCCTTCACATAAAGCTTAGCCAAAAAAGGAGCAGTTCGAGTGGACTTAATCGGAATAAAGTGAGTAGACTTGGTCAATCGATCAACGATGACCCAAACAGAAGTATGGCCCGACCTCGATCGAGGTAGACCGTCAATAAAATCCATCGAAATCTGATCCCATTTCCCCAATGGAATCTCTAATGGCTGAAAAAGACCGGAAGGGCGCTGATGCTCGGCCTTGATAGGTTAACAAGTCATGCAATTGCTCACATAACTTGCAACATCACGCTTAAGGCCTTCCCAATAATATAAGCGACACATGTCGGCGTACATCTTGCTAGAACCAGGATGAATGGTATACTTAGTACGATGACAATCGTCAAGAATGTCATGCCTAAGTGCAGAATCAGAAGGCAACATAACACGGTTCTTCTTGCGAAGGCACTGATGAGAATCAATACTGTAATCTAATGACGTCTCATCACTGGATCCAGTCTCAACAAGATGAATGAAAGGCAACAAATCTGGATCTTACAGCTGAGCATGTGCAATGCGATCCAATAAGCTAGGTCAAGCTTCTAGACCGAATAATAATATCGGAGAATCAGGAGGCGGAGCTCGATCACGAATATCACAAATAGATAATGTCTCAAGAATATCCCATTCGGCTATCATCATAGAAACTACAGCCGAATGCTTGCGACTAAGCGCATCTACTACACGATTACCCTTGCCAGGGGTATACTGAATGTCAAGGTCATATGAGGCAAGGAACTCAAGCCATCGCTGCTGCCTCATATTAAGATCCTTTTGAGTGAAGAGATATTTCGAGGACTTATGATCGGTATAAAGAATGAAACGTTCGCCCAATAAATAATGGCGCTATGTCTTCAAGGCAAAGACAACGACAACTAACTTAAGATATGAATAGGATAGCGAACCTCATTCGGACGTAGTTTCCTAAAAGCATAAGAAATCGTCCGATCCTTCTGCATGAGAACGGCACCGAGACCGCTACCGCATGCATCAGTATAGACAACAAAATCGTGGTTTCCTTTGGGAACCACAAGAATAGGAGCATGAGTGAGAAGTTCATTCTATTGCTAAAAAGAATCTTCACACTTGTTTGACCAGATATAACAGACGCCCTTTCGAGTAAGGGTAGTCAACGGAAGCACAACACATGAAAAGTCCTTTATGAACTGGCGATAATAACCCGCCAGTCCCAGGAAGCTACAAATCTCATGCACATTCTCGGGTCGCTTCCAATTCTAAATGGCTTCGATCTTGGCGAGATCGACAGATATGCCTTAAGAAGATAGAACATGACCAAGAACCTAACCTCATTCTCCCAAAAGTGGCATTTGGAGAATTTGGCTCAAAGATGATGAAGACGAAGTGTATCCAAGACAATCCTCAAATGATGGGTATGCTCTGTCTCGGATCTAGAATATATCAGAATGTCGTCAATGAATACAAGAACAAACTTATCGAGATATTCCCGGAATACTCTATTCATGAGATCAACAAAGAATGCAGGAGCGTTCGTCAAACCGAACGGCATGACTAACCAATAAAATGAACCATATCGAGTGCAGAAAGCTATAAGTGGCACACTATCATCCGCAACTCGGAGCTGATGAAATCCTATGGCAAGGTTAAGCTCAAAAAAGACCTTCGCACCACTTAGCTGATCAAACATATCGTCAATTCGAGGCAATGGATAACGATTCTTGATGGTCACCTCATTAAGCTTGCGGTAATCAATACAAAGCCTAAGAGAACCATCAGACTTCTTCATAAAGACCACCATGGCACCCCACGGCGAAGAACTGGACTGAATAAAATGCTTTGCTTCAAGTTCTACTAATTGCTTCTTGAGTTCCTCATTCTCCTTTGTAGACATCCTTGTGGGAGGATGACTAACTGGATGAGAATCAGGAATGGGATCAATATGGAACTCAATAACCCACTTAGGCGGTAAACTCGAAACTAGCTCAAAAATGTCGCGGTAATCCCGAACAATACGAGATATATCACAATCATCATCTCGTGAATCAAGTGCACATAGAGAAGCTTTAGCGATATCAATATCCCGAAGAACAAGAGCTAACTGAGCGGAAGAGTCAGGGTGACTAAGAAATAGTACCCGCTCAAAACAAATGATCTTGGCATCGTATCGAATGAGCCAATCCATCCCAAATATGATGTCGAAACCCAAATAAGCTATAACGTGTAGATTCGCACGGAAAGAAAAGCCATAAAGATCAATATCAACATTCTCACAAAGCAAGCTAAGGGTCGTGGATCCGCTAATGGGATTCATAATCCTTAGAGAAGAAACCAAACAAGAAACATCCAAAGACATAATATCAACAAGTTCCTTTGATACGAATGAGTGTAAAGCACCCGCATCAAAGAGAACTCTAATAGACTGATCATGAAATAAAATAGAACCTTCGAGAACGGAAGGATGCGTACCTCGAGGCTGAGATGAAGATGCAGGAGCCTTAGCAGCATTAAGCTTGCCAGATCTAAGAGGTGCAGTAGGACAAGCGGAAATAAGATGACCCTCCTTCTTACAATAGCGGCAGATAAGAGGTTGGGAACACTCTCTAACCATATGTCACTAGATCCACAGTTGAAACACTTCCGAATGGAAGGTGTTCCACTAGGCTGAGGCTGAGGCTGAGGCTGAGAACCAGAACCAGAACTGATGAACTTTTTGTACTTCTTCTGGGAAGAGGAAGAATTAGGCTTGTGGAAAAACCTCTTCTTGTTGGGGTGCTTGGGCACCTCAACATCATCATCACTATCCTTCTCCCTCTCGACTGCTTCAAGGTGAAGCACCGAATCTACAAGCTCTTCGAATGAAAGCTTGAGTTGAAGCATCAGTTGCTTCTTTAAGTACTTCTTCAGACCCTCCACAAATTTGAGATTCTTCTTATGTGGTGTGCTAATGAACTCGAGGCTGTACTTCGATAGGGCCTCGAAAGAAGAAACATAATCTGAAATAGTGGATTTCCCTTGCTTAAGATCAATAAAGCGGCGAGCAAGAGAGATCTTCTCAGATTCCGGAACAAATTTGAGCTCAAAACGCTCACGGAACTAAGCAAAAGTAAGAGTGGTCTCATCGATCTCGGCAATGAGAAGCGCATACCAATCCAAAGCGCGGTTCTAAAGCATACTCGAAGCTACAAGAACTCTGTTATGATCTGGAAGAGTCATGCGAGAAAAGATGCGCTCGCATACGCGGATCCATGCCTGAACCTCAAGAACAGAGTCGGAGCCATTGAACAGCTTGCCCCTGAGATATGAGAAATCACTGCAAAGGCGCGCAAAGGCAGACTTGCACGGTACATAAAAAACTAGAGTAGGAGGCTGAGAGTTCCGAACAAGCTCCATAATCTGATCGGTAGTCATAAAAATGCCTCCCGGATGTAGGTCACCGGATTGCCCAACATCCGCAGAACGACGGGTCCTACCTCTTCCAGACATACTGAAAGTTAAGATAAAATACGAGTTAAGCACGATTTAAAGATAGATAATACAAAGTGGAACACTACGGAGTATGAATGTGTTCCTAAACATATTCCTAACTCGTCTATCCAATGTCATGAGGAAAGGGCTTTGTAATATTTGAATCATACTAGGATGTATTGAACTAAGTGTTACTGTTCTGTGTTTATTATACTTAGTTCTGGACCTTGCTCTGACACCAAGCTGTAACTCCCTACTCCGAGAGCCTCATTAACAAAGAGTATTACATGGATAATACCGTCTGCTAATGCGGACAATAGAGTATAATGGAAGCGAACATGTGTAATCTTACTTTAACTATCTACTGAACACGTCGAAAAGTGGAATCTATTTTTTTCATCTCATGTGGTTCAACATATTCAATAAATACTTATAGAAGAACTACAATGGCTAAAAGATCTATCAGAACAAAGCATAATAGCAAAATGAACTTCATCACAGAACAGCATCAGATAATAAGCAAATAGTCTCAGCACAATACAACATCAAGTACAGATCCAAATAAAAAAGTGGGTACAAAGCCATTACTCACACATCCGTGAGTCAAAAGAATATACACAAGACAGTCATAATATTGGAGTATCATAAAGGATAAATAACAAGCTATCTATAGTATAGCAGATATATCCAAAGTTGAAGCACCGAACAATCTAAGTCCAAAGCGACCTAACCTGAAACAACTCGGTCTGACCCGAGCATAAAATACTCGGGTCAGGCTAGCTAAACAAATCAGTTAGATAAACTGAACAATAAAAATGATAAGATAATGAGGCAACATATAACATAATAATCTCCAAAAGAGAAACATATATCATGGTGATAAAGACCAAAATCTCTCACATAGAGAAGAAACAAACATCTAAGTGGAGATGTATAACAAGTCTCATGTCATCGGCATAACATAAGCACAAGTGCCAGTGTAGACATAAAACAAGTTCCACAAGGTAGTCGCGCTTATATCGTGTGGTTGCATAAAACCATCACCGAATGGTGCTACCCGAGGGAATATAAATCACACAAGAAAACATTAGCGCGCTAGTACTATACTCAATCATACAGGAAATATACCCTAGTGACACACCCATCACTTTAGCTAAGGGGCAACACCTAAAGGAGGCAGTCCGAAGCACTATCCAAAAGGTGATGAGCCAGAAGGAGGCAGTCTGAAGACACTATCCCAAAGGCAATAAGCCCAAGGGAGACAGTCCGAAGACACTATCCCAAAGGTATCACTCAGGAAACACGCCGCAGTGGTAAAGGCTCATAGGCCTAGTACTTGTTTACCACAAACGGTAGGAATGTGTCACGAACTCTTAGCAAGGAACCCGTAAAGTAGTAACGTGAGTCCCATACTCCAACGTTCACACTAAATGGTTTACTAACCAATCGTAAGCTTCCATACTCAAAGCATTAAAAAGTTCACCTCATGTCATCAGTAAAATAGGCCAAAAGGCCAAAATGATCAATCGAATAGGTCGAGGATTAATCGGAAAGATAAACGCGCGATTCATGGTCCATGTTTTACCTAAACATTTAAACACCTTTCCACTTCGCTCGAAGTGCAGAAGAGTGTATATTTTACTTAGAAAATAGTTGGAGAAAGCAGATTTTTAATCGTTTGAAAACCTCTTTAGAAATAACCTTTGAAATTCTCTTATTATGGAGTAATTAATTTAATATTTAAAATAATACTAAATAATAGTTTCAAAAGCTAATTTGATGGAAAATCACTTTAAAATGATTTATGAAATCGGTGCACGAAATCTAGAGACAACTCTCAAAGAAATCGGAAAATCTCAGAAAAATAGTCGAAATTATACCGTATAAAATCGCTAAAAACAAGTCGAAGTCACTAGTTCGACGGAAGATTTGAACCTGCAAGCTAAGTGAAAATGGCATGAAAAATTGGCAGGCACGTAGACTAACATCTCTGCTCCAAATTGCATGAAGAATCGGGTAATTCTGACTTGAAACGAAGAAACGGCGTCGTCTCAAAGTCGGAAAAAAATCACAGAACTTTGATGTGTCAAAACAGTGCAAAGGTCCATTTTTGACGACATGGCCGAAGGGTCATATGAACCCAGATCTTGATGAAAATTTGCAGGAGCATAATAAATTACTCCTACTTTGATATGCAATAATAGTCGTTCGGTTCTGACTTGAAACGAAGAAATAGCAACGCCTCAAAGTTGGCTCGACGATAACTGAAAATGATCACTGTTGTAAAACAGTTTCCTGGTGCTACTTCGGCAATAAAAATGAAGTATCTAACGCACCCAGATCTAAACCAAACTTCCAAGGTTTATGATCTCGACCTCATCTTTCCAACGAGACTGAAATCGATGAAATTCGACATCGGACCTGCTCACAGCGAGGTCGCGAAGTTGGACGTTTGAACTAAAATTAATCACTGTGTTGGTTTTTTTCAAATAGTTTCTGGGCTCTACTTTGGCGATCAAAATGAAGTATCAAACGCACCCATATCTTAACCAAATTTTGCGTGGTTGAAGATCTTGGCCGCATCTTTCCAACAAGACCGAAATTGATGAAATCTGACATTGGACCTGCTCGCATCGAAGTCGCGAAGTTGGACGTCTGAAATAAAATTAATCACTGTTTTGTCAAAACAGTTTCTGGATGTTACTTCGGCAACAAAATGAAGTATCAAATGCACCCAGATCTTAACCAAATTTTGTAGGGTTGAAGATCTGGACCTCATCTTTCCAACGAGACCAAAATCGATGAAATCCGACATCGGACCTACTGGTAGCGAGGTCGCGAAGTTGGACATCTGAACTGAAATTAATCACTGTTTTGCCAAAACAGTTTCTTTTTTTTCTTTTTTTTCCAAATTTTTTTCATAAACTTGCAAACCAACATTCCGACCATAAAAAATATCAAATTGGTTTCTAGCTAGCATTTATTACCTTTCACCAAGCAAGAGAATGATCAAACACAAAGATTAGCAATCCCAAGCTAGAAGATGAAGATCAATGAGCTTGAGTCCATGAAAATGCACAAAAACAATGATTACTAATTTATTTCAGAAATCAAATAATGGATTATCGGTGGGTTTTGTGATTGCTATTACCTATTTTAATGGTTTGGATTAACTCTCTTTGATTTGGTGTAGATTGGAGTTTTTCTTAGGAGACTATGTCTAGGTTTAGGATCTTTCTAATTAGGGTTTTATGGTAATGAAATGAAGTGTTGGCTGAAATGGGAGAGTAAAAGATAATTTATAGGCTAATGGTTAGGGTTATTGGGTCTAATATCCATTAGGACTTAGTATTATTCATGTGTATATAGATAGGCAATTTTCTCTAAGTACAATCTACATACAAATTACTAAATACATTTCAAACCATAGAAAATTATGAAAAGATATTAACAATTATTTTTAGCCATTTCATAAAATCCTATATCAACAATATTTTACATCTTAGCCCCTAATTTCCCCAGAATACCGTTTATAGTTAATATTAGCCAAAAATCACCATTTTGCAAATAAATTGCAAATTAAATTCGCAAATCAAATATTGCACTATTTTACGCATATAAAATTTTTCAATTTTATAAATTTCAAATTTCCCTAATTAATTTCCATAAAATGCTCCATTTTACACTTAAGCCCAAAAATATTGATTTATTCGAAATAACTAAATTTTGAACAAATTAGCCACATTAAAAATTCATTAATAGCTCCAATAAATTAAAATCATAATTTTAATTTATTATTTAATAATTGCAATCATGGGTTGTTACAAAAGTTGTGGGCACCCAGAGTTTAGGAAGGGGACAATAAACTCCGGGTTAGTCATGGGACTGGTATGAGCAAACAAAAACATTTTATCTTTAAAATAAATAATAAAAGATTTTCAAAATTGAAATCCGTAATGCTTTTTGGAAAATGAAACTACCATAAGGCCTCCCGCCGCACACACCATGCAATTGCAGAATTGGAGGAGATTTCTTCTTATGATAGTCAAAAATGCTTGATACGCGAAACCATTTGATATTATTATTAGTGCACAATGTAGAAAACCTTTCAAAAGTATAATATTAATCTTAGCCAGCATAGACATTTCAAACTATGCCTACTATAACTACCATCTAAACAGTGGTGACCACCATAAGTAAATGGCAGGTTATACAATTAAAACCGTACAAGTCACATATTGAAGATTGGATTTTTCAATAAATGGTCAGGCTAAGGAACTTCCTATTGCCACATGTGTACGCTTCTGGAGGGACGCCTTGAGAACTTACCCATCTCTCCGCCAAAAAAGGCCGGTTTACTCACTTCTCGGGAGTAACACCTAAGACATGCCATCCCCGGTCGTTTGCGACCTTTATCCGAGTATCCTCAACCACAAAGCAACATCACACAGTAATAAATATACAGTTTCCACATGAGTTAAGTAACTAGGCTCCATGCGATGATACCACCCTTTTCCAAAAGAAATGGACATACCCAAGGGGCACGACCCTGTAACCTTGCAGCATCTTTCCTGTTTCGACCATTTCCGGGGTGCGAGGTCCTGATGCAGTCTCGTCCACAAAGCTACGCTTTTTCACAAAGCCATGCTTCGATCAAAAAATGATCAGCAGCACTTCGTATGCCACATTACCAAATTGGGAATGTGTCACTAGTGACCATCAACTACATAACCTCTGAGCTCGTACGTCTCAGAGAAGGGTGTTAAGCTAAGAGAATAAATCTCCACCACCAAACAGAAATGTATTTGATAGAAACCAGCTTTACATCTCAAAGTGTAACGTTAGACACACATCCATACAAGTCTGTTCCGGGTTCGAACAAAACCGAAGGCACTTCCAAAGAAGCCCTTGCAATCTGGGTATTCACAATCCCGATCGGACTCCCAATCACATATGAGATCTCTGTACCGTAGCTACTCAGTGTAGAGTCATTTGACGGGTTATCCTTTCATTTTCAAGAATACCCGGTCTTCACCACCGGTCTTCAAATGCTATCCATAACGTCCTATCACTATTCAGAATGGGTTATTTGACACAAGATCCTCTCCCGGCTAAACCGAACAATGAGCACAATATTTAAAAACATATGGATATATGGATCTCAGTTAAGTCATAACTTTAAAACCCAAAACCTTTCTTTTCAAATGGTTTAAACAAATTACCATTTCTAAATCTTTAAAACAAAATGAGTCACTTCACAAAGTCCACCCATTTTTCACAGAGATTCATTCACATATTTCAAAACAATTTCCACTTCAGATTAGATTAACTCATCCAATCCTTAAATCAAAGATTTAGTTCATAGTTTTCAAAATCGTTTCCAAAGATACATTCATAACTCGAAAAACCATTTTCATTTCAAACTTGAAATCCTTTCAACACAAATTGGAAATTCTTTCCTTATATAAAGCTTTTATTATTTGAAAACAAATAGTTTCGTTTCGAAAAAAATCCGATTTCATTTGTACAAGTTAAAGCTTTTCAAACTTGGGTTAAATTCAAATTCCCATAACAATACTTTTAAATGGTTTAAATCTATATAAAAACATTTATAATTTGTTACATAATTTCCAAACATAGGATTCAATTTCAAATCTTGAGTTCATATTTAAATCAAATTATTTGAATTTCAAAACTTTATGAAGTTATTCAAAATAACTTTTATCTTCAAAACTCTTTTTCAAAAGCCTTTCGCTTTTAACCCAATCCATTTCCAAAACTATTTGGACTCAAAACAATTCAACTTTTGAAACCATTTTAAAAATCTATGACTTAACCAATTTCCTCGTGCCATCCATATTTCTGTGTGTATAGTGTAGTCTATGGGTTTTACACAATATTGCAACATCATTAATCATCACAGATTCAAGCATGTCAATATCGATAAGCGGTATATTTCTTATAATGCTTGTTTTCCATACACAGATTCATAGTTGAATAATATATGTTTATCACAAATAAAACAAATTACATTCATCACAGCTTGAATTAAAATAATTCAAATCACAAAGCATCACACAGTAGAGATATCAAACAATGCACAGCATTCAATAGAATATAGCCTTCCATAAGGAAGATAAACTGATCACCTGATTAATTGAAACCTGATTAATCGCTAATCCAGGTTAATTAATCAATTATAAATTAATTAACTTTAAATTATTAATTGATCAACCTTAATTAATAATTAAATAATTTTTTTATCATTAAATAATTAACCCTTAATTATGTAATTATTCTTTAATTAATTATCCTTAATTAATTACATTAATTAATTAGCCCTTAATTAATTATCCTTTAATTAATTATCCTTAATTAATTATAATAAGTAACTACCCCTAATTACTTAATTAACTTTAATTATTAATTAATTACTTTTATTAATTAACTAACCTTTAATTAATTATTACTTCTTAAATTAATTACTTTAACTGCATTAATTAATTATCCTTAATTAATTAACCTTTAAACACTTGATTAATCAATCTTTAATTCATTAATAAATTTACCTTGATTATTTTCATTAAGAAATTAACTCAAATAATTAATTTCCTTTAACAAATAAATTAAGTTAGACTTTAAAAGTTAATTAACAATTAAAACATTTTTTTATATTCATTAAGTAACCTTTAATATTATTAAGTTTATTTAAAATAAACTTTCAAAATAAAGGTTATGTATATTTTAAACCATTTTTAAACTTGGTTAATTAAAATAATTTTATTTAGAAACCTTCTTCGCCAATTTTTAAAACTTGGATAACATCTAATATTTATAAGAAATTGGTTTTAACAAAGTTTGTTTTCACTAAACTTGATTTTTCTTTATGTTTGAGACTGTTTTCTGAAGCACATCTATAAACCCGAGCAAAAACATGTTTCCACCCCAGCTTGACCCCGAGTTAACTCACAATTTCCTTTTCCCCGAGACTAACGCTCGAATGCTTCGAGTTTGACCCGAGAATCCACGTCCTCATCAATACCCAAACCATTCCAACTTTATACATACACGCGTACATGCGTACAGGAGGCTAGATCATTTCCGATCATCCTTGTGGTTGCTCTCAGGTCATCGACGACCACCATAATCGATTCGAGCAACCTAGGTTATGAAATCATCACTAACCCAAAATCGAGCATCCAGTTCAACACAAGAATCCAACCCATATCGACAAAATAAATTTGCCACGGAGATCACGATGATCAGAACCTATGTCCTCCGACCAGAACATCTCCACCCATCCACGTGGCGATCCCCACATTCGCGATGATCTCCGATTCCCCATGGCCTTCCCATTTGCCTCGCGAATATCGTCGACGAAATACAGTGCTTAAAACCTAGATCGATCCAAATCACCAACCACAATGAATTAAAAAATCATCAACCATTTTTCTAGTGATCTCAGACCTTTCGACAAGATGCGGCCCAAACCTCAAGATCTAGAAATTCTCCAATCGCCGAAAATTCACGAAAACCCAGTCTCCGTTCATCTCGCAAATGCCGCTTAATTTGGAACTAAAAATTCTGATTTTTGTCTTAAAAATCATTATTTTCGAAATGGATTTGGATGATGTTAATGAAATTTGGATCCCTGCAAATCAAAAATTGGATAAACTTTGTATTCCACTGTGTTTCTTCATTCAGACAAAAACCATTTCATATTTTCATGGAAATAAAATTCTAAAATTAAGTTAGGGTGATTTTAAACATATTTTGTCTTAACATCACAAGCTAGAAATGATTGAGGAAGGTGAAATTGAATTTTGAACTTTATTAAAACCTGTAAAGTTTGTTAACAGAGGCATTTTCCTGGATTCCAGATATATGCACACAGTTTACGTACACATACACGCACAAATATATAACCATCTCAACATATTTAATTCATAACTTCCCAGATAAAATGCATACCAAAAATTCAAACAGATCTAAGTTTTAAGAAGTGAGTTTACTCATAGGCATTTCAAAACAAAGAAAGTGAAGCTTGCTCACCTGTGCGGGAAGAATAGAGGACTGAATTTTTTTTGAATTTTGTTGCTTGCTTAGTTGCTTAATCCTGTTTTGATGCTCTGATCTTTTAGTTTGCATGATCCTAGCTTATCTGCTGTTTGAATTGTGTTGAATTGATTCCAGTTTGATTTCTGAACCTTCTTTGTTTGATTTTTTCACTATTTTGAAAATTCTGAGATGATTTCTAATTTTTTCTTTCTTGGTCAGGTTTTTGATATTGAATTTTATAATATGATTTGTTTTAGGTTTAGATGATTTTGTTTTGGTATTGATTTTTATTTTTGTTTTCTTTTCTTGTTTCAGATTTGAGAAAAGAAGAATGTAGTTTAGTTTTCATTTTTCAATATAAAATTTAATTCATTTTAAACAAAATAAATGCCACTTGTCTCATAAACCAACACTTGTACAATTACTTATTTTCATGTTTTACACTTGTTAAAAATTATAAAAATTATGTTTCTCCCTTTGTTTAAATTAATTTAAAATTTATGTTTTAACCCCTTTATATTATTAATTAGTGAATCATTTTTTTATGTTACATATATACTCAAACTATTATTTAACTTTCAAGGAATTGATTTTTTTTAAATTCTAATTATACTTTGATAAATAATCACACATGTGTATATTATAAAATTTAGCTTTTAAACAACATTCAAACTTTTACTATATTTTAAATAGTACAAATAACATTTTAAATATAACTTTATATCATATTTTTTATCTAAATAAATACATTTCTTTATTAATCATCTAGATAACCTTTTAAAGAAAAACAGTCTTTAAAATTTAATTTCACATGGGTAAATATATTAGAATATTTTTTTATTAGTTAGCCTTGGAAAAATCTATTATATCAAATTCAAAACATCAATTTTCAATTATAATGCATATTTAAACAATTAGAAGCAAATTCTTATTAACTTAAAAATAAAATTTCAAATCTAATTTATTTCCAATATGTTTATTTTTAAATCTAATTTTTTGTTTATAAATACTTATCCTTAAATTTCAAACCAAAATTCTATTTATAATCTAAATTTTTTATTTATCCTGGAAAATTTCAAATTAATTCACAAATAAATTCACAATTTAATTCAAAAATTAAATTAATTGTCAAATTAAACTTGGCTAAAATTCGGGAATATTACAAAGAAAGATTCATTTCCATAGTTGTATCTCAAACATGTTCGAACACCCATGATAGCCAAAAAATTAAGTTTTATTTCATCCTTCAAGAAAATAAACCTCAAAAAGCATTGTTTGTAGTTAAATGAAGCTGTCTAATTCACTTTTTTGAAGCAATATATTATAATCGAAAAAGATCATTATTGTTTTTATTGATTTTTTATAGTAAATTGGTTAGCATTTCAGTTGGGGAGCAATTCAGTTAGAACTAAGGAAAGTCTATCGCTTGACTTTCTTTGAGAGAATAATATCAAAAGGGCTTGCATCTACCGTTTTGATATTTAGACATTACTCCTTCTACATTATACTAAGCACCCGAGTAAACATTATTACATTAATAAATTCAAATTTTCCTTCAGGAATTGCTGATTGAAAGGTTTAAAATGGTGGAATATTTAGATCCACTGAAAATTTGATTTCTTCTCGTATTTTAATCACCTTCTGTTTATGGTTTGAGTTTCCAATTGTTTTATTAACTTCAAATTCATTAATCAATTGTTAGTATATATATCTAATATCGTGTATATAAAAGTGAAAATGTGGGTGATGTTGCATTTAACAACTTAAAAGTTTTAAGCGTTGGAGTATAAACCTGTTTCAACTCATAGTAAGAACAAAAGGGGAATCGTACAACATACATGAAGGAAAAATTGACTCATTTTACTACAACATGTAATGTCACAATCATTGATCTCAGTTGTTCTACGATTCAATATAGTTTTTCTTCTTCTTTGGTTACCACTTTCTATTCCAACCAATATATTAATTATTTATCTCATGCATCTGTAGTAAAGATTGACTACAACACTGAACCTAATGATAAAATGAGAAAAAGTTAATCCAATGTTTACATAATTTCGAAATTGTACAACATGAGTTACTATGAGAACTGTTAGATTTGATATAATATTTCCATATTTAAGAAGATTTGGAAGATATTTAAGATTATTACTCAAATATTGCTGCTTTTATATGCATTAAAGAGGGAAATGGATTGGCTGCATAATAAGGAAATTTTTTTTAGAAAAGAGTGTAGTAATTAATTAATTCTCTAATTAGATGATTAAAACAAGAATTTTATAAGACACATACAAATTTTGGGAACTAAAAAAATAAAATGATAAATGTTTCCTGTATGATTTGGAGAATTGATTAGGTATTGATTTATGGTCGTAAATCAATTACTTCAGCCATAAGTAATAATCCCTATATATTGGTAGGGATTAGGATGAATAGAAGCATCAAAAAAATTTACCTTCTCTTTTGTATTTCTTCATATTCTTCTTAGCCTCCGTTATCAATCTTGTAATTCTTCTCTCTAAATGTAATAAAATCTCCTTTCCCTAAGTGAATGTACACTATCTTGCGATAGTGGAACCACTATATATCAATGTGTGAACTCTCTATTTACTTTCTTGCGTGATTTGATAACGTGTCGTTTTATTTTCAAGTTTGTTTGTTTTGTCGCACTACAACATGATCTTATTGCTTCCACATGTATTAGGGTTGATTTGCAATCATTTGTGTAAACTCACCCCAATAGTTTGGTATCAGAGCTTTGAAGGTTGTTTTTGAAGCCTTAGGCTAGAAGGTGTTCGATAAAATGACAGGACCTAGAAATGAGGCGGTTAGACCTACCTAGGAATATGCACCCTACATTAGGGGTTCGTATGCAGCATCAGTCTCGCAGTTGGCTATAGAGAAATGGAACAGAGATATTGATTTTGAGAAGTGGCTGCAGATGATGAAGGCGGTATTGAGAAGAAATTGTGTTCATCAGGTTGTATTTGACATAGAAACGTTGCCAACAGATATCTTAGAATTGGAAAGCAAGGAGATGGAAGAATGGGCCTTTACTACCCTCCAATTGGCCTTGGGTGAGAATGTCATTCCAAAGATTAGTGGTGAAACTACTGCTAGAGGATTATGGAAGAAATTGGAGGATCCCTACACGAAGAAGTGGCTCACGAATAGGCTTATTCTATTGAAGACTTTTTTCACATATAAGATGCGAGAAGGTACACCTTCGAAAGTACATCTGAACTTCTTCAATGATTTGATAATGAAGATGAAAGTTGTTGATTTGAATGTGCGCGAGGAGCAAAAGACTATGGTGGTGTTGTGTTCTCTTCCTGAGCGATACATGGTTTTCTCTAATAGCATGATTTATGGGAGCAATACACTGTCATTAGGAGATGCGAAGACGAGACTTCTAAGTGGAGAAATGAGGGATTAGATGAAAAATATGAGCAGAAGTGGAGAAGCTAGTAGTAGTCATGGGTTGTTTGTGGAGAGAGGATGAAAGGAGAAGAAGGAGAATAATTTTAGAGGGCTTTCCACGTCAAGGAAGCCTGGAAGTTATTGGAGAAGTAAGTCTAAAGACAACAGGTGTCATCATTGTAAGAAACATGTCCACTGGAAGAAAGATTGTCCAGATTTAAGGAAGAGAAATGAAGCGGATGGTTCATCATCTACTACGATGGAGAAGGCTGTTTCTGATGATGTGTTGACTGCATCTGTTTCCAGTGTATCAGACCATTGGGTGCTAGATTCAAGAGCATTTTTCCATATGACGCCTACGAAGGACGATTTCTATTTTTATGAAGACAAGGAGGGAAGTGCCATATTAATGAGAAATTATGCTACTTGCAAGTCATTGAGAGAAGGATCGGTGAGCGTTCGCACGCATGATGATGTGGTGTGCACTATCACTGGAGTCCGCTATGTTCCGGGTTTAAGAAAATCTCTTCTATCCTTAGGTCAACTAGAATCTTTGGGGTGTAAGATTATGATAAAGTCGGTTAGCTTGAAGGTGACACATGGTGCTCTTGTATCGATGAAAGGAATGATGGTCCGAAATCTTTATTTGACAAAAGGATCCACAGTATTTGGAGAGACGTGTGTTTGAGTTGATAATTCACGAGCTTTGGATGCCACCAGACTCTGGCGTCTCAGAGTAGGTCATGTTTCAAAGAAGAGTTTGGAGCTGCTTCGAATAAGGAAGATGATCAAGGGTGAAAGCATCAACCATTTGGAATTCTGACGGGAGTGTGTGTTGGGGAAGAAGACAAAAATTTCTTTCGGTGTTGGTAGACATGAGTCCAAAGGAGTACTATAGTATGTCCATACGATGTTTGGGGACCAGCAGCTGCAACTTTTATTAGAGGAGCTAAGTATTTTATCCCTTTTATCAATGAATACTCTCGGAAGGTTTGGGTGTATATGATGAAAGCTAAGTCGGAGTCATTTGAAAAGTTCAAAACTTGGAAAGCACTGGTAGGGAATGAAGTAGGAAGGAAGTTGAAGGTGCTAAGATATGACAATAGTAGTGAGTCTGTTTCAAAGGAGTTCATAAATTTCTATAAACAACATGGAATTAGGAGACATTTTACTACACCCGGTGATCCGCAATCAAACAGAGTTGCTGAAAGGATGAACAAAACTCTACTTGAGAAGGCCCGCTGCTTGAGATTGACGGCGGGCTTGTATGTAGGCTTTTGGGCCGAAGCTTTATCAAATACAGCATAATTATTAATCAGATCTCATGCTCAGCCATTGATGGGAGGATTCTTGAGGAAATCTGGAAAGGTACATCTATACATATTAGTTATTTTCGTATATTTGGTAGCTCCGTGTATGTTCACCATACAGGAAATGACAAGTTGGAGGCTAAAGCCTATCAAGGCATATTTTTGGGCTTTACAGAAGGTATCAAAGGGTATAGCATTTGGAACCTTGTTTATAGGAAGGTAGTGCACTCGATACATGTCATGTTTAATGAGTCCGCTAGGTTCTAGCCCAAGGAGAATCTACCTTGTTCAGTAGATTTAGAAGCTTAAAAGCCTAAGGAGATGGAAATATTCCCACATATCAACATAGTAGTAGAGTCAAAGATGTAAAAGAAGATAGAATAATTGCAGTTGTTGATACATCACACAAAGGTCCATAGAATTCCTCTAGTAATGATAGTGATGGTCATGAAGCTAGAGATGATTCAGATCAAGGTGGAGTTGATAGGAGTTTAGGCGAAGCTACACATATTCATGCTAACTCTAGAATTAGAAGGCCACCAATAAGGTATGGAGACTGGAGTTATGCAAACCTTAACATTGAGGATCATTTTGATTATGCACTGGATATAGTGCAAGATGAGCTTTTTGACCTTAAAGAAGCCATAAATTCAATTGCCAACTTGAAATGGATGCATACTATGGAAGAGGAGAAGGATTCGTTGAAAAAGAATCAGACTTGGGAATTGGTACCACCCCTTAAGAAAGTCGAGCCATAGGATGCAAGTTTCTATATAAGGTGAAGGACGATGGAAGATACAAGGCTAGACCTATTGCAAAGTTCAAGCATTGCTCGAACTTAATTCGCTTGTTAAAATGTTATGTGCCACTTGGTGGCATAGGGGTGAGTGAGTTAGTATATGAAGATGTTTGTTTAGGAGATTGATGGGTCCTACATGGAGGGGGTACTTTCAACACTTTGTTGGCGGGCCGTGGACTTGCCGAAGTTCGTTGACAAAGTGAAATGGGTGATGGCTATGTCAAAACTCATTAGGAAAGTATCCGTGATGCCTTGTCCGAGAGCTGCTTGTAGTAAAAGAATGTACATGGAGTTGGTAGGCTTGTGGGGAAATATACTATTAAGCTGGAGATTGTTAGATTTGATACAATATTTCCATACTTAAGAAGATTTGGAAGATATCTGAGATAATTTCTCAAATATATTGCCGCTTTTATATGCATTAGAGAGGGCAATGGATTAGCTACATAAGAGGAAGAAATATTTAAAAAAGAGTGAATTGGATGATTAAAGAAGGAACCTTATCAAATGCATACAAATTTTGGGAAAATGCAAAAATAAAATGGTAAATGTTTACTGTATGATTTGGAGAATTGGTTAGGTATTGATTTATGACCATAAATCAATTACTTCAACCTCAAGTAATAATCCCTATATAAAGGTAGGGATTAGGATGAGTAGAAGCATCAGAAAAAAATTATCCTCTCTTTTATATTTCTTTATATTCTTCTTAGGCTCCATTATCAATTGTAATTCTTCTCTCTAAAAGTAATAAAATCTCCTCTCCCCAAGAGGATGTATACTATCTTGCGGTAGTCGAACCACTATAAATCCACGTGTGAGCTCTCTGTTTACTTTCTTATGTGATTTGCCGATTTTCCATTTAATTTTGAGTTCTGTTTGTTTTGTCGCACTATAACACGATCTAATACTTCAGCATGTATTAAAGTTGATTTGCAATCATTTATGTAAACTCATCCCAACAAGAACATATACCACTCAGCAATAAAAATAAATTTTTGCAGTTGCTGTAAGTCCTAAGTAGGAGAGTTAAAAGTTAGTTCATGAAATGTTAGCTCTTTTCTATACAAAATTACCAAAATATACAAATGTTGTAGCTACATACCATCAGATCAAGCAACATGTGTCCAGCTTAACACTCTTATCTAAATTTGGTCAAATTTTTATACGTAAATGTCCATTGGTGGTTATATTTTAATACGAAACAAAATATAGATAAAATAATTGAAAGTCTAAATAGATTCTATGAACTTCTACTATATGCAAACTAGTAAACGCTAATCATTAGTTGCTTCATTAGACTTTTACAAATAATTAAAATTAATATATTAGATTTAAGAATGAGATTTTATCGGGTTCCTTATGCACCATATGAGATCTACTCGGGTAGGTACAGGTTTTGGGAAGTACATAGACAGCAGAGGTCGAACCAACTTACCTAGGTTATTCAAGGTTGATGCTCCATGTTTGAACATGTCACCTACTTCTCACTAGAGATCTACAGTGAGGAGTGATGGTTAAATTTTAATTATTTAATGTGGAATATTATTATGTTGATTTCCAATATCATATTAGATATTTAGATGAATTTGTTGAAAATGGGGAGTAAGACATATTATGAAGGTATTGTTAAATTTTGGTGATACAAAATCACAAAAAGAGGGCAAGAAATATGCAAAAGAAAGAAATAGAAGATTTTGTTTCCCCTAATTAATAGGCATATTGAGCATGTTTATTTCTTTCTCTAATTAGCTAATCAAATTATTTTTTGCCATCTAATGTTAACTTGGGCATTAAGTAATTGATTATATAAATAGAGACTAGAAGAGAGGGTAAACATATGGTGGAAAATCTATTTGCTAATTCCCTGTTCTCCATCTTTATTCTTCTTCTCCAACAATTTTAGCCATAAAGATATTTGCTCCCTTTCTCAATTTGATTATTGGTTCAATGGTATTTTGTTTATTTTAGCTTTGTTCTATTAATTGTAAACAAAAATTTTGGTGAATCAATAAAGTGGGTGGTTGGGTGGAATATCTTGTCTTATTGCTTTTAATTTCAATTCCGTCTTATTTTTAATCCAAGTTATCTCTTTGTGATTTGGGTGACAAAGATCCGTTGATATAAGCTTCCGCAAAGCGCTGCCATTTTTTCACAACAGATTGGTATCAGAGCACAGATCATCGCAAAGCTTAGAGTAATTTTGGATTGAAAAATTATTGATGTCGGATATGATTTCGTTTTCGAAGATGGCTATTTTGGATGGAAAAAATTGGGGTATTTGGAAGCCTAAGATGGAGGATGTTCTGTACCTCAATGATCTTCATGATCCGATTGATGGAGATGGAAAGAAGCCCTCTAATGTAGATGAGGGAAAATGGAAGAAGATGGATAAAAAGGCGATTGCTTTGATTCGCCAATATCTTGATGATTCAGTTTTCCATCATGTGGCTAGTTGTGAATCCGCAAAGGCTTTGTGGGATAAGTTGGTATCTTTATACGAGTCAAAGAGTGCTACTAGTAAGGCTTTTCTGGTTCGAAAGTTGGTACAACTGAGATTAGATGAAGAGAAGTCTGTTGCTGAGCATTTGAATGAATTTCAGGATGTAATAAATCAATTGGCAAATATGAAGGTCAATTTTGATGATGAGTTACAGGCTCTTTTATTGATGAGTTCGCTTTCAGAAAGTTGGGAAACTTTGGTTGTTTCATTGAGTAATTCCAATGCTAATGGAACTATCTCTTTGGAAACTGTTCGAAGCAGTCTTTTGAATGAGGAGCTTAGAAGAAAAGGGTCAGGTATGAAATCAATTCAAAGTGAGGCTATGGTGGCAAGGGACTCGAAGAAAGATAAAATTTGGAAGAAGAAGGATGCTAATGGTAAAGGTGTTATCACTTGTCATTATTGTAATAAGAAAGGTCACATACGCAGCAAGTGTTATGCTTATAAAAGAGATCAGAAAAAGGCTGCGCACGGTGATGCTAGTAGTGATGCACATGCAGGTTTTGCTGAAGGTACCGATAGTGATGCTTCTTATGATGTCCTCTTTAGTGAAAATAAGCCTTGGAAGATGGATTCGGGAGCCAGTTTTCACATTTGTAGAGATGTGAATTGTTTTTCTTCTTATGAGAAGATTGTCGACGTGATTAGGACAGCCAATGGAGAAGAGCTACCGATTTGTGGTATTGGATCTATCCGGTTTCGTATGCATGATGGTGTGGTTAGAGAAGTCTCTGGAGTCAGACATGTACCCACTTGTTCGCATAATCTTATTTCTCTCGGTCAGTTGGATCGCCGTGGTTGCACTTATGAGACTCAAGGTGGAGTTTTGAGAGTGAAGAAAGGTGGTCGTGTAAGGATGAGAGGAGTATTGGAAGAAGGAAACCTTTATAGCTTGGTTGGTTCTGTAGTAGACTATGGAAAGCGAGTGACGGTTGAAGAACCTAGTCCATAACAAGGTGGAGAGGTTAATGTGGTCACTGCTTATGATTCTAGCATTGAGGATCATATTTTAGGCACGGGTCTTCATGTTGATGATGCTCGGGGGATCGATAGTGATCAGGTAATGAGCTCAGATCGAGTGATAGACGGGTGTCGAGTTGCAAAATCCACAAAGAAAAGACGGAGATCTTTGTGGTATTACAAACATTTTTGAGACCGGATTTGTGTGGTGCACCTCATGTGGGAGATGCATCATTTGCAGTCGGTGGTAGAAGTTTGTAATTTGGTATGATTGAGATATATGGAGTTGTGATGGATCTAGATATGGCATGTTTGATATGTTGGAGATATGTGATTTTGCATCAAGGTGGAGTGTTAAATTTTGGTGATACAAAATCACAAAAAGAGGGAAAGAAATATGCAAAAGAAAGAAATAGAAGATTTTGTTTCCCCTAATTAATAGGCATATTGAGCATGTTTATTTCTTTCTCTAATTAGCTAATCAAATTATTTTTTGCCATCTAATGTTAACTTGGGCATTAAGTAATTGATTATATAAATAGAGACTAGAAGAGAGGGTAAACATATGGTGGAAAATCTATTTGCTAATTCCCTGTTCTCCATCTTTATTCTTCTTCTCCAACAATTTTAGCCATATAGATATTTGCTCCCTTTCTCAATTTGATTATTGGTTCAATGGTATTTTGTTTATTTTAGCTTTGTTCTATTAATTGTAAATAAAAATTTTGGTGAATCAATAAAGTGGGTGGTTGGGTGGAATATCTTGTCTTATTGCTTTTAATTTCAATTCCGTCTTATTTTTAATCCAAGTTATCTCTTTGTGATTTGGGTGACAAAGATCCGTTGATATAAGCTTTCGCAAAGCGCTGCCATTTTTTCACAACAGGTATATGTACAAAAAGTGATATATAGATATCAGAAACTTTATTATGTTTAGTAATGTGGTTAAAGTGGTAACAAACATCGTTGAAGCAACTCTATAAACTATGGTGAGTATTTTTTTCCTGACAATTTTAAGAACATGATTTAAAAATATGCTACAATTGAACAAATAGTGAATCAGTTATCAAATATTGAATTTATCTAGAAATAATTGGTTTAATTTTGATAACATATGAGACAAAACTGTAATGCATGAGGGCCTAAGTTCCAAAAGTAGTTGTCGGGATTCATAGGATAGTGTTTTAGGTGTTTAGAGAAACATGCAGAAAAACATATATGCCCTTGATTGGCTCCATAACTTTTAATAAAGGGTCCCATGTCCACTTAAGAACTTATCCAAGAATAAGAATTTTTTTCTAAATGAAAAACAGGTGCTTAATCTTTTTGTAAAAGCTTGCTTTCCTATTGTTAAATTATTGCTTTTGCTTCTAGCCTTTTATGTGTATACTGTAAGCAAAAAATGCGATATTTATTTTCACTTGTGGTCATTGTGAATGAGTGACAACATATAACCATTAGGATTTCATTTTATTTTGTATAAAATATAACTAAATATGTATACATCATGATGCACAAACTTTGTTCTGTATAAATATAATAATTATATATATCCATCAAATAAAGAAATGAGAATAGTGAAGACAAACTGTAATTTATGTATTTCTCAGTGATATTGTGTGTCCAAATATGATGTAAATCTCCTTAGAGTGTAAGTGTAGTATTTGAGTTAATATCTTGGCAACCAAGCATAGTTACTGCCTTTATTTCATGTGTTTTACCATAAAAATCGATTGATGACAAGTGCGTACAAACTGTATGTTACTTATTTTCATTTTCTGTCTAAACAAATATTTCAATTAACGATTTGTTTATGCATAATATGTTTACTCCCTTTGGTATTTAAGCAATAACAAAATAGATGAATGATAATATAACATCAAATTCTATGTGCGTTTGGTTGTACTATTTTGAAAAAAGAAGAAGTTTGCTCGCAATATTCTTTGAGCACGTCCAACGGATGTGCCTTTCATATTAGTGAATATAGTTGGAATGCTTGCATCTCGTGTTCCAGCATAGTTGGACACAACTAAGTCCGAGCGACGCTTATTGAAGAATGAATTCTCAACCAACCATGAGCAAAGGGGAAATTGTGCAGATTTAGCAACGGCTTCGAGGATTAAAAAAGAAGCACAAAGAGTAATAAATAAAGAATTTACTTTATTATTACGATTTCATTTAGTAACTATTTCAAACAAATCTCAAAATTATAAACAACCCATTATCCAATAAAATCATAAAATTCTTATAACGATACCACTACTATCCCCATTTTATTAAATAATATTATAAATAATATCGCCTAATAATGCAGATAATACAACTTGTTAAAGGCAAACAATATGAATATATCTTTAAACTAACATTGACATGTCATACGTATAATTTTACTGAATCTCTAGAATGAAATTTTGACATATAAAGTCTCAATCTAAAGTAATGCATACATTGGTTTCTTAGAATCAGAATAGTATAACATATAAAAAAATAATCATAAATCACAGTATAATAAATTACATCTTATACACTTGCATATTATGAGTCTACAAATATAATACTAGACCCACATAATATACATCCAATACAAGACACTATCTCAAAATGTACATCTCGTAAAATCCTACATGAAACAAAATGAAAGTAAAAATGGTTTATCTCTCTGCTAGCTTATCCATCCAAAAGTCAAAATTTCCTGTAATTTAAAAAGCCTCGGCTTGACCTGGAGTATTTTAAAATAAATAGATCAGACTATCCCTAAATATCCAAAAGGGTGAGAACAAGATATTACACAAGAATATGTGACATATAAACAAATTCAGATTCATATATAAACAAGGCATGGGATTAGTCTAATTCTAGATACATCTCAAGACACAAGAATATGAAATTCCAGGACAACTGAATAAATCACAAAACCTCGAAATCCATCACAAGACATTAAAATCACAAAAAAATAGGCCCTAAAACTTAGAATTCTCGAATAAATAATAATATCCAAAAATCCAAGAAAAAACAAATTCATTGTGATCACAATGATCATGCTTATACCGTGGAAAACAAAAGATAGTATCACTCATACTGATCTGATACCAATGATTATCCATATCGTGGAAACAAAATCTCAAAATCCTAGAAAACAAATCTATACGATCATAATGATCGTAGAAACATAACTCAAGGACTGGAGGAGATATAACTCATACCGATCACAAGGATCGTATAAAACTCTAGGAGTCTACCTCTTAAGGATTTATTAGCCTTATGCCGAACATCAAAGGAGAACACACTTTAAAATGCTAAATTCTAAACATCCTACACCTCCTAGTGAAATTCAAGTATTTATTATAAGTTACTAGTAAATCTCACACATTACGGATATCACTGAAAAACCTAAACCATATTTCTTAAAGATCTTTTGTCACTATGCCTAACACCAAAATAGAATACAACCCTAAAGTGTTAAATAATTTTGCAAAGGCAATCACAAAAATTCAACCAAAGCATCCCATACTACCTGCTCAAATTCAATTATCCGCTAATGGCTTAGTATCCACTCAAACATTTTGTTCAATGTGTTATATGATATTTAATGAAGTGTTACATGAAAGCATTTAAACCAATCAATAACACTAAGTCAATTATTAATACTCCTCGTATTATAGAATTAGGGTTCTCAAAAATATGTTTATCTCCTAATCCAAAAGTCACACAAAGTTTCAAAATTAGCACACAAATAACCAATAGTTAAGTTCAATAAAATCCAAAAGAATTTATAGTTTGAAAGAAAATTACATGATTTTACTTTATAAGAAATGGTTTCTAAAATACTTTGCAGATATACTTACTTTCAAACTTCTCATTTATTATCCATAAACTCATTTATTTGTCAATTATATATATTTAACCTTTAATCAAATAATCCACAATTCCAATTTTTATATCAAAATACTTATATATATATATATATATATATTCCAAATTCCTATTTAAAAGGTCCATATTTCATAATCATATTCCAAAGACATTATACACATACATACATACATATACATATACATATACATATACATATACATATATATATAACAATTTACTTATAAAACCATAATTACTCATACTCGAAACCCAAATTGGTATTTAAACATTTTCCTTAAAAACAACTTAGTTTTATATTTCCCTAAACCAGTTCTAAAAATCCATAACCATTTCTGCTAATAATACTATATATAATTTCTTATAAAAATCATTTATAAAAAGAAACTATATTGATATAAAAATTTATTAGAAATCGATATATTATAATAATCTAACTTTGCAAATTTTTATTATTCTAATAATATGCATATTAATTAGGTATATATATGTTTACAAACTTCAAATATTTGAATCAATTTGAATTACCAAATCAATGAATCAAACTCAGAAAATCATAAAACAAAACACCTGGAAAATCAACAAAACGAAGCAATAAAAACTCAGACCAAAGCAACACAATCGGGAGGGCAGCAGGCACCTTGAATTTGCATTCTAGGTAACGATCAGTCGATCGATCGTCCATGACCAATCTACCGATGGGATAGCCTAGACGTGAATTCTAGGCTTCCTATGTCCCATCGTCGACTTCCACTAATCCCGATGCGACCTCTTCGCTTTTCGACAACACTAGACGACTACAAACAACTGAATACTTGTATGCAATACCTTATACAATCACATGGAAGCAGTCTATAACAATTAGAGATGATTTCATTAAAGAACAAAGCATTTAAGTTGATTGTAAACAATAATTCACAGCAATGCAAACAACGTACCAATAGTTCACTAATTTCTCAATCAATCATCATCCAAAAACTAATTTAGATTAGCATGCAATTAGAAATTAGACGTAGGCTGTGTGTGAATTCTCACCATAGTTCCAAGAGTTCTTCTAGTAATTTACTAAAACTAATTTGCCTCTTGTGAATTATCAAAGAACCCCAGAACAAATTACTCACACAAAACAAAACAGAAGTTATTCACTGCAAAATCTGAATTTAGAGAGTCTAGAGGATGAACTTGGGTTTGAATTACATACCTAAAGTTTTCTAAAATTTACCAAGATTTATTTGTATTTAAATTCCACACTTTTGATTGAGTTGAGGTAGACTTGAAACCCTGGTTTTCTTTCTCAACTTTTTAGAACGTACAAAATGATGAAAGTGAGACATTGAATAACTAGCCTACTCATATTTGTTTAAGTATAGTCATGGGTTTTCTCATAGATCCATCTAACTCTAAATGCAAATACTATTAATTAATTTCCTTTCTCAACTTAGCTATTTAATTTACTTTGGGCCTTAAGAATTTACTTGGCTTAAAATGTATTTGAATACTTAATTCAATATAATTAGTAACAATTAAATGAATTCGTGAATTGCGGTTTTGCAATTAAAACCGTAGCTTAATTAACTAAAATGTATATTTATTGCAATTAAACCTCAACAAAGATTTTTCAAATAAAATTTATTTAAAATCTAAAATAATCTTTTATTTAAAATAAAAGATTTAACCCATTGAAGTTTTGTTTTCAACTTATATTTCTAAGTTATTCGACTTAATCATTTAAAAACATTTCTTTCATTTTCTAAAATAGAAAATATCCAATTTAAATAATTTGAGGGTTTAAAAAGTATTAAGATCTCAATTCTTTATAAAAAATCAATCTTAGCTTCTCTTTTGTTCAAAAATAAAAGGTTCAAATCAACTAAATATTTCTCAATTTAACAATGATTTAAAATTTATCATTATAAAACAATTTTTCTTTTATAAAAGACTACAAATTTCAAGTTAATGATTTAAATTCTTAAATTTATATCATTATTTACTATATTTAATTAACTCAACAAGTCCAAGTTATTACAATTCCATATAATGACAAGGCCACAGGGGTACCGCCAACCATAGTATACCTCTAGATAAAATGTACTGACGGCCTCACAAGGACCCCCTGCCAACAAAGGACAGATCTACCCCTTACTGGATAGTACTGAATATTTCATCACCTCGGTTGCTTTGCAACCTTCCCTCGTTAGCTCACATGCACATACCAAATCCATAAATATTAATCTAGAAGGGTCATGACAATATCCTAATTGGTGCGACCCACATACCCCTATCATATATCCCATGTTTTAGTTGTTCCCAGTTGATGAGGCTTGAGGCAATGTTTTACCTTATATATAGCAATCTACCACGACCCGAATTTCATCGTTTGAAAATCGACATCCTACTTCACCTGTATTCGAATGCCACAGATTCAAATGTTGAAATTCGATTCACGCCGGAGCTTATAACATATTAAGTACAACAACACATCGGAAAAAAATGAGTATCTTTATTGATACACAATATTCGATACAACAATGATACAAATGAATATCAATATATATCAGAGATACAAAATAACAGCGGAAGAACAAAGCAATAGCAGCGGAAAGAAAATGTCTTCAATGCCAAACTTCAAACTCCAAGCTAGAAGCTCAAACCACCATCAATGCTGAAGTGAAGCAGACTCGATCCAATTGCGATTGCCAAAATCCAAAGACAGAAAGCCATCCACTCTATATTTACAAGCTGACTATCTGAAAATCTAACTCTAGGCTGCCCGTGTGGAAAATTGTGGGCACTTAGAGTTTAGAAAGGGAACAATAAACTCTAGGTCAGTCATGGGACTGGTGTGAGCAAACAAAAACAGTTTTCTTTAAATTAAAACAAACAAAAGAATTAAAAAAGAAATCCGCAATGCTTTTTGGAAAATGAAACTACCATAAGGCCTCCCGCCACACACACAATGCAAACGCACAATTAGAGGAGATTTCTCCTTATGATAGTCAAACATGCTTGATATGTAAAAAACTTTTGATATTATTATTAGTCCGTAGCGCAGAAAACATTTCGAAAGTATAATATTAATCTTAGCCAGCATACGTACTATTATAGTATGCCTACTATAGCTACCATATTAGATGGGAGGTTCTACGACTAAAACCATAGGGGGCACGTATTGGTGATTAGATTTGCAATAATGGTCAGGCTAAGGAACTTCCTATGCCACATGGGTACGGATTTGCAGGGACGCCTCGAGAACCTAACTGGATATCTACCAACACAAGGCTGGGTTACCTCTGTTACTAGGTAACTACTGACACGAGTGTGCCATCCCCCGGTCGTAACCAATCTTTATCACGGGATTCACCAATAAATAGAAATAACCACATAGGTTAAATATCTAGGCTCCATACCATGATACCACCTTTTATCCAGAAGGAAATGGACACACCCTAAAGGGTGCGACCCTCGATAACCTTGCCCGCATCCTTCCCGTTTCGACCATTACCGGGTTGTGAGGTTCTGATGAAGTGTTGTCCCACAAAGCTACGCTTTTCACAAAAGCCATGCTTTGATTAACAAATGATCAACAACACTTCGTATGCCACATTACCAAATTGGGAATGCATCACTAGTAACCATCAACTACATAACCTCTGAGCTCGTACGTCTCCGAGAAGGGTGTTAAGCTAAGATAATATATTCTCCGCCACCAAACAGAAATGTATTAGATAGAAACCAGCTTTACATCTCAAAGTGTAATGTCAGACATACATCCATACAAGTCCATTCCAGGTTCGAACGGAACCGAAGGCACTTCAAAAGAAGCCTTTGCAATCCAGATAATCCCTAATCACATCTGGACTCCCTATCACAAAGTGTGATCAAATCTCTATACCGGGGCCATTCGGTGCAGAGACATACGATAGGTAATCCTTTAGCTTTCGAAAATATCCAGTCTTCTCCACCGATCTTCAAATGCAATCCGTAATGTCGTATCATTATTCGAAATTGGCTATATGACATAAAGTCCTCTCCCAGGTAAACCAAATAATGAGGGCAAATTTTTGAAAACATATGGATATATAGGATCTTAGTTAAGTCACGACTTTAAACGAAAACCTTTCTTTCAAATGGTTTAAACAATCTTTTAAACAAAAGATATCCTCTTTACTTTGAAAACAAAATTCACCAATCTTTCACAAAGATTCATTCATAGCTTTCAAAACAATTCTGTTTCAAATTTGAAAACCTTTCAATAAAAATTGGAAGTCCTTTCGTTATATGAAAGCCATTATTGTTTGAAAACAAATACTTTTCATTTCGGAAAAAACCGATCAAATATGCACAATCTATAGTCTTTAAGTATAAACATAGGTTAAATTCAAATTCCTAAAATAATACTTTTAAAATGGTTTAAAACCCATATAAATACATTATATAACTTGTATAACCCTTTCAAATCATAATTTTTAAAACAATTTCAAAACTTAAATAAGAAATATTTTATTCAAACTAAATTTCAGTTTCAAATTTCCTTTTTAAAAGCTTTTCATATTCAACCCAATTCCATTTCCATAATCATTTCGGATTCAAAACTAAATCATTAAAACCATTTCATAATATTAAATTCAAATATCTATGACTTAACCGAATCCTCATGAAATCCATATTTGTGTGAGTATGGTGTAGTCGAGGGGTTTACACAATAGTGCAACATCATCAATCATCACAATCCAAACACAACAATATTGATAAGCGGTATAATCCTATAACACTTATCTTCATTCAAAGATTCACAGATAAAAAATATAAATTTATCACAGATAAATAATTTACATTTATCACAGCTTAAATCAAAACAATTCATATCACAGAGCATCACACATCAGAGTTATCAAACAATTCAAAGCATTAGATACAATCCAAACATCCATAAGTAAGATAAATTAATCATCTGGTTAATTTAAACCAGATTAATCACTAATCCTAGTTAACTAATATTAATTGATTACAAACCATTTTAATTAATTATCCTTCAATCACATACTAATTAACCTTTAATAATAAATTAATGAACCGTTAATCATTTATTAATTAACCTTTAATTAATTAATTATCCTTTAATTAATTATTCTTAATTAAATCACCTTAATTAATTATCCTTTAATTAATTATCCTTAATTAAATCACCTTAATTAATTATCCTTTAATTATTAAATAATTATCCTTTAATTATTAAATAATTATCCTTTAATTATTAAATAATTAATCTTTAATTAATCAACCTTAATTAATTAATCACTCAACCTTTAATCAACTAATTATCCATTAATTAATTTCATTAAGCAATTATCCTTTAATTATTAAATTACCCTTACTTACTTACATTAATTAATATTAATTAATTATCCTTTAATGTAATTACACAAAGTAATTACCCCTCAATTGCATTCAGTAATAATCTTTTATTAATTAAGTAATTATACTTAATTAATTTCATTAAGTAATCATCCTTTAATTACTCATCATTAAATACTTAACTCATAACAAACTAATTAATCCTTAATTAATACTTAATTAACCTTTAATTAAGTAATTATGATTAAATTTCAAATTAATGATCCTTTAACTAATTATATTCATTAATTACCCTAATATAATTACTCAAAGCCCAAAATAATTCCAAACACATACATGGATAAATTTTATTATTAACTTAATATATAATTATTCCAAAACCAAGTCAAATTACTTTTAACAACACTTAATCTTTGAAGTTTTAACCTTTGAAAAGTCATATTGAAAATAAATTTTGAAATGAATTAACTTAAGACCTCTAGATTGATTAATAATTAAAATCGCTTCACCTTCTTTAATTAACTATTTTAGTTTCATCATTTCCAACTTATACAAATAACTTAAGAATCAAAATAATAGGTATAAAATAAAATACCTTAAACTTAATTAAGTTAAAATAAATTTATTTTAATCCTTAAACTAATTTCAAAACTAACGTAAACGTTTATTATTTTAAAATAATTAATCAAGAAAGTGTTTAAACTTGATTCAATTTAAATTTGAAAACTTGTTAAACATGAAAAACTCACGTGAACTCACGAACCCGAGCCAAATCTTGTTGTTCCCAAGCTCAACTTCGAGTTTTCTGCGCGCTTCATTACTTCGAGTAAAAACTTATATTTTCTTGTGCTTGAACCCGAGAATTTCCTTCTTTCCCAAACACCCAAGATCATCAGATACACGCGATACACCCGTGTATGTGTACAACCAAACTAGCCATCTTCCACCAGCACCGTAATCATCAACACATCTACGACGAATTCATCGACCAACCAACCACCCATCTCCGATGAATTCGACAGGAATCGAAATCGAGCTTTCCACATACTCACTGGAACCCAACATTTCGTCGAAAAATGCCTCGCTTGATGTTACAGACCACTGGACACCACGTAACTTCGACCATAGCTCCGTCGATCGTCCGCACAGCACTTCCCATCGGTCTGGTTGCCTCCAATCCGTTGTCGATGACGAAATCGTCGCATCTTCTTCATTGAACAAAACTGGGTAAGAAACCCTAAATCCACGTTGATTGACCACCACGACAATTAATAAATCCAACAACTATTTTTCTGACGATCCTTAGATGACGAACCCTTCGTTGTAAATCGTTGGAAATTGATAAAAATATCAATTCCGAGCAATCCAAATTTTTTTCATCAAAGACAAACTTAAAAATTCTGATGTTTCCATTAAAAATCATCATTTTTGAATACGAATCAAATTATATATGTAAAGCTTGGAATTATGATAGTCGAAATTTCCTAATAGCTTTGTTCTTACTGTATGACTTAACTTTTCCGGAGAATTTCTCAATAATTTTATTTGAAATCATTTTTTAAAAATGGTATTACATTCATGGAATCAAGTTTCCTTTAAACATCATATCTTATAATTGCTTTAATGAAGACAGGAACCTGTATATACATATCCAGACATACATATAATTTTCTACATACACACACACACACTCATGCAATATTTTCATTCATGCAAACATTTTTCACCACTTTACTTCAATATTAATCACAATATCAAGTTATATAAGAAAATTCAAGGTTAAAATAAAAGTTTGCTCACCCTTTTATATTGAACAGAGAAACAGGTTTTAAATCTGGAATTGCTCTAATGCTATTTGAGTTGTATCTTACTTGATTGTTGATGTTGAGCTTTAATCTTTAATCTGAATATTAAGCTGATCTTGCATGTCTTTGATTAGGTTTGAGTTCTGTTAGAATTGCTTGAAGCCTGGTTTTGTTTTCTTTGTTTTGATCTGGTTTTTGTTTTGCTTTTAGATTTGATTCCTTTTTTATTTACAGGCTTATGAAGTTGTGAAAGAGAATTGATGAAGCCTTGTTTCTTCTTTTCTCTAATTTTTTTTTATTTAATCAATCGCCACTTGTATACACCAAGCTATACACTTGTTAATTAATATAGTTACTTATCTTACATTTGTTATTACATGTTCCCCTTATTTTACAAATGTCAAATGTTATTTAAATTGTGTTTTAAGTCCTCGTTTTAATTAATTTATAATTTTGGTTTAAACCCTTACTTTATTTTAATTTAGTAAGCATGTTTTATGTTTTTATTAATTAAGTATTATGAGATAGATTTGTTATATATACAAATTATACTTATTTTATAAGAAATGATCTTTTTATAAATCTTATTTATTTTCAAAAGATATATGTATATTTTGAAACTTTTTATTCATTCTTGTCATATTTTATATTTATACAAATCAATAAGAAAATGATTTGAAATCCAAATTTTAAATAATCACATATATATACATATATACATACATACATACATACATATATATATATATATATATATATATGTTAGTTTCTTGGAAATATAAAGTTAATAAGTCCAATTTTATTTCTAAAATATTTATTCTTGAATTTCAAAATCAAATTCTATTTACCATATGTATATATATATTTATTTATTTCCATATCCAGATTCTATTAACAATCTATTTTTATAAATACATTTTTATTTGTTTTGGAAATTTTCAAATTAAATCACCAATTAATTCACAAATTAATTTAAAATTTTATATTAATTACTAGATTTAATTTGGCCTAAAAACGAGAACATTATAGATTCCCCCTTAAAATTATTTCATCCCCAAAATTTGCTAGACAGGGAGACGAACAAAGAACAGATGAACACACAAAGAAGTGGTTCACCAGATCAGACTGAACATTTATTCTGCATTTGGCTTACCAAATCAGAATATCAATAATAGATAAGAGAATGAATCTACTTCACAAGACACTCGGGTCATCCGGTCTACGAAATATGTAAGGACATCGGTTAGTTCGACGGGATAACTAACATTCGTAGAATATATCTGGACCCCAAGGAATAGACAAACAGATACAATTCAATTTAACTTCTTATTTTATTATCCAATTTATCTCAATTTTAAATTTTCAAATTCATTAAAGATAAAACGAAAAACTGATAACGAGAATACGAGATAGGAATTTATCTACAACGATTCCTAGGGCCACCACCACACCAAAGCTTCTCCTTATAGCTTCCAGTAAGCCATCAAAGAATCAAAACTAGATCAATGGAGATTGAGGAAAAAGTTGTTTCCTTGTTGTTACAGGGTATTGACCATTTGTAGTGGTACTCCCCTATCCCCTACCTCGTCTTCTTCTTGCACTCATACTCACTATCAGTGGATAGTAAGAGAATTTACTAAGGCGTATTGATGGATATCTTAGGGATATACTCATTTTAGGGCATTTGTAACCCTATTTCTAAAGAGTCACTTAATGTGTTATACTCCTGAACTAAAGTTCTTACTCAACCTTCAGCTCTGATACCAAATTGTCACGACCCGAATTTCACGATTCGAAAATCGACATCCATACTTCACCCGCATTCGAACGCTGTAGATTCAAATGTTGAAATTCAATTCGCGCCGGAGCTTATAACACATTAAATGCAACAACACAGTAGAAAAAAATGAATATCTTTATTGATACCCAATATTCGATACAACAATGATACAAATGAATATTAATATATAAGAGATGCAAAATAACAGTGGAAAAACAAAGCAATAGCAGTGGAAAAAAAATGACTTCAGTGCAAAGTTCAAATTCCAAGCCAGAAGCTCCAACCACCATCAATGCTGAAGTGAAGCATACTCGATCCAATTGCGATTTCCAAAATCCAAAGACTGAAAGCTATCGACTCTATATTTACAAGCTGACTATCTGAAAATATAACTCTAGGCCCGTGTGGAAAATTTTGGGCACCCAGAGTTTAGAATGGAACAATAAACTCCAGGTCAGTCATGGGACTGGTGTAAGCAAACAAAAACAGTTTTCTTTGAATAAAAACAAACAAAAGAATTTAAAAAGGAATGTAACGACCCAGAATTTTTATTAATTAAAATTTGGATATTTAATTAATTTTAAATATTAAAAAGTGTAATTTACAAGTTGAATAAATTTTATTTTGAATAATTGGATTTAATTGGATAATTAAATCGATAATTGAATAGCTGGAATTATTGAAATAATTGAAAATTGGGTTAAATATGATTGAAAATGATTTGTAAAATTTTATTTTATCATGTTGGAGTTAGAATGATGTTATAGAACTTTTAAAATCGAATTAAGAGTTTAATTGTGAAATTTGAATATTTTAATATTTAATCGACTAGTGAAAATAGCAAATTTTCGAACAGTCTCAGAATTGGACGAGACCAGTTCCATTGGATCCGTAATAGTTTGTTATTATCGGATTTCAATTTTCGTAGCAATCGGAGTTGTCGTTTAACCGTGGCAGCTCGAAACGCATCGAAATTGTTTTAATATTAATTTGGCGAGTTAAAATAGTCATTTTTCAAACAGTATCGGATTTCAACGAAACCAGTTTCATCGGATCCGTAATGTGATATTATTGTATGGTTTCAAATTTCGTGTCAATCGGATTTACCGTTTGTCCGGTGCAAGCTAAAACGTCTAGAAAATCGTTTAATCGGTTTAAATTTAAATTGAACGTTTATTGCCATAACTCGCACAGATGACCAAATTAGCACCCGAGACATGTTCCATTGCGTTCAGAACGCGGGGTAAACCTTAGAAACGCCAACCGACACGCTTCATTTGGAGTTCAGAAATTCCGGGTGAATAGTAAATTGGAAAATTTTCTATAAACCCCCCCTCTTCATAATTTGCAAAAAAATATCAAACCCTTAGGGTTTCAGGTTGGAGCCGCCGCCAACATTTTTAAAGGCTGAAAATTGTCCTCCTTCTTCCCTTATAATCTTCTAATCCATAAACATTTAGAGAAAGTGTTCAACATGAAACTTGTAGAGCATGAAGAGAGCTTCGAATCTATACGGAGTTGATCGAAATTGGAGCGACGTGGAGGGAGAAAAGGGAGGCCGATGCCTGCTAGTTGCGCATGCAATTCAAGGTGCCTGGGGTGGCCGAGCTTCAGGTGTACATAGGCGTGGGTAGCTCTCACGTAGCCGGAGGGAATGGCACTCTCTGATCAACTTATCGTTGCTTGTGGTGATTGCAAAATCAAAACCTAATATGGAGCTTGGTGGGTTCCTTGCATGATGGTTTTCTGTAGATAGAACGTGAAGAGGAGAAGAGGAAGGGTGTGGCCGTGATTTGCAGATGGGGATCCAACGGTTGTGATTAGCTGTAGGGTTTAAAATTATAAATTATTTGTAAATTTAGTTATAAAAATTCGTATAAACTTGTAAAAATCATATCTTTTTCATACGAGGTCAAAAACGCGTGAAACCAGTTGCGTTGGAATCGTATGGACGAGCACTACGCTATGGATTTGGATTGGAGTCGTTTGGAGTTAGTGAGAATTTCGAGTAAAATTAAACGTCCGTTTAATTTTATTCAAAATAAATCGCTAAAACGAAATTGAAATCAAGGTGAGAACTTCTCACTCAATCGAATCGGTTTCGATTTTAATTTTAAATAGTTATATTTAAAATACCTGAATGCATGTTTGAATGATGATTGTTATCTATTGATTGTTAAATTAGACATTATGCGCCGTTAGTAAGCGGATGTTATTTATTAAAAACATATACCACGAATATTTCATAAACAGAGAAACTGGTATTATATATATAATAGCAATATATATATTGGCATATGTATATATTGCAGTTGTTGATTTCCCGCATTGTATAGCGGATGAGACCCTATTGCGCCGCCTATTAAGCGGATAATATTTTAAATCCCATATACCGCGATAATTTCGTACTGGAACAGAATTGGTATTGTGCTAACATCTTTGGATGCAGGAAAACAGGTTGGAGGGATCCAACTGGATTCCTCAACAGTATTTATTTGATTTCAGATATTTTGATATTTGATGGATTATCATATCGATATATGATATCGTTGTGATTGACTATTTGGTGTGTAGCATCATTGGACCAATTTTGGAATTTTAAAAGGATTTTTAAAGTGATTTTTGAAGAGTATACGTTTATAAAATATTTTTGGAATTGATCCATTTTAAATAAATAAACGTTATAATTTTAATGTTATAAAAATTATGATTTTTGAGAAAAATAGTTAAAAGTTGATTTTTGAAATTATGAGGGTAATGATTTTATAAAATAGTTTAAATTGGGATTTCTGAATTTATTATAAAAAGATTAAAAATAGGATTTATAAAATTTAATTATTTTATAAACCAAAATGATGAAATTTTAAAGGACTTTAAAGACGTTTTGAAATAATAATATAAATTGATTTATATAAGAGATTTATAAATTGATATTTATAAATTAAAAGTATTGGAATTATAAAACGAGTTTTTATAAGTGTTAGAATGAATTGTGAATAAATTTCGTAAATGAATGAAATTTATAGAATTATAAACGGTGAAGTTATAAATGGAATTTTATAAGCAGTAGGTTTATAAAATTTGTGAAGATATTAAAAGATAGATTTGGGTAAACAAATGAATCTTATAAGTTATAAGATTTATAATTTGGGAAGTCTAAAAGAATGATTTTTGTAAACAAATAAATTATAAGTATTTGACTTATAATATGAATTTTTAGTATATCATTGAGATATGAATTGAGATAGGTTAATAAGGAATTTATAAAAGGAGTTGATGTAAAATAAATAGAAATAGAATTTATAAACATTGTTTTATAAATCCGCAAAACAACTTATTTTGATAAGTAATTTGCTATAGCATATTAAAGGAGTTATATTCACCTTTTAGACGGTGAATAAGCCTTTAGAATGAAACGAATAGTAATGATGAAATTGGTTAACGTAGTATATTCACGTTTTGAATAGTGAAAAATATGTTAAAGAAAATGTTTAGGATGTGATGTTTTAAATAGAATTAAAACGATCTAACGATGTTTTCAAAACGTGTTGAGATTCGAAACCATAGATTTCAACATTCATTGTTGAAATAGACGTTTTCGAGAAATAAAAGGAAATGGTGGACTATAACACTGTTGTTATAGTAAATGATTTCCGAAAGGAAATGTTTTGTATAGTATTGGGATTTATATATCTATTTTAATTTCGAATCCCTATACTAGTGATTTTGGGTTGTCGTAACGATGTTTTACGCAACGTTCGTTTTGGCCCAAATAAATATGTTTAAGAGAATGATTTCCTTAAAGAATGAAATATATACTTAATTTCGATTTAAGTATATTGAATATTTTCCAAGAGTTGAAAATAAAAAGATTTGTGAATTACTTATTAAATAAGTATGGAAATGTTTTTCAATATAAAGTGAATATTTGAGAATTTATCTTTTTAAAGATAAATTGAAAATGACTAACTGAAATCGTATATTCATTGATATTTTGGAATATAAATTCACTATGGAATTTATAAAAGAAAGTGGAATATGTTTAAAAATAAATATTGATTTATTTTTGAGGTATTGAAAATTTATATCTTGTAAAGATATTTTTGGGAGATAAATAATTTGGAAAATTATTTGGAATCTGGTGATGTTGTGCATATCCATTTATAGTTCAATAACCGACTATCAGTATTTACCTTTGAATGGGTATTAGTTGTGATTTGCTGAATTTGAATGCTACACTTATTTTTAAATTATTACGCTCGTTATTCGGATTACCCATTCCGAATAGTGATACGACGTAATGGATAGCATTGATGACCGGTGTTGAAGACCGAATATTTGCGAGAGCGATAGGATGACCTATCGATTGACTCTGTACCGAGTTGCTCCGGTATAGAGTTCTCCATATGTGATGGGGAATCCGATCAGGATTGTGGATATCCGGATTGCAAGGACTTCTTTGTAAGTGCCTTCGGTTCTGTTCGAGCCCGGAACAGACTTGTATGGATTGTATGTCTGACATTACAATTGAGATATAAAGCTGATTTCTTTCAAATATATTTCTGTTGGTGGCGGAGAATTTATTCTCTTAGCTTAACACCCTTCTCTGAGACGTACGAGCTCAGAGGTTATGTAGTTGGAGGTTTTTAGCAATATACTCCCAATTTGGTAATGTGACACGCCGAGTGTTGCTGTGAAATGATCATTGTGTTGATCATTTGTGATATGATCATTTGTTTGATCGTTTATCTTTGTGATCATTTCTATGATCATTTGTTGACCCAAAGCATGACTTTGTATAAAGCGTGGCTTTGTGGACGAGACTTCGTCGAGCCTCACACCCTGGAATGGTCAAAACAGGAAAGATGCGGCAAGGTTATGAGGGGTAGCTCCCTTTAGGGTATGTGCATTTCCTTCTGGAAAAGGGTGGTATCATGGTATTGAGCCCAGATGCTTACTCGTGTTGAAACACTTTATTTATGATTGTGTGATGTTGATGACGAGCGCTCGGTTAAAGGTCCCAAAGGACCGGGGGATGGCATACTCGTGTCAGTAGTTACCCAGTTAGGGGTAACCCGGCCTTGTGTCGGCAGAGATCCGGCTTGGCTCTCAGGGACGTCCTTCCAGAGGCGTTCTCATGTGGCAATGGGAAGTTCCTTGGCCTGATCATTCGTTGGAAATCCAAAGAAACAATACGATCTTGTACGGTATTAGTTGTAGAACCTATCATTCACTTATGGTGGCGCCCCACTGTTTGGATGGTAGCTATAGTAGACATAGTTCGGAATGTCTATGCTGGCTAAGATTTATATCTTTATTTTCGAAATGATTTTCTCTACACTATGCACTAGTAATAATATCAAATGTTCTTTTTAATGCGTATCAAGCATCTTTGACTATCATAAGGAGAAATCTCCTCCGATTCTACGTTTGCATTGTGTGTGTGCGGGAGGCCTTATGGTAATCTCATTTTTAAAAGCATTTCGAATTGACTTTAAAAATATTCCTCTATTTTGATTTTAAAGATAAATAAACTGTTTTGAGTTCTCACACTAGTCACATGACTGACTCGGAGTTTTTTGTTTTCCTTCCTAAACTATGGGTGCCCACCAATTTCCACACGGGCAGTCAAGAGTTAAGGTTTATCAGGATATTCTGGAATTCAGGAGTTGCAGGAGGCAAGCTGGAAGGCATGGCGTATTATTAGTATATAGTATTTCTTTTCCGCTGTTTGATGTTGTTTGTTGTTGTACACTCTGATGATGATGTAATGTAATGAAATGTGATGTAGTGTAATAACTGATATAGTTCTTTGTTTAAAGATTATTCATTTATTTATTATATGTTGTTCCGCTGCGATTGTGAGATTCTATTCTTGTTCTGCTATTTTCTGTTCCGTTCTATTTTCTATTTTTTTCCTCTATTTTCTATCTTTTTCTCTCTTTTTCTGTCTTTTTTTCTTTTTCTTAAACATTGAGAATTCGTATTTCTGTTCATCTTGAGTTAATCTATGGAGATTAGTGTATATTCAAGGAGTACGGATTTGCGGGTCCTCACAGGTGGTATCAGAGCATATGGTTAAGCGACAACCATGACTCTGTTGGGTATTACTCATTAGAGATAGAGTCAGTAGTACTCTAGAATGAGTTTGAGTGTAATAGTAGCTATGAGAGCGTATTTGTTAGTGAATATAAAATTGTTTTATATTGTGATGATTGGTTTGTTGAGTGGCATATGAACCTTCGTCAGCACGGTATGCACAACTATGCCGAAGGGGTTTATAAACACTTGAATAGAACAATTCGACACAGTATTGTTTTAAATTGGGTAAATGAAATAATTTTACCTTGAGTATATTTTATATATAAGGAAATAATTTTTCAGAATTATTAAAGTGTATATAAGTTGATTGTTTGGTTGTTTGAATAATCTAAATTAAAGAATAAATGTATAAGCAAAAGAATTATAAGAATTGAATTATAATTAAAGTGATTTACAATTTTGAGATAAACTTATATATATAAGAAGTGAAACTATATGAATATATTTATGAATATGAGTTGTAAATAAAAATGAATTTAAAGTTAAATGGAAATTTACTTTAGAATTGGAATCTGAATTGATTTATAAGTGGGAATTTAAGTTATGTAAGTGTTAATTCATTAAAATCTAATGTTATTAGAAAGTTGAATAGTTGAATGAAAATCAATTTAATTAAACCAGTTGAAAGTGATGGTGTTAAACCAAATGGAATGAATATAAGCAAAGGAATTTGGTTGTAATTAATATACATTGGTTGTTATATGATAATTAGTTGATTGTATAAAAACCCATGTACAATTGAGTTAATGAAATTGGAAGCTAAAGTAATTGAAATCCAATTGGAAGTTAAGTGAATCTTAAATAGAATTGAATTTGATTTGGAAGTGAACCAACTTGAATATGAATTAGTGAATATAAACTAATTGAAAATGAATGTTAGTAAGAACATCCACTGTAAATGAATCAAATGTGATTAAATTGAAAACCTATTTCATTGAATATTAATGAGAATATGAATGAATATTTATTGGTTATGAATGCTAGTTGAATTGAATGTTAGTTGGTTGATGGTTGAATATATATTGCTTTTACTACATTTGCTATGTTGGCATATATAGTTATTATGTTGCTATATGTTGTATATCGATACTATTGTCTATATACATGTTTCTCATTTGTTTGTTGAGTGTTTAGTAGGTGCGGATCGCATTTGCTTCGCATTTGGAGCTTGCTTTCGCGCTATATTAGCCGTATATGCTTGCTAATAAAATATAAGGTACATATCTCGGATTACATACCGTACTTTTACAATTTTTTCCCTGCGGGATGCCTCATTACTTGATGAGATGTATATTTGTGATATATATACTGTCATTTTTTTTTGGATCGAGCCGTGCAAAGGAGACTATGGCGAATTTTTCCGAAAATTTAAGGCGTTAGAAAAAATTTGGGAATATTGGGAAAATTTTGAAAACTTTAACTTTGATTTAGAATTGAAAGTTAAACAATAGTAGTTGTTTTTGAAAAGATAACTAAGTATGATTTGAAAACTTAGTAAAGATTTTGTAAGAAGTTTAACTATGAATTTTGGAAAATTAATAGATTCTCTAACTTTTTTTACTTGATAATTTCGAGGACGAAATTCTTTTAAGGGGGGAAGTATGTAACAACCCAGAATTTTTATTAATTAAAATTTGGATATTTAATTAATTTTAAATATTAAAAAGTGTAATTTATAAGTCGAATAAATTTTATTTTGAATAATTGGATAATTAAATCGATAATTGAATGGCTGGAATTATGGAAATAATTGAAAATTGGGTTAAATAAGATTGAAAATAATTTGTAAAATTTTATTTTATCATGTTGGAGTTAGAATGATGTTATAGAACTTTTAAAATCGAATTAAGAATTTAATTGTGAAATTTGAATATTTTAATATTTAATCGACTAGTGAAAATAGCCAATTTTCGAACAGTCTCAGAATTGGACGAGACCAGTTCCATTGGATCCGTAATAGTTTTTATTATTATCGAATTTCAATTTTCGTAGCAATCGGAGTTGTCTTTTAACCGTGGCAGCTCGAAACGCATCGAAATTGTTTTAATATTAATTTGGCGAGTTAAAATAGCCATTTTTCAAACAGTCTCGGATTTCGACGAAACCAGTTTCATCGGATCTATAATATGATATTATTGTATGGTTTCAAATTTCGTGTCAATCGGATTTACCGTTTGTCCGGTGCAAGCTAAAACGCCTAGAAAATCGTTTAATCGGTTTAAATTTAAATTGAACGTTTATTTCCATAACTCGCACAGATGACCGAATTAGCTCCCAAAACATGTTCCATTGCGTTCGGAATGAGGGGTAAACCTTAGAAACGCCAACCGGCACGCTTCGTTTGGAGTTCGAAAATTCCGGGTGAATAGTAAATTGGAAAATTTTCTATAAAACCCCCCTCTTCATAATTTGCAAAAAAATATCAAACCCTTAGGGTTTCAGGTTGGAGCCGCCACCAACATTTTTAAAGGCTGAAAATTATCCTCCTTCTTCCCTTATAATCTTCCAATCCATAAACATTTAGAGAAAGTGTTCAACATGAAACTTGTAGAGCATGAAGAGAGCTTCGAATCTATACGGAGTTGATCGAAATTGGAGCGACGTGGAGGGAGAAAAGGGAGGCCGACGCCTGCTAGTTGCGCACGCAATTCAAGGTGCCTGGGGTGGCCGAGCTTCAGGTGTACATAGGCGTGGGTAGCTCTCACGTAGCCGGAGGGAATGTCACTCTCTGATCAACTTATCGTTGCTTGTGGTGATTGCAAAATCAAAACCTAATATGGAGCTTGGTGGGTTCCTTGCGTGATGGTTATCTGTAGATAGAACGTGAAGAGGAGAAGAGGAAGGGTGTGGCCATGATTTGCAGATGGGGATCCAACAGTTGTGATTAGCTGTAGGGTTTAAAATTATAAATTATTTGTAAATTTAGTTATAAAAATTCGTATAAACTTGTAAAAATCATATCTTTTTCATACGAGGTCAAAAACGCGTGAAACCAGTTGCGTTGGAATCGTATGGACGGGCACTACGCTATGGAATTGGATTGGAGTCGTTTGGAGTTAGTGAAAATTTCAAGTAAAATTAAACGTCCGTTTAATTTTATTCGAAATAAATCGCTAAAACGAAATTGAAATCAAGGTGAGAACTTCTCACTCAATCGAATTGGTTTCGATTTTAATTTTAAATAGTTATATTTAAAATACCTGAATGCATGTTTGAATGGTGATTGTTATCTATTGATTGTTAAAATAGACATGATGCGCCGTTAGTAAGCGGATGTTATTTATTAAAAACATATACCGCGAATATTTCATAAACAGAGAAATTGGTATTATATATGTAACGACCCAGAATTTTTAGAAATTAAAATTTGAATATTTAATTAATTTTAAATATTAATAAGTGAATTTATAAGTCGAATAAATTTTATTTTGAATTATTGGATTTAATCGAATAATTAAATCGATAATTTAATACGTTAAATTATGGAAATAATTGAAAATTGAGTTAAATATGATTGAAAATGATTCGTAAATTTTTTTTTATCATATGGGAGTTAGAACGATATTTTAGAACTTTTAAAATCGAATTAAAAGTTAATTTGTGAAAATTGAATATTTTAATATTAAAATCGACTAGTGAAAATAGTCAATTTTTGAACAGTCTCAGAATTGAACGAAACAAGTTCCATTGGATCTGTAATAGTTAGTTATTACCGGATTTCAAATTTCGTGTCAATCGGAGTTGTCGTTTGAGCGTGGCAGCTCGAAACGCATCGAATTATTTTTAATTTTAATTTGGCGAGTTAAAATAGCCATTTTTCAAAAAGTCTCGGATTTCGACGAAACCAGTTTCATCGGATCCGTAATGTGATATTATTGTAAGGTTTCAAATTTCGTGTCAATTGGATTTACCGTTTGTCCGGTACAAATTAAAACGCCTAGAAAATCGTTTAAATCGGTTTAATTTAAATTGAACGTTTATAGCCATATCTCACACATAAGATCGAATTAGCTTCCGAAACCTGTTCCATTGTGTCCGGAACGCGGGGTAAACCCTAGAAACGCTGGTTACGGCACGTAAATCGGAGTTTAGTTTACCCGGATAAATAGTGTTCGATAAATTCTTATAAATAGCCTTTATTCACAAATTAAATAAAAAAAAAGGGCTAGGGTTTTGAATCCATGCCGGCCGCCTCCTATATTTCGAAGGCCAGAATCACTCGAATCTTTTTCCCTCATTATCTTCCAATCCGCTTAGCAATACAAGAAAACTCCAACTACAATGTTGTAGAGCGTGGAGAGATCTCCACATCCATACGGTGGAGTGGCGAATAACTCAGCGAATTGATGGCAATTCGCTTGTGAAGGCCGTGCGTTCGAGCACGTAATACAAGGCGACGACAGCGCTTGGGGGGTGCGGTCGGCCAGCGTGGGGGCCTCTGGTGGTGGGCTTTCGATTTATGTCGAAGTGATGGAGTTTCGGCAAGCAAAAAGGGGGCGGCCATTAGGGTTTGCACACGAAGTTGGGTTCGGCTGCGTAAAGTAACGTGAGGGAGATGGGGGAGAGGCATGCGCACGGTTCTGATGTGCTTGATCAGGGACGAACGGCTGAGATCAAGTGTGGGTTGAAAATTAAAGATTTTGTTGTAAATTATAATTATAAAATTCGTGTAAACTTCAAAAATTGATATCCTTTTCATACGAGGTCAAAAACGTGAGAAACCAGTTGCGTTGGAATCGTATAGACGAGCACTACGCGATGGAATTGGATTGGAGTCGTTTGGAGTTAGTGAGAATTTTGGGTAAAATTAAACGTCCGTTTAATTTTATTCGAAATAAATCGCTAAAACGGAATTGAAATCAAGGTGAGAATTTCTCACTCAATCGAATCAGTTTCGATTTTATTTTAAATAGTTAGATTTAAAATATTTGAATGCATGTTTGAATGATGATTATTATCTATTGATTGTTAAAATAGACATTATACGCCGTTAGTAAGCGGATGTTATTTAATAAAAACATATACCGCGAATATTTCATAAACAGTGAAATTGGTATTATATATAGTAGCAATATATATATATTGTCATATGTATATATTGGAGTTATTGATTTCCCGCATTTTTTGTTTAGCGGATAAGACCCTATTACGCCATCTATTAAGCGGATAATATTTTAAATCCCATATACCGCGATAATTTCGTACTGGAGCGAAATTGGTATTGTGCTAATGTTTGTGGATGCAGGAAAACAGGTTGGAGGGATCCAACTGGATTCCTCAACAGTATTTATTTAAATTCAGATATTTTGATATTTGATGGATTATCATATCGATATATGATATCGTTGTTGTCGTGATTGACTATTTGATATGTAGCATCATTGGACCAAGTTTTGAAATTTTAAAATGATTTATAAAGTGATTTTTGAAAATATACTATATGTTTGGAATTTGATCTATTTTAAATAAATAAACGTTATAATTTTTAAAGTTATAAAAATTATGATTTTTGAGAAAAATAGTTAAAAACTGACTTTTGAGAATATGATGCTAATGATTTTATAAAATAGTTTAATCGGGATTTTAGAATTTATTGTGAAAAGTTTAAATATAGGATTTATAAAATTTAATTATTTTATAAATCAAGAGAACGGTGAAATAATAAAGGAGATTAAAGACGTTTTAAAGAATAATATAAATTGATTTATATTAAGAGATTTATAAATGGATATTTATAAATTGAAATATTGACATTATAAAACGAGTTTTTATAAGTGTTTGAATGAAGTGAAAATGAATTTTGTAAATGAATGGAATTTATAAAATTATAAATGGTGAAGTTATAAATGAAACTTTATAAACAGTAGGTTTATAAAATTTATAAAGTTATAGAAAGAATGAATTTTGGATAAATAAACAATCTTATAAGTTATAAGATTTATAATTTGGGAAGTTAAAAGAACGATTTTGTAAAATAACCGTTTTATAAGTGTTTAACTTATAATGTGAACCTTTGGTATATAATTGAGTTATAAATCGAATAGGTTAATAAAGGAAATTTATAAAAGGAAGTAGTTATAAAATAAATAGAAATGGAATTTATAAACGTTGTTTTATAAATTCGCAAACGACTTATTTTGATAAGTAAATTGTTGAAACTTAGTAATGGAGTTATATTCACGTTTTTGACTGTGAATAATCCTTTGAAATAAAATGAATAAAAGGATGAAATTTGTTAACGTAGTATATTCACGTTTTTGAATAGTGAATAATATGTTAAAGAAAATGTTTAGGATGTGATATTTTAAATTAGATTAAAACGAGCTAACGATGCTTTAAAAAGTGTTGAGATTCGAAACCATAGATTTCAACATTCATTGTTGAAATAGACGTTTTCGAGAAATGAAAAGGAAATGGTGGACTATAACACTATTGTTATAGTAAATGATTTCCGAAAGGAAATGTTTTGTATAGTATTGGGATTTATATATCTATCTTAAAATTCGAATCCCTATACTAGTGATTTTGGGTTGTCGTAACGATGTTTTACGCAACATTCATTTTGGCCCAAATAAATATGTTTAAAAGAATGATTTCCTTAAAGAATGAAATATATACTTAATTTCGATTGAAGTATATTGAATATTTTCTAAGTGTTGAAAATAAATAAAATTTGTGAATTACTTATGAATAAATAAGTATGGAAATGTTTTCCCAATATAAAGTGAATATTAGAGAATTTATCTTTTTGAAGATAAATTGAAATGAATAATTGAAATCGAACTTTCATAGATATTGTGAAATGTAAATTCAATATGGAATTTATAAAAGAAAAGAAGAATTTATTTAAAAATAAATATTGATTTATTTTTGAAGTATTGAAAATAATATATCTTGGAAAGATATTTTGGAAAATAAATAATTTGGAAATTTTTTTGGAATCTGGTGATGTGTGCATATCCATTTATAGTTCAATAACCGACTATCAATATTTCCCTTTGAATGGGTAATTGATGTGATTTGTTTGAATTTGAATGCCACACTTATTTTTGAATAAGCGCTCACTATTCGGGTTAACCGGGAAAGGACCATGGGGTCGTATAACCCATTCCGAATATGTGATACGTCGTTATGAATCGCATTGAAGATCGGTGTTGAAGACCCGGTATTTGCGAGAGCGATAGGATAACCTGTCGATTGTCTCTACACTGAGTTGCAACGGTATAGAGACTCCCTAAGTGATGGGAAATCCGATCAGGATTGTGAATATCCGGATTGCAAGGACTTCTTTGTAAGTGCCTTCGGTTTTGTTCGAGCCCGGAACAGACTTGTATGGATTGTATGTCTGACATTACAAATTGAGATATAAAGCAGATTTCTTTCAAATATATTTCTGTTGGTGGCGGAGAATTTATTCTTTTAGCTTAACACCCTTCTTTGAGACGTACGAGCTCACAGGTTATGTAGTTGAATGTTATCAGCGATATATTCCCAATTTGGTAATGTGACATGCTGAGTGTTGCTGTAAATGATCATTGTGTTGATTATTTGTGATAGGATCGTTTATTTGATTGTCTATCCTGGTGATCATTTCTATGATCATTTGTTGACCCAAAGCATGGCTTTTGTATAAAGTATGTTTTTGTGGACGTGACTTCGTCGAGCCTCACACCCCGTGAATGTTCAAAACAGGAAAGAAGCAGCAAGGTTATGAGGGGTAGCGCCCTTTAGGATGTGTGCATTTCCTTCTGGAAAACGGTGGTATCATGGTATGGAGCCCAGATACTTACTCATGTTGAAAACACTTTGTTATGATTGTGTGAATTGATTACGAGCGCTCGGTGAAAAGGTCCCAAAGGACCGGGGGATGGCATATTCGGTCAGTTGTTACTCAGTTAGGTGTAACCCGGCCTTATGTTGGCAGAGATCCGGTTTGGTTCTCGGGGATGTCCATCCAGAGGCATTCTCATGTGGCAATGGGAAGTTTCTTGGCCTGATCATTCGTTGGAAATCCAAAGAAACAATACGAGACTTGTACGGTATTAGTTGTAGAACCTATCATTCACTTATGGTGGCGCCCCACTGTTTGGATGGTAGCTATAGTAGGCATAGTTCGGAATGTCTATGCTGGCTAAGATTTATATTCTACTTTCGAAATAAATTTTTCCTACACTATGCACTAGTAATAATATAAAATGTTCTTTTAAATGCGTATCAAGCATCTTTGGCTATCATAAGGAGAAATCTCCTCCGATTCTGCGTTTGCATTGTGTGTGTGTGCGGGAGGCCTTATGGTAGTCTCATTTTTAAAAGCATTGCGAATTGAATTTAAAAATATTCCTCTATTTTGATTTTAAAGATAAATAAACTGTTTTGAGTTCTCACACCAGTCACATGACTGACTCGGAGTTTATTATTTTCCTTCCTAAACTCTGGGTGCCCACCAATTTCTACACGGGCAGTCAAGAGTTAAGGTTTATCAGGATATTCTGGATATTCTGGAGTTGCTGGAGGCAAGCTGGATGGCATGGCGTATTACTAGTTTATATAGTATTTCTTTTTCCGTTGTTTGATGTTTGTTGTTGTTGTACACTCTGATGATATGATGTAATGAAATGAAATGTATAAAATGTAATAACTGATATAGTTCTTTGTTTAAAGATTATTCATTTATTATTATATGTTGTTCCGCTGCGAATTGTGAGATTCTGATGTTGTTCTGTTGTTTTCTGTTCTGTTTCCTCCCTATTCTCTTTTTCTTCTAATTAATTTTTTTTTCTATCTCTTCTCTATTTTGTTGTTTTCTTTTCCCTATCTTTTTCTATTCTCTTTCTTATCCCTTCTTCTGTCTTTTTCTTTTCTTAAATTCTTTTTAAACCCATAACTATTCGGTTTTTCGGCAACGAAAAATCGAACGTTACAATATATATAATAGCAATATATATATTGGCATATGTATATATTGCAGTTGTTGATTTCCCGCATTGTATAGCGGATGAGACCCTATTGCGCCGTCTATTAAGCGGATAATATTTTAAATCCCATATACCGCGATAATTTCGTACTGGAACGGAATTGGTATTGTGCTAACATCTTTGGATGCAGAAAAACAGGTTGGAGGGATCCAACTGGATTCCTCAACACTATTTATTTGATTTCAGATATTTTGATATTTGATGGATTATCATATCGATATATGATATCGTTGTTTGTCGTGATTGACTATTTGGTGTGTAGCATCATTGGACCAATTTCGGAATTTTAAAAGGAAGTGATTTTTGAAGAGTATACGTTTATAAAATATTTTCGGAATTGATCCATTTTAAATAAATAAACGTTATAATTTTAATGTTATAAAAATTATGATTTTTGAGAAAAATAGTTAAAAGTTGATTTTTGAAATTATGAGGGTAATGATTTTATAAAATAGTTTAAATTGGGATTTCTGAATTTATTATAAAAAGATTAAAAATAGAATTTATAAAATTTAATTATTTTATAAACCAAAATGATGAAATTTTAAAGGACTTTAAAGATGTTTTGAAATAATAATATAAATTGATTTATATAAGAGATTTATAAATTGATATTTATAAATTAAAAGTATTGGAATTATAAAACGAGTTTTTATAAGTGTTAGAATGAATTGTGAATAAATTTCGTAAATGAATGAAATTTATAGAATTATAAACGGTGAAGTTATAAATGGAATTTTATAAGCAGTAGGTTTATAAAATTTGTGAAGATATTAAAAGATAGATTTGGGTAAACAAATGAATCTTATAAGTTATGAGATTTATAATTTGGGAAGTCTAAAAGAACGATTTTTGTAAACAAATAAATTATAAGTATTTGACTTATAATATGAATTTTTAGTATATCATTGAGATATGAATTGAGATAGGTTAATAAGGAATTTATAAAAGGAGTTGATGTAAAATAAATAGAAATAGAATTTATAAACATTGTTTTATAAATCCGCAAAACAACTTATTTTGATAAGTAATTTGCTATAGCATATTAAAGGAGTTATATTCACCTTTTAGACAGTGAATAAGCCTTTAAAATGAAACGAATAGTAATGATGAAATTGGTTAACGTAGTATATTCACGTTTTGAATAGTGAAAAATATGTTAAAGAAAATGTTTAGGATGTGATGTTTTAAATAGAATTAAAACGATCTAACGATGTTTTCAAAACGTGTTGAGATTCGAAACCACAGATTTCAACATTCATTGTTGAAATTGACGTTTTCGAGAAATAAAAGGAAATGGTGGACTATAACACTGTTGTTATAGTAAATGATTTCCGAAAGGAAATGTTTTGTATAGTATTGGGATTTATATATCTATTTTAATTTCGAATCCCTATACTAGTGATTTTGGGTTGTCGTAACGATGTTTTACGCAACGTTCGTTTTGGCCCAAATAAATATGTTTAAGAGAATGATTTCCTTAAAGAATGAAATATATACTTAATTTCGATTTAAGTATATTGAATATTTTCCAAGAGTTGAAAATAAAAAGATTTGTGAATTACTTATTAAATAAGTATGGAAATGTTTTTCAATATAAAGTGAATATTTGAGAATTTATCTTTTTGAAGATAAATTGAAAATGAATAATTGAAATCGTATATTCATTGATATTTTGGAATATAAATTCACTATGGAATTTATAAAAGAAAGTGGAATATGTTTAAAAATAAATATTGATTTATTTTTGAGGTATTGAAAATTTATATCTTGTAAAGATATTTTTGGGAAATAAATAATTTGGAAAATTATTTGGAATCTGGTGATGTTGTGCATATCCATTTATAGTTCAATAACCGACTATCAATATTTACCTTTGAATGGGTATTGGTTGTGATTTGCTGAATTTGAATGCTACACTTATTTTTAAATTATTGCGCTCGTTATTCGGATTACCCATTCCGAATAGTGATACGACGTAATGGATAGCATTGATGACCGGTGTTGAAGACCGAATATTTGCGAGAGCGATAGGATGACCTGTCGATTGACTCTGTACCGAGTTGCTCCGGTATAGAGTTCTCCATATGTGATGGGGAATCCGATCAGGATTGTGGATATCCGGATTGCAAGGACTTCTTTGTAAGTGCCTTCGGTTCTGTTCGAGCCCGGAACAGACTTGTATGGATTGTATGTCTGACATTACAATTGAGATATAAAGCTGATTTCTTTCACATATATTTCTGTTGGTGGCGGAGAATTTATTCTCTTAGCTTAACACCCTTCTCTGAGACGTACGAGCTCAGAGGTTATGTAGTTGAAGGTTTTTAGCAATATACTCCCAATTTGGTAATGTGACATGCCGAGTGTTGCTGTGAAATGATCATTGTGTTGATCATTTGTGATATAATCATTTGTTTGATCGTTTATCTTTGTGATCATTTCTATGATCATTTGTTGACCCAAAGCATGACTTTGTATAAAGCGTGGCTTTGTGGACGAGACTTCGTCGAGCCTCACACCCCGGAATGGTCAAAACAGGAAAGATGCGGCAAGGTTATGAGGGGTAGCTCCCTTTAGGGTATGTGCATTTCCTTCTAGAAAAGGGTGGTATCATGGTATGGAGCCCAGATGCTTACTCATGTTGAAACATTTTATCTATGATTGTGTGATGTTGATGACGAGCGCTCGGTTAAAGGTCCCAAAGGACCGGGGGATGGCATACTCGTGTCAGTAGTTACCCAGTTAGGGGTAACCCGGCCTTGTGTTGGCAGAGATCCGGTTTGGTTCTCGGGAACGTCCTTCCAGAGGCGTTCTCATGTGGCAATGGGAAGTTCCTTGGCCTGACCATTCGTTGGAAATCCAAAGAAACAATACGATCTTGTACGGTATTAGTTGTAGAACCTATCATTCACTTATGGTGGCGCCCCACTGTTTGGATGGTAGCTATAGTAGACATAGTTCGGAATGTCTATGCTGGCTAAGATTTATATCTTTATTTTCGAAATGATTTTCTCTACACTATGCACTAGTAATAATATCAAATGTTCTTTTTAATGCGTATCAAGCATCTTTGACTATCATAAGGAGAAATCTCCTCCGATTCTACGTTTGCATTGTGTGTGTGCGGGAGGCCTTATGGTAATCTCATTTTTAAAAGCATTTCGAATTGACTTTAAAAATATTCCTCTATTTTGATTTTAAAGATAAATAAACTGTTTTGAGTTCTCACACCAGTCACATGACTGACTCGGAGTTTATTGTTTTCCTTCCTAAACTCTGGGTGCCCACCAATTTCCACACGGGCAGTCAAGAGTTAAGGTTTATCAGGATATTCTGGAATTCAGGAGTTGCAGGAGGCAAGCTGGAAGGCATGGCGTATTATTAGTATATAGTATTTCTTTTCCGCTGTTTGATGTTGTTTGTTGTTGTACACTCTGATGATGATGTAATGTAATGAAATGTGATGTAATGTAATAACTGATATATTTCTTTGTTTAAAGATTATTTATTTATTTATTATATGTTGTTCCACTACGATTGTGAGATTCTGTTCTTGTTCTGCTGTTTTCTGTTCCGTTCTATTTTCTATTTTCTTTCTCTATTTTCTATCTTTTTCTCTCTTCTTCTGTCTTTTTTTCTTTTTCTTAAACATTGAGAATTCGTATTTCTGTTCATCTTGAGTTAATCTATGGAGATTAGTGTATACTCAAGGAGTACGGATTTGCGGGTCCTCATAAGGAATCCGCAACGCTTGTTGGAAAATGAAACTACCATAAGGCCACCCGCAATACACACAATGCAAACGCACAATTGGAGGAGATTCCGCAATGCTTGATACACAAAAACCTTTTGATATTATTATTAGTGCATAGTGCAGAAAACATTTCAAAAGTATAATATTAATCTTAGCCAGCATAGGTACCATTATAGTATGCCTACTATATCTACCATATTAGATGGCAGGTTCTACAACTAAAACCATATAGGACGCGTATTGGTGATTGGATTTCCAACAATGGTCATGCCAAGGAACTTCCTATGCCACATGGGTACGCCTCTGGAGGGACGCCCCGAGAACCTAAGCGGATCTCTGCCAACACAAGGCCAGGTTAACTCTGTAACTAGATAACTACTGACACGAATATGCCATCCCCCGGTCATAACCAACCTTTATCCTGGATTCACCAACAAATAACAATAACCATATAGGTTAAACATCTGGGCTCCATACCATGATACCACCTTTTATCCAGAAGGAAATAGACATACCCTAAGGGGCGCAACCCCCGATAACCTTGCCGCATCCTTCTTTTTTCGACCATTACCGGTTTGTGAGGTTCTAATGAAGTCTCGTCCCACAAAGCTACGCTTTTCACAAAAGCCACGCTTTGATCAACAAATGATCAGCAGCACTTCGTATGCCACATTACCAAATTAGGACACTAGTAACCATCAACTACATAACCTCTGAGCTCGTACGTCTCAGAGAAGGGTGTTAAGCTAAGAGAATAAATTCTTCGCTACCAAACAGAAATTTATTGGATAGAAACCAGCTTTACATCTCAAAGTGTAACGTCAGACATACATCGATACAAGTCCATTCTGGGTTTGAGCGGAATCGAAGGCACATCAAAAGAAGCCCTTGCAATTCGGATAATCCCTAATCATGTCCGGACTCCCCATCACAAAGGGTGATCAAATCTCTACACCGGGGCCATTCGATGTAGAGACATACGATAGGTAATCCTTTCGCTTTCAAAAATATCTGGTCTTCATCACCGGTCTTCAAATGCAATCCATAACGTCGTACCATTATTCGAAATGAGTTATATGACATAAAGTCCTCTCCCGGCTAAACCAAATAATGAGCACAAATTTTTGAAAACATATGGATATATAGGATCTTAGTTAAGTCACAACTTTAAACCAAAACCTTTCTTTCAAATGGTTTAAACAATCTTTTCAACAAAAGATACACCTTTAAGATCCTCCTTACTTTGAAAATAAAGTTCACCAATCTTTCACAAAGATTCATTTATAGCTTTCAAAATAATTCTGTTTCAAATTGAAAACCTTTCAATAAAAACTGGAAGTCCTTTCGTTATCTGAAAGCCATTATTATTTGAAAACAAATACTTTTCATTTCAGAAAAATCCGATCAAATATGCACAAGTTTATAGTCTTTAAGTATAAACTTGGGTTAAATTCAAATTCCCAAAATAATACTTTTAAAATGGTTTAAAACCCATTTAAATACAATATATAACTTGTATAACCCTTTCAAACCATAATTTCTAAAACGATTTCAATACTTAAACAAGATATATTTTATTCAAACCAAATTTCAAGTTCAAATTTCCTTTTTAAAATCTTTTCATATTCAACCCAATTCCATTTCCAAAATCATTTTGGACTCAAAACTAAATCTTTAAAACCATTTCATAATATTAGATTCAAATATCTGTGACTTAACTGAATCCACGTGAAATCCATATTTGTGTGTGTATGGTGTAGTCTAGGGGTTTACACAATAGTGCAACATCATCAATCATCACAACCCAAACACATCAGTATTGATATGCGGTATAATCCTATAACGCTTATCTTCATTCATAGATTCACAGACAAATCATATAAATTTATCACAGATAAATAATTTACATTCATCACAGCTTAAATCAAAACAATTCATATCACACATCTGGGATATCAAACAATTCAAAGCATTAAATACAATCCAAACATCCATAAGTAAGATTAATTAATCATCTGACTAATTTAAACTGGATTAATCACTAATCCTGGTAAATTAATATTAACTAATTACAAACCATTTTAATTAATTATCCTTTAATCATTTACTAATTAACCTTTAATAATAAACTAATTAACATTTAATCATTTATTAATTAACCTTTAATTAATTAATTATCCTTAAATTAATTATCCTTAATTAAATCACCTTAATTAATTATCCTTTAATTAATTATCGTTAATTAAATCACCTTAATTAATTATCCTTTAATTATTAAATAATTAACCTTTAATTAATCAACCTTAATTAATCAATCAACCAACCTTTAATTAACTAATTATTCACTAATTAATTTCATTAAGTAATTATCCTTTAATTATTAAATTACCCTTAATTACTTACATCAATTAATCTTAATTAATTATCCTTTAATGTAATTACACAAAGTAATTATCCCTTAATTGCATTAAGTAATAATCTTTTATTAATTAAGCAATTATACTTAATTAATTTCATTATGTAATCATCCTTCAATTACTTATCATTAAATACTTAACTCATAACAAATTAATCAATCCTTAATTAATAATTAATTAACCTTTAATTAAGTAATCATCATTGAATTTCAAATTAATGACCCTTTGATTAATTATATTCAATAATTATCCCAATATAATTACTCAAAACCCAAAATAATTTCAAACATATTCATGGATAAATTTTATTATTAACTTAATATATAATTATTCCAAAACCAAATCAATTTACTTTTAACAACACTTAATCTTTAAAGTTTTAACCTTTGAAAACTCATACTGAAGATAACTTTTGAAATGAGTTAACTTAAGACCTCTAGATCGATTAATAATTAAAATCATTTCACCTTCTTTAATTAACTATTTTAGTTTCATTATTTTAAACTTTTATAAATAACTTAAGAACCAAAAAAATAGGTATAAAATAAAATACCTTAAACTTAATTAAGTTATTTTTTTTATTTTAATCCTTAAACTAATTCCAAAACTAAAGTAAACATTAATTATTTTAAAAGAATTTGTCAATAAATTGTTTGAATTTGATTTAATTTAAATTTGAAAACTTGTTAAACCTGAAACACTCACGTGAACTCATGAACCCGAGCCAAATCTAGTTGTTCCCGAGCTCAACTTCGAGTTTTCTTTGCACTTCATTACTTCGAGTAAAAACTTTTTTTTTCTCGTGCTTGAACTTGAGAATTTCCCTTCTTCTCCATACACCCAAGATCAACCAATACACGTGATGCACCTTTGTACGTGTACAACCAAACTAGCCACCTCCACTAGCACCGTAATCATTGACATGTCTACGACGACTTCATCGACCTACCAAACCACCCATCTTCGATGAATTCGACAGGAATCAAAATCGAGCTTTCCACGTACTCACTAGAACCCAACCCATCATCGAAAAACGCCTCGTCGACGTTACACACAAGTGGACACTATCCAACTTCGACCATAGCTCCGTCGATCGTCCACACACCACTTCCCACCGTTCCGGTTGCCTCCGATCGGTCGTCGATGACGAAATCGCCGCATCTTCTTCATCGAACAAAACTGGGTAAGAAACCCTAAATCCACGTCGATTGACCACCACGACAATTAATGAATTCAACAACTATTTTTCTAATGATCCTTGAATCTCCGACCATCGCCAGATTCAATCACGCGAACCCTTCATCGTAAATCGTCGAAAATTGATAAAAGTATCAATTTCAATCAACTCAAATTTTCTCCTCAAAGACAACTTAAAAATTCTGATGTTTCCATTAAAAATCATCATTTTTGAATACGAATCAAATTATACATGTAAATCTTGGAATTATGATAATCGAAATTTCCTAATATTTTTGTTCTTACTGTATGGCTTAACTTTTCTAGAGAATTTCTCAATAATTTTATTTGAAATCATTTTTTAAAAAATGGTATTACATTCATGCAATCAAGTTTCCTTGAAACACCATATCTTATAATTGCTTTAATGAAACAGGGACCTGTACATACAGATCCAGACATACATATCATTTTCTATACATACACACACACACATATTCATGCAATATTTTCATTCATGCAAACATTTTTCACCACTTTAGTCCAATATTAATCACAATATCAAGTTATATAAGCAAATTCAAGGTTAAAATAAAAGTTTGCTCACCCTTTTATATTGAACAGAGAAACAGGTTTTAAATCTGGAATTACTTTGATGCTATTTGAGTTGTATCTTTCTTGATTGTTGATGTTGGGCTTTAATCTTTGATCTGAATATTAACTTGATCTTGCATGTCTTTGATCAGGTTTAAGTTTTGTTTAAATTGCTTGAAGTTTGGGCTTGTTTTTCAGGTTTTCTTTTCTTTGTTTTGATCTGGTTTTTGTTTTGTTTTTAGATTTGATTTCTTTTTAATTTTTTTTAATTTAATCAATTGCTACTTGTATACACTAAGCTATACACTTGTTAATTAATATTGTTACTTGTCTTACATTTGTTATTACATGTTCCCCATATTTTACAAATGTCATATGTTATTTAAGTTGTGTTTTAAATCCTTGTTTTAATTAATTTATAACTTTGTTTTAAACCCTTACTTTATTTTAATTTAGGAAACATGTTTTATGTTTTTAATAGTTAAGTATTATGAGATAGATTTGTTATATATACAAATTATATTTATTTTAAAAGAAATGATCTTTTTATAAATCTTATCCATTTTCAAAAGATATATGTATATTTTAAAACTTTTTATTCATTCTTGTCATATTTTATATCTATACAACTAAATAAGAAAATGATTTAAAATCCAAATTATAAATAATCACATATGTTAGTTCCTTGGAAATATAAAGTTAATAAGTCCAATTTTATTTCTAAAGTATTTATTCTTGAATTTCAAAATCAAATTTTATTTACCATATATATATATATATATATATATTTATTTCCACACCTAGATTCTATTCATAGTCTATTCTTATAAATACATTTTTATTTGTTTTGGAAATTTTCAAATTAAATCACCAATTAATTCATAAATTAATTCAAAAATTTATATTAATTACTAGATTTAATTTGGCCTAAAAACAGGAATGTTACGAATCCCACTTGGAATGCTACACTGTAGCATAGTTGATAATGCAATGCTAGCATTTGTCCATACAAGTTGTTAAGGATATGAACAAACTAAAGACACTACTTCTATTACATTCATTTTGGTATCACCTTTAGGATTAGTTGAAATAGCCCTTGCACTTCAAAGATCTTCATCAATCATCTTCAAGATGTCTTCAATTCGAACGCTTGGGTTGGTTTGAAGTGGTTTTTCGATAATTCTTTTTATTTGATCTTGGTCTCTTTGAACCAACATTCGATAGTTTTCGATAAACTCAATTTATGTTCTTTTGAGAACATGTAGACAATACATAAGAGCGGTGATCACCTCCTAACCATTTAAGTTGATGAATTTTCTTATCATTTTTCCTAAAAGAACACATGAGTTTATACATGCGATATAGAATCACCTAAAATAACTGTAACATATAATTCTCGTATTTTCTCCTAGATAATTTTCATAGTTAATTTTTCTTCTTCAGATTTGATAGTGGGTTATTTAACTATCAAGCAAACAAACAATCAAACAAAGCTTTCATTTCACGTAGAATCCACTAACAGTCTTTTAATTAATCTTCATTAATTAAAACATTTCAATTACTTACAAAAATATTCATGTACTTATCTCACCAGTATAAGTATATTCTCAACCCACTTTAGAAATTTCCTATTTTAGAATCATATTAAATGGATCAAAAAAATGTTGTTCCAAACATTGTTTACTATATACTCAAACCACATACCCTTCGATGTTAAGTATGGAAAGATATTTCCATACTATCATAATTAAGAAGGATTAGTTATTAATTTCATAAAATTGGTTTTTCATAAATGATCCAATTTATATAAAATGAAAGTTTTATAAACCCAAACTTCTTTTCCAAATTCCAAGATCTTTTCCAATTTATAACTTCAACAAATCCTATATTCGAAAATAACTCTCTTTGTAGAACAATTTATTACTTTAAACACTTTTTATTTAATAAATTAATTTCCTTTAAAACTTCCCTAATAACAATTTATTAATTTTAAAAACATCATTAGTAAATAATTAATTAACCACAAAACTCCATAATGAATAGTTAATGAACTTAATCACTATTTTATAAATGATTTATTAACTTAAACCATCATTAATAACTAATTAATATTGTTTTTAAAATATCATTATTAATTAATTTTGTAAAATTAAATATCATTAATAAAATAATTAATTAACTTTAAAATAATTTTTTATATAAATGACTAATTAACTTAAAACATCAGTATTAAATAATTAATGAACATTAAAATTTTATTTAAATAAACTTAACTCAATCATTTGACTATAGAAAACACTTTACTTCAAATATTTTAAATCTACGATAAATTTAAATCCATTTCTTTTCAAATTTGGTAAGAGGTTTAGCGACCCTAATAGTAGTTAACAAGCTACTATTATTTTCAATTCAACATTCCAAGTCAAATCATTGATATTTGCATAAAGAATGTGTATGTAAATAAAATCCATAATTATCAATTAACAGATAATACATCACTTTATCCAAGTCAGCTAGCGTATAAATAAGTGTCTAAATTAATAAAATAGCAAAATGGAAACTTATTCTGCTAAATAGATGTCCAATAAAATCCATCACGTTTAAATATAGCAGAATGGTGTTTTATTCTGCTAACAGAATGTCAGTGCTAAATAAAATCGTTTAATTTTATGTAACTAATTTCTACCAACTATGTAATTAATTTTCACCATTGTTAATTTATCTTCGAATTATACTTCACCAGAATTATCAACCATTTTTATTAAGTTGTTGTACTCAAGAATACGATCCTAATGCAAAATTCAATGGGTTAAACGGATTTACAATGAGTGAGACAAGGCATTTTAAAGTTAACCAAATCAATAAATAAATTAAAACAAACTAAATCAACTTTGATCCCCATCCTAATCCAAGCCCGGTCCAACACATACCCTACTCGACCCACAAATGCTGCTCCCTAACCCTTATATCCTAAATCAAATTCATAAAGCAAAATGCCTAGAACCAAATGTAATAACCAAGGATTTTGGTCATTTGATTTTGAATATTCAACTAATTTTAGATATTGAATAATTGGTTTTTGAAGGTTTAAACTTGAATTTACATATAAGGAGTGTTATAAATATTTGAATTGTGAATTAATATTTGGATAGTGATTCAAAATATCTAATTTTGATTTGAATATTTAATAAATTAATTTATTGATCTTATTTAACTCCTCTTATATTAATAAATAATAATACTAAATTCAATTTGTAAATTTATTACAGTAATAAATGGCTCGAATAATTAATAAGAAAATTATTTTTATTTTTACGGCTTGATTTCTATTGACGTATTTTTAATTTAATTTATTTGATATTTCCAAAATTTTAAATGTGGAAGATATTTAATTATTCGTTTGACGATTTACCGACAAATGGCAATGTTTTTGTGATTTTTCAAAACTCAATAACCAGTGTATTTTATTATTGTTTTGAAGTTCTGTCGCTAATCTTAACGAGATTTTATTTTTGTTTTTTCATTTCAGCCGATACACAAATGGAAATCTGGACGATAAAATGCCATAAATTGCTAGATTAACATAATCTCTCACGTCCCGTCTACCCTTTTTCTATTTCTTCTTCCAACGTTATACTGAAGAAAAGGAAAAAAATGAGATATAAACTCTAAAATTCAATTTCTCAAAATCCATTTATCGAAAAATCATAAAGTAAATATCTATGGACTCATGGGGAGTAGATCTTCAAGTAGGTGGGTGTTTGGTTGAGTTTGGTAGTGGTTTAGGAGGAGGCTATTAGTTTGAGGGTAGCTATGGTTTGGGTTAGGGTTAGATATAGGAAATTATTGTCAAAATGGTGGGCAGGTTTGGATTCTGGTGACGTGGAGCATCGATGGCCGACTATTGGTAATGTTCGATCCATTTATGAGGCGAGCAGCTTTCTGGGCAATATTTTGAGCTCTATCCGGTCGTAATTTAGCGGAGACTCATGGGCGTAAGGCGGCGGCGATAAGATGGAGCTCACGAAGGGGTGACCAACGGTGGTGGTCTCGTAGCATTTCGTGGTGGGGTGGACGAGTTCGAGGTAATCAACGGTCGGCTAATAGTGGGTGTTCTCTTGGATAAGTGAGAATAGTTTGGGGGAGAAGTGGATTAGTTTATTTGAATAGGGTAATTAGTTTAAGAATGTAATTAGCCTAATTAATTTATATTTAAAAATCTCCTCACTAGTAAAATCAATAACTTGTTCATAATAGGTCCAAATAGAATGCGGCCAGTCACATCTCACTCGTAGCATCGAACACTACATTTTGGAATTAGGTTGGTAGAAATTAGAGCTTGTAGAATTTTAAACTAAAATCGAATGTTGTTTGATTTTTGAGGGTAACCGGAATGCTTCGGCGACAATTGGAACTCATGTGAGTTAAACTCACCTTTTTGATTTATCAATAATGATATATAGTAGATAGGGTTATTATTTACCTGATTAGATGTTGAATTTGTTGGTTTTTTTATGCAGATAAATTATAATTTTTGAAAATGGATATTGTATGAAATGATAAAATAATATTGAATAAATATAAGTACATTATTTAAATAATAACATAGTTGATTTAAGCATATTACTTTGGTGTCATCTATTTGGCCAAATAAACACCATCTAATAATAAATGGAGGAATTTATTTTGAATGATATTCATTTAGCGGAACAAATCCCCGTTCCGCAATTATATAAATTTGGACATCCATTTAAGTGCTAGTTAAATTATACTGGATAAGTGATAGGTTAACGGTTAATTGTTAATTATGGATTTGGTTTACGTATATGTCCACTTGTGTAAATAACTGTAATTTAACATGAGAAGTTAAACTTAATTTGATGGTAGCTTGTTTAAGTACTATTGAGATCGTTGAGCCTCCTTTTGGATTTAGAGAGTTACGGATTTAAATTAACTTCAAATTTTATAATTTGTAGTTAATTTGTTATTTAATTATTATTTAAAGAAAGTGGTTTTTAAATTTCTATTTTACAAAATATTTTTAAAATTATTTCTTTAGTAAATTTAGCTATTACATTCATAACGTTTTAAAATTAATTATTTTTTTATGTTGTTTAAAGATAGTTAATTACTAATTTGGGGTGTTTAAAGGTAATAAATTATTTATTATTAATTACTAAAAACTAGTTAACTATTTTATTAGTGTATCGAAGTTAATTAACTATATTTTAAGGGTTGTTTAAAGTTATTATATTATACTATTCAAAATATTTTAAAAGGTTAATTTATTATACTTTTAGAAAATTTTAAAGTTGTATTAGCATAATATTAATACTGTTTTAAAGTTTATTTTTATATTATTAAAAATGTTTTAAAGTTTGTTTTATTTATGTTAATGTTTTTAGTTATTTCAAATAAATAATAAATTGTTTATAAAAGAATTTCTTTATAAAAATAATTTATTTAACGGAGTTTGTAGATTTGGAAGAGGTTTGGAATTTGAAAAGATTGGGTTTTGGACGAGTTTAGAAAAATTTTTATAACTGATTTTGCGGTTTGAAAGGATAGTTTTATAAATAGATTTTGAGATTTACAAAAGAGTATTTTTATTAATAAAATTTGAAGATTTATAAAGAAGCCTTAAATAGATTTGGAGACTTATAAAGGAGATATTTATAAAGTAAAGAGATTTATAATAAGAATGGTGTTTGGGCTATTAATATACCAGTTTAATAACATTTGGGTTCAATCGTTTTTAATATGATTTTTGGATAAAACACCTCTCTAAGTGTTGGGTGAATATACTTATACCATTATATAAGTACGTGGAAAAGGTTTTTCAAATTTTTGAAAGGAATGGCTTGTGAATATACTTATTCCGACGAGATAAGTGTATGAATATTTTGATAAATATTTTGCAAAGGTGATTTTAAATTAATGAAGGATTAATTTAAGAGGCTTAGTGGTTTCCATGGGAAATGTAGTCTCTATTTGAAATGTTTGTTTATTTGATAGTTAAATAACCGACTATCAAATCTTAGCATAAATATGCAATCCTTCTTAATTTTGGAGGTATTGAAATATTTCTTTGCTTAACACCGAGGATTTTTACTTTGGAAATGTCTAAGAGAAACATGAGATTATATGGTATGGTTACTGTTGATGATGCTATACTGTACGTATAAATTCATACTTTTCTTCTAGTACAGATGATAAGGAGGTCTATCAACTTAAATAGTTAGCGGCAATCCCTGCTCTTATGAATTTTCTGATTGAAGAACCGGTATTAAGTATCTTGAAAATCAATCGTTTGGTTTTGGAGCCACCAATAAGCAGGAAGAGTGTTCTCTTAAGAGATGACTCGAAACTCTACCACTCCAAAACCATATACGGGTTCTATTCTTGGAGGAGATTCCAGTAAAGTTAGCGATTTGTTTTGGATATTGGAATCCATGTGTGGTTTTGTGACCCGTTGGGGTGTAGGAATCCTTGTGTGATTCTAAGACCTTTGCTGAGATGTGGGGATCTATGTGTGATTCCAAGACCCATGCGGTATGGAATCTGTGTGTGATTCCGGGATCTCTATTGAGATGTGGGAACCCATGTGTGGTTTCAGGACCTGTTGTGTTACGGGAATCCTTGTGTGGTTCCATGATCAGTTTAGTTGGAGATGCGTGAGTTGGAATGTCAGTCATAGCCTCACCTATGGTAATGATTAAAATAAGAGATAGGATGCATGGTTTGGGGTTTAGCTAATCTATAAGGGTGTAATCATCTCCTTTCTAGAGTTATCAATCATTGTTATGCATGCATGGAGTGATGTACTCGGCTTGACAGTTTTTGAGGCCAGCTATGTATTTCTTATTGTACATCACTAGGGATGTATTATTGCTTCGAAAGGATAACTCTGATCCTTTTGTAGGAGGACTGTTCTCAAAGTACCAAGGGCACCTCTATGGAATAGAACAAAATTAGCAAATGCACCTTTACAATTTTGATTACATACATAGTATTGTTTAGATGTACACTCACGAGCATCACAGCTACTTGATTATTGATATTTTATCCCTTAGATATTATTATAATATCATTGAATTTTATATAGAAATGTTTTGGTTATCGTAAGGTAAAAACTCATCCTTGTTTATATGCACCATGGTCTTACAATATACCTTTATTTGAATGGTTTTATAAACAATCAAAACCTAATTGAGGTGTGTTTCTCACGCTGGTTTACTACACTAATCTGGGTGTTATTTTATTATAACGCTTGGGTCAGATCGAGCATATTTTTCAGATTTAGTTTGGATGCTTTTGAGTTCAGAAGACGAGCTGGATATACAAGACATATCAACGTATTCCTTTATTTTCCACTGCATTGGTTGTTGTGTTTATTTGCAATTTGTGATGATAGATTGTTATAACTGTCCAGGATGATCATTTGTTTAGTGTACTCTGATTGATATATATGTATAACAAAATTTAGTCTTCTTCTGTAAAGATCATTATTATATTATAGATTACTCACCATGGTGTGAGATTTTGTTATGTCTTTTCTTTCTTTTCCCCTAATAGTTTGTCTTTATGACACTTGGATGTTTGGTAGGTGAATATCATGGTTTTATTAGTGCTAACTCTGAGGATCGAAAAGGTGGGTCGTTACACCAAAACTCTATGCACTCAAAAACGTGTGCTCGAGCACACTGATCACACTGCAACATCGACCACCGATTGCTAATCTAAGATTGCCAATCCAAGATCACCCACAAATTCCACTCGCCATCCTCGAATCAAGCACCCCATCACCATCACCACTTGCTGCTCGAATTAAAAATCGATCATCTAACCTACATTTGAATCGCGTCTTCATTATTGCCAAGTACATTCATCTCTTTTTTCTACTGCTTTGCACACTTCTAGACCTTTCTATCACTACTGTTGGAGCCCCATGTCACCGCTTCGCCTTCAGATCTGACCGCGATGAACCTAAAGCCTCCCCTTGCCCCTAAAAACCCAATTTTTGAATGTTAAGAATCAAACTTCCTTAAACCTTAACCCGAGCTCCTCTGGCCTCCACCGACCACCGCCTTACCTCGACCACTGCCACACCTTTGCTTTGACCTCGGCCTCCTCCTAGTGCTAAATTTCCTTTCCTCGACACTCCGGTCATTGAAAATTAAAAGATGAATGGAAAACACCGAAACAACCACCATGGCCAAACACTTCGACACCAGGCTCTGCGAACCCCCTAAAAATCTCTAATCGTTGATACAAACCCCCTCATATCCTCCGTTTTCCATTCCTTGATTGACAAAATCTCACTATTATCTAACACTCTCAGAAATCGAGTGAATTTGACAACGAAACATCGAGCAACCATTTTAAAACTTAATATAGACTATAGGAAACAACTCCGTCGTTGATTGTTTTAGCTAATTCTAAATTTTTTGGGAGATAATGAATTAGAAATCTAGGATAAAGACGGTCACTTTATATATTTCAAAGAACAATAAGTGTAAAAGAGTTGATGAGTTAATCCTTGTTATTTATTTCCAATAAGTCGATTTTTCAAATTTTAGATGAATTTTTGATTTTTAAACCATTATCTAAACATAAGAAATATTTTAAAAAATTCAACCAAATTATAGAATTTTCACAACATTTATCACATGTAAAATAATTGAATAAATAAGGGAACGAAGATCTCACGTTCCACAAAATATTTTCAATGCCAAATCTAAGCTATCTTTTTTGTTTTGGCTTTTGAGTTTAGAATGATGAGATTTTTCAAAAGAATTTAAGAAAAAAAGAAGATAGAAAAACGGAGTTAAGAAGATGGAGTATAAAACGAAATGTAAAAGGAAGGTGCGTGTGTGTGTAAGATGAAATAAACATAAAAAAATAAAAAAATAAAGGAGGCAAGAGACCAAAATGCCCTTAAATCTACATTTTCAACGCTTATATCAAATCTCAAGCTTTCAAAATTTCAAGCATATGCAAACATGTTGGATAATGCAGTGTTTCAAGTATTTTAATTAACTTTACACTTAAGGAATCCTTTCATTTCACATTCATCATTTCTAATTCGAATTTGAATTAAATTCTTATAATTATTAGTTTATTTATATTATTAAAAATACAATGTTTTGCCAAAACATTTTAAATGTTATCTTATAGTTTACATAAGGTTATTATAACTTCTAATAACTTTTCATTCGATAAAAAGCTGAAAATTCGAAAAGCGTGTATCGATCACATTTCACTTTTCCATCAAACTACCTATTTTTTAAATAGAATTTAGAAATGACCTTTCTAGCATTAGTTATAAATTAAAAAGGGTTATTTAATTATTAAAACAATTAATTGAATATTTAAAATAAATTAAATATTCCCAAATCAAAGCGATAAAATTCCGGATCGGTACAAGTATCTTGTATGATCTTGTAAACTATAGCTTAGTGATATTAAATTTAACCTATGTGTTAAAAAGAAAACTTGTCAACATCCAAAAGTAGAAAAGTGAGATTAGCCTTTTCGAAAGCACCTCTCGAATCAATAAAAATAGTTCAAAACTCTTTTGAAAGGACCTTTTGAAATGGTTGAGATGATTAGAACTCCTTTGAAACTTCCTTTCGAACTAGCCGCGATGATTTGGACCCCTTCGAAACCTCCTTTCGAAGTGGAAGAGGTGACCTAAGGTTGGGACCTATCGGATCTAAGGTTTTAAATTTGTTTGAGAGGTCTCCATTCCTTCGAAAGGTAACCTTTCTATTGGCATTGATTCATATAATTCATAACAAGAGCCATACATAAGTAGAAGATTGAAATCATTATATTTGAATATATCATACGCTTGCTTTATTAATAGTTTTCATGAATACAAGAAGCTTTAGTACTACAAGAAAAGAATAGGGTTCACAAATTTAAGAAAAGAATAAGCATAGAATGAATGAATTCCTATCACGCAAAACAATACCCTAGGGTCTTATATATAGGCGTGGATTGGACCCTTTCGAATCAGTCCTTTCGACTTCGTCAAAAGGGTGCCTAAAGATCTTTCGTTGTTGTTAAATTTAGGGCGCCTTTCTAACTTCGCTTCTAAGTGGAACTTGAGTGCTTTGGACTTCATTGAAAGGTGCAGATGCGCCCTCCACTTTGTTGTTGATGTGCTATTGCAAGTAGGAAAGGATGCGGGCTTTCGATACTATCGAAAGGTGTATCTTTGGGGCTTCGAATGAGTTGAGCATAGTAGAAGGCTTAAATGCAAAAGGTGGCTTTCGAATGCATTTTTGTTGATTGATGCGTGACCCCATTCTGTGGTGCTTGAGGAAGCCATATTGAACTCATGTAAGCTTTCCTTTATAGCTGTGGATGGTTTCAACCGATTCGAAAGGCTAATCTATGCTTTCGAGGGGGTAGCTTTGACCACACGTACTTCTGCAGAAGGTAAATGATGGTGCAACCCATAGTTCTGAAAGTTTTGGCAAACATGCGGAAGCTTGTAATTTGTTGCCTTCGAAAGGTGCCTTTAAAACATCCAAAACACCTTTATGCATGCGTAAGCTACTTTTTTGAAAGGGATCAATTGAAGCGAAATGGTGACCCTATGCCCTTTTGACATTTTCCAAAGTGCATTGCTCATCCAACCTTGTGCAGAAGCATCCCTTCGACTTTTTGAAAAGTCTTACTCTTATTATCATTCTATATGGATGCTCCTTTTCTATCCCTTAAGGTTTTGATCAAGCTGGAGTGATTTTTGATGATAATACTTGCCTCTCTTAGTGAAAGGATGCTCTTTGACTTTTCAATTCTACTGTTTCGATACCCATCTTTATTTCAGCGTAAATTTTTTCCCTCCTCTTGATATTCCAAGATGTGGTCATTTATTTGAATTTGATCGAATGGTTTTCCTTGTGTTCGCTTCTCTTATAAATCATGCTTCCTCTTTCCGTTTTCATTTTTCTGCAATTAAGAAACTCCAAACAAGATCAGAAATTTTAATTTCTTATCAAATTATTAATTACAGTATACACGAGTTCAGATTTGAGGTATGCATCTATTGTTCATTTTAGTTTCAAGTTCAAATTTCTAGGGTTCAAATTTCCGTTAATGTTTCAATTTTTTTGAGATTGAATTGAGTTCATTTTTCATATAAAATGATCTTCAGCTCCATTTTTTATGCCGATTTTGATTAATCCATTATATAAATTTTGGGTTTGAATCTGGGCTACTTGCCCTTGTTGGATGTAAATCATGCTCGAACCAATATAATTATCAACATCTAGAAGCATTGTATTAAAAATGATTCAGGAAGAAAATTCATTTTTAGTGGCTTCGAAGAGACGGTTGAGCTGTGTAAATCAGAATCCCAATATTGCCGTTTAATTTTTCTTTCGAAAGGGTTGAGGAGGCTAACTCCGCTCTTATTTTTAATACTCTTTCGAAGGGGTCTAATGGAAGTTGAATATTCGCTTTTAAAGGGACCCTTTCGAAGGGGTTGATGTTGTTGTCAAGAGGTGGACTTCTTCAAAAGAAAAAGTATATTTTGACGTTTTCTGTCACCTTTTGAAGAAGTCCACTTGAAGAGTTCAATTAAATGACTGCAAAGTGTGTCCTCAAACGCCCAACTCTCTTCAAAAGGATTCAGAACTCAATGCATATAAAAGGTGGATTTGATTTTCTATAGAACTTCACTTTAGATAAATAATGTCTAATTTAGTTTATCTTAGAGGACACTTTAGATTAAGAATTAATGTCCCTCCTTCTAAATTGAACTAAAAACATACTTTTTGATGTTGTTGAGACCCTTACTAACCTTTCATCTTAGTCGAAACTTCATCGTTTAAATAACCATATTTGGTTCTATTATTCTAACTTAGTGTTAATGCTTTTATAGTTATGCTATATCCTTTCAAATAATTAAAAACTCACAATAGTTAATTGGAGTGTAATCATCATCACTTCTCAATATGAACATGATCGACATCTTAAATGCCGTTTTGTTATTGCCAATGTCTCTTTGTTTTAAGTCCTTTCAACCTAATTAAAATATGATATTTCGAGAAAGTATATACCCAAATTGGCATGTGCGAATAGATTCTCTTTATATTGCTTACTAACTTATGATTTTTGGGTTTTAGCAGCTGCACCTTCTACTGAATTAATCATAAGAGATCCAGTTCTTCCAACTTATAAATCTAGTCCTTCAGCTCTCACCTAGGCCACCGCTAAGTTGAGGATGATTGCTAAAAGAAAATTGAGCGAAATGACTGTGGCAAGTCCATCTCTCAAGAGAACTAAAATTTTCGATGTTCAATCGTCTCTTCATCCAAAAGTGGGTGAATCTGATGATGTTGGCAAAGTTCTGGAAGGTTATACTCTTGGTGCTGCTACTAGCCAACCCAAAATGATTCCTTTAAAGGATGATTTCATGTCTTATATAGTTGTGTTTGATTCTCCTAATGTGATTGAGCAGATGCAAAAGGATTTGGGCATTTCAAATCCTCCTTAGGAGTTGAATCCTTTTAGACCTACATCACCAATGCCTCCCAATCATTTCAAGGATATGGTACAGTCAATCATGAATTCCTCATCATTCACTTCCATTCATCCGCCTTCCTCTGTACCTTACTTGAAAAGGCATCGTCGATCTTTAATTAAGCAATAACTTTTGGTATGTTTCATATTACTTGACCTTCTTACTACTATTTCATATCGAGTTTTGACAGATTTCTATGAGCCGATACTCCCTCTATGACCTCTAAGCTTTAAGAAGAAGTATCAACTCTAAATAACCAAATTACTTCCCTCTCTACTGCTAAAGATAACGCAATAAGGGAACAAGAAAGGTTGGGCGCTTCTCTTGCTCATACGGACTCCACCATTTCCAAGGAGGGGAAAGCGAAACAATTCTTAGTTGATGAGATCTTGTCTTTAAAAGAGACTTTAAAAGAGTCCGAGGAAGAAAAGGCTCGGGTGATTGCTAAACGATCTTCTTTGGAAAAGAAATGCACTCTTTTTAAGAAGAATTTAGAAAAGAAGAAAAATTCTTTAGCTATGGCCATCAAAACTATTTCCAGGCCAAAAAAATGGTGTCGCAATTTTTGAGCACTTCTTTTAATGACATCATCATGAATTTCTTATAAGGACGCTCTCATACTAGCTTATTCCGACAATATCGAAAAGTGTCCAGAATTAAGCTTTCCATCACTCGATCCTGTGCTGGTCAAAAGATTTATGGACAAGGTCAACGAAATGGAGCAAGGGATCAAGGCTCCTGAGAGAGAGGAAATTGACGTCGCAAAACTCTTATCTTTTGAAATATTTTCCATAGAAGCAGATTATGACTCTGATAAGGAAGAAGATGATGATGATGATGAAGTCTTCGTTGAGGAAGGCGGCAATGACAACAACATTGATGATGATAACCATGGCAATAAGGATTGAGGTCAGCGTTTTAGCGGTAGTGGAGGTGATCATGAAGGTTCTCATGGAGGGGATGGCCATGATATTCTCGGGGTTTCAAAGAATGCCATCCATAATCCTAATGCCTGTGAAGCAAGTCAAACTGATCTTCGTGAGCCTTCTGATCTCCATGGAAAAGATGCCAACATTGATGTTAGAGAACAAGAGGGAAAAAAGAAGACCCCTCAAACTTCAATTCCCGTTTCTCAGGTATAGGATTATTTGTCCAAATGGCTTTCACTTTCAAGATAATAGTAACTGATATCTTTATATTTTAGATAAAGAAGAAACCCATTCAACTTTATAAAACAAAGCTCGAAAAAAATAGGTGGAAATAAATAGTCTATATAGAAAGTTAGATAAACAACTAATATAACATAACACACTTTCTGACAAATATTATAAGCTTAATGAAATGGTACAGTGTTAGCTTCTTCTAAAGATCAGGAAGCGGCCCCTCGACTAAAAAAGACGTCCCTTCGTTATGACAAGCTCCTAGAGGAGAACATGGAATTGATAACACTCTTTTGGGTGTTGATTAAGGATAGAGATATTCTGTTGGATTTCCTATATAAAGCTTATTGTAGACATCCAATGTTTATTTTACATACTTGGATGATTTAAGTCAAGGTCTACTTCGATATTTACACATGAGATATTTCGATGAATTTGGATCTGATCTACATCCAAGGGCTTGTTGGAATTTATCGTGAGTCAAATCAATCCCTTGTGAATTGCCTCCAGAAAAAAATCAAATATTATAAGGATAAATTCATTTTCGAGTTATTCAAAAAATCAATTTTTTATGAACCACATGAACATTTGTAATTATGTAATAATATCGATTTTTGAATTTTCTGTATTAGTTTCCTTTTATACTTAGTCGTATTTCATTATGTTATTAAAGAATAAATGTCTCTCAAGCAGCCTTGTTTCTAGAGATTACTTAGGAAAATATGTCAAATTAAGGAGAGATTTCTTAGAAAAGGCCTCACTCTTGAGATCCTAAAGATTGGCTTGATATTTCTTTCTTAGAGATCTATAGTGGCTTTATATGCAACATCCCCGCCTTCGTTTTGATTTTCTTGGCGAAGAAAAGGAAGGCTTCTTAAGGAAATTCAAAATATCATACTTAATTAATATGCAGTTGTGATAGTCCTCCTACTAGAGAATGGGATTATAAAAAATATCCTTCTGTTATTACCTCAGAAGGATTTAACGCCTGTTTTGATTCGGCAATTACCCTTTCCACTAATTCTTTGAACAGAGTTAAAAATGCTGTTTTCCGACTTTAAGTGTAATAAAACAAGTATTGGATTATAATAATAAGGTTAAACCTTTTGTTTTATTTTTTTCTTGAGTCGTAACCTCTATTATTGTAATAAAATAAATTGGTAACTTGAGTATTAAGTCCTTTTTTGTTTGTTTAAATAGGGGTTACAGTTATCTACCATGCTACTCTCATTTGATTTATTATATCATTTCACCAGCATCAGAGATAAGGTGGTAGCGGATGTTGAAAAAGGGAGCCTCCTTAAAGATCATCTGTTTGCTCCTCTTTAAGGCAACACAAAAGCGTTGGAATGGCGTGGGAAATTTTTTCTTCAAAAGATAATTATTAGAGACCTTAGTGATCAAATCACTAATCTTGAGAAGCATATCAAGAACAAAAATGAAACAAGTTCCTACGTAAATCGCCAAATTAAATCAAATCCTTCGACCGACTTTGATCAAGAAATGTCTAAGCTTCTCCAACAGATAAGCAATTTGGAGATAAAATTAAAAATAGTCAAGCCCAGGGCAAATCCCTGGAATTCATTATGGGATCACATTCCAAATATCATTTTACCAACTTCTCCAATTGCCTCTTTTGTTGTGAAATCGACAAGGTCTTCATCTCTAGCTATTCAAAAATTTCCAACTACGACTAACCCTCCTCTAGGTTTAGATGAGAAGGCGGTAGGTGAGTGATGCAAGAAGTCAAATTTGAAATGATGAGATATTTTGACGACCAACAGAAAGTGAGATATTCATAGCGCATTAATGAGTATGCAGCTAGAATTCAAAAACTTAAACATGAAAAATATCTTCTCTGTAAGCACATTGCCGATTTAGAAAGGAAAAATAAGCCCCACAAAGGTTCCAACAAAGCTTTCAACCATGCTTTGAAGACCTATATTGAGTCTATTGATGGTGCCAACGAAATCAAGAAAAGGAAAAAGGCTGAAGAAATTTTTTGTATAGCGATTCATCACCATATTGTTGATCCTTTGATTGCTAAAATTTTAGATAAGGCTTTCCAGGACCTTTGAAACATACAATTGTATCATATCATATACTTGTATATAATTTTGTAAATTATGTAAATTATGTAAACATCACTTGGTTTGTAGCATTTGCTTGTTCTTACAATGTTGTATTTGAATTTGATTCCTGATGACTTTGACTACAGTTTTTGTATTTGTCATCTAATTTAGTCTTCTTTATTGATATTATTATCCTGAAAAGTACAAAGTAGACAACATTTTTATCATTAATTTGAAACTATGCAAAAATATATGTGGTGGTTCTTCATATTATTGACAATAGTATGAGGAATCCCGATAATAAAATTCCAAAATTCTAAGTAATGGAAGTTAATAGATCATTATGTGAAAATAATAAGTGGAGAGAAATTTCACAATCAGAAATGAATAGGAGTCTGGAGATCCAAATTTGGTAATGACAAGAGAAGACCAGAAATCCAACTCTAGTTATATTAATAGAAGGCTAGAAATCTAATTATGGAATTAATAATGGAAGGCCAGAAATCTAAATCTAGCATTCATAATGGAAGTTTATAAATATTCTTTTGAAAATGTGATGACCAGAATTTTAAGCAATATCAATTTAATAATCTGGATTAAAAATTAAATTGATTTGATAATCTTTGTGATAAGATTTGAATTAATTTAATAATCCAATTAAAATAAATATTTAATTGATAGATTTTATCTTTTAAAAGCTAATAAATTGTTTCTATTTATAATATATATGGAGTATGTATATATTGTAAATAGATAAGTCTTGTTTTAAATTTAATAAATAAATAAATCTTGTTTTCTATATATATATATATATATATATATATATATATCTTTAGTAAGAATTGGGAATTATGATTTTATTTAAAGTTAAACTTTTAAAAGCTATTGAATAAATAAAATATGGTTTTAAATTTGATAAGGTAAAAATTTAATTTGTTTGAATTGATTTTTGAGTTTAAATTTAAATAAAAATAAAAATAAGGTTTATTTTGATATAGTTGGATAAAATAAATAATTTATTAATAAAGAAACGATTTCTTTTATAAATTATTTATAGTTATCAAATTTGTTATTTTCAAAATATAATAATACGTTGTTTTAACAAATAGATTTTTAACAAAAATATTTTTTTTTCAAAATTGAATTTTAGAATTTGATTTGGATTTGAATTTAAAGCTTTGAAAATTTAAAGTATAAATATTTTTAATTTGTTTTGGATTTTAAAATATTTGTATAAACCTTTATTTTATAAATATAATTGGATTTATTCATTTCAAAATTTATCTACATATAAATAAGTATATATTAACTAATTAATTAAACATAGATTTACATTTATCTTTTATTAATCTATTAACTAAATAACTAATTAACATTTACTTATAACTAATTAACTTTAAAAGACAAATGCAAACTTTTTTAAATTAAAAGAACATGTGTTAACTAATTAACTTACCTTCATAACAAATGTTAAAATTAATGACAAGTGTCATTTTAAAAACTGTAATTTTTTCTTTATTTTTAAAACCACATGTTCATTTATATAAAACCCTTTATTTCATTAACCCCATTTCTTTTCTATTTCTCTAAATCTAAAGCCAAGAAGAAAATTAAAACAAATCACCTTAAAATTAAAATATGAAAACACCTCCACTAAAATCAAATGCACGAAATCAAAACAAGCAAATCTGTAGCATGCAAACAAACTTGTAAAGCCTGCATGATTTAGAATCTGGATTTCAAAAGCAAATCTGTTTTTAAAAGCATCTGCATTTTTTAACCTGGAATTAAAGGAAACCCTGTAGTAGCATGCATGCAGTTTAAAAATTGAAGAAGCAAGCATTCCAGTTTAAAAATAAGCAAGCAACTCAGTTTTCATTAAGCAATTCAAGATTGAAGCAAAGAAAATTCCCAGTTTTAAAAGTACAAAGTCTTTTTCAAAATCATGGCTCTGTCTTCCAATTTAATCAGGTGAGTAACTTTTAAACTTAAAGTAAATTATGGTTGCATGTTATTATTGTAGAAAATATTTCAATTGTGTATATTTACAAGTATGTTTGTGTAGATATTATTGATGAATCTCTGCTGTATGAAGTGTGCATCTGAATATCTAGGACATCTCTGTTCCCAGATTTAAATTCTGGTTTATAATTTAAATTCGAATCTTTTAGTTTAGTCACTGTTAATAACTTAAGTTTCAAAGGAAACTTGTGTGTTCCATCAAAGATTTAGTTAAAATTCATTTAAGTTAAATAGGTTGGTAACATCACTGGAAATCAAGGGGGGAAAACTGAACAAACTTAATATAAGTAAAATGCAAACATCTTATTTTGTAGATTCAAGAATGTAAATATTACCCTAAAAAATGATTTTTGAAGCTTAATTCATAATTTAAAATGATGGGATAAGAGTGTAGTTCCGTGATTAACAGAAAGTGGGAAACTTGTGATTTCTGGTGATCTATTGATATTGAAGGGTCGGGATTCTTCTTGTGGGTAGAGGAGTAATCAACGAAGCTGGGAAAAATAATTAATGGGGATGCAAATCACTATGGAAGCAGCGGTGATGATTTCTTGTCTGTAGCCCTAGTTTTTGGAAGGTTTAGTAAATTGATTGGCACGGCTTTAATGTTTGATCGAGTGCAACTAGGTTTTAGGATTTGAAGGCTTGGTCGTAGACGAGGCAGTGGCCGGTGGTGGAGGTTCTCTGGCGGTCGGAGCGTCGTGGATGAAGTGTTGACAGGTTTTGGAGGGTGTTGGTCTTTCTGTTCTAGGTTTTAGAATTGAACTCGAATTCAAATTCGAGTAGTGTGGAAGCTAGAGGATGATCGGGGTGAAATGAGGAGTTGGTCGCCGATGTGTGGTGGCCACCGGAGGTGGCTGGAGTTGGCCGGAGGCACGGTGCATGTGCACCATGCACTTTTGGTTTCTGATGATTGCTTGGGTGTAAGCAGTGGGGGAACTCGAGAATCACTCGAGTAGGTGCTATGTATTGCTCGAATTAGTGAGCTTGTTGACTCGAAGCAGAATTTGGTCTAGGTCGGGTTTAATTATAGTAATAGGTTTTAGATCAGAAACCTGTAGTTCTATTTAAAATTTTAAAATAAAATTTAAAACCTGAATTTAAATGAAAGTAAAGTTTTTAAATAAGGTTTAAATCTAGTTTTCAATCTTAGTTTAAGTTAAATGTAAGTCTAAAATAAATTCAATTTTAATTTGAATATTAGTTTGGAAATAAAAGAGTTTTTAAATTCAAATTTGTCTTAGTAACATAAAAGTGTTTAAGAAGTTTAAAGTGTAATTAAAGAATTTGAATTTAAATGGAGTTAGAAATGTAAAAGAGGATTTAAACAAAGTTAAATCAGAATTTTAAATTTGAATTCAATTTGGGTTTGAATCTTAAGTTTTGGAAATAAGTTTAAAAGTTAAAGTATACTTTAATGATTTGAAATTAAAAAGGAATTTAATTTAAAATCTTTAAATTTCTTTTATATAAGTACTTTTTTTAACATATGAATTTCAAGTTTTATATTGGTTAAAGATAAATTGGTTTCATTTTAAAGTTTGTATTTAAAATGAAATTTGAAATAAATGGTTTCAAATGTATTTATTAATGATAATTTAACCATAGATAAGAAAGGTTTAATCTTAAAACAAATATAGAATTTAATGATTTATAATTTCATTTAATTATTAAGGTAATTAAATGAATAGTTTATTTAATTAATTAATGGAATGGATAATTAATTAAGATAATTAAGGATTTTAAATTATTAATTTGAAGTTTAAGTTAATCAATTAATTAAGGATAATTAATCCATAATTAAGGATCGTTAATTAGATTTAATTAATGATTAGTAATTAGTTAATCAAGTAATTATGAATTAATTAAGTTACAGTTAACACTTAATTATCTAAATAATTAAAGGTTAATTAATTGGTTAATAAAGATTTATTAATTTTAAAATTTAATAATGATTAATGCTAGTTAATTACTTTAGGAAAGTAGTTAAAGAATTTTTAATTGTTAATGATGGTCATTAACTTAAGATTATTTAATAATTAATTAACGTGATTAATTTAAATAATTAATTAGATTAATTAATTAAATGATAATCAATTGTGAAATTTATTTAAGTTTAATTACTTAATTTAAGTAATTAATGAATTAATTACTTAGTGTAATTAAATGAGTTTAATGTGATTAGTTTAAGATTAATTAATTAAGTTTAATTAATTTTAATCACTGGATGATTTGTTAATAATTACTTGATGTAATCAATGAAGTATAATTACTTAGTGAAGTAATTAAAGATAATTACTGGATGTAATTAGTGGATAATGATGAAATTGTGAAAGTAATTTGGATTAAATTATTTTGTATAATTAATCAATGAATTAATTAAAGAAATTAATTAAGGAGTAATTAATTTGATAAGTAATTAAGGGTAGTTAATTACTGAATGTGATTAATCAAAGGTGATTAAGAATTATGGTTTAACTGAGATTAATTGCTTAATGTAATTAATTTAAATAAGATGATGAATTAAATATAATTAAGGATCATTAATTAAAATAATTAACGATGTAATTAAAATTGATTAATTAAGATTAATTAAACAATAATAAGTGATTAATGGTAATTAATTAATTGTAATTAATTAAGGTTTAATGTAATTAATTATAGTTAATTAATTAATGAAGTAATTAAGGGTTAATTACTGTATTTGGTTTAAAGTAATTAACTTGTGCAATTAATTAAAGGATAATTACTAGAATGTAATTAAAGAATAATTAATCAAGGGTGATTAATTAAGTGATTTACTAGTGGATAATTAATTAATTTGTAATTAATTAATGAATATGTAAGCAAGATTTATATTGATGTAGTAATTACTTTAATTCACTTTAAATTAATTAGAGATGGAAGTAATTAATTTAATTCATTTTAAATTAATTATAGATGGTGTGATCATAGATCATTGCTTATATATGAATGGATGATATTTGTTGCCTTGAGTGGTTTTAAATCTCAACTATGAGATTAGTAATGTTGAGTGATACAGATGCATTGGTTGTATTGTGATGATGATATGGATTATCTTTTAATACTGATAATATGGATTATCTGTTGTGATGATAATGTTGATTATCTATTGTGATATGTGAATTATCTACCGTGTGTATATAAATAGTTGTATTGAATTGTTTTAAACTCTAAAACAACTTGGACCTAAAAGACACGTTTTGGATTTCGATGAGACCGTGATCGGGTTTCCAAATTTGGATATCCGAAAACCACATCGATCCAAATTAACGATAGGACGTGAATCTCAAGTGAAGAGTGAAGACTCGAGGTGTAAGGACTATTCGTCAGTATAACTCTGAGGGTGATTCCGAGATGAGTTTGACAGAGATAGTACTTTCAGATTCGAGATGAAGATTCAGAGTGCAAGGGTTATCGTCGTTAACTCTGAGGGTGATTCCAAAATAAGTGTAACGAGATAATGCCTTCGGTTTCGTTCGAACCCGAAACGAACTTGTATGGATTGAATGCTTTCAGAACATCGTCAGGTGGACGACGAGCATTCTATGATAAACGTGTCCTATAAAGGTAATCGTAGCCTCAAGCCTCATCAACCGGGAATGGCTAAAACAGGGGAGGTGCAGCAAGGCTAAGTGGGTCATGCCCAAGTAGGATGAGATTTTCCCCTGTCTACAGGTCCCTTTTTATTCGGCTTAGTGGGCGGTTGGATATGCGCACCAAATACGGGGTTGTCTTGTTCGGAACTGTCCAGTAAGGGATGGTTCCGGCCAAGTGTTGCAGGGAATTGGGAGTGATCCTCTGTACGGTGATCTAGGCCACGTACTGTGACGGGCGGTACCCTGGTAGCCCTGCCATTGTATGGAATCCAAAATCCAACAAGTGCCCTCGGTTTTGATTGTATTACCCACTTTTGTGGCTAGTAGATGGAATTTAATAATGTAACAATTTCGGCTATTTCATATTTACTTGAAAACCCTATACCTATTATAATATCACTGGATTTCCTATCAAATGTTTTGGTTAGCGCAAGGTAAATTTTTTTCCATGTTTATGTGTGGGAAGTCTTACGTGATACCTTTTCTTTCAAAGATTTTTCAAAGTTAAGCAACTTGACTTGTTACTCACACCAGACCCATGTCTGACCCGGAGTTTATTTTCTACTTTCTTAAACTCTTGGGTACTCAAATTTTTACGAGTTGCCAAGGGATTCAGGTTAGCTTTGACGAATTGTCGAGGAGCAATGGAGCAGGAGGCTCGGCGTCGTAAATATGTTTAGTTTTCCGCTGTGTTTGGTATATTTGTGTTTTCTCTGTGTTGTATTTGAGTTGTAATAACTAGACAGGCATTTATAACTGTCTAGTATGTGTTGTATTATCTGTGTAACTCTGATAGTTGTTGTACTATGTAATACTTATGTTATTAATATAATTTATTCGTTCCGCTATTGAGATTCTGATGTGTTGTTTCATCTTTCTTCTCTTTCTTTCTCTTTTCTATCCCTTTCTTTCTTATTAATGATGCGTCATTCTGTGGAGATGAATGGCGGGTCATTACAGTGGTATTAGAGCGCTTGGTCGAGCGAATTCCTAGGCTCTGGAGCGTTTTCTTCTTAAGAGAGCGTATTTTTAATTTTAAAATATTTATATATATATATATTTATCTATTTCTACCTATCTATTGGGTTACCTGTTCGGGTTTTTCCAATATAGGTTATAAAGGTAGATAAGGTAGTGGTGTATGTAACACGACAACTACCATTTGTTGGAGTTTGATGTTGAGGTTGGAAGTGTATCTGTCGAGATTGTAGACCTAATACTGTCTCGGGTGAGTTGTGCAGAGTGTAGAGATTTCATCGATCTGTAAAGGAAATCTGTTAAGGTTCAGAGTCCATCTTTGATGTTGGATTAGTTGAATATTGGATCTGTTGGTTGGGCAGAAGCAAGTGATGGCATTTTGATACCTCAGGAAGTGTAGTTTTATGTAATGAGATACAGTGATTATGGATGTGTCCGAAGATATTTCTTTGGAACAAGTTTTGGAAAGTGTGTCTGTTTCGGTGTTCTGGCTGGATTCAGCAGGATGTTGTGGTGCTTCTGTTTGCTTTGAAATCCGAGTTTCTCGAAGAGATTTGGATTAGGAAGTTTTTGGCATTGGTGTCAGCAGTGCAACTCGGAGTGTTCTGTGTTGGCAGGAAGTTTTCTGGCTGAGTAGTTTTTTTTCTAAAGGTGGAGTTCAGAAGCAGCAGAGTGGATCCATTTATTCAATGGATTGGCTACGTCAGTGTAAGCTATTCTATTGGGTAAAGAGAGGACAGTTTTTCTTTGGAAATTTATCTGGGTTGATCGCAAAAGTGACTTGCGAAAGTTGAGTGTTCTCTTGGATTGTCAGTGATTTTCCGGATGTCTTCAGGGAAGTCAGAGGTTTGTTCGCATCTGGAGATTGAGTTTTCTTATCGACTAGTATTCTAGGAATGGAACTGGTGGTTCAGCTTAGTTGAAGAATGGTTCCTAGAGATAGAGTTTGATGAAGCAGCTCAGATTTTTGGAGGAACTTCTGAGTTTTCTTTATGGATCTTTTGAACTATATTTCTGGGAAGTGATGTTCAGTTTGTGCTCGTGTTCTTCATTAGCATTTTCTTCTACTTCGGACTAGAGTTGTGCAGCGGAAGCAGTTTGGGAGTGTTTCTGTTGTCTTTTCCGGATAAGGAGAAGTAAGTTCGGTCTTCTATTGTTTATGGAGTAAAGTTATGCTCTTGGTTTTGGATTGATCTTAAGGAGATCATTGGGTTAGGTTGTATTTGGTTCTGTTTGTTTCTAGAGGCATCAGCAAGGGTTGAGCTGATCAAGAATGATGTTGGCAGCCCAGGATCGTCCGAAGACTTTTTGTGGATAAGAGACTAAGGAATTTGGAATTCGAAGTTGGAGACTTCATTGTTGTTGTAGTTTTCTCCGATCGAAGGAGCTATAAGTTTTGGGGTAAGGCTGGGAAGCTAGCTCCGAGATGTTTGGATCTTTTCTGTGTTCTTGTGAGGATAAGTGTTTGGTTTTTAGGATTAAATTGCCAGTTTGGATGACTGAGATTCGATGTGTTTCACATATCTCTGAGGGAGTACGTATATGATCTATCTCTGGTTTTGGAACCAGCAGTTCAGGAGGTTTGGTTGTTGAGTCAGACTCGTCTGTAGTCTGATATGCTGTCTTGTTTTGTAGATCTAGATGAGTAGGAGCTCTGTAAGTTAGTAGTGTTGACTGTTCAGATTATGTAGAGCGAGTATCCCGGTATATATATCCTCGGGAAACTCGAGGAAACTCTATCCAAATTTTTGTCTGGATAGTTAGATTTGTTTTGATTGTATGAATTAATTGATATGGTTGTTAGCATATCATTGATATATGCTTGTGTTTTAAAATTAAATCTTTAAATAGATTATTAAATTACCTTTGTTTTAAATTTCGAGGACGAAATTCTTTTAAGGGGGGAGGAATGTGATGACCCGGAATTTTAAGCAATATCAATTTAATAATCTGAATTAAAATTATATTGATTTGATAATCTTTATGATAAGATTTGAATTAATTTAATAATCCAATTAAAATAAATATTTAATTGATAGATTTTATCTTTTAAAAGCTAATAAATTGTTTCTATTTATAATATATATAGAGTATGTATATATTGTAAATAGATAAGTCTTGTTTTAAATTTAATAAATAAATAAATCTTGTTTTCTATATATATATATATATATATATATATATATATATCTTTAGTAAGAATTGAGAATTATGATTTTATTTAAAGTTAAACTTTTAAAAGCTATTGAATAAATAAAATATGGTTTTAAATTTGATAAGATAAAAATTTAATTTGTTTAAATTGATTTTTGAGTTAAAATTTAAACAAAAATAACAATAAGGTTTATTTTGATATAGTTGGATAAAATAAATAATTTATTAATAAATAAATAATTTCTTTATCAATTATTTATAGTTATCAAATTTGTTATTTTCAAAATATAATTATACAATGTCTTAACAAATATATTTTTAATAAAAATAATTGTTTTTCAAGATTGAATTTTAGAATTTGATTTGGATTTGAATTTAAAGCTTTGAAAATTCAAAGTATAAATATTTTTAATTTGTTTTGGAATTTAAAATGTTTGTATAAACCTTTATTTTATAAATATAATTGGATTTATTCATTTCAAAATTTATCTACATATAAATAAGTATATATTAACTAATTAATTAAACATAGATTGTAACGCCCGGCCCCTATTCCCATGCCAACCAAGAGGAATACGAAGTATTACTGTCAGAAAGCACGGAGAATGAGACTCGATAGGGCTAAATGTTGTACTCATTCCCTTGAACTAACACTGACACGAGAAATTTTATGACTTCTTTTTTCCTACTTACCATTCATGCGCAGTGTTGGTTCAAAGCAATGGTACAAGATAAAAAAATTTCCAGGTTACATAGTACAGAATATAATAGAATGTACAATTCAACACAAAAACAGCATAATGCATAATACATATCATAACAGTAATGTCCACAATACATAGTCCATAGTACATATCACTTCCAAAATAATTAATAACATACATACCATATTACATATATTAACTACTCCTAAGTCCAAGTTGAAAAGTCCAAAACCCTAAATCGTGGAAAATGATAAGAATGCTGCAACAGTCCACGCAAGCTAACCTGCAACCACAACCCTCAGACTGACCCAAGGATTGAAAACAAACCACACGGGTCAGACTATTTCTAGTGTGAGTGAAGTAAGATCTATGAACAATAATTGTCTCAACCAACAAAAAGGAAAAGAAAGCGCCTCATGTATAAACCAACATGAGGCATATATGTGTGTGTGAACCAACATGCAAATTTTGTTTCATAAGCAATTCCTTTAATCAAACAATGGTTTTAGGTCAAACCTATCGTATGTAATCCAATACGATACCAACCCAATTATCATTTGTAACACAAAGAATAAGTTCATACACACATTCTCCAAAGATACTGGGTTTTCAAAATCAACTTTAATACTTTCCAAAAATCATAAAGTAAATAAAATTGCATTATGGAAATTACGGGATAAATGTAACATGACTCATAAAATATACCAAATAAACAGACGCTAGTATTGTAAAATTACAGTGGTAGAGCTCGAGCGCGCGCGGAGACATCAACCCCGTAACCTACTCATAACACCATAATACATCAGGCGATCAACCCAGGATAACCAAGACGGTGTAAGGCAAAGGACGTATGCTACCCGTTCACGGATCTACACGTGGGACCCCCACGCCTCCATCCATCATAGTCCGTGATCTGCCGATCGAAGATCCCGATCAAAAAAAAGATTAGCCCTATGTAGCAGACCGTTGACCTTTGGTGGTAAAAGGGTATGTGATATACCACCGATTCAGGTAGCGATCCTGAATCAGGTCGGCCAAGGTGGAGTTTTGGCACATTGGTACAACAGAGTCCAATCTATCTCGACCCAAAAATCAAAGTGTTTGTAATTTTGAAACACTGCATAAAAATAAAAGTCAACGATGACAAGCGTCTTCCAAAAATATCATTAATAAACCTAGTATAATATTCAAAAAGCAAATAAAATTTAGCAAAATAATTGTCTGTAGGAAAAAAGAAAATAGGTACATCTCTGTTTCGCATTAATACACAAGTACCCCATGATACTTATGTATCAAGGCGAAATATAAAATTTAATTTATTGAATTAGAGTTATTTAAGTTCGTTAAAAAAAATTATAACAATTTATTTAATCTTAAAACAAAATAACACATGCATTGATATGCAAAATGCTATCAAAAGGTTTGAAATAAATTGTCTTTCTCTTGAAAATATTTATTAGTCGATTATTATATATATTTTTAAAAATAAAATATAAAACCTTTTTTTATTTTTTATATTTTTTCTTCTTCCAGGTTGTACAGTGCAGCCTGGCCAATGCTGCCTATCTGGGCTGCAATTTGCAGCCCTGGGTTGGGCTGCCTGTGCAGCCTGGGCTGCCTGTGCAGCCCATGGCCGGGCTGCACGTGCAGCCCGCTTGGGCCGCCTGTGCAGCCCATGTCCGGGCCGCCTGTGCAGCCCACGCCCGGGCTGCTAGTGCGGCCCTTGCCCGGGCTGCCTGTGCAGCCAACATGGGCTGCACAGTGCACCCTCTGGGTGGGCTGCACAGTGCAACACATGGCTGGGCTTCACCTTTACTCGGTGCAACTCCAGTCTAGGCTGTACCTGCAAATCAGAATTTTTCTTCTTCTTCATTTTCAATATGAAGAAGTCTGAAACTTATTGTGACAATTATGCAAACACCATACATGCATTGCAATCGTATGCATAGATTCTTATTTCTTTCCAATCCAATGAATCAATCGACAAACATGCTACAGGGAATAAGAAAACAAGCATTTTTATCAAAAAATTTCCGTCATATTTGCATGCACACATGAAAATAAAATTTAATTATAACTTCACTCACCTAAACACCAATTAGCAATCATCAAGCCCTAAATCAATTAGCCTTTGATTGCTGAAGCTTCTCCTTTCAATTGCTAACAAAAGAGGAAAACCCTAAATAACTACTCATAAAACAAAAGAATGAAATAGAAAAGGATTGATTTAGAGATACTTACGTTGAGAATTGGGAATCTTAGATTTGATTCAGCTCTTTATTTTTTTGGATTTGGATGAGAGGGTTAGCAATTAGGTTTTAGGTTTCTCTTTTTCTTCTTCTTTCCGCTTTCTGTTATCTGTACGTACAGTAAAGGGAGGGTTGAGGAGAGGGAATGTTATTTTTATTATAAAGCCCCTCCTCTAGAATCTTCTCTCAATTAACCCTTATTTTATTATTTCTGCTTTTTTTCTTTAATAAAGTGTAATCATTTTATTTTGTTTTTGTTCTAGATTTTTCTTTTCCTCAACATTAATTTATTCAATTCTAAAACTTTCCTACATGACATCATGAAAATGATATTATTATTATTTATGTATAATTTGTAAATTAGTATGAAAATTTCATTTTATCTCTTTTTTTTCTCTTTAATGCAAAACATGGGAATATAAAAAAACTTTTTAAGTAACAACAACTTATATATATATATATATTTTAACTTTTCAAATAATTTGTTTTAATAAAATGGTTCATTTATAAATTACATTACCACTAAAAAAGGGCATAATTTATAACGCCAAATAAAAGCAAATGAATTCGTTACAATTTATTTTGCTCTCAACCATATTAATATTAACTTTTAATCAATTTTTTTATTTATCTATTATTTTATTTTCTCCATAAATATTTAATTGTTTATTATTATTAACTAATTAATTATCAATTTATTAAGTTGATTCCCAATTTAGTATCTCTAAAAATCGGGTTGTTACAGACTTCCCCCTTACAAAAATTGCGTCCTCGCAATTTTACGTAAGGGTGATTTCTGGAACTTATTAGTTGATTAAAATTAAAAAAAAGAAATAAAACATACCTTACTCGAGCACCAAACAACTCAGGATAATGCCTCTGCATCGACTCCTTTGTTTCCCAGGTGCAGTCCTTCGGATTGCTCGACCATTGCACCTTGACTAGAGGAACCACCTTACTACGCAACTTCTTCGTCTCAGAGGCAATGATACGAATAGGCTCTCGAGTAAATGTCATATTAGGAGCGATTTCAAGCTGCTGCAACTGCTTTGGCTCTATCACTTCTTCAGATTCCCTCAAACACTTTCTCAAGTGTGACACATGAAAGACATTGTGCACACTCGATAAGTGTTTAGGTAGAGCAACTCTATAGGCAAGCTTCCCAATCCGCTCCATAATAGGATAAGTCCCAATAAATCTAGGAGCAAGCTTACTAGTCTTGTTGAATCTCATTACCCCCTTTAAAGGAGTAACCTTCACGAACACATGGTCGCCGACGCTAAACTCCAAGTCCTTTCTTCTTTTATATGCATAAGAATTTTGTCTATCTTGTGCTTCTTTCAACCTCCTCCTAATTATCTCTACCTTCTCTGAGGCTTCTCGTACAGCGTCGGGACCAAGAACTAACTTATCCCCGGTCTCAAGCCAGCACGCAGGAGATCTACATGGTCTTCCATACAGTGCTTCGAAAGGAGCCATGCCTATACTGGACTGGAAGCTGTTATTATATGAAAACTCTACCAAGTACAGGTGGTCCTCCCAAGACCCTCCAAAATCCAAAATATAGGATCGCAACAAATCCTCCAATATCTTGTTGACTCGCTCAGTTTGTCCATCTGGCTCAGGATGATAAGCTGAGCTAATATTCAACTTTGTCCCCAAAGCTTCTTGTAAGCTCCTCCAAAATCCACTAGTAAATAATGGATCTCTGTCACAAACTATAGCACTAGGTACAATATGGAGACGAACAACTTCCTTCACATACAGCTTCGCCAAATAAGATGCAGTCCTATTTGCCTTGACAAGGATAAAATGGGCAGATTTCGTCAAACGATCCACTACTACCCATATGCTATCATGCCCTTGCTTTGATCGAGGCAAGCCATCAATGAAATCCATTGATACCTAATTAAAGTGTTAATGGAACACTAATTGGATCACAAATAAGGGTTTATATAAGTGAACCGTTATAAAATCAGAATTCACTTATACCTGATCCCATTTCCATAATGGAATCTCCAAGGGATGAAGAAGACCGCTAGGCTTTTGATGCTCGCATTTCACCAGTTGGCAAGTAATGCAATTCTTAACATATTCACCTATGTCACGCTTCATTCCTTCCCAGTAATATAGGCGCTTCATGTCCGTGTACATCTTGCTGCCACCTAGGTGAATAGTGTATCGCGAACAATGGCAGTCCTTCATCACCTCTTGTCTAAGCCCTGCAACATTAGGTACAAAGATTCTACCCTTCTTCCTCAAACAACCAAGAGCATCCATCTCAAAACCTTTCAGGTCATCAGCTTCCTCTCCATTCTTCAACCGATGAATACAATCTAAAGCAACCGAATCTTCCTTCTGAGCAAGAGAAATTCTGTCCATAAGAGTTGGTCTCACAACCAAGCTAGCTAACATCCTCCCCGAGCTATGAGTAGGCGTACTGTAACAGATCCCACTAGAAGCTAACACCTCCAAGTCACACCATTTAGCCACCATCATCGATACGACTGCCTGGTGTTTACGGCTGAGGGCATCCGCAACTCGGTTTCCTTTTCTAGGAGTATATTGAATATCAAAATTATAGGCTGCCAAAAACTCCAACCACCTTTTTGGCGCATGTTCAGTGCCTTCTGGGAAAATAGGTATTTCAAGGACTTATGGTCTGTATAGAGAACAAACCGCTCCCCCATAAGATAGTGTCGCCATAGCTTCAATGCAAAAACCACGGCTGCTAGCTCCAAATCATGAACAGCATACCGAATCTCATTGGGCCTCAATTGCCTCGATGCATAAGCTACAACCCGTCCTTTCTGCATCAGTACTGCTCCAAGGCCAGACCTGCTGGCATCAGTACAGACCACAAGATCCTGATTACCCTCTGGAATCACCAAAACTGGGGCGTTAGTGAGCATCTCCTTCAACTTTGTGAAAGCTTCTTCACACTTATCTGTCCACTCATACTTGACTCCTTTCCTCGTCAGCCTCGTCAAAGGAGTCACAATCTTAGAGAAATCTTTAATAAAACGCCGGTAGTAACCAGCTAGTCCCAAGAAGCTCCGTATCTCGGTAACAGATTCTGGTCTCTTCCAATTCTGTATGGCCTCAATCTTAGAAGGATCCACTGCTAGACCGGCTTTGAAGACTATATGGCCCAAAAACTTTACCTCTTTCTGCCAAAAGTGGCACTTGGAGAGCTTAGCTTTTAACTTATGTTCCCTTAAGGTCACCAAAACCAACCTCAAATGCCCTTCATGCTCTTGCTCAGACTTGGAATACACTAGGATGTCATCAATAAAGACCATGACAAATTGGTCAAGATATCTTCTAAATATTCTATTCATTAGGTCTACAAAGTATGCATGAGCATTCGTAAGCCCAAACGGCATTACTAGCCATTCATATGAACCATAATGAGTGCAGAAAGCAGTAAGAGGGATGCTATCTTCTGCTACTCTCAACTGATGGAATCTGGTGGCTAAGTCCAACTGGGAAAAGACCTTTGCTCCGCTAAACTGATCAAAAAGATCATCAACGCGAGGTAATGGATACTTATTCTTTATGGTCAGCTCATTAAGATTCTTGTAGTCAATGCATAAACGAAGAGAGCCATCAGCCTTCTTTACAAACACAGCAGCAACTCCCCAAGGAGAGCTACTAGATCGGATAAACTGCTTCCCTTCCAATTCAGTCAACTGCTTACGAAGTTCCTCCATCTCGACTCGAGGCATACGAGTAGGTGGTCGATTGAGTGTTGGGCTCCAGGGATTAGATCTATGCGAAACTCCACGGCCCTCTTTGGTGGTAAGCCTGTAATAGGCTCAAATACATCACCAAAATCTCTGACAATTGGTACCCTGGTTATTTCATCTTCTTCTCGTGACTCCATGGAAAACAAAGAAACATAAGCATCAGTGCTCGGTATATCCAGAGTCATATTAACAAGCCCTTTGTAGGATTGATGCTTCAAAGTAACGGCTCTGTCCAAGCAGGAAAGCTGTGCACCATAATGATCCAACCAATCCATCCCCAAGATAATATCAAAGCCAAGGCACTCAAATACATGCAAATCACAGAGAAAAGAGAGTCCGCAAAAGGAAAGCTCAAAGCCTTTACACAACATTCCAAGTGTTGCGGACCCACCGATGGGATTCGCAACCCCTAAGGATGTCACGAGGTATACAACTTCCAAATCATATTTATCAACTAATTCTTTAGATATGAAAGAATGGGAGGCACCAGTGTCAAAGAGTATACGAATAAAAGTATCTCCAAAAGGAATCATACCTTCCATGACCACTACTTGCTTTCCCTTCCTCTGACTCGGGCCTGGATCTCCTTCCATCACATTCAGTTTAGCTGGTTGCTTCTTCTTCGTAAGCTGTGGACAGTTGTTCTTTAAATGACCAGTCTGGTGACACTCATAGCACTGCCTCTGGGGGCAATTATTAGCAAAATGCCCCATTACTCCACACTTATAGCACTTTACTCCACTTTTATCTTGCTTCTGGGAGCCTGAAGCTTGACCTTTCTTTTGCTTCTTCTGAGGATTCTGCTTCTTCTTTGGGAAGAATGGAGCTTTCCTCTTGGGCACAAAGCTCTGTCGGTTCAGTGGTGCATTATCATCTCTTTCCCTATACAAGTCTTCATACCTCATGGCCAAATCAACTATCTCATCAAAAGTGGAGCGAAGCTGATTCAAAAGTTGTTCCTTCAGCTTCCTACGTAGACCATCCACAAACTTCTGGTTCTTTTTGAAGGGAGTGTTGACCAAATCGAGGCCATACTTAGAGAGGGAGTTGAAGGTATTGACATACTCCTGAACTGCCATATCTCTCTGCTTCAGCTCAATAAATCTACGAGCAAGGATGGCCTTCTCCGCCTTAGGAATGAACCTTAACTTGAATCGTTCCCTAAATCTCTCCTATGTAAGCTCCTCCTCGCCGATCTTAGCACTAACCACATCGAACCAGTCAGATGCACCATCTGGGAGGAAGGTGGAAGCAATCTGGACCTTCTGGCGGTCCGTCACACCCATGTGCCCAAAGACTCGTTCACAAGTCTTCAACCAAGCCTGAACTCCAACCACACCTTCATTACCATGAAAGGGCTTCCCTCCAAGGCTCACAAAATCCTTACACATATGAGCGAAATCAACCCTAGGAGCAGCATTAGGAGCAGGTGCGGCCTGTGGCATGTTCCGCATCAACTCTAACCACTGCTTCCAGCCATCTTTCTCACTAATCTACATAGTGAGAAATGTTGTTAGGCTGAAATTAAAATAATTCTCACGCTAAAACGTTCAAAGGTATGGGGTTTTGGTTTTGGTATGTACGACTATTATTATATTATGGAAGTGATACTTATGGTATATAGACATGTACAATGCTTTTACTACTTTGTGCTAACTTATATTCCGAATATATTCTATACTATTGTTAACCTTGGCTTTGATACCAAAAACGTAACGTCCGACGCCTATTCCCATGCCAACCAAGAGCAATACGAAGTATTACTGTTAGAAAGCACGGAGAATGAGACTCGATAGAGCTAAATGTTGTACGTATTCCCTTGAACAAACACTGGCACGAGAAATTTTGTGACTTTTTTTCCTACTTACCATTCATGCGCAGTGTTGGTTCAAAGCAATGGTACAAGATAATTTTTTTGCCAGGTTACATAGTACAGAATATAATAGAATGTAAAATTCAGCACAAAAACAACATAATTCATAATACATATCATAATAGTAATGTCCAGAATACATAGTCTATAGTACATATCACTTCCAAAATACATAATAACATACATACCATATTATATATATTAACTACTCCTAAGTCCAAGCTGAAAAGTCCAAAACCCCAAATCGTGGAAAATGATAAGAATGCTGCTACAGTCCACACAACCTAACCTGCAAACACAACCCTCAGACTGACCCAAGGATTGTAAAACAAATCACACGGGTCAGACTATTTCTAGTGTGAGTGAAGTAAGATCTATGAACAATAATTGTCTCAACCAACAAAAAGGAAAAGAAAGCGCCGCATGTATAAACCAACATGAGGCATATATGTGTGTGTGAACCAACATGCAAATTTGGTTTCATAAACAATTCCTTTAATCAAACAATGGTTTTAGGTCAAACCTATCGTATGTAATCCAATACGATACCAACCCAATTATCATTTGTAACACAAAGAATAAGTTCATACACACATTCTCCAACGATACTGGGTTTTCAAAATCAACTTTAATACTTTCCAAAAATTATAAAGTAAAGAAAATTGCATTATGGGAATTATGGGATAGATGTAACATGACTCATAAAATATACCAAATAAACAGACGCTACTATTGTAAAATCACAGTGGTAAGCTCAAGCGCGCGCGGAGACATCAACCCCGTAGCCTACTCATAACGCCATAATACACCTGGCGATCAACCCAGGATAACCAAGACGGTGTAAGGCAAAGGCCGTATGCTACCCGTTAACGGATCTACACATGGGACCCCCACTCCTCCATCCATCATAGTCAGTGACCCACCGATCGGAGATCCCGATCAAAAATAAGATTAACCCTATGTAGCAGACCGTTAACCTTTGGTGGTAAAAGGGCATGTGATATACCACCGATTCAGGTATCGATCCTGAATCAGGTCGGCCAAGGTGGAGTTTTGGCCCATTGGTACAATAGAGTCCAATCTATCCTGACCCAAAAATCAAACTGTTTGTTATTTTGAAACACTTCTTAAAAATAAAAGTCAACGATGACAACCGTCTTTTAAAAATTCCATTAATAAACCCAGTATAATAGTTAAAAAGCAAATAAAATTTAGCAAAATCATTGTCTGTAGGAAAAAAGAAAATAGGTACATCTCCGTTTCGCATTAATACACAAGTACCTCATGATACTTATGTATCAAGGCGAAACATAAAAACTTAATTTATTGAATTAAAGTTATTTAAGTTCGTTAAAAAAATTATAACAATTTATTTAATTTTAAAATAAAATAACACATGCATTGATATGCAAAATGCTATCAAAAGGTTTGAAATAAATTTTCTTTTTCTTGAAAACATTTATTAGTCGATTTTATATATATATTTTTTAAAATAAAATATAAAACCTTTTTTTATTTTTTTCTTCTCTCGGGCTGTACAGTGCAGCCTGGCCAATGCTGCCCATATGGGCTGCAATTTGCAGCCCTGGGCTGGACTGCACTGCAACCCTGGCAGCCCACCCTGGGCTGCCTGTGTAGCCCGCGCCCGGGCTGCCTGTGCAGCTAACATGGGCTGCACAGTGCAGCCTCTATGCTGCACAATGCACCCTCTAGATGGGCTGCACAGTGCAGCACATGGCTGCACTTTGCTCTGTGCAGCTCCAGTCTAGGCTGTACCTGCAAATCAGAAATTTTTTTCTCCTTCATTTTCAAAATGAAGAAGCCTAAAACTTATTGGGACAATTATGCAAACACCATACATGCATTGCAATCGTATGCATTGATTTTTATTTCTTTCCAATCCAATGATTCAATCAACAAACATGCTATAGGAAATAAGAAAACAAGCATTTTTATCCAAAAATTTCCATTATATTTGCATGCACACATGAAAATAAAATTTAATTATAACTTCACTCACCTAAACACCAATTAGCAATCTTCAAGCCCTAAATCAGCTAGCTTTTGATTGCTGAAGCTTCTCCTTTCAATTGCTAACAAAAGAGGAAAACCCTAAATAGCTACTCGTAAAACAAAAGAATGAAATAGAAAAGGATTGATTTAGAGATACTTACTTTTAGAATTGAGAATCTTAGATTTGATCGCAGCTCTTCTTCTTTTTTATTTCTTTTTTTTTTGGATTTGGATGAGAGGGTTAGCAATTAGGTTTTAGGTTTCTCTTTTTTTCCTTCTTTCTGCTTTCTGTTATCTGTACGTACAGTAAAGGGAGGATTGAGGAGAGGGAATGGTATTATTATTATAAAGCCCCTCCTCTAGAATCTTCTCTCAATTAACTCTTATTTTATTATTTCTCCTTTTTTTCTTTAATAAAGTGTAATCATTTTATTTTGTTTTTGTTCTATATTTTTCTTTTCCTCAACATTATTTTATTCAATTCTAGAACTTTCCTACATGGCATCATGAAAATGATATTATTATTATTATTTACGTATAATTTGTAAATTAGTATGAAAATTTCATTTTCTCTCTTTTTTTCCTCTTTAATGCAAAAACATGGAAATAAAAAAACATTTTAAGTAACAACAACTTTTCTACATATTTTTTTTTAACTTTTCAAATAATTTGGTTTAATAAAATGGTTCATTTATAAATTACATTACCACTAAAAAGGGCATAATTTATAATGCCAAATAAAAGCAAATGAATTCATTACAATTTATTTTGCTCTCAACCATATTATTATTAACTTTTAATTAATTTTTTATTTATATATTATTTTATTTTCTCCATAAATATTTAATTGTTTATTATTATTAACTAATTAATTATCAATTTATTAAGTTGATCCCAATTTAGTATCTCTAAAAATTGGGTTGTTACATAGATTTACATTTATCTTATATTAATCTATTAAGTACATAACTAAATAACATTTACTTATAACTAATTAACTTTAAAAGACAAATGTAAACATTTTTTAAATTAAAAGAACATGTGTTAACTAATTAACTTACCTTCATGACAAATGTTAAAATTAATGACAAGTGTCATTTTAAAAACTTTAATTTTTTCTTTATTTTTAAAACCACATGTTCATTTATATTAAACCCTTTATTTCCTTAACCCCATTTCTTTTCTATTTCTCTCAATCTAAAGCCAAGAATAAAATTAAAACAAATCACCTCAAAATTAAAATCCGAAAACACCTCCACTAAAATCAAATGCACGAAATCAAAACAAGCAAATCTTTAGCATGCAAACAAACTTGTAAAGCCTGCATGATTTAGAATCTGGATTTCAAGAGCAAATCTGTTTTTAAAAGCATCTACATTCTTCAACCTGGAATTAAAGGAAATCCTGTAGTAGCATGCATGCAGTCTCAAAATTGAAGAAGCAAGCATTCCAGTTTAAAAATAAGCAAGCAACTCAGTTTTCATTAAGCAAATCAAGATTGAAGCAAAGAAAATTCCCAGTTTTAAAAGTACAAAGTCTTTTTCAAAATCATGGCTCTATCTTCCAATTTAATCAGGTAAGTAACTTTTAAACTTAAAGTAAATTATGGTTGCATGTTATTATTGTAGAAAATATTGCAATTGTGTATATTTACAAGTATGTTTGTGCTGATATTATTGATGAATTTCTGCTGTATGAAGTGTGCATCCGAATATCTGGGACATCTCTGTTCCTAGATTTAAATTCTGGTTTATAATTTAAATTCAAATCTTTTAGTTTAGTCACTGTTAAAAACTTAAGTTTCAAAGGAAAGTTATGTGTTCCATCAAAGATTTAGTTAAAATTCATTTAAGTTAAATAGGTTGGTAACATCACTGGAAATCAAGGGGGGAAAACTGAACAAACTTAATATAAGTAAAATGAAAACATCTTAATTTATAGATTCAAGAATGTAAACCATATTCTTACCCTAAAACATGATTTTTGAAGCTTAATTCATAATTTAAAATGATGGGATAAGAGTGCAGTTCTGTGATGAACAGAAAGTGGGAAACTTGTGATTTCTGGTGATCTATTGATATTGAAGGGTCGGGATTCTTCTTGTGGGTAGAGGAGTAATCAGTGAAGCTGGGAAAAATAATTAACGGGGACGCAAATAACTGTGGCAGCAGCGGTGATGATTTCTTGTCTGTAGCCCTAGTTTTTGGAAGGTTTAGTAAATTGATTGGCACGGCTTTAACTTTTGATCGAGTGCAACTAGGTTTTAGGATTTGAAGGCTTGGTCGTAGACGAGGATGTGGCCGGTGGTGGAGGTTCTCTGGTGGTCGGAGCGTCGTGGATGAAGTGTTGACAGGTTTTGGAGGGTGTTGGTCTTTCTGTTCCAGGTTTTAGAATTGAACTCGACTTCAAATTCGAGTAGTGTGGAAGCTAGAGGATGACCGGGGTGAAATGAGGAGTTGGTCGCCGATGTGTGGAGGCCACCGGAGGTGGCTGGAGTTGGCCGGAGGCACGGTGCATGCGCACCATGCACTTTTGGTTTTTGATGATTGCTTGGGTGTAAGCAGTGGGGGAACTCGAGAATCACTCGAGTAGGTGCTGTGTATTGCTCGAATTAGTGAGCTTGTTGACTCGAAGCAGAATTTGGTCTGGGTCGGGTTTAATTATAGTAACAGGTTTTAGATCAGAAACCTATAGTTCTGTTTAAAATTTTAAAATAAAATTTAAAACCTGAATTTAAATGAAAGTAAAGTTTTTAAATAAGGTTTAAATCTAGTTTTCAATCTTAGTTTAAGTTAAATGTATGTCTAAAATAAATTCAATTTTAATTTGAATATTAGTTTGGAAATAAAAGAGTTTTTAAATTCAAATTTGTCTTAGTAACATAAAAGTTTTAAGAAGTTTAAAGTGTAACCAAAGAATTTGAATTTAAATGGAGTTTGAAATGTAAAAGAGGATTTGAACAAAGTTAAATCAGAATTTTAAATTTGAATTCAAATTGGGTTTGAATCTTAGGTTTTGGAAATAAGTTTAAAAGTTAAAGTATACTTTAATGATTTGAAATTAAAAAGGAATTTAGTTTAAAATCTTTAAATTTCTTTTATATAAATACTTTTTTTAACATATGAATTTCAAGTTTTATATTGGTTAAAGATAAATTGGTTTCATTTTAAAGTTCGTATTTAAAATGAAATTTGAAATGAAATTTGAAATAAATGGTTTCAAATGTATTTATGAATGATAATTTAACCGTAGATAAGAAAGGTTTTATCTTAAAACAACTATAGGATTTAACGATTTATAATTTCATTTAATTATTAAGGTAATTAAATGAATAATTTATTTAATTAATGGAATGGATAATTAATTAAGACAATTAAGGATTTTAAATTATTAATTTAAAGTTTAAGTTAATCAATTAATTAAGGATAATTAATCTATAATTAAGGATCATTAATTAGATTTAATTAATGATTAGTAATTAGTTAATCAAGTAATTATGAATTAATTAAGTTACAGTTAACACTTAATTAGCTAAATAATTAAAGGTTAATTAATTGGTTATTAAAGATTTATTAATTTGAAAATTTAATAATGACTAATGTAAGTTAATTACTTTAGAAAAGTAATTAAAGAATTTTTAATTGTTAATGATGGTCATTAACTTAAGATTATTTAATAATTAATTAATGTGATTAATTTAAATAATTAATTAGATTAATTAATTAAATGATAATCAATTGTGAAATTTATTTAAGTTTAATTACTTAATGGAAGTAATTATGAATTAATGACTTAATGTAATTAATTGAGTTTAATGTGATTAGTTTAAGATTAATTAATTTTAATCACTGGATGATTTATTAATAATCACTTGATGTAATCAATGAAGTATAATTACTTAGTGAAGTAACTAAAGATAATTACTGGATGTAATTAGTGGATAATGATGGAATTGTGAGAGTAATTTGGATTAGATTATTTTGTATAATTAATCAAGGAATTAATTAAAGAAATTAATTAAGGAATAATTAATTTGATAAGTAATTAAGGGTAGTTAATTATTGAATGTGATTAATTAAAGGTGATTAATAATTATGGTTTAACTGAGATTAATTGCTTAATGTGATTAATTTAAATAAGATGATTAATTAAATATTATTAAGGATCATTAGTTAAGATAATTAATGATGTAATTAAAATTGATTAATTAAGATTAATTAATCAATAATAAGTGATTAAGGGTAATTAATTAAGTGTAATTAATTAAGGTTTAATGTAATTAATTATACTTAATTAATTAATGAAGTAATTAAGGGTTAATTACTGTTTGGTTTAGAGTAATTAACTTGTGCAATTAATTAAAGGATAATTACTAGAATGTAATTAAAGAATAATTAATCAAGGGTGATTAATTAAGTTGATTTACTAGAGGATAATTAATTAATTTGTAATTAATTAATGAATATGTAAGCAAGATTTATATTGATGTAGTAATTAATTTAATTCACTTTAAATTAATTAGAGATGGAAGTAATTAATTTAATTCATTTTAAATTAATTATAGACGGTGTGATTATAGATCATTGCTTATATATGAATGGATGATATTGGTTGCCTTGAATGGTTTGAAATCTCAACTATGAGAATAGTAATGTTGAGTGATATGGATGCATTGGTTGCATTGTGATGATGATATGGATTATCTTTTGATACTGATAATATGTATTATCTGTTGTGATGATAATGTTGATTATCTATTGTGATATGTGAATTATCTACCTGTGTGTATATAAATAATTGTATTGAATTATTTTAAACTTTAAAACAACTTGGACCTAAAAGACATGTTTTGGATTTCGATGAAACCGGCATCGGGTTTCCAAATTTGGATATCCAAAAACCACATCGATCCAAATTAACGATAGGTCATGAATCTCAAGTGAAGAGTGAAGACTCAAGGTGTAAGGACTATTCGTTAGTATAACTCTGAGGGTGATTCGGAGATGAGTTTGACGGAGATAGTACTTTCAGATTCGAGATGAAGATTCAGAGTGCAAGGGTTATCGTCGTTAACCCTGAGGGTGATTCCAAAATGAGTGTAACGAGATAATGCATTCGGTTTCGTTCGAACCCGGAACGAACTTGTAGGGATTGAATGCTTTCAGAACATCGTCAGGTGGACGATGAGCATTCTAAGATAAATGTGTCCTATAAAGGTAATCGTAGCCTCAAGCCTCATCAAACGGGAATGGCTAAAACAGGGGAGGCGCAGCAAGGCTAAGTGGGTCATGCCTAAGTAGGACGAGATTTCCCCCTGTCTAGAGGTCCCTTTATATTCTGCTTAGTGGGCGGTTGGATATGCACACCAACTGCAGGGTTTTCATGTTCGGAACTGTCCAGTAAGGGATGGTTCCGGCCTTGTGCTGCAGGGGATTGGGAGTGATCCTTGGTACGGTGATCTAGGCCACGTACTGTGATGGGCGGTACCCCGGTAGCCCTGCCATTGCATGGAATCCAAAATCCAATAAGTGCCCTCGGTTTTGATTGTATTACCCACTTTTGTGGCTAGTAGCTGGAATTTAATAATGTAACAATTTCGGCTATTTCATATTTACTTGAAAACCCTAGACCTATTATAATATCATTGGATTTCCTATCAAATGTTTTGGTTAGTGTAAGGTAAAAACTTTTCCATGTCTATGTGTGGGAAGTCTTACGTGATACCTTTTCTTTCAAAGATTTTTCAAAGTTAAGCAACTTAACCTGTTACTGACACCAGACTCATGTCTGACCCAGAGTATATCTTCTGTTTTCTTAAACTCTTGGGTACTCAAATTTTTATAGCCAAGGGATTCAGGTTAGCTTTGACGAATTATGGAGGAGCATTGGAGCAGGAGGCTCGACATTGTAGATATGTTTAGTTTTCCGCTGTGTTCGGTATCTCTGTGTTTTCTCTGTGTTGTATTTGAGTTGTAATAACTAGACAGGTGTTTATAACTGTCTAGTGTGTGTTGTATTATCTGTGTAACTCTGATAGTTGTTGTACTATGTAATACTTATGTTATTAATATAATTTATTCGTTCCGCTGCTGAGATTCTGATGTGTTGTTTCTTCTTTCTTCTCTTTCTTTATCTTTTCTATCCCTTTCTTTCTTATTAATGATGCATCATTCTGTAGAGATGAATGGCGGGTCGTTACAGAAAATAGCCGATAGAGGACCAAGAACAATCATTTATGATAAAAATCCAGAGATTATTATTTAGAAATAAGTCATAGAGATTCGGAATCTTATTTTAGGAACAAATAATATGAGTCCAGAAATTTTTTATGGAAATAATAGAAGATCCAAAACCTAGATTCAGATGTTGATAAGTACCATCCTAAAGTTAATAATAGAAGACCCAAGACCTCGATTCAGGTATTAGTAAGATAAATCTAAGAATTAGCATAAGACAAGAAATCCATAATAGTGGTCTTGAAGCGCAGATTTAAGCATTAATGAGTGAACCCCGAAAATCAATGGTAAGAGACCCCAAACCTAGATTAGGATTCAAGTAAAGATCAGAAATCAATTGTAGAAGACCCAAAACCCAGATTCACATAGTAATGAAGTCCAGAAATCCTCTTTTGGAAATCAATCAAAGACTGTAGATTCCCATTTGATCCTTTTTTTGCACCGCTTTTTGGCTTTCGATTCTTTTGACATGTGCCATCATTTAAGTTCTGTATGTTGCCATCGTTTTGTGTGCCGCTTTTCGAGCTTGGAAATCTTAGTCCATTGTTGTTTGGCGTGCTTGGTTAGCTTATGCACAAGTAGGACCCAATGACTTACCTAACCTCCCTCCAAAAGGTGCTCCATCCTGGTCTTATAGGCAAGAGTGAAGGCTTGTTTGGTGCCTTGGCCAGGCCATAGCGTGGTGAGACTAAAGGCTTACTCCATCCTCCCTCCAGGAGGTGCTCTAGCCAGGCCTTATAGGAAGGACTGAAGGCTTGTTCGGTGCCTTGGCCAGGTCATAGCGGGGCGGGAAGGAGGGATTACTCCATCCCCACTTCAGGGGGCACCTTGATTTAGCCATAGCGTGGCGCGATCAAGGGCTTGTTTATACTTTAACCTGACCATAGCTACGCGTGGATAAAGGTTTACTCTAACCTCCCTCCAGGAGGCGCTATAACCTAGCCAACTCGGCATGGACAAAGGCTCATGACTGTCTAAGGTGATTTCCAAGCTTTTGGAGAGTTCTACTCCGAAACATATAGATTTTTCTTAGAAAATTAATGCTTTATTGTATTTTTCTACTGTTGCTTTACAAATCTATGGATCTTACCTTGTTTGAAAAAGTTGATAACTATTCCTTCAAGTGCTCTACATTGATTTATTTTGTGCTCATTCATCATGTGATAGTTACAGTAGGATCCTTCCCGATCCCTTTTGTATTTAGGCCATCAATGTAGTCAGATTGCATTCCTTAGGAGTCTTGATTTGAAGCTTGTCTTTTGAGGATGATCTCTAGATTTTTTTGTTGCTTGATTCAAAGCTTCACCTTTAACGACCCATTTACTTTTCAAAACCTTTTGAAGCTAATATGTATGTAATGTTTCGCTTGTTGCTTGATACTATTTTTGTGCAATGGTGTAGTAATCAACCATCATCCTTTTCACAAAGATAGCGCCTTTTGATATAGAATTGAATTATCTTCTTCATTTGATCAAACAAACTATCCCTCTTATCTTTTGTTCCCCCTAAAGCAAAGATGGGTGTAGGGAAAATGTGAAAAGGGTTTAACCTCCACTAATCTAGATCATAAGATTCAACCTTTTTTGTTTGTGATTCAAAGACTCCAATCTTAACATCTTCTCTTCATATAGTTTAGTATCTTCAATAATTCCATGAGAGAGTCCAATTGAGTGTGGCTCTAAAGATCCTTGTTCAGACTTTTTAATTTTGCTAAGCATGGTGGTGTAATGTCTAAAGCAAGCTTGGAATAGAATAGGGTTAGAGGAAAATAAAGTTGTGAATTTAATAAGGATGGAGGTTCAGGTCCTCCTTCTAGCGCCAAAATTGTTAACAAGAAAACTTGTCAACACCCCAAAGTAGAAAAGTGAGATTCGCCTCTTCGAAAGCACTTTTGGAATCAATATAGGCTGTTCAGAACTCTTCGAAAAAACCATTCAAAATGGTTGAGATGATTAGAACTCCTTTGAAACTTTCTTTCGAACTAGTTGCAATGATTTAGGATCCCTTCGAAACCTCTTTTCGAAGTGGTTGAGGTGACCTAAGGTTAGGACCTATCAAATCTAAGGTTTTTAATTAGTTAGAGAGGTCTCTATTTCTTCGAAAGGTAACCTTTCGATCGACATTGATTCATGTAATCCATAATTATAGCCATACATAAGTAGCAGATTGAAATCATTGTATTTGAACATATCATACAGTTGCTTTATTAATAGTTTTCATGAATACAAGAAGTTTTAGTACAACAAGAAAAATGAAATCCTCAATTTGATTCAAAGATTAGGGTTCATAAATTTAAGAAAAGAATAAGCATAGAATGAATGAATTCCCATCTTCCAAAATAATGCACCTATGGTCTTATTTATAGGCGCAAGTTGGACCCTTTCAAATCAATTCTTTCGACTTAGTCGAAAGGGTGCCTTGAAAACCTTTCGTTGCTGTTAAATTCAGGGCAGCCTTCTAAATTTGCTTCTTAATGGAACTTGAGTGTTTTCTATTTCTTCGAAAGGTGTAGATGCACCATCCATTTTGTTATTAATGTGTTGTTTCATGTAGGAAAGGATGCGGGCCTTCGATAGCGTCAAAGGTGTATCTTTGGGGCTTCGAATGAGTTGGAGCATAATAGAAGGCTTAAATACTGAAGGTGGCTTTCGAACGCATATTTGCTGATTGATGTGGGACCCTATCCTCTAGTGTTTGAGGAGGCCATATTGAAATCATGTGAGCTTTCCGTTATAATTGTGGATGGTTTTAACCAATTTGAAAGGCTAATCTATGCTTTCAAAAGGCTAGCTTTGGCCAAATGTTCTTCGGCGAAAGGTAAATGATGACAAAACCCATAGTTTAGAAAGGTTTGGTACACATGCAGAAGCTTGTAACCTATTGCCTTTGAAAGGTGCCTTTAACACATTCGAAACCCATTTGTGCATGCGGAAGCTATTTTTTCGAAAGGGATCAATTGGAGCGAAATGCTATCCCTGTCCCCTTTCGACGTCTACCAAAGTGCATTGCTCATCCAACCTTTTGTAGAAGCATCCATTCCACTCTTTCAAAAGGTCTTGCTATTACTATCATTTTTTATGGATCCTCCTTCTGTATTCTTTAAGGTTTCGATCAATTTTTAGTGGTTTTTCATGATAACTCTATGTATTTACTCCAAAGTACATGTCCCCATAGAAAGAAGTTAACTCAACTTCACTGATCATCAATCGTACTTTGTCCTACAAAGTTTGATTGTTCCTTAATAATATATCATCATATATAACAGGGATGAGTGGCGTTTAAGATTGAATCTGATTCATTTTAGGTACATTTGGAACTCTTTTTGAATATACTTGCATATTAAATCAAATCAAACCATTTTATTTCCTTTTGCACATTATGTTATCTACTTCCATTATATAGTCTACAAACTTATGATAGGCATACTACTAATGTATCAAATACACAAGTGTGTGATAATTCATCGGTGAATTTAACGAAGTATGTGGTACATTTTTGGTATCGTTAAACCTAAGACTGCATACATCTATGTGTACCAATCCAAAGAGTTCATTAACTCTTTTGTCACTCCCACTGAAATAGGTGTTTTATCCTTAACTGTTTGAGATATTATTCAGTAGTACCATATGATTCATAATCATATGTTCTGAGATTTATATCTCAAGAAAATATAACTTAGTTTATATTTCCAAAATAATTGTAAAAATTTAAATACTTTTGTATTTTCTAAAACGCAATGCTTTTGATATGCTAACAAATACCATTATTATGGATTTATCGTACATTAAATATTCATATCATACATTTTAAAATTAAACCATGTCTATTTTTGATTAATATTGGAAAATGATTATTATTTCATAAATAGTTTTTGGTATATATACAAGGACAAGTTCTCATACCTTGATGCGTCCATTAAAAAGTATTATATGATCTGCTTCTACTATTTCCGCCATTACTATAATAGCATATGAAATTCGAAGCTTCATTCAACCACTATTATAGATTTTATTCATATACTGTAAAGGTTTACAATTCATATCAAATATCTTGAACTTGATGAAATAACTTTCATAGAAAAATAATTTGTTTAAGAAAAATACACTTGGAATAGAAATTACAGTTCTCATTCCATATTGGGTATCTACTGTTTTTATACAATTCTCATTTCCATTGTTATTGCATGAACCAGAGTTGACCGTTCACTCTCTTCATCCCAACCGTACCTAAGTTACATAAAATCTCGTACATTTTCTTTCCTTTTCAAATGTTCAAACTATTCAAAGGGAATACTTACTATAACACTACACTTAACCCTTTACAAAATTGCATTCAATCATCCTTAATATTTAATTATGGACCTCGAATAGGTTGCACTTTTCGTTAACCGATTAGACTGACATTTCTATGATCTAATTCATACGTACGTTTTGTAACCCTTTGTTTATGTTGCATTAGCACCACAAGATCCTTATTGTAATCAATCGCATTGACTACGCAGTCTCATAGTATGGTTTACTTTTATTTCAAATGAAACAATTTCATCAAGATTTTTTATATTATGAATGATACTGTTTACCATAAACTTTACATGTGATCGAATAAGGATCAAATATATATATGTATATATATATATATTCTTGTATTTCATTATAGTTAAACTCATCAAAAACCAATACACAGTCCTAGTAAATAAACACCTAAGTGACCAAGGTGTGAGCGTAGTAGCTATATTATTTGACTACTATATGGGTCGTGAAGAGACTGTAATGATCCCGGTTTAAAGACGGATTTAAATTTGAAATTTAATTTGATTTTTGGGTTAAATTGTGGATTTATTTGAATTTTTCATATTTAATAAGATGTGTATATTTATTTGTTTTAGAATTTGGATTTGAAACTCAAATTAAATATTTTCAGTTGAAATTGGATATAAACAAAATTTTGATTTGGAAATTCAAAATGAATTTTTTTGAAAGGTTATACTTGGAAAAAATAAAATATATATGATTATTTATTTAATATATAAATTGTGTCTTAATTCATTTTCATTAAAAATTTATGAAACATTTAAAATAAAAATTATGCTATCCATATTGCAGGTATAAAGTATAGAATAAAATGTATGTTATAAATTTGATACTTGATAGTTAAACCATAAATAGAAATAAAATTCAAGAATTTATGTTAATAATAAAATTTTACGGTTATAAGGCAACATAAATACAAATAACTATAACAATTTTCATATGAAGTACATATATGTGGTATGTGAATTAGGCAAGTTAAAAAGTCATTTCAGAAAATAAAATATCTATAAAACAAAGCAAACTGCCTATATAATACAAATAGGATAAGCTTGTAAGCAAGTATGAAACAAAAGAAAAATGTAAATATATTCAATGGCTTGCAAAGGAAACAAACATATATATATATATATATATATATATATATATATATATATATATGAACTAACTTACAACACAAGACAAAAGCAATTAATGCAAGATATCTTATTACACAACATTGGTCAATTCGAAATATTATAAAATGTTTTCAGCTGAGACAAACAATGCAGGCAAGAACATAAACAAAGTATAAAAAAAATATCTTTGTACAAATAAACAAGTATAAGTAATAGCTTGCAAATGAAAACATAAAGGACTCTAGCAATTAATGCTATATCATCTCAGCCACCAACTTCAGCATAGTGAAACAACAAGAGAGAAAGAAAAAATCTCTGGTATTTGTACAAAGGCAATATATAATCACCTGTACAAATTAATATTAACCTGCAACTTCATTTCCTATATATGTCAATCTTCATTTAGTCTCGTCAATTCTAAACTATGCACAACTGAAGTAAGCATCTTCATTCAAACCAAAACAAAACTTCAACAACAATATACAACTGCATCTAAACCAGAGATCAAGGGGGGTTTCCAGCTTGCAATTTCAAGCCTGTTCTATACATAGGGGAACTTTGTTCTACTACTGGAAAACAAGGTGTGTAAACATAATATAAATTTTATGTTAAACTATGATCAGTGAATGATTTATGTTAATATGGATGTTTGGATATCTACCTTGTTTTAACACTGTGTATATGAAATTGTGTTAGACAATGCTAGATAGGTTCTTCTTCTCTGTTCTATAGTTTAGGATGAAACCAAATTAAAAACAATTCGATCCCTCCATTTCTAATCATTTTCCAGATTTGATATCTAAAGCAAAGATGTGTATTTAAGTAAGAACTATGATCTAAAAATAGTTTTATGAAGTATAAATGTAAAAAGGAAAGATTTAATTTTTACAGAAGAAACCTTAAAATTTGAAATTTTCGAAATTAACAAAACATTGATTTAAGTGTATAACTTGAATCCTCACTGAAAGTTATGATTTTTAAAATGAATTTGGTGATTTTTAAGGTGGTGGTTTAATAACAGATTGAAGATGATCAAAATGAGTGTTTTGGCCAATTGTCGGCGATATGATGAACTAAAGGTGGCATCGTCCAAGGCGGCGGCGGCGGCATCGTCCACGGCGGCGGCAGCGGCAAGGGGTTTAAGTTTGTAAGCCTAATTTTATAGACTGGTCAGGAAATCGATTGAAGCGGCTACTCTCGTGCATCGAGTTGCACGCGCCTGTGGGTGATGGAAGTTTGGTCAGTAATGAGGTCGTGGACGGAGTTGCACGAATTCCAGTGGTCGTGGTTGTGTGGACGTGGCAATTTTTCATTTTCGTGCTCGAGTTGCTGCTCGTTCGAACGAGCAGATTTCGAATTCAAGCTTTTCGTGTCGATTTGGGTTTGAATTTCGAACGTGGGGTCGAATTGTAGTTTGTAGGGGGCGCCGTGGATGGCCGGAGTGGTGGCGGCGCACCGTGCACGTGCACGGTGGCGCGTGAGTGTGTCAGTAGTTTTCAAACGTAGGTCGTCTCGAGTATCACTCGAGAAAAAATGGAGTTTTCTTCGAATTTCTCTGGCATACGCGAGTATGTTATATTTCTGCACTTTTTTTTTTACTTAAAGAAAAAAGAGAGCGTGGGAGAAGAAGAAGCACGACTAGAAGAAAGAAGAGGGCGCAGGAGAAGGCTGGAGAAAACTCGAGCCTTGCTCGAGTAAGTGCACGTGCTTGCCTAGTGTCAGTTGGGTTTAGGAATGATTTTTAAGCAATCTAGTTTGAACATTTTTCTTATATAAATTTTTATATAAGTGATAAATGTTCTTTACATTTATTTTAAAGGATTATAAATTAAATTTAAATTTGATTTATGTTCAAAATGGTTAATCATTTTGGATCTTAAAGTCAAAATAGAATTTAAATTTAAAAGTGCAATGTTTTAAAATATACACTTAAATGTTAATTAAATCATAAGTAAAGGAAATGAATTATATTAAGGATAATTAAGGTTTTTAGTGATTTAATTAATAAGGTAATTAAAGAATGATTTATTTAATTTATTAATTAAAAAATTAGATTAATTTATAATTAGAAATAATCAATAATGATTTAATCTAAGATAATTTCTTAAGAAAGTAATTAAGAAATGTTATTAGTTAATGAAGATAATTAACTAGGGATTATTAAGTATTAATTATTGTGTTTAGTTTTAATAATTAATTAGATTAATTAATTAAGATAATCAATTGTAAATTCTTAATTACTTAATGAAAGTAATTAAGGGGTTAATTACTTATTGTAATTAAATTTGGATATTTTGATTAATTTAATGACAAGGATTTATTGGTTATTAATGATTAATTGTTATGAGATGATTACTTTATGGTCAGTAATTAAAGATTTAATTTCTTAAAATAATTAATTAAGGGGTTAATTAATTTTGTAATTGGTTTAGAGGTTAATTTAAACAACGTGATTAATTAAGAATAATTTATTAATTAAAAATAATTAATTAAAGTGTTTGATAAATTAATTTATATCAAATGATTTGAAATTAATAAATTAGGATTGGATAATTAATTCATTAGTAATTAATTTAATGGGAAAATAAATTGAATTAGTTAGGATTAAACAATTAATTAATCCTACTTATAAATGATTATTGAAAGCTTGACCTTACTTATGAATGATTGTATTGTATGAGATGCCTTGAATTGATTGTCCTATCTGATTTGTGATATTTTGTTCTATGGATTGTGCTATGTATAATTTATTCATTTATTTGTGATATATTTGTTTATTATCTGTGACTCTACGAATGAATGATGAGCGTTATAGTTTATACCGTTTATCAACTATATTGCCGTGTTTTGATATATGATGATTAAATGATGTTGCACTATTGTGTATAAAAAAACCCCTGGACCACATTTATACACACACAAATATGGATTTCACGAGGAAATCAGTTAAGTCACAGATTTTCGAAAATGGTTTTAAAATTTGAATTTTAAATTCAAATGGTTTGGAAATGAAATCGGGTAAAACGTGAAAAGCTTTTGGAAAAGGAATTTTTGAGGATAAAAGTCATTTTGAATAAATTGGTAAAGACTTGAATTTTAAATAATTTGAATTAAACTTGAATTCAAGATTTGGAATTGAAATCTGTGTTTGGAGATTTTGGTTAAAAAATGTTATACAATGTTATAATGTGTTTATATGAATTTTAAACCATTTTAAAACATATTGTTTTGAGAATTTGAATTCTACCCAAGTTTTATACTTGAAGGGTTTTAACTTGAACAAATGTAACTGGATTTCCCCAAAACGAAAATTACTAGTTTTCAAATAATAATGGCTTTCATTTTAAGAAAGGATTTTCAAATTATGTTGAAAGGTTTCAAGTTTGAAATGGAATTGAAATGTTTTGAAAGGCTATGAATGAATCTTTGGAAATGAATTTTGAAAGCTATAAGTTAAATCTTGATTTAAAGATTTAACAAGTTAATCCAATTGAAAAGGAAACTGTTTTGAAATCCATAAATGGATCTTTGTGAAACTGGGTGAACTTTGTGAAATGAATCTTTTGTTTAAAAAAAGATTGGAAATGGTAATTTATTTTAACCATTTGAATGAAAACTTTTGGGTAATAAGTTGTGACTTAACTGAGAACCCAATATCCATATGTTTCTTGTAAATATTGCGCTCACTAATCGGTTTAGCCGGGAGAGGACCTTTGTGTCATATAGCCCATTCCGAATATGTGATACACGTTATGGATAGCATTTGAATACCGGTAGTGAAGACCGGATATTTTCGAAAGCGAAAGGATAACTCGTCGAATGTCTCTACATCGACTGGTCCCCGGTATAGAGACTCCATATGTGATGGGAAGTCCGGACGTGATTAGGGATTATTCGGATTTGCAAGGGCTTCTTCGGAAGTGCCTTCGGTTCTGTTCGAACCCAGAATAGACTTGTATATATTGTATGTCTGACATTACATTTTGAGATATAAAGCAGATTTCTTTCAAATACATTTCTGTTGGTGGCGGAGAATTTGTTCTCTTAGCTTAACACCCTTCTCTGAGATGTACGAACTCAGAGGTTTTGTAGTCGACAGTCATCAGCGATATACTCCCAATTTGGTAGTGTGGCATGCTAAGTGCTGCTGTGTATTGATGATCATTTGTTGATCATTTGTTGATCAAAGCATAGCTTTCGTGTAAAGCGTAGCTTTGTGGACGAGACTTCATCGAGCCTCACAAACCGGTAATGGTCAAAACAGGAATGATGTGGCAAGGTTTCAGGGGTAGCTCCCCTAGGGTGTGACCATTCCTTCTGGAAAAGGGTAGTATCATGGTATGGAGCCAGATACTTACTCATGTTGGCACTGTAGTATATTTATTACCGTGTGATGTTGTTGGTGTTGAGAGCTCTCAGATAAAGGTCCCAAAGGACCGGGGGTGGCATATCTGTAGGTATTGCTCCCGAGCAGGGAGGAACTCGACCTTGTGTTGGCAGAGAGCCGGGTAGGTTCTCGGGTCGTCCCGCCAGAGGCGTTCCCACGTGGCAGTAGGAAGTTCCTTAGCCTGACCATTTTCTGGAAATCCATTCACCCAATACGAGCTTTGTACGGTTTTAGTTGTATGACCTGCCATCTACTTATAGTGGCGCCCCACTGTTTGGATGGTAGCTATAGTAGGCATAGTTCGAAATGTCTATGCTGGCTAAGATTAATATTATACTTTCGAGTTGTTTTGCACTGTGCACTAATAATAATAATATCAAAAATGGTTTTCGCGTATCAAGCATGTTTGACTATCATAAGGAGAAATCTCCTCCAATTCTGCGTTTGCATGGTGTGTGTGGCGGGAGGCCTTATGGTAGTTTCATTTTCAAAAAAAAAAACATTACGGATTTTTAAAATTTAAAATATTTAATTATTTTTAAAGATAATCTGTTTTCGTTTGTTCACACTAGTCCCATGATTGACTTGGAGTTTATTGTTCCTTCCCTAAACTCTGGGTGCCCATAATTTTCCACACGGGCAGTCTAGAGTTTGGGTTTTCACATAGTCAGGGTTAGTAGATTATTTGGAGCTAGTTTAGGCCGTGGACGACTGACCTTGCTTATCTTGGTGCAATCTTGATGGTGGATCGAGCTTGAAGTTTTGGGGCTTCGTCTGTGAAGCTTTTGGATCAGAGTTGCAGTATTGGATTCTGTGAAGACTTATCTCATGTTATATCGTGTTCCGCTGTATTCTGTGTTGTATATTCTCTGATGTTGATGATTATCATTGTATCAAATTGATGTATTGGATATTGTATTCATGTTGTATCAGTGATATCATCTTTTATTTCCGTTGTGTTATTTACTATCTAATGGGTGTTGCAAGCTCCCGCGATACGAATTTGATGTGTTTGGCGGACATCGAGTTTGGATCGTGACAGATTGGTATCAGAGCTAAAGATTGAGTAAGAACTTTAGCTACGGAGTGTAACACATTAGATGGCTCATTAGAGATAGGGTGAAGTAACCCTAGAATGAGTACAACTAGTGGAATCAAAAATCCAAATTCCTTAGTCTATTCTCTTTATCTGTTGTTATTCTCTAAGATATTTCGTTCGAATGCCTAAATCGGTCTTCTTACTATTTACAGATAGTGAGAATGAGTGGAAGAAGAGGACGAGATAGGAGACAAGGAAATACCACTTCAGCTGGTCAAATCCCTGCAACGATAGATATTTTCATTCAATGTCAATCAAATTTGACTGATCTATATCGAAGCTTTTCTAAACTTGGTGGAAAACTATTCACAGGCAAAGAATCCGTTATTGAAGCACAAGCGTGGATTCAATCGTGGGAAAAGATTTTCAAAGGACTAAAGTTAGGAGATGATCAGATGTGATTGATAGCTTCTTGGCAACTCCAGGATGAGGCTTTAATTTGGTGGGAAACAGTTACATTGGATGAGCCGGTGGATGAATTTACTTGGAGTCGTTTCAAAGAAGTGTTCGAGCAGCGATATATGCCTCTGCTGGTATCTCTAGAATGTACCTGGAGTTCATAGATTTGAAGCAAGGAAGTTTATCATTTGATAAATACTTAAACAAATTCAATATATTATCTCGATTTGGCCCAGAATTGGTGAATACACCGTTAAAGAAGAATGAAAAGTTTATTCGGGGAATGAACAAGGAGTTTCAGGAAAGGATGACTACTCACGTTAAGGAATCTTTTTTTGAATTAATTGATATGGGTTATAGATACAATACTCTGGATAAGCAAGAAGATCCGGAGGAGAATGGAGATACAAGTAACCTGAATTGGAGGAAAAATAAATTTGGTGGGATGAAATTAAGAAAAGATAAAGGAAAGAAGAATGTACGAAAGAAAACGGTGAAAGACGTTACTTGTTTCAACTGCTTAGAGAAAGGCCATTACTTGAACAATTGTAAGAACCCCAGGAAACAAGGACGGAGAGAGCCATTTATGAAGCCCGAACAGGAATGTGGGAATGTTGTTACTGCCACAAGCCGGGACATAGGATCATGAATTGCCCAACACTGAAGCAAGTTCAAGCAGCGAGAGCCTGTGAAACCAAAGTTGATTTTTCAACCTTAAAAGTTAGTTAAGGAAATGAAAATTTTATAAGGTAACTATCTCGTTTACGATTAAATTGTTCGAATTTTGTTCGACATAAGAACTACCCTTAGTTTTGTTTCTCCGTAAATCGTAAATGAGTTAAATCTTGAATCGGAGATCGTAATCAAATCTATTCCTGTCTATTTCATTGGGTTTCGATATAATCTACGAACAGTTAGTTATCCCTCTGAACTAACCAATGCCCCTGTATACTTCGTAGATCAGATAACCTAATTGTTTCATAGTTGATTGAGTTTTTTCTCACATCTATTGTTGGTATTCTGATTTGGTAAGCCAAATGCAGGATAGATATTCAGTTTGATTTGATAAAACATTCTTCATCTATCTTTGTGTCTCCCTGTCAAATTTCGGGGACGAAATTTCTTAAGGGGAGAAATCTATAACGATCTCGGTTTAAAGACGGATTTAAATTTGAAATTAAATTTAATTTTTGGGTTAAATTGTGGATTTATTTGAATTTTTCAAATTTAATAAGATGAGTATACTTATTTGTTTTATAATTTTGATTTGAAACTCAAATTAAATATTTTCAGTTGAAATTGGATATAAACAAAATTTTGATTTGGAAATCAAAATGAATTTTTTTTGAAAGGTTATACTTGGAAAAAATAAAATATGTATGATTATTTATTTAATGCATAAATTGTGTCTTAATTCATTTTCTTTAAAAATTTATAAAATGTTTAAAATAAAGATTATCCTATCCATATTGAAAATAGGTATAAAGTGTAGAATAAAATGTATGTTATAAATTTAATACTTGATAGTTAAACCATAAATAGAAATAAAATTCAAGAATTTATGTTAATAATAAAATTTTACGGTTATAAGGCAACATAAATACAAATAACTATAACAATTTTCATATGAAGTACATATATGTGTTATGTGAATTAGGCAAGTTAAAAAGTCATTTCAGAAAATAAAATATCTACAAAACAAAGCAAACTGCCAATACAATAAAAATAGGATAAGCTTGTAAGCAAGTATGAAACAAAAGAAAAATGTAAATATATTCAATGGCTTGCAAAGGAAACAAACACACACACACACACACACACACACACACATATATATATATATATATAAACTAACATACAACACAAGACAAAAGCAATTAATGCAAGATATCTTATTACACAACATTGGTCAATTCAAAATATTATAAAATGTTTTCAGCCGAGACAAATAATGCATGCAAGAACATAAAAAAGTATAAAAAATAATATCTTTGTACAAATAAACAACTATAAGTAATAGCTTGCAAATGAAAACATAAAGCACTCTAGAAATTAATGCTATATCATCTCAGCCACCAACTTCAGCAAAGTGAAACAACAAGAGAGAAAGAAAAAATCTATGGTATTTGTACAAAGGCAATATAATCACATGTACAAATTAATATTACTGTAACGTCCCGCCTTTTCGCACGATTTAAACCGACACACGTGCCAATTCAAACCATACAGAAGGGCGGATTGTTATGGGGTAAATAAGAAAACGGAGAAGAAAATAAAACAAAACAGAATCTCACAGCGGAAGGATAAAATACAATAATAAATATATAGTTCGTAAACGGTTTACAAAACACTTGATTCTTCTTTATACAATAAGTATCAGAGTTACACATACCAATACAATCAATGCAGCGGAATAGTATGAATGTGGTGCAAAACTATAAATAATAATAATACGGGTTCTTCGTCTTCGTCCTCCAAAACTAAAGTCTTCGATCCTGAAACGCCCGGACTGACCCGAGCGAATTTGAAAAGACAAAAACACTCGAGTCAGAACTAAAAGATCTTATGTGAGTTAAATTAACAGAAATAAATATGAGTACAGTAACTCAAGAGATGCTCGGGATTTACATCTCCTAAGGATCCGTTAAACTATTTACTATGTAGTATATTGCGCTATTATAGTAGTGTCTATTTATAAAATAAACTTACTTTTAAATAGCGTTAAGGCTTTACATTTTCCACCTTAACACGTAAAATGCCAATAGTCTATACAGTACCGTAATACCTCCTGATCGGGAGGCTACCAGAGGATACTCCATAGGTACGACACAAATAGAAACTCGTAGTAAAGGCTCGGTATGGTAGGTGACACGGCACAACTAGGCAATGCCAGGGTAGATATACCAATTGCTATCCAGGCCGGTGGAAACGCGTAGCCGCACTTACCGCCCACCTCGGACTAACTCCCCAAAATCAAAATATAGAAGTGGCCACTGAATCAATCCAAAATCAAAGTATAATATCGAAGAGGAGGGTCCGATCAGAGGAATGACCTCATTGGCCTGAGAATCGCTCCTGTTTTAGCCACCTTATGCCAACTCACGGGAGTCGGGTCCACGTATTTACCTTATAGGAAACGTCACCACCACCTACTTCATTCTGGAATCTCCATCGCGTACACGGTTAGTCAAAGTGGTTTTCGGTATCGACAGAGAGTATGTCCATATCTGATCCCGGTCTCTTTGCCAACCCATCGTTATTATAACACCGCGGTCATTTAAAAATAGGTTATACTTTAAAAATCAGAATAAACATTCCATTTCATAACCATGAATACGATATCATTTCAAACCCAAAGCCATATTTTATCACTTATCCCAAATATAATTCTTTTCCAAAATCATAATGCTTTAACTTCATAACGTCTGAAAATCAAATATTTCAAAGCATAATATTTTGAAAATCATAATTTAAAACCATAACTTCTAAAAACTTGAATGGTTTGGACATTCAACGGTATATGAATTAAATGGTTTAACTTAAATGTTACTTTGTAAAGAAAATAGTTCTCATGGCTTTACAAATACATTTCTTTATTAAAGTCTAAACCAAAATTTATATTATCTCTCTCAAGTTCCAAAATCACTTCAATTTATTTATATATACGTATATCCATTTTGAGTATCAATATTTCAAACTAAAGTTGGATTTTATTCTTTCAACAAATCAATTGTTCTATTAATTAGTCTTGAATATTCATATAAAATCCATAAATAATAAGACTTCAATTTCTAGTAATAAAATATATATATTTTCCCAATTCAAATTATACTAGAATATTCATTTCAATTTATTTTGGGAAAAATCCAATTATAAATATCATATCTTAAAATTTCCAAACTTAACATTTAAACATATGATATAAATTATTAAACTCCATTTTCTTAATTTTTTTCCATTTTTAATAAAGATTTTTATACACCTTTTAATTTCAAAATTTTCAACTTCATATGTATATATATATGGAAGAAAAATATTTATACAATATAAAATTTAAGATTATTATAAACCGTATTCCATCCAAACCATAGAAATCACATTTAAATAGTTATATATATACCGCGGTGCCTGTATATAATTTTCTATCCTATGGTCAAGTGATACGGATAATTATCATTTCAATCCGCAATTTAAAAGATATAAAATTTTGCGGTTATATATCATTTCAAACCACAATCCCGAATGAAATGAAATATGCATGATAATTTGCAATTTAATGATATACAATAAACATCCATTCATCAACATCATCCATCATCCAAATCGCAATCATCAATCAATATCAATCAATAACAATATTATTTTTGGTACTACATAACAGGTAATACTGGCAATTTTATTCAAATTAAATTTAACAGCTATTAATCTACAGTCTATATTCAGTAATAAATTATATAACTGTTAATTAGCAGTTCATATACAAACAAATAAATTTTAACTGTAAATTTATACGCAATAAATTAATTAAATTAACAGTTAAATTAAATAAATGCAATTCAACAGATATGAATAAAATAAACATGCCAGATACTCATAAATAAATTTCTATTCATTTCTAAAATTAATTTAAACAAACATAAAAGCTTCTAGTAGTTGTGAGTGGGTTAAAACACTCACCTTTTGAATTTAAATCGAATTTAAATCCGATTTAAACCCAAAAATTCGACGGTCTCTGAATCAGTCCAAACCAGCGTCATCAGATCCGGAATCTAATTACGATCCTAACAAAACAAAAGTCGCGTGAAACGGAGATCGTATGAGAAAGTTATTCGATAAAACGTGCTTTCAAAAATAAATTTAAAACAAAACAAACACACTCACACTACTATCTTAAGCCACGTCAGCAAGGTGATGCGCATGCAACAGCTTCTCCCCTTCACTAAGAACGCACGAACGCATGCTACAGACAACGAAACCCAACCACAAACCCTTGACCGAGACTTTGACCAAGCTTGCACGCCACTAGACACCACCATACGCCGTGCCACCACCACCATGGGCCCCAGCTCGCCAAGCCGCACCCCCGCATATAGGTCCGGTCTCCCAAAACTCCACCGGCCGCTGCCACCCCCTAACCCTAATCGAATTAAATCGACACATCCGACCGTTGAAACGACGAACGAATTTCGCTGATGCACTCCCCATCGTCCACTCTACAATACCCAGAAGTCGTTTGACGATCTGACGAAGTTTGATACGGCGCTGATGAATGGCCACGAACTGTTTGGCTCAGATCTGGACACAAAAAAACTTGAATCGAAAAACGGACCGCAGATCTGAGTCGCGCTTGCCAAAATCTTCAACATTTTTTTTTAGAATTTGGAGGAGTTTGGAGTTTCATTTGATTTTTGAATTGATTGGATCTAGGGTTTGCACCCATTGAAGAAGAAGAGGAGCTTGAAGAAAGTATACGTGTAGATGAGATGAAATTTAGGCGGAGGCTAGGGCTTGTAGCTAGGTTTATATAGAGGTGTTAGAGATAGAGTAGATAGACCGTAGAATGAACGTGCGGAACAAACTATGGCCCAAAAAGCCCGCTATGCCTCCGGAACCGAATTTATTAAATCTATATATCCAGATAGGTATTTTAAGATATTCTGAACGCGATGGAAAAAGTTTCACGTCCAAATTTGATCGTATGAAGAAGTTATGCTGAAAACAAAATTTCCAAATTGATTTCAAATTGATTTTATTAAAATTGATTTCAAGGCGTTTCACGCCCGTACGATCAAACGACAAGTCCGATCGATACGAAACTTGAAACCCTATAATAATTCACCGATACGGATCCGATGAAACTGGTTTCATCGAAATCCGAGTCCGTGGCCAAAATGGCTATTTTTAATATTCATTAAATAAATTATAAAAATCCAATTTTTACATCTAAATTCAAAAATTGACCATATTTTCTCCCTTTAAATTTTCTTAACTATTTACTCAAATTCTAAACAATTTAAGTGTCAATAGTTGTTCTATTCATCAATTCAAATGTAAATTCTTAACTTCAATATTAATTCCAATTTTAATAAATTCAACATTATAAGTTTGATTAAATTTATTAAATTCACTTTCTTTCTATTACTCAAGGTTATTGATGTCAATTTAATGAAACTAACATTGGCTCAATATCTATACATTAAAAATCTCAATTCTAAACTTAGATCTCAACTTATGAAATAGTTAAATAATAAATTCCATCTAAATCTACATCTTCCTACTATCTAAATATTTAGAAAAATTACTTACCACTTTTTATTGTAAATTTCTAAACTAGTAGATTTGTGTCATTTCTAGCCCTTTGGATATTTTATATTAACTAAAAGCAAATTTACATATAATTTCCATCGTCAATTATTTTAGTGAATAAATCTTCAAAGGTTACTGCAATTAATCTAAATTGCAATAAATTCTAATAAATTTGACTCTATTTGATTACAACTCACAAATAAATCAATTATTCCCCAACTACAAAGTTACCGTTTCTTATATATATCACTACAGTAATACTTCCAAATGTTAATCTTTTGTTTGCATAAATTACTGTATTCAATTGAATTGTAATATTGTTAACTTACACATAAATAAAACTTAACAACTAATAGAATAAATAACTTACAAAATTTGTTGTCATAAATATATTTTATAAGTCTACACTTAATTATTATCTTACAATACGTTTTTACGTTACTATAAAATTTATACACTCTTCCGTTACCATATTAATAATTACTAAAGTAACGTTCATTCTTAATAACAACGTTATACTATTCAACATATAAAAGGACTCCATTCCCCAAATACATTCATTTATATTTATTCCCTTAAAGTTCTCCTTTATTGACTAGACACATTAATTTAGATTTATTTACATCGAATGCCCTTCTTAGCTATATACTTAATACATGTTAAATCTACATAATTTTTACCCTTTTATTCAAATTCACTTATACCATCAATAACAAAATGTTGCCCTAAATTTAGATTCAATTATATACATTATATAAATGGGTAAACTTTTGTAATTATCCCATGTATGAAAATATTTTTATGCATACATTTCCACTTACTTACTATGCATTCATTTATTAAATTACTAATTGCCTTAGTCAACTTATCCCGTATTTACTACCAAATTTCAAATTTAATTATGGCTTATCAATACATAAAATTTACATAGGCAAAACAAATTTTATTACTATCTTAAGTCCATTTATTATTGACAACATTCATTAAATTTCCTTATCAACACTTATTGCATTGATTTATTCAGCGGTCACCTTTTATTTAGTTACTATCCATTTTACAATCCAATGTAAGTCTTCCACTATTTATTTTATATTAAATGAATTCCATTCTACTTAATCTTTTTATTGATATTCACTAATTCAACCCTTATATCAGTTTTTTATATTTAACTTTAAATCAAATTGTGACAATCTACATTATCCAAATCTATTGTCATAAAATTTTATTGTTACACTAAATTACAACTACTATACCAAATTTCTACATTTATTCTAAATTAGATTAGAAATTATATTAAATTAATTCATTTAATATCATTTAATTTAACGGGTCGACACACTCCCCCACTCAAAACTTTTCGTCCCCGAAAAGGAAAAGAAGGGAGAAGGAAGAATTCAATAAACAGTACATCTTATTTCAAAATATTATTTATAAACAATAATTTACTAAATTTATTTTCTTAAATAGAATATACCTGTTTATAATAATTATATTCTTTCATACTTAGATTATTAAAGCTGGAAAACATTATCACAAAATTCTAAGTCCAAAATTTACGGAAAATTTTGGCAGAGTCTCCTTCATACGGAGAGGTTTCGGAGAAAAATATAATATCAAAATATACAAATATATACATATATTATCCAAATATTATATCCCAACACGGGGAAAATTATATAAAATAGCGCTACAAAACGTAATCCGAAAACGTACCTATTTGTCGGGCAATACGCTTTTTATTATGGAACCAAAAGCAGTAGCAGTTGCTTCCATAACCTGCATTTCACTTATATAATCTAAAAAGGTTAAATATTTATATTAAAGTGAAATATTTAAGTGGATTCAATTATTAATATCCAACCAATACAACAACCATCAATTTTAACAAACAGCCCACACAACAAAACAAAACAACCATTCAGTCAAACAAGCAAATAGTTGTTCGGGTTTAAAACTTGAAATGGTACGGAATGAAAAATAACTATCAAGTGGATCATTTACTCAACAGTCTTAGATGGAACAAAAATAGATTATTTATTCATCCAACAACTTCAAATTTCCTTACCCGACCAACCATAAATCAAACAATAACAATTTAAACCTACAAATCAATTAACTCATTAAAATTTTTATTTCATACATTAGCTGTTTGATCCTTTCATTCATATAACAGTTTATCTTTTTATTTTCATTTATTTTCATTCATATACCACATAAATTATCCTTTTATAATTTACATTTATTTCTAACAACTTTTAATTTTATTTACTCATCAGTGGTTGTTTCCTTTATTTTTTACCTATTACTTACAATTATTCATTTATATTTATTCAGGTCATGCAAGTTCCTTTTATTTATATTATATTTAGTACACTTCTCAATTTAAATCATTTATTCTATGCTCACATTCTATTATATTTAATTTCAGTAACCCTTTTTAATTACACTTAAATTCTTAACCTTATACATCCATTCTTATAAATAAAGGATTTTATTAATTCATTACCTAGGGCTTACAGTCATTTATATTTTACCTACTTTCCATTATATTAAACTAGTAGCAATTAAAACATACTTAAGTTAATAACCCTACAATCAATCCTTATTTATTAAAGAATTTCATTTTATTTACTTAAGTTTAAAAATCACCTATTTATATTACTTACCTTTAATTATGGTAAAATTTCAATTATAACTTAAGTTTATACCATTAGATTCTTATTCAAAATAGCAATTCATTGAATACTTCATTATTCCAACATTTCTACTTGTATAACATTCTATTCCAATCTCTTATTTAACACTTCAACTTTTTATATTTGGTAAGTTATTTATGTTAAAGAAAAAGCAAAAGAACATATACAAGTTTTATCTCTTCCTTAAATTAAATTTAATGTTAATAAATATTACTCTTTGTCTCATATGTATTCAAATTTCTCTTTATAACTTGGCAATAGTTCTCTTATTTAAATTAGAGGTTTCAATTTCTTAATTTCTTACTTTTTATTTCACTAAAATAATCTATACCATTAATTAATGGAAATTTAAGAATTAAATTCCGGATCAATTTTCAAATTATTTTAAAAATAATAGATAAATAATTTCTTACAACTTACATATCTCAAATTATATTTAAAACAATTAAAATTTTAGATAATTCCAAAATAAATCTGCAGTAGAATTTACTACAATGGCCTTTCCCCTTCGAAACTCGAAAATGAAAGTCGATGATGCGGCCGCCATCACCGAAATTATTTTCCAGCGACAGAGAGGAAAGTACAAAATTTATTTTCTCCAAAATCTTCTTTAAAATAATTATTTCGAATTATACTAAATATTTATATAAGAAAATACTTATAAACCAAATCATTATATTTCATAAATCCTTTGAAAGCAGATTTTCAAAGTCCCGGACTTAAGTTCTAAAATCTCCAATTTGATTCATTATAATTTCAACTTAGCTTCAATTATTATAAATATTTTTATTACCTAACACCCAATCTATAGCAAACAATATATATATATATATATCTTTATAAAATATTTTTATATATAGAAAATATACTAGGCAAAGTTATTTCATTCACCTATATTAAAACAAATATTATGTCGGTTTGTCCTATTAAGTGTTTAGAAATCCCTATCGATGACATAGCGTCCCATGCATCAACCAGAATTTATAAATACAAAACGGAACAGATTAACAAAATATCAAAATATTTTTATAACACTAACAAATACGCTCTCTCATATATATACACACAGCGACTCCCATAGGGTATTACTACCCTATTAACAAAGAGTCAAACCCCACAAAGCCAAGGTTTATCGCTAAACCAAAGCTCTGATACCAACTGTAACGTCCCGCCTTTTCGCACGATTTAAACCGACACACGTGCCAATTCAAACCATACAGAAGGGCGGATTGTTATGGGGTAAATAAGAAAACAGAGAAGAAAATAAAACAAAACAGAATCTCACAACGGAAGGATAAAATACAATAATAAATATATAGTTCGTAAACGGTTTACAAAACACTTGATTCTTCTTTATACAATAAGTATCAGAGTTACACATACCAATACAATCAATGCAGCGGAATAGTATGAATGTGGTGCAAAACTATAAATAATAATAATACGGGTTCTTCGTCTTCGTCCTCCAAAACTAAAGTCTTCGATCCTGAAACGCCCGGACTGACCCGAGCGAATTTGAAAAGACAAAAACACTCGAGTCAGAACTAAAAGATCTTATGTTTGTTAAATTAACAGAAATAAATATGAGTACAGTAACTCAAGAGATGCTCCGGATTTACATCTCCTAAGGATCCGTTAAACTATTTACTATGTAGTATATTGCGCTATTATAGTAGTGTCTATTTATAAAATAAACTTACTTTTAAATAGCGTTAAGGCTTTACATTTTCCACCTTAACACGTAAAATGCCAATAGTCTATACAGTACCGTAATACCTCCTGATCGGGAGGCTACCAGAGGATACTCCATAGGTACGACACAAATAGAAACTCGTAGTAAAGGCTCGGTATGGTAGGTGACACGGCACAACTAGGCAATGCCAGGGTAGATATACCAATTGCTATCCAGGCTGGTGGAAACGCGTAGCCGCAGTTACCGCCCACCTCGGACTAACTCCCCAAAATCAAAATATAGAAGTGGCCACTGAATCAATCCAAAATCAAAGTATAATATCGAAGAGGAGGGTCCGATCAGAGGAATGACCTCATTGGCCTGAGAATCGCTCCTGTTTTAGCCACCTTATGCCAACTCACGGGAGTCGGGTCCACGTATTTACCTTACAGGAAACGTCACCACCACCTACTTCATTCTGGAATCTCCACCGCGTACACGGTTAGTCAAAGTGGTTTTCGGTATCGACAGAGAGTATGTCCATATCCGATCCTGGTCTCTTTGCCAACCCATCGTTATTATAACACCGCGGTCATTTAAAAATAGGTTATACTTTAAAAATCAGAATAAACATTCCATTTCATAACCATGAATACGATATCATTTCAAACCCAAAGCCATATTTTATCACTTATCCCAAATATAATTCTTTTCCAAAATCATAATGCTTTAACTTCATAACGTCTGAAAATCAAATATTTCAAAGCATAATATTTTGAAAATCATAATTTAAAACCATAACTTCTAAAAACTTGAATGGTTTGGACATTCAACGGTATATGAATTAAATGGTTTGACTTAAATGTTACTTTGTAAAGAAAATAGTTCTCATGGCTTTACAAATACATTTCTTTATTAAAGTCTAAACCAAAATTTATATTATCTCTCTCAAGTTCCAAAACCACTTCAATTTATTTATATATACGTATATCCATTTTGAGTATCAATATTTCAAACTAAAGTTGGATTTTATTCTTTCAACAAATCAATTGTTCTATTAATTAGTCTTGAATATTCATATAAAATCCATAAATAATAAGACTTCAATTTCTAGTAATAAAATATATATATATTTTTCCCAATTCAAATTATACTAGAATATTCATTTCAATTTATTTTGGGAAAAATCCAATTATAAATATCATATCTTAAAATTTCCAAACTTAACATTTAAACATATGATATAAATTATTAAACTCCATTTTCTTAATTTTCTTCCATTTTTAATAAAGATTTTTATACGCCTTTTAATTTCAAAATTTTCAACTTCATATGTATATATATATGGAAGAAAAATATTTATACAATATAAAATTTAAGATTATTATAAACTGTATTTCATCCAAACCATAGAAATCACATTTAAATAGTTATATATATACCGCGATGCCTGTATATAATTTTCTATCCTATGGTCAAGTGATACAGATATTTATCATTTCAATCCGCAATTTAAAAGATAAAAATTTTTGCGGTTATATATCATTTCAAACCACAATCCCGAATGAAATGAAATATGCATGATAATTTGCAATTTAATGATATACAATAAACATCCATTCATCAACATCATCCATCATCCAAATCGCAATCATCAATCAATATCAATCAATAACAATATTATTTTTGGTACTACATAACAGGTAATACTGGCAATTTTATTCAAATTAAATTTAACAGCTATTAATCTACAGTCTATATTCAGTAATAAATTATATAACTGTTAACTAGCAGTTCATATACAAACAAATAAATTTTAACTATAAATTTATACGCAATAAATTAATTAAATTAACAGTTAAATTAAATAAATGCAATTCAACAGATATGAATAAAATAAACATGCCAGATACTCATAAATAAATTTCTATTCATTTCTAAAATTAATTTAAACAAACATAAAAGCTTCTAGTAGTTGTGAGTGGGTTAAAACACTCACCTTTTGAATTTAAATCGAATTTAAATCCGATTTAAACCCAAAAATTCGACGGTCTCTGAATCAGTCCAAACCAGCGTCATTAGATCCGGAATCTAATTACGATCCTAACAAAAGAAAAATCGCGTGAAACGGAGATCATATGAGAAAGTTATTCGATAAAACGTGCTTTCAAAAATAAATTTAAAACAAAACAAACACACTCACACTACTATCTTAAGCCACGTCAGCAAGGTGATGCGCATGCAACAGCTTCTCCCCTTCACTAAGAACGCACGAACGCACGCTACAAACAACGAAACCCAACCACAAACCCTTGACCGAGACTTTGACCAAGCTTACACGCCACTAGACACCACCATACGCCGTGCCACCACCACCATGGGCCCCAGCTCGCCAAGCCGCACCCCCGCATATAGGTCCGGTCGCCCAAAACTCCACCGGCCGCCGCCACCCCCTAACCCTAATCGAATTAAATCGACACATCCGACCGTTGAAACGACGAACGAATTTCGCTGATGCACTCCCCATTGTCCACTCTACAATACCCAGAAGTCGTTTGACGATCTGACGAAGTTTGATACGGCGCTGATGAATGGCCACGAACTGTTTGGCTCAGATCTGGACACACAAAAACTTGAATCGAAAAACGGACCGCAGATCTGAGTTGCGCTTGCCAAAATCTTCAACATTTTTTTTTTTTAGAATTTGGAGGAGTTTGGAGTTTCATTTGATTTTTGAATTGATTGGATCTAGGGTTTGCACCCATTGAAGAAGAAGAGGAGCTTGAAGAAAGTATACGTGTAGATGAGATGAAATTTAGGCGGAGGCTAGGGCTTGTAGGTAGGTTTATATAGAGGGGTTAGAGATAGAGTAGATAGACCGTAGAATGAACGTGCATAACAAACTATGGCCCAAAAAGCCCGCTATGCCTCCGGAACCGAATTTATTAAATCTATATATCCAAATAGGTATTTTAAGATATTCTGAACGCGATGGAAAAAGTTTCACGTCCAAATTTGATCGATGAAGAAGTTATGCTGAAAACAAAATTTCCAAATTGATTTCAAATTGATTTTATTAAAATTGATTTCAAGGCGTTTCACGCCCGTACGATCAAACGACAAGTCCGATCGATACGAAACTTGAAACCCTATAATAATTCACCGATACGGATCCGATGAAACTGGTTTCATCGAAATCCGAGTCCGTGGCCAAAATGGCTATTTTTAATATTCATTAAATAAATTAAATAAATTATAAAAATCCAATTTTTACATCTAAATTCATAAATTGACCAAATTTTCTCCCTTTAAATTTTCTTAACTATTTACTCAAATTCTAAACAATTTAAGTGTCAATAGTTGTTCTATTCATCAATTCAAATGTAAATTCTTAACTTCAATATTAATTCCAATTTTAATAAATTCAACATTATAAGTTTGATTAAATTTATTAAATTCACTTTCTTTCTATTACTCAAGGTTATTGATGTCAATTTAATGAAACTAACATTGGCTCAATATCTATACATTAAAAATCTCAATTCTAAACTTAGATCTCAACTTATGAAATAGTTAAATAATAAATTCCATCTAAATCTACATCTTCCTACTATCTAAATATTTAGAAAAATTACTTACCACTTTTTATTGTAAATTTCTAAACTAGTAGATTTGTGTCATTTCTAGCCCTCTGGATATTTTATATTAACTAAAAGCAAATTTACATATAATTTCCATCGTCAATTATTTTAGTGAATAAATCTTCAAAGGTTACTGCAATTAATCCCCTAAATTGCAATAAATTCTAATAAATTTGACTCTATTTGATTACAACTCACAAATAAATCAATTATTCCCCAACTACAAAGTTACCGTTTCTTATATATATATCACTACAGTAATACTTCCAAATGTTAATCTTTTGTTTGCATAAATTACTGTATTCAATTGAATTGTAATATTGTTAACTTACACATAAATAAAACTTAACAACTAATAGAATAAATAACTTACAAAATTTGTTGTCATAAATATATTTTATAAGTCTACACTTAATTATTATCTTACAATACGTTTTTACGTTACTATAAAATTTATACACTCTTCCGTTACCATATTAATAATTACTAAAGTAACGTTCATTCTTAATAACAACGTTATACTATTCAACATATAAAAGGACTCCATTCCCCAAATACATTCATTTATATTTATTCCCTTAAAGTTCTCCTTTATTGACTAGACGTATTAATTTAGATTCATTTACATCGAATGCCCTTCTTAGCTATATACTCAATACATGTTAAATCTACCTAATTTTTACCCTTTTATTCAAATTCACTTATACCATCAATAACAAAATGTTGCCCTAAATTTAGATTCAATTATATACATTAGATAAATGGGTAAACTTTTGTAATTATCCCATATATGAAAATATTTTTATGCATACATTTCCACTTACTTACTATGCATTCATTTATTAAATTACTAATTGCCTTAGTCAACTTATCCCGTATTTACTACCAAATTTCAAATTTAATTATGGCTTATCAATACATAAAATTTACATAGGCAAAACAAATTTTATTACTATCTTAAGTCCATTTATTATTGACAACATTCATTAAATTTCCTTATCAACACTTATTGCATTGATTTATTCAGCGGTTACCTTTTATTTAGTTACTATCCATTTTACAATCCAATGTAAGTCTTCCACTATTTATTTTATATTAAATGAATTCCATTCTACTTAATCTTTTTATTGATATTCACTAATTCAACCCTTATATCAGTTTTTTATATTTAACTTTAAATCAAATTGTGACAATCTACATTATCCAAATCTATTGTCATAAAATTTTATTGTTACACTAAATTACAACTACTATACCAAATTTCTACATTTATTCTAAATTAGATTAGAAATTATATTAAATTAATTCATTTAATATCATTTAATTTAACGGGTCGTTACAATTACCCTCCAACTTCATTTCCTATATATGTCAATCTTCATGAAACGACCCGACTCTCTCTCCACAGAAAGACACATCATTTTTAAGAAAGAAAGGGATAGGAAAGAGAGAAGACGTAGAAGAAAGAAAGAAACAACATCAGAATCTAAACAGCGGAACAAATAAATTATATTAATCACATAATATATTACATAGTATCATATACATCAGAGATACACAGCTAAACAACGCATACTAGACAGTTATAAAAACCTGTCTAGATATTACAACTCAAAACAACTCAAAGACAAACAACTCAGAGAATACACAGCGGAATACTATATATCTATATGCAGAATCCTCCTGCTCTATTGCTCCTCCAGAATTCATCAAGCCAACCTGAATCCCCTGGCTACTCGTAAAAATTTGAGTACCCAAGATTTTAAGAAAAACAGAATAAACTCCGGGTCAGACATGGGTCTGGTGTGAGTAAACGGTTAAAGTTGCTTAACTTTAAAAACCTTTTGAAAGAAAAGGTATCACGTAAGACTTCCCATACATAAACATGAAAGTTTTTACCTTACGCTAACCAAAACATTTGATAGTAAATTCAGTGATATTATAATAGGTCTAGGGTTTTCAAATAAATATTAAATAGCCGAAATTGTTACATTTATTAAATTCCAGCTACTAGCCAGAAAAGTGGGTAATACAATCAAATCCGAGGGCGCTTATTGGATTTTGGATTCCGTACAATGGCAGGGCTACCGAGGTATCGTCCGTCACAGTACGTGGCCTAGATCACTGTACCGAGGATCACTTCCAATCCACTGCAACACAAGGCCGGAACCATTCCTTACTGAACAGTTCCGAACAAGACAACCCCGCGATTGTAGCTAGCAACCGCCCACAAAGGCGAATAAAAAGGGACCTCTAGACAGTGGAAAATCTCGTCCTACTTGGGCATGACACACTTAACCTTGCTGCACCTCCCCTGTTTTAGCCATTCCCGGTTGATGAGGCTTGAGGTGACGATTACCTTTAGTGAACACATCACTTAGAATGCTCATCGTCCACCTGACGATGTTCTGAAAGCATTTAATCCATACAAGTTCGTTCCGAGTTCGAACGAAACCGAAGGCATTATCTTGGAATCACCCTCAAAGTTAACGACAATAACCCTCGCACTCTGAATCTTCATCTTCACTTGAGATTCACGACCTATCGTTAATTTGGATCGATGTGGTTTTCGGATATCCAAATATGGAAACCCGATCCCGGTCTCATCGAAATCCAAAACGTATCTTTTAGGTCCATGTTGTTTAAGGTTAAACAATTCAATTCATCTATATACACACAGATAGATAATTCTCAATATCGCAACAGATTATCATCACAACAGATAATTCATGTTATCATCACAAATAGATAACTTATGCTATCATTTCAATACAACCAAAGCATCCATATCATATCTCACACATATCTCATCAGAGATATCAAACAACCAAGCCATTCAATATAAATCAGCCATCCTTAAGCAATGATCTATAAATCACACCATTTATAATTAATTTAAAATGAATTAAATTAATTACTTCATCTCTTAATTAATTTAAAATTAATTAAATTAATTACCTTCATCACAATAAATCTTGCTTACCTATCCACTAATTAAACTAATTAATTAATCATCATCTTAATTAATCAACCTTGATTAATTAACTCTTAATCAAGTAATTAATCATTAATTATTCTCATTAATCATACTAATTAATGAACTTTAATTAATCACTTCCATTAACTAATTAACTATAATTAATTACATTATTTCTTAATTAATTACATTAATTAATCATGCTTAAATTAATTAGATTAACTTTAATAATTATAAACAGTAATAAATTACTCTTAATTACTTTTAATTAAATTTAAGAAACCTTTGATTTATTATGCCAAGTAATAAATCCTTAATTACTTTATCAAGTAATTATCCATTTAAAATTACTTCCCAATAAGTAATTTCCCTTATCTCAATTACCTCCTGTAATTTATTCATCAATTACTTATCTTAAGTAATTACTCTTATTAAAACTCATTAAGTAAGCATACTTAATCATTTATCATGTGACTATCTTTAATTAATTAACAAATTAATTAACTTAACTTGATCACAATCACCTCATATATCATAATCGAGTAATTCATCCCTTAGTTACTCTTTAACCAAATTAATCATTAATTACAGATCAATTACCTTCAGCTATTAATTAATAAATCTTAATTATTAATCAATCCTTTAATACAAAGAAATCAATCTCTAATTACTTTTATAATTAATTAATTAACCTTAATTAACTAATTAATTATCTGCTAATTATTAATTAATAAAACTTAATTATTAATTAACAACCTTAATTAAAAATTAATTATTCCATAATTATAATTAATCAATCCTTAATTACAATTAATTAACCTGTAATAATAGTTAATTAATTCTTAATTAACTTGCATTATAGATTAATAACCTCTTAATTATCAATCAAGAAAACCCAATTATCGCTTAATTACTAGTTTAATTAACCCTTAATTACTTAATTAATAAATAATTACAATTTAATTATTCATTAGTCACTAATTAAATTATCATAATTCTTAGTTAATTAAATTAATAATTATCCTTAATTAATTACTTAATTAACCCTTTTATATTTAATTAATTAAGTTAATTAATTAAACTTAAAATTTCTTAATTAACTTAATTAATTACAATTCATTAAAACTTAATTATCCTTAAGATAAAACATTATCTTAATTATGCTTATTAAAACAATTTACTTTTTAAAAAAAATTAACTTTACTTAATCAAATTATTAATTAAATTTAAAATACTTATTCAACATAATAATTTAAAGTTTACAAATCACAATTTCCTTTAAATACTTCAAAATATCATCAAGTAATGGTTTTCAAACAAGTTTTAAATTTAAATCAATATACTTGCCTTTTATAAAATCTTTATAATTCTATTCCTATTAAAGTTTTAAAATATTTTAACTTGATTCAACAAATTTTAAATTAAATAAAGTTCAACTTCATAAACAATGTTAAAGAAACATTTATTTCATCAAAAATAAATTTAAAACCAGATTCATACTCAAAATTCAAAACACACTTTATTTAAAATTTAAACCTGTTTTAAAAATAAATCCTTTAAATATTTAGAAAATTTCTTTAATCCAACTTCAGGTCTAACCCGATCAAAACCCGAGAAACACCCAAGTTCCTCTTTCCCCCTTCTTCCATTGCAAAACTAAATTTAAGTTTCAGTTAAAATTTCAAACTACGAAACCTGTAAACAAAAAAAATTGCTACAGGCTCAAACATTTACTCGGCATTACTCGAGTAAAACTCGAGCGTTCTTGCCAAAATCTCGAGTTACGACCCGAGACAAAACAACTTCTCAAACTAACATAGCCACTCTCACCCACCTGCCCGTGCAAGTGCATCGGCGATCGACGCCACCGCGACCAACTCCAGCACCTCTCACACGTCAGCGACACCCACTGCAATCGTACCAACCCTTCGTCACTACAAAACCCACATCAAATTTGAGCTTCTCAGTAGAACTTGAACCCAAACCTCTACCAGAAAACACCCCGCTTCCACGTCGCCGACCACTCGATCGCCAGAAATTCTGGCGACACCATCTCCAAACTTCCACGATCATATTCCCAAAACCCTTCGAACCCGATGCATCAATGAAGTTGCAGGAGACAAAATTCCAAGTTCGAACAGAACTAGGTTAAAAATCCAAATTACCTCGCCGTCATCGCTACGGCCATCATTCCGAGCTGTCACCATTTTTGCCACACTTCCCAATCATACTTCAACCTCCCCACAAGATCTCTATCACTATAACATTAGTGATCATTAGATATTACCAGAGATCCCATTTCCAGTAATACCCAAAATTCACCATCAAAACTTCATTAAAAATTAAGATTTTCTTTTTAGAATTCATATTTTCCAGTGGTAATTTAGTTTATATAATTATTTTATCCAATTTCAACATTTGATTTCAATCATTGATGTTAAATTGTTACTGCATAGTTTGATTTCCAGATAATTTTCAAACACCAGATACTTGGTTCTATTTTTAGTTCCTAGTTTATACTTAAACTAACCTATTTTGTTTAAGGCTAAGACCTAACAGTTGTCTAAATAGAAATAACTTGAAGTTCTGATTATTACCTAAATTTTGTAGTAAGGTAAAAAACAAAGAAGATTAATGAAATCAAGCATGCACAGATTCAAAGCATAACAAAACATATTGCATATTTATTTATACAGAGGCAAACTTATATATATATATATATATATATATATATATATATAATAAACATCATCACAAACTCATATGCAACAGATAAATAACTACTTAAATTTTTGTAAAATGTTTACTCACCTATCAAAGAGATGCAGTGCTTTGAAAAAGAACTGGAAACTTGCAAAACATTTGAACTTGAAACTGAAGCCTTTTTGAAACAGAAAAACTTCATTTCTCTGATTTTCTTTAAACTGAATTACTTCAGGTTTGCCTTTTTGAAAACTTGCAAATGCTTGACTTTTTGAAATGGCTGTGATTTAAAACCTGGGGTACTTGCATGCACTTTAAAGATGTTGCAAACATGGGAAATGCAGATTTGATTTGCACTTGATTTCAGGTTTTGGTCATTTGATTGCAAGTTTTATTTTGAGAAACAGATTACAGGCCTGAGCATAAGGGGTTTCAGGTATTTGATCTTGAGAGAATCACCTGATTTTGGTTTTGAGTTATTTTCAAAGGAGATGAATCAGGTTTTGATTCATGCATTTCAGGTTTAAGAAGATTACAAATTTGTATTTGATTCTGGAAATGAATTGCTGAGGAGTATTTACAGATTTGAGCAAAATTTCAGATTTGATTTGAGGATTTTCTGATTTTTTTGAAGAGTGAAGACTGCATTTGAACTAGAGGATAATTTCAGATTTTGGTCTGCCATTGTTTGCTTAGTTTTTGAAAAGAAGATAATAAAAATAAAAATGAGAAAGAAGATTAGGAATGAACATAGATTTTAAAGAAAAAGAAAATGAAGAAAAGATAGGGTTTATATAGACTAATTTCAGTTTTTATTAAAATTAAAAGAAAATTTAAAAAAACATGTGACACTTGTCTCAAGTTTGTATTAATGTTTAACACTTGTTATCTAAGAGATTTATAACTTAACACTTGTCAACATTTATTTATATATATCCTAAAAGAATTTTAAAAGCCTTTTAAATATGATTCTTTAATTAATTAATATGTTTTTCCTAATTTATAAATATTTTCTAATTATAAATTATAAATGTTTCTAAATTTATATAAATACAATCTTTAAAGAAATTAAAATAAAACCAATTATAATTTAAATAAAATTATATATAATATTGCAAACTCATTTTAAAATGATATTTTAAAAAAACCTTTGTATTTATTCTTATTAAATAAATACATATCCAAATTTCTATAGATAAATTTCTATAAAAAGAACAATATAAAACAAATCTTATTTTTTAACTAAAAGTATTATATATATATATATATATTAAATCCAAACTATATTATTATTTTATTTTTAAGATGTATGTATATTCCCTTGAATTCAAATTTATATTCAAATCCAAAGTCAATTTAAAAATCCAAATCTAAAATCAATTTAAATAAATATAAATATTAATTTTTAAATAAGCTCATTATTATTTATAAATAATTTATCATATTTTAAAAATCAATTTTATATACACAGATATAAATATATTTAAACACACTTATCAATTTTGAAAACAATAAGTCAATTTAGAATTTATTTACACAATACAAAATAATTATTCTTATTTGAAAACCAATCTATAACCATAATTAAGACATTATATTATTATTACTTGGTTATTTATTTTTGAAAATAACAATTTATCAATTTCTAATAATTTAAATTAAGAGATTATCACATTTTAAATTTTTGGAAATTCCGGGATATTACATTCCTCCCCCCTAAAAGAATTTCGTCCTCGAAATTTAAAACAAAGATAATCCAAAGTTTTATTTTATTTCAACAAATTCAATCATACATAACAGCCATCCACTATCAATCAAACAAACAATTTTATCCAAATAACCAATTCAATCAATAACAACTCTAGCTATCCGGACACAGATCCGGATAAGCTTCCTATAATTATCTTTAGTTCCCCAGGTACAGACACAGGGATACTCACTCTACTAAATCCAAACTAGCTATACTGCTAAGCTACTGAGTTCCTACTCATTTAGATCTATAATCTGCATAAGATACCAGACCACAGACAAGTCTGATCAACAACTAAATCCTTCATAGAACTACTGGTCTCAAAACCAATGATGGACTAAACACCTACTCCCTCAGAGACACGTGAAATATTTTGAATACCATTCTTCCAAACTGGTAATTCAACTCTTCAAACCGAAGCACTTATCCTCACAAAAATTCAGAAGAATCCATAATACCTCGGAGCTCACCTCATAATTTCACCAAATCTTATTGCTACCTTTACTAGAGAAAACCTCAACAACATCGAAGCCTCCAACTTCAAATTCCTAATTCTTCCGTTTCATAACCTCAAAACTTTCCGGATGATCCGGGCTGCCTACAGATCCTTCTTGATTAGCGCAACCTTCGCTGATGCTTCTACAAACAAACTGGATCAAAACAACTCAACAAACTGATCCTCACAAGATCTACCCAAAATCAAAATCAAACTTTACTATCAACAGTAGAAAACAACTTCTCCCATCCGAAAAAGACAGAACAGAATCACTCGCCAACTTGCCTCAGATCCTGAAAAAAAATTCAGTAGAAACTCTCTAATCCAAAACACTGCAACTTCCAGTTGCTTCTACTCAAGAACAGCAGTCACCTTACTTCCGCTGCACAACTCTGATCTCGAGCAGATGAGAATGTCGTCGATGAACACAAGCATAGATTAGACAACACATCTCGAAAATAAGGTTCAACAGAAGTTCCAAGAAATACAGAGCTGCTTCCCCAAACAACCAACCTAAGAGACATCCTTTTACCCAGCTGAATCACCGATATCACTCCTGTCATCAAGTCGATTCAGAACTCAATCTCCAATGCGTGCAAATCTCTAACTTTCCTGAAGGTATATCAAGAAAATCTTTGACAACTCCATAACTCCTACATCCTCTGGAGATGCCACAAATCCAAGCAAAAGACTATCTAAGATAATCACCCAACTATCGCAAGTCACTTTTGCTATCAACCCAACCTAAATTTCTAAAGATACTGTTCTCTTTTCACCAATCAGAACAGCTTGTCCTCGAGCAGCTAAACCATCGAAGAAACAGGTCCTCACTGCTGCTTCTGAATTCCACCTCTAGGAACTGATAAGCCAAAAAGATCTTCCTGTTGGAACACAGAACACTCCCCAGCTGCACCGCTAACACAGTTGCCAAAGACTTCTTATCCAAAGCTCTTTGAGAAACTCGGACCTCCAACTAAACACATACATCCTGCTGAACTCAGCTACAACCCCGAAACAGACACACTTCCTTAAACTTGCGCCGAAAGAAAACATCTTCGGAGGCATCCATAGTCACAGCGTCTCATCACGCAGCTACTACTTCCTGAGGTTGCCAAGATACCATCACTTGCTTCTGTCTAACCGACAGTTCCAAATTCTCAAAAATCCGCTCACACAAGCGCGAACAAACCTACGCTTTAAAGATAAACTCCGAATCTTAACTGGTTTCCTTCAGAGATCAATGAAATCCTTACAACAAACTGCAAAGATTACTCGAGACGGTATTAGGTCTATAGTCTCGACAAATACACTTCCAATCTCAATCATTCAAACTCCAACCATTGGTGGTCGTGCTACACACCACTACCCTATCTACCTTTATAACTTATGTTGGAAAACCCAAACAAGTAATCCAATGGATAAGTAGAAATATATATATAAATATATAGTTATATATAAAAATTACAAGTACACTCTCTCAAGAAAGACACCACTACAGAGCCTAGGTATTCGCTCAACCTGGCTCTGATACCAACTAAAACGACCCGACTTTCTCTCCACAGAAAGACGCATCATTTTTAAGAAAGAAAGGGATAGAAAAGAGAAAAGACAGAGAAGAAAGAAAGAAACAACATCAGAATCTAAATAGCGGTACGAATAAATTATATTAATCACATAATATATTACATAGTATCATATACATCAGAGATACACAGCTAAACAACACATACTAGACAGTTATAAACACCTGTCTAGATATTACAACTCAAAGACAAATGACTCAGAGAATACACAGCGGAATACTATATATCTATACGTAGAAACCTCCTGCTCCATTGCTCCTCCAGAATTCATCAAGCCAACCTGAATCCCCTGGCTACTCGTAAAAATTTGAGTACCTAAGAGTTTAAGAAAAACAGAATAAACTCTGGGTCAGACATGGGTCTGGTGTGAGTAAACGGTTAAAGTTGCTTAACTTTAAAAATCTTTTGAAAGAAAAGGTATCACGTAAACATGGCAAAGTTTTTACCTTACGCTAACCAAAACATTTGATAGGAAATTCAGTGATATTATAATAGGTCTAGGGTTTTCAAATAAATATGAAATAGCCTAAATTGTTACATTTATTAAATTCCAGCTACTAGCCACAAAAGTGGGTAATACAATCAAATCCGAGGGCGCTTATTGGATTTTGGATTCCATACAATGGCAGGGCTACCGGGGTACCGCCCGTCACAGTACATGGCCTAAATCACCGTATCGAGGATCACTCCCAATCCCCTACAACACAAGGCCGGAACAATTCCTTACTGAACAATTCTGAACAAGACAACCCCGCTGTTGTAGCTTGCAACCGAATAAAAAGGGACCTCTAGACAGGGGAAAATTTTGTCCTACTTGGGCATGACCCACTTAACCTCGCTGCACCTCCCCTGTTTTAGCCATTCCCAGTTAATGAGGCTTGAGGGTACGATTACCTTTAGTGAAAACATCACTTAGAATGCTCATCGTCCACCCTGACAATGTTATGAAAGCATTCAATCCATACAAGTTCGTTCGGGTTCGAACGAAACCGAAGGCATTATCTCGTTACACTCAATTTGGAATCACCCTCGGAGTTAACGACAATAACCCTTGCACTCTGAATCTTCATCTTCACTTGAGATTCATGACCTATCGTTAATTTGGATCGATGTGGTTTTCGGATATCCAAATATGGAAACCCGATGTCGGTCTTATCGAAATCCAAAACGTATCTTTTAGGTCCATGTTGTTTAAGGTTGAAAAATTCAATTCAACTATCTATATACACACAGATAGATAATTCTCAATATCACAATAGATTACCATCACAACATATAATTCATGTTATCATCATAAATAGATAATTTATACTATCATTTCAATGCAACCAAAGCATCCATATCATATCTCACACATATCTCATCAGAGATATCAAACAACCAAGCCATTCAATATAAATTAGCCATCCATAAGCAATGATCTATAAATCACACCATTTATAACTAATTTAAAATGAATTGAATTAATTACTTCATCTCTTAATTAATTTAAAATTAATTATATTAATTACCTTCATCACAATAAATCTTGCTTTCCTATCCATTAAGTAAACCAATTAATTAATCATCATCTTAATTAATCAACCTTGATTAATTAACTCTTAATCAAGTAATTAATCCTTAATTATTCGCATTAATCATATTAATTAATGAACCTTAATTAATTACTTCCATTAACTAATTAACTATAATTAATTACATTATTGCTTAATTAATTACATTAATTAATCATGCTTAAATTAATTAGATTAACTTTAATAATTATAAACAGTAACAAATTACTCTTAATTACTTTTAATTAAATTTAAGAAACCTTTGATTTATTATGCCAAGTAATAAATCCTTAATTACTTTATCAAGTAATTATCCATTTAAAATTACTTCCCAATAAGTAATTTCCCTTATCTCAATTACCTCCTGTAATTTATTCATCAATTACTTATCTTAAGTAATTACTCTTGTCAAAACTCTTTAAGTAAGCATATTAATCATTTATCATGTGACTATCTTTAATTAATTAACAAATTAATTAACTTAACTTGATCACAATCACCTCATAAATCATAATCGAGTAATTCATCCCTTAATTACTCTTTAACCAAATTAATCACCAATTACAAATTAATTACCTTCGGCTATTAATTAATAAACCTTAATTATTAATCAATCCTTTAATACAAAGAAATCAATCTATAATTACTTTTATAATTAATTAACCTTAATTAACTAATTAATTATCTCTTAATTATTAATTAATAAAACTTAATTATTAATTAACAACCTTAATTACAAATTAATTAATCCATAATTATAATTAATAAATCCTTAATCACAATTAATTAACCTTTAATAATAGTTAACTAATTCTTAATTAACTTGCATTATTGATTAATAACCTCTTAATTATCAATCAAGAAAACCCAATTATCACTTAATTACTAGTTTAATTAACCGTTAATTACTTAATTAATAAATAATTACAATTTAATTAATCATTAGTCATTAATTAAATTATCATAATTATTAGTTAATTAAATTAATAATTATCCTTAATTAATTACTTAATTAACCCTTTTATATTTAATTAATTAAGTTAATTAATTAAACTTAAAATTTTATTAATTAACTTAATTTATTACAATTCATTAAAACTTAATTATCCTTAAGATAAAATATTATCTTAATTATGCTTACTAAAACAATTTACTTTTAAAAAAAATTAACTTTACTTAATCAAATTATTAATTAAGTTTAAAATACTTATTCAACATAATAATTTAAAGTTTACCAATCACAACTTCCTTTAAATACTTCAAAATATCATCAAGTAATGGTTTTAAATCAAGTTTTAAATTTAAATCAATATACTTGCTTTTTATAAAATCTTTATAATTCCATTTCTATTAAAGTTTTAAAATATTTTAACTTGATTCAACAAATTTTAAATTAAATAAAGTTCAACTTCATAAACAATGTTAAAGAAACATTTATTTCATCAAAAGTAAATTTAAAACCAGATTCATACTCAAAATTCAAAACACACTTTATTTAAAATTTAAACCTGTTTTAAAAAAAAATCCTTTAAATATTTTGAAAATCTCTTTAATCAAACTTCAGGTCTAACCCGATCAAAACACGAGAAACACCCAAGTTCCTCTTTCCCCCTTCTTCCATTGCAAAACTTAATTTAAGTTTCAGTTAAAATTTCAAATTATAAAACCTGTAAACAAAGAAAATTGCTACAGGCTCAAATACTTACTCGGCATTACTCGAGTAAAACTCAAGCGTTCTTGCCAAAATCTCGAGTCACAACCCGAGACAAAACAACTTATCAAACTAACAAAGCCACTGACACCCATCTGCCCGTGCAAGTGCACCGGCGATCGACGCCGCCGCGACCAACTCCAGCCTCTCTCACACGTCAGCAACACCCACTACAATCGTTCCTGACCATCCCTTCGTCACTACATAACCCATATCAAATTCGAGCTTCTTAATAGAACTTGAACCCAAACCTCTAGCTGAAAACACCCCGCTTTCACGTCGCCGACCACTAGATCGTCAGAAATTCTGGCCACACCATCTCCAAACTACCATGATTATATTCCCAAAATCCCTTCCAACCCGATTCATCAAGGAAGTTGCAGGAGACAAAATTCCAAGTTCGAACAGAACTAGGTTAAAAATCCAAGTTACCTCGCCATCGTCGCTACGACCATCATTCCGAGCTGTCACCATTTTTGCCACACTTCTCAATCATACTTCAACCTCCCCTCAAGATCTCTATCACTATAACATTAGTGATCATCAGATATTACCAAAGATCTCATTTCCAGTAATACCCAAAATTCACCATCAAAAATTCATTAAAAATTGAGATTTCCTTTTTAAAATTCATATTTTCCAGTGGTAATTTAGTTTATATAATTATTTTATCCAATTTCAACATTTGATTTCAATCATTGATGTTAAATTGCTACTGCATAGTTTGATTTCTAGATAATTTTCAAACACCAGATACTTGGTTCTATTTTTAGTTCTTAGTTTATACTTAGACTAACCTATTTTGTTTAAGGCTAAGACCTAACAGTTGTCTGAATAGAAATAACTTGAAGTTCTGATTATTACTTAAATTTTGTAGTAAGGAAAAAAAACAGAGAAGATTAATGAAATCAAGCATGCACAGATTCAAAGCATAACAAAACATATTGCATATTTATTTATACAGAGGCGAACTTATATATATATATATATATATATATATTAAATAAACATCATCACGAACTCATATGCAACAGATAATTAACTACTTAAATTTTTGTAAAATGTTTACTCGCCTATCAAAGAGATGCAGTGCTTTGAAAAAGAACTGGAAACTTGCAAAACATTTGAACTTGAAACTGAAGCCTTTTTGAAATAGAAAAATTTCATTTCTCTGATTTGCTTTAAACTGAATTACTTCAGGTTTGCCTTTTTGAAAACTTGCAAATGCTTGAATTTTTGAAATGGATGTGATTTAAAACCTGGGGTACTTGCATGCACTTTAAAGATGTTGTAGACATGGGAAATACAGATTTGATTTGCACTTGATTTCAGGTTTTGGTCATTTCATTGCAAGTTTTATTTTGAGAAACAGATTACAGGCCTGAGCATAAGGGGTTTCAGGTATTTGATCTTGAGAGAATCACCTGATTTGGGTTTTGAGTTATTTTTCAGAGGAGATGAATCAGGTTTTGATTCATGCATTTCTGGTTTAAGAAGATTACAAATTTGTATTTGATTCTGGAAATGAATTGCTGAGGAGTATTTACAGATTTGAGCAAAATTTCAGATTTGATTTGAGGATTTTCTAATTTTTTTGAAGAGTGAAGATTGCATTTAAACTAGAGGAAAATTTCAGATTTTGGTTTGCCATTGTTTGCTTAGTTTTTGAAAAGAAGATAATAAAATGAAAAATGAGAAAGAAGATTAGGAATGAACATAGATTTTAAAGAAAAAGAAAATGAAGAAAAGATAGGGTTTATATAGACTAATTTCAGTTTTTATTAAAATTAAAAGAAAATTTAAAAAAATGTGACACTTGTCTCAAGTTTATATCAATGTTTAACACTTTTTATCTAAGAGATTTATAACTTAACACTTGTCAAAATTTATTTATACATATCCTAAAAGAATTTTAAAAGCCTTTTAAATATGATTCTCTAATTAACTAGTATGTTTTTCTTAATTTATAAATACTTTTCTGATTAAACTCCTAATAAACAAATACATTTATAAATTATAAATGTTTCTAAATTTGTATAAATACAATATTTAAAGAAAATAAAATAAAACCAATTATAATTTAAATAAAAGTATATATAATATTGCAAACTCATTTTAAAATGCTATTTTTAAAAAACCATTGTATTTATTCTTATTAAATAAATACATATCCAAATTACTGTAGATAAATTCCTATAAAAAGAATAATATAAAACAGATCTTATTTTTTAACTAAAAATATTATCTAAAAATATTAAATCCAAACTATATTATTATTTTATTTTTAAGATGTATGTATATTCCTTTGAATTCAAATTTATATTCAAATCCAAAGTCAATTTAAAAATCCAAATCTAAAATCAATTTAAATAAATATAAATATCAATTTTTAAATAAGCTCATTATTAATTATAAATAATTTATCCTATTTTAAAAATCAATTTTAAATACACAAATATAAATATATTTAAACACACTTATCAATTTTGAAAATAATAAGTCAATTTAGAATTTATTTACACAATACAAAATAATTATTCTTATTTTAAAACCAATCTATAACCATAATTAAGACATTATATTATTATTACTTGGTTATTTATTTTTGAAAATAACAATTTATCTATTTCAAATAATTTAAATTAAGAGATTATCACATTTTATATTTCTGGAAATTTCGGGATATTACACTTCATTTAGTCTCGTCCATTCTAAACTATGCACAACTGAAGTAAGCATCATCATTCAAACCAAAACAAAACTTCAACAACAATATACAACTCCATCTAAACTAGAGATCAAGGGGGGTTTCCAGCTTGCACTTTCAAGCCTGTTCCATACATAGGGGAACTCTGTTCTTCTTCTGGAAAACAAGGTGAGTAAACATAATATAAATTTTATGTTAAGCTATGATCAGTGAATGATTTATGTTAATATGGATGTTTGGATATCTACCATGTTTTAACACTGTGTGTATGAAATTGTGTTAGACAATGCTGAGATAGGTTCTTCTTCTCTGTTCTATAGTTTAGGATGAAACCTAATTGAAAACAATTCGATCCCTTCATTTCTAATCATTTTAAAGCTTTGATATCTAAAGCAAAGACGTGTATTTAAGTAAGAACTATGATCTAAAAATAGCTTTATGAAGTATAAATGTATACAAGAGGAAAGATTTAATTTTTACCAAAGAAACCTTAAAATTTGAAAATTTTGAAATTAAGAAAACATTGATTTAAGTGTACAACTTGAATCCTCACCGAAAGTTATGATTTTTAAAATGAATTTGGTGATTTTTAAGGTGGTGGCATAATAGCAGATCGAAGTTGATCAAAATGAGTATTTTGGCCAATTGCCGGCGATATGACGAACTAAAGGTGTCGGGATTGTGTGAGGAGGTGGTCGAGCCTACGGTGGTGGTAGGAAAAATAACCGGAGGTGGCATCATCCACGGCGACGGCGGCAGCGAGGGGTTTAAGTTTGTAAACCTAATTTTATAGAGTGGTCAGGAAATCAATCGAAGCAGCTACTTTCGTGCATCGAGTTGCACGCGACTGTGGGTAATGGAAGTTTGGTCAGTACCGAGGTCGTGGCCGGAGTTGCACGAATTCCGGTGGTCGTGGTTGTGTGGATGTGGCGATTTTTCATTTTCATGCTCGAGTCGCTGTTCGTTCGAACGAGCAGATTTTGAATTCAATCTTTTCGCGTCGATTTGTGTTTGGATTTCGAACGTGGGGTCGAATTGTAGTTTGTAGGGGGCGCCGTGGATGGCCGGAGTGGTGGCGGCGCGCCGTGCACGTGCACGGTGGCGCGTGAGTGTGTCAGCAGTTTTCGAACGTGGGTCGTCTCGAGTATCACTCGAGAAAAATTGGAGTTTGCTTCGGGTTTCTCTGGTGTATGCGAGTATGTTATATTTCTGCAGTTTTTTTTACTTAAAGAAAAAAAAGAGCATGGGAGAAGAAGAAGCACGAGCAGAAGAAAGAAGAGGGTGCGGGAGAATGCTGGAGAAAACTCGAGCCTTGCTCGAGTAAGTTCACGTGCTTGCCTCGGGTCAGTTGGGGTTAGAAATGATTTTTAAGCAATCTAGTTTGAACATTTTTCTTACATAAATTTTTATACAAGTGATAAATGTTCTTTACATTTATTTTAAAGGACTATAAATTGAATTTAAATTTGATTTATGTTCAAAATGGTTAATCATTTTGGATCTTAAAGTCAAAATGGAATTTAAATTTAAATTTAAAAGTGTAATGTTTTAAAATATACACTTAAATGTTAACTAAATCATAAGTAAAGGAAATGAATTATATTAAGGATAATTAAGATTTTTAGTGATTTAATTAATAGGGTAATTAAAGAATGATTTATTTAATTTATTAATTAAAAATTAGATTAATTTATAATTAGAAATAATTAATAATGACTTAATCTAAGATAATTTCTTAAGAAAGTAATTAAGAAATGTTATTAGTTAATGAAGATAATTAACTAGGGATTATTAAGCATTAATTAATGTGATTAATTTAAATAATTAATTAGATTAATTAAGATAATCAGTTGTAAATTCTTAATTACTTAATGAATGTAATTAAGGGGTTAATTACTTATTGTAATAAAATTTGGATATTTTAATTAATTTAATGACAAAGATTTATTGGTAATTAATGATTAATTATTATGAGATGATTACTTTATGGTCAGTAATTAAAGATTTAATTTCTTAAAATAATTAATTAAGGGGTTAATTTATTTTGTAATTGGTTTAGAGGTTAATTTAATTAATGTGATTAATTAAGAATAATTTATTAATTAAAAAAATTAATTAAAGTATTTGATAAATTAATTTGTATCAAATGATTTGAAATTAATAAATTAGGATTGGATAATTAATTCATAAGTAATTAATTTAATGGGAAAATAAATTGGATTAATTAGGATTAAACAATTAATTAATCTTACTTATAAATGATTATTGAATGCTTGACCTTACTTATGAATGATTGTATTGTATGAGATGCCTTGAATTGATTGTCCTATCTGATCTGTGATATTTTGTTATGTGGATTGTGCCATGTATAATTTATTCATTTATTTATGATATATTTGTTTATTATTTGTGACTCTGCGAATGAATGATAAGCGTTATAGTTTATATCGTTTATCAACTATATTTCTGTGTTTTGATCTATGATGATTGAATGATGTTTCACTATTGTGTAAAAAAAAACCCTGGACCACACTTATACACACACAAATATGGATTTCACGAGGAAATCGGTTAAGTCACAGATTTTTGAAAATGGTTTTAAAATTTGAATTTTAAATTCAAATGGTTTGGAAATGAAATCGGGTAAAATGTGAAAAGCTTTTGGAAAAGGAGTTTTTGAGGATAAAAGTTATTTTGAATAACTTGATAAAGTCTTGAAATTTAAATAATTTGAATTAAACTTGAATTCAAGATTTGGAATTGAAATCTGTTTTTGGAGATTTTGGTTTAAAAATGTTATACAAAGTTATAATGTGTTTATATGAATTTTAAACCATTTTAAAACATATTGTTTTGAGAATTTGAATTCAATCCAAGTTTTATGCTTGAAGGGTTTTTACTCGAACAAATGTAATTGGATTTCCCCGAAACGAAAACTACTAGTTTTCAAATAATAATAGCTTTCATTTTAAGAAAGGATTTCCAAATTATGTTGAAAGGTTTCAAGTTTGAAATGGAATTGAAATGTTTTGAAATGCTATGAATGAATCTTTGGAAACGAATTTTGAAAGCTATAAGATAAATCTTGATTTAAAGATTTAACGAGTTAATCCAATTGAAATGGAAACTATTTTGAAATCTGTAAATGGATCTTTGTGAAACTGGGTGAACTTTGTGAAATGAATCTTTTGTTTAAAAAAAAGATTAGAAATGGTAATTTATTTTAACCATTTGAATGAAAAGTTTTGAGTAATAAGTTGTGACTTAACTGAGACCCCAATATCCATATGTTTCTTGTAAATATTGAGCTCACTATTTAGTTTAGCCGGGAGAGGACCTTTGTGTCATATAGCCCATTTCGAATATGTGATACGACGTTATGGATAACATTTAAAGGCCGGTGGTGAAGACCAGATATTTTCGAAAGCGAAAGGACAACTCGTCGAATGTCTCTGTATCAACTGGTCCCCGGTATAGAGACTCCATATGTGATGGGAAGTCCGGACGTGACTAGGTATTATCCGGATTTGCAAGGGCTTCTTCGAAAGTGCCTTCAGTTCTGTTCGAACCCAGAACAGACTTGTATAGATTGTATGTTTGATGTTACATTTTGAGATATAAAGAAGATTTCTTTCAAATACGTTTCTATTGGTGGCGGAGAATTTATTCTCTTAGCTTAACACCCTTCTCTAAGACGTACGAACTCAAAGGTTATGTAGTTGAAGGTTATCAGCGATATACTCCCAATTTGGTAGTGTGGCATGCTAAGTGCTGCTGTGTGTTGATAAGCATTTGTTGATCATTTTTTGATCAAAGCATAGTTTTCGTGTAAAGCGTAGCTTTGTGGACGAGACTTCATCGAGCCTCACAACCCGTTAATCGTCGAAACAGGAATGATGCGGCAAGGTTTCAGGGGTAGCTCCCCTAGGGTGTGACCATTCCTTCTGGAAAAGGGTAGTATCATGTTACGGAGCCCAGATACTTACTCATGTGGGCACTGTAGTATATTTATTACTGTGTGATGTTGTTGGTGTTGAGAGCTCTCAGATAAAAGTCCCAAAGGACCGGGGGTGGCATATCTGTAGATATTACTCCCGGGCAGGGAGGAACCCGACTCTGTGTTGGCAGAGAGCTGGGTAGGTTCTCGGGGTGTCCCGCTAGAGGCGTTCCCATGTGGCAGTAGGAAGTTCCTTAGCCTGACCATTTGTTGGAAATCCATTCACCCAATACGAGCTTTGTACGGTTTTAGTTGTATTACCTGCCATCTACTTATTGTGGCGCCTCACTGTTTGGATGGTAGCTATAGTAGGCATAGTTTGAAATGTCTATGCTGGCTATGATTAATACTATACTTTCGAAATGTTTTCCGCTATGCACTAATAATAATATCAAAAATGGTTTTAGCGTATCAAGCATGTTTGACTATCATAAGGAGAAATCTCCTCCAATTCTGTGTTTGCATGGTGTGTGTGGCGGGAGGCCTTATGGTAGTTTCATTTTCAAAAAAAGAACATTACGGATTTTTAAATTTTAAAATCTTTAATTGTTTTTAAAGATAAACCGTTTTCGTTTGCTCACACCAGTCCCATGACTGACTAGGAGTTTATTGTTCCTTTCCTAAACTCTGGGTGCCTATAATTTTGCACACGGGCAGTCTAGAGTTTGGGTTTTCAGATAGTCATGGTTAGTAGATTATTTGGAGCTAGTTCAGTCCGTAGACGACTGACCTTGCTTATCTTGGTGCAATCTTGATGGTGGATCGAGCTTGAAGTTTTGGGGCTTCGTCTGTGAAACTTTTGGATCAGAGTTGCTGTATTGGATTCTGTGAAGACTTATCTCACATTATATCGTGTTCCGCTGTATTCTGTGTTGTATATTCTCTGATGTTGATGATTATCATTGTATCAAATTGATGTATTGGATATTGTATTCATGTTGTATCAGTGATATCATCTTTTATTTCCGCTGTGTTATTTATCATCTAATGGGTGTTGCAATGTAACAACCCGCATATTTAACGATTTTATATTTAAATGTTTAATTTAAATATAACGTCGTTAGTCGGATTTTGGTCCGAAATGTTACTTTTTGCAAACGGCCAATTGGAGCTCGAAACTACCTCCATTGGTTCCAAAATGGCGTTTGCGATCTTTTTGAGTATAATCTTTGATATGTTTGGAGTAAGTGAAATTTTGACCTTTTCTATTGGGCTTTGGGCTTGGGTTTCACCCAAACTGTTCTATTAACCTCAACTCAGCCCTCTCCTCTCATTCACTTATTCATTTCTTAAAACTTAAGCTCAAAACTGAAAATGGGGGAAGAGAAAGGAAATTAGAAACTCCTAGCCCTAAATCCATTTGCAAACACCAAATTCTTGCTTCAAAATCAAAGAGAATCCATTGGTAAGTTCTTCTTCATCTTCTCCTCTTCAATTTCAGAAAATTTCCTAAACCTAAATTGGGAAATATGTGTTTTATTCTTCGATTGAAGCTTGTTGAGTTGAAGTAGTGTTTGGTTGGTCTTCTCCTTGTTATTGAGCTCCATTTTCTTGTTTTGGGTTAAGGTGAGTTTTGAACTCACATCTACCTCTTTTGATATCATAGATGTTGGGTATGAATTCCTAACACCTTGTTCATATGCTCTTGCTTTTGGTTTGGATTGAATTGGTGAATGTCCAAATTTTTAGTGTTTGGGTTCAATTCTTTAAAGATCCTAACTTTGATGTTTGAATATGTTTTTGGTTGTGAATCGGAGAGCTAATGGAGCTGGGGTATCTATTGGCTAAAGCTCCTTAGGTCCATTGCTCGAACGATCGCGTTTTGGAAGAATTTGCATTTCATTGAAATAGGACAGGAAGTGCAAAATCATCAGGTTCGACCGTCCGAGCCCTGTAGCCGGTCGACCGACCTGCTTCCCGAGAGTTTTTATGAACAGTGTCCGGTCGACCGAGCCCTGTAGGCGGCCGACCGACCTGCTCCTATTTGCCCTGTTTTGCCTGTTTTTGTATATTTTGATTTGTTTTACGGATTTTATCGATTCAAGTTGCTTTTTAGTGGTTGTTATTGCATATTTGGCTTTGATAACTTAATATTGACTTCATCCACGGGTTTTTACAAAATAATCTCTCGAATCACATTTAAAAGCTCGTTTCTCCAATTTATAAATTCTATTTAAAAACACACACTTTCGCACTTCGAGCGAAGTGGAAGGGTGATTAAATGGTTGGGCAAAACACGGACCATGAATCTGTGCGTTTATCCTTTCGATTAATCCCCGACCTATTCAATTGATCGTTTTGACCTTCTGGTTTAGTTTACCGATGATATGAGGTAAATTTGTACTGCTTTGAGTGTGAAAGTGACTGACGGATAGTACACCGTTTAGTGCGAACGAGTGGTTATGGGACATACGTTAACACTTTTCGGATTCCTTTTCGAGAGTTGTGACACATTCCGCCAGTTAGTGGTGTCCAGTACTGGGTCTTTGACCTTCACCACTACGGTTTGTTGCCTTCGGGTATGTGCCTTCGGGTTTGTGCCTTTGGGTTTGTTGCCCTTTAGTATCGCTTCCTATGTTGGTCGTTATGAGCCGCATGGGTGATATTGGGTTGCCCTTTAGTATCGCTTCTGATGTTGGTCGTTATGAGCCGCATGGGTGATATTGGGTTTGGAGTCTTCGGGCTCATGGATCCTTGTTTGTACAGTACTGAGCTCGAGCAAATTTTATGATGTTTCATTCATATGTATATTCCCTTGGTATCGCCCTTCGGTGTTGGTCATTATGAGCCGCATGATGCGTAGCATTTACCTTGTGGAACTTGTATACCTTATTGGTATTTGTTATTTGCCTTTTGGCTTGTTTTGGGATATTTGTATCCTTTGCTTCTATATGTTGCCGATGATATGAGGCTTGTTCTGTATGATTCATCTCTTGTTGATGATTGTGTATCTCCTCTAGAGATATTTGTTATACTGTATAACCTTGCAGGTTTATTGTTGTTCAGTTTATCTAACTGACTTGTTTAGCTAGACTGACCTGGGTATTTCATACTCGGGTCAGACCGAGTTGTTTCAGGTTAGGTGCTTTTGGACTTAGCCTATTTTGCTTCCGCATGGACTATTCAGCTTGTTCCTTTTTGTCATAGCTTTTTGTGTAGTCCTATTTTGTTGTAACTTTGATATGTGTATTCTTTTGACTCGTCTGTATATTGTGGTCTGCTATACCACTTGACATGTATTGTTTTGTAAACTCTGTTATGTACCTGCATATGATTATATGATGATCTACTGTTCTGTGATGTATATTATGTTTGAGTTGTTATATTCTGTTCTGATAGATCCTTCAACCACCTATGGTTTTGTTTTAAGTATTCATTGGGTATGTCGACCTGCTTGATATGTTTATTGTCGATGTATTCAATAGATAGTTAGAGCAAGGCTATAGATGGTCGCTCCTAACCAGCCTTATTCTCCGTGTTAGTTGACGGCATTACCCTGTAGTGTCCTTGGCTAGCGTGGGTATAGAGGTGGGGCGTCACAGCGTGGTATTAGAGCTGAGTTCAGAACAAAATATGATAAACACAGAATAGATGCACATATTATGGTACATCAAAGTGTACAAGTGATACAAACCTTTGATTCACCGTGTCTCTTTATTCTATCAAGGTTAGATAGAGTTTGGAATACGTCTAGGAATTCATTTTATCACGTAGTATTCCATATTGCAGTATCTACCTTGTGAATAATCTTGTTCTTATCTTACCTTCAGAGTATGGCTGGAAGAGGCAGAGGACGACGTTCAGATGCTGGGAAATCTAGTGGCTCACATCCGGATGGCGTTTATATGTCTGTCGATCAGTTTATGGAGTTGTTTAGGAGCACTCAGCCTCCCGTTCCTCCTCGAGTGTCTCCACCTCGCAAGTCTGCTTTTGCACGTCAGTGCAGTGATTTTTCTCATCTTGGAGGAAAACCGTTTAAGGGCTCCGAGTCTGTTCTTGAAGTCCAAGCTTGGCTTCGCACGTGCGAGCGTATTTTCTCTCGCATGGATCTTTCTGACCATGATAGAGTTCTTGTAACTTCTAGCTTATTACAAGAGCGTGCTCTTGACTGGTATGAGCTTCTTGTAGCCGAAATTGATGAGTCTACTCTTTCTTGGACTCAGTTTCGGGGACGATTTGAACTCAAGTTCGTTCCTGAATCTGAAAAAGTTTTATTGACCCGTCGCTTCCTTGAGTTGAAGCAAGGGAAATCTTCTGTTTCTGAGTATGTTGCATCATTCGAGGCTTTATCTCAGTATGGTCTTGAATTCATCAGCACTTCTTATAAGAAGAATTTGAAGTTTGTTTCTGGTCTTAAGAAATATCTTAAGAAATCTTTGTTGCTCCAACTTAAACTTTCTTTTGAGGAGTTGGTTGATTCGGCACTTCATCTCGAGACCGTCGAGAAGGAGTGTGATAGTGATGTTGATGTTGAGGTTTTCAAGAACCCCAACAAGAGGCCGTTTCCAATTCAGAAGTCCAGACCTTTTCCTTCTAAGAAGAAGAAGACAGGTGGTCCTAGTTCTCAGCCTCAGTCTTCCGGAACACCTTTCGTTCGAAAGTGTTTTAATTGTGGTTCTCCGGATCATATTATTCGAGCTTGTCCTAAGCCTCTCTTCTGCCGTTATTGCAAGAAGGAAGGTCATCATGTTTCAGCTTGCCCTACTGTTCCGGCTAGTGCCAAGTCTAGCAGGCTTTATGCCGCTAAGGCTTCTGAAGGTCCCTCTCAGCCCAAAGGTACATCTTCATCTATTTTGGAAGGTTTTATTTTATTTTATGACCATAGTATACGAGTTCTTTTCGATACGGGTGCATCCCATTCTTTCGTATCGAAAAAGCTCGTTGATGATTTATCTTTGGATGTTTCTTGTATGGTTACTTCTTTAAGGATTGCGAATCCTATTGGGGGATCCGCGACCCTTAGCCTGCTGTGTGATGATTTTGAGATTGTTTTATGTGGCTTTTCTTTCCGTGCGAATCTGCACGTTATCTCTTGTCTGGGATTTGATATGATTTTGGGTATGGACTGGCTAGTGAGGTACGATGACAGGATTATTTGTTCCGAGAGAATTTTATATCTTCGACATCCGGATTCGCCTACTCAGTTATCTCTTGTTCTTCGGGATGTGGATAATTCCGAGATGGCTTTATATTCTCTTGATTCGCGAGATGATGAGGATATATCTCGTGTTCCTATTGCTTGTGACTTTTCTGATGTTTTTGAGCCTGTATCGGGTTTGCCACCCAAACGGGCAATTGAGTTCCGCATTGATCTCATTCCAGGCGCGCAGCCAGTTAGTCGTCCTCCCACGAGGATGTCTACAAAGGAAAATGAGGAACTCAAGAAGCAGCTAATAGAGCTTGAATCCAAGCAATTGATTCAATCTAGTTTTTCTCCGTGGGGATCCGCGGTCGTCTTTGTGAAGAAGTCCGATGGAACTCTTAGGCTTTGTATCGACTATTGCAAACTTAACGAGTTAACCATCAGGAATAGGTATCCATTACCTAGGATCGATGATATGTTCGACCTATTGAGTGGTGCTAAGGTCTTTTCTCAGCTTGAACTTGCCACAGGTTTTCATCAATTACGAGTCGCGGAGGATAGCATACCTCTTACCGCTTTCCGCACTCGTTATGGTTCTTTTGAGTGGCTCGTTATGCCGTTCGGTTTGACGAACGCTCCTGCTTTCTTTGTCGATCTCATGAATCGGGTATTCCGGGAATATCTCGATAAGTTCGTGCTTGTCTTCATTGATGATATCCTTATTTATTCTAAGTCTGAAGCTGAGCATGCTAATCACTTGAGAATTGTCTTGAGTACTCTTCGCCGTCATCAGCTTAGAGCCAAATTCTCCAAGTGCCACTTTTGGGAGAATAAGGTTAAGTTCTTAGGCCATGTTGTATCTTCCGATGGCATTTCTGTCGATCCCTTAAAGATCGAAGCCATCCAGAATTGGAAGAGGCCTGAAAATGTTCATGAGATTCGTAGTTTCCTTGGATTGGCGGGTTACTACCGTCGGTTCATTAAGGATTTTTCCCGTGTTGTGCTTCCTCTTACTTGCCTTACTCGGAAAGGCATTCGTTTTATTTGGTCCGACAAGTGTGAAGCTTCCTTTCTGTCATTAAAGGAACTTCTCACTATTGCTCCTATTCTTGTGGTTCCCGAAGGGAATCATGATCTTGTTGTCTACACCGATGCTTGTGGTAGTGGTCTCGGTGCTGTTCTTATGCAGAAGGATCGGGTAGTTGCTTATGCTTCTAGGCAACTGCGTCCGAATGAAGTTCGCTATGCCACTCATGATCTTGAGTTAGCTGCCATTGTCTTTGCCTTGAAGATTTGGCGACACTATTTATTGGGCGAGCGCTTCATTCTCTATACCGATCATAAATCTTTGAAGTATTTGTTCACTCAGAAGGAACTCAATATGAGACAACAACGTTGGGTCGAGTTTCTTGCCTCTTATGACTTTGATATCCAGTATACCCCTGGTAAGGGTAATCGTGTTACTGATGCGCTTAGTCGCAGACATTCGGCTGTTATTTCTATGATGCTTGCCGAATGGAATATTCTTGAGACTCTATATTTTTGTGAAATTCGTGATCGAGGTTCATCTTCTGTTTCTCCTATTCTATTATTTAGTTTGGGAGCTCGACCTATTTTGTTGGATCGTAGTGCCGATGGTCAACGGCGTGATCCTGATTTGTTGCATCTTATTCAGCTTTGTGAGTCTGGATCTTGTGATGAGGCGTTGTAAGATTTTAGCATTGATTCTCATGGGTGTCTTCGTAAGAAGAACCGTCTTTTGGTGCCTTCTGACTTTGCACTTAGGCATGACATTCTTGATGATTGTCACCATTCTAAGTATACTATTCATCCCGGTAGTAGCAAGATGTATGCCGATATGCGTCGTCTTTATTATTGGGAAGGCATGAAGAGCGATGTGGCGAGTTATGTGAGCAATTGCATAACTTGTCAGCGTTTTAAAGCCGAGCATCAGCGTCCTTCGGGTCTTCTTCAGCCTCTTGAGATTCCATTGTGGAAATGGGATCAGATATCTATGGATTTCATTGACGGCCTACCTCGTTCGAGATCTGGCCATTCTAGCATTTGGGTTATTGTTGATCGCCTCACTAAGTCTGCTCATTTTGTCCCTATTAAGTCTAATAGAACTGCTTCGCATTTGGCTAAGTTGTATGTCAAGGAAATCGTGAGACTTCACGGTGTTCCTAGTTCTATCGTGAGTGATCGTGATCCTTTATTCACGAGTCATTTTTGGAAGAGTCTTCAGCAAGCTTTGGGAACAAAGCTTAATTTTTCTACAGCTTATCATCCGCAGTCTGACGGACAGACTAAACGGGTGAATCGTATCTTGGAAGATCTTCTCCGTATTTGTATTTTTGATTTCGGTGGTAGTTGGGAGGATCATCTACCTCTTGTAGAGTTCTCCTACAACAATAGTTTTTAGTCTAGTATCGGTATGGCTCCTTTCGAAGCCTTATATGGAAGACCATGTCGATCACCTTCATGTTGGTTAGAATCTGGAGAGAAGCTTATTCTTGGTCCAGATTTTGTTCGTGATTCTTCCGAGAAGATTGATCTTATTCAGTTGAGAATGAAAGAGGCACAGAGTCGCTAGAAATCCTACGCGGACAACCGTAGGAAGCCTCTCGAGTTCTCGATCGGCGATCTTGTTTTTATTCGTGTTTCTCCTTTGAAGGGGGTTATGCGTTTCAGTACGACTGGAAAATTGGCTCCTCGTTATATAGGACCATTTTCTATCACTGAACGTATTGTCCCTGTGGCTTATAGAGTTTCACTTCCAGCTCATTTATCTGGCATTCATGACGTGTTTCACGTCTCGCAACTTCGGAAGTGTCTTCGGGAGTCGGATTCTGTTATTACTTCTCCTGATTTGCAAGAGCTTGAGATCTCACTGGACTTATCTATTGTACAGCAACCTATTCGCGTGCTTGACACAGAGGTGCGACACCTTCGGAACAAGGACGTGTCGCTCGTTAAAGTTCAATGGTCCGCTAATCCCAATGACTGTACTTGGAAAACCAAAGAATTTATTGAGCGATCTTATCCGGGTTTTCTTTCTTAGCTTGAGAACGGTGAGTATGTCTTTTCATCTAAAGCTTATTTTCTTTTTCTTTTGATGTTGATTGTATGTAGTTGTTACAAATATCGTCTCTAGGAATCGCGGGGACGCAATTTTGTAAGGAGGGGAGATCTGTAACAACCCGCATATTTAACGATTTTATATTTAAATGTTTAATTTAAACATAACGTCGTTAGTCAGATTTTGGTCCGAAATGTTACTTTTTGCAAACGGCCGAATTAGAGCTCGAAACTACCTCCATTGGTTCCAAAATGGCGTTTGCGATCTTTTTGAGTATAATCTTTGATATGTTTGGAGTAAGTGAAATTTTGACCTTTTCTATTGGGCTTTGGGCTTGGGTTTCACCCAAACTGTTCTATTAACCTCAACTCACCCCTCTCCTCTCATTCACTTATTCATTTCTTAAAACTTAAGCTCAAAACTGAAAATGGGGGAAGAGAAAGGAAATTAGAAACTCCTAGCCCTAAATCCATTTGCAAACACCAAATTCTTGCTTCAAAATCAAAGAGAATCCATTGGTAAGTTCTTCTTCATCTTCTCCTCTTCAATTTCAGAAAATTTCCTAAACCTAAATTGGGAAATATGTGTTTTATTCTTAGATTGAAGCTTGTTGAGTTGAAGTAGTGTTTGGTTGGTCTTCTCCTTGTTATTGAGCTCCATTTTCTTGTTTTGGGTTAAGGTGAGTTTTGAACTCACATCTACCTCTTTTGATATCATAGATGTCGGGTATGAATTCCTAACACCTTGTTCATATGCTCTTGCTTTTGGTTTGGATTGAATTGGTGAATATCCAAATTTTTAGTGTTTGGGTTCAATTCTTTAAAGATCCTAACTTTGATGTTTGAATATGTTTTTGGTTGCGAATCGGAGAGCTAATGGAGCTGGGGTATCTATTGGCTAGAGCTCCTTAGGTCCATTGCTCGAACGATCGCGTTTTGGAAAAATTTGCATTTCATTGAAATAGGGCATGAAGTGCAAAATCATCAGGTTCGGCCGACCGAACCCTGTAGCCGGTCGACCGACCTGCTTCCCGAGAGTTTTTATGAACAGTGTCCGGTCGACCGAGCCCTGTAGGCGGCCGACCGACCTGCTCCTATTTGCCCTGTTTTGCCTGTTTTTGTATATTTTGATTGTTTTTCGGATTTTATCGATTCAAGTTGCTTTTTAGTGGTTGTTATTGCATTTTTGGCTTTGATAACTTACTCTTGACTTCATCCACGGGTTTTTACAAAATAATCTCTCGAATCACATTTAAAAGCTCGTTTCTCCAATTTATAAATTCTATTTAAAAACACACACTTTCGCACTTCGAGCGAAGTGGAAGGGTGATTAAATGGTTGGGCAAAACACGGACCATGAATCTGTGCGTTTATCCTTTCGATTAATCCCCGACCTATTCAATTGATCGTTTTGACCTTCGGGTTTAGTTTACTGATGATATGAGGTAAATTTGTACTGCTTTGAGTGTGAAAGTGACTGACGGATAGCAAACCGTTTAGTGCGAACGAGTGGTTATGGGACATACGTTAACACTTTTCGGATTCCTTTTCGAGAGTTGTGACACATTCCGCCAGTTAGTGGTGTCCAGTACTGGGTCTCTGACCTTCACCACTACGGTTTGTTGCCTTCGGGTATGTGCCTTCGGGTTTGTGCCTTCGGGTTTGTTGCCCTTTAGTATCGCTTTCGATGTTGGTCGTTATGAGCCACATGGGTGATATTTGGTTGCCCTTTAGTATCGCTTCCGATGTTGGTCGTTATGAGCCGCATGGGTGATATTGGGTTTGGAGTCTTCGGGCTCATGGATCCTTGTTTGTACAGTACTGAGCTCGAGCAAATTTTATGATGTTTCATTCATATGTATATTCCCTTGGTATCGCCCTTCGGTGTTGGTCATTATGAGCCGCATGATGCGTAGCATTTACCTTGTGGAACTTGTATACCTTATTGGTATTTGTTATTTGCCTTTTGGTTTGTTTTGGGATATTTGTATCCTTTGCTTCTATATGTTGCCGATGATATGAGGCTTGTTCTATATGATTCATCTCTTGTTGATGGTTGTGTATCTCCTCTAGAGATATTTGTTATACTGTATAACCTTGCAGGTTTATTGTTGTTCAGTTTATCTAACTGATTTGTTTAGCTAGACTGACCTGGGTATTTCATACTCGGGTCAGACCGAGTTGTTTCACGTTAGGTGCTTTTGGACTTAGCCTATTTTGCTTCCGCATGGACTATTCAACTTGTTCCTTTTTGTCATAGCTTTTTGTGTAGTCCTATTTTGTTGTAACTTTGATATGTGTATTCTTTTGACTCGTCTGTATATTGTGGTCTGCTATACCACTTGACATGTATTGTTTTGTAAACTCTGTTATGTACCTGCATATGTGTATATGATGATCTATTGTTCTGTGATGTATATTATGTTTGAGTTGTTATATTCTGTTCTGATAGATCCTTCAACCACCTATGGTTTTGTTTTAAGTATTCATTGGGTATGTCGACCTGCTTGATATGTTTACTGTCGATGTATTCAATAGATAGTTAGAGCAAGGCTATAGATGGTCGCTCCTAACCAGCCTTATTCTCTGTGTTAGTTGACGGCATTACCCTGTAGTGTCCTTGGCTAGCGTGGGTATAGAGGTGGGGCGTCACATGCAAGCTCCCACGACACAAATTTGATGTGTTTGGCGGACATCGAGTTCGGATCGTGACAGAGACAACATGGTATAAGATTTATTTACAAGTACGTTATATATTTCTATGTTATTCTTAATTCAGTTTATTCGTATATTTTAAATAATAAACATTTTACCAATTATACTAATTGCATAAATTTATGAAAGTATATTATTTTTCTTTTATATAACATATTTTCTACCAGTATTAGAAAGGTTAGTTGTTATCATCTCATTTTTCTAATAAGGATTCCAATAGATTCTTTATATTCCTCAAAACCCTAAGAGAAATACCGAACCTTTTGATTCCTTAGGATTCACTTGCATTAAGATTTTAACCATGAGTTTGCTTAACAAATCATAACCCGCAAGCGATAGACAATTATATTATCGGTTGTAACATATACAACTCCTAACATGTGTTCGTTGTCCTATCCTCATTCGACTTTGAGTTTGCACAACAAATCAAAAGAGATAATTCGCTCGTGCCTATCATTTCATGACGACCTAAGTATATTGCATGTACCTTGAATTTTCTCAATAAATACATGCATGTATCTTATCTTTTACAGTCAATAAATTGATAGTACTACATATAACATCCCTAGCTTGAGTTCGCTCGACGGCTGAAGAGTATGCAAGTAATCTATTAATATATAAATGGTAGAGGACAACATTACACATTAGAGATTCATAATCCTTAATTAAGTGATATCGATTTAAGGAACAATCTGTTTCTTTTGAAATACCCCAACGATTCAAGAATCGAACATATTTGAAAACACGATATATGTATTTTACGTATGTACTTACTAACAATCTATTTCAGGTTTATTTCATTTCCACTTACATTATTTTATACGTATATAGTTATACAAATTCAAATTATTTGTAATCATTATAATTTAATTAAATTAAATAATGTATATATGTGTCTTATCATATTTAATTGATTTTGATTCTTATTAACTAAATCATATTTAATTAATTTAATTTCAGTCAAATCAAATTTATTAATTTTTATTAGTTTAATATATATATATATGTGTGTGTGTATGTGTGATTTTTGAAATTTTATATTATTCACCTTAAACTATTTAAGATAAATAATCAACTATAGCATTCATATTTTGTTTATATATACATATTAATTATGTATATGCTTTAATGAATTAACTTTTAATTAATTTTAATTAATAAATTCATTTGTTTAATTAAACAGTTTAATTAGCTTGAAAATTACTATAATTTATCTTAAATGATTTTAAGTTAAATATATAACTAATAGTCATAGTTATATACATATATATACATTTAAGTTTAATTAATTATTCTATTTAATTTAATTAATCAAATTATATATATAAATATATATATATATATATATTAAAATTCAAATCTAATTATTTAGTTTTCAAAACATTTTTATAAATCCAAATTAATTTATAACATATAAAAATTTCATTTTATATTTCGTATTTAACATTTAGATTTAAAATACAATTTGAATCTTCAAACTGAATTTTGAAAATTTACACAAAGCTTAAATTAGTTTGGGCCTCTATAGTTGGGCTAACTTTTGAGTACTGCATTTTTGTGCCAAGTTAGCAGTTATAGAGGGCAAAATACAAGATTTTCAACGTAAGGCGTAGACACTACTATTCTAGAGACCCGTTGGATGAGTCTACATTATTAGTTGGCCATAAAGTTGCTAACTAGATGGTAAAAGCCATTTAAGCTAAGATACCATTGGTGGAACGAGGTCGGTCTATACGGGCTAAAAGAGGTAGTTTAAACAAAATCCATATTTCGATCTTGAAGGTCCTATGAAGCCTAATATTAACATTAGATCGAATCTGGTTAATTTTAAATAAAATCATATTTTATTTAATTATTTTAGTTTAACAACTAATCAGTATTAATTTAAATTAGTATTTGTATGTTATGAGTATATAATATATGCTCATGTGTTAATATTTAATATGTGTTGCACAACATAACAAGGTGTACATGGTCAATGTTTGCAAAAGTAGATCTTGGATTCATGTCCATTATGTATGCATTGACCATTTATATACTATTAATTATTTCAAAAAAATTATTAACACGTTTATAAATATAAGTATAAATTTTAAAATAACTGATACATAATAAAATATAAAGTATTTAATGGCTATTAACAAATTTTATATTTAATATATCTATCAAGGCTTAGTAAAATATCTTAAAATTCAAAAATTGGATCTTAAAATTATTAGTTAAAATATCTTTAATTGATATAAATATGTAAAATATTATGAAATTATATTGTAGCTGAAAATATTATTCATTCACTTAATTTTTTAAAAACTATTAATTTAAAATACGCAAAACTAATTTAATATGTATAATTAATTTATAAAAATATACATGGATTATAAAATAAATATCTAATAATTATATATATGTAGATCTTATTGTGCTAATAGATTTTACAAATATGAAAACCATTTTTTATCAAAATAATATATATATATATATATATATATATTGAATAATATTAAAAGTAAAAATTGTATTGAATAACAGTTAATATATATGTGTGCATGTATATATAAATTGTAATTATATAAAATTATGTTACTGGGCAGAGAATATATCTTTTTAATAACCAAAACTAATTTAAATTAACTATATATGTTGTTTTAAGGTATTTTAGGTTTTAAAATTAGTAAATAATTATTTAAAATCGAAAATACATATTTATAATACATATAAAATTGATATATATATATATATATATATATATATATATATTAGCATACAAACGTAGTTGAATTTAGAATGTATACATATATTTCTAACTTTAAACTTTGAATTTAAATTAACAATTTTGTGTATATTAATTATTTAACGTATTAATATTTATGGGGTGATAATATCATATATATATATATAATATTTATAGTGATATAACAACATATAATGAACTGTATATATAGAACATAAAGAATATACCTAGATAAGTAACTTTTGGTTCACACACTGACCATCCCATAGGTCTCCTAGATCTCTGTCCATATGTGCAAACTTTGAAGTGCAGCCACTTGAATGTGTTTTGTATTTGATTTGGAATGTGTTATAGCTTGACTATGGGCTAAAGTACAAGGGATTATGGGGCCAAGAAAAAGAAGACGTGGATCAAGAAGATTAAACAGAAAGAAGGCTTATGTTCACTTAATAAGGGATCTAGTAGAAAATATCTTCCACTGTCTCCTCTTAACAAGTCATGCTTTAAGACCTTCTCTCCTGTTCGATTGTGATTGGCCTATACTTGGTCTATGTTGGACCAAATGGATATCAAAACTCAATAGCAATTAACTCTATTTAGATCTAATTTAAATTCATACTGGTATGGATATGCCCGTATTTGACTTTTATACACATACTCGATTAGTTACTAATATAACTCTGAACATTTTTTGAGGCTATCCCTTTTACTAAATATGCCCTAAATATTAAATATAACAATTTGAATACTAGTGTTTACAGGCCACCTTGGCTACTAATGTGTCAGTTTAGCTAAACTCCTCACTTTTAAATCTTATTGGTGAAATCTAATTTTACAAATTTAAACGACATCGTTTTAGTAACTAATATTTACACCTTCTCTACGTCTATAGTATATCATGATTTGTGGAATTCAGTTTTGATCAAAGTTCCAATATCATCCATAATCAAAATTGATTAGTCCACAAAACAAAGTCGTTGGTTCAACTATAACATCTATTATTAACTGTAGTACTCTAGTAAGAGATTATTGACTTTGAGATGACTATGACTAACCGTGATACTAACTTTATAAAACCAATGAGACAAATTCTCTGTGGAATAGTTTCATTTCCAATGCTTCAACTCAAATCCAGCTACAGTCACTCAATAGTTGTCATTCCATGTTTTAGCTATAATAAAAGTAGAGTATCCATAATGAAGGTCAATAATATTCTCAAGTCGAGAGAACCGTGCAACATTGTCACTACGAAATTTCTAGTTTGACCTAGTTGTTATTAGATAACAAGAAATTCTAAGATGAGTCATTCTTTGGTTATCTGATAACTATCAGTACGTAACTCATTACTGTCCTCAATAGTCATGAATAATACATTGCCAAACATTTACAGAGCTTTACATACTCGAGTCTCTTTGGCTATTTCAACAACCTTTCTTTAAATATCTTGACTAGGAATATTTAAAATAATATGTTATTTTGTATTGTGATAATTTTCTCATTATTACAACTCATTATAATTTTTATCACATTACATATTATTTAAGGTTCTTCTATTTTAATGTATTATATTAATTACTTAATAAATATATTGTAATATAAAAAGTATATAATAGAAAATTAAACACCTTTGTTATAAACAAGATTGGTTATAGAGTTAGATATATGCAACAAATTACATAATTTCCCTCAGGTCATACCTTGAATCTTTTAATATATACATGAACATTTCATTGAAAATGAATTACATAAACAAAAAAGGAAAGTGAATGTAAACCATTGATCCATATACACACCAAGTTGAATTCTAAACAACTAAATCATTCTATTCCATACAAAAAACAGTACCCATAACCATGGCTAATACCCATAAAGAAACCACATAAAATCTCATTTACAAAAAAATGTGTCTAGCTACCATATCCAAAGTGCTTATGAAGATGACAACAACAAAGTATCTTCATAATCGAATCCTTGTGTGATGATGACAATGACAAAGTATCTTCATAATCAAATCCCTCTTGCTTCTAAAACATTGCCATCACCTTTTCCATTTACACCTAAAATTCCTTTTTCTACCATGCAAGCCTTGTTTGCCCTTCCTCGAGCCTCTGGCTTTTAGCTCATTCAACATCTCTTTGTCTATATCCTAAACTGCTCTACTCTCTCACTCTAAAGCTCTAAGGGACTATCCTGTAACAATCTGCCTTTCGACTTTCAGAAGTCGACACTAATACATCCACGATATTCATGTGCCTAACATCCAAATGCTGGAAAGACAAATTGTTGTGGTGAAAGAAAAGAAAGGACAGAACAATATCTTATAATGTGACGAGTAATATATAATATACCAATTATCTTTACAAAGGAAACTGTGATATACATGCGTAAATCAGAGTAACTAACATATCATCAACATGGACAATTATAACAGTCCTTCCTTACAAATGCTGATAAATATAAAACAACAAATGCAGCAGAAATAAAATATACATGAATACATGTTGGAGTCATCCAGCTCGTCTTCTGAAGCTCCAAAGCATCCATTACTAAATCTGAAAATATGCTCGGGCTGACTCGAGCATTATAAGAATATAATGCCCGGATTAGTCTGGTAAACCTACATGAGAAACAAAAACCAATGGAACCTTTCGAAACTAGAGGTATCTCGTAAGACCGTGCTGCACATAAGTACAGTAGGGTTTTTATCTTACAATAATCGAACCATTTTATTAGAAAATCTAGTGATATTATAATAATGTCCAAGGTTTAAATTAAATATATAACATAGCCGAAATGCTTGCATCTCACATTCTAGTAGTTGAGCACAACTAAGTCCATAAGGCATACATTGGAGAGTAAATTCCATCAATGACAAAGCTACTGGGATACCGCTAGCCACAGTACATTCTAGACGATGTACCGAGGTCGATCCTATTGACCCTAACAAATTAGCGTCGGATGCCTATTTGACTTGGCATACCAAATTACCTCATTCCCTCTGGGCACCAGGACTGCAAAACTATTGCCTTTGGCCCCACTCCCATGCATACCAAATTCATAAATATCAATTCTAGATCAAGTATTGATGCTCCTAATGGTAGTGAACCATATAGCCCTAAAGCGTATCCTCGGTTTTAGTTATTCCGGGTTGTAGGTCACGGTTAACTTTTTCCTCTGTTAGAGAATTCCACTTGGAATGCTAACATTGCCCTCCAAGCAATAATGCAATACCGACATCCATACAAGTTGATCAGGATATGAAAAAACCAAAGGTACTACTTCTGCTACATCCTCAGGTTTAGCAGCAAATAGCCCTTGCACTTCAAAGAACTCTGTCTTTTACCATCTTCAAGATTTCTTCAATTCGAATGCTTATACTAGTTCAAAGTGGTTTTCGGATAAGTCATTTTTACTCAATTCCAGTCACTCTGAACCAATAATCTGTAGATTCCAGTAAACTCAATCTGGTTTGAAAAAAAACAGAAAATACATAAGTGAATATCACCTTTAATCATTTAAGTGGATGAATTTCTTTACCATTTGTCTTAAAAGAGTAAAACGAATATATACGTATAGTATAACATCACGGAAAATAACCGTACCATATAATACCCCTGTTTCTTCTAGATATTCCCAATGTTATATTGGTCAAGGTTTGGTAGTCGGTTATTTAACTATCAAATACAAATCAATCAAATTAAAAGTTTAATTTCATAAGAAACCAAACACTATTAAACAGATAAGCAGTCCTAGGCCTCTTTAATTAACCTTTTCATTAATTAAAATCACCTTGAAAACACTTGAAAATATTCATATGCTTATCTCAATGGTATAAGTATAATCACAAACGATTCTCTTCTAATACTTAGAAAACATTTTCCATTTTCCCAAAATCATATTTGACCGGGCCAAAACAAATATCATTTAAAACATATTTATTATAAACCAAAACCACTTTTCCTTCAGTGTTAAGTACAAAAAGAATTATTCCATACCACAATAATTTAGAGGGATTATTTGTCAAAATCAAATCTCATTCCTCTTACAAAATTCCCTTTATATAAACCTATTCTATATTTACATGTCCTTTTATAAATCTCTAAATTAATTTATAAAACTTATCTAATAAATCTCTTAAACTATTTATATAAATCCTTTTCTAAATCTCTAAAATTATTTGTAAAACTCCGTTATAATTTTTTTATATTTATAAAACTTTATTTACTTGATACGTTTTCGATATTTCGATATTTCGACTTACCCTATCCCTGGCCTAAAAATGAAGTCAAGTAAGTCAGATCCTTGCCTTGACATCTCGATTCTAGATCTCATAAATAGAGAATTAGTCTACACATCTTCTTTAATACCAAGTATTGGACTACTAAATTTCCATAAATAATCCAATTTTTATACGGAAATAAGACTTCAAATACTTAACATTAGTCTTCGATTTCAAACCTAAAACCACTCTCTGGATAAGATCGAAGCTGTTCAAGTTAGGGCACTATTACCTCTCACATCTTGACAAGACAACATTCTTATCTTTAGGATAGGTAGACGTCAACCTAAAAGTCTAATATCAGGTAAAAACCTTCTTACATATATTATTCATTTAAAACAAAAGGTTATAAATCACTCTCCTTTTCCACTTACCAAAATCCTTAAATATAATTAGAATATTATATTCTCTTCAAAATTCCACATAAAATCCTTAAGATACTCATTAAAATTTTCATATCAAAACACGCTTCGAAATCCTTATTTAAAAACCACTTTTGATTTAAAAAGAATAGATCTTTCCTTCATACATAAGTAAACATTTACTGTATTCTATTAAATAAATATTTAAATCAAATGTATAAGTTCAAACCTCTTCTAAACACTTTTAACAAAGTTTATAACTCTATTCAAATCATAACTTAAAACCATCACCTTTTAAAAAGAATTCAAATTTGAAAAAGTGAACCAATTTCCTTTAAATAAACCACTCGTTTAAATATTTCAAAATAAATCTTTTAAATCTCAGATCTCTTTTAAAATACTTATATAGCCTTTATAAACCATATTTGAAAAGAATTTACAAATATATGAAATAGATAACCTTTTATATTTCATAAGAATTGTAGATTTCCAAAACTACATCCATAATGACTATCACTATATCGACCATAACTTTAAAAATCGGTGTTATGAATAAAATAAATTTTAAACTCCATTTCTTTCGATATTTTATACTACATAAGTATAGAAAACCTTTCACTTCAAAATAAAAGTCAAAGACAAATAAAGTCCAAAAAGATAACTTTTAAAATTCGAAAGGAGGCTTTGCTACCACTATGGTGCTTAAACAAGGTACCATTTATATTTAATTTCAATGGAGTTTACTTTCAAGTCATATAATAATTTTCAACTTCACATCACATCGAAGAAGGATGTAGATCATATGTAAAACATTATAAAGATGGAAGTACACTATTAAAATATGTATAAAATACATCTCATCGAAGTGCTCCTATAGTGACTATCGCTATACAGTGTGACGCCCCACCTCTATACCCACGCTAGCCAAGAACACTCCGGAGAAGTGATGTCAACTAGCACGGAGAATAAGGCTGTTGAGGAGCGACCATCCATGTAATTGCTTATCACACGGTGGCTATAAATAATCTTCGAAAACAAACATAGAAGTAATCATATCACAAATCAGTCACAGATATCCATATCACAAAGGCGGAAGAAGATATGAATATATAACTAACACATGAAAGTGTACATCAGAGTAGTGGTCAATAAGATCCACGATAATACAAAAGAATAGCAACACGTGCTATACAAAAGAATACAACTATGAGTCTATATCTCAAGTGTATACAACAAAAACTGCAAATCTAAACAGTTAGCCAAAAGTCAGAGTGATGAATCCCTGGGAAGAAGTCAAGCAGAAGCACCTGTAACATCTCTGATCCGAGTATTATTTAAGAAAATAATAAACGGATCAGTCTAGCTATAAATATCAGATGACATGATATAACATAAAAGATATGGCATAAACATAAACATCCATAACGACATACCATTATAAGTATGTAAATAATGATCAACAGAAGATCAATCAATAAGAGATAATCAATATCACAAGAATCTTCTCAAAGATTCGAAGGGGGCATCATACCCTAAACTTGTACTCATAACAAGTCAATGACATAAATTCCAGAAATCAACACGAGAAATCCAGAAATCATAAAAAGGGAAAGAGGCCTATCACATGACGGTCCGAAGACCATGGGGAGCTACCCCACATGTGTGAGTGGAATCACACAGAATGAGGTCAAGACTAACCAAAAAGCAGAAAGGTATGTGTGAATGGAATCACACAAGTGGTGTCTAGTCTAACCTTGCAATGAAAGAGACATCGCGCAATTGCTAGTCTAATTCATAAAGCGATCATCAAGATCAACGAGAAGTGTCAATTACACTAAGCTAGTAAATATAGAAGTTTAGCTTCATGTCCCATAACCACTTGCTTAACTTAAATATTTACGAACAAACTGTAAATCTTCACTAATAAAATTGTCACAAGAGGTTCAATCGAACAAGTCCAAGAATTAACCGACGAAGTGAACGCAAGCGTTTCATACCACTTGTTTTACTAAGTCGTTTAATTAGATTTCTCATCCGAGTGAGGTAAAGGCTTGTATATACTAATAGATTGGAAAACGGTTTAAGAAAAGAGCTTTGTTATTAAAAATTGAGTTGAAATTGTTTGTTAAAAGAGTTTTGATATTTACTATTAGTATTGAAACCTTTATATTATAAAGTGACAAAACACATAAGCAAGTGTAGAAACAATCAGTCACAAAGATCGCATACGGAGATGCGAATAAAATCCAAGGAAATCAGCTCAATATTTTTCAGATAAGATCCCCTACGGAGGGGGGGTCCAGGGGGGGTGGCAACCCCCCAAGGTGGGGGTGCGGGGGCAACGCCACCGCTTACGGGGTTCGACCTGCCCGGTCAGGTCGCGGGGGTCCAGGGGGCAGCGCCCCCGGCGGGGTGTGGGGCAGCGCCCTGACCAAAACGGTACGACCTAGTGAAGACAAAATGAGGTCTAACGACCTAAGGGGAATAGGGTCGAGCGACCTAATGGTTGCGACCTAGGGGTCTAAGGAGTCAAGCGACCTAACTGGAGCAACTCTATGGTCATGCGACCTAACTGAAATGGCCAAGCGACCTAACAATAGCACAGGTCAAGCGACCTAACGTTTTAAGGCCGAGCGACCTAATTAAACTCACGACTTAATGGTGTGAAAGGCGTGCGACCTAATGTGTTACGACCTAAGGGTCGAGCGACTTAGTGGAACAAGGTCATACGACCTAATACTTGTAGTAGGGTTGGGCGACCTAATGGAGTAAACGGTCGAGCGACCTAACAGGTTATAGGTCATGCAACCTAGTGGGTTAACGGCCTAACGACCTAACGACCTAAAAACCCGTGACTTAAGGGTCGAACGACCTAAATGGTCCAGCGACCTAGCACTAAACAAGGCTGAGCGACCTAATGGTACCCGCGACCTAGAGGTCAAGCGACCAAGGGATGAAATGGCCAGAGGATATAGGCGAGCGACCTACGACCCACCTACCCACGACCTACGACCTAAGCTCAAACGCGAGCTGCGAGCTACGAGCTAGCGACCTAGCGAAGTGAGAGAGACCGAGCGACCTACGACCTAAGGTCCATACGACCTATGGCCTAACACCGAACAAGCATTTAGATGGCCCAGCGACCTATGGTACTAACTCGCGAGCGATCTAAGTCCTAGGTCGTGAGCGACCTAACTGCGAGTGAGCAAAAATGGCCAGAGCCAAAGCAGAGCGACCTAACGGCCATACGACCTACGACCTAAGGTCCTGAGCGACCTAACTCCGAAAACATGAAAATGGCCAGAACGACCTAGGGGTTAACTCGTACGCGACCTACGACCTAAGGTCCACACGACCTAACTCCGAGCGAGCTAAAAACGGCCAGAACGACCTAAATGCAGAAATTTCTCCCAAACACCAAAAATCGGAGTTTTTCGCCAATCCAATCCAAACCAAAAGCAAATATGCATGCTAAAGTGATAGGGAATCATTCCCAACAGTCCAATATAGTTATAGACTAGAATTGTGAGATAAAAATCTCACCTTTACACTAAAATTTATGAAGATGAAGCTTGAAAGCAAGGAGAAGCAATCCAAAGCTTGAATCCAATATCTTCTACTTGAATTTGGAGTTGAATGATGGAGTTGCAATTAAATTTGAGCTTGGAGTTTTAATTTCCCATTCTCTTCACCATTAATGCTAAAGCTTGAGTTAGTTAGGAAATTTATGAAGAGTGAGGAGAAGAGGGTTGGAACTTGGGCTTAATAGGCTAAACTAACCCAAAGTCCAAAGCGGGAAAAGTTAGTGAAATTTCACTAACTCCAAACCTATCGATGTTTATACTTAAAAAAGTTGTAAACGACATTTCGAACTCAATGGAAGTGGTCTCGAGTCCTAATTTGACCGTTTGCAAAAAGTAGTTTTTCGGACCAAAATCCGATTAACGATTTAATATTTAAATAAAAATATTTAAATGTAAACTCGATAAATATGCGGGTTGTTACATACAGGCACTTCCATTTCAAGTCCAAGTCCCCTACTAATCCTTATGTTCCATTACATAAGCTCGTATGCAAGTCCAAGTTTAAATCAAAGTCAAATTCCATCAGGTTCACAAATGTTAAAATGTAAGTCCATATTTGTGTGTCCATTTCATATTTTGTTTAAACCAATAAATTAAAGTGGTTTCCTAAGAACTACAACATACACATTAATATGGTTTACCAAACAAGAATCAACATCCACATCACAATATAACTTAATCATCATAAGATAATATTTTTACCCAATATAAAGATATATAAAAAAGGGAATTTTTAAAGTTAAAAATCTCACATTCAGACCATGCTATCATCCTTCCAAAGCTACTACAAACATGAAACAACTTCCTACCATCACCAAACCAACAATGATTTAACCTTTAACCACAAAACACCAAAACTTTGCCTTCCCCGTGCCACAATTACTCACACACATGCTTGGTTCCCCCATTGCTCCATCTTGCTCTCAACTTTGATGCTATATGGTGATATGGTGATGTTTTAAAGACTATAGTGGAGTTTGGAAGAGAATAAAGAAGATTGGAAGAAGTTATGGAAGAAAAAAGTAAAAAAGATAAGAATGGAAGAAGCCATTTTTAATCTTCTTTCCAAAGCTCTCTCTCTCTCTCTTTGAATATTGAAATCAAACGAAGATATAGAAGTGGAAGGAGATTGGAAAATCAAAATAAACTATGTGCTTACCTAAATCCATGTGCACATCAACTATACGACATATTATCATTTTAATTCCACTTTGAAAAGTCCTAATTACTTAATCACATTTTAGAACTTCCTAATTACTTCTTACTGTAATTAACCTATTTGTTATAGTTTTAATTGTCTTTATATGCTTTAATTTATAAACCAGTGTGTTTAAAAAGTTACAACAATTTTTAGTGAATAAAAAGTCGATTTTTGGTAAAATGTTTTTCAATCACATTTTCCCTTCTACTTTAAATTATATATTTTTGTAGACCAATTTTAAAGTGATTTCACATTATTATTTATTAACTAAAAGAGGGTTATTTGACTATTAAAAACCATAAACTGAATACTTGAAATTAATTAAATATTCCCTAATCAAAGCGATAAAATTTCAGGTCGTTACATATCCTTTATAGTTTTTATGGCCCACGAACATCATCATCAATACAAACACAATGGCTATATTGTTATGCCATTTCATATAATAAGAATTTCAACTGTATTTCTCATCTTATACCGCACTTGAACAATGTAACTAAAAGAGTTAGTGGTATGCCCAAGGGACAATTTTGTAACTTGTTATATATATATATATATATATATATATATATATATATAACTTTTTAGTCAATATTGTTCATAGTGATAGTTTTTTGTTTTCTTTGATATACTATGTTACATTATGATATTACCAATTAAGCAATTAATTTAAATTATATTAATTAGAAATCCTTAGACAAATTTTATGTGACTATTGTGCAAATAATAGCAATTGTGAGTAATTAATCACAAAATAAATATTAGTTATTTTAAATATTCCTAGTGAAGAAGTTTTGAGAAAGGATGTCGATATATTCGTTGAGATCAAAATGCATATATCCCTCCGAATGTTAGGCAACATATTACTAATGGCTTTAGTGACATTAAGGGGTTACGTATCTGCAGTTATTGGATAACAGTGGAATGACTCATTCGAGTGCATCCGGTTGATTGATAGTAACTAGGCCAAATAAGAAATCTCAATGTCACGATGTTATAGAGTTCCCTCGACTTGAGAATACCATGGAAACTTAATGTGAATACTCCATTTTGCTTAAAGTGAAATATGTCAAGGCGATCCATCTAGCAACTATAATTAGGCATGAGTTAAAGCATTGCAGGGAAATACTATTAAATAGAGAATTCGTCGTCTCAATTGTATGATGTTAGTATCATGCTCAATTGTAGTTAACTCAAAGTCAAAATCTCTAACTTGAGTTGAATGTTAAATAATAAATATTATTATTTAATCAAAGACATTGTTTATGCACAAATCGAGTTAAGTAAGCATGATATTAAAATTTTGACCGATATCTGACCGCATACATCCTAATGTGATCTAGTGTTGGCGAGGAGAATATGTGTAAATTATTGTCACCATTGGTACTTCTTAAGATAATATACAACATGATTTTACTAAAAAAGACTATAAGCAATGAATTTGATAAAACTATGATACTACTAGCAAAAGTGATGTGTGAATGTTAAAATTTAAATTGTTTTATATTATTTCCTGATTGAATTTATACCTGTAAGTCACACAATTGTATTTGTGATTTTTTTTGAAAATCACATGATCTAATTGATTTATAAAATATTGTAAATTAAAAATTTTAATTAATATTTGAGGAATACTGATTATTATTAAATTTATTTGATCTTTTGGAGTTGTTGGAATAATTATTATGCATATATAAAATTTATATTTCCACACAACATCAATGTAACTTTAAACGGGTTTAAATAAAAGAAAATTGTTTAAAGGGATTTAATGAAATTTTATGTCATACGATGACATCTAGGGCCAGCCATCTCATGAGCAGATAAAGGGGTCGAGTGAGAGGAAATTAAGGGACTAATTAGGGAAGTTTCAAATAAAAGTAAAGGAAAGGTTTCACTTTTTTAATTAGAACTAATCCACTAATGTTATTTTTGTTTTTTCTTCCATTTATTAAATTTTCTTTTCTCACTACAAAAGCAGGGCAATTTATTGGTGCCAAAAAGGTACTGATAGAGCTTGTGTAGAAGTCCAACCGACGCCATTCCAACTTGATATCTGGCTGTGAAAAGTATATTAGAAAATGTAGTCCGATGCAAAAATGCATTCATAAGCAATCTAAGCTTCTTCTGTGGCTTACCAACGTGTGACTTCGAGCGTCGGTTTCTTCTTCGACATCATTACTAACTGTAGTAGCTCTATCTAATGGAAATCTCTATATTTTAACCAAATTTGCTTGTTAACTAAAGGTAATTTTTTATTTCAACTATAGCATGTATAGGAAATTTTTTTGAATCTTGCATTAACCATATATTTGTATAATTAATTAAGTGATTTAACTTATATTTCTTTATAATTTATTTGTTGATTTAGAAAAAACTTGTGCCAACCTCGATTTCTATGCCATTTAAATAAATGAATTTAATCAATTATATTTAATAAAAGTTTTTTTCGTTATAAAATGAATTGAATCAGTAAATTCTTTTCAAACAATATATTAAATTTGAATAAGGTGTTTTAATAATTATAAATACTTTATAGTGTAAATAATTTTTATATAAATGAAATTTATGTTTATAAAACTACTGACAAGGATTAAAATTCGAAATTGGAATGCAAAGAAAACTAATTGAAACTAAAACAAATAAAAGTTAGAGCCCAAAACAAATCAATGCCCAAACCCTTCTTCCGGAATCTACCCTGCTTCACAAATGTAAGCCTGAAGCCATGTTTCCCATGATTTCATATTTTAGTCCTAACCCTAAATTAGAAATTGGGACCATTAGGGAAAAAATATTACGTTTAGAAATGAGTTTTAGGAGGTGGTGATAAACTTTGTGAAGCAGCGACCGATGACTTCAGGGAGAAAGGAGGCAATGTTTGGAAGTAGTGAAAGCAACATCACGACTTGGTCAAGATGCGTGCATTCGTGCCTATATTTGCTGTCGCGAGGATTAGCCAGGTGGTCACTACTTGAGGTTTATGCTCGTGACATTAGGAATCATGACCTTGGTTGGTGCAATCATTGATGGAGGTGGGCAATGTGAAGTTAGCTGCGACGGTTAGTGTGCACCAGGTTCGGTGGTGATGTGGGGGAAATTGTGAAGGTGCTGGCTGAAGTTGGAATCCTTTTTGCATGCGAGTTTTGTTTGCAAATTGAGAAGAATGTGACGATTGCTGAGCCAAGTGCAATCAATGCTTTCGATATTCAGGCAATAATTAAAGTGAGTACTCTACGCTTATTACTATGCCATTTTAGTTATTTATTTAAATAATCATCCCATAAAACATTTGAATTGTTAGAATTACATAATTGGTTTGATTGATGGTTTAGAAACGGTAATTGTTCGGGTTGTTGGTATATCGATTTTGGAATTAGTTGACGATGGAGTTAGTTGATTGTGTGGGATAGATGTATGAATTTTGCAAATGGATCTCTATCCATTGACCGTTGAACCCTAAGTGTCGATCGATGTCAACATAATTTATATATATAATAAAATAAATTGAAAATAGGAATAAAATAAAATAAAATAAAATAAATGCAATAAAAGTAAAACAAATAATAACATGGAAATAGAATTATGGAAGTCCGTATAAAAGTTTATAAATATAATATTTATTGGTCAAAAGAAACTAATTCATAAAAGAATAAATTAGATATTTTCTAAATAAAAATCATTTAAAAGTTTGCATAAATATTATTAAAAATAAGAAATTTAATCAAATTAACATTTTAAGTGGCACTGAAGTAAATTGAGAGATTAAACATTTAATTGGGGTTCTATTACATAAGTATTGATGCTTTTATATTTCCAAAAGTTTGTAAATATTCAATCAAATTCTAAAAGTTGAATTTTATTCAATTTTGGTATTCTCTTGGTATTATTAAATGTTTGTTATTTAGATGTATAAGTATCTGAATTAATATTTTATTCAAAAATTAGCAATATAATTTATATCATTTAAAAGCTATTTTTTTTGAGAAAAATGTGTGGTCCTCTAAAGGAGAGGAGAGCACACATGCACATGTGTGTGTGTATATATATCAACAAAAGTATAGGAGCTGCCAACAAGCCTGGAAGGTAGCAAAGGAACCCCCCGTACAAAAGAAAAAAAACCAAACCCACCCAAGCTCCTAAAAAACTACAAACCAACCCTATAGAGACAACACCAACCCAAAAATTCGGTTAAGAGCGACACCGAGAGAGCAGCAGCCAACTGAAAAACTTCCGCAACCGCAACCGCAACAACCAAGCTGAAACATCACAATATACAACTCCTACACAAACCATAAAAACTCCAAAACCACAAAAACTCCAAAACAACAAAAAACAGAATAAAACTCCCAGTACATCGACAATCCTCAATCAAAAGACTTAAAAGCATTAGGATTTAAATGAGGACTTCTCCTAATATTACTAGCTGAATAGCTCTTACATTTTCTTCTCCTTAATTTGGCTTCACGCATTCGAATTAATTCGTTAGTATGTGAAGGTGAACGAGGAAATCATAACAAATCTTAACCCACCTGTCCAATAATAGACAGCTTGATCAGTTTGTTGTAATTTTGAACACTCCAAATCTTCGCTCACAACAATATCATAGATGACCAAACCACTTGCTTCTTGATCTACCAAAAAATGGTTCGTTCACTTTTTAAATGATAATAGACATAATCAGATCTACACCAATAATATCCATTTGAAGATACTTCTACAACAAAGAATCCAAACCACTGACACACTTCGGAGTGCCAATCTTAAATCTAATGACATTCAAATGAGTATCAATTTGAGGCCACAAAAAACAAGAAAAACTCCCCATATCTTCAGCCATCTTGAGACTAACCTAGTACAAAATAGAATCGCAATTCTTCGTCTCCGTTAAGAAACAAAAACCCCTCTAAAATATGTCAATGATCCAACATCAGCGAACCTTCGTTTAACTTATTATCTATGGGTGACATCATCTTTTGTGAACATTATGACAATGAGACATAGAATACTTATGTATATATGTAGTACTTATAGAACCTTTCATTTCAAAAGAACTAACCAACTTCATAACCTCGATAACACTAGAAGACTTTCTAAGAGAAGCACTATCTTTATTCACAGTAGAAACTTTATCTTCCGAATTGACTTCATTAATGATGGATCCACTATCCACTTTATTCCCAGAAACATTAATCGCCTTAGATAAATATAAACCATCTGAACAAGAATCAACACAGAAGTAATCATCTAAACCTAAACAATTGACTTTAGAAACAGCCTCAACACTATCAGATAAACAAAATTTGCCATCAATTACAAGATTACATTGTTGTAATCGAACATCAACTTCATTAGCCTGATCATTAGAAGACATAGAAAGATCCATACCAGCCTCGGCACAAGAAATACCCATTGGAACACTAACTTCAAACATATTACATCCATTGAACAAAAACTTTCAACTGAAACAGAGTCTGTTGAATCCCCGTTGATATCAAAAACAAGTGAAACCGAAACAACTAACTCGGAAAATATATTTGAAAATTTATCCACTAATTCAGTATTATAATGACACAAATCGCTGGCCACGAGATCTAGTAGAAAAATGTCAGTATGAAAAATCTTATTCGTGTCATTCACGAATGACTGTTCAATATCCATCCATAATAAATCCTCAAAATCATGAACATCTTTATTACTATTTGAAAAATCTTTAAAATGAAAACCACTCTAGTTAGTAAAATTGAATACTCACCAATATTATCGGCAGTTAAGTAGTCGAAGTGCTAAAATACTTTGAAAAAAAGATAACTGCATTCTTCTTTATTCCCTAAGCAACAATCCAAAAACAGTCCTCTTAATCTTAGGAATTCAAGAACAAAGTAGAAGTGATGATCTTTAAGAACCAGGGACTTCGAGAAATTGGGATCAGCAAAAGGGAAGACATGACCTGACTCAAGAAAAGGATTAAAAAACTACGGGCACGACAATCTATTATGACCAACCACTCAACATTCAAAACATCGAAATGGCTTCGAATAGTCTTTGACTTTATGATTATTGCCACTACACTGAAAACAATAAGAACCCCTTTTCCAATTTCGAGATTTTTGAAATTGATTTTAAGCAAAGGAAGATCTGTCTACTCCATTAATCAAATGAGATTTGAAAGCTGATTTCTCAAATCGATTTGGAGAGAAAGGGAATCTTAAATTTGAATGAGAACCAAATGAAGATGAGTTTAATCCATCGCCATTTTCTTGGGCATGAGAATTTCTCCAATTGATCACCATTTTAACGATACTTAAAATAGATTAAAAATTATATATTTTGTTTGAAATCTTTAATTCAAAAGATGTATATTTTGTATTATTTGGAAATGAGAAATTATTATTAATTAAGGTTTCCAAAGTTTAGTTATGGAATTTTAATATATATATATATAATTCAAGTTTGGAAAATGGTATTTATTCGAGTATGAATACACTTAACTGATTTTAAGGCTTAAAGTAATTTAAAAAATAATAATTATAGAAAATTATGGGATGGTTATTATATGAAATATTTTATTTCGAAAACTATTTTGGGATTTTAAAATTAATATAGAAATTTTCGGTGTATATAAATGATTATTAAGTAATATTTAGATGTACAAAAGCTTAAGAAATCAAGAAATTGTTGAAAAGTAAAATTTGAATATGTGGTTTAAATTATATAAAGCTTATGGATTACAGAAAATTATGAGAACTTCTCTAATTATTATTTAGGGAATTTTAAAATGTAATTTCCTAATAGTATAATTATTTATGCATTATTAATATGTGTCATAAAAATGTTTATATATGGCTTCTGAGTTTTTTGATATCTCATCTTTCTTAATGTAGATTTTGATATTATGAGTGATTCACCGTTGACATTGATTTGATTGGAGATTTTGATATGATACGGTGATGACATCCTTTTATTTGATTATGTGATACTAAATCTATGTAATAAGAAACCTAAATAAACAGAGTTATAATACCGTTTGGGATAGGGAATCAGGTAATTTTCTCCGGTCATACTTTAGACTCATTATATGGAATATTGAGGGGATTAAGTGTAGTTTATAAGCAGTGGATAAATGTTTGAGTATTAAAAAGTGGCATGGGACGCTGTTGTGGTGTTTACTCGATTATTCATTGTAAGTATATGACACTTACATAACAAGATTAGAGTGGATAGTGTGAGGTGGTACACATAGTAATATATGGCTTCATGCTTATAGTTTGTGAGAATTCAGGTCTATATTTATTAGTTCTATATGCCACTATTATGATGTACTCCTGTTATGTTTTTTGAAGAGGACCAGATGGCCAAAATCCACCTTGGCGGCTTGATCTTGGGATCATTCCAAGATCTATGACGCACTAGATTTATGGAGCTCCACATATTTATAGTTTAGCGCCTTAAGCTTAGTGCTTGGCTTTTCGCCATTAACCCTACGTCACTTAGGCCAGTAGTCTATTACCGTTATCCGACCTTTTAACCTAGCAGTATTCGGATAGACCTAAATGATAAAATTGGACGATTGAACAACAAATAAATGATCCAAGGACGTAGGAATATCATAAAAAGACAAGAGAAAAAGAAATTACAAAAACTGAATGAAAAAATTTAAAATTTGGAAGTTCAACTTTTTCGAAGAGTTTACCCAGAGCAAACCCACAAAATTCTTAGGTCAGACTTGAAGTAGAATAGACCTGAGAAATCCTCGAGTCAGGCCTAAAGCAATCCACAAAAAAACACAAGAGCAACTCGATATCGATTCCTAGACTTGACTCAGTGCCGATCACTAACAGCTTGGAGCAAACACTCAAAAATCTTGAGTCTGACTCCAAGCAAATGAAGGAAAACTAAAAACATGAAAATCTCAAAAATACTTAGGTCAAGCTGCAAGTAAACACTTGAATTTCTTGGCTCGGACTCCAAGCAGAAGAAATCCAAACTAGAGAAGTCATGAATCTACTTAAAGTTGGGGATTGGTACTGACCCTACTCCAGGGATCGGTACTGACTCCCAACTCTACCTTAGGTGGACCCCATCTTTTTCCTACATGCCTAACTCGATCCTAAAAGCTTATTTCCATGGTCGCTTTGTTGAATCAATGTGATTCTCTGTCGATCACTATGAACTCCTGAATCTACAGCTTTGTTCTTCTACAGCTTCATCAATTGGACCCCTAAACAAGCTATTATCGATATAAAAAACTATGACAATCATAAAGCTAACCGCAAGATGAATCAAGGTGGAAAGTTGAATGCGGAAAATTTGTCAATGTCAGAGAGTAATACCGAAGCAGTAATGATCCAGAATTTTCGATCCCGAAAATTCCAGATAGTTAGGAGAAGAAGAAAAGAATAGAATAGAAGAAGAAACAGAAAAGAAACACAGAATCTTACATTCGTAGCGGATCAAAATATAATACAAATAAAATAACAGTTATACAAAGGAAAATCGTATCAGTTAATTTACATTAATTCACCAGAGTTACAACATTTACACAGACATTGGACAGTTAAAATCAACATATCCCAGATAAATAAATATCTCATAACGGAATACTCTATACGTTCCTGCCATCCAGCTCGCCATCTGAGCTCTAGAACGTCCTTACCTAAAATATGTAATACTCTGTCTGACCCGAGCATTGTATCAAAGTAACACCCGGGTCAGGCTGGAAACCAGCATGAGTAAATCCATCTAACATGAAAATACCGACACTTAAACTTATTTAAACCCGGGTAACTCGTACCTCACAACGAGTTCTTAATTTTCCAAAGTCAAATACACATCTTACAATCATTATCTTAAGCATTATTACTCAGATTAAAGGACCAAATTTATCTCATTTATTCCTTCCAGCCTAATAATTCCAAAAGTCAAATCCATAAGGAATTATAGTAGATTACAAATTCGAAGTGGTTTCGGTTATGTAACGATACCGGACCTCGGTCTCTTCGAACCCAAAAACAAGGCAATTTAAGTTTTAAACAATTCCATCTATATCCAGAATCACATATTATATAGCCATTCATCACAGATAGACATACCATATTATCTCAGTTCAGTCTAATCATATCATATCACAATGCATCACAAATCACTTATCAAAGATATCAAGTAATCCAAGGCATACAATATCATTCAATTATTCATAAGGAAGATTAATTAGTCACACCGTTCCAATTAATTTAAATAAATTAAAATAATTCCTTTAATCACTTTTAATCTTGCTTACTTACGTTAATTAATTACAAACCATTAATTTAATCGTCCCTTAATTATCCTCTTTAATTACATTAAGTAATTATCCTTTAATTAATCACACTTATTGATTAACTAGCTCTTAATTAATTTCCTTAATTAATCAACCCTTAATTAATCAATCCTTAATTAATTACACAAAGTAATTAATCCTTAATTACTTACATTTAATAATTATCCTCTAATTTCTTCCTTAAGTATTACCCTTTTGTTAATTACATTCAATAATTATTTATTAATCACTGAGTATTTATACTTTAATTACATTAAGTAATAAATTTCATTAAGTGATTACCTTAATTAATTAAACTAATTAATTATTTTAAAAAAAATTCATTAATTAATTATCTTTAATAAATTTAGTAATTCTACCTTAATTACATTTATTAATAAGATTTAAATATAATTAGGATAAACCATTTATCTTAATTAGATTCTTAACATTTATATTTTCTTAAAGTAGATGCTTGAAAACAACGTTTGAGAGTACTATTATTTATTTTAAAGTTTAATTACTCTTCCTTTATCACAACTTAATTCAAACATCATCCTTTCATTTTTGAAAACACAAAGTAATTTAATTTCAAAATTAACCTAATATATTTACATAATTACTTTAAAACTAAACGAATGTAAATCATTTAACCTTTACATTTAAACTTGAAACTTGTTAACAATTTATTTACTTAAAAACTTTGTTAATACTCTTTTGAAAAAAAATGATTAATTAAAGTTACCTTGCTATAATATCATGTTAATTAACAAAAGCTAATCCGAGCCTAAGATAAATTCCTTCAAGCCAACACTCGAGTTTTCCCTCTCAAAATCTCGAGAAAGAACCCAGTTAACAAACAGAATACTTGAGAAATCACCCGAGCAAACTCCACCCTCACTCCTTCTTCTTGGTCTTGAATTCCAACAAACCCAGATACTCAGATAAACGCGTGCACATGCATGTCACCACGCCAATGCTCCGATCGCCACTGTGACCTCAGACAAGTTGTCGACGACCGCCCCATCACGAACGATCACCCAGAAACCCGAGTTCCCCCGCGAATCAAAATTGAAAGATCACATCCACAACAACTAATACCCAATCACCATACACCATGAATCCTCCCATCACCATCCACTGGAGACCATGACCTTGTGCCTGCACCACTGCTTGTGTTCCTCACTCCTTTCCCCATGACTCCAATCCCACTCGATGCGTCAACGATGCCACAAATGCCCAGAACCCAACCACGTTCAAAACCACACTTTAAACCCTAACTTAGCCTCGCTACGCCACCACGTAGGTCAATTATTCCTATGACCAATTTTACCATGATCATCGACCAACAATCCATATCTAGCCTTAGTCCCGACATTCCCGAGCTTCGAGATCGTCGAAAATCGAAGTTAAACGCAATATCGATCATCACCTAATTCCACACTAACCATGAACTTAAATTTTTTGATATGGTTATCAAAATTCATAAATTTTCAACACAAATCAGATTACATATTCAGTACAAGAAATTAAGACATTCAAATTTCTGATGAAGTTTAATTTTACTGTTATTTCTTAATTCACAACCTTTACATAATATTTCTACCTGAAACTTTTTTTAAATGTAATTACATTGTCTTGATCCATTTCCTTTTTAAGATCTTAACCTAATATTGGCTATTTAAAGAGAAATTAAATGTTAAAACTGGATTATAAACCTGTAACTAAGAACAGAGGATTCATCCACATACATACAGGTTCAAACATCTGCAGATTTAACTATACACAAACATATTTTCAACATGCAAACAATTTTCACAAGGTTATTTTAATGTTTAATCACAAGCATCAGTTTTTAAATAGGTTAAAGCATAAAAGAACAGCAGTTTTACTCACAGTTAAAACTTAGAACAGAGAAACAGAGGTTTTTGAGATCTAGAAGCTGACCTCGATCAATTTTTTAGTTGAGCTTGAATTTGAACTGCTTCTCGATTATGATTTGCTTACAGGTCTGGATATGAAGCTTTAATCCTTGAATTATTTACTTTGCTTGCTCAGTTAAAATTGCTGTTTGGTTTCAAATTGAAATTAGGATTGTTGTTCGATCTTTTTTTAGGTTTTTATTTCTTTAAGCTTTTGAACAAGAAGATAGGAAAAGGAAAGATGGTAAGGAAAAGATATAAGTTTATATAGATTAACTAGGATTTATTTAAAATAAAGGAAAATAAAAATAGAATGGTGACACTTGTCTTTTTCATTAGTTAATCCACTTACACATGTTATTTAAATGACTTATATATTAACACTTGTAATTTGCATGAATATATTAATTTTCAAATGGTTTTAAAAACTTTTATAATAAATTTTCTATTTAATAAAGGGATATCTAAATTTTATAAATAAAATCCTTTAAAAGAAATAATATAAAACAAACTATATTCATAAATAAAATCATATATAATATATTTTAAATCCAAAATATATACATATCCAAGATATATATCTTTCTTTTGAAACTTCAAATTCAAATCCATATTCGAATTCAAATTCAATTTAAAATCCAATTTAAAATCAATTTAAAATGTATATATCTAAATATATTTATATATTTGAAACAAACATAAATTCAATTTGTAAATAATAATTTTTATTTAAAATCTATTTATAAAAATAACAATTTATTATTATTATTGCTTGAAATTTCTGGGATATCACATTCCACCCCTTAGAATCTTTTCGTCCTCGAAAAGGAATGAAGCCAGAATTTATTCAATACTCAAAATTAGATAAATCACTTTTTGATCATTTTTAAAACACTTTAAAAATCTATATATATTACTAAATTAGTTTTTATAAAAATAATGTTTATAACTCGATGTCTCAACCAGTCCATCCTCGTTCTCACAGGAATTCAGTCATATGTTGATCAGGCGTAAGACTGAAAATCTATAAGTACTTAGTAAACCCGTTTTCAACACTCAGTGAAAATACTTGGGAAAATAATTTTGTTGAAAACATAGAAAACATTTTTGAAAATAGAGGAAACATCTTTTGGTGAGAATGCTCTGGAAATCATCACCCCCATCCACGGTCGCAGTTAACCTAATGGTTACGTTGCCATCCTGGCGAAATCCATAGATAACTGTAGGCACTCCGCGCCTCTCGATTACGCCATGGAACCCGCTACAGATCGTAGCTACATCTAGGTTTACGTTGCTATCACAGCAAAAACCCTTATAACTGTTAGCATCAGCGCCTTCGAATTTCTCTGCCAAAGGAATGAAACTTCTCCACTCGACCATAGATCGTAGTCTACCGATGTTACGTTGCCTTCCCGGCAAAATCAAGCATAGACCGTTGACACTCACCGCCACACGATTTCCACTATGGTCCATAGTAGATCATAGCGACATCAAGTTACACTATCGTCAAAACATAACCCAAATTCCGCTGTAGGCATTAGCGTCCTCGACTTTCGCTATATCATCGGAAACTTCAATTTGTCCGGACTTCCTCACAGGATCCACTTTAGAGCCTCCCCTCTTTGAGGCTCATGGCAGTACCAACGTATGGTACTCCTAAGAAGTTCATTTCCAGGGAGCGCCTTTTTCTCCAGATCCATTTCCAAAATACTTTATAGTATACACATATAGTATCTTCCAAATCATACACCTAGTATGAATCCAATATAAATTTCCTTTTCTCAAAATCGATTATTCCAAATTGATAATTCTCAAACTAGGCTTTCCAAATCTCCAAAATTGATTTTTCCCTAAAAATCAAAAGCCTTTCCAAAGTCCATAGGTTCCCAAAACCTTTTTCCAAAAATCAATCTCATAAAATCCTTTATATATATATATTTACAGATATATATATAACTTTGAAAATCTTTAGATCACTTCATACTTGTATAAATTCCCTTTTTATACTTCAAATGCTTTTCAAAAACCCTTTTCGTCTGGCTATAGATTAAACAAGGGGAGTTTATCATATATATAAACAAAGGTACATAATTTTGTTTATTCCAAATCAAATATTCAAATTTGATTATTATTTATAAAGTTATCAACCATATTACTTTTCTATAAAATGAGTTCTAATTTAGAAATACCAACTCCCATTTTATTTCATCATATATTTCACAAAATATACTTTCATTTCAAAAACCATTTTATAGTTCTCATCCATAAATTTTCAATATCAATTTCATTCAAACCCGTACGATGTACACATATCATCCATATGCTATATCAATCTGATCGCTCACTCGGTCACCCAATTTCACTTTCGAACTAATATCGTCCACCCGACTTCCTAATGCAGACTCAGATCTGGTTTCTTGATCAAAAACCATCATTCTCCTTGCATAGTCATAACTATGATAGAGAATTCCCAGAACCAATCAAAAATCCATATCCAGGTTCGTCATCGAAAATCAAGTAAACAAATCCCAACTCGGATCCACATACTATCTCGAAATTTTGTGCTCGAATCTGAATCAAATCGTTATGTGAATAGGATAATATACGTACATCCTACGTATTTATCATCATTGATTACTAGCTAAATCAATTCTTTTTCTATTCACCTTTACTTTGATTCTATTACTTAATTCACAATTGCTTCAATCCCCATTTGGATCATCACTTCAATTCTTATCTCAATTGGCAATTAATCTTAAACAGTTTGCACTCTGACCAGCTTATATTTAGAAAATAGCTTGAAAAGTTAAAAATGGATAAGTTGTTAAAAAATAATTATTAGTTTTTAAAATAGCTATGAAATAGTTAAGTAGTTATAAAATAGTCAAATGGTTATAAAATAGTTAAGTAATTGTAAAATAGTTGGAAAATAGTTAAATAGTTATAGAATATTTAGGCGATTGCAAAATAGTTGTAAAATAGTAATTAGTTTATAAAATAGTTGCAAAATAGATAAATAGTTCCAAAAATAATTGTAAAATAAGTATAAAATAGTTTGAGGTTTAAAAAGAAAGGTTGTATACAGTAAATAGCTTGGAAAAAATAGGTTTATATTAAAACAATTTATTTTGAAAATAGCCCAAGGCCAAACTGTTCAATTCCCAATCTCCGTTCGCATCAATTCAATTTAAATTTCCACTTCCATTTAAATTGACTCAGTTCCAATTTTAATAACTTCAATTTCCATTGAAATTGATTTAACACCAATTCAGGTTGAATTAATCTCAATTTCTTTCAAATTCAAATCAAATTGCATTTGAATTTTAAACCGATTCATCTTTAATTACAATTCCAAATTATTCAAATCAATTTGGACTAATTTCAAATTGAACCCACTTAAATTTCAAATCATTTCATTTCCTGTTTGAATTAATCCCAATTCCTATCTCCATCTTTAAAATCTCCTCGAATTATATAAATTCGAGTCAAATTTCAAATGTTTATTTAATTTCTTAAATCAAATTAACCTTTACTTTCTAATTTAACAACCTAAGTCCCTAGACAGTTAAATTTTGAGTCTAACATTTTTAATATTTATTCCAGTCACTTTTATTTACTTATCTCAAGTTTTCAAGGAAAAGTTCAAAACTCTTTAAACATTTAATCCTTGAAATTCAATTTATTTCCCATTTTCAATTTTTGAAACCAATTTTCAGTAATTTCAATTGCAATTTTATCTTAAACATTCAAAACTTAATTTTAAAGTGATTTTACTTACACAAGTTTAATTTTTATCTTCAAATAAATCAAAATTACTTAAATAATTTCAAATATTTCCATTTGATTTCTATAATGGATATAAAATATCACAATCTACTTGTTGATTCATTTTAAACAAACCAACTCATAGTTTCATAGATTATTGATAACAGCGGGATGATATTAGGATAAGTCATAGTAAATAAACTCCAATTTGTCTTAAACATCCATCAATAGCATCTATTACCGATTCCCAGAACTCAAAACCGTTTGAGATCTTATATAACTCCCTTTCAACTCAACCCATTTAACTTCCCTAAGTTAAATCTTAATTTCATTTCGAAATTTCCAATTCAGTTTGTTCATTCCAAACTTATTTAACTTCCTTTAAGTTAAATTCAATTTAATCCCGTTAACCTTACTCAAATTTGAATTCCCACTTCAAGTTTCAAATTTCTTTCCCACTTATAAGTTCAAAACTTATATCATTTTGGGTTTTACATCACATTTCAGGGAAAATCAAAACTCAACACCTTAGAGTTTATTCAAATCATCTGTGATATTATATATATCCACACATATATAAATATTTACTTCATGGCCCACTAAGCCATATTTTAAAATTTAAACCATCTTTGGTTTTAAATCAAAACAGATTCTTTCAAAGTTCACAAAACAACTTCTATTTTAAAATAAGTTCACATCCAAAATATTCTGAATAATACTATTTATTATTTCTTTTAGCACTTTGAAACAAATTCTTAATTTTCTGGACTTAGATTTAAAACTTCACATTTTAAACCCTTTTCAATTTCAATTTATAAGTCCTACTCACCTAAATGTCTACTTCCCTTAGAACATTTTATTTGCTATATCATTAATTATTATCAGAAAACAAACATCACATTATTAGATATAATAAACATTTTATATCCTGGTTTGAAACCAATTCCAATTTATCCTATTTGTATAGTTCGTATTATCCTTCTTATTTGGATATATATTTATCAATTAATTGTTATTGAATTTCAATAACCAACAACCAATTTCCTTAGTATTTATAATAATTAGAAAGAAATATTGCTTTATATATCAAAATATAATCTTATATAAAATCATTTATTTCTAAAACCATTTAAAATTTTTATATAAGAAAATAACAAGTACGCTCTCATACACACACAAACACTCAACTCATTCTAGGGTACCATTGACCCTATCCTTAATGAGTAAACCCACAAAAGCCAAGGTTCTCTTTTAACCTGGATCTGATACCAAATGTAACGACTCGAAATTTTCGATCCCGAAAATTCCAAATAGTTAGGAGAAGAAGAAAAGAGATAGAAGAAGAAACTGAAATGAAACACAGAATCTCACATTCACAAAAGCGGATCAAAATATAATATCAAATAAAATAACAGTTATACAAAGAAAACTGTATCAGCTAATTTACATTAATACATCAGAGTTACAACAATTACACAAACACTGGACAGTTAAAATCGACATATCCCAGATAAAAAAATATCTCACAACAGAATAGTCTATACGTTCCTGCCATCCAACTCGCCATCTGAGCTCCAGAACGTCCTTATCTGAAAATTTGTAATACACGGTCTGACTCGGCATTATATCATAGTAACACCTTGGTCAGGCTGGAAACCAACGTGAGTAAGTCCATCTAACATGAAAATACCGATACATAAACTTATTTTAAACCCGAGTAACTCATACCACATAACGAGTTCTTAATTTGCCAAAGTCAAATACACATCTTACAATCATTATCTTCAGCATTATTACTCAGATTAAAGAACCAAATTTATCTCATTTATACCTTCCAGCCTAATTATTCCAAAAGTCAAATCCATAAGAAATTATAGTAGATTACAAATTCGAAGTGGTTTCGGGTATGTACCGATACCCGACCCCAGTCTCTTTGAACCCAAAAACAAGGCAATTTAAGTTTTAAACAATTCCATCTATATCCAGAATTACATATTACATAGCCATTCATCACAGATAGACAAACCATATTATCTCAGTTCAGTCCGATCATATGATATCACAAAGATCACAAATCACTTATCAAAGATATCAAGTAATCCAAGGCATACAATATCATTCAGTTATTCATAAGGAAGATTAATTAGTCACACCATTCCAATTAATTTAAATAAATTAAATTAATTCCTTTAATCACTTTTAATCCTGCTTTCTTACATTAATTAATTACAAACCATTAATTCAATCGTCCCTTAATTATCCTCTTTAATTACATTAAGTAATTATCCTTTAATTAATCACACTTATTGATTCACTAACTCTTAATTAATTTCCTTAATTAATCAACACTTAATTAATCAATCCTTATTAATTACACTAACTAATTAATCTTTAATTACTTCCATTTAATAATTATCCTCTAATTACTTCCTTAAGTAATTACCCTTTTATTAATTACATTCAGTAATTATTCATTAATCACTGAGTATTTATACTTTATTAATTATATTAAGTAATAAATTTCATTAAGTGATTAACTTAATTAATTAAACTAATTAATTGTTCTAAACAAATTTCATTAATTAACTATGTTTAATAAATTAAGTAATTATACCTTAATTACTTTTATTAATAAGATTTAAATTTATTTAGGGTAAACCATTTATCTTAATTAGATTCTTAACATTTACATTTTCTTAAAGTAGATGCTTGAAAACAACATCATTTGAGAATAATTTTATTTATTTTAAAGTTTAATTACTCTTCCTTTATCACAACTTGATTCAAACATCATCCTTTCATTTTCGAAAACACAAAGTAATTTAATTTCAAAATTAACCTAATATATATACATAATTACTTTAAAACTAAACAAATTTAAATCATTTAACCTTTACATTTAAACTTGAAACTTGTTTAACAATTTTTTTGCTTAAAATTTTTGTTAATACTCTTTTGAAAAAAAAGATTAATTAAAGTTACCTTGCTATAATATCACGTTAACTAACAAAAGCTAATCCGAGTCTAAGATAAATTCCTTCGAGCCAACTCTCGATTCTTCCCTCTCAAAATCTCGAGAGCGAACCCAGTCAACAAACAAAATACTCGAGAAAACACCCGAGTAAACCCCATCCTCACTCCTTTTTCTTCTTGTTCTTGAATTCCAGCAAACCCAGATGCTTAGACAAACGCGTTCACATGCACGTCGCCATGCCACTGCTCTGATCGCCACTGTGACCTCAGACAAGTCGACGGTGACCGCCCCATCACGAACGATCACCCAGAAACCCGAGTTCCCCTGCGAATCAAAATCAAAAGATCTCATACACAACAGCTGATACCCGATCACCATACACCACGAATCCTCCCATCACCATCTACTGGAGACCATGGCCTTGTGCCTGCACCACCTCATGTGTTCCTCGCTCCTTTCCCCATGACTCTGATCCCACTCGATGCGTCAACGATGCCACAATTGCCTAGAACCCAGCCACATTCAAAACCACATCTTAAACCCTAACTTAGCCTCGCTGCGCCACCATGTCGGTCAATAATTCCTCCGACCAATTTTCCCCTGATCATCGATCAACAATCCATCTCTGGCCTTAGTCTCGACATTCCCAAGCTTCGAGATCGTTGGAAATCGAAGTTAAACCCAATACCGATCATCACCAAATTCCTCACCAACCACGAACTTAAATTTTTTGATATAGTTATCAAAATTCATAAATTTTCAACACAAATTAGATTACATATTCGATACAAGAAATTAAGACATTCAAATTTTCTGATGAAGTTTAATAATCTGTATTTAAAATTAAATTGATTTGATTTGATTTTAATAAAAATTAACTTGATTTAATAATCCAATTAAATAAAGGTGTAATTGTTGAGTTTTATCTTTTAAAAGCTAATAATTGTTTTCCTATTTATAATGTGTATATATATATTTATATATATATATATATATATATATATATATTATAAATAGATAGGTATTTATTATAGATAGATAGGTATTGATTTTAGATAAATGAACAAATAAAATATTGTTTTTAAATTTTAATATTCATTTTGATAGTTTGAAGATTATTATTTTATTTAATAAATAACTAATTGTTTAGAATACTTAAAGTAATTGTTTTAAAATTGTATAATTGTATTTTAAATATAGTTTAAAATTTTATAAGATAAACAAAAGTTTATTTTATTCATTTTGAATATAGCTTAATAATTGTAATTTGGAGTTTTATGGAATTTAAATACCCTTATATATTAGACATTAATTCTTTTAATTAAGATAAATAAGATAAGAAATTTATAATTTCTTTATAAATAATTTAAAATTGATAAATGAGTATTTTCTAATAATAATAAATGTATAAATGTAGATATGTTTTAAAAGACAAAATTTTTATTGTCAAAATAAATATGTTAATATAAATTAGTTTTAAAATTGGATTTTAAATGTAAATAGCATTTGAATTTGAATTCATTTTGAAATTCAAATGAATAAACCTATATGAATCTGGTAAATAAGTTGTTTCACTTCATTTTCTTTAAAAAAGGAATGTATATACATTTACTCATGGAAATAACTTACACATATATAAATACAAATAAAGTAAAAGAGTTTTATTTACTTTTAAAATAAAATAAAAAAGAAATACATTTCATTTATAAAACAGATTAAGTAGTATAAAACAAATGTTAACATTATAATCAACTAATGGGACATGTGTTATCATATAATATAAGTTTGTGACAAGTGTCTTTTATTTTGATTTTCTTTTATATTTTAATTAAATCATTATACTTATATAAAACAAGTTTCCTTCATTTCTATCCTTTCTAATTTTCATTTCTCAAGAAAAAAAAATCTCAGCTGAAAGAAAAATTTAAATCATGTTCAAAAATCTAGTTCTTCCCAAATGCAATGCAACCTAGAAATCAAACCTGAAATTTCCTCTGTAAAACCATTTTCAAAAGAAATTTTAAGCCTCTGCACTTCAATCTGGAAAAATCAGAGCTTGCCTGCATTTCCAATTGAAACAAGATCAAGCCTCTGCATTATTTGAAAACTGGAATCTGTGATTCAAGTTTAATTCAAAAGCAAATTGAATCTGGGTTTTTGTCTTCTGAAACCTGGAAATCAAGCTATCAAAGCATGCATGCAAATTTAAATTCAACAATAACTCAGTTTTAAGCATGGAAGTAAAAGTTTCCAACAGCAAATTTTGAAATCAGTTTCAAAATCTCTGCCTCTGTTTCTTGCTATTCCCAGGTGAGTAACATCACTGTTATTAAATGTATAGATAAATAGTTATGTTGCCTGATATCTATGGAAACAAATATGTTTATGAAGGAATTTATAGGTTTAGCTTTGTATCAAATATGGTTGTGTAGATAACTGTATGTTTGAAACCTTTCTAGTATAGTTCCAGATTCAAAGGATAAACTGATAAACAGATTAAAAACATATATATATATATATCATATGCTAGTAATTCAATCGATGACTTAAACATTGAACCAAATATATGTTATATATCATAAGCTAAGTTTAAATTTTGTTTAGGTTAGAAACAATCAGAATTGCCTCTGTAAGTAATAAGATATCAGACCAATTTTGCAATAAGTCAAAAATTCAAATATCATGATTCTTGTATTCAGGAATCTAACTCAATCTCTTAAACCAAAATTGATTTTTTTTTTTATAACTAAAATCACTGTTTTTAGTGAAGAGGTTTGGATATATTCCTGGTTTAACCAGAAAATAAGAATTTAGTAACTTCTGATGAACCTTGTAAATCTGGGGATCGGGGTTACTTCTGGAGTTAGTAGAGTAATCATTGTTGATGAGAATAATAGTGGAGAAGTTGATAAATCACCAAGGAGGCAGGGATGATGGGTTTTGACCTGTAAACCTAGTTTTGGGGCAATGTAGAAATTTGATCATATCTCCCATTCCAACGAATCGAGTGTGTTGGGATTCAAAGAATTGGTTGCTGGAGCATTGATGTTGATGTGTCTGGAATGTCAATCGACACGGTGGTCGGAGCTGGAAAAAACGAGCAGTTTTCAGGTATGGGGTGGTATGAGCCTGTTGCTGCCAGGTTTTGTTTGGGAACTCGCTTTTGATTTTGTGATGCATGGTCGTTTCTGATGGACGATGTTGGATCGAAGGATGGTTTGTGACTTGTTCATGGCCTGGGTGGTGGCCGGAGGTGGCTACAGCCACTGTGCATATGCACGGAGCAGTGGAAAGTATCAGGGAGGATTTGGTATTTGCTGTAGTATTGTACTCGAGTTATACTCGAGTGAATTCGATTTTTGCTCGAGTAGCTAGGTTGGTGACTCAAAGCAAATAAAGGGGGAACTCGGGTTGCTTTCTGAAATTACAGGTTTATGAAAACCTATAGTTTTAATTTTAAGATTTATTTTAAAATCTAAATGCAGGGTTTTGAAAACAGGATTTAAGTCAAATTTAAGGTATGAATTTCAGGTGAGATTTGAAATCCAGGTTTGGAACTTAATTTAAACTTTTTAAACAAAATATTTAAACAACTTTAAAAAGGGTTTAAATAAATCTGAAGTTAAAAGATAAATCCTTAAGATTTAATTAGAGATTTAAACATAAGTTTAAATCTGGAATCAAACTTCAAATTGGAAAACAATGTTTTGAAATGAAAGAAGTTGTTAAATTTAAATCGTTTAAAAACAACTTTGAATGTTAAAGTTAATTTAAATTATGGTTTGTATTTTAAAATGAATTCGGGTTTTCAAACTTCTTTATAAAATAAGAAAATCTTTAGCATAAGTTTTTAAAAGGGTTTTTGAAATGTTTTTAAAATTTTGTTTAAGTTAAGTTTGATTTCTCTTAAATTTTAAATTTTAAATGTAATTTGGAAACAATTTTGAATTAAATTGTTTTAAGTTACTTTATTTATAAAGAAATCATGAATAAGAAATGTTTTATTTTAAAGAAAACTAAAAAATTTAATGATTCTTTATTTCATTAAATTAGTAAGGTAATTTAAATATTTAATTAATTAATTTACTTAATTAATTAAAGATTTGAAATAAATTAAGGTTAATTAAATTTGAAATTTATTTAAGTTAATTACTAAGAAAGGTAATCAAAGAATTGATGATGAGTTAATAAAGGTTATTAACTTGTGATTATTTATTAATTAATTAATGTAATTAGTTTTGGATAATTAATTAGATTAGTTAATTTAGATAATCAAATATCAAGCTTAATTAAGTATGATTACTTTATGTAAATAATTAAAGATATTAATTACTCTTTGTAATTAATTTATTAATTGGATTAGATTAAATTAATTAATTAAGTTTAATTAATTTAGAATAATCATTAAATGAGTTGATAAGTAATCAATGAGGAAAAATTACTTAGAGAAGTAATTAAGAAAAATAAATTACTGGAAGTAATTAACCGAAGTATGGTATTTTGGAATTAATTACGTAGTGTAATTAATTTAAGCATTAAATGACTAAGTCATGTTGAAATGATTAAGTGATGTAATTAATTAAGGTAATTAATTACAAATGAGATTAATCAAGGATGATTAATCAATAGAATTTATTATTAAATATAATTAATTTAGAAGTAATTAAGAAAGTAATTAAGGTTAGTTAATTACTGAATATGATTAATCAAAAGTGATTAATAATTGTGGTTTAAATAAGGTTAATTACTTAATGTAATTAATTTAAATAAGTAATTTATTTAAATTTAATTAAGGATCATTAATTAATGATGTAATTAAGGATTAATTAATTAAGATTAATTAATCAATGATAAGTGATTAAGAAATTAATTAATTAATGTAATTAATTAAGGACTAATGTAATTAATTATAATTAATTAATTAATGAAGTAATTAAAGGTTAATTACTGATTTTGGTCAAGGATAATTAATTTGTAAATTAATTAAAGATAATTACTTGAAAGTAATTAAGGAATAATTAGTCAACGGTGACTAATTAAGGTGATTAATTTAAGGATGATGATTTAATTGATTTATAATCAATTAAGAGTTAAGTAAGCAAGTTTTAAATGGTGAAGTAATTAATTCATTTTAAATTAATTAAAGAATAAGTAATTAATTTAATTCACTTTAAATTAATTAGAGATAGAAGTAATTAATTTAATTCATTTTAAATTAATTATAGATGGTGTGATTATAGACCTTGCTTATGAATGGATGATATGGTTTACCTTGAATGGTTTGAATCTAAGACATGAGATAAATAGTGTTGTGTGTTATGGATGCATTGGTTGCATTATGATGATGATATGAGTTATCTATGGATGATGATAATGTAGATTATCAAGTTATGATGATAATATAGATTACTTGCTTATGATAATATTGTTGATTATCTATTATGATGATGTGAAGTATCTATCTGTGTGTATATAGATAATTAGAATTGAATTGTTTTAAACTTAAAACAACTTGGACCTAAAAGACACGCTTTGGATTTCGATGAGACCGGGATCGGGTTTCCATATTTGGAATCCGAAAACCACATCGATTCCAATTAAACGTTAGATCGTGAATCTAAGTGGAGCAAGTGAAGACTCGAGGTGTAAGGGCTATACGTCAGTATAACTCTGTGGGTGATTCCGTAATGAGTTTGACGGAATAGTGCTTATAGATTCGAGATGGTGAATCAGAGTGCAAGGGCTGTGGTCTTTGACTCTGAGGGTGATTCCAATAATGAGTGCAACGAGATAGTGCCTTCGGTTTCGTTCGAACCCGTAACGAACTTGTATGGATTGAATGCTTTCAGCACATCGTCAGGCGGACGATGAGCATTCTAAGATTTGATGTCCTATAAAGGTAATCGTAGCCTCAAGCCCCATCAACCGGGAATGGCTAAAACAGGGGAGGTGCAGCAAGGCTTCGTGGGTAAATCCAACTGGAAAGCAAAATTGATCCCTGTTTAGAAGTCCCTTTATATTCGGTTGTATGGGGCAGTGGTTCGCAACAACTGCCGGGGTTGTCTTGTTCGGAACTGTTCAGTAAGGAACGGGTCCGGCCTTGTGTTGCAGGGGAGTGGGAGTACTCCTCGGTACGGTGATCTAGGCCACGTACTGTGACGGGCGGTACCCCAGTAGCCCTGCAATTGTATGGAATCCAAAATCTAATAAGTGCCAACGGTTTTGATTGTATTACCCACTTTTGTGGCTAGTAGCTGGAATTTAATAAATGTAACAATTTCGGCTATTTCATATTTATTTGAAAACCCTAGACACTATTATAATATCATCGGATTTCCTATCAAATGTTTTGGTTAGCGTAAGGTAAAAACTTTTCCATGTTTATGTATGGGAAGTCTTACGTGATACCTTTCTTTTCAAAGGTTTTTGAAAGTTAAGCAACTTTAACCTGTTACTCACACCAGACCCATGTCTGACCCGAAGTTTATTTTTGTTTTCATAAACTCTTGTGTACTCAAATTTTTAAGAGTAGCCAAGGGATTCGGGTTAGCTTTGACGAATGTGGAGGAGCAATGGAGCAGGAGGTTTCTGCGTTAGATATTAGTATTCCGCTGTGTGTTCTGTGTTGTTTCTTCTTCTTCTCTTTCTTTCTATTCTCTATCCCTTTCTTTCTTATTAGCGATGCGATTTCCTGGAGATAGGAAGTTGGGTCGTTACAGTGGTATCAGAGCATTAGGTTGAGTGAATACCTAGGCTCTGGAGTGGTGTCTATCTTGAGAGAGCATATTTGTAATTTTGATATATATCTATATATATTTATTATTTCTACCTATCTATTGGGTTACCCGTTCAGGTTTTTCCAATATAAGTTATAAAGGTAGATAAGGTAGTGGTGTGTGTAACACGATTACTACCATTGGTTGGAGTTTGAATGTTTGAGGTTGGATGTGTATTTGTCGATACTGTAGACCAAATACCATCTCGAGTGAGTGGTGCAGAGTGTAGAGATTTCATCGATCTCTGAAGGTAACCTGTTAAGGTTCAGAGTTTATTTTTGAAGATGGATAAGATGAGTTTGGATCTGTCGTTTTGGCAGAAGTGTGTGATGGTATTTTGATACCTAAAGAAGTTGTAGCTGAGTGATGAGATGCAGTGAATATGGATGTCTCCGAAGATATTTTCTTTGGAACAAGTTAGGAATTGTGTCTGCTTCAGTGATGTGGCTGAGTTTAGCTAGTTGTTTGTGTTTGGCTTTGAGGCCTGAATTTCTCAAAGAACTTTGGATTAGGAAGTTGACTGGCCGAGTAGTTTCTGAAGGTGGAGTTCAGAAGCAGTAGAATGGATCCAATACTTTTTTGGATTGGCTAATTAAGAGTAAGCTGTTCTTTTCGATAAAGAGAGAACAGTTTTGTTTGGGAATTGGTCTCTATTGATCGCAAAAGTGACTTGCGATAGTTTGAATGTTCTTTTGAGGTATTGAAGAATTTTTGGTTGTCTTCTGAGAAGTTGAAGGTTTTTCTACTTCTGAATATTGAGTTTTCTTATCGACCGGATTCCAGGAGTGCTACCGGTGGATCAGCTAGTAGAAGGAGGATTTCTCGAGATAGGTTTGGTGAGGCAGCTCAGGATTGGTAAAACATCTGAGTTTTCTTTGGATATGTTGAGCCATATTTCTGGGAAGTGATGTCCAGTTTGTGCTCATATTCTTCATCAGCAGTGTCTTCTATGCCAGATCAAGTTGTGCAGCGGAAGCAGTTTGGGAATGTTTCTGTTTTGTTTTTCTGGATAAAAGAAGTGAGTTGTTCTTCTAATGGTTGAAGAGTGGAGTTGGTAATCTTGGTCTTGATTGATCTTGAGAAGATCGTTGTGTTGGGTTGTCTTGGTCTAGATTGTTTCTAGAGGAATCAGCAAGAGTTGAGCTGATTAGTTTGGATTTAGGCAGCCCGGGATCGTCAGAAGAGTTTTGGAGATAAGAGACGAAGGAATTTGGATTCCGGAATTGGAGTTTTGTTTTGGATCTCTTCTGTGTTTCGGTTGGATGGGTGTTTGGTTTTCAAGAGTTGAATTGCCAGGTTGGATAATTGGATTTATGAGTTTCACGTATCTCTGAGGGAGTACGTGTATGAGTTATCTCTGGAAGAGGATCCAGCTGTTCAGGAAGGTTTGGTTGTTGAGTCAGACTCATTTGTAATCTGATATCTTGTCTAGTTCTATAGGTCTAGATGAGTAGATGCTCTGTAGCTTCGTAGTTTAGATTGTTTGTATATTGTAGGGTGAGTATCCCGGTATATATATACTTGGGGAAACTCGAGAAATTTTTATCCAGAATTTTATCTGGATAATTAAATTTGTTTGATTGGATAATTGGTTGGTATGGTTGTTAGCATATGATTGATGTATGTTTGTGATTTAAAATCTAGAATTTAAATGGGTTATTAAATTATTTTTGCTTTTAAATTTCGGGGACGAAATTCTTTTAAGAGGGAGGAATGTGATGTCCCGGAAATTTTAGCAATATCAATTTAATAATCTGTATTTAAAATTAAATTGATTTGATAAAATTTTAATAAAAATTAACTTTATTTAATAATCCAATTAAATAAATGTGTAATTGATGAATTTTATCTTTTAAAAGCTAATAATTGTTTTCCTATTTATAATGTGTATATATATTTATATATATATATATATTATAGATAGATAGGTATTGATTTTAGATAAATGAACAAATAAAATATTGTTTTTAAATTTTAATATTCATTTTGGTAGTTTGAAGATTATTATTTTATTTAATAAATAACTAATTGTTTAAAATACTTAAAGTAATTGTTTTAAAATTGTTTAATTGTATTTTAAATATAGTTTAAAATTTTATAAGATAAACAAAAGTTTATTTTATTCATTTTGAATATAGCTTAATAATTGTAATTTGGAGTTTTATGGAATTTAAATACCCTTATATATTAGACATTAATTCTTTTAATTAAGATAAATAAGATAAGAAATATATAATTTCTTTATAAATAATTTAAAATTGATAAATGAGTATTTTCTAATAATAATAAATGTATAAATGTAGATATGTTTTAAAATTGGATTTTAAATGTAAATAGCATTTGAATTTGAATTCATTTTGAAATTCAAATGAATAAACCTATATGAATTTTATAAATAAGTTGTTTCACTTCATTTTCTTTAAAAAAGGAATGTATATACATTTACTCATGGAAATAACTTACACATATATAAATACAAATAAAGTAAAAGAGTTTTATTTACTTTTAAAATAAAATAAAAAAGAAATACATTTCATTTATAAAACACATTAAGTAGTATAAAACAAATGTTAACATTTTAATCAACTAATGGGACATGTGTTATCATATAATATAAGTTTGTGACAAGTGTCTTTTATTTTGACTTTCTTTTATATTTTAATTAAATCATTATACTTATATAAAACATGTTTCCTTCATTTCTATCCTTTCTAATTTTCATTTCTCAAGAAAAAAAAAATCTCAACTGAAAGAAAAATTTAAATCATGTTCAAAAATCTGGTTTTTCCCAAATGCAATGCAACCTAGAAATCAAACCTGAAATTTCCTCTGTAAAACCATTTTCAAAAGAAATTTTAAGCCTCTGCATTTCAATCTGGAAAAATCAAACCTTGCCTGCATTTCCAATTGAAACAAGATCAAGCCTCTGCATTATTTGAAAACTGGAATCTGTGATTCAAGTTTAATTCAAAAGCAAATTGAATCTGGGTTTTTGTCTTCTGCAACCTGGAAATCAAGCTATCAAAGCATGCATGCAAATTTAAATTCAACAACAACTCAGTTTTAAGCATGGAAGTAAAAGTTTCCAACTGCAAATTTTGAAATCAGTTTCAAAATCTCTGCCTCTGTTTCTTGCTATTCCCAGGTGAGTAACATCACTGTTATTAAATGTATAGATAAATAGTTATGTTGCCTGATATCTATGGAAACAAATATGTTTATGAAGGAATTTATAGGTTTAGCTTTGTATGAAATATGGTTGTGTAGATAACTGTATGTTTGAAACCTTTCTAGTATAGTTCCAGATTCAAAGGATAAACTGATAAACAGATTAAAAACACACACACACACACACACACACACACAGAGATATATATATATCATATGTTAGTAATTCAATCTATGACTTAAACATTGAACCAAATATATGTTATATATCATAAGCAAAGTTTAAATTTTGTTTAGGTTAGAAACAATCAGAATTGCCTCTATAAGTAATAAGATATCAGACCAATTTTAAAATAAGTCAAAAATTCAAATATCATGATTCTTGTATTCAGGAATCTAACTCAATCTCTTGAACCAAAATTGATTTTTTTTAAACTAAAATCACTGTTTTTAGTGAAGAGGTTTGGATATATTCCTGGTTTAACCAGAAAATAAGAATTTAGTAACTTCTGATGAACCTTGTAAATCTGGGGATCGGGGTTACTTCTGGAGTTAGTAGAGTAATCATTGTTGATGAGAATAATAGTGGAGAAGTTGATAAATCACCAAGGAGGCAGGGATGATGGGTTTTGACCTGTAAACCTAGTTTTGGGGCAATGTAGAAATTTGATCATATCTCCCATTCCAATGAATCGAGTGTGTTGGGATTCAAAGAATTGGTTGTTGGAGCATTGATGTTGATGTGGCCGGAATGTCAATCGACACGGTGGTCGGAGCTGGGAAAAACGAGCAGTTTTCAGGTATGGGGTGGTATGCACCTGTTGCTGCCAGGTTTTGTTTGGGAACTCGCTTTTGATTTTGTGATGCATGGTCGTTTCTGATGGACGATGTTGGATCGAAGGATGGTTTGTGACTTGTTCATGGCCTGGGTGGTGGCCGGAGGTGGCTACAGCCACTGTGCATATGCACAGAGCAGTGGAAAGTATCAGGGAGGATTTGGTATTTGCTGTAGTATTGTACTCGAGTTATACTCGAGTGAATTCGATTTTTGCTCGTAGTAGCTAGGTTGGTGACTCGAAGCAAATAAAGAGGGAACTCGGGTTGCTTTCTGAAATTACAGGTTTATGAAAACCTATAGTTTTAATTTTAATATTTGTTTTAAAATCTAAATGCAGGGTTTTGAAAACAGGATTTAAGTCAAATTTAAGGTATGAATTTCAGGTGAGATTTGAAATCCAGGTTTGGAACTTAATTTAAACTTTTTAAACAAAATATTTAAACAACTTTAAAAAGGGTTTAAATAAGTCTGAAATTAAAAGATAAATCCTTAAGATCTAATTAGAGATTTAAACATAAGTTTAAATCTGGAATCAAACTTCAAATTGGAGAACAATGTTTTGAAATGAAAGAAGTTGTTAAATTTAAATTGTTTAAAAACAACTTTGAATGTTAAAGTTAATTTAAATTATGGTTTGTATTTTAAAATGAATTTGGGTTTTCAAACTTCTTTATAAAATAAGAAAATCTCTAGCATAAGTTTTTAAAAGGGTTTTTGAAATGTTTTTAAAATTTTGTTTAAGTTAAGTTTGATTTCTCTTAAATTTTAAATTTTAAATGTAATTTGGAAACAATTTTGAATTAAATTGTTTTAAGTTACTTTATTTATAAAGAAATCATGAATAAGAAATGTTTTATTTTAAAGTAAACTAAATTTTTTAATGATTCTTTGTTTCATTAAATTAGTAAGGTAATTTAAATTATTTAATTAATTAATTTACTTAATTAATTAAAGATTTGAAATAAATTAAGGTTAATTAAATTTGAAATTTATTTAAGTTAATTACTTAGAAAGGTAATCAAAGAATTGATGGTGAGTTAGTAAAGGTTATTAACTTGTGATTATTTAATTAATGTAATTAGTTTTGGATAATTAATTAGATTAGTTAATTTAGATAACAAATATCAAGCTTAATTAAGTATGATTATTTTATGTAAATAATTAAAGATATTAATTACTGTTTGTAATTAATTTATTAATTGGATTAGATTAAATTAATTAATTAAGTTTAATTAATTTAGAATAATCATTAAATGAGTTGATAAGTAATCAATGAGGAAAAATTACTTAGAGAAGTAAATAAGAAAAATAAATTACTGGAAGTAATTAATTGAAGTATGGTATTTTGGAATTAATTACTTAGTGTAATTAATTTAAGCATTAACTGACTAAGTCATGTTGAAATGATTAAGTGATGTAATTAATTAAGGTAATTAATTACAAATGAGATTAATCAAGGATGATTAATCAATAGAATTTATTATTAAATATAATTAATTTAGAAGTAATTAAGAAAGTAATTAAGGTTAGTTAATTACTGAATATGATTAATCAAAAGTGATTAATAATTGTGGTTTAATTAAGGTTAATTACTTAATGTAATTAATTTAAATAAGTAATTTATTTAAATTTAATTAAGGATCATTAATTAATGATGTAATTAAGGATTAATTAATTAAGATTAATTAATCAATGATAAGTGATTAAGAAATTAATTAATTAATGTAATTAATTGAGGACTAATGTAATTAATTATAATTAATTAATTAATGAAGTAATTAAAGGTTAATTACTGATTTTGGTTAAGCATAATTAATTTGTAAATTAATTAAAGATAATTACTTGAAAGTAATTAAGGAATAATTAGTCAAGGGTGACTAATTAAGGTGATTAATTTAAGGATGATGATTTAATTCATTTATAATCAATTAAGAGTTAAGTAAGCAAGTTTTAAATGGTGAAGTAATTAATTCATTTTAAATTAATTAAAGAATAAGTAATTAATTTAATTCACTTTAAATTAATTAGAGATAGAAGTAATTAATTTAATTCATTTTAAATTAATTATAGATGGTGTGATTATAGACCTTGCTTATGAATGGATGATATGGTTTACCCTGAATGGTTTGAATCTCAGACATGAGATAAATAGTGTTGTGTGTTATGGATGCATTGGTTGAATTATGATGATGATATGAGTTATCTATGGATGATGATAATGTAGATTATCAAGTTATGATGATAATATAGATTACTTGCTTATGATAATATTGTTGATTATCTATTATGATGATGTGAAGTATCTATCTGTGTGTATATAGATAATTAGAATTGAATTGTTTTAAACTTAAAACAACTTGGACCTAAAAGACACGCTTTGGATTTCGATGAGACCGGGACCGGGTTTCCATATTTGGAATCCGAAAACCACATCGATTCCAATTAAACGTTAGATCGTGAATCTAAGTGGAGCAAGTGAAGACTCGAGGTGTAAGGGCTATACGTTAGTATAACTCTGTGGGTGATTCCGTAATGAGTTTGACGGAAAAGTGCTTATAGATTCGAGATGGTGAATCAGAGTGCAAGGGCTATGGTCGTTGACTCTGAGGGTGATTCCAATAATGAGTGCAACGAGATAGTGCCTTCGGTTTCATTCGAACCCGCAACAAACTTGTATGGATTGAATGCTTTCAACACATCGTCAGGCGGACGATGAGCATTCTATGATTTGATGTCCTATAAAGGTAATCGTAGCCTCAAGCCTCATCAACCGGGAATGGCTAAAACATCGGAGGTGCAGCAAGGCTTCGTGGGTAGCTCCCACTGGAGATCAAGATTGATCCCTGTCTAGAAGTCCCTTTATATTCGGCTGTGTGGGGCAGTGGTTCGCGATAACTGCCGGGGTTGTCTTGTTCGGAACTGTTCAGTAAGGAACGGGTCCGGCCTTGTGTTGCAGGGGAGTGGGATTACTCCTCGGTACGGTGATCTAGGCCACGTACTGTGACGGGCGGTACCCCAGTAGCCCTGCAATTGTATGGAATCCAAAATCCAATAAGTGCCAATGGTTTTGATTGTATTACCCACTTTTGTGGCTAGTAGCTGGAATTTAATAATTGTAACAATTTCGGCTATTTCATATTTATTTGAAAACCCTAAACACTATTATAATATCATCGGATTTCCTATCAAATGTTTTGGTTAGCGTAAGGTAAAAACTTTTCCATGTTTATGTGTGGGAAGTCTTACGTGATACCTTTCTTTTCAAAGGTTTTTGAAAGTTAAGCAACTTTAACCTGTTACTCACACCAGACCCATGTCTGACCCGGAGTTTATTTTTGTTTTCATAAACTCTTGTGTACTCAAATTTTTACGAGTTGCCAAGGGATTCAGGTTAGGATTCGGGTTAGCTTTGATGAATGTGGAGGAGCAATGGAGCAGGAGGCTTCTGCGTTAGATATTAGTATTCCGCTGTGTGTTCAATGTTGTTTCTTCTTCTTCTCTTTCTTTCTATTCTCTATCCCTTTCTTTCTTATTAGCGTTGCGATTTACTGGAGATAGGAAGTTGGGTCGTTACAGTGGTATCAGAGCATTAGGTTGAGTGAATACCTAGGCTCTGGAGTGGTGTCTATCTTGAGAGAGCGTATTTGTAATTTTGATATATATCTATATATATTTATTATTTCAACCTATCTATTGGGTTACCAGTTCAGGTTTTCCCAATATAAGTTATAAAGGTAGATAAGGTAGTGGTGTGTGTAACACGATTACTACCATTGGTTGGAGTTTGAATGTTTGAGGTTGGATGTGTATTTGTCGAGACTGTAGACCAAATACCATCTCGAGTGAGTTGTGCAGAGTGTAGAGTTTTCATCAATCTCTGAAGGTAACCTGTTAAGGTTCAGAGTTTATTTTTGAAGATGGATAAGATGAGTTTGGATCTGTCGTTTTGGCATAAGTGTGTGATGGTATTTTGATACCTAAGGAAGTAGTAGCTGAGTGATGAGATGCAGTAAATATGGATGTCTCCGAAGATATTTTCTTTGGAACAAGTTAGGAATTGTGTCTGCTTCAGTGATGTAGCTGAGTTCAGCTAGTTGTTTGTGTTTGGCTTTGAGGCCTGAATTTCTCAAAGAACTATCGATTAGGAAGTTGACTGGCCGAGTAGTTTCTGAAGGTGGAGTTCAGAAGAAGTAGAATGGATCCAATACTTTATTGGATTGGCTAATTAAGAGTAAGTTGTTCTGTTTGGTAAAGAGAGAACAGTTTTGTTTGGGAATTGGTCTCTATTGATCGCAAAAGTGACTTGCGATAGTTTGAATGTTCTTTTTAGGTATTGAAGAATTTTTGGTTGTCTTCTGAGAAGTCGAAGGTTTTTCTACTTCTGAAGATTGAGTTTTCTTATCGACCGAATTCCAGGAGTGCTACCGGTGGATCAGCTAGTAGAAGGAGGATTTCTCGAGATAGGTTTGGTGAGGCAGCTCAGGATTGGTAAAACATCTGAGTTTTCTTTGGATATGTTGAGCCATATTTCTGGGAAGTGATGTCCAGTTTGTGCTCATATTCTTCATCAGCAGTGTCTTCTGTGCCAGATCAGAGTTGTGCAGCGGAAGCAATTTGGGAATGTTTCTGTTTTGTTTTTCTGGATAAAAGAAGTGAGTTGTTCTTCTAATGGTTGAAGAGTGGAGTTGGTAATCTTGGTCTTGATTGATCTTGAGAAGATCATTATGTTGGGTTGTTTTGGTCTAGATTGTTTCTAGAGGAATCAGCAAGAGTTGAGCTGATTAGTTTGGATTTAGGCAGCCCGGGATCGTCAGAAGAGTTTTGGAGATAAGAGACGAAGGAATTTGGATTCCGGAATCGGAGTTTTGTTTTGGATCTCTTCTGTGTTTTGGTTGGATGGGTGTTTGGTTTTCAAGAGTTGAATTGCCAGTTTGGATAATTGGATTTATGAGTTTCACGTATCTCTGAGGGAGTACGTGTATGAGTTATCTCTGGAAATGGATCCAGCTGTTCAGGAAGGTTTGGTTGTTGAGTCAGACTCGTTTGTAGTCTGATATCTTGTCTAGTTCTATAGGTCTAGATGAGTAGATGCTCTGTAGCTTCGTAGTTTAGATTGTTTGTATATTGTAGGGCGAGTATCCCGGTATATATATACTTGGGGAAACTCGAGAAATTTTTATCCAGAATTTTATCTGGATAATTAAATTTGTTTGATTGGATAATTGGTTGCTATGGTTGTTAGCATATGATTGATGTATGTTTGTGATTTAAAATCTAGAATTTAAATGGGTTATTAAATTATTTTTGCTTTTAAATTTCGGGGACGAAATTCTTTTAAGAGGGAGGAATGTGATGTCCCGGAAATTTTAGCAATATCAATTTAATAATCTGTATTTAAAATTAAATTGATTTGATAAAATTTTAATAAAAATTAACTTTATTTAATAATCCAATTAAATAAATGTGTAATTGATGAATTTTATCTTTTAAAAGCTAATAATTGTTTTCCTATTTATAATGTGTATATATATTTATATATATATATATTATAGATAGATAGGTATTGATTTTAGATAAATGAACAAATAAAATATTGTTTTTAAATTTTAATATTCATTTTGATAGTTTGAAGATTATTATTTTATTTAATAAATAACTAATTGTTTAAAATACTTAAAGTAATTGTTTTAAAATTGTTTAATTGTATTTTAAATATAGTTTAAAATTTTATAAGATAAACAAAAGTTTATTTTATTCATTTTGAATATAGCTTAATAATTGTAATTTGGAGTTTTATGGAATTTAAATACCCTTATATATTAGACATTAATTCTTTTAATTAAGATAAATAAGATAAGAAATTTATAATTTCTTTATAAATAATTTAAAATTGATAAATGAGTATTTTCTAATAATAATAAATGTATAAATGTAGATATGTTTTAAAAGACAAAAATTTTATTGTCAAAATAAATATGTTAATATAAATTAGTTTTAAAATTGGATTTTAAATTTATATAGCATTTGAATTTGAATTCATTTTGAAATTCAAATGAATAAACCTATATGAATTTTATAAATAAGTTGTTTCACTTCATTTTCTTTAAAAAAGGAATGTATATACATTTACGCATGGAAATAACTTACACATATATAAATACAAATAAAGTAAAAGAGTTTTATTTACTTTTAAAATAAAATAAAAAAGAAATACATTTCATTTATAAAACACATTAAGTAGTATAAAACAAATGTTAACATTTTAATCAACTAATGAGACATGTGTTATCATATAATATAAGTTTGTGACAAGTGTCTTTTATTTTGATTTTCTTTTATATTTTAATTAAATCATTATACTTATATAAAACATGTTTCCTTCATTTCTATCCTTTCTAATTTTCATTTCTCAAGAAAAAAAAATCTCAGCTGAAAGAAAAATTTAAATCATGTTCAAAAATCTGGTTTTTCCCAAATGCAATGCAACGTAGAAATCAAACCTGAAATTTCCTCTGTAAAACCATTTTCAAAAGAAATTTTAAGCCTCTGCATTTCAATCTGGAAAAATCAAAGCTTGCCTGCATTTCCAATTGAAACAAGATCAAGCCTCTGCATTATTTGAAAACTGGAATCTGTGATTCAAGTTTAATTCAAAAGCAAATTGAATCTGGGTTTTTGTCTTCTGCAACCTGGAAATCAATCTATCAAAGCATGCATGCAAATTTAAATTCAACAATAACTCAGTTTTAAGCATGGAAGTAAAAGTTTCCAACAGCAAATTTTGAAATCAGTTTCAAAATCTCTGCCTCTGTTTCTTGCTATTCCCAGGTGAGTAACATCACTGTTATTAAATGTATAGATAAATAGTTATGTTGCCTGATATCTATGGAAACAAATATGTTTATGAAGGAATTTATAGGTTTAGCTTTGTATGAAATATGGTTGTGTAGATAACTGTATGTTTGAAACCTTTCTAGTATAGTTCCAGATTCAAAGGATAAACTGATAAACAGATTAAAAACATATATATATATATTATATGTTAGTAATTCAATCTATGACTTAAACATTGAACCAAATATATGTTATATAACATAAGCTAAGTTTAAATTTTGTTTAAGTCAGAAACAATCAGAATTGCCTCTGTAAGAAATAAGATATCAGACCAATTTTGAAATAAGTCAAAAATTCAAATATCATGATTCTTGTATTCAGGAATCTAACTCAATCTCTTAAACCAAAATTGAATTTTTTTTAACTAAAATCACTGTTTTTAGTGAAGAGGTTTGGATATATTCCTGGTTTAACCAGAAAATAAGAATTCAGTAACTTCTGATGAACCTTGTAAATCTGGGGATCGGGGTTACTTCTGGAGTTAGTAGAGTAATCATTGTTGATGAGAATAATAGTGGAGAAGTTGATAAATCACCAAGGAGGCAGGGATGATGGGTTTTGACCTGTAAACCTAGTTTTGGGGCAATGTAGAAATTTGATCATATCTCCCATTCCAATGAATCGAGTGTGTTGGGATGCAAAGAATTGGTTGCTGGAGCATTGATGTTGATGTGGCCGGAATGTCAATCGACACGGTGGTCGGTGCTGGGAAAAACGAGCAGTTTTCAGGTATGGGGTGGTATGAGCCTGTTGCTGCCAGGTTTTGTTTGGGAACTCGCTTTTGATTTTGTGATGCATGGTCGTTTCTGATGGACGATGTTGGATCGAAGGATGGTTTGTGACTTGTTCATGGCCTGGGTGGTGGCCGGAGGTGGCTACAGCCACTGTGCATATGCACGGAGCAGTGGAATGTATCAGGGAGGATTTGGTATTTGCTATAGTATTGTACTCGAGTTATACTCGAGTGAATTCGATTTTTGCTCGAAGTAGCTAGGTTGGTGACTCGAAGCAAATAAAGGGGGAACTCGGGTTGCTTTCTGAAATTACAGGTTTATGAAAACATGTAGTTTTAATTTTAAGATTTGTTTTAAAATCTAAATGCAGGGTTTTGAAAACAGAATTTAAGTCAAATTTAAGGTATGAATTTCAGGTGAGATTTGAAATCCAGGTTTGGAACTTAATTTAAACTTTTTAAACAAAATATTTAAACAACTTTAAAAAGGGTTTAAATAAATCTGAAATTAAAAGATAAATCCTTAAGATTTAATTAGAGATTTAAACATAAGTTTAAATCTGGAATCAAACTTCAAATTGAAAAACAATGTTTTGAAATGAAAGAAGTTGTTAAATTTAAATTGTTTAAAAACAACTTTGAATGTTAAAGTTAATTTAAATTATGGTTTGTATTTTAAAATGAATTTGGGTTTTCAAACTTCTTTATAAAATAAGAAAATCTTTAGCATAAGTTTTTAAAAGGGTTTTTGAAATGTTTTTAAAATTTTGTTTAAGTTAAGTTTGATTTCTTTTAAATTTTAAATTTTAAATGTAATTTGGAAACAATTTTGAATTAAATTGTTTTAAGTTACTTTATTTATAAAGAAATCATGAATAAGAAATGTTTTATTTTAAAGTAAACTAAAAAATTTAATGATTCTTTGTTTCATTAAATTAGTAAGGTAATTTAAATAATTTAATTAATTAATTTACTTAATTAATTAAAGATTTGAAATAAATTAAGGTTAATTAAATTTGAAATTTATTTAAGTTAATTACTTAGAAAGGTAATCAAAGAATTGACGATGAGTTAATAAAGGTTATTAACTTGTGATTATTTATTAATTAATTAATGTAATTAGTTTTGGATAATTAATTAGATTAGTTAATTTAGATAATCAAATATCAAGCTTAATTAAGTATGATTACTTTATGTAAATAATTAAAGATATTAATTACTCTTCGTAATTAATTTATTAATTGGATTAGATTAAATTAATTAATTAAGTTTAAGTAATTTAGAATAATCATTAAATGAGTTGATAAGTAATCAATGTGGAAAAATTACTTAGAGAAGTAATTAAGAAAAATAAATTACTGGAAGTAATTAATTGAAGTATGGTATTTTGGAATTAATTACTTAGTGTAATTAATTTAAGCATTAACTGACTAAGTCATGTTGAAATGATTAAATGATGTAATTAATTAAGGTAATTAATTACAAATGAGATTAATCAAGGATGATTAATCAATAGAATTTATTATTAAATATAATTAATTTAGAAGTAATTAAGAAAGTAATTAAGGTTAGTTAATTACTGAAAATGATTAATCAAATGTGATTAAGAATTGTGGTTTAATTAAGGTTAATTACTTAATGTAATTAATTTAAATAAGTAATTAATTTAAATTTAATTAAGGATCATTAATTAATGATGTAATTAAGGATTAGTTAATTAAGATTAATTAATCAATGATAAGTGATTAAGAAATTAATTAATTAATGTAATTAATTAAGGACTAATGTAATTAATTATAATTAATTAATGAAGTAATTAAAGGTTAATTACTGATTTTGGTTAAGGATAATTAATTTGTAAATTAATTAAAGATAATTACTTGAAAGTAATTAAGGAATTATTAGTCAAGGGCGACTAATTAAGGTGATTAATTTAAGGATGATGATTTAATTGATTTATAATCAATTAAGAGTTAAGTAAGCAAGTTTTAAATGGTGAAGTAATTAATTCATTTTAAATTAATTAAAGAATAAGTAATTAATTTAATTCACTTTAAATTAATTAGAGATAGAAGTAATTAATTTAATTCATTTTAAATAGATGGTGTGATTATAGAACTTTGCTTATGAATGGATGATATGGTTTACCCTGAATGGTTTGAATCTTAGACATGAGATAAATAGTGTTGTGTGTTATGGATGCATTGGTTGCATTATGATGGTGATATGAGTTATCTATGGATGATGATAATGTAGATTATCAAGTTATGATGATAATATAGATTACTTGCTTATGATAATATTGTTGATTACCTATTATGATGATGTGAAGTATCTATCTGTGTGTATATAGATAATTAGAATTGAATTCTTTTAAACTTAAAACAAATTGGACCTAAAAGACACGCTTTGAATTTCGATGAGACCAGGATCGGGTTTCCATATTTGGAATCCGAAAACCACATCGATTCCAATTAAACGTTAGATCGTGAATCTAAGTGGAGCAAGTGAAGACTCGAGGTGTAAGGGCTATACGTCAGTATAACTCTATGGGTGATTCCGTAATGAGTTTGATGGAATAGTGCTTATAGATTCGAGATGGTGAATCAGAGTGCAAGGGCTATGGTCGTTGACTCTGAGGGTGATTCCAATAATGAGTGCAACGAGATAGTGCCTTCGGTTTCGTTCGAACCCGGAACGAACTTGTATGGATTGAATGCTTTCAACACATCGTCAGGCGGACGATGAGCATTCTAAGATTTGATGTCCTATAAAGGTAATCGTAGCCTCAAGCCTCATCAAACGGGAATGGCTAAAACAAGGAAGGTGCAGCAAGGCTTCATGGGTAGCTCCCACTGGAGAGCAAGATTGATCCCTGTCTAGAAGTCCCTTTATATTCGGCTATGTGAGGCAGTGGTTCGCGACAACTGCCGAGGTTGTCTTGTTCGGAACTGTTCAGTAAGGAACGGGTCCGGCCTTGTGTTGCAGGGGAGTGGGAGTACTCCTCGGTACGGTGATCTAGGTCACGTACTGTGACGGGCGGTACCCCAGTAGCCCTGCCATTGTATGGAATCCAAAATCCAATAAGTGCCAACGGTTTTGATTGTATTACCCACTTTTGTGGCTAGTAGCTGGAATTTAATAAATGTAACAATTTCGGCTATTTCATATTTATTTGAAAACCCTAGACACTATTATAATAACATCGGATTTCCTATAAAATGTTTTGGTTCGCGTAAGGTAAAAACTTTTCCATGTTTTTGTATGGGAAGTCTTACGTGATACCTTTCTTTTCAAAGGTTTTTGAAAGTTAAGCAACTTTAACCTGTTACTCACACCAGACCCATGTCTGACCCGGAATTTATTTTTGTTTTCATAATCTCTTGGGTACTCAAATTTTTACGAGTAGCCAAGGGATTCAGGTTAGGATTCGGGTTAGCTTTGACGAATGTGGAGGAGAAATGGAGCAGGACGCTTCTGCGTTAGATATTAGTATTCCGCCGTGTGTTCTGTGTTGTTTCTTCTTCTTCTCTTTCTTCCTATTCTCTATCCCTTTCTTTCTTATTAGCGATGCGATTTCCTGGAGATAGGAAGTTGGGTCGTTAGAAGGATTGTTGTTTGATCTTTTTTTTAGGTTTTTGTTTCTTTAAGCTTTTGAATAAGAAGATGGGAAAAAGAAAGATGATGCGGAAAAGATATAAGTTTATATTGATTAACTAGGATTTATTAAATTTAAAGGAAAATAAAAATAGAATGGTGACACTTGTCTTTTTCATTAGTTAATCCACTTACATATGTTATTAAAAAGACTTATATATTAACACTTGTAACTTGCATGAATATATTAATTTTCAAATGGTTTTAAAAACTTTTATAATAAATTTTCTAATTAATAAATATATATCTAAATTTTATAAATAAAATCCTTTAAAAGAAATAATATAAAACAAACTATATTCGTAAATAAAATCATATATAATATATTTTAAATCCAATAAATATGTGTATATATATATATCCAAGATATATATCTTTCTTTTGAAATTTCAATTTCAAATTCAATTTAAAATCCAATTTAAAATCAATTTAATATGTATATATATATATATATAATTTACACAAACACAAATTCAATTTGTAAATAATAATTTTAATTTAAAATCTATTTATAAAACAACACTTTATTATTATTATCGCTTGAAATTTTCGGGATATCACAGAGCCCCACTCAGGGAGTCGTATCGACCCCCAGTCAGGGAGCTGTACCGACCCCTAATATTTGATGATGTGGCATTCTTATTTCATAGAGAACTGGTCTTTAACGTTGAGAAGGCTTAGAGATATTTTCTATGAGATTTTATTTCCCAACCTCTATAAATAGGAAGGTAGGACTCATTTCTAGGTATCTTTTGGCTCTATTTCAACTCCAAGCTATATTCTTGTAATTCTAAAAATCTAAGTGTCGAATTTTTTACCTACCCCTAAGAACTTCTGCCTCCAAGTCAAAAACAAGTATTAAAATATTAAAGTGGGTGTATGTCTTGCTTTGCCAAACCACTATAAATTGTTATGTGCTCTCTTTTCCTTATTATTCATTTTTTTTTTCATATTTACTCTGTATATAATTCTTTGAGTGTTTGTGCTAACTTTTGGTTCAAAGATTTTGGTGCTTTCATTGAAAACTCGATTCTCGGGCTATTTGAATCCTTGTCTACTATTGAATTTCCTATAATCCAAAGAAGAGATCAAATTCCTTCCCAACTAGTTTCTATGCTATTCAAATTCGCATAAATTCTAAAGGAAGCTACCTTTGTGGGCCTTCAAGAAAGACAAATATATTACCTCCTCAAGAGTTACTGATGAAATAGAGAACATTAACGTTCACATTCTAGATTAAAATGCGTAACAAGAAGCTGTAAATGTCTAGAATCCTCCAGATTTTATCACCAGCTTTTATTTCGAGCGTATGATGAAAGAGCCATAGGATAGCCATGCAAAATTGAACCAGCAAATCCAAGATAACAGAAACTCGATGGCCCAGCTGTCTACTCACTGTAGGAAGATTAGAAGAGAACCAACTCCTCCATACTCAGAATTAGGAAGTTCCTCATCATTTGACCATTTTCGGAGGAGAAAAAGGCAAAGGATGAAGGCATATGAAGAAGGAACCTCTAGGAGGGAATATGCGACTGACCCTCACCAAGGCACAGGGATTGGTATTGATCCCACCAGGGGGTTCAGCATAAAACCTACTCAGCAAGGGTCGGGACTTAGAGTTGGTGATGGAGTGAAACATGGGTGCACCATGATTGAATAAGGCACCCGAGGTCAAGATTTTACCACTGAATTACCCCTAAGAAATGAATATGGAGCTGCTGGGAAAACGATTCTTCCAAAGCTAGGAGAATCTAGGTGATGAGGCATGAACCTTGATCATTTATCGGGCTAAGCACAAGGAATAGATTATGACTACCATTACCCAATAGGTTCCGAAGAGCCAAACTTGGTCGAGATGGTGAGATAACTTGTGAAAGAATTTCAAGGCCAAAATAACGACGATTGTGGTACCTCTTCGAGCCGAAATCCCTCCACTGAAGCCATTATGCATGAAGAGTATCCATGGAGATTCAATACCCAACCATGTCGTCATATTTAGGGAAGACTGACCCTTTACAGCACCTTATAAAGTATGAGCGGCACATGGATTCTGCCAAGGCCACAGATGCTGTTAAGTGTAGATGCTTCCTTATTTTCCAAGAAAGAGTCGCAGCGACTATTTGGTTTACCCGACTACCACCAATGTCCATCTCATCGTTCGATCACTCGGCAAGAAAATTTATCGAGCAATTCAAAATACGTGCGACTTGCCCAAAGGATGACATGTCATTTTCTAACTTATTCCAAGGACTAAAGGAGTTGCTCAAGGACGTTTTGCAAAGATTCAATACCGCTGTGATTAAGGTGAGCAACCTTCAAGAGGACATAATCTCGATAGCTCTGATTATAGTAATCCACCCTAATAGAAACTTTGGTGAATGATTATCACTAAAGCCTTCTGCTACATGGATCATTTTTACAACAAGGCGGCCCAATACTTATACTAGAAGGAAATTAACCTGACTAAAAGAAGGAAGATAAAGGCCATCTGGCCGAAGTAGTGCAAAGCAACATTGCTGTGAAAAGTCTAAAGGAGTTTTGGGAGCAATGACGTTAATAAGCAAAATAAGAGAAGGAATCTGAACAAGGGCCATAGCAGGGCCCCATATGATAAACCAGATCCTAGGAGACGATCGACAATCCAGAGATTTAATACATACACCCCACCAGATGACTCGTTTTAAAAATATTTACTTGGCTACTCACTACTCGAAGTAGTATAGGAAACCAACCCTAAGAGTGTCAACTCCAAACTAGAAGAAATCTAAAAAGTTCTATAGATTTAATAAGACATATGGTCATGATTTGAACAAGTGTAGACGCCTTCGTGATATGATAAAAGAGCCACTCTAAAAGAAAAGGCTCCTATAGTTTGTGAAAGACCCACAGGATGGTCGGCAGAGAACATCTGACCCCCAATGGGGATAAACCGCTTTTAGTGCTGACGAGTCAAGGTATCCCTAAAGGAGTTTGATTATAAACTAGACTACTAACGGTCATCTACCAGCTGAGAAGGGCTGGAGGAAGATGGAGTAGCCAGTATAATGATGTCATTTCATCCTAAAATAATTCTTATGCTTATTTTCTTAGAACTATCTAATAAGATGGCCTTATTATTTTTCTTTTTTAATAAAGTTGCTTTCTAGTCATGCAACCTGGTCTTTACATGCTATATGAGTCATAAAACATGAACGGCCTGAATGAAATTACATGCGAACAATGCAGGTGTGCAGGTACCTAGAATTAGGTGCAAACCAAATCTCCATGGCCCATTACCAGATCCGTAGACCGCTACCAAGACTAGTGCGATTCGACTGCTTATTAACCAACTCTTGCCCTTAACTCAGGGGCAAGAATGTGATCCACAGTGGGTGTGACTCGACCATCCACTTTCAAGCCTATGCCCGGAGTTTTCCAGAACATTTATGCCTTGCTTGGAGCTCGGTAGGCTCGGAATCAAATCTAAAATTGATGTGACATGATCTTCCATGCAATAACTCTTACCTTTGACCCAATAAAGAGAATATAAATCACAAAAAGACATGATCCAACCATCCATCGACCAACTTGAAACAGATGTTACCCGACCATCCGTCACCTAACTCTTACCCTTGACTCGACAGGGGGTGGCTTGACTATCCAATACAAGATGGATGTGACCCGACCATCCATCAACTAACTCTGTCCTATGATTCGACAGGAGAAGTACACAACCATATAGGACGCAACTCGATCATCCAACACACAGTAGATGTGACCTGACCGTCCATCGGTTAACTCCTACATTTGATTCGTCAACAGGATTAAAAACTTAGGATGGGCATAATGGGACTGGCTATTCACTAACTTAAACCATAGACCCAATGGGAAGCATATAACTTCATAAGGATGAGGTTCGACCGTCCATGCACTATCTTCGCTAACTGAAGACTAAGGGCAGAAGTGCAATCACCCAAAAGCTGAATACGACAGCTTAACACTATGGCTCATGCCTAGTGTTAAAAAACAAAAGAACTTGTGATTATAATTTCTTGGAACTTGGAAATGACCTATAGGCATATAACATGCTTGGAAGCAAATGGAAAAAGAATGTGCATGGACGTACGAGCGCTTATGCATAATCGATATGCAATTTCCAAATCAACGGAAATTGAATTCTTACCTGGAACTTTCGAAAAAGAAACAAGTTCAGGTAACTGAGGCCTACTGGTTCAATCAACCATCTTAATGAAATTGAGCATAGACAATTATTCAGAGAATACATTTCAATTTTACAATGTCAAATATTGACCAAGCATTGCAATGGATAATTAGAGATACGAATCTTCATGAAAGCCACTCGAAGGAAGAATAATGACAATTTGAGGTACCGAGTGAAATGCATTCCAGCAATCCTAACTTGTCTCGGTTCAAATCACATCGTGTTTGCAAATAAGATGTATTTTAGGGGCAAGTGTTGTCCGACCTTTTGATCAGGTAGTATTCGAACAGATTTAAACGATCAAGTTGAACGAGCATATGACGAATAAATGATCCAAGGACCTTGTGAATATCATAAGAAGACAAGAAAAAAGAAATGAAAAAGAATGAGCGAAAAAATTGAACATCTGGAAGTTCAAGTTTTTGGAAGAGTCGACCAGGAGTGAACCTACAAAATTGTTAGGTCAGACTCAAAGCAGAATAGCCCTGAGAAATACCTAAGTCAGAAAATGGGTGATGACATCTTTATGTTAGGTTTTGCAGTGTTTTACATTATAAGATATTGGAGTTAGTAGATATACATTATTATAATTTATATGTAACTAGCATATACTATGTTTTATATTTTTATTGGCCCTAGATATAGATATGTCAAACACGTTTATTATTTATATAATACTCGGGTCAGTCCGAGAAATTTCAGGTATAGGGTCGTTGAGACTAGGTTGTATTATTTGGGGATAGTAGAGACTAGTTATTCGGTGCTGTTGTAATTTTATAAACTTATGTATGTATATGACCTGGTGATGAATATCATACTTTATATATTGTATATTATAGTTGCAATTGACTATATGATCTCTTATATTTATTATGTGTTATTTACTATTCTATCCTGAAGGTACATGTATTTATTGCACTATTTATACCGTATAAATTTGTTGGTGAGTTATATTCGATATTTTAATAGGTATCAATGTTAGCCTAAAGGAATATTCATGTGTGCACCCCTATTGTCACATTCTCTATATTATCTGACAATACTACTCTTTAATACTCTTGGATAGTATGGTTATAGAGGTGGCGGTGTTACAGTGTGGTACTAGAGCAAGATTTAGAACAATGTAGAGTATAAGAGACACAAGTCCTAGCCTTAGATGAGGTTAGGATCCTGTCCCCATAGGTGTGGGATAGATTTTTTTTTGTTTAAACTTAAGCAATGGTAGGGGTATACAATTGGTACTAGGGGTAATCATTTGGGACGTACTTGTTAGCTTTCCTACTTTATGTATATTCCTTATTTCTACCTCTTCTATATTTATTTGTCATTGTGTGAAGTAGAAGTTATTGAGGAAGGTAGTGAAGTAAGGTGTAGCTAGCAATTAGTCCGGCCAGTAGTGTCGATAATGATGATGATGAATAAACCTCTGTATGGCTTAAATATGATTAAAGTGATCCGATAGTGATCATAGTTGCACAGCGGAAATAGATAGATAGTTTTCTGCTGAAGGCGTTGATTGGCTAGTTAAATGTGCTTATTGTTGTATTAATGCTTGTTTGATTTTATCGATGGATGTTATGTGATAACTTTTATTGCTGTTAATAATTGATGAGTTGGACGTATATATTGATTTTTAGCAATAAATTTTTTTAAACAAATTAATGATTAGATAAAATATGAATTTGACTTTATATAGTGATTGAAACTTATTTTGGTAGTTTGTTTTGGTTTAATATGCCCGTCAAGTACTTTAAAAATTCTGGTCAATGCGGGTGCATACGTATTCGATAGAGATTCCTAAACACTTGAATGAGGTAAATCTGGCAGGATATTTTGTAATAAGACAAGAAATATTTTACCTAGAATTGTATATTGTTTCGTAAAATAATATATATTTGGAGAGCAAAAATATTATTTCTAGATAAGAAAATTTTGAATGACATATGTAGCCATTGAATATTAGTGTGAAGTTTAGGTTACTGGCAAGGCAATGTTGATATATTATCCTAGATAGTCAACTGTTATCATCAAAAATCACTATAATCTTGTCTAAACCCAAAAGAATACGAAAGAAAGCTTATTGAAGAACGATGGTGATAACAAGGCCTTTCGAAAGAGTCGAAGGGATACTTCTTCAAGTATTAGATGAATCATGGGCTTCTAAAGAGGTCGAAAGGGGAAAAAACTACCCTTTTTCTTCAGTTGATCTCTTCCGCAATAGTTGATTCTACATGCATTAAAGGGGTTTTTCAAGAGACAACTACTTCAGCGGAAGCTACCTTACAAAGGTATCGAAGGAGTACAACACCTTCAAAGGAATTAAAGTTGCTAAATTTGCGCTGCAGGCATCAGATACTTCTGCAAGGGATGAAATTGAAAGCTTCCTTTGACATGACCCCTTCCACATGTATCAGACCCTTTGAAACGGTTGGTTCCACCACTGTCCACCTTCCACAGGAGAAGATTCTAACAAAATATCCTTTTAGGAAGCATGGTTTTGCAAAGACTAGCCTTTCGAATCGGTTTAAAATGTGACCAACATTGCTTCCGCAAGCTTCAGAAGATGGGCTTCCATATTAATCAAGGATTAGAGTTGCTCCTATACCTTCCGATGGAGTCGAAGGCATCCAAGTCCCACTCGTACGCAACATCAGAGAGGCACTTTGGATTCAATAGCGGTGGATGGTCATCAATGCTTTCGACTAAGTTGAAAGGACTGATGCGAAAGGGTTTAGCCTGTGCCTTTATATAAGACCCAAAAGGTGATCAATTCTTTTCTTGAGAATGGAAACCCTAATTTGAAAATTGAATTAGTGATTTCACTTTATTGTAATACTTAATCCCTTGTATTCATGAAATTATGAATAAAGAAAATACATAGTACTTTTGAATGATGGAGTCTTATTCACTACTTACATATGGTTTCAGTTATGGAGTATACACACCAGTGCCTATCGAAGGGGTTCTTTTCGAAGGAGTAGGACCCTTTCGACTCAATTAAAACCCCTTTTAGATCCCATTAGGTCATAACCATAGATTACTTCAACCAATTCGAAAGTGGTTTCGAAGGGGTCATTCACTCCTCTAATTTTGCATCGAGGTTTTGACAAGATTTCTTGTTAAAAAGTTAGGTACATGAAGATGTTATGGATTAGAATTTTGGGCATGCTCTCTTCTGCTTGCATAAAAATGAAATAAAATTGTTTAATATGCAATGCAAAAGGTACGTTTTTAGGTATATTGACATAAAATGTGATATTATTTTTTCCCTATGTTTTGAGATGCTCCATGTTGGGATGCCTCATCGAAGATGTATACCATGTAATTATATTCTATTTGATTTTCTGGAATTGTCTCTGTATAAAGGAGACTCCGTTGAAATTTAGTAATCCTACACTTAGAGAATTTTCAAAATATTTTTATTGTATGCAAAAATAGAAAGTCGTTAATTAAATCTATTTGAAGTCATAGGATATAATAAGAGAATTAGAATACAATCCATATAGAGGATTGAGTTATTGAGTTAGATGGAAGAGTAGTTGATACGAGGAAACTCAAGGTATGAGTAGTATGACATTTTCGTGTAAAAAATTATGAGGATGCAATTTTCTTAAGTGAGGAAGTCTGTACAACCCAATTTTATAGTCGTAATTACATGTAAATTTAATTAAAATAAAATTTGTTTAAATTCATTTTTGATAATTATTAATTTGAAAATTAAGGATGGGCATGGAGGAGGCAATCGATTCTGGTGTGCATGTGGTTGATGGGAATCTGGCGTGGTTGATGGGAATCTGGCGTGGTTGATGTGAATCTGGCATGGTTGATGCGGCGAGGAAGGAAGATGATGATGTTGGATTGGTGATTGGTGTGTGCCTAATCTTGTTCCTAGCAGCGATGATGCAGATGTGTGAGGCGATTGGCGTTGGCTTCTGGGATGCTGGGAGCGATTAAGGTCGGGTTATTTTATTGGCAATAGCGAAGGCTTAGCCATCATTTAGTCATTTTAGCATTGTTCGGTAAGTTTTCTAACTCATAATTATATATATATATATATCATTTGCAATCTATATATTTATCCTGAAAGTTGATTACATTAGTTGGTCAATATTGTTTGATTAAATGAAATTGAATTATTTGGATGAATTATTTATTTGGGATATTAGACTAATTGTGTGAAATTAGACATGATTTTGATTGATTGAGGGATTTTGTGTATGTTAGATTATTCTAAATGCAAAAGAGACGTTGTCCACTTGCATTTTAATTTGTGTAATTTATCTACATTGTGTGCATAGTGTATCGATGGTCGAAATTCGATGTAATATGACTCGGCCACGTAATTTTTTTATGTTGATGATTGTTGATGATTTTGGAGGATTTTACTTCGTTACTTATATTTTTACATGCTCGATTGATTTATTGGTTTTAAATATTTTTAAATTCTTTGATAAATTATTTTTGGAATTTTAATCGAAGTATATTTATAAATAAATGAAATTAGTTGGAAAAAGATTATTTCTTGAAAATATTTTGGATATAAAAGTTGTTTTGAAAATGGAAAATGCTTTATACCTAATTGTTGAAGTATAGAGTGAAGGTTTTAAACTGTATTATATGGTTTGAAATAAATATAGTTTATTCTATAACTTATAAATTTATTTTAAAATGGTAAGTAATCATAGAAGATTGTTAAATAAATTTAAAGCGATATCAGATGTTTTTCAATACATGATATTTGAGATTTTGAATATATAGTGAAGGTTTGAATTATAAATTATGGCTTGAAATAAAAAGAACTATTTCAGAGAATTATAAAGTTACATTATAGTATAGTTTAGTTATAGAAAATTATGAAATGGTTTCCATAATTACTTTGATGTATAAAGTGATTTTGGAGGTTATAAATTATTTTGAAACAGGATTTAACAATACCAAATTATACAGTAATTCCTATAAACTATATTTGATTCGTTAAGATATTTGGATTGTTTTAAATATATACACTTGAACGTTTGTCTTTAATAAATAAAGAAAGATTTGTTGATGTTTATTATTATTTCATTTTCGAATTAAATTGATATTTTATATATTTGATTTCTATATTTTCTAATTTCTCATTTCTTATATTGAATGGAATTGTATGAGTGAGTAACAGTATTTATTTGGTTAGTTGAGGTTGATGTGATTTTATGTACTTTTTTGATTTTATGATGATTTAGGTTCTGTGTGATAAGCAATTTGAGTAAACAGAGTTATAATATCGATTAGTATTAGACTTTTAGTGATATTTCTTAGATTATTTTTTGACTAATTACATAGAACACTAAATGAGCAAGTGTGATATATAAGCGCTGAATAAACGAACTAGTAACACATAGTGGTATAGGAAGCCGTTGTGTAATTTATTCGATCATACTTTCCCTGTAGATGACACTTAATACGAGGATACAAAATATGATATTCGCTTTGGTGAATATATCATAGTCATATGTTGATTTAGATGGAGTCGTGTGTCCGCAATTATATCGAGCCATGTGTTTCCAATATACAAAGTTATGTGTCAGCATATGTATTTAGTTTTTTGTTAGCACATGTATAGTACCATGGGTAGTCGTGTGTCATCTATTCACTACACCATGAACGGCATTTTGATACGGCTAAAAGCCATATCTAATCTTATTAGATACGGCTAAAAGCCGTATCAAAATATGCCGAGCTTAATATTTTGATACGGCTTTTAGCCGTATCTAATGAGCCAGTTAGATATGGCCTAAGGCCGTATCTATTTGTCCAATTAGATACGGCTAAAAGCCGTATCTAATGAGGCAGTTAGATATGGCCTTAGGCCGTATCTAATTGGCTCATTAGATACGGCTTTTAGCCGTATCTAATTGTACAAATAGGCAGCGCCTATGAACCAATTAGATATAGATATATAATCAATATCCAATATATAATATTATAGACCTATTCATATCCAATATATAATATTATAGACCTATTCATATCCAATATATAATCAATAATCATTCCAAGACATCAAAACAAATAATATTATCGACAGTGCACATTCAAATGATTCAATAATCCGTATTGCAGTACGTAATAACTTAACAATATCATTACACAATATCATTACATAATACTAGCAATTAGCACATTAATATATCGCCATAGCGGATACTAGAAAACACTATCCCTCCAGTACCAAGATCCAAATACACAACAATAATACAAATGTATCACATTACTACATAATACAAATACACAACAAGCCTCTGTTATACTACGTTGTTACGGCAGCCACTGCACAATGCAAAGCCAAAGAGCTGACTCCTCCAGCCCAAAACATCTGCACAAGCATTACAAAATATTAATACATCTTTTGTTTTTAGGAGTTAACTCTATATATATATTGTATTTCATAAACATGCAGAATTATTTTATGTACAAAATATTAGTACATCTTCAAAACATGCCTAGCTATCCTAATAAAGTAATAAACTATTGGCTTTACAATTAAATTTTGACAGCAGTTAACATTCAGGAAAGAAGTAATAGTATCTTTTCTTGACACATACAACATCAAAGTGAACCAATTTTAGCAGACAGAGTACTATGAAGCATTATATATCATTATAAACAAAGTTAGACGGAACAGCATGATGCATTATATAAAAACAACAAACCATATGCTTATGCAGATTTGTAGAAGTGATGACACAAGCTAAAAAAATTTGGAACTCATGAAAGTTCAGTGTTTGCATCACGTAGCTACAAGTATGTACAAGTAAATAAGTTATAAGTGGCATATATCATGAGATGAGTCAAATAATGGTAGTAAAATCAAATAGTATTTCAGGTATAAGAAATTCCTAAAACAATAACCCAAAGTATAGCCTACTTAGTTAATGAATAATTTTCATCTTTGACCAAGGATTCAATCTAAGACGCTTTGTTCCCCTACAATAGATACTAAATGAACTCAATTATGTCACATAAAATATGATGTGTCATCTAACTTGCATAATTGAAATGACCCACCAGTTTCTTTAAAGTTCAATGTCTTTGCTAACCAAATCTTAAAACAAGAAATAAATTTAAGCTCAATGTCTTTGCTAACCAGATTCCTTAAAGTTCATAAACCTTATAACCCACCATTTGTTGAAATGCAATATGACCGGTGAAGAAGGCATTGAGTGAAGCATTTGTAAATACAGTTGCTGCGAAGCAGGATGCATATGGTAAGAGTAGGAATGCAAGGAAGACAGGGCCAGTTTAGTGAACTTAGGAGCTGCTGCAAATGCGAGACTGAAGTAATGCACTGATATGGGAAGGTAAATTGAGTAAGGCTAGTGCTTGTTAAATTAAGGTGACGCGTTTCAAGCATAAATGAAGGATCATTCAAGAGAATGTTGATGTAGTTAGCTGAAACAAGTGTGTGCAACAAGATCAGTGAATGACTAGATGTAACTTATATGCAGGTGCAGGTGCGTTGTTGAAGCGATGGAAAAATTATGAATGTGGACATAAATGAGAGCATGACTATGAATGAACATGAGTATGGACATTAGCATAAACATGAATAAGAGCGAGGAGAGATGACATATGCTACCCAGTTGCAACAGGAAGTTAAAGCCCCTCGATGAAGTTACAAAGCAAGGAAAATAGTCGGCGTGTAGGTGAGTGGATGAGCCTTTGAGAATTCTAAGTTCTCGAGTAGTATTTTTAAAATTCTACTATCCCATAGAATGATAGGATAAATTCTACAAATATATAGATTAGTTCCATTCGAAGTTCCATGCTATTGTTACATATTATTCATATTCAAAATTCTGAAGCGTAGTCTTGCTATACTCAAAATAATTATGCATTTACAAAATACTGTCTCAATACATCATATTTCATTAGATCTAGGATGTCAACTCCATGTACTAATTTCTAACGTATGAATAGAAATGAAATAAAGGAATAAAGTCGAACATTTTGGACACAGGTTCAAATTTTCGACGGATCAAATTGAGAGTCTAATTTTTTTTTTGCTCCTTACGCTTGTGGAGTCTTGTTCAAAATTTTGGAGTTTCAGTATAGATCTATGTGCCTATATAGATCAAGTTCATGGATTAATGAAAATGGGACTTGAAATATAGACCACATAAACAGAAAATATACCTGCTCCATCATCTAGAGATATCGAATAAGACACTTCGGATGGCACGCATATCCACCCACTCCAACATCAGCAAAAGTCTCTGCAAATTAATGATTCATTTTGCTGGTTCTCTCATCTGGTAGCAGTATACTGTCCAACACCACCTTTTCATGTGTGGATGGTACATATTTCCTATGGATGTTGGACAATGTAGAACCTCGGCATATAGTACCTTTTGCAATAAAAGGGAATATTTATTATTATTTAAGTTTTCTACTTATTATGTCATAAATATTTAAATGTTAAAAAATACCTGTTCCTATTACTTCTAAATCAGAGTTGAGGATTTCACATTTTTGATTGTTCGTAACATTGGTCGAATCCTGGAACTGCAAAGCAATGAATTCAGGAGCATTGAATTGTGTGGCGCGTCCTCCATACGAAGAATTGACCGGTGCACGAAATCCCTGTTCAATATTTCCCACAATGTTGATCAAAACCTCCATTTGTCCAGACAAATTTCCCACTGTACCCTCCAAACTTCCCGCCCTCATTTTCAACTCATCCTACTCGACATGAACATGTCGGAGTCGTTTCTGTGCAATGGCATAAGCCTTAACTTTAGTCTTTGGTATAACGGTCCCAACAACGCGGCTCCTACCCCTTGCATCCTTACCAAGCACTTGTGATAAGATGTCTTCATCCACTGTCAATTTTTCTTCATCACTATCAGTGATCTTTTCCTTCGCCGTCGCAATTTGATCCTGTAATATGATAATACTTATATGAATAAGGAATTTTAAAGAATATGCAAGTTAATATTTGTTTAACTTACAAAGTATGAAGAAGTGGAATCTGATATGCTACCATCTTTTTTCCTGTGCGTCTTCTCCCATACTTGACGACGGCTGATATTTATTGATGGACTGGCAACGATCTGCAATACAAGTTGATGCAACGACATGAATATCCAATTACAATGTGTAAATCATTTGAATGAAATGAATATAAATTACCATTTATTGTTCTATTTTAGCGTGACTTTTACGTCCTACATGATGAGCATAACTGAGCAATGCTCTGTTCTTTTTGCCTACCTCCCTTCTTCCGCTCGCTTCAGGCGTTGCTTCATTTTTTACAAACTCTGCCCAATCTTCTTCAGCAACTGTAGGTGGGCAATTTTTCAACCATTCTTCGTCATTGTTGAAAGGGTCATAATAAACTACTCTCAAGTTTTCTTGTATCTCCTAAAAGCCTCGGCCATTCTCATTAAAAACATTTCCTTTGAAAGCGGATCGAGCTCATAAATTTTCTGCAAAAAATATATTAAATTATGTGTTGTGCAAAGAGTTGAAACCATAAGGCTATTGAATGAAATAGTTGTTGTCAAACAGATAAGGATACTTACCACCAATTCGTTCCAAACGTTGTCCTTGTATATTCCAGGTACTTTATTCCAACTTATATATGATATCGGCACATGAGCTCTTACTAGTTTACCGAGCATAGTAGCGATTTTTCCAGCGTTATCTGAGACCGGAATACCAAGTAAGTTTTGATCAACTTTCTTCGTCTCTGAACATGACGAATGTGAAGATGGTGGATTTTCTGACATAGTTTCCAGCGTTATCTGAGACTGGAATACCAAGTAAGTTTTGATCAACTCCATAATATAACACACTTGCACATACAAAATTATTAAGTGACAACACCTGGAATTGCATTGGAATGTATAAAATATTCAAAACCATAAATACACACAATCGTGCAATTAAAAATATACAGACACACAATCATGTGATGTACGAATACTAGTAAGTTAACATATGGATTTGGTAAGGTCTTCTAATTTTTCATTGTCTTCAAAAGCTGATTGATAGATGGTAGGGAACTCAATGTCATCCACATTTGTAGTCAACCTTTTTGGTGTATGCATGACCACAGACCATCCGTTATTTTTTAAATCTTTTGAGTAGAAAACTTGACTCGCTTCTGATGCAAGAATAAATGGCTCATCATTCAAGTTATTTTTGTTCTTCAATTTCCCTAAATTTACCATGATGAGGTTTGAAATGGGATCTATTTTGCAACCATTGACCTTATCCTTGACTTTTACCCGATCACAATAAGAAACTATTTGTTTGAAGTCGGTGTAATCCAACTCAAGTATCTGTTGAATGACTCCGTAATACGTTGTTTCTACTTCCTTATAATTTTTATCCTTGCCACTCGCTCTAAATTTTGTAATTGCTCTCATGCATACACCGCTATTTTGTGTTGCCATACGGTCTTCGTACTCTTTCATGGAAAATATAATTCCATTCAATTGGTACTTCATATAACTACGCGTTATGAACTTCGGCCCGTGCACTAACCGCCACAGAGTTGGATCAACATCGATGGTCTTTAACAGCTACATAAATTTTAATAAGTAAAAAAGCATGGTCACAAAGGTTTCAAACATTCAGGCTTTAAATTGTATTAAGTTTTCACAAGACTGCTACAATGACCTTTTTATTGCTTCAGTTTTGCGTAGGTTTCATCAGTTCATTCCACGATCATATACTACTACAATGACCTGCCAATCCTCCAAATTTCTCATCTTTTCGCATCAATTGATTCTTTCAACTTGTTTGATTCTTAAGTAATCAACCCTTTATACTTATCTTCTTTCAAGATCAACCAAATCAATATCCCAGAATATTATCAAAGATAATAAATATCAAACATAGACAACGATGCTGATGGATATGAAGGACATCAATAAACACACAAATACCAAATGAAGATGAAGGTAATGCAATATATAAATTGGTCAAAAATCTGAAGAATATCAAATCAAGCTTGATAAACTGGAATGTAAACAGAGTAAAAAGAGGAGAAATCTATTAGATCGTTAATGGCACGAACATCAGTAGTAATTAAAGGAACAAACGCACAAATAAACAGTGGATTTGAAGCAAAAATCAAAAGAAAAATGGATAAATGAAAGTAATGAATGCACCAAATTCTTTTATGTAAAAGTGGCACACAGGAAGAAAATTAACAATGTAACGAACATAATTACTAATGAAACTATAGAGCACTTTGGCACCAACAATATATATCATATTCTAGACCAAATCCTATATAAGCTAAAATACTTCATCAATATAAGTAAATTAACTTGATGTATAAAGCTTAGATTCACCATACTTCCATACTGGAAAGCCAGCAACAGACTGCATGTCAAAATCATTAAATCAAAATGGTCGGCAATGCCCAAATTCTAAACAAGTAACAAAAGGTCGTTTCATAATGTAAAAAAGAAAGACAAAAGTGGACCACCGATTATAGATATATATACATGTATGTATATTTGGTGGCAGCTGCATCACGACTATGGACCAGTCAACTTTAGTCCAAAATAGATAAATAAATAAAACATGTGGACACGACGTTGTTATTGGTGACCGGTCATTGTAGCAGATGTACTACTCTTCTTATCTTATGCGCTCACTCGTATTCATAGGTGTGCCCTGTTCTGAACAAGAATCGTTTGGTTACACCTCAAATCACTTGATAAGATTCCTTTCTTCCATCTATTTACAAAGTCCGTGCATCCGCAGTATGTGTATTATATTGTAATCTTTGTATATTTTTATAAAGAGCTACAAGCATTGCTATTGATTATTAGAGGGTTTGGCATAGAAATTAAAGCATTGATTCCTCCGGCGTCTTCAACGGTCAAGTGGGAAGAAATGTTCAAAAAAAAAATTAGAAAAAAAAGTTAAATTAAAACACTAAACAATATCCTTGATTTTAGACCACGTCCTTGAAAAAATATTAACCGAGGTGAGACGTAAATTCATGGAATTGGCCTACTAGTTGTGCAAGAGCAACTTAGAATGAAAATTATTTTATATATTTTTTATAAAGAGCTAGAGTCATCACTATTAATTATTAGAGGGTTTAGTATAGAAATTAAAGCATTGATTCCTCCAACTCCTCCCACATTTTCAACACTCAACTAAGACGAAATGCTTTATTAAAAATAAAACGCTAAACGATGTCCTTAACATTTGACGACATCCTTGAAAAAATATCAACCGATACAAGTACAATTCGTAAGACATGTAAATTCATTAAATTAGCCTATTAATTACCAAGAGCAACTTAAACGAACATTATTTTATATATTTTTCTTCTCGTGATTCATGTTCTAAATATAAATAAAATGGTACGAATGGACATGTTTTGACCTTGAATAAGACTATTTAAACATTTAATTAATTTTAAATAGTTAAAATATATGGACTATTTAAATTACAATAAATGGAACTCAAAATATAGGGTTTATTTTAATCATTAGCACCAAACTGTTTCCAAAAAATTTGCCATTACAACAGCGCCATTTTGTAGCACCGGAGTAATGTCTATGCATTACCCCTCTCCTGATACTTGGCTTGCGCCATTAACAACAATTTTATCCACTTATACAACGATGTCAGAACAATGTACAACATTAGCACCAAACTGTTTCCAAAAAATTTACCATTACAATGGCGCCATTTTGTAGCACCGGAGTAATGTCTATGCATTACCCCTCTCCTGATACTTGGCTTGCGCCATTAACAATAATTTTATCCACCTATACAACAATGTCAGAACAATATACAACATTAGCACCAGACTGTTTCCAAAAAATTTGCTTTAAAGAAACATACGATGTAGAGGAAAGGACATGAGGAAAATGATCAAAGTCAACAAAATAAAGCAAACGGAATAAACCAGACTGTTTCCATAATCTCTCTGTCCAATTTTCGATGATCACTCTGTCGCGATGTTTCAGTGGACCAATTTAATCTTCCACTCACTTATTCCTTAGCCAAAAATACATAAATAAAGAGCACAAAAACATGGATGCAAAAATATAAAACTTATTAAATACCAATACTTACAAACAGATCATACAACTAATTTAAGGAGAACAAAATATTTATTCAACACAATTATTTATATTATGTATATTTTCACAAATCCATGACATCGTTTAAGATAAACACTATCAAGCTGCACCTTGTAATTTACTGAAATATAAGTGGAAATAATGCATAGCGCACATATGATCATGAAAATAGTTCATCCATCAAATCCAATTATGACAAAGGATGAATTCATCAGTATCTATGATTCTACAAGCTTATATTTAAATGGCAATTTTAAAGCCAACAGTTTAAGGGTAATTGTCGGTGTTTTATGATAGTTTTGTGATTTAGAAATATAGTAGAGTCGAAGATTACGGAAACATCAGTAGAGATGATTATTTTAGAAATACCTTGCAGTGCAAATTAATGATAGCACATTAAGCTTCGAGTGAGAAACCCATGAAAATGACATGAGGTAAAATACGGAATTAACAAATTACCTGAGCAACGGTCGAATTCGAGAAGACGTGGAAGGCTCTGATGGACAACGTCAACGCAAAGTTCGATCGATTGAGGTGGCAATTTGGGGAAAATCAGCACGGGAAACAAAAGGAAAGACTGGAAATGAAAAAAAGGAGGGAGGGTGTGCGTTTTGGGGAAAATTTTCCCACGAAAGAGGCACATATTTTGATATGGCTATAAGCCGTATCAAATTTTAATACGGCTTAAAGCCGTATTAAATATTATAGATACGGCTATAAGCCGTACTAAAATTTGATACGGCTTATAGCCATATCAAATGGGCCGCCTAAGGTTCGCCAAAATCCTATCTGTGGTGTAGTGATTATATATATTTACAGTATTTGTCTACCACTGTACAACTCTTATGTTTCGATAGTGAACCAGATTGGATTTTATACATCCTAGCAGCTTGATTACGGTGGTGGCACCCTAGATCTGTCACACCCCAGTGCCATGTGTCTGCATCGTTCTAGCTATATGTTGGCAATATTCTTGTCGTGTGTTGATAATATTTGTAGCCATATGTTGGGAACGTATAGCCCCTTGTGTCACCTAGGCCAAAATTTTGTTACCATTTGGGGGCGCGTGTAGGGTCGTGACATATGCAAAGCATAGGCCTGCAGTGTGTTTATGACATGCAATGGATAAGGAGTCACGACACTAGTTGAGATAACCAAGACTGTAGAAAACATGATGAATGGGCACATGTGTCATGTTCGTCAATTACCTGTGTAATCTCCTAGAGTAGGTGTCTCCGTCAGTCACTTGTCTGGTTCTGATGTGCTGTGATATAGACAACTACCTATTCTCCTACTAAAGATAATAAATTGTAATTATACCAGAGACTATGTCCTGAGTATGATTAATCCCCGTATCATTCTTTAGCATGTGTCACCTATTATTCTTCTTTGGCGTGAGTCGCCAACTACTATTTATTTTCATGTGTTCTTTTATATCTTATTATCGTATATCACCAATTATCATTTATTGATATGTGTTGCTTATTTATTATTGTATTATCTATTTATCCTACTCAAACGTGTGTCATCGATTATTCTTTATAGGTGTGTGTTTCCGTTTCTATGATTTTGTTTGTGGACAATTATTTGTATTATTATGGAGGACATTTTATTTATAGAGATTGAGTGATATATTTGGGCAAGCTGTGAGTTAGCCTGATTATACCTGGTGATATCTCTGCATCGATGATTTTTGGATTTTGATGAGATATGGATGATTCACCCATTTGATGTTGTTTTATGGTTTTGATACGTTGAGCCTTTACATGGGTAATGACATTGATGGGTTTTGCGATGTTTTACATTATAAGATATTAGAGTTAGTTGGGATACATTATTATAGTTTATATATACCTAGCATGTACTATGTTTATTGACCCTGGATATAGATATAGTCTGACCCATTTATTATTTATATAATACTCAGATTAGTCCAAGACATTTTAGGTACATGGACCTTCAGACCAGGTCTTATTAATTTAGCATAGAGGAGAATAGTTATTCAGTGTTCCAGTATACAAATTTGTATTGTATAAACTTATGTGTGCATATGACCAGATGATGTATATCGTACATAGAATAACATATGTTATATATTATCATTGCGCTTGGCTATGTGATCTATGATATTTATAGTGCACACATGTTTATTGCTTTGCATAATGCTATGTACGTTTGTTGGTAAGTTGTATTCAATGTTTTAATATGTACCAGTGTTAACCTATATGAATATTCATGTGTGTAAACCATATCGCCTCATTTTTTGTATTATCTAACATAATTGCTCGGTAATACTCTTCGATGGTTTGAGTATAGAGGTGTGGGTTTTACAATATCTCTATAGGGGACGTTCCATATCTGGCATATCCCTATCCAACATATCTCTATTAAGGACTTTCCATATCCTGCACAACCTACTATACCGCATAATGACTATTTCCAAACATGTATCCTCCGAGCCTCATTTTATCAAGCCAGCTTATCAAGTAACTCATAACCTTCAATTCCATGAAGAATAAGTATTAAAGAACTTGGCACTGATAACTCTAGCGGAAAAAAGACAAGTATACCTTATGACTTGGATATTTGGAGAATAAATCCATTCCATCTAGGGTATACCCTAATCTTTGCCCTGGGAAAAGAGAATAAGAAAAGGAATGACCCATTCATACAAATAAGAATGGTTATATAGCTTAAAGTTAAAGGAAATATTTTTGAAAATGAAATAACAAATTCAATGAGTTGGCCCAATGGTGGAAGGGAATAATCGATCTCTCTCCTACAGTCATAAGAACTCGAGAATCTTAGAAGAGAAAATTTGCCGTTAGAATTAATGAACCAATCAAATATTATAAGAAAGCCAAATGGGGACCAAAAACATAGTTCCATATAAACTTTCTATTTGTTAAAGCCCATTCCCTTGCCACCATTTATGAAAATAAACTCGTACCTAAAAAAAGGTTAGACTATTGGCCTACAAAGAAGAAGTGACTTGGAAAGGAAAGAGATCTCAAATGCACATATCGCCAGTATCACTAAACAAATGGACATTATACCAATCAGTGTCGAACCTTTAAAGGAATGATCGAGAATTTATTGGGAAAGGGAGAACTCCAAGAGTATATCAATGAAACTTGATCAAGAGACCAATGTATCTACAAAGGTCAAGTGCTCAATAAAGAGGAAATATTTCATGAAAAAGATTTATAAAATAAAGGAAAAGCCTTTGATCTCATCACAAGGGCCTGCTCGAAGCATCTCCTAGAGGGAGGTTGGAGGATTCCTCTGGTCCCAGATATAAGGCCTGACCAGAGCACTGCAAGCCTTCAGTCCGGCTATGTGGCTAAGCTGGAGCACATCCTAAAGGGAGATTAGAGTAACCCTTTGATCCCACTTATAAGTTCTGACTAAAGCACCGTAAGCCTTCAGTCCTGCCTACATGGCCAAGCCAGAGCGCCTCCTAGATGAAGGACAGAGTAAGCCTTTGGTCTCATCCACAATGGCCTGACCAGAGCACCAACCAACCCTCGATTCCGTTATAAGGCTTGATCAAAGAGCCTCCTAGAGGAAAGACTGGTAAGACTTTAGTTCTGCCTGAGATGGCTGATCAAATGCAACTACTAGTCTAAATCGTTACCTAAAAGTTAAGAAAGAGCGAAAGAAATACATCAAAGCCTAAATCCTTACCTAAAGGGTAAGAATTGGCAAAAGAATTCAATCAATGCCTAAATACCTACTTAAAAGGTAAGAAGAGGCAAAATAAATCAGTTGGGCAAATCTAATTTCTTCTGAGAAATTGGCCATAGCAATCTTCTAGAGGAAGAGCAATCAAACACGATTAATCTTAGCCTAAGAAAAAGTTAATGCAACCTTCAAATGAAGGTCAAGAACTATCTATTACCAAATACCAAAGAATTCAATTCAAATATGGACATCTGAGAAATTCTGAATTTCCTTGTCAAAATATAAATTACCATTAGACTCTAGGGCTTTATTCTCCAAAATGCACAATTCTTCGAAGTGCTGAATTAGCTGTCAATCTTTTATTTTTGGATTGGAATTCAAAATTTCCTACCAAATAACGGGAGTCTTCATTATTGGTCAGGATTTTGGTCTTCTATTATGCTGACAGGTAACGTTTTATGTTCGTATAATCTCATATGACAAAGGATAGCCATCGAATAGCCATCCAAGAAATCTAGACATGGGAAAGTAAGTTTAAGCAACAAAAATTCATTTATGAAATCATCCTACCGAGAACCATGAGTAGACGTTGATCCGACTCTTCTAAAGTTCTATAGATTCAATAATTGCTCCAAAAAAGTGAATGAATTTCAAAACCTAGTTTTAAAAATTCTAATAATAAGAAAACTTTTTCATAAATATTATTTGGCATTTACAAAACAAAAAGATCAATTTGAGAAAGAAATGAATTCTGAAAATTATGGAAGTCATCATAATTTACTCTATGCTTTTCTAGAAGGAAAAGTATCATATTACGGCCTCCTAAAAGCATTCTTTGAAGAAGCAAAAAGCAAACAAATTTATGCTTAATCAAAGACCACAGATCATATTAAATCAAAGTAAAGCCCTAAAGTGAATCGCAAATCTCAAAATAGTTCAATGAGTTCGAACATAAGACAAGAACAGGGAAGAAAATACACTATCTATTCAAAAATGAACTATTTAGGTACAAAGTTATTTGTTGATTTATATACAAAAAGTTACATATATCAAGGAAAGCCATCCTAGTCTTCATGAGGAGTAGGTTGAGAGAGCGGATAATAGTGGTATACTTTTTGTTTCCCTTTCTTCTCAACCTTAAAAAGGTAGGGATAACTTTTGCTTGACAAAAGGGCATCTCTAAGCAAAAAAGGGCGTCCTTCGATATTACTGAGATGGTCGATACACCATATAAAAGATGTGCTGATAATGTTTGTATCCTGCCTCTGCTGCATTGCTCAACCTTTGGTTCATTTCTGGACCTAAGAAAAATTATTATTTCAAGCAACTAATCTACGAGGGAATCCAATCGGGAGTTCTTAAGCGACATCGCCTCGATTATCTTCAATTGAGTATCAGTGTCCTACAAATACCCCTTTAAAACTTCAATGACAGAGGAGGGTTTGGTAATATGATGAATCGCCATGTCCAGAAGCTCTTTAGTTTTCCTTTCCTTCTTTTAGATAATATATCATCGAAAGAGCCAATTTGAAACTTTAATGCGAGTTCAAGCATTTTATTAGCTCCTTTATATTTTTAACCTTCCACTCAAGAGCATATTTTTCGCATCCCAATTCTTCGACCTCACTTTGATAGTTATTAAGATATTACAAAACTTTTTCATCCCATTTTCCATCCAGAAACTTGGTGCATTCATATTTATACTCTCGGCACCATCTGGTAGTATCTCCATCATCCAAATGCGGAGGCTGATTTTTCATATAAGAAAATTTATTTTTATGAACTGGGGATTGGGACTTAGTTATCCTTGTGGAGTAAGAGTGGGAAGGCTAGATTTTCCCCCCACTAGCAATAAGCTCTAAAGATTTTCATGATACCTGACTCTTCAATAGATCAACTTCAAGGTCCTCAATTTTCTAGTGTAGTCAAACAATTTCTACATCAACCTCAACCCTTTAGTCTGAGGATTTGGGCTGACCAACTGTGACTACACTCTCTTTCTGCTCTTTGATCTCCTTGTCTTTCTCTTTGATTTTCTCCTCTAAACTTGAGATTATTTCTTTCATACAGCTTATTGTTGATCTTAACTTATAGTATTTGTTATACCATTTATATGCTATCGGGTTGTCTGAAATTGGTATAATTAAGGCATCTTGAGAAAAGTGTTTCCCAATGTCTAACATCAACCTGGACTTAAGTTTATCTAGACAATAAGAGAGGTCAGGATTACCGGATGCAAGCATTAGTTGACTTTTCTTGGTAAATAAATAAAAGAAAAATCAACACCTAGGAAATATATATTATTTCATTAACAACAACAAAGTTTTAAAAATACGAACAAGTTCAAAATTACATCAACTACTCGACTCATACACATTCAATCCTTGATTTTGATAATAACAGTCTAAGCTTTATTAAGTAAACCCATGACGTAGGAAAATAACAGTCAAAAGGTACATTAATTCCATATTATGTAAGAACTAGAGGAATCGGTGATAATTCCATCCCTTAATATGAGGGCTAGTTTATTCATATAATAGTTTATCATAGTTAGACCAGGTCTCTATGATTAAACAACCTTTTACAACGCCTAATAAGTCAAAATGTAGACGGGGGAGTTGCAAGTATACTTCTTAAAGAACCCTAAGAAAACAGTATTTTGCTAATTGAGGGGCTTTTAGAATTAATGTTTTTTCTTTAAAATCCCTTTTTAAGTTGACAAATTTACTTAAAAGTTTTTTCGAAATAGAAGTGTTCAATGGTCCCTTAACCTATGCATTTAAAGAAAAACAAACTAAGTCGCAAAGGAATAAGAATGTTGAAATTCATAAAGATTATATGGATTACATGATACAACAATGAAATCACTCATGTTCATATGGACCTTTGGTAAAATTCAGAGATAAATTTCTCTTTGTTGAACATAACCTTTCTCAGAGGAAGATTAAAGGAAGAAAGCTGAATGGTCTCAATCTTAGGAAGATTCCAACATTTTCCAAGATGAGGATCGGTCCCATGATCATTTGAATACCTATTATGAAGATGCCAAAGTAAACCCTATTGTCCTTCCCTAGGAAGGAATGTCAGTAAAAACATTTCTAGTATAGACTTTATAGAGGAATTCCACTAAATGTCCCTATCTTCATTAAGCATTCAAAAAGTATGGTACTCTGCATTCTCTTTTATACCTCTTTCTTGATGAAGGTGAGATCTTTTTAAGAGCAAGGCTACTCGTTTGGAATAAATGAGAAGGATCATATATTTTATTAGATAGGTTGTTGTGATCTTCAACTAATTTCTTGATTTATTTATTTAATCGCGACACCTTATTCTCACTCTTTTCGTGTAAAATTTCAAATTAATATTTATTTATTTTCCTTTTCGAAATAGTAGATTTGTTAACCAAGGCTAGCAGACAATTATAATTGTTTAAAGCTAGTAAGATTTATACCTATGCCATTAGAGCTTGTGAGGTGGAAACCCAAATTTTATCCCTTGCCAGATTCATTACTAGCAACCTGGGCGTCTTTTACTGAGGTGTCTTTCTGAGAATTATTATGAGGCTTGGGAAGATCAGAAACATCCATATCATGAGCAGATAGGCCTAATTTATGACAACCTGACCCTTTACCGCACTTCCTGGCCCCTTTGGGTCTTTGTTACCATCATCCCTATCCTTACAAAATCATTATCACCATCATCATCAACTTTATCTTTGTCGTCATCATTGCCATCTATATCACCATCCCCTCTATCATCCTCATCTTTATCTTCATAGGCTAGAGGATCATCAAAAGATAGAAATTCCTAAGGAGTGATGGCTTCATCTTTTAGGAATTCATATTTCAATGACCCAGGAACACTCCCCAGTTTAAAGTCAAACTTCCTCTTGAATTTTTCATTTAATGTTGGTAGTGAAGGAAATCCAACACTGGATAGAGGTTTATGTTAGCAAAATACATGATGAAGAGGGCCTCCTTATAGCACTTCTATTTGATCTAAGGAAGGGTTTGGTCTATAAAGAAAGAAACCATCTTTTGGGCATCCTTAATGATGTTATTTGTATATATAAGAGCAGCCTCTTGCTTTCCAGACCATCCTTCAAAGTTGTAATTTGAGCAGCCATTTGAGTATTCTTATTTTTTGCCTGCTCAAGTTCCTTTCCCAATAGTTTCACTCTTTCTTCCACTGCCAGTTCCATTTTCTTTCTTCATCCAAAGCGGAGGAGAGTTTAATCTTTTCAGTGGAAATCTCATCCCTCTTTGTGGTGACTTCAAGAATTTGGCCCTCAAGGGACAAATTTTATCCATCAGGGATGAAATATGCTCTTTGAAATATGAAATCTAATCGATAGATTCATGAGAAGCTTGTTACACAAAAAAATATGTGCTTGGCCACTTAGAATAATATATATATATACATAATAAAGATACACAGAGCTAAAATGTGTGTTTGCTAGACAAATGGAGATATGTATCATAAGAAGCTGCTGAAAGAGAATGTGGAGATGGTCCCTAGAAAAGGTAGAAGGCTATAGTGGTATTAGAGAAGCCATCTTGGGAACTGGATGACTAAGCGAATAAAATCATTGAAATATGAAGGGACCGATTGAGTCAAAGCTCCATAAGGCAGAGATTCGGGAGGAGGAGGAGTCATGCCCAACTCCTGATAAAAATGTTAATAAACAGTCATGGACGAAAGATTCATCTTGTCCATAACTTGGCTTGGTGTATGAGCGACTTCTGCTTCGTCCTAAAGATTCAGGACTGGCAAGTCTAAAAGAATAAAGTTGGAGTCTTGGTTGATTGCGGTTGTAGCTATATTCAGTTCCTTAATGATAATAGCAAGCAACCGTTCTTCTCCAAGTTTAGCCTTTTAAATAAAGGAGGGATTGAAGCACTAGACAAATTATCAGAATCATTTTTCCTTTTGCGACTCTCGGTAGCCTTAAAGGCGTCAATGATAAAGCCAGTAATGGGAGCAGCTTTGGTAGTCACAGCCGATGAGGAGGTAGGAACTTTAGTTTACTTGGACTTAACAATTGGTGTGATAAGAGTTGAACCTATGTCACAGTGGGAACCACAAGAAAAAATATAGAAAATTCTGTTAAAAGAAATTATTAAAAGAATCATGTTGAATGGAAGAATATGAAGAGAAAGCATTTTATTGCCAATAACCAACGCTTGTTTCCCATGACCATCCTTCTTGAACAGTGGAGGTTCTATGAGCACTTTATGATTCACTAGAATCAGGAAATACCTTCGAAGTTAGCTTCGACCTAGAGTGAGAAGCCAGGTTTAAGGTATTGATTATCATAGTGATCGAAGGATTCATCCTCTTAGATGCAGGTGCTGAAAAAGAATAGTTATTATGAGAGAATGGCAAAATGAAGTATAAATAAGAGAGAGAAAACAACAAGGCTTACTAGGGGAAGAGAAGGACCCATTGATTGTAGGAGTATGGATCTTAATATAGTAGAACTGATTTTTCCAATCCTTAGTTATGTTGATGAAATTAGTGATCAAGCTCTTCGAATGAGGAAGAAGCTGATATATGGTGCCTGCTTGTTGTTTTCCCACATTTACAAGATTTATTAATGAATAATGAGTTTTAACATCGAATGAGTGAAGGTCAGCTTCACTAATCAGTAACTCAAGGCGGCTTGGATATGTATAGGAGTCGGGCAGTAGTTGTATTGGAGCAATCCCAAAATGATCCAGGAATCAAGTGAATAATTCTGAAAAGGGGATATATCCCAAATGCTAGATATGAATTAAGGAAAAGTAAAGAAACCTTTTGAAGAATTATCCGTCTTTTTCGATGGGCCTACCACCTTATCATCTACGTTGGTAATCCTAAATTGGTGAAGAATAACATCAACTTCATATTGAGTGGTTTTAGAAGATTGGATAAGTCTATAGTCTCCTTTCTCTAAAGTAGGAGAGGATTTAGAGCCCTTCTTGCCAACCGTTTTCCTGTAAAGCAATATCATATAGGAGTTAGGGAAGAATCATATGTTTTAAAAGTCTAAACTACTCAAGAAGATGTTAAAGAAAATTTAATTCCTTAAGTATAGAGCTAAATAAATAGGTAACCAAATGTCAAACTCATAAATAGTTGGTGAGTTCATAACTGATCGAAAATTCTTTGATTAGCTATCGACTTTGTAACAAGACAATGAACTTTTAAAAGGTTATTAGATTTATAACAAGATGTCGAACTAATAAAGAACTAGTGAGTTCGTAATCAATTGAAAATTCTTTTTCATAACTAGGTATCAAATTTAAAAATCATATCAAATTTATAACTAGTCAACAACTCTTTAATGGGTTGTCAAGTTTGTAACTAAGCAATGATTCACTAGTAGTTATAGGATTCATTACTTAATATCGAGTCACTCGCCAGTTGCCGCGTTTACAACTAGACGACAAACCCATAACTAGTTATCAAATCTTAAACTAATAAACTTATAATTGCTTGATGTGCCTATAACTAATTAGCAAACCACTAGTAGGTTATTGAGTTTGTAGCAAGATGTCGGATTCACAATTTGTTATCGAGTTCAAAACTAGTGTCGAATTCACAAATAATTAGCAAGTTCACAAATAGATACAGATTCTTAATTAGTTATTGTGTATATGACTAGATGTCAAATTTGTAAGAGTTATCAAGTTCATAACTAGCTAACAACTTAAATGGATATTAGATTTGAAACTAGTTGGCTACTATTTCAACAGTTATCAATTTTATAACTAGTTTATGACTCTCTAAATGGATGTGAGCCTATAACAAGTTCGCAAGCCTCTAACTGGGTATTGAGTCTCTAAGTATCTATCAAGAGTTAGTCTCTAACTAGGTATCAAGACTTTTAGAAACATCAAAACCACAAACGATTGTCGAAATTTTGAAAGGTTTTCAAGTCTATAATAGTTATTAAAACTTCCTTTATCATCAAATTTCTATTGATTATTAATACATGAATTGCAAACAGCTTTTGAATTCAAACACAAGAACACCTAAATTACAAGATTATTTGAATTCGAGTTCCTGATCAAACCCAAGCAATTTGTAAGTACCCAATTCATAGAACCCTCATTTAAAAATAAAAAAACCACGTTTTTACTATATTTAAATCGAATGAAATAGAAATTGAACCTTAAATCAAGTTTAAGTACAATAGAAATCGAAAGCTTCTTCTTGAAATTATGAGATTGAAAAGAGAAATTATAACTGCGATTTTTTTATAGCTTTAGGCGAAGCTTTTGGAGAAGTAAAAGCAAGTACTTATAGAAGGAGAAAAAACATCAAGGACCATTTATTCGCATTTGAATGAACGAGCAAGACTGAAATAATTGGGATACTAATAGGCGGCATTATGAAATTGTATTAAGTATAATATTCTTCCCCTTCATAAGCGAGGTGTAAATGTTATTACAAATATGGATATCGAGCCTCTAAAGAATAAAGTGTGAGCTTGAAAATAAGGAGAGATGTCGAGGCTGAAGAAAATGAACTTCCCAAACATATAGCACTCAATAAAACATGTCGAGTCTCTAAGGGAATTGAACATCCAACAACAAAAAGGTATCGAGTCTCTAAGGATGCTAAAATTAAAGTAATTAAAAATATTGAAGAGATGTTGAGCCTATTAGAACAACGAACCACTATAACAGCAAATGTTGTCGAACATTTAACAAGTAGAAGGTGATATCGAACATTAGCAATAAAGAAGGTATCGAGCTTGTAATGAGATGAAAGTGTCAAACCAGAGAGTGCTTAGAGATGTCAACATACAACAGATTTGGATGAATAAGAGATTGTTAGAAACTCAATTATTGGATTTTAATGACAACAACTATAAAATTATGCCAAAGAATCTCTAAGCTAATTTGCAGGTACATGAGCATCAAAAAGAGAGAATCAAATACATTCAAAATAAAGATACAGAGTACAAAAAGGATGAAAGTATATTTATGGAGATACAAGAAGAGATATACACGATAGAGACAAGACGAATGTGACAAATATAGTATTATTAGTCATATAGTGTCGTGTCTAGAGTTTACAAATGTTAAAATCTTCTCCAAATGGTATAGACACATATACATTCATATTTTAAATGAAAAATCAAGTTTTCAAAAATTGCATGGAGCGAGACTCGAACCCGGGTCACTAGTTCAGAAGGCAAGTGCTCTAACATTTGAGCTATGGTAAATTTTTGTTACGGGCTAAATTCAGAAGTCTGAAATACTTCATTCAGACGTCTGAATGCTGAAACTATAATATTGTTTCATAATATTCAGACGTCTGAATGATAATATTCAGAAGTCTGAATAAGGCCAAAAATAGCCTATTTCCTTGCTATTTGCGTATTAATCCAATTCAGAAGTCTAAATTTTTTATTCAGACGTCTGAATATTTGTAACTGCTATTTTCTTGGAAAGTCACTTCTCTTCGCCGAAGAGAAACATCTTCAAAATCAATGATTGCACCTGTTCTTTACAATATAACTTTTCATATATGGTTGCAACTCTTTATACACTATAAATAGATTACAGAATTCAATAAAGAATAAATTGAAAGTGAACTTTTAGCATTTTTGAATTCTCATGTATTCTCAAGCTTTCAAATTGCACTCAAATTGCTTATATACTTTGATCATTAATCACTTTATCTTCCACAATTCTCAAAGCACATCACACTGTATATCATAAAGGAGAAGATTATAGGAAAATTGTGCTCAATTGACTTGTCCGTGTTATTTAAGAACAAACTACAGTCAGATACATTTGATATTTGTAAAAGAAGCCCTGTTCGTTTGCTTAGGTAGTTGAAGTCCTATTCGGTTGCTTAGGCGAGTGAAGTCCTGTTCGGTTGCTCAGACGGTGTAAACCTGTTCCTCCGAGTTAAGTGAGGGTTATTGTAGTTGAAATTTCAGAACGAATCTGGGACTAGACGTAGAACGGGAAGTTCGAACCAGTATAAAAATTCCTGGTGTGCTTGTTTTATTTTACTTATTTTCATTTACTTTTCTATTATCATCTATTTCGGCATTTAGATTTAATTATATTCCATATTACACGATCCTAAGTAATAGCTAGCCACACACAAGTTACTTTCATTTGGTATCAGAGCCTGGGATTCTAGAGATCATAACAACATCCTAGAATAAATGGCTATAAAGAGATCTAGTCAAGGCAATAAGAAGAGGAAGAGCAATAAAGAAAAATCGAAGGAGCAAACATACAAATGCTTCATGGCAAAAGATAATGAGGTTAGTGATCTAACTTTTGATGATATGATAGAAATAAATTCAGAACTTCTAGACACTTTAAAAAGTCTCAAAAGAAAATATAAGGAAGCTCTAGAAAATCAGAAGAAATCAAATTCGAAAGAGATATGATTAAAGACGAGTAGAGAATATTAGAAGAAGAACTTGAGAAAATTCAAGATTCAGACAATTCTCAACTCGCTGTACTAAGTCAAGAAATAGAAGCTCAAAAAGAAAAGAATAATGCTCTAGCTTTTAAGAATTATGAGTTATAAACAAAAATTAAAATTGTTGATTAGATAACACTAGTCTCAAAACTAAGTGTGACATTCCGGAATTTTGACTCTATTATTATAATAAGTTTTTAATCTAATTTAAATAAAATATAAGATTTTCATTTATAAATAAATAAGAATTTGGATATTATTAGTTGTATATGGGTCATAAGGGAATATAACTTCAAATATAAAATAGATTCTTTCAACAATATTCAGAAATAAATCTGTGTTATTCAATTAAATTAAAATTGATGTATTAATGACATTTAATATCAGGTATATGAATGCAGTTAATAATAAGAACAAGTTCAATAACACAATTCTTTTCATATTAAATATAAATACATTAATACACATATAAGTTTCAAATCAAATATTTGTAATATTTAACTTTAATGAAAAATAAGATTTAGTAGTGTTTCTAAACAACAATGTTTATAATTAAAGTAAAATAAGCTTATAATTATTTAATATAAGTACAACATAAAAATATAGTTATAAACATAAGTCAACATGAACATAAGTATAACATAATAATATGTAAACATCAGCAATAAAGACAAATTAACCTGCAAACATTATTTATAAGTTAATATAGATATGAAGACCAAATGAATTATGCAGGATCAGTAAGTATCATTGCCAAAGAAGCATAGTTTGTCAGCAAAGTATTATAGTGTAAACACATATGAATACATTTAGTACAAGCACAAACAAAAAACTGCAAATATCTTTGTAAACATATATGTCAGCAAATACTAATTAGTGTTAACTAAAATGAATACATTTAGTACAAACCAATCTGCAAACATCTTTGCATAATTCCTTGTGTCAGTCAACATTTAATTATGTGTTAACATAAGTAAAGACATAGGCATTTAATTAGCACACATCTTTGTTTGGAAAAAAAAAAATATCTCAGCCGAAATATTCATATTATTTTCAGGCTTTAGTACAAAGAAAAATAAAACAAATATTATATTATGTTAAAGCTTATTCAAGAAGGCAGCTTGTTCAAGTTATAAATATATGTATTCATCACTTCTTATTTCATTTAATTCAGTCATTAACTCATGAAAACAAAACTGAGAAGAAGCAAAAGAAAATAAACAAAACTTTATATTTGCAAGTTCAAACAGAATTCAGAAAGCAAAAGAAGAGTTCACTGGAATTCAAAAAACCATTTTTGCAAACTGTAGTCTTCTAATTAGCCTCTGTTTCAAGTTGCTACAGTTTTTGGTGAGTAAACAGTTTTAAAAATCTAACTTTAATAAGTAATTTGAGAAGAATTGATATGTTGATATTGAATGTTCTGGGATGTTTACTGTAAGTTGTGCATATAATTGTTCTTCCAGGTTTCAATTGTTTTTACTGAGACAAAGAGGAAAAAAATAAATAAAAGACAGTAAATATAATTAACCTTATATAAGATTCTTGACTTTAATTAGTAACTTATCTAATAAATTAGTTTAAGTTTAAGATTTAGGTTTGGATTATAATTTGTTTTAGTAGCTGTAAAATACAAGCACTGTAAACACATTTTTACAGTACAAATAAAACAAAGATCAAAAATTTAAATATCTCGAATTGTAAATATGAATTGATGTCTTGAAACTACATAGAAAGATATGATTTTTAAGACAAAACATACAATTTTTAGACAACAATTTACAGAGCAGTTTATTGGTAAACCAAAAATGCACTTCAGTGAAGTTTTGACGATTCAAGCTATTATAATTGTTGTAATTTGACATGGAGCTAAGGAATTGATGTGAGATTAACAGAAAATTGTTAGAAAAATTTTCGAATACATAGATTTGGAGATTTTGATTAAAGTAGGGTTTAGTACTAATATTTTTCATGCTCTGTAACATTTTTATTTCGACATCATCATGAAACCGAGTGCTATGAAATATTGGGAGGAGTTAGAGTGTGTAGTTGGCGACGTATGGCCGAAGCCTTGTCGTGTCAGGTGGCGGCGATCACGACCACGAGGTGGATTTGTCTACTGCATTTGAGTTACAGTTCGACTTTTTAGTCGAATTTTGTTTTCGCGACTTTGGGGTTGAACTGGGCCGTGTTATCGAGTGAGGGGAAGCTTTGTGATGTGATGGTGGTGTCGCTTGGCGACGGCGAGGTGGTGGACCGCCGTGCACGTGCACGGCGGCGGGGGAGTTCGTGATCGTATCGACTCGAGTGAAGCTCGAGTTTGAAGGCTAGTTGCTTCGGTCGTTTCTGAGTCGAGTTTGAACGCGCGCGTGTGTGTTAATATGCTTCAGCAGTTTAAAAACTTAAGCTTTTATAAAAAAAAGAAAAGAAACAGAGGAAGAAGAAAGAGAGGTAGGGAGTGACGCGAGAGAGCTTCTGGATATTACCGAGTTCGACCCGGGTGAGTCACGTTGTTTGCTTCGAGTTTTAAGATTCCAGATGCTAGCCTATTTTTTTATGTTAACTTAAAGTTAAATAGGTTAGTACAAATTATGTTATTAGGTGTTGACAAAATTGTTTAAGTCCAAATAAACTTTAAACAAGTTGAGTAATTAATTTAAATCAAAGTTAATTACGCATGTAATAAAATTTGATAATTGTAATTTAATAAGTAATTTCAAATTTAATCAAATTAATAATTAAAGATTTTAATGATAATCTTGTGTAAACCATTTGCAATTAAGAATTTAATTAATCATTTGAAGTTGGTTAATTAACAAATCATAGATAACCGATTAAATAAATAATTAATGATTGAACGATTAAGTAATTAATAATTAATGATTAATTAAACAATTAGTAATAATTAAATGTGTAATTGGGTTTTATAATCAATAATTAAGGTTATTGACTAATAATTAATTCATTAAATAAGTGAATAATTAATAAGTAATTAATGAATTGAAATAAGTTAATTAATTAATAATTAATTAAGCAAGAATAAAATATAATTTACTCTTGAGTACGCAATTAGGTTTAAAACCAAATCAAACTTGTTGATATGAATTGATGATTCTATTTGATTGCATCTGATGTTTGTTCTATGCTGTGATATTCTGGATATATCTGTGATGATTGTATATGATTTATCTATGTTAAATTGCTATATGATTTATCTGATGTTATTTATTTGTATTAAATTGCTTTATGAATTCAATTGTTAAATTTAAACTGTTAAGTTAATTAGACAACTTGGACTTTAAAATGGCGTTTGGATTTCGATGAGACCGGGATCGGGTATCCAATTGATATTCCGAAAACCACATCAATCCAAATTAAACGTTAGGTCGTGTAATCTCAAGTGAAAATCGAGAAGGTGTTTTCAGAATGCAAGGGTTATCGTCGTTAACTCTGAGGGTGATTCCAAAACGAGTGTAACGAGATAATGCCTTCGGTTTCGTTCGAACCCGGAACAAACTTGTATGGATTGAATGCTTTCAACACATCGTCAGGCGGACGATGAGCATTCTAAGTGATATGTTCTATAAAGGTAAATGCAGCCTCAAGCCTCATCAACCGAGAATGGCTAAAACAGGGGATGTGCAGCAAGGTTAGGTGGGTCATGCCCAAGCAGGACGAGGTATACCCCTGTCTAGATGTCCCTTTTTATTCGGCTGTGTGGGCGGTTGGATGTACACCAACTGCGGGGTTATCTTGTTCGGGACTGTTCAGTAAGGAATGGTTCCGGCCTTGTGTTGCAGGGGAGTTAGGGTGGCTCCTCGGTACTGTGATCTAGACCACGTACTAACGGGCGGTACCCCAGTAGCGCTGCCATTGTATGGGATCCAATTTCCAATAAGCGTCGTACGTTTTGATTGTCCCCAACTATGTTGAAATGTGAGATGTTAGCATTTCAGCTATTTCTGTATTTTACTTGAAAACCCTAGACACTATTATAATATCACTGGATTTCCTATGAAATGTTTTGGTTAGCGTAAGGTAAAAACTTAGCCGTATTTATTTGTGGGGAGTCTTACGTGATACCTTTATTTTAAATGATTTTCAAAGTTAAACAACTTTAACCTGTTTACTCATACCAGACCCATGTCTGACCCGGAGTTTATTTTTGTTTTTCATAAACTTTCGGGTACCCAAATTTTTACGGGTAGCCAAGGGATTCAGGTTAGCTTTGACGACTTCTGGAGGAGCAATGGAGCAGGAGGCTTCAGCGTTGTAGACATGTATATCTGTATAGTTCCGCTGTGTTGGTTAGTTTATGACATTTGAGATGTATGTTCTGATAAATATGTATATGATAGTCATGATATTGTTTAACTCTGATGTATATATAACTATGTAATATTTATGTTGAGGTATTATATTTTATTCCATTCCGCTGTGAGATTCTGATGTTGTTATTCTTTCTTTCTTTTCTTTTCTATTTCTACCCCTTTCTTTCTTATTGATGACACGTCTTTCTGGGCGTAGAAAGCCGGGTCGTCACAGCTGGTATCAGAGCACTAGGTTGAGTGAATACCTAGGCTCTTGAGTGATATCTTTCTTGAGAGAGCGTATTTGTAATTTTGATATATAATATATGTATATATTTATTTCTAACTATTTATTGGGTTACCTGTTTGGGTATTCCAATATAAGTTATAAGGTAGATAGGGTAGTGGTGTGTGAAACACGACTACCGATGGTTGGAGTTTTGAATATTTGTAATTGGAGTGTATCTGTCGAGACTGTAGACCTATTACCATCTCGAGTGAGTTTTGGATAATGTGAAGATTTCATTGTTGGAATGTGATTTTGGATGAGCTTGAGTTTGGATCTATCGGATGGAAGTGACCAAATCATGATATCTTGATATCTCAAGGAGATGTAGCTGTGTGATGAGACACAGTGAGTTTGGATGTCTCCGAAGATGTTTCTTTGGAACAAGTTAAGGAAGTATGTCCGTTTCAGAATTGTGACCAAGTTCAGTAGGGTTTTTTTTTGATTGAGGCCCAAGTTTCTCGAAGAGCTTTGAATAGAAGTCTTTGGACATAGAGGATTAGTGCTATAGTTGGTAGTGTTCTGTGTGCTGTTGAGAAGGTTTGTTGATTAGCAGTTTTCTTGAGGTGATTTCAGAAGTAGCAGAGTGGATTCATTTCTTCGATGGATTGACCTGAACAGTATATGGCTATTCTGGATTGTGAAGAGAGAACAAACTTATTTGGGCAGAATTGCCAAAGTGTTGTGCGATAATTCTGGGATTCATTGGTGCAATCTTTTGCAAGGAGTTGAGACTTCTCAGGAGAAAGTGAGGAAATGAAGTGGTTCGAGATTTTCCTGATGTTTTCAAAGAAGTCAAGTGTCTACCGCCACACCGAGAGATTGAGTTTCGTATTGATTTGATTCCAGGAGCTGTGCCGGTGATTCAGTCCAGTAGGAGAATGCCTCCTAGAGAGAGAAGAGTTGATTAAGCAGACGCAAGATCTTTTGGAGAAAGGTTTGAATAGACCCAGTTTTTCTTGTTGGGGCTCTGCTACTGTGTTTGTCACCAAATCGGATGGTTCGCTAAGGTTCTGTGTTGAATAAGTTTGTGTTGGTATTCATTGATGATATTTTGGTCTACTCCAAATCGGAAGAAGAGCACAGGCATCATTTGAGGATTGTTTTGGAAACTCTGAGGAAGCATGTGTTGAAGGAAAAGTTCTCAAAGTGCCATTTCTGGAAATCAGAAGTTAAATTTTTGGGGCACAGTGTTTTGGGTGAAGATATCTCTGTAAACCCAGCGAAGGGAGAATCTATTCTAGAATGGAAGCAACCGAAGCAACCGATGGAAATTCATAATTTTCTGGTTTAGCTTGCTACTACAGAAAATTCATTAAGGATTATTCCAAAATTTCTTCGCATCTGACCAAGCTAACAAGGAAAGGAACCAAATTCAAATGGACACCTTAGTGTGAAGAAGCTTTTCAGGAATTGAAGACAAGGCTAACCAGTGCACCAGTACTTGCTATTCCGGATGGGAAGAGAAAATTTGAAGTATATACGGATGCATGTTTAGTTGGATTGGGTGCAGTGCTGATGCAGAATGGTAGAGTGATTGCGTATGCTAGTCAGCAATTGATGTCCCATGAGAAGAACTATGCTACGCATGATTTAGAACTGTTAGCTATTGTTTTTGCTTTGAAGATATAGAGACATAATTTTTTTTTGGGAGAAAAGTTTGAGTTATTCACGGATCACAAACCGTTGAAATATATTTTCTCTCAAAAAGATCTTAATTTGAGACAGCAGAGATGGGTCGAATTTTTGGCATCTTATGATCTGGATATTTTGTATACTCCGGGGAAAGCAAATGTCGTGGCTGATGCTCTTAGTAGAAATGCGGTCTTATCTCTTTTAGAAGTAGTTACATCTCTCCAAGAAAAGATCATTGGTAAGCAAATGGAGGATAAATCTTTTGAGGAAATAATTCTTGGAACTAAAGACGATCGGTATTCGGATTTCAAGATACTTTAAGGATTAATAGTCGTTTGTGTGTGCCTAATATTGATGGACTGAGGCAAGAAGTTTTAGCTGAGAGTCATCGTTCCAAATTGAATATTCACCCGGGAATTTCGAAGATGTATAAAGATATGAGGAGAGTTTTCTGGTGGCTGAATTTGAAGAAGGATGTAGTTGCTTTTGTAAATAGTTGTGCCATTTGCCAGCAAGTGAAGGGGAATCAACAAAAGTCTGCAGGATTATTGCAACCTTTGGAAATTCCAGATTGAAAATGGGAAATGATCTCGATGGATTTTATAGACAGTTTGCCTAGAACCAGGAAAGGAAATGGAGGAATATGGTTATTGTGGATCGTTTAACGAGGATTGCCCATTTTATTCCAGTTAAGGCGACTCGTACTGCAGTTTCCTTGGTGGAAATTTTCTTGAAGGAGATAGTCAGATTGCATGGTGTTCCTATTAGCATAGTAAGTGACCGTGATCCTATTTTCACTAGCAAATTTTGGGAAGCTTTGCAATCAGCAATGGGAACAAGTTTGAGATTAAGTACAGCCTATCATCCTCAGACAGACGGACAAACGGAAAGGCTTAATCGTATTCTGGAAGATATGCTTCGAGCTTGTGTATTGGACTTTGGGTGGATCATGGGAAGACCATCTTCATTTAGTGGAATTTTCTTATAATAATAGTTACCAAGCGAATATTAAGATGGCTCCATACGAAGCTCTGTATGGAAGACCGTGTAGATCCTCATCTTATTGGATTGAATCGAATGATCGACTTGTACTCGGACTCGATCTTATTCGTGAAGCTTCTGCGAAGGTTGAGCTTATCAAAAAAAAAGATGAAAGCTGCTCAAGATCGTCAGAAGATATATGCAGATAAGAGACGAAGACCACTGGAATTTGAGATCGGAGATTTAGTTTTTATTAAAGTTTCCCAATCAAAAGTTCTATAAGATTCGGAAAGTCGGGAAAACTTACTCCGAGATATATTGGTCCATTCCGAGTATTGGAAAGAATTGGAACTGTAGCTTACAGGATTGAATTGCAAGAACGGATGTCTGGGATTCACAATGTATTCCATGTGTCTCATTTAAGGAAATTTGTTCATGACCCATCATTAGTGGTAGAACCGGTTGTTCAGGAAGATTTAGAAGTAGAACCTAACCTAACTGTAGTTAGAAATCCTGTTCAGATTGTAGATCAAGACGAGAAGCAACTCAGGAACAACGCAGTGAAACTTGTCAGGGTACAATGGAGTGAGGATCCCAGAAATTGTACCTGGGAAACTCTTGATAGTTTTAGATAGCTTATCCAGATTTATGTCCGGATAACTAGTAATGTAGTTAGAATTGACTGTTTGATTGTTTGTTTTTGTATGGATGTAATGTATGTTTAGATTGTTAATATTAAATTTTTGAAATTAACTGTTGTTTAAATTTCGGGGACGAAATTCTTTTAAGGGGGGAGGAATGTGACATTCCGGAATTTTGACTCTATTATTATAATAAATTTTTAATCTAATTTAAATAAAATATAAGATTTTCATTTATAAATAAATAAGAATTTGGATATTATTAGTTGTGTATGGGTCACAAGGGAATATAACTTCAAATATAAAATAGATTCTTTCAACAGTATTCAGAAATAAATCTGTGTTATTCAATTAAATTAAAATTGATGTATTAATGACATTTAATATCAGATATATGAATGCAGTTAATAATAAGAACAAGTTCAATAACACAATTCTTTTCATATTAAATATAAATACATTAATACACATATAAGTTTCAAATCAAATATTTGTAATATTTAACTTTAATGAAAAATAAGATTTAGTAGTGTTTCTAAACAACAATGCTTATAATTAAAGTAAAATAAGCTTACAAATATTTAATATAAATATAACATAAAAATATAGTTATAAACATAAGTCAACATGAACATAAGTATAACATAATAATATGTAAACATCAGCAATAAAGACAAATTAACCTGCAAACATTATTTATATGTTAATATAGATATGAAGACCAAATGAATTATACAGGATCAGTAAGTATCATTGCCAAAGAAGCATAGTTTGTCAGCAAAGTATTATAGTGTAAACACATATGAATACATTTAGTACAAGCACAAACAAAAAACTGCAAATATCTTTGTAAACATATATGTCAGCAAATACTAATTAGTGTTAACCAAAATGAATACATTTAGTACAAACCAAATCTGCAAACATCTTTGCATAATTCCTTGTGTCAGTCAACGTTTAATTATGTGTTAACATAAGTAAAGACATAGGCATTTAATTAGCACACATCTTTGTCTGGAAAAAAAATATATCTCAGCCGAAATATTCATATTATTTTCAGGCTTTAGTACAAAGAAAAATAAAACAAATATTATATTATGTTAAAGCTTATTCAAGAATGCAGCTTGTTCAAGTTATAAATATATGTATTCATCACTTCATATTTCATTTAATTCAGTCATTAACTCATGAAAACAAAACTGAGAAGAAGCAAAAGAAAATAAACAAAACTTTATATTTTCAAGTTCAAACAGAATTCAGAAAGCAAAAGAAGAGTTTACTAGAATTCAAAAAACCATTTTTGCAAATTGCAGTCTTCTAATTAGCCTCTGTTTCAAGTTGCTACAGTTTTTGGTGAGTAAACAGTTTTAGAAATCTAACTTTAATAAGTAATTTGAGAAGAATTGATATGTTGATATTGAATGTTCTGGGATGTTTACTGTAAGTTGTGCATATAATTGTTCTTCCAGATTTCAATTGTTTTTACTGAGACAAAGAGGAAAAAAATAAATAATAGACAGTAAATATAACTAACCTTATATAAGATTCTTGACTTTAATTAGTAACTTATCTAATAAATTAGTTTAAGTTTAAGATTTAGGTTTGGATTATAATTTGTTTTAGTAGCTGTAAAATACAAGCACTGTAAACACATTTTTACAGTACAAATAAACCAAAGATCAAAAATTTAAATATCTCGAATTGTAATGAATTGATGTCTTGAAACTACATAGAAAGATATGATTTTTAAGACAAAACATACAATTTTTAGACAACAATTTTACAGAGCGGTTTAATGGTAAACCAAAAATGCACTTCAGTGAAATTTTGATGATTCAAGCTATTATAATTATTGTAATTTGACATGGAGCTAGGGAATTGATGTGAGATTAACAGAAAATTGTTAGAAAATTTTTCGAATACATAGATTTGGAGATTTTGATTAAAGTAGGGTTTAGTGCTAATATTTTTCATGCTCTATAACATTTTGATTTCGGCATCATCATGAAACCGAGTGCTATGAAATATTGGGAGGAGTTAGAGTGTGTAGTTGGCGACGCATGGCCGAAGCCTTGTCGTGTCAGGTGGCGGCGATCACGACCGCGAGGTGGATTTGTCTACTGTATTTGAGTTACAGTTCGACTTTTTAGTCGAATTTTGTTTTCGCGAATTTGGGGTTGAGCTGGGCCGTGTTATCGAGTGAGGGGAAGCTTTGTGATGTGATTGTGGTGTCGCATGGCGACGGCGAGGTGGTGGACCGCCGTGCACGTGCACGACGGCGGGGCAGTTCGTGATCGTATCGACTCGAGTGAAGCTCGAGTTTGAAGGCTAGTTGCTTCGGGTCGTTTCTGAGTCGAGTTTGAACGCGCGCGAGTGTGTTAATATGCTTCAGCAGTTTAAAAACTTAAGCTTTTATATAAAAAAAGAAAAAAAAAAGAAAAAAAACAGAGGAAGAAGAAAGAGAGGTAGGGAGTGAGGCAAGAGAGCTTCTGGATATTACCGAGTTCGACCCGGGTGAGTCACGTTGTTTGCTTCGAGTTTTAAGATTCCAGATGCTAGCCTATTTTTTTTTATGTTAAGTTAAAGTTAAATAGGTTAGTATAAATTATGTTATTAGGTGTTGACAAAATTGATTAAGTCCAAATGAACTTTAAACAAGTTGAGTAATTAATTTAAATCAAAGTTAATTATGCATGTAATAAAATTTGATAATTGTAATTTAATAAGTAATTTCAAATTTAATCAAATTAATAATTAAAGATTTTAATGATAATCTTGTGTAAACCATTTGCAATTAAGAATTTAATTAATCATTTGAAGTTGGTTAATTAACAAATCATAGATAACCGATTAAATAAATAATTAATGATTGAACGATTAACTAATTAATAATTAATGATTAATTGAACAATTAGTAATAATTAAATGTGTAATTGGGTTTTATAATCAATAATTAAGGTTATTGACTAATAATTAATTCATTAAATAAGTGAATAATTAATAAGTAATTAATGAATTGAAATAAGTTAATTAATTAATAATTAATTAAGCAAGAGTAAAATATAATTTACTCTTGAGTTAGGTTTAAAACCAAATCAAACTTGTTGATATGAATCGATGATACTATTTGATTACATCTGATGTTTGTTCTATGCTGTGATATTCTGGATATATCTATGATGATTGTATATGATTTATCTATGTTAAATTGCTATATGATTTATCTGATGTTATTTATCTGTATTAAATTGCTTTATGAATTCAATTGTTAAATTTAAACTGTTAAGTTAATTAGAGAACTTGGACTTTAAAATGGCGTTTGGATTTTGATGAGACCGGGATCGGGTATCCAATTGATATTCCGAAAACCACATCAATCCAAATTAAACGTTAGGTCATGTAATCTCAAGTGAAGATCGAGATGGTGTTTTTAGAATGCAAGGGTTATCGTCGTTAACTCTGAGGGTGATTCCAAAACGAGTGTAACGAGATAATGCCTTCGGTTTCGTTCGAACCCGGAACGAACTTGTATGGATTGAATGCTTTCAGCACATCGTCAGGCGGACGATGAGCATTCTAAGTGATATGTTCTATAAAGGTAAACACAGCCTCAAGCCTCATCAACCGGGAATGGCTAAAACAGAGGATGTGCAGCAAGGTTAGGTGGGTCATGCCCAAGCAGGACCAGGTATACCCCTGTCTAGATGTCCCTTTTTATTCGGCTGTGTGGGCGGTTGGATGTACACCAACTGTGGGGTTATCTTGTTCGGGACTGTTCAGTAAGGAATGGTTCTGGCCTTGTGTTGCAGGGGAGTTAGGGTGGCTCCTCGGTACTGTGATCTAGACTATGTACTGTGACGGGCGGTACCCCAGTAGCCCTGCCATTGTATGGGGTCCAATTTCCAATAAGCGCCGTACGCTTTGATTGTGCCCAACTATGTTGAAATGTGAGATGTAAGCATTTCAGCTATTTCTGTATTTTACTTGAAAACCCTAGACACTATTATAATATCACTGGATTTCCTATGAAATGTTTTGGTTAGCGTAAGGTAAAAACTTACCCGTATTTATTTGTGGGGAGTCTTACGTGATACCTTTATTTTAAATGATTTTCAAAGTTAAACAACTTTAACCTGTTTACTCATACCAGACCCATCTCTGACTCGGAGTTTATTTTTGTTTTTCATAAACTTTCGGGTACCCAAATTTTTACGGGTAGCCAAGGGATTCAGGTTAGCTTTGACGACTTCTGGAGGAGCAATGGAGCAGGAGGCTTCAGTGTTGTAGACATATATATATCTGTATAGTTCCGCTGTGTTAGTTAGTTTATGACATTTGAGATGTATGTTCTGACAGATATGTATATGATAGTCATGTTGTATGATATTGTTTAACTCTGATGTATATATAACTATGTAATATTTATGTTGAGGTATTATATTTTATTCCATTCTGCTGTGATATTCTGATGTTGTTATTCTTTCTTTCTTTTCTTTTCTATTTCTACCCCTTTCTTTCTTATTGATGACACGTCTTTCTGGGCGTAGAAAGCCGGGTCGTCACACTAAGCTTGATGACATTACTAAAAATATTTCCAATTTTAATAAAGGGAGAGAAAATTTATCCAAGATTATTGAAAATTCCTAACCTGCTTCAAGTAAGAAGGGATTAGGTTATGTTAAGAATTCAAAAGCTCACAATGATAAAAGTGGTTTAGGATATAATAAAACCGATCGTAGAAATTCCACTAGATATGCTTTCATGTATAGTAAAAATGATAGTTCTAGTACTAAATTTCGAGTAAAGTCTAAATCCAACTTTCATAGAAATTCAAATATTGTTATGACCAATAATGTTTATAATTTCTCTAAAAGTACAAAATCAATGAATGGAAATATGAATAAAAATTATCTAAGTATTTGGGTGCCTGTTAATTGGAAAAATAGAGAAAAATACATTAATGATTATTTTGATATGGTAGTTAATAATGAAAATTATATTTGTAAAGGTTCAACCACACTCAAATGGGTATGGTTTCCTAGGACCTAACCGCCCTGGACCCTAACATAATAAGTGGGCACCAAAAATAATTATTATTTAATGCAGGTACTCGGTGAAACAAAAGGAAAATGATAGATTTTGGAATTTTAAAGAATGTTCCATATGTTTAATAGAATTACGTGCTTACAATGAAATATGGACTTCAACAAATATGGTAAAATCTAATTTATTTTTCCTTCATGATCAATAATGAGTTTATCTCGTTATTTGCAAGATATTTTATATAATTTATTATATTCCCTCATTCTTTTTGATAATGACAAAGGAGGGGGGAATTCATATGCATATTAATTAAGGGAGATATTATACTCAAGGGAGATGTTATACTTAGGGGGAGCTTTAAACATATTTATATTATTTTATATAAAATGGATATTTTTCAAAAATTGTATAGTTGTCATCGTCAAAAAGGGGGAGAACGTTAGAACCTCAATTATTAGATTTTAATGACAACAAATATACAATTATGCCAAAGAATCTCTAAGCTAATTTATAGGTACATGAGCATCAAAAAGAGATAATCAAATGCATTCAAAATGAAGATACACGGTATAGAAGAAGGATGGAAGTATATTTATGGAGATACAAGAAGAGATATACACGATAGAGACAAGACGAAGATGACAGATAAAGTATTATTAGTCATATGGTGTCGTGTCTAGAGTTTACAAATGTTAAAATCTTCTCCAAATGGTATACACACATATACATTCATATTTTAAATGAAAAATTAAGTTTTCAAAATTGCACGGAGTGGGACTCGAACCCGGGTCACTAATTCAAAAAGCAAGTGCTCTAACAAATTTGAGCTATGGTAATTTTTTGTCATAGGCTAAATTCAGACGTTTGAAATACTTCAGTCAGAAGTCCGAATGCTGAAACTGGAATATTGTTTCACAATATTCAGACGCCTGAATGAAAATATTCAAACGTCTGAATATGGACAAAATAGCCTATTTCCTTACTGTTTGTGTGTTAATCCAATACAAAAATCTGAATTATTTTATTCAGACGTCTGAATTTTTGTAACTGCTATTTTCTTGAAAAGTCACTTCTCTTCGCCGAAGAGGAACATCTTCAAAATTAATGGTTGCACCTTATCTTTTCAATATAACTTTTCATATATGGTTGCAACTCTTTATACACTATAAATATATTACAGAATTCAACAAAGAATAAACTGAAACTGAATTTACTTTAGCATTCTTGAATTCTCATGTATTCTCAAGCTTTCAAATTGCACTCAAATTGCTTACATACTTTGATCATTAATCACTTTATCTTCCACAATTCTCAAAGCACGTCACATTGTATATCATAAAGGAGAAGATTATAGGAAAATTTTACTCAATTGACTTATCAGTGTTATTTAAAAACAAACTACAGTCAGATACATTTGTTATTTGTAAAAGAAGTCCTGTTTGGTTGCTCAGGCAGTTGAAGTCATGTTCGGTTGCTTTGGCGGGTGAAGTCCTATTCGGTTGCTCAGGCAGTGTAAACCTGTTCCTCCGGGTTAAGTGAGGGTCGTTGTAGTTGAAATTCCAGAAGGGGTCTGGGACTGGATGTAGAACGGGAAGTTCGAACCAGTATAAAAATTCCTGGTGTGCTTGTTTTATTTTACTTATTTTCATTTACTTGGCTATTATCATATGTTTCCGCATTTAGATTTAATTATATTCCATATTACACAATCCTAAGTAATAGCTAGCCACACACTAGTTACTTTAAGAGATGTCAATCATCTACAACACAAAGGTTGCAGAATCCAAAGAATGAAAGGGCTTAGAACATCTATAACACAAAGTGTTGTAAAGTACATAACAAAGGAAGGATGTCATACCACTAAAGGATGTTAAGCATCTAACCGCAAGGAAGGATATTGAGTTTCTATGAAAACAAACCAATGATGCATCAACTATTATCGTACCTCTACAACAGTAAATGTTGTAGAGCATCTACCAATAATGGTATCGAGCTTCAACGATAGCAAAGGGTTTTGAGCTTTTACTAGTACCAAGGGATATTGAAGCTTTAAAGATATAAAGGATATCGAGTTTTTGCAAGGTAGATTATTTTATCGAATCTATATAAGCAAGTGATGTTGAATCTCTACAACGGGATGTCGGGATCCATCTAGATGATGCTATCTGAGCCTTTGGACTCAAAGCCTTTCCATGTGTCAATCATTCCGCATGTTGGACATCCCTATAAATAGACCTCTATCGATACCTAGAGAAGGGGATTCTTCTTACTCTACTTCTCAATTTTAAAAGTTTTAAACCATCAACTGAATCAGGGATTTATAGACCCGATTGTACTCTTGTGACTTTTGCAAATAAGGAATTGAACATTCAACTTTGCATAGCTTATTTCTCTTTTATTTGCCTAATTATTTATTTGTGATAATGGACATGAATATGATTTATTTTTGGACTTGGACGTGGATAATGGATAAGCGTAAGACTTATCTTTGGACTTGAACTCCGACTTGAACTTGCATATACTCTCAAGCTTACATAAAGCCACTTAAGCCCTTATCTAAACCAACCTTGACTTGCGTTATATATTTTGTTTTGTAAAATTTTTTGCTAACAACCATATATATAAATTTTGATGACAACAACCATATAAATATAGGTCCTAATGTTTTCATAAGTTATATAGAATATTTTGCAAGATGTTACATAGGTTTATATAAGTACAAGGTAATCGAGTTTGAAGACTAATATGTAAAGAAACTTGAGATGAAGATTCTGTGATGATCAGGATAATTGAAGATTCGTGAGTTTGAAGACAAGGACATGAAGAGTTCAAGACTTTAGATAATAGTTATTAGACATTCGAACAATTTGTGAAGTCTTTGAATAACAACTTTCTCTTATTTATAAAACTTACTCAGCAGAAATCTATTTTATTCTCAAAATATATATCTATGAATAGTTTTTAAATTTTTTATACATTAAAGAAATTGAAAATTATTTTTAAGTAATTTTACAAAATTTAAAATTTATGTAGCACTTTAAAAGTGTTGCTATTTTTCCCAAATTAGAAGTAAATGTCGATATATCCTACATGAGTATGTCGACATACTTACCATTAGACCATTTTTAAATTATAAAAGGTTAAGTCTTTTTGGCTTTATCGTTTTGTGACTAGACATGACCCTTTAAAACTATATAAAAGGATCTGGAAAATAAATTTTTAACTCATTATTCACTCCATTTTTCATTCTATATTCTCATTGTATATTTCACAAAATCCACTTTGTATACTCTTCAAATCCACTCAAATTCAATCTCTACTTCATTACATTCATTCAATATAAATATATTCTCTATTTTGCAAGTATTCAAACCATTCTCTTGTTGTTCCAAACTTTTATTTCACCGATCCAAAGATTAAAGTGCTATAAAAGGGCTATGCGATATCTTATATTCAAGTTACAACAATTTGTATTTCGAATCAACAAATCTCTATTACTATTTTGTATGGGTTTTCTTGTTACCCATTCAAATCAAGTTGATGTGCTTGTTGCCTTTTAATCAAGTAGGTGTGCTTGTTGCCAATTAAATCAAGTGGGTGATGTTGTTGCATGGAAAATCAAGAGAGTCTACCATGAGTTCAGAAAGTCATGAGGGTGTATCTTATTGCCCTGAAATCAAGATTGTATTGTGGTTTGATTGCTACTTGAGTAAAGTAGGCGTCGAAAGAAAATGTATGTGGGACTGGATATAACATTGGTTAATCCAAACTAATAAAACTTCTGGTGTCATCTCCCTTATTTCTACTTTATTTTTATCGTAATTATATATATCAATGACTGCCTATTAATATTTATCTATGTTAATTATCTGTTTTTTTATTTAAATCTTGAAACTATTTAAAAAATTATATATTAGTCATAATACATTATTCACCCCCTTTAGTGTTATAATAGCCTTAAGATCAGCCCACACCAGTATAATTTATACCACACTGTTTCCTACATGAATCTCATAAGGGAAGATAACATATAATATCAAAAAGACAGTACAAACTATCACTCTAAGATACAGCATTTCAAAGTTACAATCCTAAGTACTATCTTAGCATGGATATAATAGTCTGTCCTCACAGATGCATATAATAGTTATATAGTGGGAATAAAATACTACGATATGCGAATGGAGGTATCTAGCTCATCTTCTGAAGCTCCGAAGAATATCAATGAAAACCTTCCTTTCTTAAATGGCCTGAAAGAGCACCCGAGGAATTAAAGGGAAGATAAAACCATAAGTCAAACATAAGTCTTGTGTGAGAAACTTACGAAATATGTGATCATCATCATGGTTTTAAATCTCATATATATCGCCCGAGATCTCCTCCGAGATCTCCTTTTTACACTTAAACGAGACGAGACATCAAATCTCCTCCATATCTCCCTCGACACTCATCTCGTCCGAGATATTAAAATCTCACCCGATATATGGATCAAAATCTCAATCCGAGATCTCACCTGAAACTATACATTTTTCTTATTTTCCATAGTATTTTTTATTTTCATATTGATTCAAAAGAAACTACTCAATCCAATTATAATTTACCAACTTCTTGAACATATTCTTTACTTTTTCTCTTAATGAGTCGTAGCGAAAGGTTTCACTTCTTTATTATGTTCAAATAAAAGGATATTATTCAATCATTACCAAATCAATTAAGCTAATCAAGCCACTACTCTTCTAAAAATATTCATTTTTCCATGTATATCAAGTATGTTACAATTTTTATTTTTTACTAAGAAAGTTATGGCCGTTAAATAAATTTTTGACACATAACTACATCCGAGATATACCCGAGATGCATTATAAGGCCCGAGATGTCAATCTGAGATGTACACCTGATATGTACTCATCTCGTCCGAGATCTCCCCGATACGAGATAACCTGTGTAAAAATTTCGAGACGAAACGTGACCGAAATGCGATATTTAAAACCTTGATCATCATATAATAGTATCTTTCGGGACCACTAGAATCACCAAAATGGTTTTCCCCTCAAAATAACCAGACCGATCTAATAAGCACATATGGTGATATAATAGACAGTTTCTAAGGTGTAGAGTAAAATTAGAAAATAGCTTTGTTGCTTGCATCTCATAACACAATTATATTAGAAGTACAACTAAAACAGCTAAGGTATGTTCGCATAAAGATTTTCATCGTGGTCTCCTTAGTACATTGAGGTGAGTCTCTTGACAAAAGGTCAGAAGCTACCTTTCGAAGTGACATATATCTTAAAATCTATAATTACGGTAAACATAGCTGGTCCACGCCCAAATATGTGATACAAAATACCATCAACTCTCGATGCTAACCAATCGAAAGCATCTCTAGATATGGAGTTGATGTACCATTTTGGGTTAGCAGAACCCCCCGCTATGCATCCTACTTTGTTTTCTATCATTATCGATGGTAAGTCATGTTCAACATCTCATCACACAAGTCTTCATCGCTCGAACAGGTCTCAAACCTCTCTATGGATTTTAGGACCTCGAACAATTCATGAACCTCTCCATGGATTCCAACATAAGTCCTTCGATGAATGCTAACACTGACCTCTCCCTTGGATATAACCTTCGAATAGATAGTACAACTATATAACATTCTACTCCTCAGCCGCTTCCAAAACATAGAACTCGTATATTGGTTTTGAAGTGGTATTCGGTAAGTAATACATAATTATACTTATTCGATCAAGGGCTCTTTGAAACAAATCGATGAATTTTCGGCTAACTCATTTCTGGTTCTTTTAGAAGTAAGTGAATGATAAAAGGACTCCTCCTTGGGGTATCTCTCGTATATATTCTTAAAGTGAGAGAAGTTCCATACTAATGAGTCCTCTACAGAGGATCTTAAAATTTATGAACCATAAAGCTTTCAATACTTCCTATGTTTATTTGTTCAATTTCAATAACAATGAAAACAATCACACATGGAAATAAGGTCTCATATACTTATCATGTTTCCGACCTTATCAACTTAAGTTTGTCCCTCGACCAAGAGCGAAGCTGGTAGGTTAGAGTACTATTTGCTTCTAATCCCTTCATGAATGTCATACCTAACTCTCAAAAATTAAATCAACTTTTTTTCCTTTTAGTGCTAAGTATAGGAGTAAATACTTTCCATAAATGAGTAAACACATAGAGCACGATTAAGTCACATAAATGACTTCCAATCCCCTTTTTATTTAATTAATTCATTTATTAATTAAAATTTCTTTGTAAATATTTGCACGTATCTATATTTAAAATATTGTTACAAAAGATATATAAATGTATACTACTATTTCCAATTCATTTGTACTCTATTATAATACATAGAAATGTATTCATATTCTAATCCCAAATGGTATAAAAATATTCACAATCTTAAACAAGATTTCACATTTTCAAAAGTATATTTAATGGGTTAAAAACTAATTGTTATTAAAACATTGATACTATAAACTAAAACCATTCTATACTTATCGTTATCTTTGAAATATTCTGTTCCAAGATCTAAGTATATGTACACTTATTTAACAATGTAATATACTTCCAGTCAACTTTTAAAAAACCATTTGTTATAACTTAAGGTTATAACAAAACCACTCTATCCTTTTACGACATACTTTACTTAATTTTCCAAACTTATACTACTAACTTTTTCAAACTTATATAAATACTTTGTAAATACTTATAAATAAGTTTTAAGTATCTATATAAAATACTACTTAAAAATAAATAGTTTCAAATTTAAAAAAGGTTAAAAAACAAGTTTTGTATTTAAAACCCTTTATTTAAAAATTCATAAATAATTATTAAAAATATATTTAAACGTAAAACTACTTTTAGAACACTCTAATTAACATTACTTAACATCCTAAAATGATCTCGAAAAATACTTCATTTAAATAACACTTTTGACCATTTTAAAATTTTAAATAGTGTTAAAAATGACACTCAACAACTAATGTTCTAAAATGTCCAGAATCCCTATCGTAGGTGCAAAAAGTGCTGCCATAGGTGCTGTTAAAAATCGCAGACGGAGAAAACTTGAAAGATACATGAAATCTTGACTAGTTTTCTCCACTCAAACAAAGGTTTTAAACTCCAATTTGCATATAGTACGTACTATACTTAGATTACTTAATAACCATGCAAAGAAATCCCTAAAGATATTTTTCAAAGTAATATTAAAAATCGCTGAACAGAAGGCATTTGCAAAGTGCATCCATAATGACTATTTCGCTTCTAACTTTTACAGTTTTATTCCATCGTTTCTATAGTTTTCCAAACCATTTCCTTGCTATCCCATACACTATTATAAGTGTGAATACCAACCAAGATATATTCTTTCATAATATATTAACAAATAACCATTTTAAGCAAGTGAAAACGCAAGGGATTCAAAGTGCACTTATTATGACCTTTCTTGCTTCAAACACTTTCAGCACCCTCCAGAGCCACACACAACAAACAAAAAAAACATGTAAACACAACGATAGGGCCATGTTACATGTTGTAGAGGGTAACCGTAGAGATAATATATGACGGCCCAGAATTTTGAACATTTGAAATCGAAATATTTAATTGATTTTAAATATTTGGAAGATATTTTAAGCCTTAATTTCAAATATAACTATGAATTTGGCAATTTAATTATCGAATTTAATGATAGAAATTTGAGTAAAATTTTGAATCTACAATTTTAAGCTTGTTAAAAATAATTTAATGACTTAGAAAATTCATGTTGATAATACTGAAGATAATGGAAGCTTCAGAATTGTATTTGAAAATGATTTGTTCAATTTTAAAATTTTATCTTTTAAATCGATGTTTAAAAATAGCCTTACGAGGCACAATCTCGGAATTCGACAAAACCAGTTCCATTGGATTCGTAATATTGTATTATTTCCAGTTTCAATTTTCGAAATGTCTGAAGGCCATACGATAAGAAAACGCATTGAAAATTATATCGAAATTCAATTTAAAAGATGGGTCCAAAAAGCTATCTTCTCCACACGATCGAATTTGGACTCGGAATCTTTTCCATTGCATTCGGAATAGGGCCATAACATTGTAAATGCCCGACGACATGCCTCGATTGGAAATCGAGATTTTAATTTGCATATATCAGAATGTATCAAATTTAAATTTAAATTCAAAATATATACATATTTTATATTTTCCTTGCAACACTGTTGCAGGCATTAACATGTAGAGAAGTTATACCATGTGTTCTCTCCCTTAACACGTGCCTTCTTCCCTTTATTTTCATTGTCGTATATTTATAAAAATGTGTATATAAAAAAACGATATCAATTAACAAAATATATCGCGATGTTTCATTCGAAAGTTAAATCGAACTCATAGAAAATAATGATCATTCCTCACATTCTCAATTTTATAAAAAAAATAAAAAGCAACAAGATTGATTTCGAATCGAAATCAATTCAATTACAAATCCAGTTGCAAATATAAAGAAGGCGAGGGCACATCAGCATCATGATATGGAGATGGCGACGACTCGAGACCCTGAACGCGGCGATGGTGGTGTCAATAGTCATGTGGGGAATCGAGGTCAGAACGCAAGCAGTCAAAGGCGATTGGGGAGCTCGAATCGAGTTTCAGGCAATGCAGCAGCATAGGTTATGGCATAGCAAGCTCAGCTCGAACTCGAGCTCGAAAAAAAGGGGACGGAGTGGCCCTTGGCTGAGGCGGCAGGTCGTTGAGAAGCTTAGGTCGCACGCAATTCATAAGGGCAACGTGTAATTCGAGGTTGGGGATCGCGATCTCGTTCTAGCAGCTAGACAACTCGGGCGATCGTAAATACAGGTGAGGAATTAATTTCAAATTGTATATATAGATTTGGAAAAAGATGAAAAAATATTTACTGTAATGATTTTTTTAAGCAGAAAAGAAAAGAATTTATTTTACAGTAAGGTATAAAACTATTTATTATTTTAATTTGAAAGTTTATATTTATATGGGAATGTTTACAGTAAAGAAAAGTAAAATATAAATGTTGAAATATATGTACGCATGCTTATTTTAACTATTTTAAATAGAAAAAATTATATATATACAGAAGGATTTTGAAAATATAATATATGAAATTTTATAATGGTAAAGTTTATGTAAAAAATCATTTTTTTGAAACCTATCATTTATTTTTAAGTGTGTTATATATATATATATATATATATATATAGAGTTTAAAAGCAGAATTATTTAGATGAAAATTTGCTTAAAACTAAATTATTTTTTGAAACCCAAATCGTTAGTTTAGGTTAAATTTATAAAATGGAAAATTAATTGTTCGATTATTTCGAATATTAATAAGAATCATATATTTGTACAAGGTCTAGTACAATGAAGAAAACAATCTGGAATGAAAATGGATTACTTGCAAAGCAAAAGTGAGATCATCTCACTCAATTGGAATTTCCAGTTTAATTTTAAATAGTTAAATTTAAAATTATTGATTGTGTGCTTGGATGATAAATTATTATCAGTTGTATTGGATTAGACCCTATGCGCTGCATAATAGCGGATGATATTATATTAAACCCATATACCATGATATTCCACCTCAAAGTGGAATTGGTATAAAATATGTATTTGGAGTGGTTGATTTCCTGCATTATATAGCGGATGATATTTTATAAATACCATATACCGCGATATTCCACCTCGAAGTGGAAATGGTATTATATATGTATTTAGAGTAATTGATTTACCACATTATATAGCGGATGAGACCCTATGCGCCGCATAATAGAGGATGATATTTTATAAATCCCATATACCGTGATATTACACCTCGAAGTGGAATTGGTATTTAATTGTTGTGCTAACATCTATGGATGCAGGAAAACGGGTTGGAGGGATCCAACTGGATTCCTCAAATATTTGAATATGTTTTAATATTGTGTGTGGATTTATTTATAATCTGTGTATGATTATATTCGTTGTTGAAATCCTTGCTGGCTATAGTTTAGCCGAATATATCTTTGGCATCGTAGGATACCAGGAATAAATAAAATTGGATTTTTGAAATTCGAGTAGAAAATCTATAGTAAATTAAATTTTGAGCATTGGTTAAATTTCAAAAGAAGAAATTTAAAAGGATAAAGATTGATTTTTGTAATCCTATTGAATAAAATTCCAAAATATGGGAAAAAGGTTTAATAAATGGAATTCAAAGTAATATTATTCAAAAGTTGAATAATTTATTTTAAAATATAGAATTTAAATAGTTTGGAAGAGATAAAGGAATACTTTTTAAATGAAAATAAATCTGGAAATAAATTCGAAAATTGATTTGGTTCTTAAAAATAAATTTTTGGGAAATCAATATGAAAATTGATTTGGTGTTTGAAATAAATTTAGAAATCAATTTGGTATTTGATTTGGTGTTTAAAATAAAATTTGAAATAAATTTGGAAATTGATTTGGTGTTTGAAAATGGTTTTTGAAATCCATTTGAAAATCGTTTATAAGTAGATATTTGGAAAATTTAAATTCACAATGGGAATTTAAAAAGGAAAGGGAAATTTGTTTTAAAAATAAATATTGATTCATTTTTAAAGTGTGGAAGGAAATTTGCGGATTTGGAATATAAATTGAGATAAATCAAGAAGAATTTATTTATTGATTTAAATGGTCCATTTTGAAATGGAAGATGTATTTTCCCTAGAAAGCCGAGCATGTTTTTAAAGTAGCTTTCAAAATTAAAATTTTTGAAGTTGGTTTTAAAAAGGATGTTTGTGGAGAAATTATTTCTTAAGTTGTTTTCAAATTTTTAAAGTAAAAGATTTATTTAATTAGTTAAAGAAGTGATTATTTAAAGATTTAATTGATATTTGATTAGAAAATGGTTATTTAAATAGTTATCCCCTATCTACTAATTTTATTTTAAAATTAGTTTGGACTTGAAGTTTTATATGAGATATTAGTATAATATTTTCATAACTAATATTTAAGCAAGTGTTTTAAAATAGTTTTTATTTTAAATATATCCAAGTACATATATTTTGGATAAGTGACTTAAATTATTTTAAAGTATTCAAACTCGAAAACTTTTCAATGGAAATAAATATTTAGAAATTTATTCCGCGTGAAGAAAGTGATTTGAAATTTATTTTCGAATGGTTGAAGTGTAAAAATATATCTTGCGAAGATATTTTGAGAAATAAACAATCAGGATAAATTATTTAAATCTGGTGGTTGTTACGAATATTGATTGATAGTTAAATAACCGACTATCAATATTAGCCTTTAAACAGCAGTTGAATTTCGATGCGACCGGGTGTCGGATTCCAAATGGTTATCCGAAATCCGCATCGAATCTTTGTGAAGGATATTTTAAAAGATGAAAGTGGAAATTGTTGTGATTTGTTTGAAATCTTAATGTAACACATATTTTTAAAATAAATGCTCGTTATTCGGATTAGTCGGGAGAGGACTTTGTGTCATAAAGCCAATTCCGAATAATGATACGATGAAATGGGATTGCATTTGAAGACGGAGTTGAAGATCTGGTATTTTCGAAAGCAAAAGGATTACCTGTCGAATGTCTCTACACTGAATTGCTCCAGTATAGAGATTACATCACCCTAGTGATGGGAATCCGGATGTAATTAGTGAATATCCGGATTTGCAAGGGCTTCTTTGGAAGTGCCTTTGGTTCTGTTTGATCCTGGAACGGACTTGTAAATATGAATTGATGTCTTGAAACTACATAGAAAGATATGATTTTTAAGACAAAACATACAATTTTTAGACAACAATTTTACAGAGCGGTTTAATGGTAAACCAAAAATGCACTTCAGTGAAATTTTGATGATTCAAGCTATTATAATTATTGTAATTTGACATGGAGCTAGGGAATTGATGTGAGATTAACAGAAAATTGTTAGAAAATTTTTCGAATACATAGATTTGGAGATTTTGATTAAAGTAGGGTTTAGTGCTAATATTTTTCATGCTCTATAACATTTTGATTTCGGCATCATCATGAAACCGAGTGCTATGAAATATTGGGAGGAGTTAGAGTGTGTAGTTGGCGACGTATGGCCGAAGCCTTGTCGTGTCAGGTGGCGGCGATCACGACCGCGAGGTGGATTTGTCTACTGTATTTGATTTACAGTTCGACTTTTTAGTCGAATTTTGTTTTCGCGAATTTGGGGTTGAGCTGGGCCGTGTTATCGAGTGAGGGGAAGCTTTGTGATGTGATTGTGGTGTCGCATGGCGACGGCGAGGTGGTGGACCGCCGTGCACGTGCACGGCGGCGGGGCAGTTCGTGATCGTATCGACTCGAGTGAAGCTCGAGTTTGAAGGCTAGTTGCTTCGGGTCGTTTCTGAGTCGAGTTTGAACGCGCGCGAGTGTGTTAATATGCTTCAGCAGTTTAAAAACTTAAGCTTTTATAAAAAAAAAGAAAAAAAAAGAAAAAAAACAGAGGAAGAAGAAAGAGAGGTAGGGAGTGACGCAAGAGAGCTTCTGGATATTACCGAGTTCGACCCGGGTGAGTCACGTTGTTTGCTTCGAGTTTTAAGATTCCAGATGCTAGCCTATTTTTTTTATGTTAAGTTAAAGTTAAATAGGTTAGTATAAATTATGTTATTAGGTGTTGACAAAATTGATTAAGTCCAAATGAACTTTAAACAAGTTGAGTAATTAATTTAAATCAAAGTTAATTATGCATGTAATAAAATTTGATAATTGTAATTTAATAAGTAATTTCAAATTTAATCAAATTAATAATTAAAGATTTTAATGATAATCTTGTGTAAACCATTTGCAATTAAGAATTTAATTAATCATTTGAAGTTGGTTAATTAACAAATCATAGATAACCGATTAAATAAATAATTAATGATTGAACGATTAACTAATTAATAATTAATGATTAATTGAACAATTAGTAATAATTAAATGTGTAATTGGGTTTTATAATCAATAATTAAGGTTATTGACTAATAATTAATTCATTAAATAAGTGAATAATTAATAAGTAATTAATGAATTGAAATAAGTTAATTAATTAATAATTAATTAAGCAAGAATAAAATATAATTTACTCTTGAGTTAGGTTTAAAACCAAATCAAACTTGTTGATATGAATCGATGATACTATTTGATTACATCTGATGTTTGTTCTATGCTGTGATATTCTGGATATATCTATGATGATTGTATATGATTTATCTATGTTAAATTGCTATATGATTTATCTGATGTTATTTATCTGTATTAAATTGCTTTATGAATTCAATTGTTAAATTTAAACTGTTAAGTTAATTAGAGAACTTGGACTTTAAAATGGCGTTTGGATTTCGATGAGACCGGGATCGGGTATCCAATTGATATTCCGAAAACCACATCAATCCAAATTAAACGTTAGGTCATGTAATCTCAAGTGAAGATCGAGATGGTGTTTTTAGAATGCAAGGGTTATCGTCGTTAACTCTGAGGGTGATTCCAAAACGAGTGTAACGAGATAATGCCTTCGGTTTCGTTCGAACCCGGAACGAACTTGTATGGATTGAATGCTTTCAGCACATCGTCAGGCGGACGATGAGCATTCTAAGTGATATGTTCTATAAAGGTAAACACAGCCTCAAGCCTCATCAACCGGGAATGGCTAAAACAGAGGATGTGCAGCAAGGTTAGGTGGGTCATGCCCAAGCAGGACCAGGTATACCCCTGTCTAGATGTCCCTTTTTATTCGGCTGTGTGGGCGGTTGGATGTACACCAACTATGGGGTTATCTTGTTCGGGACTGTTCAGTAAGGAATGGTTCTGGCCTTGTGTTGCAGGGGAGTTAGGGTGGCTCCTCGGTACTGTGATCTAGACTATGTACTGTGACGGGCGGTACCCCAGTAGCCCTGCCATTGTATGGGGTCCAATTTCCAATAAGCGCCGTACGCTTTGATTGTGCCCAACTATGTTGAAATGTGAGATGTAAGCATTTCAGCTATTTCTGTATTTTACTTGAAAACCCTAGACACTATTATAATATCACTGGATTTCCTATGAAATGTTTTGGTTAGCGTAAGGTAAAAACTTACCCGTATTTATTTGTGGGGAGTCTTACGTGATACCTTTATTTTAAATGATTTTCAAAGTTAAACAACTTTAACCTGTTTACTCATACCAGACCCATCTCTGACTCGGAGTTTATTTTTGTTTTTCATAAACTTTCGGGTACCCAAATTTTTACGGGTAGCCAAGGGATTCAGGTTAGCTTTGACGACTTCTGGAGGAGCAATGGAGCAGGAGGCTTCAGTGTTGTAGACATATATATATCGGTATAGTTCCGCTGTGTTAGTTAGTTTATGACATTTGAGATGTATGTTCTGACAGATATGTATATGATAGTCATGTTGTATGATATTGTTTAACTCTGATGTATATATAACTATGTAATATTTATGTTGAGGTATTATATTTTATTCCATTCTGCTGTGATATTCTGATGTTGTTATTCTTTCTTTCTTTTCTTTTCTATTTCTACCCCTTTCTTTCTTATTGATGACACGCCTTTCTGGGCGTAGAAAGCCGGGTCGTCACACTAAGCTTGATGACATTACTAAAAATATTTCCAATTTTAATAAAGGGAGAGAAAATTTATCCAAGATTATTGAAAATTCCTAACCTGCTTCAAGTAAGAAGGGATTAGGTTATGTTAAGAATTCAAAAGCTCACAATGATAAAAGTGGTTTAGGATATAATAAAACCGATCGTAGAAATTCCACTAGATATGCTTTCATGTATAGTAAAAATGATAGTTCTAGTACTAAATTTCGAGTAAAGTCTAAATCCAACTTTCATAGAAATTCAAATATTGTTATGACCAATAATGTTTATAATTTCTCTAAAAGTACAAAATCAATGAATGGAAATATGAATAAAAATTATCTAAGTATTTGGGTGCCTGTTAATTGGAAAAATAGAGAAAAATACATTAATGATTATTTTGATATGGTAGTTAATAATGAAAATTATATTTGTAAAGGTTCAACCACACTCAAATGGGTATGGTTTCCTAGGACCTAACCGCCCTGGACCCTAACATAATAAGTGGGCACCAAAAATAATTATTATTTAATGCAGGTACTCGGTGAAACAAAAGGAAAATGATAGATTTTGGAATTTTAAAGAATGTTCCATATGTTTAATAGAATTACGTGCTTACAATGAAATATGGACTTCAACAAATATGGTAAAATCTAATTTATTTTTCCTTCATGATCAATAATGAGTTTATCTCGTTATTTGCAAGATATTTTATATAATTTATTATATTCCCTCATTCTTTTTGATAATGACAAAGGAGGGGGGAATTCATATGCATATTAATTAAGGGAGATATTATACTCAGGGGAGATGTTATACTTAGGGGGAGCTTTAAACATATTTATATTATTTTGTATAAAATGGATATTTTTCAAAAATTGTATAGTTGTCATCGTCAAAAAGGGGGAGAACGTTAGAACCTCAATTATTAGATTTTAATGACAACAAATATACAATTATGCCAAAGAATCTCTAAGCTAATTTATAGGTACATGAGCATCAAAAAGAGATAATCAAATGCATTCAAAATGAAGATACACGGTATAAAAGAAGGATGGAAGTATATTTATGGAGATACAAGAAGAGATATACACGATAGAGACAAGACGAAGATGACAGATAAAGTATTATTAGTCATATGGTGTCGTGTCTAGAGTTTACAAATGTTAAAATCTTCTCCAAATGGTATACACACATATACATTCATATTTTAAATGAAAAATTAAGTTTTCAAAATTGCACGGAGTGGGACTCGAACCCAGGTCACTAATTCAAAAAGCAAGTACTCTAACAAATTTGAGCTATGGTAATTTTTTGTCATAGGCTAAATTCAGACGTTTGAAATACTTCAGTCAGAAGTCCGAATGCTGAAACTGGAATATTGTTTCACAATATTCAGACGCCTGAATGAAAATATTCAAACGTCTGAATATGGACAAAATAGCCTATTTCCTTGCTGTTTGTGTGTTAATCCAATACAAAAATCTGAATTATTTTATTCAGACGTCTGAATTTTTGTAACTGCTATTTTCTTGAAAAGTCACTTCTCTTCGCCGAAGAGGAACATCTTCAAAACTAATGGTTGCACCTTATCTTTTCAATATAACTTTTCATATATGGTTGCAACTCTTTATACACTATAAATATATTACAGAATTCAACAAAGAATAAACTGAAACTGAATTTACTTTAGCATTCTTGAATTCTCATTTATTCTCAAGCTTTCAAATTGCACTCAAATTGCTTACATACTTTGATCATTAATCACTTTATCTTCCACAATTCTCAAAGCACGTCACATTGTATATCATAAAGGAGAAGATTATAGGAAAATTTTACTCAATTGACTTATCAGTGTTATTTAAAAACAAACTACAGTCAGATACATTTGTTATTTGTAAAAGAAGTCCTGTTTGGTTGCTCAGGCAGTTGAAGTCATGTTCGGTTGCTTTGGCGGGTGAAGTCCTATTCGGTTGCTCAGGCAGTGTAAACCTGTTCCTCCGGGTTAAGTGAGGGTCGTTGTAGTTGAAATTCCAGAAGGGGTCTGGGACTGGATGTAGAACGGGAAGTTCGAACCAGTATAAAAATTCCTGGTGTGCTTGTTTTATTTTACTTATTTTCATTTACTTGGCTATTATCATATGTTTCCGCATTTAGATTTAATTATATTCCATATTACACAATCCTAAGTAATAGCTAGCCACACACTAGTTACTTTAAGAGATGTCAATCATCTACAACACAAAGGTTGCAGAATCCAAAGAATGAAAGGGCTTAGAACATCTATAACACAAAGTGTTGTAAAGTACATAACAAAGGAAGGATGTCATACCACTAAAGGATGTTAAGCATCTAACCGCAAGGAAGGATATTGAGTTTCTATGAAAACAAACCAATGATGCATCAACTATTATCGTACCTCTACAACAGTAAATGTTGTAGAGCATCTACCAATAATGGTATCGAGCTTCAACGATAGCAAAGGGTTTTGAGCTTTTACTAGTACCAAGGGATATTGAAGCTTTAAAGATATAAAGGATATCGAGTTTTTGCAAGGTAGATTATTTTATCGAATCTATATAAGCAAGTGATGTTGAATCTCTACAACGGGATGTCGGGATCCATCTAGATGATGCTATCTGAGCCTTTGGACTCAAAGCCTTTCCATGTGTCAATCATTCCGCATGTTGGACATCCCTATAAATAGACCTCTATCGATACCTAGAGAAGGGGATTCTTCTTACTCTACTTCTCAATTTTAAAAGTTTTAAACCGTCAACTGAATCAGGGATTTATAGACCCGATTGTACTCTTGTGACTTTTGCAAATAAGGAATTGAACATTCAACTTTGCATAGCTTATTTCTCTTTTATTTGCCTAATTATTTATTTGTGATAATGGACATGAATACGATTTATTTTTGGACTTGGACGTGGATAATGGATAAGCGTAAGACTTATCTTTGGACTTGAACTCCGACTTGAACTTGCATATACTCTCAAGCTTACATAAAGCCACTTAAGCCCTTATCTAAACCAACCTTGACTTGCGTTATATATTTTGTTTTGTAAAATTTTTTGCTAACAACCATATATATAAATTTTGATGACAACAACCATATAAATATAGGTCCTAATGTTTTCATAAGTTGTATAGAATATTTTGCAAGATGTTACATAGGTTTATATAAGTACAAGGTAATCGAGTTTGAAGACTAATATGTAAAGAAACTTGAGATGAAGATTCTGTGATGATCAGGATAATTGAAGATTCGTGAGTTTGAAGACAAGGACATGAAGAGTTCAAGACTTTAGATAATAGTTATTAGACATTCGAACAATTTGTGAAGTCTTTGAATAACAACTTTCTCTTATTTATAAAACTTACTCAGCAAAAATCTATTTTATTCTCAAAATATATATCTATGAATAGTTTTTAAATTTTTTATACATTAAAGAAATTGAAAATTATTTTTAAGTAATTTTACAAAATTTAAAATTTATGTAGCACTTTAAAAGTGTTGCTATTTTTCCCAAATTAGAAGTAAATGTCGATATATCCTACATGAGTATGTCGACATACTTACCATTAGACCATTTTTAAATTATAAAAGGTTAAGTCTTTTTGGCTTTATCGTTTTGTGACTAGACATGACCCTTTAAAACTATATAAAAGGATCTGGAAAATAAATTTTTAACTCATTATTCACTCCATTTTTCATTCTATATTGTCATTGTATATTTCACAAAATCCACTTTGTATACTCTTCAAATCCACTCAAATTCAATCTCTACTTCATTACATTCATTCAATATAAATATATTCTCTATTTTGCAAGTATTCAAACCATTCTCTTGTTGTTCCAAACTTTTATTTCACCGATCCAAAGATTAAAGTGCTATAAAAGGGCTATGCGATATCTTATATTCAAGTTACAACAATTTGTATTTCGAATCAACAAATCTCTATTACTATTTTGTATGGGTTTTCTTGTTACCCATTCAAATCAAGTTGATGTGCTTGTTGCCTTTTAATCAAGTAGGTGTGCTTGTTGCCAATTAAATCAAGTGGGTGATGTTGTTGCATGGAAAATCAAGAGAGTCTACCATGAGTTCAGAAAGTCATGAGGGTGTATCTTATTGCCCTGAAATCAAGATTGTATTGTGGTTTGATTGCTACTTGAGTAAAGTAGGCGTCGAAAGAAAATGTATGTGGGACTGGATATAACATTGGTTAATCCAAACTAATAAAACTTCTGGTGTCATCTCCCTTATTTCTACTTTATTTTTATCGTAATTATATATATCAATGACTGCCTATTAATATTTATCTATGTTAATTATCTGTTTTTTTATTTAAATCTTGAAACTATTTAAAAAATTATATATTAGTCATAATACATTATTCACCCCCTTTAGTGTTATAATAGCCTTAAGATCAGCCCACACCAGTATAATTTATACCACACTGTTTCCTACATGAATCTCATAAGGGAAGATAACATATAATATCAAAAAGACAGTACAAACTATCACTCTAAGATACAGCATTTCAAAGTTACAATCCTAAGTACTATCTTAGCATGGATATAATAGTCTGTCCTCACAGATGCATATAATAGTTATATAGTGGGAATAAAATACTACGATATGCGAATGGAGGTATCTAGCTCATCTTCTGAAGCTCCGAAGAATATCAATGAAAACCTTCCTTTCTTAAATGGCCTGAAAGTGCACCCGAGGAATTAAAGGGAAGATAAAACCATAAGTCAAACATAAGTCTTGTGTGAGAAACTTACGAAATATGTGATCATCATCATGGTTTTAAATCTCCTATATATCGCCCGAGATCTCCTCCGAGATCTCCTTTTTACACTTAAACGAGACGAGACATCAAATCTCCTCCATATCTCCCTCGACACTCATCTCGTCCGAGATATTAAAATCTCACCCGATATATGGATCAAAATCTCAATCCGAGATCTCACCTGAAATTATACATTTTTCTTATTTTCCATAGTATTTTTTATTTTCATATTGATTCAAAAGAAACTACTCAATCCAATTATAATTTACCAACTTCTTGAACATATTCTTTACTTTTTCTCTTAATGAGTCGTAGCGAAAGGTTTCACTTCTTTATTATGTTCAAATAAAAGGATATTATTCAATCATTACCAAATCAATTAAGCTAATCAAGCCACTACTCTTCTAAAAATATTCATTTTTCCATGTATATCAAGTATGTTACAATTTTTATTTTTTACTAAGAAAGTTATGGCCGTTAAATAAATTTTTGACACATAACTACATCCGAGATATACCCGAGATGCATTATAAGGCCCGAGATGTCAATCTGAGATGTACACCTGATATGTACTCATCTCGTCCGAGATCTCCCCGATACGAGATAACCTGTGTAAAAATTTCGAGACGAAACGTGACCGAAATGCGATATTTAAAACCTTGATCATCATATAATAGTATCTTTCGGGACCACTAGAATCACCAAAATGGTTTTCCCCTCAAAATAACCAGACCGATCTAATAAGCACATATGGTGATATAATAGACAGTTTCTAAGGTGTAGAGTAAAATTAGAAAATAGCTTTGTTGCTTGCATCTCATAACACAATTATATTAGAAGTACAACTAAAACAGCTAAGGTATGTTCGCATAAAGATTTTCATCGTGGTCTCCTTAGTACATTGAGGTGAGTCTCTTGACAAAAGGTTAGAAGCTACCTTTCGAAGTGACATATATCTTAAAATCTATAATTACGGTAAACATAGCTGGTCCACGCCCAAATATGTGATACAAAATACCATCAACTCTCGATGCTAACCAATCGAAAGCATCTCTAGATATGGAGTTGATGTACCATTTTGGGTTAGCAGAACCCCCCGCTATGCATCCTACTTTGTTTTCTATCATTATCGATGGTAAGTCATGTTCAACATCTCATCACACAAGTCTTCATCGCTCGAACAGGTCTCAAACCTCTCTATGGATTTTAGGACCTCGAACAATTCATGAACCTCTCCATGGATTCCAACATAAGTCCTTCGATGAATGCTAACACTGACCTCTCCCTTGGATATAACCTTCGAATAGATAGTACAACTATATAACATTCTACTCCTCAGCCGCTTCCAAAACATAGAACTCGTATATTGGTTTTGAAGTGGTATTCGGTAAGTAATACATAATTATACTTATTCGATCAAGGGCTCTTTGAAACAAATCGATGAATTTTCGGCTAACTCATTTCTGGTTCTTTTAGAAGTAAGTGAATGATAAAAGGACTCCTCCTTGGGGTATCTCTCGTATATATTCTTAAAGTGAGAGAAGTTCCATACTAATGAGTCCTCTACAGAGGATCTTAAACTTTATGAACCATAAAGCTTTCAATACTTCCTATGTTTATTTGTTCAATTTCAATAACAATGAAAACAATCACACATGGAAATAAGGTCTCATATACTTATCATGTTTCCGACCTTATCAACTTAAGTTTGTCCCTCGACCAAGAGCGAAGCTGGTAGGTTAGAGTACTATTTGCTTCTAATCCCTTCATGAATGTCATACCTAACTCTCAAAAATTAAATCAACTTTTTTGCCTTTTAGTGCTAAGTATAGGAGTAAATACTTTCCATAAATGAGTAAACACATAGAGCACGATTAAGTCACATAAATGACTTCCAATCCCCTTTTTATTTAATTAATTCATTTATTAATTAAAATTTCTTTGTAAATATTTGCACGTATCTATATTTAAAATATTGTTACAAAAGATATATAAATGTATACTACTATTTCCAATTCATTTGTACTCTATTATAATACATAGAAATGTATTCATATTCTAATCCCAAATGGTATAAAAATATTCACAATCTTAAACAAGATTTCACATTTTCAAAAGTATATTTAATGGGTTAAAAACTAATTGTTATTAAAACATTGATACTATAAACTAAAACCATTCTATACTTATCGTTATCTTTGAAATATTCTGTTCCAAGATCTAAGTATATGTACACTTATTTAACAATGTAATATACTTCCAGTCAACTTTTAAAAAACCATTTGTTATAACTTAAGGTTATAACAAAACCACTCTATCCTTTTACGACATACTTTACTTAATTTTCCAAACTTATACTACTAACTTTTTCAAACTTATATAAATACTTTGTAAATACTTATAAATAAGTTTTAAGTATCTATATAAAATACTACTTAAAAATAAATAGTTTCAAATTTAAAAAAGGTTAAAAAACAAGTTTTGTATTTAAAACCCTTTATTTAAAAATTCATAAATAATTATTAAAAATATATTTAAACGTAAAACTACTTTTAGAACACTCTAATTAACATTACTTAACATCCTAAAATGATCTCGAAAAATACTTCATTTAAATAACACTTTTGACCATTTTAAAATTTTAAATAGTGTTAAAAATGACACTCAACAACTAATGTTCTAAAATGTCCAGAATCCCTATCGTAGGTGCAAAAAGTGCTGCCATAGGTGCTGTTAAAAATCGCAGACGGAGAAAACTTGAAAGATACATGAAATCTTGACTAGTTTTCTCCACTAAAACAAAGGTTTTAAACTCCAATTTGCATATAGTACGTACTATACTTAGATTACTTAATAACCATGCAAAGAAATCCCTAAAGATATTTTTCAAAGTAATATTAAAAATCGCTGAACAGAAGGCATTTGCAAAGTGCATCCATAATGACTATTTCGCTTCTAACTTTTACAGTTTTATTCCATCGTTTCTATAGTTTTCCAAACCATTTCCTTGCTATCCCATACACTATTATAAGTGTGAATACCAACCAAGATATATTCTTTCATAATATATTAACAAATAACCATTTTAAGCAAGTGAAAACGCAAGGGATTCAAAGTGCACTTATTATGACCTTTCTTGCTTCAAACACTTTCAGCACCCTCCAGAGCCACACACAACAAACAAAAAAAACATGTAAACACAACGATAGGGCCATGTTACATGTTGTAGAGGGTAACCGTAGAGATAATATATGACGGCCCAGAATTTTGAACATTTGAAATCGAAATATTTAATTGATTTTAAATATTTGGAAGATATTTTAAGCCTTAATTTCAAATATAACTATGAATTTGGCAATTTAATTATCGAATTTAATGATAGAAATTTGAGTAAAATTTTGAATCTACAATTTTAAGCTTGTTAAAAATAATTTAATGACTTAGAAAATTCATGTTGATAATACTGAAGATAATGGAAGCTTCAGAATTGTATTTGAAAATGATTTGTTCAATTTTAAAATTTTATCTTTTAAATCGATGTTTAAAAATAGCCTTACGAGGCACAATCTCGGAATTCGACAAAACCAGTTCCATTGGATTCGTAATATTGTATTATTTCCAGTTTCAATTTTCGAAATGTCTGAAGGCCATACGAGAAGAAAACGCATTGAAAATTATATCGAAATTCAATTTAAAAGATGGGTCCAAAAAGCTATCTTCTCCATACGATCGAATTTGGACTCGGAATCTTTTCCATTGCATTCGGAATAGGGCCATAACATTGTAAATGCCCGACGACATGCCTCGATTGGAAATCGAGATTTTAATTTGCATATATCAGAATGTATCAAATTTAAATTTAAATTCAAAATATATACATATTTTATATTTTCCTTGCAACACTGTTGCAGGCATTAACATGTAGAGAAGTTATACCATGTGTTCTCTCCCTTAACACGTGCCTTCTTCCCTTTATTTTCATTGTCGTATATTTATAAAAATGTGTATATAAAAAAACGATATCAATTAACAAAATATATCGCGATGTTTCATTCGAAAGTTAAATCGAACTCGTAGAAAATAATGATCGTTCCTCACATTCTCAATTTTATAAAAAAAATAAAAAGCAACAAGATTGATTTCGAATCGAAATCAATTCAATTACAAATCCAGTTGCGAATATAAAGAAGGCGAGGGCACATCAGCATCATGATATGGAGATGGCGACGACTCGAGACCCTGAACGCGGCGATGGTGGTGTCAATAGTCATGTGGGGAATCGAGGTCAGAACGCAAGCAGTCAAAGGCGATTGGGGAGCTCGAATCGAGTTTCAGGCAATGCAGCAGCATAGGTTATGGCATAGCAAGCTCAGCTCGAACTCGAGCTCGAAAAAAAGGGGACGGAGTGGCCCTTGGCTGAGGCGGCAGGTCGTTGAGAAGCTTGGGTCGCACGCAATTCATAAGGGCAACGTGTAATTCGAGGTTGGGGATCGCGATCTCGTTCTAGCAGCTAGACAACTCGGGCGATCGTAAATACAGGTGAGGAATTAATTTCAAATTATATATATAGATTTGGAAAAAGATGAAAAAATATTTACTGTAATGATTTTTTTAAGCAGAAAAGAAAAGAATTTATTTTACAGTAAGGTATAAAACTATTTATTATTTTAATTTGAAAGTTTATATTTATATGGGAATGTTTACAGTAAAGAAAAGTAAAATATAAATGTTGAAATATATGTACGCATGCTTATTTTAACTATTTTAAATAGAAAAAATTATATATATACAGAAGGATTTTGAAAATATAATATATGAAATTTTATAACTGTAAAGTTTATGTAAAAAATCATTTTTTTGAAACCTATCATTTATTTTTAAGTGTGTTATATATATATATATATATATATATATATATATATAGAGTTTAAAAGCAGAATTATTTAGATGAAAATTTGCTTAAAACTAAATTATTTTTTGAAACCCAAATCGTTAGTTTAGGTTAAATTTATAAAATGGAAAATTAATTGTTCGATTATTTCGAATATTAATAAGAATCATATATTTGTACAAGGTCTAGTACAATGAAGAAAACAATCTGGAATGAAAATGGATTACTTGCAAAGCAAAAGTGAGATCATCTCACTCAATTGGAATTTCCAGTTTAATTTTAAATAGTTAAATTTAAAATTATTGATTGTGTGCTTGGATGATAAATTATTATCAGTTGTATTGGATTAGACCCTATGCGCTGCATAATAGCGGATGATATTATATTAAACCCATATACCATGATATTCCACCTCAAAGTGGAATTGGTATAAAATATGTATTTGGAGTGGTTGATTTCCTGCATTATATAGCGGATGATATTTTATAAATACCATATACCGCGATATTCCACCTCGAAGTGGAAATGGTATTATATATGTATTTAGAGTAATTGATTTACCACATTATATAGCGGATGAGACCCTATGCGCCGCATAATAGAGGATGATATTTTATAAATCCCATATACCGTGATATTACACCTCGAAGTGGAATTGGTATTTAATTGTTGTGCTAACATCTATGGATGCAGGAAAACGGGTTGGAGGGATCCAACTGGATTCCTCAAATATTTGAATATGTTTTAATATTGTGTGTGGATTTATTTATAATCTGTGTATGATTATATTCGTTGTTGAAATCCTTGCTGGCTATAGTTTAGCCGAATATATCTTTGGCATCGTAGGATACCAGGAATAAATAAAATTGGATTTTTGAAATTCGAGTAGAAAATCTATAGTAAATTAAATTTTGAGCATTGGTTAAATTTCAAAAGAAGAAATTTAAAAGGATAAAGATTGATTTTTGTAATCCTATTGAATAAAATTCCAAAATATGGGAAAAAGGTTTAATAAATGGAATTCAAAGTAATATTATTCAAAAGTTGAATAATTTATTTTAAAATATAGAATTTAAATAGTTTGGAAGAGATAAAGGAATACTTTTTAAATGAAAATAAATCTGGAAATAAATTCGAAAATTGATTTGGTTCTTAAAAATAAATTTTTGGGAAATCAATATGAAAATTGATTTGGTGTTTGAAATAAATTTAGAAATCAATTTGGTATTTGATTTGGTGTTTAAAATAAAATTTGAAATAAATTTGGAAATTGATTTGGTGTTTGAAAATGGTTTTTGAAATCCATTTGAAAATCGTTTATAAGTAGATATTTGGAAAATTTAAATTCACAATGGGAATTTAAAAAGGAAAGGGAAATTTGTTTTAAAAATAAATATTGATTCATTTTTAAAGTGTGGAAGGAAATTTGCGGATTTGGAATATAAATTGAGATAAATCAAGAAGAATTTATTTATTGATTTAAATGGTCCATTTTGAAATGGAAGATGTATTTTCCCTAGAAAGCCGAGCATGTTTTTAAAGTAGCTTTCAAAATTAAAATTTTTGAAGTTGGTTTTAAAAAGGATGTTTGTGGAGAAATTATTTCTTAAGTTGTTTTCAAATTTTTAAAGTAAAAGATTTATTTAATTAGTTAAAGAAGTGATTATTTAAAGATTTAATTGATATTTGATTAGAAAATGGTTATTTAAATAGTTATCCCCTATCTACTAATTTTATTTTAAAATTAGTTTGGACTTGAAGTTTTATATGAGATATTAGTATAATATTTTCATAACTAATATTTAAGCAAGTGTTTTAAAATAGTTTTTATTTTAAATATATCCAAGTACATATATTTTGGATAAGTGACTTAAATTATTTTAAAGTATTCAAACTCGAAAACTTTTCAATGGAAATAAATATTTAGAAATTTATTCCGCGTGAAGAAAGTGATTTGAAATTTATTTTCGAATGGTTGAAGTGTAAAAATATATCTTGCGAAGATATTTTGAGAAATAAACAATCAGGATAAATTATTTAAATCTGGTGGTTGTTACGAATATTGATTGATAGTTAAATAACCGACTATCAATATTAGCCTTTAAACAGCAGTTGAATTTCGATGCGACCGGGTGTCGGATTCCAAATGGTTATCCGAAATCCGCATCGAATCTTTGTGAAGGATATTTTAAAAGATGAAAGTGGAAATTGTTGTGATTTGTTTGAAATCTTAATGTAACACATATTTTTAAAATAAATGCTCGTTATTCGGATTAGTCGGGAGAGGACTTTGTGTCATAAAGCCAATTCCGAATAATGATACGATGAAATGGGATTGCATTTGAAGACGGAGTTGAAGATCTGGTATTTTCGAAAGCAAAAGGATTACCTGTCGAATGTCTCTACACTGAATTGCTCCAGTATAGAGATTACATCACCCTAGTGATGGGAATCCGGATGTAATTAGTGAATATCCGGATTTGCAAGGGCTTCTTTGGAAGTGCCTTTGGTTCTGTTTGATCCTGGAACGGACTTGTAAATATGAATTGATGTCTTGAAACTACATAGAAAGATATGATTTTTAAGACAAAACATACAATTTTTAGACAACAATTTTACAGAGCGGTTTAATGGTAAACCAAAAATGCACTTCAGTGAAATTTTGATGATTCAAGCTATTATAATTATTGTAATTTGACATGGAGCTAGGGAATTGATGTGAGATTAACAGAAAATTGTTAGAAAATTTTTCGAATACATAGATTTGGAGATTTTGATTAAAGTAGGGTTTAGTGCTAATATTTTTCATGCTCTATAACATTTTGATTTCGGCATCATCATGAAACCGAGTGCTATGAAATATTGGGAGGAGTTAGAGTGTGTAGTTGGCGACGTATGGCCGAAGCCTTGTCGTGTCAGGTGGCGGCGATCACGACCGCGAGGTGGATTTGTCTACTGTATTTGAGTTACAGTTCGACTTTTTAGTCGAATTTTGTTTTCGCGAATTTGGGGTTGAGCTGGGCCGTGTTATCGAGTGAGGGGAAGCTTTGTGATGTGATTGTGGTGTCGCATGGCGACGGCGAGGTGGTGGACCGCCGTGCACGTGCACGGCGGCGGGGCAGTTCGTGATCGTATCGACTCGAGTGAAGCTCGAGTTTGAAGGCTAGTTGCTTCGGGTCGTTTCTGAGTCGAGTTTGAACGCGCGCGAGTGTGTTAATATGCTTCAGCAGTTTAAAAACTTAAGCTTTTATAAAAAAAAGAAAAAAAAAGAAAAAAAACAGAGGAAGAAGAAAGAGAGGTAGGGAGTGACGCAAGAGAGCTTCTGGATATTACCGAGTTCGACCCGGGTGAGTCACGTTGTTTGCTTCGAGTTTTAAGATTCCAGATGCTAGCCTATTTTTTTTATGTTAAGTTAAAGTTAAATAGGTTAGTATAAATTATGTTATTAGGTGTTGACAAAATTGATTAAGTCCAAATGAACTTTAAACAAGTTGAGTAATTAATTTAAATCAAAGTTAATTATGCATGTAATAAAATTTGATAATTGTAATTTAATAAGTAATTTCAAATTTAATCAAATTAATAATTAAAGATTTTAATGATAATCTTGTGTAAACCATTTGCAATTAAGAATTTAATTAATCATTTGAAGTTGGTTAATTAACAAATCATAGATAACCGATTAAATAAATAATTAATGATTGAACGATTAACTAATTAATAATTAATGATTAATTGAACAATTAGTAATAATTAAATGTGTAATTGGGTTTTATAATCAATAATTAAGGTTATTGACTAATAATTAATTCATTAAATAAGTGAATAATTAATAAGTAATTAATGAATTGAAATAAGTTAATTAATTAATAATTAATTAAGCAAGAATAAAATATAATTTACTCTTGAGTTAGGTTTAAAACCAAATCAAACTTGTTGATATGAATCGATGATACTATTTGATTACATCTGATGTTTGTTCTATGCTGTGATATTCTGGATATATCTATGATGATTGTATATGATTTATCTATGTTAAATTGCTATATGATTTATCTGATGTTATTTATCTGTATTAAATTGCTTTATGAATTCAATTGTTAAATTTAAACTGTTAAGTTAATTAGAGAACTTGGACTTTAAAATGGCGTTTGGATTTCGATGAGACCGGGATCGGGTATCCAATTGATATTCCGAAAACCACATCAATCCAAATTAAACGTTAGGTCATGTAATCTCAAGTGAAGATCGAGATGGTGTTTTTAGAATGCAAGGGTTATCGTCGTTAACTCTGAGGGTGATTCCAAAACGAGTGTAACGAGATAATGCCTTCGGTTTCGTTCGAACCCGGAACGAACTTGTATGGATTGAATGCTTTCAGCACATCGTCAGGCGGACGATGAGCATTCTAAGTGATATGTTCTATAAAGGTAAACACAGCCTCAAGCCTCATCAACCGGGAATGGCTAAAACAGAGGATGTGCAGCAAGGTTAGGTGGGTCATGCCCAAGCAGGACCAGGTATACCCCTGTCTAGATGTCCCTTTTTATTCGGCTGTGTGGGCGGTTGGATGTACACCAACTGTGGGGTTATCTTGTTCGGGACTGTTCAGTAAGGAATGGTTCTGGCCTTGTGTTGCAGGGGAGTTAGGGTGGCTCCTCGGTACTGTGATCTAGACTATGTACTGTGACGGGCGGTACCCCAGTAGCCCTGCCATTGTATGGGGTCCAATTTCCAATAAGCGCCGTACGCTTTGATTGTGCCCAACTATGTTGAAATGTGAGATGTAAGCATTTCAGCTATTTCTGTATTTTACTTGAAAACCCTAGACACTATTATAATATCACTGGATTTCCTATGAAATGTTTTGGTTAGCGTAAGGTAAAAACTTACCCGTATTTATTTGTGGGGAGTCTTACGTGATACCTTTATTTTAAATGATTTTCAAAGTTAAACAACTTTAACCTGTTTACTCATACCAGACCCATCTCTGACTCGGAGTTTATTTTTGTTTTTCATAAACTTTCGGGTACCCAAATTTTTACGGGTAGCCAAGGGATTCAGGTTAGCTTTGACGACTTCTGGAGGAGCAATGGAGCAGGAGGCTTCAGTGTTGTAGACATATATATATCTGTATAGTTCCGCTGTGTTAGTTAGTTTATGACATTTGAGATGTATGTTCTGACAGATATGTATATGATAGTCATGTTGTATGATATTGTTTAACTCTGATGTATATATAACTATGTAATATTTATGTTGAGGTATTATATTTTATTCCATTCTGCTGTGATATTCTGATGTTGTTATTCTTTCTTTCTTTTCTTTTCTATTTCTACCCCTTTCTTTCTTATTGATGACACGCCTTTCTGGGCGTAGAAAGCCGGGTCGTCACACTAAGCTTGATGACATTACTAAAAATATTTCCAATTTTAATAAAGGGAGAGAAAATTTATCCAAGATTATTGAAAATTCCTAACCTGCTTCAAGTAAGAAGGGATTAGGTTATGTTAAGAATTCAAAAGCTCACAATGATAAAAGTGGTTTAGGATATAATAAAACCGATCGTAGAAATTCCACTAGATATGCTTTCATGTATAGTAAAAATGATAGTTCTAGTACTAAATTTCGAGTAAAGTCTAAATCCAACTTTCATAGAAATTCAAATATTGTTATGACCAATAATGTTTATAATTTCTCTAAAAGTACAAAATCAATGAATGGAAATATGAATAAAAATTATCTAAGTATTTGGGTGCCTGTTAATTGGAAAAATAGAGAAAAATACATTAATGATTATTTTGATATGGTAGTTAATAATGAAAATTATATTTGTAAAGGTTCAACCACACTCAAATGGGTATGGTTTCCTAGGACCTAACCGCCCTGGACCCTAACATAATAAGTGGGCACCAAAAATAATTATTATTTAATGCAGGTACTCGGTGAAACAAAAGGAAAATGATAGATTTTGGAATTTTAAAGAATGTTCCATATGTTTAATAGAATTACGTGCTTACAATGAAATATGGACTTCAACAAATATGGTAAAATCTAATTTATTTTTCCTTCATGATCAATAATGAGTTTATCTCGTTATTTGCAAGATATTTTATATAATTTATTATATTCCCTCATTCTTTTTGATAATGACAAAGGAGGGGGGAATTCATATGCATATTAATTAAGGGAGATATTATACTCAGGGGAGATGTTATACTTAGGGGGAGCTTTAAACATATTTATATTATTTTGTATAAAATGGATATTTTTCAAAAATTGTATAGTTGTCATCGTCAAAAAGGGGGAGAACGTTAGAACCTCAATTATTAGATTTTAATGACAACAAATATACAATTATGCCAAAGAATCTCTAAGCTAATTTATAGGTACATGAGCATCAAAAAGAGATAATCAAATGCATTCAAAATGAAGATACACGGTATAGAAGAAGGATGGAAGTATATTTATGGAGATACAAGAAGAGATATACACGATAGAGACAAGACGAAGATGACAGATAAAGTATTATTAGTCATATGGTGTCGTGTCTAGAGTTTACAAATGTTAAAATCTTCTCCAAATGGTATACACACATATACATTCATATTTTAAATGAAAAATTAAGTTTTCAAAATTGCACGGAGTGGGACTCGAACCCAGGTCACTAATTCAAAAAGCAAGTACTCTAACAAATTTGAGCTATGGTAATTTTTTGTCATAGGCTAAATTCAGACGTTTGAAATACTTCAGTCAGAAGTCCGAATGCTGAAACTGGAATATTGTTTCACAATATTCAGACGCCTGAATGAAAATATTCAAACGTCTGAATATGGACAAAATAGCCTATTTCCTTGCTGTTTGTGTGTTAATCCAATACAAAAATCTGAATTATTTTATTCAGACGTCTGAATTTTTGTAACTGCTATTTTCTTGAAAAGTCACTTCTCTTCGCCGAAGAGGAACATCTTCAAAACTAATGGTTGCACCTTATCTTTTCAATATAACTTTTCATATATGGTTGCAACTCTTTATACACTATAAATATATTACAGAATTCAACAAAGAATAAACTGAAACTGAATTTACTTTAGCATTCTTGAATTCTCATTTATTCTCAAGCTTTCAAATTGCACTCAAATTGCTTACATACTTTGATCATTAATCACTTTATCTTCCACAATTCTCAAAGCACGTCACATTGTATATCATAAAGGAGAAGATTATAGGAAAATTTTACTCAATTGACTTATCAGTGTTATTTAAAAACAAACTACAGTCAGATACATTTGTTATTTGTAAAAGAAGTCCTGTTTGGTTGCTCAGGCAGTTGAAGTCATGTTCGGTTGCTTTGGCGGGTGAAGTCCTATTCGGTTGCTCAGGCAGTGTAAACCTGTTCCTCCGGGTTAAGTGAGGGTCGTTGTAGTTGAAATTCCAGAAGGGGTCTGGGACTGGATGTAGAACGGGAAGTTCGAACCAGTATAAAAATTCCTGGTGTGCTTGTTTTATTTTACTTATTTTCATTTACTTGGCTATTATCATATGTTTCCGCATTTAGATTTAATTATATTCCATATTACACAATCCTAAGTAATAGCTAGCCACACACTAGTTACTTTAAGAGATGTCAATCATCTACAACACAAAGGTTGCAGAATCCAAAGAATGAAAGGGCTTAGAACATCTATAACACAAAGTGTTGTAAAGTACATAACAAAGGAAGGATGTCATACCACTAAAGGATGTTAAGCATCTAACCGCAAGGAAGGATATTGAGTTTCTATGAAAACAAACCAATGATGCATCAACTATTATCGTACCTCTACAACAGTAAATGTTGTAGAGCATCTACCAATAATGGTATCGAGCTTCAACGATAGCAAAGGGTTTTGAGCTTTTACTAGTACCAAGGGATATTGAAGCTTTAAAGATATAAAGGATATCGAGTTTTTGCAAGGTAGATTATTTTATCGAATCTATATAAGCAAGTGATGTTGAATCTCTACAACGGGATGTCGGGATCCATCTAGATGATGCTATCTGAGCCTTTGGACTCAAAGCCTTTCCATGTGTCAATCATTCCGCATGTTGGACATCCCTATAAATAGACCTCTATCGATACCTAGAGAAGGGGATTCTTCTTACTCTACTTCTCAATTTTAAAAGTTTTAAACCGTCAACTGAATCAGGGATTTATAGACCCGATTGTACTCTTGTGACTTTTGCAAATAAGGAATTGAACATTCAACTTTGCATAGCTTATTTCTCTTTTATTTGCCTAATTATTTATTTGTGATAATGGACATGAATACGATTTATTTTTGGACTTGGACGTGGATAATGGATAAGCGTAAGACTTATCTTTGGACTTGAACTCCGACTTGAACTTGCATATACTCTCAAGCTTACATAAAGCCACTTAAGCCCTTATCTAAACCAACCTTGACTTGCGTTATATATTTTGTTTTGTAAAATTTTTTGCTAACAACCATATATATAAATTTTGATGACAACAACCATATAAATATAGGTCCTAATGTTTTCATAAGTTGTATAGAATATTTTGCAAGATGTTACATAGGTTTATATAAGTACAAGGTAATCGAGTTTGAAGACTAATATGTAAAGAAACTTGAGATGAAGATTCTGTGATGATCAGGATAATTGAAGATTCGTGAGTTTGAAGACAAGGACATGAAGAGTTCAAGACTTTAGATAATAGTTATTAGACATTCGAACAATTTGTGAAGTCTTTGAATAACAACTTTCTCTTATTTATAAAACTTACTCAGCAAAAATCTATTTTATTCTCAAAATATATATCTATGAATAGTTTTTAAATTTTTTATACATTAAAGAAATTGAAAATTATTTTTAAGTAATTTTACAAAATTTAAAATTTATGTAGCACTTTAAAAGTGTTGCTATTTTTCCCAAATTAGAAGTAAATGTCGATATATCCTACATGAGTATGTCGACATACTTACCATTAGACCATTTTTAAATTATAAAAGGTTAAGTCTTTTTGGCTTTATCGTTTTGTGACTAGACATGACCCTTTAAAACTATATAAAAGGATCTGGAAAATAAATTTTTAACTCATTATTCACTCCATTTTTCATTCTATATTCTCATTGTATATTTCACAAAATCCACTTTGTATACTCTTCAAATCCACTCAAATTCAATCTCTACTTCATTACATTCATTCAATATAAATATATTCTCTATTTTGCAAGTATTCAAACCATTCTCTTGTTGTTCCAAACTTTTATTTCACCGATCCAAAGATTAAAGTGCTATAAAAGGGCTATGCGATATCTTATATTCAAGTTACAACAATTTGTATTTCGAATCAACAAATCTCTATTACTATTTTGTATGGGTTTTCTTGTTACCCATTCAAATCAAGTTGATGTGCTTGTTGCCTTTTAATCAAGTAGGTGTGCTTGTTGCCAATTAAATCAAGTGGGTGATGTTGTTGCATGGAAAATCAAGAGAGTCTACCATGAGTTCAGAAAGTCATGAGGGTGTATCTTATTGCCCTGAAATCAAGATTGTATTGTGGTTTGATTGCTACTTGAGTAAAGTAGGCGTCGAAAGAAAATGTATGTGGGACTGGATATAACATTGGTTAATCCAAACTAATAAAACTTCTGGTGTCATCTCCCTTATTTCTACTTTATTTTTATCGTAATTATATATATCAATGACTGCCTATTAATATTTATCTATGTTAATTATCTGTTTTTTTATTTAAATCTTGAAACTATTTAAAAAAATTATATATTAGTCATAATACATTATTCACCCCCTTTAGTGTTATAATAGCCTTAAGATCAGCCCACACCAGTATAATTTATACCACACTGTTTCCTACATGAATCTCATAAGGGAAGATAACATATAATATCAAAAAGACAGTACAAACTATCACTCTAAGATACAGCATTTCAAAGTTACAATCCTAAGTACTATCTTAGCATGGATATAATAGTCTGTCCTCACAGATGCATATAATAGTTATATAGTGGGAATAAAATACTACGATATGCGAATGGAGGTATCTAGCTCATCTTCTGAAGCTCCGAAGAATATCAATGAAAACCTTCCTTTCTTAAATGGCCTGAAAGTGCACCCGAGGAATTAAAGGGAAGATAAAACCATAAGTCAAACATAAGTCTTGTGTGAGAAACTTACGAAATATGTGATCATCATCATGGTTTTAAATCTCCTATATATCGCCCGAGATCTCCTCCGAGATCTCCTTTTTACACTTAAACGAGACGAGACATCAAATCTCCTCCATATCTCCCTCGACACTCATCTCGTCCGAGATATTAAAATCTCACCCGATATATGGATCAAAATCTCAATCCGAGATCTCACCTGAAATTATACATTTTTCTTATTTTCCATAGTATTTTTTATTTTCATATTGATTCAAAAGAAACTACTCAATCCAATTATAATTTACCAACTTCTTGAACATATTCTTTACTTTTTCTCTTAATGAGTCGTAGCGAAAGGTTTCACTTCTTTATTATGTTCAAATAAAAGGATATTATTCAATCATTACCAAATCAATTAAGCTAATCAAGCCACTACTCTTCTAAAAATATTCATTTTTCCATGTATATCAAGTATGTTACAATTTTTATTTTTTACTAAGAAAGTTATGGCCGTTAAATAAATTTTTGACACATAACTACATCCGAGATATACCCGAGATGCATTATAAGGCCCGAGATGTCAATCTGAGATGTACACCTGATATGTACTCATCTCGTCCGAGATCTCCCCGATACGAGATAACCTGTGTAAAAATTTCGAGACGAAACGTGACCGAAATGCGATATTTAAAACCTTGATCATCATATAATAGTATCTTTCGGGACCACTAGAATCACCAAAATGGTTTTCCCCTCAAAATAACCAGACCGATCTAATAAGCACATATGGTGATATAATAGACAGTTTCTAAGGTGTAGAGTAAAATTAGAAAATAGCTTTGTTGCTTGCATCTCATAACACAATTATATTAGAAGTACAACTAAAACAGCTAAGGTATGTTCGCATAAAGATTTTCATCGTGGTCTCCTTAGTACATTGAGGTGAGTCTCTTGACAAAAGGTTAGAAGCTACCTTTCGAAGTGACATATATCTTAAAATCTATAATTACGGTAAACATAGCTGGTCCACGCCCAAATATGTGATACAAAATACCATCAACTCTCGATGCTAACCAATCGAAAGCATCTCTAGATATGGAGTTGATGTACCATTTTGGGTTAGCAGAACCCCCCGCTATGCATCCTACTTTGTTTTCTATCATTATCGATAGTAAGTCATGTTCAACATCTCATCACACAAGTCTTCATCGCTCGAACAGGTCTCAAACCTCTCTATGGATTTTAGGACCTCGAACAATTCATGAACCTCTCCATGGATTCCAACATAAGTCCTTCGATGAATGCTAACACTGACCTCTCCCTTGGATATAACCTTCGAATAGATAGTACAACTATATAACATTCTACTCCTCAGCCGCTTCCAAAACATAGAACTCGTATATTGGTTTTGAAGTGGTATTCGGTAAGTAATACATAATTATACTTATTCGATCAAGGGCTCTTTGAAACAAATCGATGAATTTTCGGCTAACTCATTTCTGGTTCTTTTAGAAGTAAGTGAATGATAAAAGGACTCCTCCTTGGGGTATCTCTCGTATATATTCTTAAAGTGAGAGAAGTTCCATACTAATGAGTCCTCTACAGAGGATCTTAAACTTTATGAACCATAAAGCTTTCAATACTTCCTATGTTTATTTGTTCAATTTCAATAACAATGAAAACAATCACACATGGAAATAAGGTCTCATATACTTATCATGTTTCCGACCTTATCAACTTAAGTTTGTCCCTCGACCAAGAGCGAAGCTGGTAGGTTAGAGTACTATTTGCTTCTAATCCCTTCATGAATGTCATACCTAACTCTCAAAAATTAAATCAACTTTTTTGCCTTTTAGTGCTAAGTATAGGAGTAAATACTTTCCATAAATGAGTAAACACATAGAGCACGATTAAGTCACATAAATGACTTCCAATCCCCTTTTTATTTAATTAATTCATTTATTAATTAAAATTTCTTTGTAAATATTTGCACGTATCTATATTTAAAATATTGTTACAAAAGATATATAAATGTATACTACTATTTCCAATTCATTTGTACTCTATTATAATACATAGAAATGTATTCATATTCTAATCCCAAATGGTATAAAAATATTCACAATCTTAAACAAGATTTCACATTTTCAAAAGTATATTTAATGGGTTAAAAACTAATTGTCATTAAAACATTGATACTATAAACTAAAACCATTCTATACTTATCGTTATCTTTGAAATATTCTGTTCCAAGATCTAAGTATATGTACACTTATTTAACAATGTAATATACTTCCAGTCAACTTTTAAAAAACCATTTGTTATAACTTAAGGTTATAACAAAACCACTCTATCCTTTTACGACATACTTTACTTAATTTTCCAAACTTATACTACTAACTTTTTCAAACTTATATAAATACTTTGTAAATACTTATAAATAAGTTTTAAGTATCTATATAAAATACTACTTAAAAATAAATAGTTTCAAATTTAAAAAAGGTTAAAAAACAAGTTTTGTATTTAAAACCCTTTATTTAAAAATTCATAAATAATTATTAAAAATATATTTAAACGTAAAACTACTTTTAGAACACTCTAATTAACATTACTTAACATCCTAAAATGATCTCGAAAAATACTTCATTTAAATAACACTTTTGACCATTTTAAAATTTTAAATAGTGTTAAAAATGACACTCAACAACTAATGTTCTAAAATGTCCAGAATCCCTATCGTAGGTGCAAAAAGTGCTGCCATAGGTGCTGTTAAAAATCGCAGACGGAGAAAACTTGAAAGATACATGAAATCTTGACTAGTTTTCTCCACTCAAACAAAGGTTTTAAACTCCAATTTGCATATAGTACGTACTATACTTAGATTACTTAATAACCATGCAAAGAAATCCCTAAAGATATTTTTCAAAGTAATATTAAAAATCGCTGAACAGAAGGCATTTGCAAAGTGCATCCATAATGACTATTTCGCTTCTAACTTTTACAGTTTTATTCCATCGTTTCTATAGTTTTCCAAACCATTTCCTTGCTATCCCATACACTATTATAAGTGTGAATACCAACCAAGATATATTCTTTCATAATATATTAACAAATAACCATTTTAAGCAAGTGAAAACGCAAGGGATTCAAAGTGCACTTATTATGACCTTTCTTGCTTCAAACACTTTCAGCACCCTCCAGAGCCACACACAACAAACAAAAAAAACATGTAAACACAACGATAGGGCCATGTTACATGTTGTAGAGGGTAACCGTAGAGATAATATATGACGGCCCAGAATTTTGAACATTTGAAATCGAAATATTTAATTGATTTTAAATATTTGGAAGATATTTTAAGCCTTAATTTCAAATATAACTATGAATTTGGCAATTTAATTATCGAATTTAATGATAGAAATTTGAGTAAAATTTTGAATCTACAATTTTAAGCTTGTTAAAAATAATTTAATGACTTAGAAAATTCATGTTGATAATACTGAAGATAATGGAAGCTTCAGAATTGTATTTGAAAATGATTTGTTCAATTTTAAAATTTTATCTTTTAAATCGATGTTTAAAAATAGCCTTACGAGGCACAATCTCGGAATTCGACAAAACCAGTTCCATTGGATTCGTAATATTGTATTATTTCCAGTTTCAATTTTCGAAATGTCTGAAGGCCATACGATAAGAAAACGCATTGAAAATTATATCGAAATTCAATTTAAAAGATGGGTCCAAAAAGCTATCTTCTCCATACGATCGAATTTGGACTCGGAATCTTTTCCATTGCATTCGGAATAGGGCCATAACATTGTAAATGCCCGACGACATGCCTCGATTGGAAATCGAGATTTTAATTTGCATATATCAGAATGTATCAAATTTAAATTTAAATTCAAAATATATACATATTTTATATTTTCCTTGCAACACTGTTGCAGGCATTAACATGTAGAGAAGTTATACCATGTGTTCTCTCCCTTAACACGTGCCTTCTTCCCTTTATTTTCATTGTCGTATATTTATAAAAATGTGTATATAAAAAAACGATATCAATTAACAAAATATATCGCGATGTTTCATTCGAAAGTTAAATCGAACTCGTAGAAAATAATGATCGTTCCTCACATTCTCAATTTTATAAAAAAAATAAAAAGCAACAAGATTGATTTCGAATCGAAATCAATTCAATTACAAATCCAGTTGCGAATATAAAGAAGGCGAGGGCACATCAGCATCATGATATGGAGATGGCGACGACTCGAGACCCTGAACGCGGCGATGGTGGTGTCAATAGTCATGTGGGGAATCGAGGTCAGAACGCAAGCAGTCAAAGGCGATTGGGGAGCTCGAATCGAGTTTCAGGCAATGCAGCAGCATAGGTTATGGCATAGCAAGCTCAGCTCGAACTCGAGCTCGAAAAAAAGGGGACGGAGTGGCCCTTAGCTGAGGCGGCAGGTCGTTGAGAAGCTTGGGTCGCACGCAATTCATAAGGGCAACGTGTAATTCGAGGTTGGGGATCGCGATCTCGTTCTAGCAGCTAGACAACTCGGGCGATCGTAAATACAGGTGAGGAATTAATTTCAAATTATATATATAGATTTGGAAAAAGATGAAAAAATATTTACTGTAATGATTTTTTTAAGCAGAAAAGAAAAGAATTTATTTTACAGTAAGGTATAAAACTATTTATTATTTTAATTTGAAAGTTTATATTTATATGGGAATGTTTACAGTAAAGAAAAGTAAAATATAAATGTTGAAATATATGTACGCATGCTTATTTTAACTATTTTAAATAGAAAAAATTATATATATACAGAAGGATTTTGAAAATATAATATATGAAATTTTATAACTGTAAAGTTTATGTAAAAAATCATTTTTTTGAAACCTATCATTTATTTTTAAGTGTGTTATATATATATATATATATATATATATAGAGTTTAAAAGCAGAATTATTTAGATGAAAATTTGCTTAAAACTAAATTATTTTTTGAAACCCAAATCGTTAGTTTAGGTTAAATTTATAAAATGGAAAATTAATTGTTCGATTATTTCGAATATTAATAAGAATCATATATTTGTACAAGGTCTAGTACAATGAAGAAAACAATCTGGAATGAAAATGGATTACTTGCAAAGCAAAAGTGAGATCATCTCACTCAATTGGAATTTCCAGTTTAATTTTAAATAGTTAAATTTAAAATTATTGATTGTGTGCTTGGATGATAAATTATTATCAGTTGTATTGGATTAGACCCTATGCGCTGCATAATAGCGGATGATATTATATTAAACCCATATACCATGATATTCCACCTCAAAGTGGAATTGGTATAAAATATGTATTTGGAGTGGTTGATTTCCTGCATTATATAGCGGATGATATTTTATAAATACCATATACCGCGATATTCCACCTCGAAGTGGAAATGGTATTATATATGTATTTAGAGTAATTGATTTACCACATTATATAGCGGATGAGACCCTATGCGCCGCATAATAGAGGATGATATTTTATAAATCCCATATACCGTGATATTACACCTCGAAGTGGAATTGGTATTTAATTGTTGTGCTAACATCTATGGATGCAGGAAAACGGGTTGGAGGGATCCAACTGGATTCCTCAAATATTTGAATATGTTTTAATATTGTGTGTGGATTTATTTATAATCTGTGTATGATTATATTCGTTGTTGAAATCCTTGCTGGCTATAGTTTAGCCGAATATATCTTTGGCATCGTAGGATACCAGGAATAAATAAAATTGGATTTTTGAAATTCGAGTAGAAAATCTATAGTAAATTAAATTTTGAGCATTGGTTAAATTTCAAAAGAAGAAATTTAAAAGGATAAAGATTGATTTTTGTAATCCTATTGAATAAAATTCCAAAATATGGGAAAAAGGTTTAATAAATGGAATTCAAAGTAATATTATTCAAAAGTTGAATAATTTATTTTAAAATATAGAATTTAAATAGTTTGGAAGAGATAAAGGAATACTTTTTAAATGAAAATAAATCTGGAAATAAATTCGAAAATTGATTTGGTTCTTAAAAATAAATTTTTGGGAAATCAATATGAAAATTGATTTGGTGTTTGAAATAAATTTAGAAATCAATTTGGTATTTGATTTGGTGTTTAAAATAAAATTTGAAATAAATTTGGAAATTGATTTGGTGTTTGAAAATGGTTTTTGAAATCCATTTGAAAATCGTTTATAAGTAGATATTTGGAAAATTTAAATTCACAATGGGAATTTAAAAAGGAAAGGGAAATTTGTTTTAAAAATAAATATTGATTCATTTTTAAAGTGTGGAAGGAAATTTGCGGATTTGGAATATAAATTGAGATAAATCAAGAAGAATTTATTTATTGATTTAAATGGTCCATTTTGAAATGGAAGATGTATTTTCCCTAGAAAGCCGAGCATGTTTTTAAAGTAGCTTTCAAAATTAAAATTTTTGAAGTTGGTTTTAAAAAGGATGTTTGTGGAGAAATTATTTCTTAAGTTGTTTTCAAATTTTTAAAGTAAAAGATTTATTTAATTAGTTAAAGAAGTGATTATTTAAAGATTTAATTGATATTTGATTAGAAAATGGTTATTTAAATAGTTATCCCCTATCTACTAATTTTATTTTAAAATTAGTTTGGACTTGAAGTTTTATATGAGATATTAGTATAATATTTTCATAACTAATATTTAAGCAAGTGTTTTAAAATAGTTTTTATTTTAAATATATCCAAGTACATATATTTTGGATAAGTGACTTAAATTATTTTAAAGTATTCAAACTCGAAAACTTTTCAATGGAAATAAATATTTAGAAATTTATTCCGCGTGAAGAAAGTGATTTGAAATTTATTTTCGAATGGTTGAAGTGTAAAAATATATCTTGCGAAGATATTTTGAGAAATAAACAATCAGGATAAATTATTTAAATCTGGTGGTTGTTACGAATATTGATTGATAGTTAAATAACCGACTATCAATATTAGCCTTTAAACAGCAGTTGAATTTCGATGCGACCGGGTGTCGGATTCCAAATGGTTATCCGAAATCCGCATCGAATCTTTGTGAAGGATATTTTAAAAGATGAAAGTGGAAATTGTTGTGATTTGTTTGAAATCTTAATGTAACACATATTTTTAAAATAAATGCTCGTTATTCGGATTAGTCGGGAGAGGACTTTGTGTCATAAAGCCAATTCCGAATAATGATACGATGAAATGGGATTGCATTTGAAGACGGAGTTGAAGATCTGGTATTTTCGAAAGCAAAAGGATTACCTGTCGAATGTCTCTACACTGAATTGCTCCAGTATAGAGATTACATCACCCTAGTGATGGGAATCCGGATGTAATTAGTGAATATCCGGATTTGCAAGGGCTTCTTTGGAAGTGCCTTTGGTTCTGTTTGATCCTGGAACGGACTTGTAAATATGAATTGATGTCTTGAAACTACATAGAAAGATATGATTTTTAAGACAAAACATACAATTTTTAGACAACAATTTTACAGAGCGGTTTAATGGTAAACCAAAAATGCACTTCAGTGAAATTTTGATGATTCAAGCTATTATAATTATTGTAATTTGACATGGAGCTAGGGAATTGATGTGAGATTAACAGAAAATTGTTAGAAAATTTTTCGAATACATAGATTTGGAGATTTTGATTAAAGTAGGGTTTAGTGCTAATATTTTTCATGCTCTATAACATTTTGATTTCGGCATCATCATGAAACCGAGTGCTATGAAATATTGGGAGGAGTTAGAGTGTGTAGTTGGCGACGTATGGCCGAAGCCTTGTCGTGTCAGGTGGCGGCGATCACGACCGCGAGGTGGATTTGTCTACTGTATTTGAGTTACAGTTCGACTTTTTAGTCGAATTTTGTTTTCGCGAATTTGGGGTTGAGCTGGGCCGTGTTATCGAGTGAGGGGAAGCTTTGTGATGTGATTGTGGTGTCGCATGGCGACGGCGAGGTGGTGGACCGCCGTGCACGTGCACGGCGGCGGGGCAGTTCGTGATCGTATCGACTCGAGTGAAGCTCGAGTTTGAAGGCTAGTTGCTTCGGGTCGTTTCTGAGTCGAGTTTGAACGCGCGCGAGTGTGTTAATATGCTTCAGCAGTTTAAAAACTTAAGCTTTTATAAAAAAAAGAAAAAAAAAGAAAAAAAACAGAGGAAGAAGAAAGAGAGGTAGGGAGTGACGCAAGAGAGCTTCTGGATATTACCGAGTTCGACCCGGGTGAGTCACGTTGTTTGCTTCGAGTTTTAAGATTCCAGATGCTAGCCTATTTTTTTTATGTTAAGTTAAAGTTAAATAGGTTAGTATAAATTATGTTATTAGGTGTTGACAAAATTGATTAAGTCCAAATGAACTTTAAACAAGTTGAGTAATTAATTTAAATCAAAGTTAATTATGCATGTAATAAAATTTGATAATTGTAATTTAATAAGTAATTTCAAATTTAATCAAATTAATAATTAAAGATTTTAATGATAATCTTGTGTAAACCATTTGCAATTAAGAATTTAATTAATCATTTGAAGTTGGTTAATTAACAAATCATAGATAACCGATTAAATAAATAATTAATGATTGAACGATTAACTAATTAATAATTAATGATTAATTGAACAATTAGTAATAATTAAATGTGTAATTGGGTTTTATAATCAATAATTAAGGTTATTGACTAATAATTAATTCATTAAATAAGTGAATAATTAATAAGTAATTAATGAATTGAAATAAGTTAATTAATTAATAATTAATTAAGCAAGAATAAAATATAATTTACTCTTGAGTTAGGTTTAAAACCAAATCAAACTTGTTGATATGAATCGATGATACTATTTGATTACATCTGATGTTTGTTCTATGCTGTGATATTCTGGATATATCTATGATGATTGTATATGATTTATCTATGTTAAATTGCTATATGATTTATCTGATGTTATTTATCTGTATTAAATTGCTTTATGAATTCAATTGTTAAATTTAAACTGTTAAGTTAATTAGAGAACTTGGACTTTAAAATGGCGTTTGGATTTCGATGAGACCGGGATCGGGTATCCAATTGATATTCCGAAAACCACATCAATCCAAATTAAACGTTAGGTCATGTAATCTCAAGTGAAGATCGAGATGGTGTTTTTAGAATGCAAGGGTTATCGTCGTTAACTCTGAGGGTGATTCCAAAACGAGTGTAACGAGATAATGCCTTCGGTTTCGTTCGAACCCGGAACGAACTTGTATGGATTGAATGCTTTCAGCACATCGTCAGGCGGACGATGAGCATTCTAAGTGATATGTTCTATAAAGGTAAACACAGCCTCAAGCCTCATCAACCGGGAATGGCTAAAACAGAGGATGTGCAGCAAGGTTAGGTGGGTCATGCCCAAGCAGGACCAGGTATACCCCTGTCTAGATGTCCCTTTTTATTCGGCTGTGTGGGCGGTTGGATGTACACCAACTGTGGGGTTATCTTGTTCGGGACTGTTCAGTAAGGAATGGTTCTGGCCTTGTGTTGCAGGGGAGTTAGGGTGGCTCCTCGGTACTGTGATCTAGACTGTGTACTGTGACGGGCGGTACCCCAGTAGCCCTGCCATTGTATGGGGTCCAATTTCCAATAAGCGCCGTACGCTTTGATTGTGCCCAACTATGTTGAAATGTGAGATGTAAGCATTTCAGCTATTTCTGTATTTTACTTGAAAACCCTAGACACTATTATAATATCACTGGATTTCCTATGAAATGTTTTGGTTAGCGTAAGGTAAAAACTTACCCGTATTTATTTGTGGGGAGTCTTACGTGATACCTTTATTTTAAATGATTTTCAAAGTTAAACAACTTTAACCTGTTTACTCATACCAGACCCATCTCTGACTCGGAGTTTATTTTTGTTTTTCATAAACTTTCGGGTACCCAAATTTTTACGGGTAGCCAAGGGATTCAGGTTAGCTTTGACGACTTCTGGAGGAGCAATGGAGCAGGAGGCTTCAGTGTTGTAGACATATATATATCTGTATAGTTCCGCTGTGTTAGTTAGTTTATGACATTTGAGATGTATGTTCTGACAGATATGTATATGATAGTCATGTTGTATGATATTGTTTAACTCTGATGTATATATAACTATGTAATATTTATGTTGAGGTATTATATTTTATTCCATTCTGCTGTGATATTCTGATGTTGTTATTCTTTCTTTCTTTTCTTTTCTATTTCTACCCCTTTCTTTCTTATTGATGACACGCCTTTCTGGGCGTAGAAAGCCGGGTCGTCACACTAAGCTTGATGACATTACTAAAAATATTTCCAATTTTAATAAAGGGAGAGAAAATTTATCCAAGATTATTGAAAATTCCTAACCTGCTTCAAGTAAGAAGGGATTAGGTTATGTTAAGAATTCAAAAGCTCACAATGATAAAAGTGGTTTAGGATATAATAAAACCGATCGTAGAAATTCCACTAGATATGCTTTCATGTATAGTAAAAATGATAGTTCTAGTACTAAATTTCGAGTAAAGTCTAAATCCAACTTTCATAGAAATTCAAATATTGTTATGACCAATAATGTTTATAATTTCTCTAAAAGTACAAAATCAATGAATGGAAATATGAATAAAAATTATCTAAGTATTTGGGTGCCTGTTAATTGGAAAAATAGAGAAAAATACATTAATGATTATTTTGATATGGTAGTTAATAATGAAAATTATATTTGTAAAGGTTCAACCACACTCAAATGGGTATGGTTTCCTAGGACCTAACCGCCCTGGACCCTAACATAATAAGTGGGCACCAAAAATAATTATTATTTAATGCAGGTACTCGGTGAAACAAAAGGAAAATGATAGATTTTGGAATTTTAAAGAATGTTCCATATGTTTAATAGAATTACGTGCTTACAATGAAATATGGACTTCAACAAATATGGTAAAATCTAATTTATTTTTCCTTCATGATCAATAATGAGTTTATCTCGTTATTTGCAAGATATTTTATATAATTTATTATATTCCCTCATTCTTTTTGATAATGACAAAGGAGGGGGGAATTCATATGCATATTAATTAAGGGAGATATTATACTCAGGGGAGATGTTATACTTAGGGGGAGCTTTAAACATATTTATATTATTTTGTATAAAATGGATATTTTTCAAAAATTGTATAGTTGTCATCGTCAAAAAGGGGGAGAACGTTAGAACCTCAATTATTAGATTTTAATGACAACAAATATACAATTATGCCAAAGAATCTCTAAGCTAATTTATAGGTACATGAGCATCAAAAAGAGATAATCAAATGCATTCAAAATGAAGATACACGGTATAGAAGAAGGATGGAAGTATATTTATGGAGATACAAGAAGAGATATACACGATAGAGACAAGACGAAGATGACAGATAAAGTATTATTAGTCATATGGTGTCGTGTCTAGAGTTTACAAATGTTAAAATCTTCTCCAAATGGTATACACACATATACATTCATATTTTAAATGAAAAATTAAGTTTTCAAAATTGCACGGAGTGGGACTCGAACCCAGGTCACTAATTCAAAAAGCAAGTACTCTAACAAATTTGAGCTATGGTAATTTTTTGTCATAGGCTAAATTCAGACGTTTGAAATACTTCAGTCAGAAGTCCGAATGCTGAAACTGGAATATTGTTTCACAATATTCAGACGCCTGAATGAAAATATTCAAACGTCTGAATATGGACAAAATAGCCTATTTCCTTGCTGTTTGTGTGTTAATCCAATACAAAAATCTGAATTATTTTATTCAGACGTCTGAATTTTTGTAACTGCTATTTTCTTGAAAAGTCACTTCTCTTCGCCGAAGAGGAACATCTTCAAAACTAATGGTTGCACCTTATCTTTTCAATATAACTTTTCATATATGGTTGCAACTCTTTATACACTATAAATATATTACAGAATTCAACAAAGAATAAACTGAAACTGAATTTACTTTAGCATTCTTGAATTCTCATTTATTCTCAAGCTTTCAAATTGCACTCAAATTGCTTACATACTTTGATCATTAATCACTTTATCTTCCACAATTCTCAAAGCACGTCACATTGTATATCATAAAGGAGAAGATTATAGGAAAATTTTACTCAATTGACTTATCAGTGTTATTTAAAAACAAACTACAGTCAGATACATTTGTTATTTGTAAAAGAAGTCCTGTTTGGTTGCTCAGGCAGTTGAAGTCATGTTCGGTTGCTTTGGCGGGTGAAGTCCTATTCGGTTGCTCAGGCAGTGTAAACCTGTTCCTCCGGGTTAAGTGAGGGTCGTTGTAGTTGAAATTCCAGAAGGGGTCTGGGACTGGATGTAGAACGGGAAGTTCGAACCAGTATAAAAATTCCTGGTGTGCTTGTTTTATTTTACTTATTTTCATTTACTTGGCTATTATCATATGTTTCCGCATTTAGATTTAATTATATTCCATATTACACAATCCTAAGTAATAGCTAGCCACACACTAGTTACTTTAAGAGATGTCAATCATCTACAACACAAAGGTTGCAGAATCCAAAGAATGAAAGGGCTTAGAACATCTATAACACAAAGTGTTGTAAAGTACATAACAAAGGAAGGATGTCATACCACTAAAGGATGTTAAGCATCTAACCGCAAGGAAGGATATTGAGTTTCTATGAAAACAAACCAATGATGCATCAACTATTATCGTACCTCTACAACAGTAAATGTTGTAGAGCATCTACCAATAATGGTATCGAGCTTCAACGATAGCAAAGGGTTTTGAGCTTTTACTAGTACCAAGGGATATTGAAGCTTTAAAGATATAAAGGATATCGAGTTTTTGCAAGGTAGATTATTTTATCGAATCTATATAAGCAAGTGATGTTGAATCTCTACAACGGGATGTCGGGATCCATCTAGATGATGCTATCTGAGCCTTTGGACTCAAAGCCTTTCCATGTGTCAATCATTCCGCATGTTGGACATCCCTATAAATAGACCTCTATCGATACCTAGAGAAGGGGATTCTTCTTACTCTACTTCTCAATTTTAAAAGTTTTAAACCGTCAACTGAATCAGGGATTTATAGACCCGATTGTACTCTTGTGACTTTTGCAAATAAGGAATTGAACATTCAACTTTGCATAGCTTATTTCTCTTTTATTTGCCTAATTATTTATTTGTGATAATGGACATGAATACGATTTATTTTTGGACTTGGACGTGGATAATGGATAAGCGTAAGACTTATCTTTGGACTTGAACTCCGACTTGAACTTGCATATACTCTCAAGCTTACATAAAGCCACTTAAGCCCTTATCTAAACCAACCTTGACTTGCGTTATATATTTTGTTTTGTAAAATTTTTTGCTAACAACCATATATATAAATTTTGATGACAACAACCATATAAATATAGGTCCTAATGTTTTCATAAGTTGTATAGAATATTTTGCAAGATGTTACATAGGTTTATATAAGTACAAGGTAATCGAGTTTGAAGACTAATATGTAAAGAAACTTGAGATGAAGATTCTGTGATGATCAGGATAATTGAAGATTCGTGAGTTTGAAGACAAGGACATGAAGAGTTCAAGACTTTAGATAATAGTTATTAGACATTCGAACAATTTGTGAAGTCTTTGAATAACAACTTTCTCTTATTTATAAAACTTACTCAGCAAAAATCTATTTTATTCTCAAAATATATATCTATGAATAGTTTTTAAATTTTTTATACATTAAAGAAATTGAAAATTATTTTTAAGTAATTTTACAAAATTTAAAATTTATGTAGCACTTTAAAAGTGTTGCTATTTTTCCCAAATTAGAAGTAAATGTCGATATATCCTACATGAGTATGTCGACATACTTACCATTAGACCATTTTTAAATTATAAAAGGTTAAGTCTTTTTGGCTTTATCGTTTTGTGACTAGACATGACCCTTTAAAACTATATAAAAGGATCTGGAAAATAAATTTTTAACTCATTATTCACTCCATTTTTCATTCTATATTCTCATTGTATATTTCACAAAATCCACTTTGTATACTCTTCAAATCCACTCAAATTCAATCTCTACTTCATTACATTCATTCAATATAAATATATTCTCTATTTTGCAAGTATTCAAACCATTCTCTTGTTGTTCCAAACTTTTATTTCACCGATCCAAAGATTAAAGTGCTATAAAAGGGCTATGCGATATCTTATATTCAAGTTACAACAATTTGTATTTCGAATCAACAAATCTCTATTACTATTTTGTATGGGTTTTCTTGTTACCCATTCAAATCAAGTTGATGTGCTTGTTGCCTTTTAATCAAGTAGGTGTGCTTGTTGCCAATTAAATCAAGTGGGTGATGTTGTTGCATGGAAAATCAAGAGAGTCTACCATGAGTTCAGAAAGTCATGAGGGTGTATCTTATTGCCCTGAAATCAAGATTGTATTGTGGTTTGATTGCTACTTGAGTAAAGTAGGCGTCGAAAGAAAATGTATGTGGGACTGGATATAACATTGGTTAATCCAAACTAATAAAACTTCTGGTGTCATCTCCCTTATTTCTACTTTATTTTTATCGTAATTATATATATCAATGACTGCCTATTAATATTTATCTATGTTAATTATCTGTTTTTTTATTTAAATCTTGAAACTATTTAAAAAAATTATATATTAGTCATAATACATTATTCACCCCCTTTAGTGTTATAATAGCCTTAAGATCAGCCCACACCAGTATAATTTATACCACACTGTTTCCTACATGAATCTCATAAGGGAAGATAACATATAATATCAAAAAGACAGTACAAACTATCACTCTAAGATACAGCATTTCAAAGTTACAATCCTAAGTACTATCTTAGCATGGATATAATAGTCTGTCCTCACAGATGCATATAATAGTTATATAGTGGGAATAAAATACTACGATATGCGAATGGAGGTATCTAGCTCATCTTCTGAAGCTCCGAAGAATATCAATGAAAACCTTCCTTTCTTAAATGGCCTGAAAGTGCACCCGAGGAATTAAAGGGAAGATAAAACCATAAGTCAAACATAAGTCTTGTGTGAGAAACTTACGAAATATGTGATCATCATCATGGTTTTAAATCTCCTATATATCGCCCGAGATCTCCTCCGAGATCTCCTTTTTACACTTAAACGAGACGAGACATCAAATCTCCTCCATATCTCCCTCGACACTCATCTCGTCCGAGATATTAAAATCTCACCCGATATATGGATCAAAATCTCAATCCGAGATCTCACCTGAAATTATACATTTTTCTTATTTTCCATAGTATTTTTTATTTTCATATTGATTCAAAAGAAACTACTCAATCCAATTATAATTTACCAACTTCTTGAACATATTCTTTACTTTTTCTCTTAATGAGTCGTAGCGAAAGGTTTCACTTCTTTATTATGTTCAAATAAAAGGATATTATTCAATCATTACCAAATCAATTAAGCTAATCAAGCCACTACTCTTCTAAAAATATTCATTTTTCCATGTATATCAAGTATGTTACAATTTTTATTTTTTACTAAGAAAGTTATGGCCGTTAAATAAATTTTTGACACATAACTACATCCGAGATATACCCGAGATGCATTATAAGGCCCGAGATGTCAATCTGAGATGTACACCTGATATGTACTCATCTCGTCCGAGATCTCCCCGATACGAGATAACCTGTGTAAAAATTTCGAGACGAAACGTGACCGAAATGCGATATTTAAAACCTTGATCATCATATAATAGTATCTTTCGGGACCACTAGAATCACCAAAATGGTTTTCCCCTCAAAATAACCAGACCGATCTAATAAGCACATATGGTGATATAATAGACAGTTTCTAAGGTGTAGAGTAAAATTAGAAAATAGCTTTGTTGCTTGCATCTCATAACACAATTATATTAGAAGTACAACTAAAACAGCTAAGGTATGTTCGCATAAAGATTTTCATCGTGGTCTCCTTAGTACATTGAGGTGAGTCTCTTGACAAAAGGTTAGAAGCTACCTTTCGAAGTGACATATATCTTAAAATCTATAATTACGGTAAACATAGCTGGTCCACGCCCAAATATGTGATACAAAATACCATCAACTCTCGATGCTAACCAATCGAAAGCATCTCTAGATATGGAGTTGATGTACCATTTTGGGTTAGCAGAACCCCCCGCTATGCATCCTACTTTGTTTTCTATCATTATCGATGGTAAGTCATGTTCAACATCTCATCACACAAGTCTTCATCGCTCGAACAGGTCTCAAACCTCTCTATGGATTTTAGGACCTCGAACAATTCATGAACCTCTCCATGGATTCCAACATAAGTCCTTCGATGAATGCTAACACTGACCTCTCCCTTGGATATAACCTTCGAATAGATAGTACAACTATATAACATTCTACTCCTCAGCCGCTTCCAAAACATAGAACTCGTATATTGGTTTTGAAGTGGTATTCGGTAAGTAATACATAATTATACTTATTCGATCAAGGGCTCTTTGAAACAAATCGATGAATTTTCGGCTAACTCATTTCTGGTTCTTTTAGAAGTAAGTGAATGATAAAAGGACTCCTCCTTGGGGTATCTCTCGTATATATTCTTAAAGTGAGAGAAGTTCCATACTAATGAGTCCTCTACAGAGGATCTTAAACTTTATGAACCATAAAGCTTTCAATACTTCCTATGTTTATTTGTTCAATTTCAATAACAATGAAAACAATCACACATGGAAATAAGGTCTCATATACTTATCATGTTTCCGACCTTATCAACTTAAGTTTGTCCCTCGACCAAGAGCGAAGCTGGTAGGTTAGAGTACTATTTGCTTCTAATCCCTTCATGAATGTCATACCTAACTCTCAAAAATTAAATCAACTTTTTTGCCTTTTAGTGCTAAGTATAGGAGTAAATACTTTCCATAAATGAGTAAACACATAGAGCACGATTAAGTCACATAAATGACTTCCAATCCCCTTTTTATTTAATTAATTCATTTATTAATTAAAATTTCTTTGTAAATATTTGCACGTATCTATATTTAAAATATTGTTACAAAAGATATATAAATGTATACTACTATTTCCAATTCATTTGTACTCTATTATAATACATAGAAATGTATTCATATTCTAATCCCAAATGGTATAAAAATATTCACAATCTTAAACAAGATTTCACATTTTCAAAAGTATATTTAATGGGTTAAAAACTAATTGTCATTAAAACATTGATACTATAAACTAAAACCATTCTATACTTATCGTTATCTTTGAAATATTCTGTTCCAAGATCTAAGTATATGTACACTTATTTAACAATGTAATATACTTCCAGTCAACTTTTAAAAAACCATTTGTTATAACTTAAGGTTATAACAAAACCACTCTATCCTTTTACGACATACTTTACTTAATTTTCCAAACTTATACTACTAACTTTTTCAAACTTATATAAATACTTTGTAAATACTTATAAATAAGTTTTAAGTATCTATATAAAATACTACTTAAAAATAAATAGTTTCAAATTTAAAAAAGGTTAAAAAACAAGTTTTGTATTTAAAACCCTTTATTTAAAAATTCATAAATAATTATTAAAAATATATTTAAACGTAAAACTACTTTTAGAACACTCTAATTAACATTACTTAACATCCTAAAATGATCTCGAAAAATACTTCATTTAAATAACACTTTTGACCATTTTAAAATTTTAAATAGTGTTAAAAATGACACTCAACAACTAATGTTCTAAAATGTCCAGAATCCCTATCGTAGGTGCAAAAAGTGCTGCCATAGGTGCTGTTAAAAATCGCAGACGGAGAAAACTTGAAAGATACATGAAATCTTGACTAGTTTTCTCCACTAAAACAAAGGTTTTAAACTCCAATTTGCATATAGTACGTACTATACTTAGATTACTTAATAACCATGCAAAGAAATCCCTAAAGATATTTTTCAAAGTAATATTAAAAATCGCTGAACAGAAGGCATTTGCAAAGTGCATCCATAATGACTATTTCGCTTCTAACTTTTACAGTTTTATTCCATCGTTTCTATAGTTTTCCAAACCATTTCCTTGCTATCCCATACACTATTATAAGTGTGAATACCAACCAAGATATATTCTTTCATAATATATTAACAAATAACCATTTTAAGCAAGTGAAAACGCAAGGGATTCAAAGTGCACTTATTATGACCTTTCTTGCTTCAAACACTTTCAGCACCCTCCAGAGCCACACACAACAAACAAAAAAAACATGTAAACACAACGATAGGGCCATGTTACATGTTGTAGAGGGTAACCGTAGAGATAATATATGACGGCCCAGAATTTTGAACATTTGAAATCGAAATATTTAATTGATTTTAAATATTTGGAAGATATTTTAAGCCTTAATTTCAAATATAACTATGAATTTGGCAATTTAATTATCGAATTTAATGATAGAAATTTGAGTAAAATTTTGAATCTACAATTTTAAGCTTGTTAAAAATAATTTAATGACTTAGAAAATTCATGTTGATAATACTGAAGATAATGGAAGCTTCAGAATTGTATTTGAAAATGATTTGTTCAATTTTAAAATTTTATCTTTTAAATCGATGTTTAAAAATAGCCTTCCGAGGCACAATCTCGGAATTCGACAAAACCAGTTCCATTGGATTCGTAATATTGTATTATTTCCAGTTTCAATTTTCGAAATGTCTGAAGGCCATACGATAAGAAAACGCATTGAAAATTATATCGAAATTCAATTTAAAAGATGGGTCCAAAAAGCTATCTTCTCCATACGATCGAATTTGGACTCGGAATCTTTTCCATTGCATTCGGAATAGGGCCATAACATTGTAAATGCCCGACGACATGCCTCGATTGGAAATCGAGATTTTAATTTGCATATATCAGAATGTATCAAATTTAAATTTAAATTCAAAATATATACATATTTTATATTTTCCTTGCAACACTGTTGCAGGCATTAACATGTAGAGAAGTTATACCATGTGTTCTCTCCCTTAACACGTGCCTTCTTCCCTTTATTTTCATTGTCGTATATTTATAAAAATGTGTATATAAAAAAACGATATCAGTTAACAAAATATATCGCGATGTTTCATTCGAAAGTTAAATCGAACTCGTAGAAAATAATGATCGTTCCTCACATTCTCAATTTTATAAAAAAAATAAAAAGCAACAAGATTGATTTCGAATCGAAATCAATTCAATTACAAATCCAGTTGCGAATATAAAGAAGGCGAGGGCACATCAGCATCATGATATGGAGATGGCGACGACTCGAGACCCTGAACGCGGCGATGGTGGTGTCAATAGTCATGTGGGGAATCGAGGTCAGAACGCAAGCAGTCAAAGGCGATTGGGGAGCTCGAATCGAGTTTCAGGCAATGCAGCAGCATAGGTTACGGCATAGCAAGCTCAGCTCGAACTCGAGCTCGAAAAAAAGGGGACGGAGTGGCCCTTGGCTGAGGCGGCAGGTCGTTGAGAAGCTTGGGTCGCACGCAATTCATAAGGTCAACGTGTAATTCGAGGTTGGGGATCGCGATCTCATTCTAGCAGCTAGACAACTCGGGCGATCGTAAATACAGGTGAGGAATTAATTTCAAATTGTATATATAGATTTGGAAAAAGATGAAAAAATATTTACTGTAATGATTTTTTTAAGCAGAAAAGAAAAGAATTTATTTTACAGTAAGGTATAAAACTATTTATTATTTTAATTTGAAAGTTTATATTTATATGGGAATGTTTACAGTAAAGAAAAGTAAAATATAAATGTTGAAATATATGTACGCATGCTTATTTTAACTATTTTAAATAGAAAAAATTATATATATACAGAAGGATTTTGAAAATATAATATATGAAATTTTATAATGGTAAAGTTTATGTAAAAAATCATTTTTTTGAAACCTATCATTTATTTTTAAGTGTGTTATATATATATATATATAGAGTTTAAAAGCAGAATTATTTAGATGAAAATTTGCTTAAAACTAAATTATTTTTTGAAACCCAAATCGTTAGTTTAGGTTAAATTTATAAAATGGAAAATTAATTGTTCGATTATTTCGAATATTAATAAGAATCATATATTTGTACAAGGTCTAGTACAATGAAGAAAACAATCTGGAATGAAAATGGATTACTTGCAAAGCAAAAGTGAGATCATCTCACTCAATTGGAATTTCCAGTTTAATTTTAAATAGTTAAATTTAAAATTATTGATTGTGTGCTTGGATGATAAATTATTATCAGTTGTATTGGATTAGACCCTATGCGCTGCATAATAGCGGATGATATTATATTAAACCCATATACTATGATATTCCACCTCGAAGTGGAATTGGTATAAAATATGTATTTGGAGTGGTTGATTTCCTGCATTATATAGCGGATGATATTTTATAAATACCATATACCGCGATATTCCACCTCGAAGTGGAAATGGTATTATATATGTATTTAGAGTAATTGATTTACCACATTATATAGCGGATGAGACCCTATGCGCCGCATAATAGAGGATGATATTTTATAAATCCCATATACCGTGATATTACACCTCGAAGTGGAATTGGTATTTAATTGTTGTGCTAACATCTATGGATGCAGGAAAACGGGTTGGAGGGATCCAACTGGATTCCTCAAATATTTGAATATGTTTTAATATTGTGTGTGGATTTATTTATAATCTGTGTATGATTATATTCGTTGTTGAAATCCTTGCTGGCTATAGTTTAGCCGAATATATCTTTGGCATCGTAGGATACCAGGAATAAATAAAATTGGATTTTTGAAATTCGAGTAGAAAATCTATAGTAAATTAAATTTTGAGCATTGGTTAAATTTCGAAAGAAGAAATTTAAAAGGATAAAGATTGATTTTTGTAATCCTATTGAATAAAATTCCAAAATATGGGAAAAAGGTTTAATAAATGGAATTCAAAGTAATATTATTCAAAAGTTGAATAATTTATTTTAAAATATAGAATTTAAATAGTTTGGAAGAGATAAAGGAATACTTTTTAAATGAAAATAAATCTGGAAATAAATTCGAAAATTGATTTGGTTCTTAAAAATAAATTTTTGGGAAATCAATATGAAAATTGATTTGGTGTTTGAAATAAATTTAGAAATCAATTTGGTATTTGATTTGGTGTTTAAAATAAAATTTGAAATAAATTTGGAAATTGATTTGGTGTTTGAAAATGGTTTTTGAAATCCATTTGAAAATCGTTTATAAGTAGATATTTGGAAAATTTAAATTCACAATGGGAATTTAAAAAGGAAAGGGAAATTTGTTTTAAAAATAAATATTGATTCATTTTTAAAGTGTGGAAGGAAATTTGCGGATTTGGAATATAAATTGAGATAAATCAAGAAGAATTTATTTATTGATTTAAATGGTCCATTTTGAAATGGAAGATGTATTTTCCCTAGAAAGCCGAGCATGTTTTTAAAGTAGCTTTCAAAATTAAAATTTTTGAAGTTGGTTTTAAAAAGGATGTTTGTGGAGAAATTATTTCTTAAGTTGTTTTCAAATTTTTAAAGTAAAAGATTTATTTAATTAGTTAAAGAAGTGATTATTTAAAGATTTAATTGATATTTGATTAGAAAATGGTTATTTAAATAGTTATCCCCTATCTACTAATTTTATTTTAAAATTAGTTTGGACTTGAAGTTTTATATGAGATATTAGTATAATATTTTCATAACTAATATTTAAGCAAGTGTTTTAAAATAGTTTTTATTTTAAATATATCCAAGTACATATATTTTGGATAAGTGACTTAAATTATTTTAAAGTATTCAAACTCGAAAACTTTTCAATGGAAATAAATATTTAGAAATTTATTCCGCGTGAAGAAAGTGATTTGAAATTTATTTTCGAATGGTTGAAGTGTAAAAATATATCTTGCGAAGATATTTTGAGAAATAAACAATCAGGATAAATTATTTAAATCTGGTGGTTGTTACGAATATTGATTGATAGTTAAATAACCGACTATCAATATTAGCCTTTAAACAGCAGTTGAATTTCGATGCGACCGGGTGTCGGATTCCAAATGGTTATCCGAAATCCGCATCGAATCTGTGTGAAGGATATTTTAAAAGATGAAAGTGGAAATTGTTGTGATTTGTTTGAAATCTTAATGTAACACATATTTTTAAAATAAATGCTCGTTATTCGGATTAGTCGGGAGAGGACTTTGTGTCATAAAGCCAATTCTGAATAATGATACGATGAAATGGGATTGCATTTGAAGACGGAGTTGAAGATCTGGTATTTTCGAAAGCAAAAGGATTACCTGTCGAATGTCTCTACACTGAATTGCTCCAGTATAGAGATTACATCACCCTAGTGATGGGAATCCGGATGTAATTAGTGAATATCCGGATTTGCAAGGGCTTCTTTGGAAGTGCCTTTGGTTCTGTTTGATCCTGGAACAGACTTGTATGGATGCGTGTCTGAAGTTACACTTTGAAATTTAAAGCTAGTTTCTATCAAATACATTTCTATTGGTGGTGGAGAATTTATTCTCTTAGCTTAACACCCTTCTCTGAGACGTACGAGCTCAGAGTTTATGTAGTTGGTGGTCACTAGTGATACACTCCCAATTATGTAATGTGGCATGCGAAGTGCTGCTGATCATTTGTTGATCAAAGCATGGCTTTGGTGAAAAGGGCGTAGCTTTGTGGAAGAGACCTCGTCGGACCACACAATCTGGAATGGTCAAAACAGGAAGGATGCAGCAAGGTTATTTAGGGGTAGCGCTCCCTAAGGGAATGTTCATCTCCTTCTGGAAAGAGGTGGTATCATGGTATGCAGCTCAGATATTTAACCTATGTGAATGCTGCAAATTTATTACTTGCTGGTTGTTGGTGTTGAGGATCCTTGGATAAAGGTCGGTTAGGACCGGGGGACGGCATACGTGTGATAGTTAGTTACCCAGTTACGGAGGTAACCCGGACTAGTGTTGGCAGAGATCCGGTTAGGTTCTCGGGACGTCCCTCCAGAGGCGTACCCATGTGGCCGAGGAAGTTCCTTAGCCTGACCATTTGTTAGAAATCCAAAGAAACAATACGAGCCTTTACGATTGCAATTGTATAACCTTCCTCCTCAAGAGGTAGCTATAACAGGCATAATAAAATGGTACCTATGCTGGTTAAGATTTATATTATATTTTCGAAATGTTTTCCACACTATGCACTAATAATAATATCAAAAAGATTTTGCATATCAAGCACGTTTGACTATCATAAGGAGAGATTTCCCCCAAGTGTGCGATTGCATTGTGTGTGTGCCGCGAGGCCTTACGGTATTTTCAATTTCCAAAAAGCATTGCGGATTTCTTTTAAATTCTTTTGTTTTCTTTTGTTAAAAAAATAACCGTTTTTAAGATCTAACACCAGTCCTATGACTGACCTCGAGTTTATTGTTCCCTTTCTAAACTCTGGGTGCCCATAATTTTTTACGCAGGCAGCCTAGAGTCAAGTTATCATTATTCTGGAGCGAAGTCAAGATATGCTATAGAGATCTGGAGTTCAAACTTGATGGCGAGACGTATCATTATACTATGTATTATTCGCTGCTTGGGATTACTGCAAGTTCAGTTTCATGTGGGCAAATTATAATGATTGCTATTGTTGTGTTGTATTGTATATACACTGATGATGTATTCTAATAATAGATATGGTTCTTCGTTTTAAGATTATTCATTTATCTATTATATCTTGTTCCGCTGCAAAATGTGAGATTCTATTATTGTTTCTGCTTCTTCTTCTATCTTCTTCTTCTTTAACCCTAATGGTTGTGAGAAATATGGAATACAGATCGTAAGGCTAGGATTAACACTAGAGAGGGGAGGGGTGAATAGTGTTTTAAGGAATTACTAAATCTTTTTGAGTTTTTGTTAATTTGAACACAAATGTATGCAATATTCAGATACAGATACGATCACAGAAATAAACACAGGTGTAGAAATAAAGTAAAGTAATAAAGGAAAGAACACACACGATTTAATACTGGTTCAGAGTTACCCTACATGCAGTCCTGCACACAAGTATGGATTTCCTTTCAAAACCAATTGTACAATTAATTACACCCTCGATTTCAAGTCTACGAGGTACACCACTCCAGATTCACAATCCTCTGGGTAGAGGTACTCGATTTCATTGGCAACAAGTTCGCCCAATTGACTTCCAAGGCTACAATCACACCATTTCTCACTTATTTAATTTCACACGCTGCAATCACATCTTTTCTCACTTAGTTTATTACAAAGAAGCCTATAACTCTGAATAGGACTGAGATCTTGTTGAGATAGTGATAGAGAACCAAATCAGAGATGATCTAGTTAGATTCAATGTTGATTTCCGCAGAGTAATGGTAAAAATGTGTATATAGAAATGTGGAAGAAGAAGAGGAGTGAAATCAGAAAAAATATGAATACAAATTCCTTTAAAACTACCCCTATTTATAGTAGAACAACAACCATGTCCATTCGTGAAAGGATATGACGAATAGACACTTCCTTTGAAATTCAAATTTTTGAAAAAAACTACTACCATGTCAACAAGGGGTACTTGAGGATGTCGACATGTCGACATGCCTAAGGTATTTTTGGTAATGTTCTGTTCTTTGAAAATAACTTCTATCTTGTATTTAAACTATTTTAAACTTTATAAATATACTTAACTGTAGTTAAAATACATAAGTAAATATAGATAATAATATTCTGATATATATATACATATAATTTTACTATAATTTTATAGTCAAACTAAATGAAAATATCAAAAGTTAAATATATTATTATTAAAAGATAGTTTAAAACCAAAGATAATTTGATTTTAAAAATAAAGATTATTTTGAGGCTAAAAATATTTAAAACCATGATAGATGTTTTTGATTCTTTTAAAAAGAAGGTTTTGAAATCATTTTGAAAACACGTTATAATTTTGTAAAAAACATTTGAATAAAAGTTAGTGGATATAAAACAATGTTCCACTAGATTTTTCGTAGGTTCCATCCTACTTAGGGTTCCATCCCTTTAACAGGCTCGAAGTGGATTTCATTCCATGAATAAATTGGATTTTATGAAGCATGTTCTTTTCTAGGAGTTTTAACAAAATTCCTAATTAAATTACTTATTATTGAAATCTTGAACTCTTGATAATCTTGATATCTTAAATCTTTATACTATACAGTCTTCATTCTTGGTATCCTGCATGGTTAAATCCTACATATACATATATATCTAAACTATAATGTTAGTATTTATATTTTATAATCATATTCTAAGGTTGTTGTCATCAAAACCATCATCTCGAGGACTAACAATCTCCCCCTTTTTGATGATGACAACCTTTGTTTATAAAATATTACTTCTATCCTAATAACTCCCCCTAAAACTAATAACTCCCCCTTAATCTATGCCTAACTATCCTATTTTATACTTCTCCCCTTTTGTCATCAACAAAAACTAACTCCAAACTATAGAACTCCGCTTTATTCTTGTACTAAAATACCTGCATTAGTATTATAATGGAGTATATAATAGATAGATTAAAAGATAATTATACTGATAACTAATCAAAGATCATATAAATATCAATGTGTTTTTATACACGTTTTGCACACCAAACATCAATGCACACCAAACCAAATCAAAACAAATCAAATCAATCCAAGCAATCAATTAGAAGCAATCAAATAAAATCAAACATTACGAGGAACTTCCACCCATCCTTCTTCTCCAAATATAGGGTCTGCTTTAATGTCATCCTAATTTTCGTTATCATTGGTGAGAGAGGCAGGAGGTTGTGCTTCATTATCATCTTTGTGCAGGGAGGAAATCATCCATCGTATCGCATCGAAATGCTTTTCTTGCTCCTTGATCATCTATGTTTGACTCAATTCTAAGTGTCGTTGGTTACGAAGAATGAAAGAGAGAATATTCTTGAAAGAATTAAGGGTTTCTTCAAGATTCTCGATTAAATTATGAATTGGATTTGCCATTTTTGAGTTTGCGAGAAGAAATGTAGATAAAGTAGATAAGAAATGATTTTGAGTGATGAATTCTGGAAGAAATAGGTATTTATAGGTGTAGAAATTCTTTTGAAATGAATATACATAAGGTAGTTATTCAAATTTCAAATTTAAAATGAAAAGTCATTTCTGACCAGTACATGCCGACATGGTCAAGGGGGGTTGTCGACATGGTTCATTGAATTTTGATGGCTTATTTTGATTTTGTGAATAATTATGTGTGTGTGTGTATATATATATATATATATATATATTTATATAATATACTAACATTTATTCTGGAGAAAAGATAAGCTAGATAACAGAAAAGTAATACAATTTCATTTCATAATAGAACGATACAATGATTAAACATTAAGAACAACATGAGCATTCAAATCAAAACAAACTAAAACACATACAACAAGACATGAAAAGGTAGAACCAGTTAGATGATGACGAAGATGAAGATAATCCAAGCTTCTTGCTGACTTTGGAGAAAAACTTGTTCATCTTCGATGACATTTTATCCAATTTCTTACTAACAGACCGTTTAAGAAACCGTTGATTCTCGACAATTTTTGAGTAAGGTTTTGTTGGTTGGATTAGAAGGATAGTCAATGATTTCGAAAGAGCTTTCACCTTCTTCTTCTTCTTCCTCCTCTTGCTTCTCTTCCATCTCCTCATGAGTCAAACACTCTTCTTTTTCAGCAAGAGTCTCATAAGGTTGAAAAACAAATGGAATTTTCATAAGAGAAATGTTAGAGTGATTAAAAATCTTTCTTGAAACAAATTCTTCTCCTTTGAAATCTACTCCAAAATAGTTAAAAATCCGAGTGAGATAGATTCCATGATACAAAGTGTTTTCACCTATTTCAAGATTTTTGGGACGAAATTCATCAAAAATAACTTGCACCCAATTAATATCATAATTTCCAAAAATAGAAAAAAGTGTTTTGCAAACATTTGAAGTTGGATTGTTAAAATTCCCTTATCTTGGGGTCAAAGTATGTTGTAAAAGAAGATTAACAATTCTAGCTTTTGGTCGAAAGTTTCGATTTTTGAATTCAAAATTATCATTTCCTTCGAAAATGTGATGAAATGTCTCACGATCATTTTCGTTGATATTAAAACTAGAAAGATCCATTCCCGTTCTTTTGCAATTGAGAATGGTACCCAAAAGATCACAATTTAAAACGATTCTAGTGCCTTTGACACTACTCAAATTTCATCATCATTTCCATTATAAAATCCACGGTTAAGATTTACATAGAAAATTCTAACAAGACTTGGATAACAAACAAAATCATTTTGAGAAGCATCAACAAGACTAAGATTTGGTAACTTGCAAAAAGAGAATCGATTTCATAAGTAGAAAAACCTTGAAATAAAGAAAACTTCCCAAGATGGACTTTTCCATAGTTAACATAGTTGATATATGCTTTTATAGCCTCCGGATCATTATAGAGTTGCTCTTTTATCTTTCTGGAAATTCTCATTGTGGAAGGGTTGCTTGAAGAAGCCATTAGAGTAGAGAGTAGAGAGCTTGAAGTTTTGTGATAAGAGTTTGAATTTTAAAATGAGAGTGAAAAGTTGTGATAAGAGATAGTGAATAAATAGATTCTCAAAGGACATATTCTATGGTCAAAAGGTGGCTTTTCGGAGAATTGAATGGAGTGAAAAGATGGAGGAAAATTCAATATTTAAATTCAAATTTTGAATTTCAAATGTCTGTACCCATGTCGACATCATGGTGGGGACCATGTCGCATGTGTCTTTGAATTTCCATGATTGTTTTTCTTAAGTATTCTAATATATACATATATATATATATATATATATATTATTTTTAATATCTACATATATATCTGGAATATTGCTAGAATAATAGTATATTCTATAAAATATTATGATACTATTAAAAAAAAAATAGTAAAAAAAATAAAAAATTTAAAATTCAAACAACACACCAATTCAAAATCAATCAAGCATCAAATTCTAAGCATGCTATTTCAACCAATTGTATAGTAAATGTGTACCTTTTTCTGTGTCCGTTTCTTTGAATTCGTCGAAGTCGTGAACTGCCGTGAAACACATATTTGAATCATTTGTCTTCTGATCATCAGAGGACGAGTCTGTGTCATCTAGAGTAGCAGTAAATGCACGTTTTCATTTCTTTACGGAATCATTGTTTATAGAAAGATTTTGCCTATCTGGATACAGACAGTCTCTTTTAATATGGCCTGGTTCGTCACAGTTGAAACATTTGATATTGTTTGGCACTACATTCTGATTTCCAGAGTTCGTATAGTTGTTTCTCTTGAGATTGTTCATCTTTCTATATTTAAGGAATTTTCAAAAATTCTTGGTCATAAGGGATATCTCTTCATCATTATCGCTGTTTGAGTCCGATCCATGGGTCAATGCATTGAACGTCATTGATTTCTTTTCAGATGCTTTGCTTTCTCTTCTCTCAATCATTTGGACTTCAAACGACGTTAGATTTCCAATTAATTCTTCTATCTTTAAGGTACTGATGTTATTTGCCCCTTCGAGCGCAAGTGTCCTTTGATCCCATTCTGGAGTAAGAGAATTTAAGATTTTTCTGACTTGGTCTTCTTCCGAAAATTCCTTTCCCAGCGATATTAGAGAATGCACAATGTTCTAAAATCTACTATACATATCTGAAATGGACTCGTTAGAGTTCATTTTAAATTATTGAAACTGGTTTGTGAGCATGGAAATTTTGGTCTGTTTAACTTTGCTTGTTCCTTCGTGAGTAACTTGCAAAGTTTTCCAGATTTCATATGCCGACTTACAAACTGACACTCTATTAAATTCATTTCTATCAAGTGAACAAAGAAGAATATTCATAGCTTTAGAGTTATTTTGTGCAACAGTCTTTTGCTTAGCAGTCCACTGTGCAAATCAGTTGTGGGTTCAAAATATTCAGTCTTTGTGACATTACAACTGTCTAGTCCTATAGATTGTAAATATATTTTCGTCCTACATGCCCAATATGCATAGTTACTTCCATTAAAAAGTGGTGGTCTGCCAGTAGACTGACCTTATACAAATTGTGACGATCCTGACTCGACCTTCAAAAAATCGGCACCGAATATGTCACCCATATTCTAATGCCGCAGATCCAAACGTCGAACCTGGTGCGCCGGAGCTTATAACACCATTAAGTAAACAACACAGCGGAAGAAATAATGAATATCAATATACAACATCTGATACAACATCCTGATACAACAGATGATACAATAGATATCGATATACATCAGAGATATGATACAATAAAATAGCAGCGGAAAGAAAATAGATAGTCTTCAAGAAAGAACTCCAAAAGAATGCAACTCCAACTCCAAGAAGCAAACCAGAAATAGCTCGAACTTCCAATAACGATGCACCAAGCTAAGCAAGGTCGGTCATCTCCAAAGACTGAACTAGCTCCAGATAATCCACTGAACCTAATTATCTGAAAATCCCAACTCTAGACTGCTCGTGTAGAAAATAGTGAGCACCCAGAGTTTAGGAAAGGAACAATAAACTCCGAGCCAGTCATGGGACTGGTGTGAGCAACAAAAATAGTTTATCTTTTAAATAAAACAAGAATTATAAAAGAAAATCCGATATGCTTTTTTAGAAAATGAAACTACCATAAGACCTCCTGCCACACACACAATGCAAACGCAGAATTGGAGGAGATTTCTTCTTATGATAGTCAAACATGCTTAATACGCAGAAAATTTCTTGGATATTATTATTATAAGTGCACAGTGCAGAAAACATTTCGAAAGTAGAATATTAATCTTAGCCAGCATACGACCATTATCGTATGCCTACTATAGCTACCATCCAAACAGTGGTGACCACCATAAGTGAATGGCAGGTTCTACAACTAAAACCGTACAAGGTTTTGTATTGGATGAATGGATTTCCAACAAATGGTCAGGCTAAGGAACTTCCTACTGCCACATGGGATCGCCTCTGGCGGGACGTCCCGAGAACCTAACCGGATCTCTGCCAACAGAAGGTCGGGTTACCTCTGTAACTAGGTAACTACTACTCGAGCATGCCACTCCCCGGTCCTTTGGGACCTTTATCTGAGGCGCCTCTAAAGCAACAACCACACAGTAAATGAGATTGGAGCCACCACATAGGTAAATATCTGGGCTCCATACCATGATACCACCCTTTACCAGAAGGGAATGACACACCCTAAAGGGCGCGACCCTCATAACCTTGCCGCATCTTTCCTGTTTTGACCATTTTCGGGGTGTGAGGTCCTAATGCAGTCTCGTCCACAAAGCTACGCTTTGGTACAAGGCCATGCTTTGGGTCAACAAATGATCAAAGTAATGATCACAAAGATAAATGATCAAATAGATGATCATATCACAAATGATCAAACAATGATCATTAACACACAGCAGCACTCAGCATGCCACACTACCAAATTGGGAGTATATCGCTGATAACCTTCAACTACATAACCTCTGAGCTCGTACGTCTCAAAACTTTCTTTCAAATGGTTAAACAAACTACCATTTCAAATCTTTTAACAAAAAGACTTATTTCACAAAGTTCACCCAGTTTCACAAAGATCCATTTATGGATTTCCAATCAATTCCCATTTCAATTGGATTAACTCGTTTTAAATCTTTAAATTAAAGATTTAAGTAATAGCTTTCAAACCGTTTCCATAACTTGGAAAATCATTTTCATTTTTAACTTGAAATCCCTTTTAACACAACTTGGAAGTTCACTTCCTATATGAAAGCTTTTATTATTTGAAACAAATAGTTTTCGTTTCAGAAAGATCCAATTTTATTTACACGAGTTAAAGCCTTTGAATTTAAATTAAAATTCCCAAATCAATAACTTTAAAGTAGTTTAACTTATACAAACTGATATAACATCTTTAGCCCCTAGTTTCTAGATCATAGAATTCAATTTCAAATATTGAATCCAAATTTAAATCAGAATATTTAAATTTCAAAACTCAATCAAGATATTCAGAATAAATTTCATCTTTGAAATTCCATTTTCAAAAGCTTGTCACTTTAAACCCAATTCATTTCCAAAACATTTGAATTCAAATATTCAATTTTATAAAGCATTTTCAAAATCTGTGACTTAATCGATTTCCTCGTGAAATCCATGTTTGTGTGTATATGAGTGTGGTCCAGGGGTTTAACACAATAGTGCAACATCATTCAATCATCACAGATTAAAACACAGAAATATAGTTAATAAGCGGTATAAGCTATAACGCTTATCTTTCATTTACAGATCCGCAGATAATATACAGTTGTATCATCAATAAATGAATAAATTATACATAGCACAATCCACAGGACAAAGTATCACAGATCATATATGACAATCAATTCAAGGCAACTCATTCAATACAATCATTCATAAGCAGGATTAATTAATTGTTTAATCCTAATCAATTCAATTTATCTCCAAGTAAATTAATTACGTATGAATTTAATTATCCAATCCTGATTTATTAATTACAAATCATTTGATATAAATTTATTTATCAAACACTTTAATTAGTTAAGTTATTCTTAATTAATCATATTAATTGATTTAACCCTTTAAACCAATTACTTAATTAATTTATCCCTTAATTAATTATCTTATGAAATTAAACTTTTAATTACTTATCATAAGGTAATTATCTCATAACAAGAAATCATTAATTACAAATTTAATCTAATGATTTTCTTAAACTAAATTAATTAACTTTAATAAATTAAAGTATCCAAAATTAATTACAACAAGCAATTAATTCCTTGATTACTTTCAATTAATAATTACATTTAAAAAATGTATAATTGATTATCCAAATTAATTCATCTAATTAATTTTCCAAATTAATCACATTAATTACCTAATAATTCCTAGTTAATTATCTTTATTAGCTAATAACATTTCTTTAATTTCTTTCTTAAGAATTTATCCTAGATTATTAATCCTTTCTAATTATACTTTAAATTGTTAATTTATAATAAAATGAATCATTCTTCAATCACCTTATTAATTAAATCATTTTAATTACCTTAATTATCTCCAAGATAACACATTTCTTTATTAATGACTTAATTAACATTAACATATATATTTAAACATTTTACTTTTGAACTTACAATTTAGTTCCATTTTTTAAATTTTAAGTTTAAATCAAATTTATTTACATTCCAGCTTTAAAGATAAATTGATTTATTTAACTTACAAATTTAGGTTAAACTAACTTATTAAACCTTTCATCCAATTTTTACTTTTAAATTTCACTTTAAATCCAAGATTTAAAATAAAATACCAGTTTATCTTTAGTATAGTCTACCACTAAATTGTTAAAACTTTTAAACTCATATGTTAAATAATATTAGTCTTGTAAAATAAATTTACAAGAGTTTAAACCCAATTATTTTAAATTCAAATCATTGTATAAAGTATACTTGAACATTTTAAAGTTGTTTGAATACTTTAAATTTTATAAGACTTCACTTATTTCAAAAGTAAATTTGAATTCCATCTTCCAAATTCTGATTTTTAAACTTATATTAAAATCTGTTTTGAATTCAAGTTATGTTTAAATCAAAACCAACAGGTTCAGTTTTTTTTAAAACCTGGAACAAACATTCACCCGAGCCTCCCTTTATAAAAAAAAACTCGAGTGTTACTTCGAGTTGCAAGCTAGTTTTCCCGAGTCTCTCCCCTGTAATTCATGCAACTTCTTCTTGTTCTATTTTTTTTTCAAGTTTAATTATAAACTGCTGTGCCTAACCTATCACACGCACGTACCCAAACCACGTCCCAGAGAAACCCGAAGCGAATACGATATTTACTCGAGCAAATTTCCAAATTCCAGAACATTGCACCGTGCACGTGCATGTTGACGCGGCGGCGCTCCGGTCATCGGCGAGACCTCCAGCAAGTCGCGAAATGACCCCATACTCGAGAGCAAACCCCAGTTCGATGCGAAATACACGAAATCGAAATTGAGTGATTTGGCCAAACCTGGAATACCAAAATCCACTGTAACCCAAATCTGGAACGGCGCCTCTAACTCGCCGCTCCGACCACCGTAAATTCTAAAACCTTTGGCCATAAACTCGTCTTCAACCAAGCTACCATCTCCTGAAAGCATGTTGAACTCGATCAACTATAGTTGACGAACAGATCAAAATGTTTAGCCTCGACAAAACCATGAGTTAAAACCCTAAATCCCTCTCGTTTCATCTTCTCTTGTAATAGAAAAATTATTTAGCATTTTTCTTGAAATCACCGATTGTCGAACTAGCTTTGTACAAAATTTCAACACCCAGTATTTGTTTGATCGCTGGAAATCAGTGAAAAAGCATTTTTTTCTTAAACCAAGAACTGCTTCTTACGTACTTAACTAAAAATTGCCATTTTTGTTTTAAAAATCTAGTTTTTGATTTAGAAATCACTTTATCATCCTAAATCATGATATATAAAGTTTTGAATTTTTGACTTATATTACATTTCCTCTGTTGTTCTTATTTCGAGAATCAATACAAAACATTTTTTTTCTTTTACATAAAAAATCTTTTAAACTTAAATCCATGATATAACAGACATATCCTGTTTAAATTCCAAATCTTAATAATGATTGGATTTAAGAGATAAAGTATTTTAAGTTAAAACTGAGCTTGAAAAGAAGTCAGAGGTGTTTTCAAACATTAACAGATGTGTACACATCCACATTCATATATAAGCAAACTTACTCATCTATATATCCACACAAATCGTGATTATCATAAGAATCAATCAGACAATCATATTTGCTTAAGTTATTTTAAATAAAAATGTTACTCACAGCGTTTTTCCAGAAAGAACAAAGAAGAACAGAACTTGATGGTGTTGAACAGACTTTAGTTCTTGGCTTGCTGAAGCTTTTGAGTCTTCAGTTTGAATTGATTTAAGTTGTTTGTTTGAATTTTGTTTAAGTGTTAGAGAATTGTTTACTTCAGATTTCCCTTAGCATTGAAGATGAATGAAATGAAAATGATATTGCTATATAGAGGAAACGAGTTACAGAGTGATAAATATTTTGTTGTACCATATGCAGAGATTTTTTTTTTCATTTTGGAGGCTGAAGTGATATTTGTATATGCTATCATTAATTTCCGTTGGCTTGTATAGGAAGCTTATACTTATCATCATTTTTTTTTCATTTTTCTTTTCTTATTTCTTGTTCAAGTGTACATACCTGTTGTCAAGCCTACATACTTTGTTTGTTTGTACAAACATATATATATTATTTGTTCTTACTTAACAAATTTAATTTTGTCTGTACCTAAATATATGTATTATCTTCTTTTGCAGGTGTACATAGTTATAATTTATTGTCTCTATATAGTTACTTACTTTCCTGATTCATACTTTATGTTTTACTTTGGTTTTGTTTTATAACCAATACATATCTTTGCCTATATTTTGTTTGTTTATTGAAGTGATGCTGCATTTATTAAACTTGGTGGCTGCAGCTTTATTTTGGTTTGTATTATTCAGAGATTTTTTTTTTCTTATGTCTACATACTTATCCAATGTTGTTTGTTAATACTTGAATATACTTTTATCATTTCTTTTGTTATATTGTTTTGTAATTCAAATTAATCTCTATAGTTACCGTGTTGTTTAAATTTAGCTAATGTATTCTTTTTATATTTTACATAGTACTATATATATATTGTTTGAATTTGTCTAAATTACTTCTTCCTTTTCTTTTGTCTTGTTACTTTATAGTATAAAGGAAGTTCTAAAATTAACATATCGTCTGAATTTAAAAAAAAATTCAAGATATTTATTTATTTTCCTATTTATATTATAAATTCAAATTATCTTTAAACCATTTACATAAAACTCAAATTTAAATGATTTAATACATATTTAACTGGAATTTTGGGGGAAACTCAAACCAATTTATCAATTAACTTCACGATTTTATTCAAAAAATGAATTTAATTATCAATTTAAAATAAATTAAAATTCGAGATCGTTACAGACTTCCCCCCTTAAAAGGAATTTCGTCCTCGAAATTCGCAGGCACGAAAACAACAAAGGTAGATACACCAAGATAAGGAAACAACTTTCCAGGTCAAAATGGATATTTATCCTGTATTTGGCTTACCAAACCAGAATATCAACAATATGAGAACGAACTCATTCAATACTACTCAGGATACTCGGGTCATAAATTTTACGAAATATGCAAAGCATTAGTTAGTTCGAAGGATAACTAACCATTCGTAATATATATCTGGACCCAAATATTGACAGATATATGGATACAATTTCAAAATGTTGAGTTTAAAACCAATTTATACCCATCAACCATAGCAACCAAAGCAAACAAAACAACCAATACATCCAAACAAACAATTTGGTCTATCCGGAGTTTGTGTCCCATACTAATATATCAAATCTTCTTCCTGTATTTACCAGGAATCATCGAAGAATTGACAAGAGATGCTGAACAAAAGAGATAGATTTAATCTTCTACCATTTTTCAAATGCTAGGAATGGATTCCAAATTCAAGTCGGAATACCTCAAAATGTATACTAATTTGTCCCTCTTCGGACTTCGATCAACCCAAGAAATTATAATGGAATTTCAAATTCGGTTTTAAACGAAATCGTTTTATTGATATAATTCAAATTATCCTTCATATTCTATTTATCGAGTTAACTCAATCTAAAATTTCCAATTTATTTAAAATTTTAATTCTAAATTTCCAATTTATTCATATTTATTAAAGTTCTAATCGAAAACTGATAAGAAACCGATGAATTACGAAGTAAAGATTTCCTACAACGATTCGTAGGGCCATCATCACACCAAAGCTTCTTCTGGAGCTGTCACGAAGAAATCAAAAGAATTTGGAAAAAACGAGTCAAAGGAAATTGATAGAGAAAGATTGTTCCCACTGTTGCAGGGCATTGACCATTTATAGTCGTATTTCCCTGTCCCCTATCTCGTTCTCTTCTTGCACTCATACTCACTATCAGTGGATAGAAAGAGAATTTACTGAGACATACGAACGGATATCTTAGGGATTACTCATTCTAGGGATACATCACCCTATCTCTAATGAGCTACTTAATGTGTTATACTCCTGAGCTAAAGTTCAACCTTAGCTCTGATACCAAATGCGACGATCCTGACTCGACCTTCGAAAAATCGGCACCGAATATGTCACCCATATTCTAATGCCGCAGATCCAAACGTCGAACCTGGTGCGCCGGAGCTTATAACACCATTAAGTAAACAACACAGCGGAAGAAATAATGAATATCAATATACAACATCTGATACAACATCCTGATATAACAGATGATACAATAGATATCGATATACATCAGAGATATGATACAATAAAATAACAGCGGAAAGAAAATAGATAGTCTTCAAGAAAGAACTCCAAAAGAATGCAACTCCAACTCCAAGAAGCAAACCAGAAATAGCTCGAACTTCCAATAACGATGCACCAAGCTAAGCAAGGTCGGTCATCTCCAAAGACTGAACTAGCTCCAGATAATCCACTGAACCTAATTATCTGAAAATCCCAACTCTAGACTGCTCGTGTAGAAAATAGTGAGCACCCAGAGTTTAGGAAAGGAACAATAAACTCCGAGCCAGTCATGGGACTGGTGTGAGCAACAAAAACAGTTTATCTTTTAAATAAAACAAGAATTATAAAAGAAAATCCGATATGCTTTTTTAGAAAATGAAACTACCATAAGACCTCCCGGCACACACACAATGCAAACGCAGAATTGGAGGAGATTTCTTCTTATGATAGTCAAACATGCTTAATACGCAGAAAATTTCTTGGATATTATTATTATAAGTGCACAGTGCAGAAAACATTTCGAAAGTAGAATATTAATCTTAGCCAGCATACGACCATTATCGTATGCCTACTATAGCTACCATCCAAACAGTGGTGACCACCATAAGTGAATGGCAGGTTCTACAACTAAAACCGTACAGGGTTTCGTATTGGATGAATGGATTTCCAACAAATGGTTAGGCTAAGGAACTTCCTACTGCCACATAGGATCGCCTCTGGCGGGACGTCCCGAGAACCTAACCGGATCTCTGCCAACACAAGGCCGGGTTACCTCTGTAACTAGGTAACTACTACTCGAGCATGCCACTCCCCGGTCCTTTGGGACCTTTATCTGAGGCGCCTCTAAAGCAACAACCACACAGTAAATGAGATTGGAGCCACCACATAGGTAAATATCTGGGCTCCATACCATGATACCACCCTTTACCAGAAGGGAATGACACACCCTAAAGGGCGCGACCCTCATAACCTTGCCGCATCTTTCCTGTTTTGACCATTTTCGGGGTGTGAGGTCCTAATGCAGTCTCGTCCACAAAGCTACGCTTTGGTACAAAGCCATGCTTTGGGTCAACAAATGATCAAAGTAATGATCACAAAGATAAATGATCAAACAAATGATCATATCACAAATGATCAAACAATGATCATTAACACACAGCAGCACTCAGCATGCCACACTACCAAATTGGGAGTATATCGCTGATAACCTTCAACTACATAACCTCTGAGCTCGTACGTCTCAAAACTTTCTTTCAAATGGTTAAACAAACTACCATTTCAAATCTTTTAACAAAAAGATTTATTTCACAAAGTTCACCCAGTTTCACAAAGATCCATTTATGGATTTCAAATCAATTCCCATTTCAATTGGATTAACTCGTTTTAAATCTTTAAATTAAAGATTTAACTAATAGCTTTCAAACCGTTTCCATAACTTGGAAAATCATTTTCATTTTTAACTTGAAATCCCTTTTAACACAACTTGGAAGTTCACTTCCTATATGAAAGCTTTTATTATTTGAAACAAATAGTTTTCGTTTCAGAAAGATCCAATTTTATTTACACGAGTTAAAGCCTTTGAATTTAAATTCAAATTCCCAAATCAATAACTTTAAAGTAGTTTAACTTATATAAACTGATATAACATCTTTAGCCCCTAGTTTCTAGATAACAGAATTCAATTTCAAATATTGAATCCAAATTTAAATCAGAATATTTAAATTTCAAAACTCAATCAAGATATTCAGAATAAATTTCATCTTTGAAATTCCATTTTCAAAAGCTTTTCACTTTAAACCCATTTCATTTCCAAAACATTTGAATTCAAATATTCAATTTTATAAAGCATTTTCAAAATCTGTGACTTAATCGATTTCCTCGTGAAATCCATGTTTGTGTGTGTATGAGTGTGGTCCAGGGGTTTAACACAATAGTGCAACATCATTCAATCATCACAGATTAAAACACAGAAATATAGTTAATAAGCGGTATAAACTATAATGCTTATCTTTCATTTACAGATCCGCAGATAATATACAGATGTATCATCAATAAATGAATAAATTATACATAGCACAATCCACAGAACAAAGTATCACAGATCATATATGACAATCAATTCAAGGCAACTCATTCAATACAATCATTCATAAGCAGGATTAATTAATCGTTTAATCCTAATCAATTCAATTTATCTCCAAGTAAATTAATTACGTATGAATTTAATTATCCAATCCTAATTTATCAATTACAAATCATTTGATATAAATTTATTTATCAAACACTTTAATTAATTAAGTTATTCTTAATTAATCATATTAATTGATTTAACCCTTTAAACCAATTACTTAATTAATTTATCCCTTAATTAATTATCTTAAGAAATTAAACTTTTAATTACTTATCATAAGGTAATTATCTCATAACAAGAAATCATTAATTACAAATTTAATCTAATGATTTTCTTACACTAAATTAATTAACTTTAATAAATTAAAGTATCCAAAATTAATTACAATAAGCAATTAATTCCTTGATTACTTTCAATTAATAATTACATTTAAAAAAATGTATAATTGATTATCTAAATTAATTAATCTAATTAATTTTCCAAATTAATCACATTAATTACCTAATAATTCCTAGTTAATTATCTTTATTAGCTAATAACATTTCTTTAATTTCTTTCTTAAGAATTTATCCTAGATTATTAATCCTTTCTAATTATACTTTAAATTGTTAATTTATAAAAAAATGAATCATTCTTCAATCACCTTATTAATTAAATCATTTTAATTACCTTAATTATCTCCAAGATAACCCATTTCTTTATTAATAACTTAATTAACATTAACATATATATTTAAACATTTTACTTTTGAACTTACAATTTAGTTCCATTTTTTAAATTTTAAGTTTAAATCAAATTTATTTACATTCCAGCTTTAAAGATAAATTGATTTATTTAACTTACAAATTTAGGTTAAACTAATTTATTAAACCTTTCATCCAATTTTTACTTTTAAATTTCATTTTAAATCCAAGATTTAAAATAAAATACCAGTTTATCTTTAGTATAGTCTACCACTAAATTGTTAAAACTTTTAAACTCACATGTTAAATAATATTAGTCTTGTAAAAGAAATTTACAAGAGTTTAAACCCAATTATTTTAAATTCAAATCATTGTATAAAGTATACTTGAACATTTTAAAGTTGTTTGAATACTTTAAATTTTATAAGACTTCATTTATTTCAAAAGTAAATTTGAATTCCATCTTCCAAATTCTGATTTTTAAACTTATATTAAAATCTGTTTTGAATTCAAGTTATGTTTAAATCAAAACCAACAGGTTCAGTTTTTTTTAAAACCTGGAACAAACATTCACCCGAGCCTCCCTTCATAAAAAAAACTTGAGTGTTACTTCGAGTTGCAAGCTAGTTTTCCCGAGTCTCTCCCCTGTAATTCACGCAACTTCTTCTTGTTCTATTTTTTTTTTCAAGTTTAATTATAAACTGCTGTGCCTAACCTATCACACGCACGTACCCAAACCACGTCCCAGAGAAACCCGAAGCGAGTACGATATTTACTCGAGCAAATTTCCAAATTCCAGAACATTGCACCGTGCACGTGCATGTTGACGCGGCGGCGCTCCGGTCATCGGCGAGACCTCCAGCAAGTCACGAAATGACCCCATACTCGAGAGCAAACCCCAGTTCGATGCGAAATACACAAAATCGAAATTGAGTGATTTGGCCAAACCTGGAATACCAAAATCCACTGTAACCCAAACCTGGAACGGCGCCTCTAACTCGCCGCTCCGACCACCGTAAATTCTAAAACCTTTGGCCATAAACTCGTCTTCAACCAAGCTACCATCTCCTGAAAGCATGTTGAACTCGATCAACTATAGTTGACGAACAGATCAAAATGTTTAGCCTCGACAAAACCATGAGTTAAAACCCTAAATCCCTCTCGTTTCATCTTCTCTTGTAATAGAAAAATTATTTAGCATTTTTCTTGAAATCATCGATTGTCGAACTAGCTTTGTACAAAATTTCAACACCCAGTATTTGTTTGATCGCTGAAAATCAGTGAAAAAGCATTTTTTGTTAAACCAAGAACCGCTCCTTACGTACTTAACTAAAAATTGCCATTTTTGTTTTAAAAATCTAGTTTTTGATTTAGAAATCACTTTATCATCCTGAATCATGATATATAAAGTTTTGAATTTTTGACTTATATTACATTTCCTCTGTTGTTCTTATTTCGAGAATCAATACAAAACATTTTTTTCCTTTTACATAAAAAATCTTTTAAACTTAAATCCATGATATAACAGACATATCCTGTTTAAATTCCAAATCTTAATAATGATTGGATTTAAGAGATAAAGTATTTTAAGTTAAATACTGAGCTTGAAAAGAAGTCAGAGGTGTTTTCAAACATTAACAAATGTGTACACATCCACATTCATATATAAGCAAACTTACTCATCTATATATCCACACAAATCGTGATTATCGTAAGAATCAATCAGACAATCATATTTGCTTAAGTTATTCTAAATAAAAATGTTACTCACAGTGTTTTTCCAGAAAGAACAAAGAAGAATAGAACTTGATGGTGTTGAATAGACTTTAGTTCTTGGCTTGCTGAAGCTTTTGAGTCTTCAGTTTGAATTGATTTAAGTTGTTTGTTTGAATTTTGTTTAAGTGTTAGAGAATTGTTTACTTCAGATTTCCCTCAGCATTGAAGATGAATGAAATGAAAATGATATTGCTATATAGAGGAAACGAGTTACAGGGTGATAAATATTTTGTTGTACCATAGGCAGAGATATTTTTTTTCATTTTGGAGGCTGAAGTGATATTTGTATATGCTATCATTAATTTCCGTTGGCTTGTATAGGAAGCTTATACTTATCATCATTTTTTTTTCATTTTTCTTTTCTTATTTCTTGTTCAAGTGTACATACCTGTTGTCAAGCCTACATACTTTATTTGTTTGTACAAACATATATATGTTATTTGTTCTTACTTAACAAATTTAATTTTGTCTGTACTTAAATATACGTATTATCTTCTTTTGCAGGTGTACATAGTTATAATTTATTGTCTCTATATAGTTACTTACTTTCCTGATTCATACTTTATGTTTTACTTTGGTTTTGTTTTATAACCAATACATATCTTTGCCTATATTTTGTTTGTTTATTGAAGTGATGCTGCATTTATTAAACTTGGTGGCTGCAGCTTTATTTTGGTTTGTATTATTCAGAGATTTGTTTTTCTTATGTCTACATACTTATCCAATGTTGTTTGTTAATACTTGAATATACTTTTATCATTTCTTTTGTTATATTGTTTTGTAATTCAAATTAATCTCTATAGTTACCGTGTTGTTTAAATTTAGCTAATGTATTCTTTTTATATTTTACATAGTACTATATATATATTGTTTGAATTTGTCTAAATTACTTCTTCCTTTTCTTTTGTCTTGTTACTTTATAGTATAAAGGAAGTTCTAAAATTAACATATCGTCTGAATTTAAAAAAAAAATTAAGATATTTATTTATTTTCCTATTTATATTATAAATTCAAATTATCTTTAAACCATTTACATAAAACTCAAATTTAAATGATTTAATACATATTTAACAGGAATTTTAGGGGAAACTCAAACCAATTTATCAATTAATTTCACGATTTTATTCAAAAAATGAATTTAATTATCAATTTAAAATAAATTAAAATTCGAGATCGTTACAGACTTCCCCCCTTAAAAGGAATTTCATCCTCGAAATCCGCAGGCACGAAAACAACAAAGGTAGATACACCAAGATAGGGAAACACCTTTCCAGGTCAAAATGGATATTTATCCTGTATTTGGCTCACCAAATCAGAATATCAACAATATGAGAACGAACTCATTCAATACTACTCAGGATACTCGGGTCATAAATTTTACGAAATATGCAAAGCACTAGTTAGTTCGAAGGATAACTAACCATTCGTAATATATATCTGGACCCAAATATTGACAGATATATGGATACAATTTCAAAATGTTGAGTTTAAAACCAATTTATACCCATCAACCATAGCAACCAAAGCAAACAAAACAACCAATACATCCAAACAAACAATTTGGTCTATCCGGAGTTTGTGTCCCATACTAATATATCAAATCTTCTTCCTGTATTTACCAGGAATCATCGAAGAATTGACAAGAGATGCTGAACAAAAGAGATAGATTTAATCTTCTACCATTTTTCAAATGCTAGGAATGGATTCCAAATTCAAGTCGGAATACCTCAAAATGTATATTAATTTGTCCCTCTTCGGACTTCGATCAACCCAAGAAATTATAATGGAATTTCAAATTCGGTTTTAAACGAAATCGTTTTATTGATATAATTCAAATTATCCTTCATATTCTATTTATCGAGTTAACTCAATCTAAAATTTCCAATTTATTTAAAATTTTAATTCTAAATTTCCAATTTATTCATATTTATTAAAGTTCTAATCGAAAACTGATAAGAAACCGATGAATTACGAAGTAAAGATTTCCTACAACGATTCGTAGGGCCATCATCACACCAAAGCTTCTTCTGGAGCTGTCACGAAGAAATCAAAAGAATTTGGAAAAAACGAGTCAAAGGAAATTGATAGAGAAAGATTGTTCCCACTGTTGCAGGGCATTGACCATTTATAGTCGTATTTCCCTGTCCCCTATCTCGTTCTCTTCTTGCACTCATACTCACTATCTGTGGATAGAAAGAGAATTTACTGAGACATACGAACGGATATCTTAGGGATTACTCATTCTAGGGATACATCACCCTATCTCTAATGAGCTACTTAATGTGTTATACTCCTGAGCTAAAGTTCAACCTTAGCTCTGATACCAAATGCGACGATCCTGACTCGACCTTCGAAAAATCGGCACCGAATATGTCACCCATATTCTAATGCCGCAGATCCAAACGTCGAACCTGGTGCGCCGGAGCTTATAACACCATTAAGTAAACAACACAGCGGAAGTAATAATGAATATCAATATACAACATCTGATACAACATCCTGATACAACAGATGATACAATAGATATCGATATACATCAGAGATATGATACAATAAAATAACAGCGGAAAGAAAATAGATAGTCTTCAAGAAAGAACTCCAAAAGAATGCAACTCCAACTCCAAGAAGCAAACCAGAAATAGCTCGAACTTCCAATAACGATGCACCAAGCTAAGCAAGGTCGGTCATCTCCAAAGACTGAACTAGCTCCAGATAATCCACTGAACCTAATTATCTGAAAATCCCAACTCTAGACTGCTCGTGTAGAAAATAGTGAGCACCCAGAGTTTAGGAAAGGAACAATAAACTCCGAGCCAGTCATGGGACTGGTGTGAGCAACAAAAACAGTTTATCTTTTAAATAAAACAAGAATTATAAAAGAAAATCCGATATGCTTTTTTAGAAAATGAAACTACCATAAGACCTCCCGGCACACACACAATGCAAACGCAGAATTGGAGGAGATTTCTTCTTATGATAGTCAAACATGCTTAATACGCAGAAAATTTCTTGGATATTATTATTATAAGTGCACAGTGCAGAAAACATTTCGAAAGTAGAATATTAATCTTAGCCAGCATACGACCATTATCGTATGCCTACTATAGCTACCATCCAAACAGTGGTGACCACCATAAGTGAATGGCAGGTTCTACAACTAAAACCGTACAGGGTTTCGTATTGGATGAATGGATTTCCAACAAATGGTCAGGCTAAGGAACTTCCTACTGCCACATAGGATCGCCTCTGGCGGGACGTCCCGAGAACCTAACCGGATCTCTGCCAACACAAGGCCGGGTTACCTCTGTAACTAGGTAACTACTACTCGAGCATGCCACTCCCCGGTCCTTTGGGACCTTTATCTGAGGCGCCTCTAAAGCAACAACCACACAGTAAATGAGATTGGAGCCACCACATAGGTAAATATCTAGGCTCCATACCATGATACCACCCTTTACCAGAAGGGGCCTAATGGGCGCGACCCTCATAACCTTGCCGCATCTTTCCTGTTTTGACCATTTTCGGGGTGTGAGGTCCTAATGCAGTCTCGTCCACAAAGCTACGCTTTGGTACAAAGCCATGCTTTGGGTCAACAAATGATCAAAGTAATGATCACAAAGATAAATGATCAAACAAATGATCATATCACAAATGATCAAACAATGATCATTAACACACAGCAGCACTCAGCATGCCACACTACCAAATTGGGAGTATATCGCTGATAACCTTCAACTACATAACCTCTGAGCTCGTACGTCTCAAAACTTTCTTTCAAATGGTTAAACAAACTACCATTTCAAATCTTTTAACAAAAAGATTTATTTCACAAAGTTCACCCAGTTTCACAAAGATCCATTTATGGATTTCAAATCAATTCCCATTTCAATTGGATTAACTCGTTTTAAATCTTTAAATTAAAGATTTAACTAATAGCTTTCAAACCGTTTCCATAACTTGGAAAATCATTTTAATTTTTAACTTGAAATCCCTTTTAACACAACTTGGAAGTTCACTTCCTATATGAAAGCTTTTATTATTTGAAACAAATAGTTTTCGTTTCAGAAAGATCCAATTTTATTTACACGAGTTAAAGCCTTTGAATTTAAATTCAAATTCCCAAATCAATAACTTTAAAGTAGTTTAACTTATATAAACTGATATAACATCTTTAGCCCCTAGTTTCTAGATCACAGAATTCAATTTCAAATATTGAATCCAAATTTAAATCAGAATATTTAAATTTCAAAACTCAATCAAGATATTTAGAATAAATTTCATCTTTGAAATTCCATTTTCAAAAGCTTTTCACTTTAAACCCATTTCATTTCCAAAACATTTGAATTCAAATATTCAATTTTATAAAGCATTTTCAAAATCTGTGACTTAATCGATTTCCTCGTGAAATCCATGTTTGTGTGTGTATGAGTGTGGTCCAGGGGTTTAACACAATAGTGCAACATCATTCAATCATCACAGATTAAAACACAGAAATATAGTTAATAAGCGGTATAAACTATAACGCTTATCTTTCATTTACAGATCCGCAGATAATATACAGATGTATCATATATAAATGAATAAATTATACATAGCACAATCCATAGAACAAAGTATCACAGATCATATATGACAATCAATTCAAGGCAACTCATTCAATACAATCATTCATAAGCAGGATTAATTAATCGTTTAATCCTAATCAATTCAATTTATCTCCAAGTAAATTAATTACGTATGAATTTAATTATCCAATCCTGATTTATCAATTACAAATCATTTGATATAAATTTATTTATCAAACACTTTAATTAATTAAGTTATTCTTAATTAATCATATTAATTTATTTAACCCTTTAAACCAATTACTTAATTAATTTATCCCTTAATTAATTATCTTAAGAAATTAAACTTTTAATTACTTATCATAAGGTAATTATCTCATAACAAGAAATCATTAATTACAAATTTAATCTAATGATTTTCTTAAACTAAATTAATTAACTTTAATAAATTAAAGTATCCAAAATTAATTACAATAAGCAATTAATTCCTTGATTACTTTCAATTAATAATTACATTTAAAAAAATGTATAATTGATTATCTAAATTAATTAATCTAATTAATTTTCCAAATTAATCACATTAATTACCTAATAATTCCTAGTTAATTATCTTTATTAGCTAATAACATTTCTTTAATTTCTTTCTTAAGAATTTATCCTAGATTATTAATCCTTTCTAATTATACATTAAATTGTTAATTTATAAAAAAATGAATCATTCTTCAATCACCTTATTAATTAAATCATTTTAATTACCTTAATTATCTCCAAGATAACCCATTTCTTTATTAATGACTTAATTAACATTAACATATATATTTAAACATTTTACTTTTGAACTTACAATTTAGTTCCATTTTTTAAATTTTAAGTTTAAATCAAATTTATTTACATTCCAGCTTTAAAGATAAATTGATTTATTTAACTTACAAATTTAGGTTAAACTAATTTATTAAACCTTTCATCCAATTTTTACTTTTAAATTTCATTTTAAATCCAAGATTTAAAATAAAATACCAGTTTATCTTTAGTATAGTCTACCACTAAATTGTTAAAACTTTTAAACTCACATGTTAAATAATATTAGTCTTGTAAAAGAAATTTACAAGAGTTTAAACCCAATTATTTTAAATTCAAATCATTGTATAAAGTATACTTGAACATTTTAAAGTTGTTTGAATACTTTAAATTTTATAAGACTTCATTTATTTCAAAAGTAAATTTGAATTCCATCTTCCAAATTCTGATTTTTAAACTTATATTAAAATCTGTTTTGAATTCAAGTTATGTTTAAGTCAAAACCAACAGGTTCAGTTTTTTTTTAAAACCTGGAACAAACATTCACCCGAGCCTCCCTTTATAAAAAAAAACTTGAGTGTTACTTCGAGTTGCAAGCTAGTTTTCCCGAGTCTCTCCCCTGTAATTCACGCAACTTCTTCTTGTTCTATTTTTTTTTTCAAGTTTAATTATAAACTGCCGTGCCTAACCTATCACACGCACGTACCCAAACCACGTCCCAGAGAAACCCGAAGCGAGTACGATATTTACTCGAGCAAATTTCCAAATTCCAGAACATTGCACCGTGCACGTGCATGTTGACGCGGCGGCGCTCCGGTCATCGGCGAGACCTCCAGCAAGTCGCGAAATGACCCCATACTCGAGAGCAAACCCCAGTTCGATGCGAAATACACAAAATCGAAATTGAGTGATTTGGCCAAACCTGGAATACCAAAATCCACTGTAACCCAAACCTGGAACGGTGCCTCTAACTCGCCGCTCCGACCACCGTAAATTCTAAAACCTTTGGCCATAAACTCGTCTTCAACCAAGCTACCATCTCCTGAAAGCATGTTGAACTCGATCAACTATAGTTGACGAACAGATCAAAATGTTTAGCCTCGACAAAACCATGAGTTAAAACCCTAAATCCCTCTCGTTTCATCTTCTCTTGTAATAGAAAAATTATTTAGCATTTTTCTTGAAATCATCGTTTGTCGAACTAGCTTTGTACAAAATTTCAACACCCAATATTTGTTTGATCGCTGGAAATCAGTGAAAAAGCATTTTTTGTTAAACCAAGAACCGCTCCTTACGTACTTAACTAAAAATTGCCATTTTTGTTTTAAAAATCTAGTTTTTGATTTAGAAATCACTTTATCATCCTGAATCATGATATATAAAGTTTTGAATTTTTGACTTATATTACATTTCCTCTGTTGTTCTTATTTCGAGAATCAATACAAAACATTTTTTTTCTTTTACATAAAAATCTTTTAAACTTAAATCCATGATATAACAGACATATCCTGTTTAAATTCCAAATCTTAATAATGATTGGATTTAAGAGATAAAGTATTTTAAGTTAAATACTGAGCTTGAAAAGAAGTCAGAGGTGTTTTCAAACATTAACAAATGTGTACACATCCACATTCATATATAAGCAAACTTACTCATCTATATATCCACACAAATCGTGATTATCATAAGAATCAATCAGACAGTCATATTTGCTTAAGTTATTTTAAATAAAAATGTTACTCACAGTGTTTTTCCAGAAAGAACAAAGAAGAATAGAACTTGATGGTGTTGAATAGACTTTAGTTCTTGGCTTGCTGAAGCTTTTGAGTCTTCAGTTTGAATTGATTTAAGTTGTTTGTTTGAATTTTGTTTAAGTGTTAGAGAATTGTTTACTTCAGATTTCCCTTAGCATTGAAGATGAATGAAATGAAAATGATATTGCTATATAGAGGAAACAAGTTACAGGGTGATAAATATTTTGTTGTACCATAGGCAGAGATATTTTTTTCATTTTGGAGGCTGAAGTGATATTTGTATATGCTATCATTAATTTCTGTTGGCTTGTATAGGAAGCTTATACTTATCATCATTTTTTTTTCATTTCTCTTTTCTTATTTCTTGTTCAAGTGTACATACCTGTTGTCAAGCCTACATACTTTATTTGTTTGTACAAACATATATATGTTATTTGTTCTTACTTAACAAATTTAATTTTGTCTGTACTTAAATATATGTATTATCTTCTTTTGCAGGTGTACATAGTTATAATTTATTGTCTCTATATAGTTACTTACTTTCCTGATTCATACTTTATGTTTTACTTTGGTTTTGTTTTATAACCAATACATATCTTTGCCTATATTTTGTTTGTTTATTGAAGTGATGCTGCATTTATTAAACTTGGTGGCTGCAGCTTTATTTTGGTTTGTATTATTCAGAGATTTTTTTTTCTTATGTCTACATACTTATCCAATGTTGTTTGTTAATACTTGAATATACTTTTATCATTTCTTTTGTTATATTGTTTTGTAATTCAAATTAATCTCTATAGTTACCGTGTTGTTTAAATTTAGCTAATGTATTCTTTTTATATTTTACATAGTACTATATATATATTGTTTGAATTTGTCTAAATTACTTCTTCCTTTTCTTTTGTCTTGTTACTTTATAGTATAAAGGAAGTTCTAAAATTAACATATCGTCTGAATTTAAAAAAAAAATTAAGATATTTATTTATTTTCCTATTTATATTATAAATTCAAATTATCTTTAAACCATTTACATAAAACTCAAATTTAAATGATTTAATACATATTTAACTGGAATTTTAGGGGAAACTCAAACCAATTTATCAATTAATTTCACGATTTTATTCAAAAAATGAATTTAATTATCAATTTAAAATAAATTAAAATTCGAGATCGTTACAGACTTCCCCCCTTAAAAGGAATTTCGTCCTCGAAATCCGCAGGCACGAAAACAACAAAGGTAGATACACCAAGATAGGGAAATAGCTTTCCAGGTCAAAATGGATATTTATCCTGTATTTGGCTCACCAAATCAGAATATCAACAATATGAGAACGAACTCATTCAATACTACTCAGGATACTCGGGTCATAAATTTTACGAAATATGCAAAGCACTAGTTAGTTCGAAGGATAACTAACCATTCGTAATATATATCTGGACCCAAATATTGACAGATATATGGATACAATTTCAAAATGTTGAGTTTAAAACCAATTTATACCCATCAACCATAGCAACCAAAGCAAACAAAACAACCAATACATCCAAACAAACAATTTGGTCTATCCGGAGTTTGTGTACCATACTAATATATCAAATCTTCTTCCTGTATTTACCAGGAATCATCGAAGAATTAACAAGAGATGCTGAACAAAAGAGATAGATTTAATCTTCTACCATTTTTCAATACTAGGAATGGATTCCAAATTCAAGTCGGAATACCTCAAAATGTATACTAATTTGTCCCTCTTCGGACTTCGATCAACCCAAGAAATTATAATGGAATTTCAAATTCGGTTTTAAACGAAATCGTTTTATTGATATAATTCAAATTATCCTTCATATTCTATTTATCGAGTTAACTCAATCTAAAATTTCCAATTTATTTAAAATTTTAATTCTAAATTTCCAATTTATTCATATTTATTAAAGTTCTAATCGAAAACTGATAAGAAACCGATGAATTACGAAGTAAAGATTTCCTACAACGATTCGTAGGGCCATCATCACACCAAAGCTTCTTCTGGAGCTGTCACGAAGAAATCAAAAGAATTTGGAAAAAACGAGTCAAAGGAAATTGATAGAGAAAGATTGTTCCCACTGTTGCAGGGCATTGACCATTTATAGTCGTATTTCCCTGTCCCCTATCTCGTTCTCTTCTTGCACTCATACTAACTATCAGTGGATAGAAAGAGAATTTACTGAGACATACAAACGGATATCTTAGGGATTACTCATTCTAGGGATACATCACCCTATCTCTAATGAGCTACTTAATGTGTTATACTCCTGAGCTAAAGTTCAACCTTAGCTCTGATACCAAATGCGACGATCCTGACTCGACCTTCGAAAAATCGGCACCGAATATGTCACCCATATTCTAATGCCGCAGATCCAAACGTCGAACCTGGTGCGCCGAAGCTTATAACACCATTAAGTAAACAACACAGCGGAAGAAATAATGAATATCAATACACAACATCTGATACAACATCCTGATACAACAGATGATACAATAGATATCGATATACATCAGAGATATGATACAATAAAATAGCAGCGGAAAGAAAATAGATAGTCTTCAAGAAAGAACTCCAAAAGAATGCAACTCCAACTCCAAGAAGCAAACCAGAAATAGCTCGAACTTCCAATAACGATGCACCAAGCTAAGCAAGGTCGGTCATTTCCAAAGACTGAACTAGCTCCAGATAATCCATTGAGCCTAATTATCTGAAAATCCCAACTCTAGACTGCTCGGGTAGAAAATAGTGAGCACTCAGAGTTTAGGAAAGGAACAATAAACTCCGAGCCAGTCATGGGACTGGTGTGAGCAACAAAAACAGTTTATCTTTTAAATAAAACAAGAATTATAAAAGAAAATCCGATATGCTTTTTTAGAAAATGAAACTACCATAAGACCTCCCGCCACACACACAATGCAAACGCAGAATTGGAGGAGATTTCTTCTTATGATAGTCAAACATGCTTAATACGCAGAAAATTTCTTGGATATTATTATTATAAGTGCACAGTGCAGAAAACATTTCGAAAGTAGAATATTAATCTTAGCCAGCATACGACCATTATCGTATGCCTACTATAGCTACCATCCAAACAGTGGTGACCACCATAAGTGAATGGTAGGTTCTACAACTAAAACCGTACAGGGTTTCGTATTGGATGAATGGATTTCCAACAAATGGTCAGGCTAAGAAACTTCCTACTGCCACATGGGATCGCCTCTGGCGGGACGTCCCGAGAACCTAACCGGATCTCTGCCAACACAAGGCCGGGTTACCTCTGTAACTAGGTAACTACTACTCGAGCATGCCACTCCCCGGTCCTTTGGGACCTTTATCTGAGGCGCCTCTAAAGCAACAACCACAAAGTAAATGAGATTGGAGCCAACACATAGGTAAATATCTGGGCTCCATACCATGATACCACCCTTTACCAGAAGGGAATGACACACCCTAAAGGGCGCGACCCTCATAACCCTGCCGCATCTTTCCTGTTTTGACCATTTTCTGGGTGTGAGGTCCTAATGCAGTCTCGTCCACAAAGCTACGCTTTGGTACAAAGCCATGCTTTGGGTCAACAAATGATCAAAGTAATGATCACAAAGATAAATGATCAAACAAATGATCATATCACAAATGATCAAACAATGATCATTAACACACAGCAGCACTCAGCATGCCACACTACCAAATTGGGAGTATATCGCTGATAACCTTCAACTACATAACCTCTGAGCTCGTACGTCTCAAAACTTTCTTTCAAATGGTTAAACAAACTACCATTTCAAATCTTTTAACAAAAAGATTTATTTCACAAAGTTCACCCAGTTTCACAAAGATCCATTTATGGATTTCAAATCAATTCCCATTTCAATTGGATAAACTCGTTTTAAATATTTAAATTAAAGATTTAACTAATAGCTTTCAAACCGTTTCCATAACTTGGAAAATCATTTTCATTTTTAACTTGAAATCCCTTTTAACACAACTTGGAAGTTCACTTCCTATATGAAAGCTTTTATTATTTGAAACAAATAGTTTTCGTTTCAGAAAGATCCAATTTTATTTACACGAGTTAAAGCCTTTGAATTTAAATTCAAATTCCCAAATCAATAACTTTAAAGTAGTTTAACTTATATAAACTGATATAACATCTTTAGCCCCTAGTTTCTAGATCACAGAATTCAATTTCAAATATTGAATCCAAATTTAAATCAGAATATTTAAATTTCAAAACTCAATCAAGATATTCAGAATAAATTTCATCTTTGAAATTCCATTTTCAAAAGCTTTTCACTTTAAACCCATTTCATTTCCAAAACATTTGAATTCAAATATTCAATTTTATAAAGCATTTTCAAAATCTGTGACTTAATCGATTTCCTTGTGAAATCCATGTTTGTGTGTGTATGAGTGTGCTCCAGGGGTTTAACACAATAGTGCAACATCATTCAATCATCACAGATTAAAACACATAAATATAGTTAATAAGCGGTATAAACTATAACGCTTATCTTTCATTTACAGATCCGCAGGTAATATATAGATGTATCATCAATAAATGAATAAATTATACATAGCACAATCCACAGAACAAAGTATCACAGATCATATATGACAATCAATTCAAGGCAACTCATTCAATACAATCATTCATAAGCAGGATTAATTAATCGTTTAATCCTAATCAATTCAATTTATCTCCAAGTAAATTAATTACGTATGAATTTAATTATCCAATCCTGATTTATTAATTACAAATCATTTGATATAAATTTATTTATCAAACACTTTAATTAATTAAGTTATTCTTAATTAATCATATTAATTGATTTAACCCTTTAAACCAATTACTTAATTAATTTATCCCTTAATTAATTATCTTAAGAAATTAAACTTTTAATTACTTATCATAAGGTAATTATCTCATAACAAGAAATCATTAATTACAAATTTAATCTAATGATTTTCTTAAACTAAATTAATTAACTTTAATAAATTAAAGTATCCAAAATTAATTACAATAAGCAATTAATTCCTTGATTACTTTCAATTAATAATTACATTTAAAAAAATGTATAATTGATTATCTAAATTAATTAATATAATTAATTTTCCAAATTAATCACATTAATTACCTAATAATTCCTAGTTAATTATCTTTATTTGCTAATAACATTTCTTTAATTTCTTTCTTAAGAATTTATCCTAGATTATTAATCCTTTCTAATTATACTTTAAATTGTTAATTTATAATAAAATGAATCATTCTTCAATCACCTTATTAATTAAATCATTTTAATTACCTTAATTATCTTCAAGATAACCCATTTCTTTATTAATGACTTAATTAACATTAACATATATATTTAAACATTTTACTTTTGAACTTACAATTTAGTTCCATTTTTTAAATTTTAAGTTTAAATCAAATTTATTTACATTCCAGCTTTGAAGATAAATTGATTTATTTAACTTACAAATTTAGGTTAAACTAATTTATTAAACCTTTCATCCAATTTTTACTTTTAAATTTCATTTTAAATCCAAGATTTAAAATAAAATACCAGTTTATCTTTAGTATAGTCTACCACTAAATTGTTAAAACTTTTAAACTCACATGTTAAATAATATTAGTCTTGTAAAAGAAATTTACAAGAGTTTAAACCCAATTATTTTAAATTCAAATCATTGTATAAAGTATACTTGAACATTTTAAAGTTGTTTGAATACTTTAAATTTTATAAGACTTCATTTATTTCAAAAGTAAATTTGAATTCCATCTTCCAAATTCTGATTTTTAAACTTATATTAAAATCTGTTTTGAATTCAAGTTATGTTTAAGTCAAAACCAACAGGTTCAGTTTTTTTTTAAAACCTGGAACAAACATTCACCCGAGCCTCCCTTTATAAAAAAAAACTTGAGTGTTACTTCGAGTTGCAAGCTAGTTTTCCCGAGTCTCTCCCCTGTAATTCACGCAACTTCTTCTTGTTCTATTTTTTTTTTCAAGTTTAATTATAAACTGCCGTGCCTAACCTATCACACGCACGTACCCAAACCACGTCCCAGAGAAACCCGAAGCGAGTACGATATTTACTCGAGCAAATTTCCAAATTCCAGAACATTGCACCGTGCACGTGCATGTTGACGCGGCGGCGCTCCGGTCATCGGCGAGACCTCCAGCAAGTCGCGAAATGACCCCATACTCGAGAGCAAACCCCAGTTCGATGCGAAATACACAAAATCGAAATTGAGTGATTTGGCCAAACCTGGAATACCAAAATCCACTGTAACCCAAACCTGGAACGGTGCCTCTAACTCGCCGCTCCGACCACCGTAAATTCTAAAACCTTTGGCCATAAACTCGTCTTCAACCAAGCTACCATCTCCTGAAAGCATGTTGAACTCGATCAACTATAGTTGACGAACAGATCAAAATGTTTAGCCTCGACAAAACCATGAGTTAAAACCCTAAATCCCTCTCGTTTCATCTTCTCTTGTAATAGAAAAATTATTTAGCATTTTTCTTGAAATCATCGTTTGTCGAACTAGCTTTGTACAAAATTTCAACACCCAATATTTGTTTGATCGCTGGAAATCAGTGAAAAAGCATTTTTTGTTAAACCAAGAACCGCTCCTTACGTACTTAACTAAAAATTGCCATTTTTGTTTTAAAAATCTAGTTTTTGATTTAGAAATCACTTTATCATCTTGAATCATGATATATAAAGTTTTGAATTTTTGACTTATATTACATTTCCTCTGTTGTTCTTATTTCGAGAATCAATACAAAACATTTTTTTTCTTTTACATAAAAAATCTTTTAAACTTAAATCCATGATATGACAGACATATCCTGTTTAGATTCAAAATCTTAATAATGATTGGATTTAAGAGATAAAGTATTTTAAGTTAAATACTGAGCTTGAAAAGAAGTCAGAGGTGTTTTCAAACATTAACAGATGTGTACACATCCACATTCATATATAAGCAAACTTACTCATCTATATATCCACACAAATCGTGATTATCATAAGAATCAATCAGACAATCATATTTGCTTAAGTTATTTTAAATAAAAATGTTACTCACAGTGTTTTTCCAGAAAGAACAAAGAAGAACAGAACTTGATGGTGTTGAACAGACTTTAGTTCTTGGCTTGCTGAAGCTTTTGAGTCTTCAGTTTGAATTGATTTAAGTTGTTTGTTTGAATTTTGTTTAAGTGTTAGAGAATTGTTTACTTCAGATTTCCCTTAGCATTGAAGATGAATGAAATGAAAATGATATTGCTATATAGAGGAAACGAGTTACAGGGTGATAAATATTTTGTTGTACCATAGGCAGAGATATTTTTTTTTCATTTTGGAGGCTGAAGTGATATTTGTATATGCTATCATTAATTTCCGTTGGCTTGTATAGGAAGCTTATACTTATCATCATTTTTTTTTCATTTTTCTTTTCTTATTTCTTGTTCAAGTGTACATACCTGTTGTCAAGCCTACATACTTTTTTTGTTTGTACAAACATATATATATTATTTGTTCTTACTTAACAAATTTAATTTTGTATGTACCTAAATTTATGTATTATCTTCTTTTGCAGGTGTCAATAGTTATAATTTATTATCTCTATATAGTTACTTACTTTCCTGATTCATACTTTATGTTTTACTTTGGTTTTGTTTTATAACCAATACATCTTTGCCTATATTTTGTTTGTTTATTGAAGTGATGCTGCATTTATTAAACTTGGTGGCTGCAGCTTTATTTTGGTTTGTATTATTCAGAGATTTTTTTTTCTTATGTCTATATACTTATCCAATGTTGTTTGTTAATACTTGAATATACTTTTATCATTTCTTTTGTTATATTGTTTTGTAATTCAAATTAATCTCTATAGTTACCGCGTTGTTTAAATTTAGCTAATGTATTCTTTTTATATTTTACGTAGTACTATATATATATTGTTTGAATTTGTCTAAATTACTTCTTCCTTTTCTTTTGTCTTGTTACTTTATAGTATAAAGGAAGTTCTAAAATTAACATATCGTCTGAATTTAAAAAAAAAAATTAAGATATTTATTTATTTTCCTATTTATATTATAAATTCAAATTATCTTTAAACCATTTACATAAAACTCAAATTTAAATGATTTAATACATATTTAACTGGAATTTTGGGGGAAACTCAAACCAATTTATCAATTAATTTCATGATTTTATTCAAAAAATGAATTTAATTATCAATTAAAATAAATTAAAATTCGAGATCGTTACACAAATGAACTATTGATAGGGATAATAGAACCAATGTTCGTAGTGTTAACAATACCAGTATTGGTAGCTATTTTGAAAAAAATTCAAAATTCAGATTATGAAAACTTTGAAAACCTTGCTTTGATACCAAATGTGAAAAATGCGGAATACGGATCTTAAGGCTAGGATTTACACTAGAGGAGGGAGGGGTGAATAGTGTTTTAAGGAATTACTAAATCTTTTTGAGTTTTTGTTAATTTGAACACAAATGTATGCAATATTCAAACACAGATATGATTACAGAAACATAAACAGATGCAGAAATAAAGTAAAAGCAATAAAGGAAAGAACACACCGGATTATATACTGGTTCGGAGTTATCCTACATCCAGTCCCGCACACAAGTACGGATTTCCTTTCTAAAGCAATTGTACCATTACACCCTCGATTTCAAGGCCATGGGTATACCACTCCAGATTCACAATCCTCTGGGTAGAGATACTTGATTTCACGGGCAACAAGTTTACCCAATTGATTTCCAAGGCTACAATCACACCTTTTTTCACTTGATTGATTTCAAAGGCTACAATCACACCTTTTCTCACTTAATTTATTACAAAGAAGCCTATAACTTTGAATAGCACTGAGATCTTATTGACATAGTGATGGAGAATCAAACCAGAGATGATCTAGTTAGATTTAGTGTTGATTTCGGCAGAGTAATGGTAAAAATGTGTATAATGAAATGTGGAAGAAGAAGAGGAGTGAAATAAAAAAAAATATGAATACAAATTCGTTCAAAACTACCCCTATTTATAGTAGAACAACAGCCATGTCCATTCGTGAAAGCATATGACGAATAGACACTTCCTTTGAAATTCAAATTTTTGAAATAAACTGCTACCATGTGGACAAAGGGTACTTGAAGATGTCAACATGCCTAAGGTATTTTTGGTAATTTGCTTTTCTTTAAAGTAACTTCTATCTTGTATTAAAACTATTTTAAACTTTATAAATATACTTAACTTTAGTTAAAATACATAAGTAAATATAGAGAATAATATTTTGATATGTATATAAAATTTTACTATAATTTTATATTTAAATCTAAGTAAAAATATTAAAAGTTAAATATATTATTATTAAAAGATAGTTTAAAACCAAGGATAATTTGATTATGAAAAAAAGATTATTTTGAGGCTAAAAATATTTAAAACCAGGATAGATGTTTTGATTCTTTTAAAAAGAAGGTTTTCAAATTATTTTCAAAACAAGATATAATTTTGTAAAAAACATTTGAATAAAAGTTAGTGGATACAAAACAATGTTCCACTAGATTTTTCGTAGGTTCCATCCTACTTAGGATTTCATCCCTTTAGCAGGTTTAAAGTGGATTCCATTCCACAAATAAATTGGATTTTATGATGCCAGTGCTTTTCTAGGAGTATTAACAAAATTCCTAATTAAATTACTTATTATTGAAATCTTGAACTCTTGATAATCTTGATACTCATGGGTCTTCAATCTTGATATCTTGAATCCCTATACTGTACAGTCTTCATTCTTGGTACCTGCATGGTTAAATCCTGCATATACATATATATCTAAACTATAGTGTTAGTATTTATATTTTATAATCTTATTCTAAGGTTGTTGTCATCAAAACCATAATCTCAAGGACTAACAATGGTTCGGTTTTTCAGCATTCGATTATGTGGCATTTGATACAGTGGACGTATTGATGTCGACTTTCAGACGTTGAAAAATTGGGTCTTTACAATGTGGTATCAAAGCATTTGGTTAAGCGACAACCTTGGCTCTGGTGGGGATTACTCATTAGAGATAGAGTCATTAGTACTCTAGAATGAGTTTGAGTGTAATAATAGATATGAGCGCGTATTTGTTAGTGAATATAAAATTGTTTCATATTGTGTTGACTTATCGGTTGATTGTTTATAGATTATGGTCGGTGCAGTTTGGCCAACTTTATCGATAGATGTTTCTAAACTCTTAAATAAGAAAACTGACATAGTATTGTTTTAAAATATGGTAAATGAAATAATTTTATCCAAACTATTTTCGTATATAAAAGGAAATGATTTTCCATAAAATTTTATAGTATATGGTTGTTCGTTTGTTAGGAAGCGATAATATTAAATTATTATCATTGGTTATTGAATAGGAAATTGAAATCATAATCAAAAGTTGAGAAATAAAATCCATATACAAATGGGATTTGTAAATATAAATTGTAAAAGCGATTTATAATTTGCAAGAGAATTTTAGAGAATTATTTAGAAGAATTTGAATGGATTTGATCTTGAAATTTTGGTGAGAAGTTTAAATCCCTTTTAAGTTTGAAAATGATTTTCAAAGGTTTTGGAAAAATGTTTTAAAAAGGGATAAAAGCACTAAACTCTTTTCGGTCACTGGAAAATAACTTCGGTGATGACTGCAGCACCATCGATGTTCATTTTCAAGTTTGCAGAAGAGGAATTGCTGCCAAATTATTTTAATTGGAAGTTGTTTGCAAACTGGGTTTGGTTTTTGGAATTCAAAAAAGATGATTTTAAAATGTTGGAAAGGCTCTGGAATCTTATTCAAAATGTTATGGAATATAAATAAGTTTGATAATTTATTAAATTTGGAAATTTTCTTGAAAAATAAATAAGTTTGGATACTTAGAAAAATTCAAATTGAAATTGAATTCAACTTGGATTAATTTGAATAAAGGAAGATTTGAGTCAAATAAAACAATGATATGGATTCAAATGAAATTGGAATGAAATTAGTAAGTGAAACCAATTGAAGGAGTGAAAAAATAAATTTGGTTTCAAATGAATTGAATTCAATAATTATAAATGAAAGGAAAATTGAATTCATATAGAATTTGAAATCCAATTTAAATAAAATTATAGATAAACCAAAGTGGTGAATTGGACATAAATATAGAAAATATATAAAATTATTTATATCGAACTTAAGTAACGAATGGTGTAATTCTTAAGTAAATTTGATATTGGAAATATACAAAGCTAACAATTGAGTAAAAGTTAAACTAGAAGTTGTGAATTGGTAATTGTGAATAAGTGAACGAAAATCAATGTGAATAATAGAAAATATAACCGATATATCTAATAATCAATCGAAATTCATACGTAGGATGTACGTATATTATTTTATTCGCATAGCGATTTGATCCAGAATTCGAGCACAGAATTTCGAGATAGTTATATCGATCCGAGTTTGGATTTTTCACATGATTTTCGACGGCGAACCAGGATATGGATTTTTGGTTGATTCTGGAAATTATCTATCATAATTTACGGCTATGTAAGGAGAATGATGGTTTATGATCAAGAAACCAGATCTGAGTCCGCACTAGAAAGTCGGGCGGACGATACTAATACGAAAGTGAAATTTTATGATCGAGTGAGCGATCGAATTTGATATTTCGTATGAATGATGTATGTATATCGTACGGACTTGAATAACAATAGATATGGAAACTTTTGTAAAGAAAAGTATAAAATGATTTTTGAAAGCTATGATTGGATATTATTGTTAGTAGGATATACAGGTAATTTAAAGGCAAAGGGAATTGGATTTGATTTTGAAGATAATTGAAATTGCTCGAAAAAGGTAAGTATTTAAATTTCATTATGAAATTTGATGATTTTCTTGTCTAGCCGCTTGGTGTTTTGTTTTCTTTTTGAAATCTGAGGGCCGTTGTGGCATTTTGTAGTCGTACCGAGCGAGCCGCGCAAAGGAGACGCTGGCGAGATTTTTCGAAAATTTAGGGAGCTAGAAAAAATTCCAAGAAAATTTTGAAAAATTGAATTTGAATTGTTGGGAAATAATTAAATTGTTTGGAACTTATGGTTAAGTTTAGGAAAGTTAGTTGAAATGATAGTCTTTAATAAAAAGATTTGTTTTAGCAAGTTGATAAAACTATTTTGGTTTTGGGATCATTCTTCTTAACAAGTAATTTTGGGACGAAATTCTTTTAAGGGGGTAGAATGTGACGACCTAGAATTTTGAACATTTGAAATCGAATTATTTAATTGATTTTAAATAATTGGAAGATATTTTAAGCTTGAATTTCAAATATAACTATGAATTGGGCAATTTAATTATCGAATTTAATTATCGAATTTAATTATAGAAATTTGAGTAAAATTTTGAATCTTCAATTTTAAGCTTGTTAAAAATAATTTGATGACTTAGAAAATTCATATTGATAATACTGAAGATAATGGAAGCTTCAAAATTGAATTTGATAATGATTTGTTCAGTTTTAAAAAATTTATTGTTTAAATCGATATTTAAAAATAGCCTTCTGAGGCACAGTCTCAGATTAGACGAAACCCATTCCATTGGATCCGTAATATTGTATTATTATCGGATTTCAATTTTTGTAATGTTTGGAGTGATTGTTTGGCCGTACGATAAGTAAACGCGTTGAAAATTATATCGAAATTCAATTTAAAAGCTGGGTCTAAAAAGCTATCTTCTTCATACGATCGAATTTGGACTCGGAACCTTTTCCATTGCGTTTGGAATAAGACCATAATATTATAAATGCTTGGCGGCATGCCTCGATTGGAAATCGAGATTTTGAGTTGCATTTATCGAAACGTATCAAATTTAAATTTAAATTCAAAATATATACATATTTTATATTTTCTTTGTAGCACTGTTGCAAGCATTAACATGTAGAGAAATTGTAACATGTGTTCTCTCCCTTCACACGCATCTTCTTCCCTTTATTTTCTTTGCCATATATTTTATAGAAATGTTTATATAAAAAACGATATCAGTTAACAAAATAAATCGCGATGTTTCATTCGAAAGTAAAATCGAACTCGTAGAAATAATGGCTGTTCCTCACATCCTTAGTTTTATATAAAAAAGAAAGCAACGTGATCGATTTCGAATCGAAATTAATTCGACTTCAAATCCAATCGCGAATATGAAGAAGGTGGGGGCACAACACGCATCATGATATAGAGGTGGTGACGACTCGAGACCCTGAGCGCGAAGATGGTGGTTTCAACAGTCATGTGGCGAGTTGAGGTCAAAACGTGAGCAGTCGATGGCGATAGGGGAGCTCGAATCGAGTTTCAGGCGACGCGGAAGCATAGGCTATGACACCGCAAGCTCGGCTCGAACTCGAGCTCAAGAAAAGGGGACGGAGTGGCTGTTGGCTAGGCGGTAGGTCGTCGAGAAGTTGGGGTCGCACGCAATTCTCAAGGGCAGCATGTAGTTCGAGGTCGGGGATCACAATCTCGTTCTAGCAGCTGGGCGACTCAGGCGATCATAAATACAGGTGAGGAAATTAATTTCAATTTGTATATATTGATTTGGAAAAGAAGAAAAAAATTATTTGCTGCAACGATTTTTTTTAAGCAGAAAAGAAAAGAATTCATTTTACAATAAGGTATGAAACTATTTATTATTTTAATTTGAAAGTTTATATTTATATGGGAATGTTTACAGTAAAGAAAAGTAAAATATAAATGTTGAAATATATATATGCATTCTCATTTTAATTATTTTAAATAGGAAAAATTATATATACATGGAAGGATTTTAAAAAATATAATATAGGAAATTTTGTAATGGTAAAGTTTATTTAAAAAATCAGATTTCTGAAATCTATCTTTTATTTTTAAGTATATATATATATATAGTTTAAAAGTAGAATTATTTAAAAGAAAATTTGTTTAAAACTAAATTATATGTTTGAAACCCAAATTATTAGTTTAGATAAAATTTATAAAATGGAAAACTAATTGTTCGATTATTTCAAATATTAAAAGAATCATATAATTGTTTATACAAGGTCTAATACAAAGAAGAAAACAATCTGGAGTGAAAATGGATTGCATGCAAAGCAAAGGTAAGATCTTCTCACTCAATTGGAATTCCATTTTAATTTTAAATATGTAACGACCCCCATTTTTAACCATTCGCATCCGCACATGTCGGACTTGAATTTCTTAAAATGCCGCGTTGTAAATAAAATTTAGAAAATCTCAGAATATAAAGTAAATAAATAATCACAGATCACAGATACAGAGTATTTAATAATGCAGCGGAAGTAAAAGAGATAGTATTTTATGAAACTACTACATACATATAAGATACATCCGAGTTAAACAAGATACAACAGAAGAGTAACAAGATACATCAGGTACAAATAAGAGTTCATCACTGGAATAACTGGATACTGAGAGAAAAATAGATGGCTGGATCTTTAAGCAAAGCTCCAACTCCGAAGGTGAGTCTTGAATGCTGAATCACTCAGTCTGACTCGAGCGTAAAGCAAAACACAAAACACTCGAGTCAGGACATAAATACTTATGAACTGTAAATCAACTCAAGTGAATAGTAATAAAATGTATCACTAACTTAAAGGATGCTTGGGATCGCCCATCCTTTAAGGATCCGTTAAACTATTTACTATGTAGTAATATTGCGTTATTATAATAATGTCTACACTAAAATAAACTTACTTTAAAATATCGTTAAAGGGTTACCCATATAGCCCTCAACACGTAATAGTCCCAGTAGTCCATCCAGTATTACCATACCTCCAGATCGAGAGGCTACCCTAAATACTCCATGGGCTACGATAGAAAAACAAACTTGTAGTAAAGCTCGCTATGGTAGGTGACATGGAACAACTAGGCAATGCCAGGGTAGATATACCAGTTACGCTTCCGGGCTGGTGGTAATGCATAGCAGCCACTACCACCCACCTCAGAACACACTCCCAATCAAAAGCGGAGGATGGCCATCAAATTAACCACAAGTAAGAGTGTAGTATCGAAGAAGTGCATCCGATAGGAGGAATGACCTCACTTGACCCATCGATCGCTCCTGTTTTAGCCACCTTAAGCTAACTCACGGGAGTCGGGTCCACGTTCATACCTCAATACGATCGTCGCCACCATCCTACTTCATTCTGGAATCTCCACTGCATACACGGTTGTTAAAGTGGTTTTTGGAGTTGGCAGAGAGTATGACAACTTCCGATCCCGCTCTCTTTAACAACCAATCGTTACTATAACGCCGTGGTCATTTGAAAATAGTTTATACTTCAAAAATCAAATCACTTCATTTCAAAACTATATCCCTTTCAAAATAAGTTATACTTCGTAACCAAAACCATTTTTATTTCAAAACTATATTCAAATCAATACAATATCATTCCCATTTCAAACATATCTTCACCATTCAAAATAAAAATACTTTCAAAGTTATAACTTTTTTCGAAACTAAAATACTTGAAATCATTACACTTTGAAAACCACAACATTCCAAAATCATACACTTGAAATCATGGTACCTTCCTTTAATTCTTTACATTTTACAAATTTATTCAATTAAACCCAAATTTTCAAATTTTCAGTTTAACTCAACTCAAACCATCAGTTTTAATTCAATTCAGTTTCCCAACAAAACGTTTCAAATCTTATAAATTTAAAATATAGATTTGATCCACAAAAATAAACTATTCAATTTTTAATATATTTCAAAGCTTTAATAACCTACATTTCAAAACTAATTTTTTATAATTTCTTATATCTCTGATTTAACTTCATTATTACTTAGTTTTGAAATATTCATTTCATAAATCCAATATCATGTAAATAAACCAAAATTACAAGTAAACTAAATATCACATTCTTTATCAAAATAAAGATTATGTCATTCATAACCATTTCAATCATTAAAATATCATATCTTTCAAAACTTCATTTATCAAATCATTATTTGAATTCAAATTCATATAATCAAATTTAAATATCATTTTAGAATCAAATATGTCATTCATTTATTATTTCAAATATCATTACAAAACACAATTCAAAATTCCATTCAAAAATTCATTTATCTCATTACATTTCATTCCATTTAACACATAACCAAGTAAACCTTATTTAAATTCAAATCAAACTTAAATTCCTTAAAAAAATCAAATTTAAATATTAAAATATATATTCAAAACTCCTTAAATATCACAAGTGATCAATTCCAAAAGTTAAATCATTTAACACTTTAAATATAACTCAAATAGTGTGAAAATCTATAATATTTCAAAACAATGTCAAATTATAGCCACGACGGCATTTATAAAGTGCTATCGTAGCTTATAGTTTCCAAAATTGCTTAGTTCTAGAACAACGGCATTTATAACATGCCGTAATAGATATCTAGTTATTTCAACATAATTGAATTCAAAGCAACAGCACTTAAAAATGCTGTCATAAGACTACAACATTTTTGGAAAATGCTATTAATTAAATTCCAGATTTTATTATAACTTCAGAAACATTAACACTCCAAATTTTTGTTATTTTAAACTTATAAATCATATTTCTAGACATCAAAATATCACATTTAAATAAATTTAACATATGATTTATCAAAAATAATTTTTTAAATCAAATATCCAATTTAAACTCAATTCATTTGTTAAGCCAAAATTTCACTGTTTATTAACTTATTAATTTAACCAAAAACTTAACATTTTACTTCAAATATCAATTCAAAAATTTAAATTCAATTTCCGTTATTTACTTACATTTTAAAAATATAATTTAAAGTCAAAAATCACATTTACTTCAAATTTACATAGTTGAATTCACAACTTAATATTTAGCTTTCTCAAAACCATAAAATATATATTTCTAAATCAAAATTTCATACTTTAAAAATACATATCATAAGAAAAATCATTTAAAAATATACCACGGGGTCTGTATATAATTTTCTATCCTAGGTCAAGTGATACGAATATGTATCATTTCAATCCGCAATTTAAAAAGAAAATTCGGGTTCTATCATTTCAAACCCGCAATCCCAAGTCAAACAAAAATACAATAAAAATCACTTGAGCCTATCATTTCAGCTCATAATGATTTTTCCCTATTCTAATGTCCATTCGGGTATATATCATTTCAACCCATAGTGATTCTATTCTAACGGGGAACTTGTAGTGTGAACATATCCATAAATAATATAAACAATTATACTAACATGTCAATGTCACAATATAATGTAATATATCATATTTCAGGTGATAATTAACAAAGTTAACATGGTAATAACATGGCATAGCATATCATATAATCATCATTTACTTGCATAACATTTTTAATTACTAATCTCATGTCGTCAATTTACCATTTCATAAGTTAAAATGTCAAAGTGAGAAGGACTCACCTTTATCAAAGCTAGAGATCACTATGACACACAAGAACAATTCCAAAGGCATGACAAGCACGATACATCATGACTTTGATTTGAATGAATGGAGAGCCTTGATATTTGATCTTCTATACAACAAATAAACAAGACAATATAAACATATATATAAAATACGAATATGAATTGTGTTAGAACCAAAATTGGTCACTAACACCCTTAGAAGCATTGTGTAGAGAGATTAATGAAGAAAGTAAATTAAAACAGAGAATATAGTGTGAATTTAAATGCAGAGAACAAGAACACCAAATTTATAGTGGTTCGACTGCCTACATCCACTTTGAAGTTGATTTCCATTAATTTCCTTGATGGGTGATTATAGATACAATCTGTTTTTAGTTACTAGAATACAATTGCAAAGTAAAAGAAATACGTCTGAAATGAGTCTTGAAAATGGCAGTGTCCCCAGTGTTATCTCAAATCTCTCTCTTTCCCTGTGCCCCTGCCCCTCGATTTATAGACAAAGGTGGGTTGGACTACCCCGGTGGGCCTGGTAGCTGAATAACTCCATCCAAATATGACAAGCCCTGTATGCCGAACAGAGCAGGCCGAACGGTTGAGTGCCGATCAATTCTCTTTATGACGAATGATACGTTTGTTGTGGGGAAGAGTAGGCCGAGAAATGGTCGGACCAGGCGTTCTGTGGAGAATGTCGAACCATCCTTGATTGCCGAATGTCTCGGGAGGCCAAATGAGAATGCCGAGTCATCATGGATACTGGACGTTCCTCGAAGCCCTACGGTATGATGCTGAACGGTTTAGGTGCCGAACGAGGCGCTTGATGTTCGAACGCAATCTTGACCGAACGAGCCTTTGGCCGAACAATGCTTTTGGCCGAACGAGGCCCTTGGCCGAACGTACTCGAAAGGCCGAAGAATCTTTAGTCTTCGAGCGATCTTATGTCGAGCGTTTCTCTTTGGCCGAACAGCATTCAATACCGAATGTTCCTCGATGTCGAATGCTCCTAGATGTCGAGCGCTATCCCCTGCCGATCGATGCGATGCCGAACAACCTTAACATGTCGAGTGTTCATCCGATGCTGAACGTTCCTGGTGCTGATTGCCTAGTTGCCTGGTCAAACTTCCAGGTAACACTTTGCCCCCCAAAGTACGTCATGTGATCGAACATGATGTGCTTTGAACTATGAGTTGGTGTAATGCCGAAGTCGAACGATACTCAAATGCCGAACAAGATAACCAATGCTGAACATATTTCGTGCTTTGATCGGTTCTACTGGTCAGAGTCGTTTCGACTTCCTCTCTTTTTCTATAAAACCCGATACTCTATATCTTCTTCTCTTATTCGCTTCTTACCCGTGATTTTCGAAGAGCGCGACACTTATTTCCTTTAAGTTTCAATCATCCCTTCCATTCCTCGAATCCAGCACGTCCTTCCTACAATCCCTTCCCAAGCTCCTATCATCCCTCTTGATAAGAATTTTCGCATATGTTCATTTAAAATCACAAACTGTAGTTAGACAGGTGATAGGATGTAGGAGGTATGGGGATGAGGGAGACGAGATGGGTTCTGATCGTGCCCCGAGGCTAGGACCTGATTTGACCTTAGGTGATTCCAAGGCGGGTGGAACAGAGAGGAGAAAGGTGGATGGTAGAAGCTTTCAAAGGTGGGAGTTAGTTGGAGATGCTTGGTATTGGAGGTAAGACCTAGTGGTATGGTTCGGCCCTGCAATGCTTCGGCATGATCTCCCCATGTCGAACGAGGTTGAAGAGGAAAAATCGAAGGGTAGTGGGGAAAGTACAGGATGCCGATCGATATCCTAGCCGAACAGTATTTTAGCTGAACACTATTCAGGCTAACAACGGTTCGATCGAACAATGGTCTGGCCGGACAAGATATAGGCCGATCGATAGTTCTGCCGACCGATAGTATGGCCGAATGATAGCTTGCCCGTTTGTCAATTAGCCGAACAATCACTAGACCGAACAATCATGAATGCCGATCACACTCTATCGGCCGAACACATCTTAAGCCGAACGGTAGTTTGGCCGAACGACATCTTGGCCGAGCAAAATTAAAAGCTGAACCATACTCAGCTGACTAAACATAAATGCCGAACAAAACATGCCGAACAATACATAAATGACGAACCAAACATGCCGAGCGATCGTAAAGCAAGAATAATGACTCTGGCATTCTAGCATATCAAACCGATTTGGACTAATAATCTCCTACTTTCAGTAGCTATAAATCTGAACTTTACTTAACGTGATCGGATAACTTCCTCTGACGTTCCCTGAACTTGAAACTGTAATCGCCATTTGGCGGGATTTTGGAGACGGTCAGCGATGACGGTCTTCGAAGGCGATGTTCTTTAAGCGTAGTTTTATATCAGTAACCTTGCGACTCTCGAATTTCCAATGCTTATACACGATTGATTGCACTAGCTCACACACCACACAGGGGGAAATTTATGTTGTTAAGTCTAACGCTGATCATTTTTTGAATATCGTTCATACAATTTCTCTACAGGATTCGATTCCCGTTAAAAAATGTCTAAAAAATCCAGTTCCTCCACAATCTCGGACATACCCGGGCCATCTTCCAAACAAGTAGACGTAGAAACTTCTAATCCGTCGACCTCCCCCACTCATAATTTAGCTCCTGATGCCCTGGAGTCAACGATTCTCTTGGATAATCCGATCGATTCATAGGCTTCGAAGATTAACGAAGCCGCACTCCGGCGAATATGTTCGATCTACGGAATACCTTTTACCGACGTGTTGGTTCCGTCGGGCCATGATCGTCCACACGCCCCCAGTCGGATACACCGCCTGCAATAAGTTTATGTCCTGGGTGGGCAGCGTGCCTCCGTTCAATTTATTTCTTCGGGACGTGTTGCAATACATAGACGTCGCCCCGTCGCAGCTGCACCCAAATGGTCATGCGTTCATTTATGGGACCTACCTCCTTTTTATGGCTGTCTTCTCCAGGCCTCCAACTCCCGGCGACATCAGGTATATTTATATGATCAAGAAGCAGAGAGATAGCCCTTCCTTCGTGTTCCTCGAGCCACACCACAAGTGCCAAATTCTAACCGGAGCGTGGAGCAAGTTTTCCCTGTATAAACAGGAATGGTTCTACGTGCGCTGCCCTCTTGGTTTCGCGAGGAGATGGGTTGAAGGAAGTAAGTCTTCTTTTTAGAGCGATGCTCATATTTCGGTTGAGGCGATGCTTTTTCTAACTCTTGTTTCATTTTTTCAGATATCAATCCACGACTTGAGGGCTGCGGCTATTCAGAGGCTGTTGAGGCTATTAGAGCTCTTCCCATCGAGGAACGAGACATCCGAACCCTCATTTCAAATGAGTCACTGTCAAGGTTCGGGCTGTTAGTAGAAGGTCCTCGGGTGTGCCTTCCTAAGGGTGTCTCCATCCCCAAGCCCGCATCCGGTAAAGGGAAGAAGTTGGCTGAATTGTCGTCACGCCACACCCCCGGTGCACAGGAGGAGGGGGAAATCAGAGAGGGTGAAGCATCCGAAACACAAGGTGAGAATGCAGGTCCTACATAGGATCCGCTGGTCGAGGTGCACGATATTGAAACATCATCTTCCCCTTCGAAGGGGAAAAAGACGTTGACATATAATATTAGAAAGGAGAAGGTTGGCGGAACTTCCAAAGTTACGCTCATCCCGGCAGAGAAGGAGGCTTCTTTACAGCACGTTGAAAGTTCGCTAAAGGGCCGTTCGAACCTCTCCATTCCATAAGATCTGCTCAATTATGATTTCAATGATCCGGAGGCATTCAAGTTTCACTCGCCCGTTAGAGGCGATGCAGGCATCTTATCCCACAACCAAGGAGAGAAAACTCCTGTCAGCAAACGACTAGTCCGTCGGGGGGGGGGGGGGACACACTAGGACACACACACAACTCACTCGTGCTTCCATTTGCACTTAGTTTTCATTATCACACTATCTCTTCGCTAATTCACCGTTATTTGAATTCTGTGCAGGTGACATGGGACGCTCACATAGATTCGATCGTCTTCATGATTCGTCCATTTTTCATCAACCAGGATGGGATTCGGGTTTCGGAAGACGTCGGGACGGAGATGGCGATAAAGACTATTATTCCCAGGACTCCTCATCCCGGAGGAAAACTTACTATCAGCCAAAGCACCACCAGGATACTTCGTCTCACACGGAGCACAGCAAAGACAAGCACGTCCATAAGAGGTCGCAACCCGACGCCTCCGGGGACCAGCACTCTGACTCCTCTTCTACTCGACAGTCCCGAGGTTCTCACCGGAGAGGCGTACTTTTAAAGCCGTCACCCCCTCCTTCTGCGATAGACCCAACAGCGTCAGAGAAGCTGGCCGAGCTTAAAGACAAATTTCCGAGCATCTGCTTTGATGGCCTAAAATTCCTTTTGGTGATTCATCCTATTCCCGGTCATGTTAAACAGAGCGCTCTTGCCTGTACAAATGACGTCTATGCTCAACATGACGCATTTGTTCACCTAGCTGAGAAACTTTCCGAAGTCTCTGTGGAGCGCCAGCATGAGATAGACTGTTTGAAGCTTGAGGCTATCCGCGATAGAAATATCATTAAGGCCCTAGTCGAAGAGATCGTCACTTATAAATCCGAACTCGAGGTCGCCCATCGGAGTGCCAGGGATACTGCCGAGGCTGTTACTCGCTTGGAATCAACTCATAAGAAAGAGCTTGATGAGGCGGTTCAACGATGTGGGGCTTTGGCCTTCGAGAAGGACTCCGTTCAAAAGGAGAGGGATGCGTTCATCACTCAGGCCAAGGAACTCGAGGAGCTTCTCCGCAGAGAGCGAGAGGAGAAAACGGCTGCCCAAAAAGAGTCACAGCGATACTGTGACGAGATTGTCGCCACACGACTTTTAAAAGAACAACTCGAGGTCAATCTTTCTAGGGTTGAAATGTTAAAGAGTGAGGCCACTGAAGAGGGCAAGAAGACGGCGTTGACGGACATCGATTCTCGTCTTGAGGCAGCCAGGGGGGAAGGTAGAGAAGAGATCAAAACCGCGTTCGACCCACTCATTGCCAAATTCAATGCTCGCGTGCTCATGCATTGTGACTTAACTTTTTTGGGAGATGGATATCTTGAATCATTGCTTAAGGCGTGGGAAACCTTAATTCAGATCAGGAAGGCCGAGCGCGGTGTCGAGGAGCTTGACGAGGGGGATTTGATAAAATAATTTCTAAAGGGAAATGAGCCTTCGGACCTATTAGTGGCCAAGGCCCTTTACTGCAAAGGCATACCCTCGAGGAAAGGGAAAGAAGTAGTCGCCAGTCCATCCGGGGCTGAGTCTCCTGTTCACGTTCCTTCCCAGCCGGCCGGTCGGCCGATACTTGATCCCTTTGAACAGCACATTGGCTATGATCCAGAAGCCCCCGGCCTGGGCGTTCATGTTTTGTCTCCTATCCCGGAGGGCGAAACCCTTTGACGGCAGAGAGTTTGCCAGGGCCTGGTAGATAACCTTTCACTTTGAGATTTTGAAAGTCGTCATTCTTTATGACATACTATTGCATTCTAATGCTCTTCTTCTCTGATTTTTTGCAGGTCGTTCCGATCCCGATCCCACTCCGAGGAGCGATGTCGCCAAGGAGGCGGAAAAGACTGGTGGGGCTGCTCACGCTGGGGAAGTTCCTAGGCCAGATGCTCAAGTGATCGGGGCGCTTGATGAAGGCAAGTCTGATTCCTCCTCTAGGAGTTATGAAGTAGAAGTCACAGGCGCCTCTGAGCATACATCTGAATTGAGCATGAAGGAGCGGCTTGAGAAAGAGAAAAAAGATACAGCCAAGGTCAAGGTTGAGCCGCGCGAAGTGGACCTAGACGATCCCTTGAACAAGCCATTGAAGGTCATCCTTCCTAGCAGGTCCAAGCCCTTGGATGTTCCCCTTACTTCTTCAGTTGTTACTCCTCCATCAAGGAAAGGTTCCAAGGGTAAACACTCTGGGGAAGAGTCCTCCGGGAAGAAATTGAAGAAGCGCAATAAATGACTACTGTCCTCATTCAATGAGAGTAAATTTAAGTCGTGTAATCATTTTTTGTAATTTTTGTAGATAGACTTTTGACTCCGGATTTTGGAGTGCTTGTAGCAGAAAACTTTTCCTGAATGGAGTTTAATTTCCTTTTCCGTCTTTTCAAAAGATTCTTATTATTCAGTTTTATTTATGATTGTGATTCGAGTCCAAGCTGTTGCATGTAACATAGACTCCTTGGTTTGTCATCACACGGCCCGTTGATTCTCTGAGAGTTATCCATTTTCCTCCCATGCTTCAAGCACTTAGAACATTTTTTAACCTGTACAACGAGAACTTAGAATATTCCAGTCCGTATTCTGGGGACTTGGAGAATTTTTACCGTTTATACTCGAGTCCGTGCTCCGGAAAAATAAAGTACTCCAGTTTGCATTACGGGGACTTGGAGATTTTTATTCGTTTATACTAGAGTCCGCGCTCCGGGGATATAGACTACTCCAGTCCGCACTCCGGGGACTTGGAGATTTTTAGTCGTTTATACTCGAGTCCGCGCTACGGGGACATAGAGTACTCCAGTCCGCACTCCGGGGACTTGGAGATTTTCTGACGTTTATACTCGAGTCCGCGCTCCGGGGACTTAGAGTACTCCAGTCCGCACTCCAGGGACTTGAAGATTTTTATTCGTTCATACTCGAGTCCGCGCTCCGGGGACATAGAGTACTCTAGTCCGCACTCTGGGGACTTGGAGATTTTTATTCGTTTATACTCGAGTCCGTGCTCTGGGGACTTAGAGTACTCCAGTCTGTACTCTGGGGACTTGGAGAATTTTATTCGTTTGTACTCGAGTCCGCGCTCCGGGGACATAGAATACTCCAGTCCGCACTCCGAGGACTTGGAGATTTTTATTCGTTTATACTCGAGTCTGTGCTCCGGGGAATTAGAGTACTCCAGTCCGCACTCCGGGGAGTTGGAGATTTTTGTTCGTTTATACACGAGTCCACGCTCCGTGGACTTAGAGTACTCCAGTCCGCACTCTGGGGATTTGGAGATTTTTATTCATTTATACTTGAGTCCGCGCTCCGTGGACTTAGAGTACTCTAGTCCGCACTCCGGGGACTTGGAGATTTTTATTCGTTTATACTCGAGTCCGCGCTTCGGGGACTTAGAGTACTCCAATCCGCACTCTGGGGACTTGGAGATTTTTATTCGTTTATGACGTTTGTACGTCACCCAGAACAATATAATTTTAATCGCTTGCCACAGGACTATCTTACTCAGGAACATTAATCATTCATGAAAAAGATGGCTTCGAGCCTTTCTTAATGAAAGCAAGCTAAATTGTCTTATTACATGCCAATACTAGAAATGAAAACGTACTGGAAGTAGATGCAACTATGGCATGAAGGAAATAGACCAAGTATAATAACGCCGCAAGTGCTCGCTGTTCCATGCTCGGGGGAGTGTCCACCATCGACGGCCGCTAGCTTGAAAGTTCCTTCTCCAAGCTTTCGTTCGATGACGTATGGACCTTCCCATGCGGGATTCATATGAGATGGGATCGGGAGAACTCATTTCAATACGAGGTCTCCCACACTAAACATTCTTGGTCGGACCTTTTCGTTATAATATTTAGCGACTTTGTGTCTATATGCGCCCCTCTCAAATTGGCTTCTTCACGTTTTTCATCAACGAAGTCCAATGATTCCAATAAAAGATTCTAGTTCGACTCGGGGTCGTAATAAGTTACCCAATATGACGGGACCTCAAGTTCCACGGGTATGACAGCTTTCGTGCCATACGCCAACGCGAATGGAGTGTGGCCAGTTGCGGTCTTGTGGGTGTTCCTATAGGCCCAAAGTGCTGTTGGAAGTTCATCCATCCACCTGCCTCTAGCCTTTTCCAGACGTTTTTTCAATATGGACTTGATTATCTTGTTTACGGCTTCCACTTGTCCGTTGGCCTTCGGGTGAGCGACCGCTGCAAACTTCTTTTCAATGCCATATTTTTGACAAAATTCTTTGAACTCCTTGCTTTCAAATTGAGTCCCATTGTCTGTAATGATGGCCCATGGAAGGCCGAAGCGGCATATGATATTTCGTGCGAAGAAATTAATAACCTTCTTGGTGGTTATCGTGGCCAGAGGCTCTGCTTCTACCCATTTGGTGAAGTAGTCGACCGCAACGATTGCATATTTCGCTCCACCTTTAGCTATAGGTAAAGAACCAACTAAGTCAATTCCCCACATTGCAAATGGCCAGGGACTTACCAGTTGCGTGAGTTCCGTCGGCGGAGCTCTCGGGATTTTTGCATATATCTGGCATTTATCACATCTTCTCACATAGTCTGCAGCATCCCGATTCAAAGTTGGCCAGTAATATCCATAGCGGAGGATTTTCTTTGCCAGTGTCTACCCCCGGTGTGGTCGCCGTACTCTCCTTCATGGATATCCTCCAGGACTCATTTTACCTCATCATGGTCAATGCATCGGAGTAGTGGGGTCGAGAATCCCCTTCGATACATTATTCCATCCTGTATCACATAACGTGAAGCTTTACAAAGGACTTGGCGTCTTTCGCTTCTCTTTTTAGGAAAATCCCCTTGTAGCGGGTACTGTTTGATTGGGGTCAACCACGATTCCTTCTCAAGTGTGATTTCTAACACGAAATCTGTACTTGGAGCATAGAGGGTCTCAACATGGAATAACCCATTTGCTGTGCATCGCCAGTGCTTGCGAATTTTGCCAACGAATCGGCCTCTCTAATTTGTTCGCATGGGACATGCGAGATGTCGTAGTATTCCAGATTCGCCAGCAGCTCTTGAACCCGAGCGAGGGAAGGAACAAGTCTCTGTCCCTTCGCTTGATAGTCTCCTCGCATATGATATACTACCAACTGCGAGTCACAGAAGATTTCGATTGACCTCACTCCCAATTCGATAACAAGTCTCAAGCCAACAATCAATGCTTCATATTCGGCTTCGTTATTTGTTGCTGCAAACTCGAGCTTTAAAGCCTAGCAGATTGATCGGTCTTCAGGAGTTATAAGGATTATACCTGCCCCCGAGCAATGGTCGTTAGATGCCCCATCGGTGTACATCTTCCATCGAATGGGGGGTATGATTCTGTGATTGCTCGGTTCATCTAGCACAGTGAATTTAGCAATGAAGTCGGCCAGTGCTTGTCCTTGTATGGCCCTCCATGGCAAATAGGTAATATCGAACTGACTTAACTCAATATTCCATTTCAGCATTCTTCCGGAAGTTTTCGGTCATTGGAGTACCTGTCGCAAGGGTTGGTCAGTGTAGACACCGATTGAGTGTGCCTGAAAGTAGGGGCGAAGCTTGCGTGATGCGATCACCAAGCAATAGGCTAGTTTTTCAATCTTTGGATAATTTCTTTCCACCCCTGTCAAGCGCTTACTGACATAGTAAACCGGCTTTTGAATCCGGTCTTCCTTGCGGACCAAGGCTTTATTGATAGCGTGCTGGGATACCACCAAGTATATATACAACGTTTCATGGTCTATCGGCTTGGACAGTACGGGGGGACTTTCCAAGTGCCTTACCACAGCCACAGTTGGATGTCCATTCGAAGTTTCTCTTTCCTTTATGTATAATGTCGAAGAAGGGAATACACTTGTCTGTAGCCCTGGATATGAATTTGCTTAGCGCAGGCACTTTTCCATTCAGGCTTTGCACCTGCTTCATGGTTCTGGGTACTTGTATATCTCGGGTAGCCTGGACCTTTTCTGGGTTAGCCTCGATTCCCCATGCATTCACAATGAATTTCAGAAACTTTCCTGCTGCTGCTCCGAATGAATACTTCAACAGATTGATCTTCATTCCATAATGCCTGAGTATGTCAAACATCTCCGTTACGTCTCGGATGTGGTCGTTTGACTGTCGTGACTTCACTAGCATGTCATCCATATAGACTTCCATGTTTTTACCAATCTGGTCTTTGAACGTTCGATTCACCAGGCATTGATAAGTCGCTCCTACGTTCATCAATCCAAATGGCATTACTACATAGCAATACAATCCCACGTTTGTGACAAAGCTGGTGTGTTCTTGGTCCAGGATGTGCATCGGAATTTGATTGTAACCAGAGTATGCGTCCATAAATGATAGTAACTCATGTCCGGTAGTTGAGTCGACGAGTTGGTCAATCCTTGGCAATGGGAAACTATCCTTCGGGCATGCCTTGTTTAAATCGGAGTAATCAACACAAGTCCTTCATTTTCCATTCGCTTTCTTTACTAACACCGGGTTAGATACGCATTCAGGGTGGAGGGCGTCGCGGACGAACCCGTTGGTTTTGAGTTTGTCTTCCTCCTCTCTGAGAGCCGTGGACCTCTCCGGGTCCATGCCTCTCCTTTTCTGTTTTACAGGAACATGTCTCGGGTCTATGTTCAACATTTGACTGGCGATTGCAGGAGAAATCTCGCACATATCAGAATGCGTCCAAGCAAAAACATCAAGGTTCACTTGGAGGAAGTCTGTAGGGTTCTCAGCTGCCACGGGGTCGAGCTGTGATTCTATTTTAAGAACTCGTGATGGTTCGCTGCGGCTAACTGAGATGTCGATGGTTAGTTCAGCCGATGCCGCATTTGTTTCCCTGGGTTCCCCATCATCATCTCTCGGATCTTTGTCTTTGTGGATCCGAGAATGCCGCCCGAGCCAGGGATCGGGCGCTGGTTGTCAATCGTCAGAACCTTGGATGCGGACAGAGCTGTCCGCAACCTTTCCTTTCTCCCTACGCCGTGCCTCCCTGACTTTAGCTACATAGCATGCATGGCCAGTTGCCTGGTCGACGTGTACCACTCCAAACCCTTTGTCTGTTGGAAATTTTAACGTCAAACACCAAGGGGCCAAAGCTGCCCTAAATTCCGCCAGGGCTGGACGATCCAGAAATACGTTGTACGGGGAATCAACGTCCAGTACTATGAATGGTAAGATTCACACCTTCTGCGATCACCTTGTCCCGGTTCAATTGGTAATTCCACATATCCCACTGCATCAGTCGCTGCACCATTAAAGCCATGGATTCTGGCTTTGGACGGCTTCAAATCCTTGGTCTCCAGCTTCATTTGGTCATATGCCTTCCGGAAGATGATGTTAACGGAACTTCCACGATCAATTAGAATTCTCTTTGCGAATGCCGGCCTGATGGTCGCAGATATGACCATTGGGTCAATGGTAGGGGCCTCTACCTTATCCGCATCTCTATTCCTGAATACGATATCATCATTCATTGTGTGCTTCTGCTATGCAGGAGTCCCATCCTCCACATTTAAACAACACTCGTACTCCGCATGTCTTAAGGAGTTAGCATATCGCTCCATCTCCTACCAATTCTTGTCTGCAGGATGAGGTCCGCCAGCAATCGTCTTAATAACCAATCTACCCACAGTCCGAGTATGTTGTTCCGATTGGTGTGGGGCTGGCCCGCGTCCAGGGTCTGATGTTTCTTGCCTCCCATCCTGTGGGTCTTTGACAAATTCTTGCAGCTTCTTCTGTCTAATTAGCTTTTCTATAGCATCATGGAGGTGTCTGCACTCCTCCGTGTTGTGCCCATAAGACTCGTGGAAACGGCAATACTTCCTGGTCCGCTTCTGTTCTTCCGTCGATTCCTTTGGACACGGCTTTCTATATCGGAAAGTGTTGTAAGTTGATAGATAGATGTTTTCAAGATATGCGTTCAACGGGGTGTATTCATTGTATGTTGGGATTCTTGATTTCCATTTCCCTGTCTCTTTTTTCTTTCTGGGATTTCCACCTCCGGATCCTTTAAACTGCCCGGGCTTGTTCTGGATGTTAACTTGAGTTTTTCCAGGGTTATTTCCGGTTTGGTTCACGACAGCGTTACTTTTCACAGACTCTTGAACGGGCCCTGATGCCTTGTCTCGCCTTGTCCACCGAGCTTCCTCCCTTCTTATGAACTGATGAGATTTCGAATAAATGTTCCAGTGTAGCTGGGGGCTTCCCTGCCAACTGATCTCCAAATTCAGATTCCGGATCCACTCCACGCATTACTGCCATCAAAATCGCATGGTTGTTAGGATTTCTCACCTCGGTAGCAGCAGCATGAAACCTTTGCAAGTATGCTTTCAATGACTCTCCTGGAATTTGAGTTACACTTGATAAGGACATCACGTCCTTTGGACGAGTGGTGTGTGTCCTGAATTGTTCTACGAATTTCATTGCTAATTCATCGAAGTTGGATATAGACCGTGGTGGGAGTCGAGTGAACCACATGGTGGAAATCCCGGACAAGGTGATTGGGAAACACCTACACTTGGTTCCGTCATTAGCTCTTGCGGAATCCATCATCCATCCGTACTTCATCACATGCTGCCTGGGGTCAGTCTTCCCTTCATAGGCGGGAATGGCGGACATGCTGAACTTTCTTGGGTATTCGGCCTGTAGAATTGTATCCGTGAAGGGAGTATGCCTCTTAATCACTCCTTAGTCTTCATTAGTTATACCTTGGTTTTCTTTCATCAACTTCCTGACCATAGCCGTCAAATCCGGGGTTCGTATAGGAGATGGGAGGTTGGGTTACGTTCCACGAGACCGTGCAGGTTGATGTCCCATTCGATTTGGGTCTTGGTTTCTAGTAGATCAATCAGTAGCACCTACATGTGCATCTTCATCCTTACGGTGTCTACGCGTAGGAGGTTCATCAGCAGAAGTCGAACTATCATCTTCAGTGTAAGGGACAGAGCTACCTCCAGCATTCTGATGCTGCTGCTGAGTAAGCTGAGTCTTGAGGTCAGCATTTCCTTGCATTTGCTCAGCAAGTTGCCTTCTACTTTCCTTAAGTTATCTTATCAAGTCATTGAATTCTGCTCGGGAAACAACTTCTGCTTGGTTTTGGTGGGAGGGCCCTGCACCTCGAATCGCTTGCTGATTGCTAGTTCCCAATTGTTACACACTAGCGGTTTCGTGGGCATCTGCATTTTGAGAGGCTGATCTAGTTCGTGGTCTTCCCATGGTAGAGTTGTTGGTTGTAACCCTGAGTAGAATCAACAAATGCCTTATAGATGATTATGGATCTCCTTCGGGGGATTTATGCAATCCAGTAGCTGCAAAGTAGATCCTAATAGCCTGAGAATTCAAATTCTCAGTGAAAGCACCAAAATGTTAGCACCAAAATTGGTCACTAACATCCTTAGAAGGATTGTGTAGAGAGATTAATGAAGAAAGTAAATTAAAACAGAGAATAGAGTGTGAATTTAAATGCAGAGAACAAGAACGCCAAATTTATAGTGGTTCGTCGTAACTGCCTACATCCACTTTGAAGTTGATTTCCATTGATTTCCTTGATGGGTGATTACAGATACAATCCGTTTTTAGTTACTAGAATACAATTTCAAAGTAAAGGAAATAAGTCTGGAATGAGTCTTGAAAATGGCAGAGTCTCCACAGTGTTCTCTCAAATCTCTCTCTTTCTTTGTGCTCCTGCCCCTCTATTTATAGACAAAGGTGGGTTGGACTACCCTGGTGGGCCTGGTAGCTGAATAACTCGGTCCAAATAGGACAAGCCCTGTATGTCGAACAGAGCAGGCCGAATGGTCGAGTGCCAGTCCATTCTCTTTATGACGAATGATACGTTTGTTGTGGGGAAGAGTAGGCCGAGCAATGGTTGGACCGGGCGTTCTGTGGAGAATGCCGAACCATCCTTGATTGCCGAATGTCTCGGGAGGCCAAATGAGAATGCCGATTCTTCATGGATACCGGACGTTCCTCGAAGACGAATGGTATGATGCTGAACGGTTTGGGTGCCGAATGAGGTGCTTGATGTTTGAACGCAATCTTGACCGAACGAGCCTTTGGCCGAACGATGCTTTTGGCCGAACGAGGCCCTTGGCCGAACGTACTCAGAAGGTCGAACAATCTTTAGTCGCCGAGCGATCTTATGCCGAGCGTTTCTCTTTGGCCGAACGACATTCAATACCGAATGTTCCTTGATGCCGAAAGATCCTAGATGCCGAGCGCTATCCCCTGCCGATCGATGAGATGCCGAACAAGCTTAACATGCCGAGTGTTCATCCGATGCCAAACGTTCCTGGTGCTGATTGCCTAGTTTCCTAGTCAAACTTCCAGGTAACAAATTGAAACGAAAAGGAAATTCGAATCAATAAAGAACATTACCCAGCTTTAACACAAAAGTGCTTTACCATGACACAACATAGGCTCGGCCACCTTCAATATTTCCTCAGCCATGGTGTAAATACGGTGGTGAGGGCTCAGGTTTGCATCGCATATGCACGGATAGAGGAGATGATGATGGTAGTGGGAGTTACGAAGTGAAAAAACAAAGGGTCAAGGCCAAAAGGGTGGAATATGGTGCACACTAGGCTCGGCCATGTCAACTTGAGCTCAACTATGCATGGTACAGGTCTGATGATGGCTGAAGTGATGGCCAGAGGTGGAGTACTTACTAGTGGTAGTAGCTAGGGGTGGTGGCCAAGGTGAAATATGAAGGGGATGGTGGAAACATGAGCTCGGCTAGGCATTTTTGGTGGAGTTTGTGCAAAGTTGTGGTGTTAGCTTCACTTGGTGGTCACGGCTAGTGTTGGTCAGAGGAGGAGGAGATCAGGCCATAGATGGTGATGAGGAGGAGGTGATGTGGTATTTGGTGGTGATAATGAAGGGTTAGGCCAAGCAAGGCTTTGAAAAGGAGTAAGGCAAATCAATGGAAAAATGAAAAGAAAAGGTAGAAAATGGAAGAAGCCATTATCAAAAATTCTTTTGGCCGTTAGTTTTTAAATGATGAGAAAGTTTTCATGTGAATGGAAATGAGAAAACACACTACTATAGGAAAAAAATGTACGGCCAAGAGCAATGAAATGAAAAGGCAAAAGGAAATGAAAAGACAAAGTAAATGAAAAGACAAAGAAAATGAAAGGCCTTGACTCTTTGAATTTCTAATTTCTTTTATTTCAAAATAAACAAAATAAAATTTAGTAAATAAAAATAAAAGACAAACAAAAATAAAGTGAAAATTAAAATAAACAATTATTCTTAGGAAAAATAAAAAGTAAATAAAGAAAATAGTTTATTATATTGAATCTAGCATTAAAAATTGTAAACAAAATACAATAAACATTTGCACATATATACACAAATTAGAATATGATATGACAAACAAAAATATTATTATTTTAAAATAAAATAAATAATTTTGTTAAATAAACAATTTACACACAATGGTTTAAAAAGCATAACTTTCCCAATATTATTCGGATTTCAACGAAACAAAAAGCAGTATACATAAAATTTTATTTACTTTCATAAAAGAAAAATAAATTTCAAAATTTCAAATTTTAATTTTTTAAATTAAAAGTCAAAGTTTGACCATATTGACCAAAATTCACAATTTTAGAAAATATTCTATTTATTCATGCTTCGAATTATAGTTCATTAAAATCAAAATTTATATTTAGAATAAAAAATTTATTCATTTTAATAAATAAAATAAAGTTTTTAAATCAGGAATTTTAATTTAAAATAATTAAAATATATAATTAAAATAATCACAAAATGCAGGGTTGTTACACTCTCCCCCACTCAAAACTTTTCATCCCCGGAAAGGAATGAGGTACGAGAATACACAGAAAAAGAGAGAATAAAATAGGATTAAGGCAAGATAACAAAACGATTAAATAGACCCGATAACTGTTATTATAGTTAAGTTTAACAAGGTGGAGATGATCTTCCTAAGATCCTCCAGAATGAAGAACACAAGCATAAAAAAAATCCTTTAGAATCTGATTCACCCTTTCCGCTTGACCGACGGTCTGTGGATGGCAAGCAGTGCTCAGATTCAAAAATGAGTACCAAAGATTATCAAAGATTTCCAAACAAACTGGTATAAGCAATTGCCTGCCCATTCTATAGCAAGATAAGGGAAATAAAGACAACCAAAAGATAGTTTGAAAAACAAAATATAATAATAAATTTGAAACCATGAAAATTTCAACTTAAATTGAAAATAATTTTACATAAGTTAAATAGATCTTAACTATCTCAAATTTCATTATCTTATCATCCAATTATCTTAAATTAACAATCTCTAAAATCATGGATTTGAAAAAAATCATTAAATATACTCGTAATGTACTCAATAAATTAATTCTTCTTTATTCCTAATTATAATTAAATTCATTCCTCCCAATATATTTTACCACTTATGTTAAATATATTTATACTTATTATAACTGCTTTAAATTTATTCTTAGTTCCCTTTAAAATCATTTTATATTGTAAGTTATTCCATTACCCCTTTTTCTATTTACCTCTGTTAATCTTTTCACAACTAAAATTTAAGTGTATAACATTTATTATAACCACTCAAATTTTATTTATAAAATCCTTTTCGTATTGTATATTATCCAATTATATATTCAACTTCTGGGTAATTTAGGTAAGTTATATTGGAATGAAATTGTGTATTATACAAATAAAAATTTCCAAATTTAATCATTTCAAACTTGAATATTTATCCAAATCTTGAAATTATACTTAAAATTATCCTTCAAGATAAAATTTAGGAATTAAATTTTCGATAAATTCCAAGCTATTTAGAGATAAATAAATGCACATATACTATATATATATATATATATATATATGTATATATATATATCCATTCAAATTTAAATCATATGTCAGCATATGTTATAAATCCAGTCTTATTTTAGAAATTCAAATAAATTTAATTTACCAAAACAAAACTGTAGCAAGACTAAAAAATGGTCTCTTCACTTCGAAACTCGAAAATGAATATCGATGATGCCACAGTCATCACCGAAGTTATTTTCCAGCGACAAAGAGAAGAGCACTAATTTTTAAACTTTAAAATTCTTTGGAAACAAATTTCTATTAGAAAATACTTTAAATAGTACATCCTTTAAAACTTTAAACACACGGTTCGAAATCTATCGAAAATTAAATTCTCAAATTCTTGTTTTAAATTCATTTTACATTTCCAACTAAATTTATAACCATGTTTTATAGTTTAATTATACACATATGAAACAAGAGATAATGATATATAAAATCAATTATTATTTCTTAACAACCAATTCAAATAAAAATCCAAAAAAAGATTTATAATACAGTTACAAATTTTATTTTATTACTAAATTTGGAAAAAAAACATATTGTGTCAGTTTGCTCTGTTCAAGTGCTTTGGAAATCTTATCGATAGCGTTGAACAAACGAATCGATCGGAAACCCAAATCAACATCAACAACTCAAATAACACAATATATAAAATATTTTAAATATTAGTTTACAAATACACTTCAAGAATGATTTGAAGATAAGTTGGAAACAAAGATGAGATGATTAAATAACAGAATAGGAAGATGGATAAGCTTATATAATTCATGGGCAACCTTAATCGGGTCAACCGTGACTTAAAGAATAAGATTGATGTGGATTTCTAGGATAAATCTACATTCGGTCTCAAGAGATAGAGTTCAGAATTATAAGAGATGCTAACATCTAAACTGAGGATATACCATCTTTGGTGAATCGATGCTGTTGTAAAGGAGTTTCACCCCTTTACAATCAATTAGGGATTGGCGGGACCGCCGACTCTTTGTAAAGATCATTCAAAGTGGAGTTATGGGAATCTCCAGAATCAAAAGAAGACGAATAGTGAGGGACACGAATGGATTTTGGAACTGCAGGGAACATTCCAAAATTCAAAGGAGTCGAGTCAAAGAGGAAGAGATTCAAACTTGAATGTAAGTGAATCTGTAAATACATTTACCATATATGTTGAGTTTTTTGCCTAAAACCAAAGCTCTGAAACCACATGTAACGACCCGATATTTTCAACCTTTCGCATCTACACATGTCGGACTTGAATTTCTCAAAATATCGAGTTTTCAATAAGATTTGGCAAATCTCAGAATATACGGTAAGTAAATAATCAAAGATCACAGACATAGAGTATTTGATAATGCAGCAGAAGTAAAAGAGATAGTAGTTCATGAAACTACTACATACATATAAGATACACCAGAGTTAAACAAGATACAACAGAAGAGTAACAAGATACATCAGGTACAAATCAAAATTCATCACTGGAATCACTGGATACTGAAAGCAAAATAGATGGCTGGATCTTCAAGCAAGGCTCCAACTCCGAAGGTGAGTCTTGAATGCTGAATCACTTAGTCTGACTGGAGCATAAAGCCAAACACAAAACACTCGAGTCAGAACATAAATACTTATGAACTGTAAATCAACTCAAGTGAATAGTAACAAAATGTATCCGTAACTTAAAGGTTGCTTGGGATCGCCCATCTTTTAAGGATCTGTTAAACTATTTACTATGTAGTAATATTGCACTATTATAATAATGTCTACAGTAAAATAAACTTACTTTAAAATAGCGTTAAAGGGTTACCCATAAAGCGCTCAACACGTAATAATCCCAGTAGTCCATCCAGTATAAGCATACCTACAGATCGGGAGGCTACCCTAAATACTCCATGGGCTATGGGAGAAAAACAAATTCGTAGTAAAGCTTGTTATGGTAGGTGACACGGCACAACTAGGCAATGCCAGGATAGACATACCAATTACGCTTCCGGGCTGGTGGTAACGCATAGCAGCCACTACCGCCCACCTCGGAACACACTTCCAATCAAAATCGAAGGATGTCCACCAAATCAACCACAAGTAAGAGTATAGTATCGAAGAAGTGCGTCCGATTGGAGGAAGACCTCACTTGGCACGTCGATCGCTCATGTTTTCGCCACGTTAAGCCAACTCATCGGAGTCGGGTCCACATTCATACCTCAATAGGAAGGTTGACACCATCCTACTTCATTCTGGAATCTCCACCGCGTACACGGTTGTTAAAGTGGTTTTCGGAGTTAGCAGAGAGTATGACAACTTCTGATCCTGGTCTCTCTAACGATCAATCGTTATTATAACACCGTGGTCATTTCAATATAGTTTACACTTCAAAAATCAAATCATTTCAATTCAAAACTATATCCCTTTCAAAATAGTTTATACTTCGAAACCAGAACCATTTTTATTTCAAAACTACATTCAAATCAATACGATATCATTTCCATTTCAAACATATATTCACCTTTCAAAATCATAATACTTTCAAAGTTATAAATTTTTCGATACTAAAATACTTGAAATCATTACACTTTGAAAATCATAACACTTCGAAATCATACACTTGAAATCATGGTACCTTCCTTTAATTCTTTACATTTTTCCAATTTATTCAAGTAAACCCAAATTTTCAAATTTCCAATTTAACTCAATTCAAACCATCAGTTTCAATTCAATTCTCTTTTCCAACAAAACATTTCAAATCTTATAAATTTCAAATAAAGATTTGATCCACAAAAATAAACTATTCAATTTTTAATACATTTCAAAGCTTTAATATCATACATTTCAAAACTAATTTTTTATAATTTCATATATCTCTGATTTAACTTCATTATTACTTAGTTTTCAAATATTCATTTCATAAATCCAATATCATTTAAATAAACCAGAATTACAAGCAAACTAAATATCACATTCTTTATCAAAATAAATATTATGTCATTCAAAACCATTTCAATCATTAAAATACCATATCTTTCAAAACCTCATTTATCAAATCATTATTTGAATCCATATTCAGATATTCAAATTTAAACATCATTTTAAAATCAAATATGTCATTCATTTATTATTTCAAATATCATTACAAAACACAATTCAAAATTCCATTCAAAAATTCATTTATCTCATTACATTTCATTCCATTTAACACATAACCAAGTAAACCTTATTTAAATTAAATTTAAATTTAAATTCCTTAAAAAAATTCAAATTTAAATATTAAAATATATATTCAAAACTCCTTAAATTTCACAAATAATCAATTCCAATAGTTAAATAATTTAACACTTCAAATATAACTTGAATAGTGTTAAAATCTATAATATTTCAAAACATTGTCAAATTATAGCAAAGACGGCATTTACATAGTGCTATCGTAGCTTATAGTTTCCAAAATAGTTTAGTTCAGGAACAACGGCATTTATAAAATACCGTATAGATATTTAGTTATTTCAACATAATTAAATTCAAAACAACAGCACTTAAAAATGCTGTCATAAGACCACAGCTTTTGGGAAATGCTATTAATAAAATTCCAGATTTTATTATAACTTCAGAAACATTAAGGTTCCAAATTTTTGGTATTTTAAACTTATAAATCATATTTCCAAAATTTCACATTTAAATAATTTTAACACATGATTTATCAAGACAAATTTTTTAAATCAAATATCCAATTTAAACTCAATTCATTTGTTAAGTCAAAATTTCACTGTTTATTAACTTATTAATTTAACCAAAAACTTAACATTTACTTCATATATCAATTCAAAACTTTAAATGTAATTTCCATTGTTTACTTACATTTTAAAAATAAAATTTAACGTTAAAAATAACATTTACTTCAAATTTACATAGTTGAATTCACAAAATTCACAACTTAATATTTAGCTTTCTCCAAACCATAAAATATATATTTTTAAATCAAAATTTCATACTTTAAAAATACATACCATAATAAAAATCATTTAAAAATATACCACGGGGTCTGTATATAATTTTCTATCCTACGTCAAGTGATACAGATATGTATCATTTTAACCCGCAATCTAAAAAGAAAACCAGGGTTCTATCATTTCAAACCCACAATCCGAAGTCAAATGAAAATACAATAAAAATCACTTGAGCCTATCATTTCAGCTCATAATGATTTTTCCCTATTCTAATGTCCATTCGGGTGTGTATCATTTCAACCGATAGTGATTCTATTCTAACAGGGAACTTGCATTGTGAACATATGCATAAACAATTGAAACAATTATACTAACATGTCAATGTCACAATATAATGTCATATATCATATGTCAGGTGATAATTAACAAAGTTAACATGGTAATAACATGGCACACCATATCATATAATCATCATTTACTTGCATAACATTTGTAATTACTAATCACATGTCATCAACTTATCATTTCATAAGTTAAAATGTGAGAGTGAGAAGGACTCGCCTTTATCAAAGCTAGAGACCACCACGACACACAAGAACGATTCCAAAGGCACGACAAGCATGATACAGCAGGACTTTTGATTTGAATGAATGGAGAGCCTTGATATTAATCTTGTATACAACAAATAAACAAGACAATATAAACATATATATAAAATAAAAATGTGAATTGAAATGAAATGAAAATTTGAATCAATAAAGAACATTACCCAGCTTTAACACAAAAGTGCTTGACCATGACTCAACATAGGCTCGACCACCTTCAATATTCGCTCGACCATGGTTTAAAGGAGGTGAGGGCTTAGGTTTGCATCACATATGCACGGGTAGAGGAGATGATGATGGTAGTGGGAGTTACAAAGTGAAGAAGACAAAAGGTCAAGGCCAAAAGGGTGGAATATGGTGCACACTAGGCTCGGCCATGTCAACTTGAGCTCAACCATGCATGGTACAGGTCTGATGATGGCTGAAGTGATGGCCAGAGGTGGAGTACTTACTAGTTGTAGTAGCTAGGGGTGGTGGCCAAGGTGAAATATGAAGGGGATGGTGGAAACATGAGCTCGGCTAGGCATTTTTGGTGGAGTTTGTGCAAAGTTGTGGTGTTAGCTTCACTTGGTGGTCACGGCTAGTGTTGGTCAGAGGAGGAGGAGATCAGGCCATGGATGGTGATGAGGAGGCGGTGATGTGGTATTCGATGGTGATGGTGAAGGGTTAGGCCGAGCAAGGCTTTGAAAAGGAGTAAGGCAAATCAATGGAAAAATGAAAAGAAAAAGTAGAAAATGGAAGAAGCCATTACCAAAAATTCTTTTGGCCGTGAGTTTTGAAATGATGAGAAAGTTTTCACATGAATGGAAATGAGAAAACACGCGGCTATAGGAAGAAAATGTATGTCCAAAAGCAATGAAATGAAAAGGAAAAAGGAAATGAAAAGACAAAGTAAATGAAAAGACAAAGAAAATGAAAGGCCGTGACTCTTTGAGTTTCTAATTTCTTTTATTTCAAACTAAACAAAATAAAATTTAGTAAATAAAAATAAAAGACAAAAAAATAAAGTGAAAAATAAAATAAAAAATTATTCTTAGGAAAAATAAAAAGTAAATAAAGAAAATAGTTTATTATATTGAAACTAGCACTAAAAATTGTAAAAAAAAATACAATAAACATTTGAAAATTATAACTACACTTTTAAAAATGTTTGAAAAATAAATTCAATACATAACATGTCATGTTACACATATATACATAAATTAGAACATGATATGACAAACAAAAATATTATTATTATAAATTAAAATAAATAATTTTGTTAAATAAATAATTTACATACAATGGTTTAAAAAGCATAACTTTCGCACTATTAATCTAATTTCAACGAAACGAAAAGCAGTATACTTAAAATTTAATTTACTATCATAAAGTAAAATAAATTTCAAAATTTCAAATTTTATTTTTTAAATTAAAAGTCAAAGTTTGACCATATTGACCAAAATTCACATTTCTGGAAAATATTCCATTTATTCATGTTTGGAATTATAATTCACATTAGAATCAAAATTTATATTTAAAATAAAAAAAATTATTCATGTTAATAAATAAAATAAATTTTTTAAATAAGGAATTTTATTTTAAAATAATTAAAATATACAGTTAAAAAATCATAAAATACAGGGTTGTTACACTCTCCTCCGCTCAAAACTTTTTGTCCCCGAAAAGGAATGAGGTACGGGAAAACACAGAAAAAGAGAGAATGAAATAGGATTAAGACAAAATAACAAGAAGATTAAACTTATACCTGATAATTGTTATTATAAGTAAGTTTAACAAGGTGGAGACGATTTTTCCAAGATCCTTCAGAATCAAGAACACAAGCACGAAAAAAAAATCTTCTAGAATCTGATTCACCTTTCCGCTTGACCGACGATCTGTGGATGGCAAGCAGTGCTCAGATTCAAATTAACTAACAAAGATTATCAAAGATTCTGAAAAATATTGGTATAAGCAATTGCCTCCTCATTCTATAGCAAGATAAGGGAAATAAAGACAACCAAAAGATAGTTTGAAAAACAAAATAAGATAATAAATTTGAAACCATGAAAATTTCAATTTAAATTGAAAATAATTTTACAAAAGTTAAATAGATCTTAACTATCTCAAATTTCATTATCTAATCATCCAATTATCTTAAATTAACAATCTCTAAAATCATGGATTTGAAAAAAAATCATTTAATATACTCATAATGTACTCAATAAATTAATTCTTCTTTATTCCTAATTATAATTAAATTCATTCCTCCCAATATATTTTATCACGTATGATAAATATATTTTCACTTATTATAAATGCTTTAAATTTATTCTTAGTCCCCTTTATCATCATTTTATATTGTAAGTTATTCCATTACCCCTTTCTCTATTTACCTATGTTAATCTTTTTATAACTAAAATTTAAGTGTATAACATTTATTATAACCACACAAATTTTATTCATAAAATCCTTTTCATATTGTATATTATCCAATAATATATTCAACTTCTATATAATTTAGGTTAGTTATATTGGAATGAAATTGTGTATTATACAAATAAAACTTTCCAAATTTAATCATTTCAAGCTTGAATATTTATCCAAATCTTGAAATTATACTTGAAATTATCCTTCAAGGTAAAATTTAGGAATTAAATTTTCGATAAATTCCAAACTATTTAGAGATAAATAAATGCATATATACTATATATATATATATATATATATATATATTCAAATTTAAATCATATATCAGCATATGTTATAAGTCCAGTCTTATTTTACAAATTTAAATCAATTTAATTTTCCAAAACAAAACTATAGCAAGACTACAGAATGGTCGTGTGACGATCCAGAATTTGGAAAATTTAGATTAGGATATTTAACTGATTTTACATACTTAAAAGTTAGTTTCTAACTTGAATTTCAAATATCGTTGTTTATTGGATAATTTAAATATTGAATTTAATAATTGGAATTGGGTAAATTGTTGAATCTGAAATTCTAAGTCTGTTTAAAATAAATTAAAGGCTTGTAAAATTTATATTGATAATACTGAAGATAGTAAAAGTGTTAAAAATTGATTCGGAAGTGTTTCGTTAAGTTTTGAAATTTTATCGTTTAAATTGATATTTAAAAATAGCCTTCCGAGGCGTGGTCTCGGATTTCGACGAAACCAGTTCCATTAGATCCGTAATTATTTATTATTATCGGATTTCAATTTTCGCAGTGTTTGGAGTGACCGTTTGGCCGTACTATATATAAACGCGTTGAAATTTATATTGAAAATTCAATTTAAAAACTGGGTCCAAAAGCTATCTTCTCCATACGATCGAATTAGGACTCGAAACCTTTTCCTTTGCGTTCGAAATAGGAGTATAACCTTATAAACCCCTAGCGGCATGCCTCGGTAGGAATTCAGAATTATAAGTTGCATTTATCGAGACGATTTGAATTTAATTTAAAAATATATTTATATCCTAGTTACCGTCAGCTGAAATTATTTCACTTCACAACCTTTTCCTTTCATTTCAAGACCACCGTAGCTAGGTAAAGCTTCTCACGCAAGGTATCTTCCTCCTATTATATTATCTGCCGAACCTTCTTTCTAAACCATTCGTTCAAAACAAAATAATGGCCGATCTTCTTAAATAGAAACAGAAAAGGAAATCGAATTCATTTATCGCTGCTTCATTCGTTTTCCCCCTTCCTTCCTCTGTTCTTAATTTTTCTTTCAAAATCAATTCGTTTACATTCTCAAATCAATTCAATGAGAGCGGAGGGGACATCGCGCGCACGCGTGCGAATAGGAATTCACGAGTTCATCCTCATGTTGTTCATCAATCGAGTCGTGCAGACTTGTCGTTCGTGCTGGGATGTTCGTGGTGGGTATTTGGCGATTCGCGAGGCTTGGTTTGCGAGATGGGAGGCCACGACGTTGATTGGTGGATCGCATACGTAGGCGCGCGTTTCGGGGAGGCGCGAGGCAGTGGGTGGAGCTTTGATTTGAGGGAAGTTCGGTTTGAGGTCGCTGTGTTGTTTCGAGCTTGGGTTTTGTTATGTGCTCGAGCCTGAGGAGGAAGGACACTCGCGACTAGGAGTCGCGCTCGAATGGGGGTGTGGTGTAGCTCAGGCGCACGCGAGGCAGAGCGAGGCGGCCTGGAGCTCGACGCAGTCGTGCTCATCTCGACTGGTGACCGCGATTTCGACGTGGCAAGGTTCGGCGATAGAGGATTCATGTTGGTCGAAGGTTTTGGGCAGAGAGGTATTCGCTGTTTATTTTCTTTTTCATCATCTTCTAGTTTTAATTTAATTTTAATAATATACACAAAGAATGGAATTTTTAAATCAAGTTTATATATATATATATATATATATATATATGTTATAGAAGAGAACTTTTTAACAGTAAAGAAAAAGTATAACACGAAATACATATATCCACATTCCATTTTAATTAAATTATATAGGTAGATAGAAAATTTTGTATATAGAAAAGACTTTGAAAAATATATACAAAAAATTTAAAGTATTTGAAAATTTTATAAAACTTAGATTTTTGAAATCTATAATCTATTTTTATAAGTGTAGGGTTTTAAAGGAAAATTAGTCACTCAAATTTAGTAAATGATAATTTATTTATTTTGGTATTTCAAATGATTAATAAAACCATACAATGTTTATACAAGGTCTTAAATCGGAAATACAAGTTGATTTGGATTGGATTAATATCAAAAGCAAAGGTGAGTTAATCTCACTCATCTGGGTTTTATTTAAATTTGAATGGTTAAATTTAAATAATTGGTTGATTGATTGATTTGATTGGATGTGCTATATTATATATAGTAGTATGTAGTCTATATTGGAATGATTGATTTCCCACATTATATAGCGGAGAGACCCTATGCACCGCATAATAGCGGATGATATTATATAAATCCCATATACCGCGATATTCCACCTCGAAGTGGAATTGGTATTTTATATTGTGGTAACATCTGTGGATGCAGGGAAATAGGTTCGAGGGATCCAACTGGATTCCTCAAAAATTTATTTAGATTGTTTAATATTGTCTGTTATGATTATTTGATATCCTGTAATGAATTTCATTGATATTGGAATGCTATAGTTGGAATTAATATATTTCGGTATACTGAGTTAACAAAATCTATAAAATTGGATTCTTGGGAAGAAAATAAAAGAGTGAATCTTTAAGTTAAATAATTATAGAAAACCTGAATAAATTTAAGAATGAATTGGAAAATAATAAAATTGATTTTAAAATTCTAATAAATAAGTTCCGGGTATGAAAAAGAGATTTTGAATAAACAAAGAAATAATGAATTTTAAATTTAAATGATGTTATATCAAGAGATAAAGAATTTATTTAAAATGATAAAGAAGAAATTTGGAAAAAAATAAGAAATTGGTATTTTCAGTTAAAAAGATTTTAAATCATAATTAAGGAATTAAGTCTGAAATTAATGGATTTTGAAATAAATTGAGTAAATTGGGAATCAATTTGGAAATTGATTTAAGTGTTTGAAATTGGAATTATAATGGAGGATGGGACTAAGAAATTTATAAACTGGGTTTATAAAAGTAAAGTAATATATCAGTAGATATTTGGAAGCATAAATTCACGATGGGAATTCATTAAAGGAATGGGAAATTTTGTTTAAAAATAAATAGTGATTTATTTTTAAAAATAGAAAGAGAAGAGTATTTTCCTGCATAGCCAAGTACGTTTTCAACGTTAATTTTTAAATATAAGTTATGTTGTTTTAAAAATCATATTTTAGAAAATTTATTATTTCTAAATGTTTAGATTCTAAAGTAAGTATTTTTCAAATCTATAATCGTGGTAATTATTTAAAGGTGACTTGGTATTTTGTTTTAAAGGAGAAAATCTAGTTTTATATTTTATGAAGTAACCTCATTTTCAAATATTCCTATAGAATATATTTTTTATATACTATTGAGGTAGTTTTCAATTTAAATGTTAAAGTATAGTTTATAATAAAGTATTTTAAATTATTTTTAAAAAATATAAAGCTTTTGTACTCGGTGTTTTCAGTTGAAATAAATAGTTGGGAATTTATTCCATGAGAAGAGTAGGGTTGGAAAACTGTTTTCAAAAAGGTTTGAAAATGGAAATATATCTTGCGAAGATATTTTGGGATTAATAAATAATTTAGAAAATTATTTATGGTTGATGGTTGTTTGTGAATGTTAATTGATAGTTAAATAACCGACTATCAATATTGGCCAATGCGTTGATCGTTTCGAAGAGACCGGGATCGGGATTTATTTCCTGCAAACCACTTCGATCTGGTTTGTACGTTTTCATGAAAAAAACAAGTTCAGAGTCGAAGATGGAGTAGTGAAGTACAAGGGCTAGTCGCTACTAATCCTGAGGTGTTTCCAAAACGGATGTAGTAGGAGTTGTTCCTTCGGTTCCGTTCGAACCTGGAACGGACTTGTATGGATGAATGCTTTCAGAACATCTTCAGGTGGGCGATGAGCATTCTAAGGGATATGTTCTAAAAAGGTAACGCTTAGCCTCGAGCCTCATCAACCGGGAATGACTGAAAATCAGGGGTTATGCAGCAAGGCTAGGTGCGTAGCGCCCATTAGGGTAAGGTCATCCCTGTCTAGATGTCCCTTTTATTTCGGCTAAGTGGTGCGGTTGCTGATCCCAACCGTGGGGCGATCTTACTCGGGATTATCTAGTAAGGTTAGTCCTGGTTTTGTGTTGCAGGGGATTGGGAGTAATCCTCGGTACGGTGATCTAGGCCACGTACTGTGATAGGTGGTACCCCGGTGCCTAGTCATTAGTTGGAAATCCATTCTCCCTATGCGCCTTTTACGATTTTTATTTGTAGAACCCACTTTGCGGCTAGTAGCTGGAATTTAATCATGTAACAATTTCAGCTATTTTAATAAGTATTTGTAAATAGACCCTATTATAATATAAGAGGATTTTAATAAAAAGTGTTTTGGCTATCGTGAGGTAAAAACCCGACATGTTTATTTGTGGCGTGGTCTTACGAGATGCTTTTGTATTCAAAGAATTTTTGAAACTTTAATAATCAAATTGAGTATGATTTCTCACGCTGGTACTCAAGACTGACTGGGGTGTTATTTAACTATAATGCTCGGGTCAGACCGAGTATTATAGAATGCAGGAAAGGATGCTGTGGAGCAGGAGACGAGCTGGTTGGCGATACGTACTTTCGTACCTGATTATTATTCCGCTGTGTATCCAGTTTGAGGACAAGTTTATATGACTGTCAGTTGTATGTTATTGATGTTATTGAACTCTGATGTTGTACTCTGATGACGTAATATATAAACAGATATATTTTTTTTGTGTAAAGATCATTTATTATCTATTATATTTTATTCCACTGCGATGGTTAGATTCTGATGTTGTTTTCTATTTTCTTCTTCTACCTCTTCTTCTTTAACCCTCATGGTTCAGTTTTTCGGATGTCGGGAAATCGGGTCGTGACATTATGGTATCAGAGTAGAAGGTTAAGCGAAAACCTTGGCTCTGGTAGGGATTACTCATTGAAAATAGAGTCCGTTGTACTCTAGAATGAGTTTGAGCGTATTAATAGATATGAGCGCGTATTTGTTAGTGAATATAATTTTTTTAATATTGTGTTGACTTATTGGTTGAGTGGAATATGAATTCTGATCGGGTAAGTTGGCCGCTATTCGAGAAGAGTTTATAAATACCTGACACGATAAATTAACACAGTATTGTTTTAAAGGTGGATGAATGAAATAATTTTACCCAAAATATATTTTGATGCAAAGGAAATATTTTCTTAAATTGTTATATAACTTGGGTGTTTGGATGACAATATTTTAAATAAATGAAATTATAAAATTAGTATGATTTGTATAATTAAATGAAAAAAAATTGTATGAGCATAAATTATATCGATGGATTATCATTAAAATTGGATACAAATTAAAAATTGAAGATTTAAATCTTGGGAACTTTGGAAGTGTTTCCCGAAGAATTTTGAAAGGAAAATCATAAAATTATTTTGGGGATATTTTTGAAAAGAAAACAGTTTTAAATAGGTTTTGGAGATGTCATAGCACTAAAATCGCTTCGGACACTAGGAAATAATGCCGATGATGATCGCGACATCATCGGTGTTCATTTTCGAGTTTCTAAGTGATGGCTTGCTATCGTGGTCATTGTTTTGGAATGTTTTGGGAAAAACAACGTTTGTTTTTGAAATTTCAAAGGAAATTTGTTGGTACCAGGATTGGTTTAAAAATTTGAGAAGTATGATTTTGAGATAATTTTAAAATGATTTGAAAATCAAAAGTCGGGTGTTAAAAATCTTGAAATCCTTATTTAGACAATTTAGAGATCATCAAGAGATGAGTTATAAACTTATAAATATTGATTGATTTTGATGAGGAATATGGAGATTGGATTGTGGAATTAAAATTAAAAGTGAAAGTTAAAAATAAAAATTTAACTTGGGTTAAGATTAAACTTTGAAATTTAATTGATGATTGGAAGAAATAATTAGTAAATCTTGAATGTGATTGGAATGGGAAAATAAAATTAAATTTTGATTGAGAAATAAAAATGCATGCTTGGCTAAATAAGTGTATGATCTCGAGTAAAAATGAAATATGAATATAGTCAAGCTTAAAATGGATAGAAGTATGGAAAATATAAGTGTGAGACTTATAAGAAAAGCGGTGAAGTAAAAAAGTAAGCCAAAATAAAATTGTTTTGTATTTTGGAAATAAATTGAAATCCAAACTTGAATTACAAAAATAGAATTGAACTCAAGAAAAATAATGAAGTAATTTTTGAAATAAACTCGAATATTGATTTAAAAATTGGAAGTAAGCTAATTAGCTAAATAAATTATTGGATAGAGTATGTTAATAAAATTTAACTCGGTTGAATAAAATGGATTGTAAGTTAATGAAGTTTGGAAATAAACTCGAATTATAAATAGAATTCGACCTGGATTGATAATGAAATAAAATAAGTGGAGATGTTGTAAAAATAAAATGGAATTGGATTAAAATGGTAATGGTCTTATTGCAAATAAAATCCAAGTGAGTAGAAATAAATTGGAAATGGCCTTGTTATTAATAACATTAATTCGGGATGAATTGAGTATGGAAATTAAAATTCAGAATGGATTAAGTGAATAAACCGATTGTATTGAATAAATAATTGGTTGAATGAAATGAATATACGCCATAATGTTAAAAATGGAGTAGTTTTAGTCGCAACAAGTTAAGAAGAAATGAAAGGAGTTACATAACTTAAAGACAATAAGAGATATGGAATATTTTCAAGTTTAATAGAATGATTTAAAATGATATGAATGCGGATAAGAAATGAAACGCAAATGAAGGGATCGTGAATAAAATTGAAAAGGAATAAAATTGAAATGGAATGTTTCGAACTAAATAAAATGGTTGTGAATGAATTAAAATAGAAGGAATTAAATATAAATTGAGTTGGAATCAATTTAAAATGGTTATAAGCTTAAGTAATTATTTATTCACATGAATATTGTCAAATTACATAAGAAAATGGGTCATTCGATGTAAACGAGATTAGATAAAATCCTATGAGTTATTAGAAGTGAAATAGGATAATTTTGAAATCAATTGGAATGAGTATGAGTTTGTTTTGCTTAGAATGAATTAAATATAAGCGAGTAAGTTGTAAATCACTTAAACTGAATGGAATGGTTTGAGAATTGGTTGTAAACAATTGTAATAAGTGTCGAAACCTTGTATGTGCTTATGGAAATTATATAACATATATATGTGAAATTTATGTGTTAGCTATATTAAAATAAGTGAAACACTAGTAAATTGCATATATTTAGCACTTACATGTTTTAATTGAGTAAGTACAGGTTCAGGGAAGCCATTGGGCTGGATTTGATCGTACTAATTACTAAATAATAAGCCACTTGCTTAAAAATGCTAAATAAAGGTAGCCTACGCAATAAAAATAGGAAATATGAACTGTTTTTTTTTCTGACTGTGTGGGTCGATGTATATATACTTATATCTCTTGTCAAATTGCAAAAGCTCCTCCGTACAAATAAGACTCTGCCAAAAATTTTTCAAAATCTTGGGATTTAGAAAATTTTTGAAATTTTTTGTTAGCGACAAAACGATTTCAAATTGAAATTGAAATAAGGAATTTTGGAAATGGAAATTGAAACTAATTTAAAATAATGATATGGATCAGTTATAAATGGAAGATAAAATTCAATATTCACAGTTGAAGATAAATTGAATTCATATGGAAATGGGAAAACGAATTTGAATAGAAGTAGATATGAAAACTTCTGTAAGGAAATGTATAAAATGATTTTGGAATCTGTAGTTGGATATGGTTAAATTGGATATACAAGTATTTAAAAGCAAGTGGGAAAAATTGGGATTTTTGATTTCAGATGATAAATTTGAATTGCTCGGCAAAAAGGTGTGTGTTTAAATTTCTGTATGAAATTTGATTGGGTTTTTGATCTAGCCACTTGCCTTTTTGTTTTCTTTTGGAATCTGGGGGCCCGTAGAGGCATTTTGTAGTTGTACCGAGCTAGCCGCGCAAAGGAGACGTTGGCAAAAAAATTCGAAAATTTAGAGAGCTGGAATTTTTTTTGAAAATTTTTGATAATTTAAATTTGGATTTAAATTTAAATTTGAAAAAGCGGAATAAATAATGTTGTTGGAAACTATGGAAGGTTTTGGATAGTTGGTTGAAGTAGTAGTGGGCCTTTAATAAAAGATATGTTATGGCAAGTTGATAAAACTGTTTGGTTTTGGAAAAAAATAAATGGGTATTGGACCATTCTTCTTAACTAGTAATTTCGGGGACGAATTTCTTTTAAGAGGGGAGGAATGTGACGACCCATAATTTTGGACAATTTAGATTGGGATATTTAATTGATTTTACATATTTAAAAGTTAGTTTCTAACTTGAATTTCAAGTATCGCTCTTTATTGGATAATTTAAATATTGAATTTAATAATTGGAATTGGGTAAATTGTTGAATCTAAAATTCTAAGCCTGTTTAAAATAGTTTAAAGGCTTGTAAAATTTATATTGATAATACTGAAAATAGTAAAAGTGTTAAAAATTGATTTGGTAGTGTTTTGTTAAGTTTTGAAATTTTATCGTTTAAATTGATATTTAAAAATAGTCTTCCGAGACGTAGTCTCGGATTTTGACGAAACCAGTTCCATTGGATCCGTAATAATGTATTATTATCGGATTTCAATTTTCGTAGTGTTTGGAGTGACCGTTTGACCGTACGATATATAAACACGTAGAAATTTATATCGAAAATTCAATTTAAAAACTGGGTCCAAATGCTATCTTCTCCATACGATCGAATTAGGACTCGAAACCTTTTCCTTTTCTTTCGAAATAGGGGTATAACCTTATAAACGCCTAGCGGCATGCCTTGATAGGAATTTAGAATTGTAAGTTGCGTTTATCGAGATGATTTGAATTTAATTTAAAAAATATTTATATCCTGGTTACTGTCAGCTGAAATTATTTCACTTCACAACTTTTTCCTTTCGTTTCAAGACCACTGTAGCTAGGCAAAGCTTCTCATGCAAGGTATCTTCCTCCTTTTATATTATCTGCCGGGCCTTCTTTCTAAACCATTCGTTCGAAACAAAATAATGGCCAATCTTCTTAAATAGAAACAGAAAAGGAAATCGAATTCATTTATCGCTGCTTCATTCCTTTTCCCCCTTCCACCCTCCATTCTTAATTTTTCTTTCAAAATCAATCCGTCTTCGTTCTCAAATCAATTCAATGAAGGGGGAGGGGACATCGCACGCTCGCGTGTGAATAGGAATTCACGAGTTCATCCTCATGCAGCTCATCAATCGAGTCATGCAAACTTGTCGTTCGTGCTGGGATGTTCTTGGTGGGTATTTGGCGATTCCTGAGGCTTGGTTTGCGAGATGGTAGGCCGCGGCATTGATTGGTGGATCGCGTACGTAGGCGCACATTTTGAGGAGGCGCGAGGCAGTGGGTGGAGCTTCGATTTGAGGGCAATTCGGTTTGGGGTCGCTGTGTTGTTTTGAGCTAGGGTTTTGTCGCGTGCTCGAGCCTGAGGAGGAAGGACACTCGCGATTGGGAGTCATGCTCGAAAGGGGGTACGGCGATGCTCAGGCGCATGCGAGGCAGGGCGAGGCAGCCTAGAGCTCGGTGCAGTCGTGCTCATCTCGACTGGTGACCGCGATTTCGACGTGGGATGGTTCGGCGATAGAGGATTCATGTTGGTCGTAGGTTTTGGGTAGAGAGGTATTCGCTGTTCATTTTCTTTTTCATTATCTTCCAATTTTAATTTAATTTTAATAATATACACAGAGAATGGAATTTTTAAATCAAGTTTATATATATATATATATATATATATATATATATGTTATAGAAGAAAACTTTTTAACAGTAAAGAAATAGTATAACACGAAATATACATATATATCCACATGCCATCATAATTAAATTATATAGGTAGACGGAAAATTTTATATATAGAAAAGACTTTGAAAAATATATACGAAAATTTTGAAGTATTTGAAAAATTTATAAAAGTTAGATTTTTGAAATCTATAATCTATTTTTATAAGTGTAGGGTTTTAAAGGAAAATTAGTCACTCAAATTCAATAAATGATAATTTATCTTTTTGGGTATTTCAAATGATTAATAAAACCGTACAATGTTTATACAAGGTCTTAAATCGGGAAGACAAGTTGATTTGGATCGGATTGCAATATCAAAAGCAAAGTGAGTTAATCTCACTCATCTGGGTTTTATTTAAATTTAAATGGTTAAATTTAAATAATTGGTTGATTGATTGGTTTGATTGGATGTGCTATATTATATATATTAGTATATAGTCTATATTGGAATGATTGATTTCCCACATTATATAGCAAATGAGACCCTATGCGCCGCGTAGTAGCGGATGATATTATATAAATCCCATATATACCGCGATATTCCACCTCGAAGTGGAATTGGTATTTTATATTGTGCTAACATCTGTGGGTGCAGGGAAACAAGTTGGAGGGATCCAACAGGATTCCTCAAAAATTTGTTTAGATTGTTTAATATTCTCTGTTATGATTATTTGATATACTTTAATGAATTTCATTGATATTGGAATGCTATAGTTGGAATTATTATATTTCGGTATACCGAGTTAACAAAATCTATAAAATTGGATTCTTGGGAAGAAAATAAAAGAGTGAATCTTTAAGTTAAACAGTTATAGAAAACCTGAATAAATTTAAGAATGAATTAGAAAAGAATAAAAGTGATTTTAAAATTCTAATAAATAAGTTTTGGATATGAAAAAGAGATTTTGAATAAACAAAGAAATAATGAATTTTAAATTTAAGTGATGTTATATCAAGAGATAAAGAATTTATTTAAAATGATAAAGAAGAAGTTTGGAAAAAAAAATATGAAATTGGTATTTTCAGTTAAAAAGATTATATATCATAATTAAGGAATAAAGTCTGAAATTAATGGATTTTGAAATAAATTGAGTAAGTAAAGAAATTTATTTCAAATGGAGTAAATTAGGAATCAATATGGAAATTGATTTAAGTGTTTGAAATTGGAATTATAAAGGAGGATGGGACTAAGAAATTTATAAATTGGGTTTATAAAAGTAAAGTAATATATCAGTAGATATTTGGAAGAATAAATTCACGATGGTAATTTATTAAAGGAATGGGAAAATTTGTTTAAAAATAAATAGTTATTTATTTTTAAAGATAGAAAGAGAAGAGTATTTCCCATGATAGCCAAGTACGTTTTCAACGTAAATTTTTAAATATAAGTTATGTTGTTTTAAAAAACATGTTTTAGAAAATTTATTATTTCTAAATGTTTAAATTCTGAAGTAAGTATTTTTCAAATCTATTATCGTAGTAATTATTTAAACGTGGCTTGGTATTTTGTTTTAAAGGAGAAAATTTAGTTTTATATTTTATAAAGTAACCTCATTTTCATATATTCCTATAGAATATATTTTTCATATAGTATTAGGGCAGTTTTCAATTTAAATGTTAAATTATATTTTATAATAAAGTATTTTAAATTATTTTAAAAAAAAATCTGAAGCTTTTGTACTCGGTGTTTTCAGTGGAAATAAATAGTTGGGATTTTAGTCCACAAGAAGAGTAGGGTTGGAAAACTGTTTTCAAAAAGGTTTGAAAATGGAAATATATCTTGCGAAGATATTTTGAGATTAATAAATAATTTGGGAAAATTATTTATGGTTGATGGTTATTTGTGAATGTTAATTGATAGTTAAATAACTGATTATCAATATTGGCCAATGCACTGATCATTTCATCAAGACCGGGATCGAGATTTATTTCCTGAAAACCACTTCGATCCGGTTTCTACGTTTTCGTGGAAAAAACGAGTTCGGACTCGAAGATGGAGCAGTGAAGTGCAAGGGCTAGTCGCTACTAATCCTGAGGTGTTTTCAAAATGGATGTAGTAGGAGTAGTGCCTTCGGTTCCTTTTTAACCCGGGATGGACCTATATGGATGAATGCTTTCAGAACATCGTCAGGTGGGCGATGAGCATTCTAAGGGATATTTCTAAAAAGGTAACGCTTAGCATCGAGCCTCATCAACCGGGAATGACTGAAAATCAGGGGTTATGCAGCAAGGCTAGGTGGGTAGCGCCCATTAGGGTGAGGTTATCCCTGTCTAGATGTCCCTTTTATTTCGGCTTAGTGGTGCAGTTGTTGATCCCAACCGTAGGGTGATCTTACTCGGGATTATCCAGTAAGGGGTAGTCTCGGTCTTTTGTTGCAGGGGGTTGGGAGTAATACTCGTTGTGGTGATCTAGGCCACATACTGTGACAGGTGGTACCCAGTGCCTAGTCATTAGTTGGAAATCCATTCTCCCTACGCGCCTTTTACGGTTTTTGTTTGTAGAACCCACTTTGTGGCTAGTAGCTTGAATTTAATCATGTAACAATTTCGGCTATTTTAATAAGTATTTGTAAATAGACCCTACTATAATATCAAAGGATTTTAATAAAAAGTGTTTTGGCTATCGTAAGGTAAAACCCGACATGTTTATTTGTGGCGTGGTCTTACGAGATGCTTTTGTATTCAAAGAATTTTTGAAACTTTAATAATCAAATTGAGTGGTTTCTCACGCTGGTATTCCAGACTGACTCGGGTATTATTTAACTATAATGCTCGGGTCAGACCGAGTATTATAGAATACTAGAACGGATGCTGTGGAGTAGGAGACAAGCTTGTTGGCGATAGGTACTTCCGTACCTGATTATTATTCTGCTGTGTCTCCAATTTGAGGACAAGTTTATATGACTGTCCAGTTGTATGTTATTGATGTTGTTGAACTCTGATGTTGTACTCTGATGATGTAATATATAAATAGATATATTTGTTTTTGTGTAAAGATCATTTATTATCTATTATATTTTATTCCGCTGCGATGATTAGATTCTGATGTTGTTTTCTATTTTCTTCTTCTACCTCTTCTTCTTTAACCCTCATGGGTCGGTTTTTTGGGTGTCGGGATATCGCGTCGTGACAGGTCTCTTCACTTCAAAACTCGAAAATGAATATTGATGATGCTGCAGTCATCACCGAAGTTATTTTCCAGCGACAAAGAGAAGAGCACTAATTTTTAAACTTTAAAAATTCTTTGGAAACAAATTTCTATTAGAAAATACTTTAAATAGTATATCCTTTGAAACTTTAAACATAAGGTTTGAAATTTATCGGAAATTAAATTCTCAAATTCTTGTTTTAAATTCATTTCAAATTTCCAAAAAAAAATTATAACTATTTTTTATAGTTCAATTATATATATATATATATATATATATGAAACAAGAGATAATGATATATAAAATCAATTATTATTTCTTAACAACCAATTCAAATAAAAATCCAGAAAAAGATTTATAATATAGTTACAAATTTTTTTCATTACTAAATTAGAAAAAAAAAACATATTGTGTCAGCTTGCTCTGTTCAAGTGTTTTGGAAATCTTATCGGTAGCGTTGATCAAACGAATCGATCGGAAACCCAAATCAACATCAACAACTCAAATAACACAATATATAAAACATTTTAAATATTAGTTTACAAATACACTTCAAGAATGATTTGAAGATAAGTTGAAAACAAAGATGAGATGATAAAATAATAGAATAGGAAGATGGATAAGCTTATATAAATCACAGGCAACCTTAACCGGGTCAACCGTGACTTAAAGCATAAGATCGATGTGGATTTCTGGGGTAAATCTACATTCGGTCTCAAGAGATAGAGTTCGAAATTATAAGAGATACAAGCATCTAAACCGAGGATATAACATCTTTGGTGAATCGATGCTATTGTAAAGGAGTTTCACCCCTTTACAAATCAATTTGAGATTGGCAGGACCACCAACTCATTATAAAAATCATTCGAAGTGGAGATGTGGGAATCTCCAGAATCAAAAGAAGACGAATAGTGAGGGACACGAATGGATTTTGGAACTGCTGGGAACGTTCCAAAACTCAAACGAATCGAGTCAAAGAGGAAGAGATTCAAAGCCGAATGTAGGTGATTCTGTAAATACATTTACCATATATGTTGAGTTTTTTTGGCCTAAAGCTAAAGCTCTGAGACCACATGTAACGACCAGATATTTTCAACCTTTCGCATCCACACATGTCGGACTTGAATTGCTCAAAATATCGCATTGTAAACAAAATTTTGCAAATCTCAGAATATACGGTAAATAAATAATAACAGATCACAGACATAGAGTATTTAATATTGTAGCGGAAGTAAAAGAGATAGTAGTTCATGAAACTACTACATACGTATAAGATACATCAGAGTTAAACAAGATACAACCGAAGGGTAACAAGATACATCACTAGAATCACAAGATACTGAAAGCAAAATAGATGGCTGGATCTTCAAGCAAGGCTCTAACTCCGAAGGTGAGTCTTGAATGTTGAATCACTCAGTTTGACTGAAGCATAAAGAAAAAGAAAAAACACTCGAGTCAGGACATAAATACTTATGAACTATAAATCAACTCAAGTGAATAGTAAAAAAATGTATCCGTAACTTAAAGGATGCTTGGGATCGCCCATCCTTTAAGGATCCGTTAAACTATTTAATATGTAGCAATATTACACTATTATAATAATGTCTACAGTAAAATAAACTTACTTTAAAATAGCATTAAAGGGTTACCCATATAGCCCTCAACACGTAATAGTCCTAATAGTCCATCCAGTATCAGCATACCTCCAGATCGGGAGGCTACCCTAAATACTCCATGGGCTATGGGAGAAAAACAAACTCGTAGTAAAGCTCGCTATGGTATGTGACATGGCATAACTAGGCAATGCGAGGATAGATATTCCAATTACGCTTCCGGGCTGGTGGCAACGCATAGCAGCCACTACCGCCCACCTCGGAACACACTTCCAATCAAAATCGGAGGATGGCCATCAAATCAATCACAAGTAAGAATATAGTATCAAAGAAGTGGGTCTGATAGGAGGAATGACCTCACTTGGCTCGTCGATCGCTCTTGTTTTAGCTACCTTAAGCCAACACAAGGGAGTTGGGTCCACGCTCATACCTCAATAGGATCGTTGCCACCATCCTACTTCATTCTGGAATCTCCACCGCGTACACGGTTGTTAAAGTGGTTTCCGGAGTTGGAAGAGAGTATGACAACTTCCGATCCCATTCTCTCTAACAATCAATTGTTATTATAACGCCGTGGTCATTTCAAAATAGTTTACACTTCAAAAATCAAATCATTTCAATTCAAAACTATATCCCTTTCAAAATAGTTTATACTTCGAAACCAAAACCATTTTTATTTCAAAACTACATTCAAATCAATACGTTATCATTTCAATTTCAAACATATATTCACCTTTCAAAATCATAATACTTTCAAAGTTATAACTTTTTCAAAACTAAAATACTTGAAATCCTTACACTTTGAAAGTCATAACATTTTGAAATCATACACTTGAAATCATGGTACCTTCCTTTAATTCTTTACATTTTACAAATTTATTCAATTAAACCCAAATTTTCAATTTTTCAATTTAACTCAATTCAAACCATCAGTTTCAATTCAATTCAGTTTTCCGACAAAACGTTTCAAATCTTATAAATTTCAAATACAGATTTGAACCACAAAAATAAACTATTCAATTTTTAATATATTTTAAAGCTTTAATATCCCACATTTCAAAACTAATTTTTTATAATTTCTCATATCTCTGATTTAACTTCATTATTACTTAGTTTTGAAATATTCATTTCATAAATCCAATATCATTTAAATAAACCAGAATTACAAGTAAACTAAATATCACATTCTTTATGAAAATAAAGATTATGTCATTCAAAACCATTCAATCATTAAAATATCATATCTTTCAAAACCTCATTTATCAAATCATTATTTGAATTCAAATACAAATATTCAAATTTAAATATCATTTTAAATTCAAATATGTCATTCATTTATTATTTCAAATATCATTACAAAACACAATTCAAAATTCCATTCAAAAATTCATTTATCTCATTACATTTCATTCCATTTAACACATAACCAAATTAACCTTATTTAAATTCAAGTTAAATTTAAATTCTTTAAAAAATTCAAATTTAGATATTAAAATATATATTCAAAACTCATTAAATTTCATAAATAATCAATTCCAAAAGTTAAATCATTTAACACTTTAAATATAACTCAAATAGTGTTAAAATCTATAATATTTCAAAACATTGTCAAATTATAGCAACAACAACATTTATAAAGTGCTATCGTAGCTTATGGTTTCCAAAGTAGTTTAGTTCAGGAACAACGGCATCTATAAAATGTCGTAATAGATATTTAGTTACTTCAACATAATTAAATTCAAAACAACAGCACTTAAAATGCTGTCATACTTAAATTCACAAATTCACAACTTAATATTTAGCTTTCGCAAAACCATAAAATATATATTTTTAAATCAAAATTTCATACTTTAAAAATACATATCATAAGAAAAATCATTTAAAAATATTCCACAGGGTCTATATATATTTTTCTATCCTAGGTCAAGTGACAGAGATATGTATCATTTTAATTCGCAATTTAAAAAGAAAACCCAGGTTCTATCATTTCAAACCCGCAATCCCAAGTCAAATAAAAATACAATAAAAATCACTTGAGCCTATCATTTCCGCTCATAATGAATTTTCCCTATTCTATTGTCCGTTCGGGTATGTATCATTTCAACCCATAGTGATTCTATTCTAATAGGGAACTTGTAGTGTGAACATATGCATAAACAATATAAACAATTATATTAACATGTCAATGTCACAATATAATGTCCTATATCATATGTCAGGTGATGGTTAACAAAGTTAACACGATAATAACATGGCGCAGCATATCATACAATCATCATTTACTTGCATAACATTATAATTACTAATCACGTGTCATCAATTTACCATTTCATAAGTAAAAATGTCAGAGTGAGAAGGACTCACTTTTATTAAAGCAGAGACCACTACAACACACAAGAACGATTCCAAAGGCACGACAAGCATGATACAACACGACTTTTGATTTGAATGAATGAAGAGCCTTGATATTGATCTTGTATACAACAAATAAACAAGACAATATAAACATATATATGCAATACAAAAATATGAATTGAAACGAAAAGGAAATTTGAATCAACAAAGAACATTACCCAGCTTTAACACAAAAGTGCTTGACCATGACTCAACATAGGCTCGACCACCTTCAATATTTGCTCGGCCATGGTGTAAATATGGTGGTAAGGGCTCGGGTTTGCGTCACATATGCACGGCTAGAGGAGATGATGATGGTAGTGGGAGTTACAAAGTGAAGAAGACAAAGGGTCAAGGCCAAAAGGGTGGAATATGGTGCACACTAGGCTCGGCCATGTCAACTTGAGCTCGGCCATGCATGGTACAACTCTAGTGATGGCTGAAGTGATGGCCAGAGGTGCAGTACTTGCTGGTGATGTTGGCTAGGGATGGCGGCCATGGTGAAATATGAAGGGGATGGTGGAAACATGAGCTCTAGGCATTTTTGGTGGAGTTTGTGCAAAGTTATGGTGTTGGCTTCACTTAGTGGTCACGGCTAGTATTGGTCAGAGGAGGAGGAGGTCAAGCCATGGATGGTGATGAGGAGGAGGTGATGTGGGAGTCGGTGGTGATGGTGAAGGGTTAGGCCGAGCAAGGCTTTGAAAAGGAGTAAGGCAAATCAATGGAAAAATGAAAAGAAAAAGTAGAAAATGGAAGACGTCATTACCAAAAATTCTTTTGGCCGTGAGTTTTGAAATAATGAGAAAGTTTTCACGTAAATGGAAATAAGAAAACACATGGCTCTAGGAAGATAATACACGGCCAAAAGCAATGAAATGAAAAGGCAAAAGGAAATGAAAAGACAAAGTAAATGAAAATACAAAGAAAATGAAAGGCCTTGACTCTTTGAATTTCTAATTTCTTTTATTTCAAAATAAACAAAATAAAATTAGTAAATAAAAATAAAAGACAAACAAAAATAAAGTAAAAAATAAAATAAACAATTATTCTTAGGAAAAATAAAAAGTAAATAAAGAAAATAGTTTATTATTCTGGAACTAGCATTAAAAATTGTAAACAAAATACAATAAACATTTGAAAATTATAACTACACTTTTAAAAATATTTTAAAAATAAAATCTTTACATAACATGTCATGTTACACATATATAAAAAAAATTAGAACATGATATGACAAACAAAAATATTATTATTATAAATTAAAATAAACAATTTTGTTAAATAAACAATTTACATACAATGGTTTAAAAAGCATAACTTTCAAAATATTAATCAGATTTCAATGAAACGAAATGCGATCTACTTAAAATTTTATTTACCTTCATAAAAGAAAAGTAAATTTCAAAATTTCAGATTTTAAATTTTTAAGTTAAAAGTCAAAGTTTGACCATATTGACTAAAATTCACATTTCTAGAAAATATTCTATTTATTCATGTTTAGATTTATAATTCACACCAAAATCAAAATTTATATTTAAAATAACAAAACTTATTCATTTTAATAAATAAAATAAAGTTTTTAAATCAGGAATTTCAGTTTAAAATAATTGAAATATATAATTAAAATAATCATACAATGCAGGGTAGTTACAAAATAGTTAAATTTAAAATTGTTGATTGTGTGCTTGGATGATAAATTACTATCAGTTGTATTGGATTAGACCCTATGCGCCACATAATAGCGGACGATATTATATTAAACCCATATACCGTGATATTCCACCTCGAAGTGGAATTGGTATTATATATGCATTTGAAGTGATTGATTTGCTGCATTATATAGCGGATGAGACCCTATGCGCCGCATAATAGCAGATGATATTTTATAAATCGCAAAGACCGTGATATTCCACCTCGAAGTGGAATTGGTATTATATACGTATTTGGAGTGATTGATTTCCCGCATTATATAGCGGATGAGACCCTATGCGCCGCATAATAGCGTATGATATTTTATAAATCCCATATACCGCGATATTCCATCTCGAAGTGGAATTGGTATTTAATTGTTGTGCTAACATCTGTGGATGCAGGGAAACAGATTGTGGGGATCCAACTGGATTCCTCAAATATTTGAATTTGTTTCAATATTGTGTGTGGATTTAGTTATAATCTGTGTATGATTATATTTGTGATTGAAATTGTTGCTGGTATAGTTTAGCCGAATATATTTTTGGTATTGTAGGATACCACGAATAAATAAAATTGGGATTTTGATATTCGAGTAGAAAACCTATAGTAAATTGAATTTTGAGAATTTGATAAATTTAAAAGAAGGAATTTAATAGGATAAAGATTGATTTTTGTAATCCTATTGAATCAAATTCCAAAATATGGGAAAAAGGTTTAAGAAATGTATTTCAGGTAATATTATTCAAATGTTGAAGAATTTATATAAAAAATAGTTTGGAAGAGATAAAGGGATTTATGTTAAATGAAAATAAATTTAGAAATAAATTCGAAAATTGGTTTAATATTTAAAAATAAATCTTTGGGAAATCAATATGAAAATTGATTTGGTGTTTGAAATAAATTTAGAAGTCAATTTGGAATTTGATTTGGTGTTTCAAATAAAATTTGAAATCAATTTGGAATTTGATTTGGGGTTTAAAATAAAATTTGAAATCAATTTGGAATTGATTTGGTGTTTGGAAATGATTTTTGAAATCAATTTGAAAATCATATATCAATAGATATTTGAAAATTTTAAATTCACAATGGGAATTTAAAAAGGAAAGGGAAATTTGTTTTAAAAATAAATATTGATTTATTGTAACATTCGCGAATTTTAACCAAATTTAATTTGGCAATTAATTTAATTATGGAGTTTAATTCTGAAATTATTAGTGAATCAATTAGAAAATTTCTAGAATAAATAAATATTTTAGATTTTTAAATTGAATTTTTGAAAAAGAAAAAAATTGTAAAATAGAATTTTTGTTTGAAATTCATTCAAAGTCAATCTTTTCAAATTCATTAGAAATAGATATTCATTTATTTATTGGAATAGTAACTTGAGTTTAAAATTTAAATGCAATGTGTACTTATGCATAAAAATATTTTAACTTAAGTTCAAGTTTAAATAAGAATTGAATAAAGAATTTATGTACCTTCTTTTAGAATTTGTTTAAACTAAATTTTTATCTATATATATATATATATATATATATATATATATATATATTAACACAAAACTTTGATATGAATGTATATTTTGAAAGTATAAGTATAAAAAGGGCCTAACCAATAATAGCATATACATGAAAATGTAAAATACAAACTTATGTACATATAAGACTTAAGTGAAATTTTAAATGACAAGGGTTTAAAAACATAATTTAAAAATCAAAATAAAAGAAAAGAAGAAATCAAAAGTTCCAAATTCAAATACAAGAGCTTGGAAAAATTCATGCAAATCATCACAGCTTTAAAACAAGGATCAGTTCATATTCATCAAAGCTACAACCTGAACTACTCTTCCAACTGGAATCGAAGCTACATCCTGAAGCAGCTAGTTCAAACATCAAGAAACAAATCAGTTTCAAAGTTCAAACCCAAAGTAAAGAAGAAATTAAAAATCTGGAAATTCAAAGTAGAACCAGGAAAACATCTCAAAACAATCTTCTCTATTTTGCACATTCAGGTGAGCAAACCCTTTAAATTTTCCATTTCATCTTGATATTTAATGCCTGAAAGTGTGATGATTGTGTGAAAGCAAAGTACAACTGAACATTTGCATTTCTAGTTTATATACATCCATATGTATATATTTTTATCTATGAAAAGCTAGGCTACTAGAATAGGTACTTGTATAGATTTGATACCATTGTACAGGCAAAGTGAGTATGGAAAAGAGAATAAAGGCATGCTTCATAAAATGAAACGTACAAGTAAATTATAATTCTTAAAAATAAATGGTCAGCAATTGAATGCATTATCAGCTTTTATTTCGAAAATTGCCTGGGATGAAAGCTTTGTGTATGAACCTACTTCAAGACATGAGTATTTTATGTGTAAATAAATTATCAAAACTTGACCAGTATGCTTTAGCATTTTAATAATTCAAAGTACATACGAAAATAAATTGACAAGACAAAACAATATAATAAATTACAGTACATCCTAGCATAGGCATGTAAAGGCAGGGACATGTATAAGCAATTTTCTTTTATTTTAAAGTATCAATGTACATGGAAAATAATTGCAGCTGTAGTTTATAGCCTGAAACAATAGAATTGCGAATAGCATCATATGAAAACAATTTGAATTCACTATGTGTATAACACTAGATTGGGTGAGTATACAAGTGAATATGTGAATCTCCCTGTCAAAAGAAATCAACCAAAGGTAATTGAATACAAGGCCAACATATAAAGTGCTGATATCATTAATGTGCGCATAAAACTCAGTTGAATATGGCATGTGTGACCATAAATTTTTCCCAGCAACATACATGCATGGGTGTGATCCAATTCCAAAACAACTATGCAATGTGAGAATGGTATACATAGTAGTAGAGCAGGCGTAGAACGTGTTCAGGCAATGCACTTGAAGGATGAAACAAAAACTCAAAGAAATTGGACAAGAATGTGTATATGTATGGCTACAGGCAAAACAATGAAGTTAAAAAGAGAAAAAAATAATATATAGAGATGGATCGGGTTGATGCTCGAAGATGTACTTGAGGTAGAGAAGGTTCTGGCCCAGGGTATTATACGAGTAAAGTTTCAGTTTTTGGAATTCAAATAAAAAAAAGAAAAGAAAGAAAAAGAAGGGAGTGATCCGAGATTTGGCTCAGGAAATTTGATAGCTGGCTCGGGTATTTTAATCTTGGGCATGGGTTTTTGTGTTATTAACCTGCTTTTGAAATTTAAAAATGAAAACGTGTCCAGTTTTCTTTAAAACAAAAGAAAAATGAAATGCTTGAACAGTTTCAGAAAATAAAAAAATCAAGTTGAAATTATATTGAAAAGGAAAAGAATATAAGTTTCAAAGAAATATAAATTAAGTTTTCAAATTAAAGTTATAAACAAGTTTTAACAAGATTTCAAAGATTTAAATTGAAAGTTGAAATATTTTCAAAAAATATTTTTGGTATTTAATAATTGTATATTAAATAAATTATTGAATAAATTAACAAGTCTTTCAAGAAAATATAAAGTTGTGATTAAAAAGTAATTAAGGAAGTGTATTAATTCTTCATTAATCAGGAAAATTTTAAATGATCTTGTATGCTAATAATTTCAAGTATTTATTTAAAGGATGTGAGTAGGTAACTAAGTAGGGATAATTACTTAATGAAATTAATTAAGTATAACTACTAATTTTTGAATGTGATTAATGTAAGTAATAGTTAATTACTTAATTAATCATGATGATTAAATAAATGGATAATTATTTAATTAAATAAAGGGTTAATTTGTTAATGAAAGTAATTAAAAGTATAATTACTCAATATAATTAATTAAAGGATTACTTATTTAATTACTTAAATGGTAATTAATTAATGTGATTAATTAATTAATGTGATTAATTAATTAATGTGATTAATTAATTAATGTGATTAATTTAAGGTGGATTAATTAATGATAAAAGGTTAATTAATTTATGATTAAAAGATAATCACTTATTGTAATTAATTAAAGGATAATTAATTAAATGGTAATTAATTAAGGGTTAATTAATTAATATAATTAAGTATAATTAAATGATTAAAGGTTAATTATTCAATAATCAGTGGTTGTTTGATTTAGTAATTAAGGATGATTAATTAATAATTAAAGAATGATTAAAGAATAATTAATCAAAATGATTTGTAATTAATTAATGTTAATTAATCAGGATTACATAAGTAATTAATCTGATTTGAATTAATCAAACAATTAATTGATCTTACTTATGGATGTTTGGATTCTATTGGATGATTGAATTGTTTGATATCCCTGATTGTGATGATCTATTTTGATTTGAGTTGTGTTTAATGTAATTTATTATCTGTGATATATATACCTGTGATCTGTAAATGAAAGATAAGCGTTATAGTTTATACCGCTTATCAAATATTATTGCTGTACTTGAATATGTATTGATTGATGGTGTTGCACTTCTATTGTGTAAAACCCCTGGATTGCACTTACACACACACAAATATGGATTGCACGCGGAAATTGGTTAAGTCACATATTTTTTAAATAGCTTTAAAATTTGAATTTTTGAATCCAAATGGTTATGGAAATGGATTGGGATTGAAGTGAAAAGTTTTGAAAAGGAACTTCAATGATAAAATTTATTTTTGAATAAATTGATTAAGTTTTGAAGTTTAAATAATTTGATTTAAAATTTGAATTCAAAATTTGAAATTGAATTCTATTTATGTTTTAAAAAGGTCATACAAGTTTACACGGGTTTTAAACCATTTTTAAAGTATCGTTTTGAGACTTTGAATTTAACCCAAAGATTTAAACTTGTATAAATGAAATCAAATTTTTTTCGAAACGAAAATAATTGCTTTCAAATAATAAAAGCCTTCATATAAGAAATGAATTTCCAATTTGTGTCAAAAGGATTTCAAGTCTAAAATGAAAATGGTTTTCCAAGTTATGAATGAATCTTTGGAAACGGTTTGAAAGCTATAAGTTAAATCCTTGATTTAAGGATTAGATGAGTTAATCCTAATTGAAATCAAAATTGTTTTGAAAATCTATGAATGAATCTTTGTGAAACTGGGTGAACTTTGTGTAATAAATCCTTTTTTTAAAAGATTTGAAATGGTAATTTGTTTAAACCATTTGAAGAAAGGTTTTGGGTTTCTAAAAGTGGTGACTTAATTGAAATCCCAATATCCATATGTTTTTAAATATTGTGCTCACTATTCGGTTTACCCGGCAGAGGACCTTATGTCATATAACCCATTCCGAATAGTGATATGACGATAGCATTTGAAGGTCGGTGGTGAAGACCGGGTGTCTTCGAGAATGATAGGATAACCTGTCGATTGACTCTGTACAGAGTTGCTCCGGTATAGAGTTCTGCATATGTGATGGGGAGTCCGATCAGAATTGTGGATGCCTGGATTGCAAGGGCTTCTTCGAAAGTGCCTTCGGTTCTGTTCGAACCCGGAACAGACATGTATGGTTGTATGTCTGACACTACACTTTGAGATATTAAACTGATCTCTATCAAATACATTTCTGTTGGTGGCGGAGAATTTGTTCTCTTAGCTTAATAGCCTTCTCTGAGACGTATGAGTTCAGAGGTTATGTAGTTGATAGTTATCAGTGATATACTTCCAAATTTGGTAGTATGGCATGCTGAATGCTGCTGTGTATCATTTGTTGATCAAAGCATGGTTTTTTTATAAATCGTAGCTTTGGGGGCGAGATTGCATCAGGACCTCACACCCCGGAAATGGTCGAAACAGGAAAGATGCGGCAAGGTTATGAGGTCTCTCCCTTTAGGGTGTGTCATTCCATTCTAGAAAAGGGTGGTATCATGGTATGGAGTGCAGATACTTAACTCATGTGGACACTGCAGATCTATTACTTTGTGATTGCTTTATGGTTTTTGAATTAGAGGTACCTCAGATAAAGGTCCCAAAGGACCGGGGATGACATGCTCATGTAGTAGTTACCTAGTTACAGAGGTAACCCAGGCTTGTGTTGGCAGAGAGCTGGTTAAGCTTTCGGGACGTCCCTCCAGAGGCGTACCCATGTGATAGTAGGAAATTCCTTAGCCTGACCATTTGTTGGAAATCCAAACAAAACAATGCGCGCCCTGTACGGTTTTAGTTATATAACCTGCCATGGAATGTGGCGGTAACCTGCTATTGAACATGGTAGCTATAGTAGGCATAAGTGCGAAGTGCCTATGCAGGCTAAGATTAATATTATACTTTCGAATGGTTTTCTGCACTATGCACTAATAATAATATCAAATTGTTTTTGCGTAGTAAGCATATTTGACTAACATAAGGAGAAATCTCCTCCAATTCTGCGTTTGCATTGTGTGTGTGGCGGGAGGCCTTATGGTAGTTTCATTTTCAAAAAAAGCATTACGGATTTAAATTTAAAAATCCTTGGTTGTTTATTTTAAAGATAAATTGTTTTTGTTTGCTCATACCAGTCTCATGACTGACTTGGAGTTTATTGTTCCTTTCCTAAACTCTGGGTGCCCACAATTTTCCCACGCGGGCAGTCTAGAGTTGGGTTTTTTAGATAATCGAATAGTAGGAGTACATTCGATAGCATTCAGTCTTAGGATTTGGCAATAGCATTTGGATCGAGTTTCTTCACTTCATCTTGAGATTGGGAGTTCATGCTACTTCTGGATTGGTTCTTTGGAGATGGAGTTACAGTTCTGCATTCTATCTCTCTTTCTCTCTTGAAGACCATATTGGAGATACTGTTCCGCTGCTGATGTTATATTTTCTTTCTGTTGTTATTGTCTTGTATCATATCTCTGATGTATATTGATATTCATTGTATCATTCAGTTGTATCAGATGTTGTATCAATGTTTTATATGATATATACTATTCATTTCTTCCACTGTGTTATTATACTTTATGTGTTATGAGCTCCGGCGAACCAAATTCGACGTTTGGATCTACAACATTTGAATACGAGTGTTGTATTCGGTGCCGATTTTCGATGGTCGAGTCAAGGTCGTTAGAATTGGTATCGGAGCTGAATGTTGAAACATTAGCTCAGGAGTATAACACATTAAGTAACTCATTAGAGATAGGGTGAAGTATACCCTAGAATGAGTATATCCCTAAGATATCCGTTCGAATGCCTCAGTAAATTCTCTTACTATCCACTGATAGTGAGTATGAGTGCAAGAAGAGGACGAGATAGGGACAGGGGAATACCACTACAAATGGTCAATGCCCTACAACAACGGAAATATCTTTTTCTATCAATCTCCTTTGATTCGATTTCAAATTCTTTCGATTGCTTCATGGCAGCTCGAGGAAGAAGCTTCGGTACGGTAGTGGCCTGCAAATCGAGTAGATAAGTTCTTGTCTCGTATTCTCGTTATCAGCTTTATATTTTGAACTCTAATGAATTTGAAATTTATTGGGAATAAATTGGTTAAGAAATATAAAGCTAAATTCGAATTGTATCAACAAAATGATATTAGTTAGAATCAAATTTGAAATTCTATTGTAATTTCTTGGGTAGAATGAAGTCCGAAGAGGGACAAGTTGGTGTATACTTTTTGGTATTCCGACTTGAGTTTGGGATCCAAACCCAATGTTTGAGAATTATGGAAGATTAAATCCATCTATCTATTCTCTGGGATCCGATATATTATACGAACGATTAGTTATCCCTTCGAACTAATCAATGCCCTTGCATATTCGTAGACTGGTGGACCCAAATATCTTGTGTAATATTGAATGAGTTCATTCTCATAATTGTTGGTGATATTCTGATTTGGTAAGCCAAATGCAGAATAGATATTCGGTTTGATCTGAAAAATTGTTTCTCTATCTTTGTGCTTTCATCTTTTCTTTGTTGTCTCCCTTGCAAATTTCGAGGACGAAATTTTCTTAAGGGGGGAATCTGTAACATTCCCGAATTTTATCCAAGTTTAATTTGGCAATTAATTTAATTCTGGAGTTTAATTTTAAAATTATCTGTCAATCAATCAGAAATTTTCCAGAATAAATAAATATTTTAGATTTTTAAATAGAATTTTTAAAAAGAAAAAAAAATTAAAATAGAATTTTTGTTTGAAATTTATTCAAAGTCAATCTTTTCAAATTCATTGGAAATAGACATTTATTTATTTATTGGAATAGTAACTTGAGTTTAAAATTTAAATGCAGTGTGTACTTATGCATAAAAATATTTTAACTTAAGTTCAAGTTTAAATAAGAATTGAAAAAAGAATTTATATACCTTCTTTTAGAATTTGTTCAAACCAAATTTTTATCTATATATATATATATATAGATGTGTGTGTGTGTGTGTGTGTGTGTGTATATATTAACACAAGACTTTGATATGAATGTATATTTTGAAAGTATTAGTATAAAAAGGGCCTAACCAATAATAGTATATACATGAAAATGTAAAATACAAACTTATGTACATATAAGACTTAAGTGAAATTTTAAATGACAAGGGTTTAAAAATATAGTTTAAAAAAAAAAATCAAAAGTTCCAAATTCAAATATAAGAGCCTGGAACAATTCAAGCAAATCATCACAGCTTTAAAATAAAGATCAGTTCATATTCGTCCAAGCTACAACCTGAACAACTCTTCCAATTGGAATCAAAGCTACAACCTGAAGCAACTAGTTCAAACATCAAGAAACAAATCAGTTTCAAAGTTCAAACCCAAAGTAAAGAAGAAAGTAAAATATGGAAATTCAAAGTAGAATCAGGAAAACATCTCAAAACAATCTTCTCTGTTCTGCACGTTCAGGTGAGCAAACCCCTTAAATTTTCCATTTTATCTTGATATTTAATGACTGAAATTGTGATGGTTGTGTGAAAGCAAAGTTCAACTGAACATTTGCATTTCTAGTTTATATACATCCATATGTATATATTTTATCTATGAAAAGCTAGGCTACTAGAATAGGTACTTGTATAGAGTTGATATCATTGTACAGGCAAAGTAAGTGTGTATGGAAAAGAGAATAAAGGCATGCTTCATAAAATGAAAAGTACAAGTAAATTATAATTTTTAAAAATAATTTGTCAGCAATTGAATGCATTATCAGCTTTTATTTCGAAAATTGCCTGGGATGAAAGCTTTGTGTATGAACCTACTTCAAGACATGAATATTTTATGTGTCAATAAATTATCAAAACTAAACCAGCATGCTTTAGCATTTTAATAATTCAAAGTACATACGAAAATAAACCGACAAGACAAAAAAACATAATAAATTACAGTACATCCTAGCATAGGCATGTAAAGGAAGGGACATGTATATGCAATTTTCTTTTATTTTAAAGTATCAATGTACATGGAAAATAATTGCAGCTGTAGTTTATAGCCTGAAACAATAGATTTGCAATAGCATCATATGAAAACAATTTGAATTCACTATGTGTATAACACTAGATTGGGTGAGTAAGTGAATATGTGAATCTCCCTGTCAAAAGAAATCAACCAAAGGTAATCGAATACAAAGCCAACATATAAAGTGCTGATATCATTAATGTGCACATAAAACTCAGTTCAATATGGAATGTGTGACCATAAATTTTTCCCAGCAACATACATGCATGGGTGTGACCCAATTCCAAATGTGCAATGTGTGAATGGTATACAAAGTAGCAGAGCTGGGGTAGAACGTGTTCAGGCAATGCACTTAAAGGATGAAACAAAAACTCAAAGAAATTGGACAGGGATGTGTATATTTATGGCTACAGGCGAAACAATGAAGTTAAAAGGAGAAAAAATAATAATATATAGAGATGGATCGGTTTGATGCTCGAAGACGTACTCGGGGTAGAGAAGGTTTTGGCCCGGGGTAGTATACGAGTAAGGTTTCAGTTTTTGGAATTCAAATAAAAAAGAAAAGAAAGAAGAAGGAGGGAGTGATCTGAGATTTGGCTCAGGAAATTTAATAGCTGGCTCGGGTATTTTAATCTTGGGCACGGGTTTTTGTGTTATTAACCTGCTTTTGAAATTTAAAAATGAAAACGTGTCTAGTTTTCTTTAAAACATAAGCAAAATGAAATGCTTCAACGGTTTTAGAAAATAAAAAAATCAAGTTGAAATTATATTGAAAAGGAAAAAATATAAGTTTCAAAGACATACAAATTAAGTTTTCAAATTAAAGTTATAAACAAGTTTTAACAAGATTTCAAAGATTTAAATTGAAAGTTGAAATATTTTCAAAAAAAATTTTGGTATTTAATAATTATATATTTTAGTTAATTTATTAAATAAATTAACAAGTCTTTTCAAGAAAATATAATGTTGTGATTAAAAAGTAATTAAGGAAGTGTATTAATTCTTCATTAATCGGGAAAATTTTAAATGATCTTGTATACTAATAATTTCAAGTATTAATTTAAAGGATGTGAGTAAGTAACTAAGTAGGGATAATTACTTAATGAAATTAATTAAGTATAATTACTAATTTTTGAATGTGATTAATGTAAGTAATAGTTAATTACTTAATTAATCAAGATGATTAAATAAATGGATAATTATTTAATTGAATAAAGGGTTAATTTGTTAATGAAAGTAATTAAAAGTATAATTACTCAATATAATTAATTAAAGGATTAATTATTTAATTACTTAAAGGATAATTAATTAATGTGATTAATTAATGTGATTAATTAGTTAATGTGATTAATTTAAGATAAATTAAATAATGATAAAAGGTTGATTAATTTATGATTAAAAGATAATCACTTATTATAATTAATTAAAGGATAATTAATTGAATGGTAATTGATTAATGGTTAATTAATTAATGTAATTAAGAATAATTGATCAAAGAATAATTAAATAATTAAAGGTTAATTATTCAACTAATTAAAGGTTGTTTGATTTATTAATTAAGGATGACTAATTAATAATTAAAGAATGATTAAAGAATAATTAATCAAAATGATTTGTAATTAATTAATGTTAATTAATCAGGATTAGTAATTCATAAGTAATTAATCTAATTTGAATTAATCAAACAATTAATCGATCTTACTTATGGATGTTTGGATTCTATTGGATGATTGAATTGTTTGATATCCCTGATTGTGATGCTCTATTTAGATTTGAGCTGTGTTTAACGTAATCTATTATCTGTGGTATATATATGTGATCTGCGAATGAAAGATAAGCATTATAGTTTATACCTCTTATCAAATATTATTGTTGTGCTTGAATATGTACTGATTGATGGTGTTGCACTTCTATTGTGTAAAACCCCTGGACCACACTTATACACACACAAATATGGATTGCACGTGGAAATTGGGTAAGTCACTGATTTTTGAAATAGCTTTAAAATTTGAATTTTTGAATCCAAATGGTTTTGGAAATGGATTGGGATTTAAGTAAAAAGTTTTGAAAAGGAATTTCAAAGATAAAATTTATTTTTGAATATTTAAATAATTTGATTTAAAATTTGAATTCAAATTTTGAAATTGAATTCTATTTATGATTTAAGAAGGTCATACGAGTTTACATGGGTTTTAAACCATTTTTAAAGTATCGTTTTGAGACTTCGAATTTAACCCAAAGATTTTAACTTGTATAAATGAAATCAGATTTTTTCCAAAACGAAAACAATTGCTTTCAAATAATAAAAGCCTTCATATAAGAAATGAATTTCCAATTTGTGTCAAAAGGATTTCAAGTCTAAAATGAAAATGGTTTTCCAAGTTATGAATGAATCTTTGGAAACAGTTTGAAAGCTATAAGTTAAATCCTTGATTTAAGGATTAGATGAGTTAATCCTAATTGAAATCGAAATTGTTTTGAAAATCTGTGAATGAATCTTTGTGAAACTGGGTGAACTTTGTGAAATAAATCCTTTTTGTTAAAAGATTTAAAATGGTAATTTGTTTAAACCATTTTAAGAAATGTTTTGGGTTTTTAAAAGTGGTGACTTAATAATTTTGAAGAAATGGTAATTTGTTTAATCTCTGATGTATATTGATATTCATTGTATCATTCAGTTGTATCAGATGTTGTATCAATGTTGTATATGATATATACTTTCATTTCTTTCGCTATGTTGTTATAATTAATGTGTTATGAGCTCCAGCGAACCACATTCGACGTTTGGATCTACGGCATTTGAATACGAGTGTCGTATTCGGTGCCGATTTTCGAAGGTCGAGTCAGGGTCGTTAGATTTATTTTTAAAGTGTGGATAGAAATTCGTTGATTTGGAATATCAATTGAGATAAATCAAGAAGAATTTATTTATTGATTTAAATGGTCCATTTTGAAATGGAAGATGTATTTTCCCTGGAAAGCCGAGTATGTTTTTAAAGTAGCTTTCAAAATTAAAAGTTTTAAGGTTGGTTTTAAAAAGGATATTTGTGGAGAAATTATTTCTTAAGTTGTTTTTAAATCTTTAAAGTAAAAGATTGATTTAATTAGTTATAGAAGGTGATTATTTAAACTTATAATTGATATTCGATTAGAAAATGGTTATTTAAATAGTTATTCCCTATCTACTAATTTTATTTTAAAATTAGTTTGGACCTGAAGTTTTATATGAGATATTAGTATAATATTTTCATAACTAATTTTAAAGCAAGTGTTTTAAGATAGTTTTTATTTTAAATGTATCCAAGTACATATATTTTGGATAAGTGATTTAAACTATTTTAAAGTATTCGAATTTGGAAAAATTTAGTGGAAATAAATAGAAATTTATTCCGCGGAAAGAAAGTGATTTGAAATTGGTTTTCAAATGGTTGAATTGTAAAAATATATCTTGTGAAGATATTTTGAAAAATAAATAAATTGGTGATATTATTTAAATCGGATGGTTGTTGTGAATATTGATTGATAGTTAAATAACCGACTATCAATATTGGCCTTTAAACAGCATTTGAATTTCAATGCGACCGGGGGTCGAATTCCAAATGGTTATCCGAAATCCACATCGAATCTTTGTGATGGATCTTCTAAAAGGTCAAAGTGGAAATTGATGTAATTTGTTTGAAATCTGAATGTAACACTTATTTTAAAAATAAGCGCTTGTTATTCGAATTAGCTGGGAGAGAACATTGTGTCATAAAACCCATTCTGAATAATGATACGACGAAATGGGATTGCATTTGAAGATGGTGTTGAAGACCAGGTATTTTCGAAAGCGAAAGGATTACTTGTCGAACGTCTCTGCACTGAATTGCTCCGGTATAGAGATTATATCACCCTTTGTGATGGGGAGTCTGGATGTGATTAGCGAATATACGGATTTGCAAGGGCTTCTTTGGAAGTGCCTTCGATTCCGTTCGATCCTGGAATGGACTTGTATGAATGCGTGTCAGAAGTTACACTTTGAGATGTAAAGCTGGTTTCTATCAAATACATTTCTGTTGGTGGCAAAGAATTTATTCTCTTAGCTTAAGACCCTTCTCTGAGACGTACGAGCTCAAAGGTTATGTAGTTGATGGTTACTAGTGACGCATTCCCATTTTGGTAATGTGACATGTGAAGTGCTGCTGATCATTTGTTGATCGAAGCATGGATTTTGTGAAAAGCGTAGCTTTACGGAACGAGATCTCCTCGGAACTTACAACCCAGAATGGTCAAAACAGGAAGGATGCAGCAAGGTTATTTAGGGGTAGCGCCCCCTGAGGGTATGCTCATTTCCTTCTGAAAAGAGGTGGTATCATGGTGTGGAGCCCAGATATTTAACCTATGTGAATGCTGCAAATTTATTACTTCATGGTTGTTGGTGTTGAGGATCCTCAGATAAAGGCCGGTTACGACTGGACGATGGCATACGCTTGACAGTTACTTACCTAGTTACAAAGGTAACCCGACCTTGTGTTGGTAGAGATTCGGTTAGTTTCTTGGGACGTCCCTCCAGAGGCGTACCCAGGCGGCCCAGGAAGTTCCTTAGCCTGATCATTTGTTGGAAATCCAAAGAAACAATATAAGCCTTTACGATTGCAATTGTATAACCTGCCTCTCAGGAGGTAGCTATAGCAGGCATAATATAATGGTATCTATGCTGGCTAAGGTTTATATTATATTTTCAAAATAGTTTCCACACTATGCACTAATTATAATATCAAAAGGATATTGCGTATCAAGCATGTTTGACTATCATAAGGAGAAATCTCCTCCAAGTCTGCGATTACATTGTGTGTGTGTGCCAGGAAGCCTTGTGGTAATTTCAATTTCCATAAAGCATTGTGGATTTCTTTTAAATTCTTTTATTTTCTTTTGTTAAAAAAAACTATTTCTAAGATCTCACACCAGTCCCATGACTGATCTGGAGTTTATTTTTCCCTTTCTAAACTTTGGGTGCCTATAATTTTCCACATGGGCAGCCTAGAGTCAGGTTATCATTATTCTGGAGTGAAGTCAAGATATGCTATGGAGATCCGGAGTTCAAACTGGATGGCGAGACCTATCATTATACTATGTATTATCTATTGCATTGGGATTGCTGCAAGTTCAGTTTCATGTGGGCAAGTTATAATGATTGCTATTGTTGTGTTCTATTGTATATACTCTGATGGTGTATTGTAATAATATATATGGTTCTTCATTTTAAAGATTATTCATTTATCTATTATATGTTTTTCCGCTGCGAAATATGAGATTCTGTTATTGTTTTTGCTTCTCCTTCTATCTTCTTCTTCTTTAACCCTAACGGTTCGGTTTTTCGGCATTCGATTGTACGGGATTTGATACAAATGGACGTATTGATGTCGACTTTCAGACGTCGAAAAATTGGGTCGTTACATGACATATAATATAGAGTTGTAATTTTGCTTCCAAAATCAAGTATGGTCCCAAGTCATAATTCTATTAGTTCACTTTAACTTTATATTTATACACAGCATATCTGACATAATATATATGATCAAATCATGAGTAAACTCACCTCAAAACCAAGCTAACATAAGCACAACCCACCAATAACACATGAACACTTCCTACCATCACCGAACATACAAAGATACCACCTTGCTTCACTTTTGCACTTAGCTACCTCCCCTTCCCTTTTAATGTTCACTGCCCAAACTGCCTTTCTACTTTATTCATCTTTCATCAACTTTGTGTTGCTTTTCCATGCCTCTAAGGTGTTCGAAGACATTTGCCAAAGTCTGAGAGGGATTGGAGATTATTTTATACTAATTTGAGAAAGCTAGAGAAGAGAAAGGTGAATGGAGAAGTATTTTTTAATTCCTATATAACAAAAGAATTTTGTTAACTTAGAAGACTATTATGTAGGCTTTCTCAAGAGGTAACCACCACCTCCTAATCCCTCTATTTCTAGTCAGAAGAAGCCCAACCTCTGGGCTTTTCCTATGTTTAACCTTTATAGCTCAATACTTTGCCTTTAAGGCTTCTTCATATACCTCTCTCCATAAATATCTTCAAATACCTTCTAGAAGCTTCTTAGTAGCCATATGCACCAAAGTATTTTTAACTTTTATTAGGCAAGGTCAACAAGTTTGAACAACTTATATTGAGTAAAAAGCCATTTATCAATGAATTGATTTTCGGTCACATTATCGATATTTTTGTTTGAAGATTTATTTATAAACATTTTTCAGAAATAAGTTTACCATCATTATTTTTTAATTAAATGAGGGTTAACAAGGTTATAAAATCACTTTAATTGCATTAAATTAAGATTCAGATATCAAAATAATTCATATATTTAAATACAAAGTGCTAGAAATTCCAAGTCGTTACATTCTCCACCACTTAAAATATTTTGTCCTCGAAATTCCAACATAGCCAAAATATAAAAGAAACAAGCACAATCAACACTTAACTATATTCAAAATCATTATCAAACAAAGCTTACCATTTTCTCAGGTTCAGAAACTCTTCAATCATCGAGGGATGATAAATAACTTATTAAGCAACCTTCCGCTTAACACCCTCAGGTTATTACTTAGACGATTATTCACACTACCTCATAACAAATCGAATAGTTATTCCATGAAATCCCTGTAAGCCAACAAAACATAGCATGCATATACTTAAGCATGTTCGATGCACATGGATCATCCATACGCAATGTCTGATCCGATCACTTGCTTACTCACATAAATTTCACTTTCAGACTAGTATAGTTCACTTGACCTCTCTAGTATGGACTCCGATCAAGTTCCTTGATTAGAAATATATATCTTCCTTATATAGCTATATAATATGATAGAAAACCTCAGGACCATATCAAAAATCCGTTTCAAATGCTCGTTGTCGAGAATTGAGTGAAAAATCCTTGTTTGGACTGGTATAAACCACCTAGAAATCATGTGCTTGAATCTCCGATTAAGAACAATCATGCAATTAAAATGGTCCAAGTACAAATTACTTATTTAACCCTCATTAGTTTATAACTATACCACTATCTTTCTATATTAAATTAATTTATGCAAATAGTATCTCATTTATATAAAATCATTTATGAACCATTTCATAAAACATACCTTAAGTTTATAAATATTTTATAAAGGCTAACTTTATTTATAAATTTTTTTATAAAAAATTACTTCTAGTTTATTACTTGTATAATAATCCACTACATCCTAAGGGTAAATATAAAACATCAAATTGTTTTTACTTCCCAATTTTTAGATGAAGGTCCTAAATAAATCTAGGTCTTATAACTAAGTCAACCTTTTAGACCTCTTTAATCATCGGGTTGGGCAATTAGCTAGGAAGAGTAAGACATGGGTATCCAAACTTACGCCCAGAGTCTACTTTCCTTAGATCGCCCTAAGTTAAAGACGTTTATTAGTTGGACCAATAACATCAAATGGTTACTCAACATAGTTATTCAAACCTATTCAAAACATGTGTCAACTTACTATATCATCCATTCAAGAGTAATAGAAACCGATCTCTATATTTTCAATAACACATAACTTTAAGTCTACAACAATTTGGAAGTTTCATACTATCCAAAATTGATAAAAAATCCATTTCATCCTAACAAATGAAACCTACCTAACAAGCACATCAAAATATAATGAAAATATCATGTTGTTTTAATATATAGGATACATGTATCCATAAAATAACAAGTTTTACTTATTTATTAAACACATTTTATTACAAAGAGAAAATAGAAAAAGGTTTCTTAATAATGTGGGTTATGCCACTATCATTTGGGCCCCGAACATAATCATACTTTTCTACAGAAAATTCATATCAAAACTGGTGCCACACCCTTTATTAAACTACTATATATTTTATATCAGATTTTTTTTAAAGAAAACTTTATACCTAAACACCAAAGTTTTATTTCAAACCACTAGAGATAATAATATATGCATATACCTTTTGCACACCAAATCATACTTTTCAGGATTAAATCAAAATCACTTTCAAATTGGTATTAAATACTATGTAAATATGCTAAGTATGATGATCTCAATTTATAAACCAATTTCCTAAATATTTACTTTAAAATCCGTAGAAAAAATGTATAAAAATTGAATAACACAAAAATGATACTATGGAAACAGTTCCTACCAAATCGTACCATATATTACCTTGCTAATAAGGGTAATGCTAACGAGAAGTGCTTATGAACCAAACACATTCTTGCCAATTTTAGTCACTTTCTAGCCACTTAAACTAGATGACATGGAAAAAATTTATTCCAGAATTAACTCATCATTTTGAAAACAACCTTGAACTCGATATGTCTAAAAAATCTTTTCAAAATATTAGTATTAACAAATACTTTCGAATAATCCTCTTATTATTTTCCCAAATCTTGAAAAAAAATTCGAAGACATCGAGATTTAAATTCTTAAAATATCAGTTTAAATCCTCTTCATTTATAAACCATATTTTTTCCTTAAACCATACTTAGAAAATTTATACTAATCTTCTTTCATTAGAATAAACTTGTAACTCAATATTTTCATCAAATGCCTTATAGTCAAACTATGAAACTAATTCGTTAGTAGTTCGTTTGAATGCACCCATAAATATTGTTCACATAACCCATGTAGTAAAAAGGTAAATTGCTCGTGAACTTGTCGAGCAAAATCAACAACCAAAAAGAGATAATAAATTTTTATAAACCGATTAAGCAAAATTAATCAATCCATAAATGATAACAATGCTCGTAAACTGGTTAAGCAATGCTAATCAATCCAGTAAACGATAACATTGATCATAAACTGACTGAGAATGGCTAAACTAATCAATGAGGGATAACAAATGAACATTATCAATCCTTTCATCAATTAAATAATATTTTAATAGTTCATACTTATATAAGTTACTTTATATAAGACCTTTTAATTTTCATAGTTGAAATACATTTAAGGCATATGTTTATAACAAATACAAATATGGTCTTATATATATATAATACATAGCTCATTCTAGGGTATCACTTACCCTGTCTCTACTGAGTTATATCCAACCAAAGCCAATATTATTGCTTAATCTTCAGCTTTGATACCAAGTGTAATGGTCCACCTTTTCAACTTTACACAAATACATCCGCGATATTCATGTGTCGGGCACTGAAGCGCTTAAAATGCAAATTATTTGGGTAAAATAAAAAAACGAAAAGGAACAGAAAGAAGGGAACAAAACATCAGAATCTTACAATTGAACGATAAAATATAATGTCAAAACGATATTACAAATTGTCACTCCAAGATGTATAGCATTTCAGATTTACAATCCTAAGTAGTATCATCAGCTTATGTTGTTATAACAATCTATCATCACAAATGCCGATATACACATGATACTAGTGCAGCGAAAATAAAAAAATGATAGGTGAATGGAAGCATCTAGTTCATCTCGTGATGCTCCAAAGAATATCAACAAAAACATGCCTTTTTCAAACATCCAGAAAGGGCAACTGAGGAATTAGAGGAAAGAACATCGAGTCAGACATAAGTCGGCTGTAAGGAACTCAAGAAATATGTGATCAGCATGTAACAGTATCTTTTGAGACTACTAGAATCACCAGAATGGTTTTTCGCTCAAAAGAACCAAACCATATAATAATTAGATGTAACGATATAATTGATAGTGCCTAGAGTGTAAAATATAAATAAAAAATTAGCCGTGGTACTTCCATCTCAAACACAACAATATTGGAAGTAAAACTAAAACTGCTAAAGTATGTTCACATAAGGATTTCCATGAAGGTCTTCTTAGTTCATCAAGGCCAGGGCTCCTTTTAAGCATCAGAAGCTACCTTCTAAAGCGACATATATCTCTAGATAGAATAAACCAATAAGGTAAACATAGCTAGTCCATTCCCAAACACTGATACCGAATACCATGAACTCATGGCGCCAACCAATCGAAAGCATCTCTAGATATGGAGTTGACATACCCTTTTAGGTTAGCTAAACCCCCTTGCTTTGGATTCACTCTGTTTTCTGCTGTTAACGATGGCGAAGTCAAGTTTAGCATCTCATCACCCAAGTCTTCATCGCTCGAATGGATCTCGAACCTCTCCATGGATTTTAGCATCTTGAATAATTCAAGAACCTCTCTATGGATTCCAGCATAAGTCTTCGACAAATTCTAACATTGACCTCTCCTTTGGACTTAACATTAGGATAGACAGTTCAACTATAACATTAGCTTGAAATGGTAACGCTAACCTCCCCTTGGACTTAACCTTAGGATAGACATCTCAGCTCTATAACATTCCACTCCACAACTACTTCTAAAACATTGAACTCACATATCGGATTTAAAGTTGTATTCAATAAGTAATACATAAGTATATTTATGCAATCCCTAAGTCTTCAAAACAAATCGATGAATTCCTGGTTAACTCAGTTTATTCTTTTAGAAGTAAGAAAAAGATATAAAGGATTCCTCCTTGGCGTATCTCTTATATATACATTTTTAAAGCAAGAGACGTTTCATACCATTATGTTCTCCCCGAGGGATCCCAAACTGTATGAAGCCACAAAGTTTTCATATACTTCCTAATTTAATTTGGTCAAGTTTGATAATAATAACAACGATTGCATATAGAAATCATGTCTTATATAATTATTATGTTTCCAATCTTCTTGACTTATGCTATCCCTCGGTCAAGAGTGAAGGCGGTAGGATAGAGCATTTGCTTCTAAGCTCTGCTCAAACATCATTCTTATCTCTCATAGATAGAATAAATCTACTTTGTTGGCTTTTAATGCTAAGTATATGAGTAAATACTTTTCATAAATGAGCAAACATATAAAGAATGATTAAGTCACATAAACAATTTCTAATCCCCTTTTAATTTAATAAATTCTGTTATTAACTAAAACTTCGTCATAAATACTTGTTGTAAAAAAATTTAAAATACCTTTATAAAAGATATATCCATGTGTACTACTATTTCGTTTTCATTTTCCCTATTTCAAGACTTAGAAATGTATTTATATTCCTATCCCAAATGATATAATAATATGCACAAATCTTAAACGGGATTTCACATTTTCAAAAGTGTACTTAGCGGGTTAAAAATAAGTGTTATTAAAACATTGTTAATATAAGCCCAAAAACATTTTATACTTGTGATTATCTTTAAAATATTATAATCAAAGATCTAAGTATATCTACACTTATTTAAAAAGGTAATATACTTAATTTACTTCTCAAAAACCATTCGTCATAACTTAAGGTTATAACAAAACCACTCTATCTTTTTATAACATACTTTGCTTACTTTTCAAAACTTATATATATATACTTTAAAAATACTTATAAATAAGTTAAATATCTACATAAAATTTGCTTAAAAATAACTAACGTCAAATTTAACAAAAAATATATTTTGTGTTTAAAACCCTTTATATAAAATTTCACAAATAATTATTAACAATATATTTAAACTTAAAACCACTTTTAAAACATTCTAATTAACGTTACTAAACATTCCTGTAAAGATTGCAGAAAAATACTTTATTCAAATAACGCTTTTAACCATTTTAAGGATTCAAAAAATGTTTAAAATGACACTATAATATTCAGTCTTGTAGAAGGTCCACAAATCTTGTCGCATATACAAAATGTAATGTCGTAGGTGCTGTTAAAAATCCAAGATGGAGAACACTTGAAAAATGCATAAAAGTTTGATTAGTTTTCTCCATTCAAACAAAGGTTTTAATTATTTTTTGTACATTAAGTATTATACTTAGAGTACTTAATAACATATAAAGAAACACTAAGGATACTTTTCAAAATAATATTATAAAGCATCAAACATGTGGAATTTACAAAATGCATCGATATCGACTACTTTCAGAATGTATGGATGAATGCTTTCAGAACACCATAAGGAGGACAGTAAGCATTCTAAATGAAGTGTTCTAAAAAGGTAACGCTTAGCCTCGAACCTCATCAACTGAAAATGACTGAAAATCAGGGGTTATGCAGCAAGGCTAATTAAGTGGTTAGCACCCAATTAGGGTAAGGTCATCCCTATCTAGATGTCCTTTTTTATTTGGCTGTGTGGGCGGTTGCTGATCCCAACCACGGGGTGATCTTACCCGGGCTATCCAATAAGGGGTATTTCAGTCTTGTGTTGCAGAGGAACGGAGGGGTCCTCGGTATGCTGATCAATACCAAGTACCGTGATAGGTGGTACCCCAGTGCCTAGTCATTAGTTGGAAATCCATTCTCCCTACGTACCTTTTACGGTTTTAATTGTAGAACCCACTTTGTGGCGAGTACTGCTGTAATTTAATTAATGTGACAATTTCGGCTATTTGAATAAGTGTTTGTACTTAGACACTATTATAATATTAGAGGATTTTATGAGAAATGTTTTGGTTATCGTAAGGTAAAAACCTAACGTGATTATTTGTGGCGTGGTCTTACGAGATACATTTGTTTTTAAAAGATTTTTGAAATTTAATAATTATGTTGAGTGTGTTTTATCACGATGGTTTTGAAGACTGACTCAGGTGTTATTTTATTATAATACTCTAGTCAGACCAAGTATTATAAATACAGATAGGATGTTGTGGAGCTCAGGAGGCAAGCTGGATGGAGAGGCGTATCACGTACTTGATATATATTCCGCTGTGTTGTACATGCTGTGTGTTCACTTTGTGTGGACCATGTTAACATAACTGTCCAGTATTAGTTTGATTTTTATGTACACTGATGATGTAATGTATAAACAAATATAGTTTCTTTTTGTGTAAAGATCATTTATTATCTATTATATTTTGTTTCAAGATGATTTTGAGATTCTGTTGTTGTTTTCTTTTCTTTTCTTCTACCTCCTTTCTTTCCGCAGTAATCTGTCTTATCCGGCACTCGATCGTCGGCATATTATTCAATAGTGAATTTGTGACGATTTTCTTGGGTCGAGAAGGACAGGTTGTTACAACTTCCTTCCAAACGGTCAACTTCTAAGGGTCGACCTCTTGAGATCAGAGGGTTAACCACTTCCTTCAAAGTGTTGGACTCTCTAGGGGTCGACCTCTTCCTCTATTTTGGGAAGAATATTCAGTTTTTGAGCCGTTGTTTATTTAATTCCTTAGTAAATCTTGACGCTAATTGTTAGCTTTAACATTTACTTAACCTCCAAGTCCGATCACAATTAATTTCAACATTTCAAATTAGGGAATTAATTATTTTATTTTATTTGAATTCAAAATAAATTAATTCAAATTTGATAATTTTAAACATCCATGACATTTCTATTTGAGCTCTATTTTCAGCATATTATACATGAAAATTGATCGGTATTTCGCCACAAATGTAGCGACATAAAATTTCATGGTCAAGTTTCAAAATTTATAAAATTTTTGGTTTTTATTCTTACCCTAATTAATTGAATTTGTCTTAATTTACTTACCTAGTTAGGGTTGATTATACAAGGTGTTACATTTTCCCACCCTTAAAAAGGATACCATCCCTAAATCTTTCATGGGGAGAACATCGTAACACACAATAACATTCATATTATACAATCGGTAATCTACACAATCATCTACTCAACCTAAGTGAAATGTGATTATGTCCTGCAAACATACTATAATGAGCTAGATCCTAGCATGAGTGTGTGATCGTGCTATGCAAAAATTAACGTGAATACCTAAACATGCATAAAACTGCTATATAAGTGTAAAGTGTCAGTGAAAAGGTGTAGCAACCATCTTTTACCATCTAATCCAGCAACAGTGATGCAACTTAAATCCTAATTTTGGAGAGAATATTTACTAAAGAAAGACTTAGGACAAGAAGTCCTCATGCCTTCCACTAGGTTTTCTCCCCATTGTACTTAGACTAATCTAATTTCGTTACTGTGGAGCTTCCTAATTCCATGCTCCATAATGCCTGTAGTGGCATGGGTTGTCAGATGCTTCATCTTAAAATCCCCCAATTGATTAGGCTCTACCACAATTGTTATGCTATGAAGTTATTTCCTCAAATCCAAAATGTGAAAAATTTCATGGGCTCCTCCAACTTACAAGTTTTCTTATTTTTCCCCATATTTGGAAATGCGTAATAATTCTGGTGCCAAATTTTCCAACTTTCAAAATCTTATGACCTTTACAAGCTATCTAATCAACTCGGACTTTCCAAAGTCTCGGAATTCAAATATGGTCCGAGTACAGTTTATCGGTGGTTTCCCACCCACATTTGGCAGTTTTTCTAGCCTCCTAACAATTGCTTCAATGGTGCCACACTAATCATCTATTGCTTCAAGGGTGCCGCACTAGTCATCTATTACTTCAAGGGAGACAACAAGAGACTACAACCAAAGAACCCCAAAAGGAAGTTTTGCTGGAAGCTGCTATTTATTATCAAGTGGTATAAATAATGTTGAGGTCCTAATATTCCCTACAAAATTAAGATGGGTATTTCTAATATGCCATTCAGTTTGCATATTTTCCTTTCTGGTTTCTAATAAATATTGTCCAATTATTTCCTTAACCGATATATCCATTGCAGTTGATCATTATTGTAAATAGTGGACCTATCCCAATTAATCCTTCTTTAATCCTTTTAACCTCCTTTAAGTTTTCAAAATCCATTCTATTAAAATTTCTTTCATAAATGCCATATCAAGTTTCCTTAATCAGTCCTCATTTAATTCTTTTTTCCTCTCATTACTTACAAATTTATTGTCCATTGAATTTGTAATTAATGTCCATAAATCTTAATCCGTTAATTACTAACTAATACATATATAGTTGTAATCTATGCCATCTATATATATTCTAGTTGTTATCCATGGCTACACGTATATATTTCTAGCTGCCAATTTCTACAACTAGAATATTCAATTTCATATTTTAATTTATCGAAACAGTCCTTCTAAAAAGATTACAGTAATAATTTCCCATAAATTAACCACAAGTGAGATTTATGCTTTGTTTGAAATTACAGGGAATTATTTCTTTCATTGAAATGGATAATGTAAACTGCAGAAAGTAATATCTATCTCTTACACATCTCTTTCCTTTTTAGTTTATTCTTTGTTACTTCAAAAAACGCACTTTTATATGTTTTGGAATTGGATAATTTGTGGAAAGTAGATAGAAACAGCTTCAAAATTAAAATATAAAAATTCATATTCTACGGGCAACCCAATTTAAAACCTAATTGTAGATCTGGAGTACCTTTACAACCTTACCACTACTTTAAATAGTGGTTTGAGACTTATTTCAAATTTCCAGATAAAGTTGTACACTCTATTCCTATTTTATTCAGATCCAGAAAAACTTTAGTCCGTCCTTCATAGGTAGTGATCCCTATCCACTACATAAAATACAATTTATAAAACCATAATTTTAGTAAACATACAAAATAGTTTTAAATAAACTATTTTCATACAAATAAACTTATTTCAAAATGAGCATTAATTACCTCATTTCTCATAAAACCTTAAATTTAAGAAACATAAATTACCAAACTCAAAATCTCCATCTTTGAAAATATGAGCTTAGAAGCTTTTACCAAGAATTAAAAATTTCTTATTTCCAAATAGGAGCAAGATAATTTAACCTTTTAAAACTTTTTTCATTAAAGGTTTATCTCTTTCAAAGTTAGACTTTCAGCTCATAAAATTCAAAAACTGCTTGGTTTTCAAAAAGGAACTATGGAAAACTTTCCTTTTCAATGAATTATTAAAATAAAGACTTACTCTTTTTAAAATATAATCTTTAACGCAAAACATTCAAAATTTCAATTATCATTGTAGAATAATCAAGAAGACCTTTATTATTCCAAAGTATTTTCTATTTACACAAATTATCATTTCCAAAATAATAGTTTTCCCTCAATTACCATTTCAATATAACAGTATCTCATTCTAAAATATATATTAGTATCTGTTGCCTTATTACTCAAAATATATTGTTATTTGACAAAATATTTTTTGTAACTTTGTTTAAAATTCTTAAAATCTCTTGCAATCCTTTTCTTATACATTGCAATAACATTCTTATTCAAAACAGGTTCTGAATTTGAATGAAAGTGCGCATATAAAATTATCATCTTTATATAAATGATTTTTCACATATACAAAAATATCCAACTCAATTATTGATTACTACCATTTAGATCGCCAAAAACACCTTATATAATTTGAAATGATAGAGAAATAGAGTGGACAAAGAAAACTCCTATCTTATTCCAGTTACTCCTCCTTTAATGCTTTATTACTGGATCAAAATTCCTAATTCTATCACTACCTAAATTCAGTTATCATTTTTTGCATTTCCTTATACGGAAATGCTCCTCCTATCAACCTTATCGGACATTCTTAACCTTTTAATCTTTCTATCCTATATTGGTCGAGTGCCTTTACACTTTGTACACATTTTCAAAAGAAATTAAAGGAAAAGAACCTTTAATTTTATATGGCAGGAAAAATCATGTATTTCCTTAAAGAAAAACCCTTACTAAAAATCTTTGGACCAAAAATTTTGGCTCAATAATTTAAACTAAGAAATTTAAGAATGCAAAATCCTTTCAAGTTATAACTTTTTAACTCAACAATTTATATACTATAAATATTCAAATTTCCTTACTCCTTTTAAAATGACAGGATCCAAACTTATAAAGTAGAAGAAATCATAAAAATAGAAGAATCATAAAACAAAGAATGTAAAAGTTGGAAACTTTTAATCCGACAAATTTGAAATTGAAAAGTTAACAAATGAAAACCTTCTCTCTCCTATTTTTTCTTTCAACTTTTCAAGCAATTAAAAATCATCCATCATTTCATTTTCGAAATAATTCACCATCTCTTTCTAATTTTTTTACAAATGGCAGTATATTTCCGAAGCTGCAAAAAATCACGTACTATCCAAAATTTTCAAATTAAAATACATAAGACTTTCACTTAATATTTTTTTGAAAATGCTCATTCAAACTATTAAAGGAGTTTTTCAAAAATCCTTTTTACCACCTTTTCTCTCAATGGGCATGATTTTAAAAATAAGCTTTGATTTCTCTTCTCTTGGAACTCCCTACTTAATCATCTTAAATATCTAATTGTCTCCTTGTGGTGATTAGTGTTTACCTTCTTACGAAAGCTTGTTTCACTACTACATTCCTTACCTCTGTATGAATGATGTGCCTTCTAATATCTAACTATCATCTAACATTTATATTTACCACTCGCATAAATGTCACTTTGTTCGTATTGAATGGTTGTTATCATAACGGGCGTTTTCTTAAAGACATTTTGTTCGGACGACGGAAGTTCTATCGAGTTAGAAAACCGTTGAACGATTTAGAAATAAAATTTAAACCGCAAGCGCACGGTGTACGAATGTAGCACGCGGCGAATACGGGTCGATCCGCAGGGAATTGATGATTTTAAAATTCTATTCAATCAAATTATAGCGAAATCGAGAGTGAATAGCTAGAAATGTAAGAAACTAACAAAAACTAGCAAAAGAAAATGATAAAAATATGAGAGTTAAGAGAACAATTTAGAGATAAATCCACTCTCTAGATCATATAAATCAACAAAATGAAGTTATGATCTCTCTTTTCTTGTCATTAGTGAATTAGTTGATGTGATTATCATAAGTATGGTATATTTGTGCTATTAATTAGCTCAATATAAACCATCAAACTATAACACAACCACTAATACACTTTTAAATCTCATGAAATATGACAACAAAGTTGAAATAAAAATCTATTTTAAGCATAGCCTATTAACTATTGTTTAGAAATATAGGCTATCAAATTTCAATTTCAACATTCACTTCTTTGCCATAGTCATATTTAGATGAAGAGGCAATTTGTGTTATGTTTGTTTAAGCATAGCCTATTTGTTATGAACAACATGGACTATCAAATTCAAAGCTAAACAACATCATTAAACCACTTCAAATGTTTCCATTAAAGCACAAAAAGAGAGTATAAACATCAAAATGTTGCATCTACATACTAGAGAGCTTCATTACCCCTAAATTGTAGGGATTAAGCTCTCATATTTGTTATTATATGAACAAATGTAGAAAACAACATTAAACAAGAAGAGAAAAAGAGAGCAAAATGAAAGGAAAAATTATTCTACTTGCATAAAATAAAAGAGATCTACACTACAACATGAAAGTAAATAAACATGAAAAGGAAAGAGCATATATTAAACTGCATAAAATAAAAAAGATTATATAAAATAAAAATGGCTAAGTAGCCATGAAAAGAGAAAGTGGAGCTTTCATTTTATTTTTGATCTAAACTAAACTAAAGAGAAAGAGGCCTAAGAGAGACTAAGAGAAGAGATCATGTTACATGAAACATATGGGTATTTATACATGTATGAAACCCTAATTCATATTTTTGGGGAATACCCAAAATGCCCCTTAGGAAGTGTGGAGGCCAAGTAACCAATAACATGTCTTAATCCCCCATTAAGTGTACATGAAACCATTAAGTCCAAAAGCATGTGCATTAGCCTTTAATTTGTACATTAAGGTAGGTGGGTAGGTGGGGTCCTCCATGATCTTCACTTTGAATTATTTCCATCTTCATTCCTTTGTATTGATTTTGTGCATGCATATCTTCATGAAACCACTTCTATTTGAGATCAATTTCCTATAAAAATATATACAAATTTTCAATTAATTTTTCTCAAACAAATATATGCACTTAAATGACCGTTTTGCCCCTATATGAAGATGAATATATGAAAATTTGGAATAATATGAATTTTGGTTAAAACAAGTTAAAATACCCAATATGATCATTTATTTAATTTAAATAGAATAAATATGGTGGTAAAAATATGCACATTTACGTGCACATCAAATACCCCCACACTTATCTTTTTATTCGTCCTCGAATAAAGAAAAACTATGATAAATCCGTTTTCGTAGGGAGCACGATTGCATTGAGCATATGCAATAAGTCGTTAAACCTCTGGGTGTCCCCAGTAGGACGAGTGTTGTCTCGTGAGGGTTTTCAGCGGATACTACCCACAAAATCCAAATGCAGGATGAAAATATTTACAAAATGCAAGATATGTTTACAAAGGGATGAATGCAAAATTTTGAAAATATTTACAAATGAAGGGATTATTTTTAAATTGACACGAATAAGTTAAATATAGGTTTTGGTTATTATCTTGAAAATTTATGTCATTTACTCGTCAAAATTTCCAACAAAAATCAAGTTATCATATCAAATAGACTATAGTTTAACTCGTTGTTTTGGTTAATAACAAAGTGTAACTATGAAATGGATCCTTAGTTGATTATCAAAGTTTAGCAAAGTGGTATTTTCATTTCTTTTCAAAAACAAATCAAATCAACTAAGTAAAAATAGTGCTAGGATTTCAATTGCTTGCTCTCTCATTATTTGCAAGAAAAATTACACACCTAGCTCAGGTAAACTGAGGCCAGATGTACCACCCATGCACTGCCTTTCGGGCTTATGTGAGGGGAGTACAGATCATGGCGAGTGCATACACTTTCGTGCATACACCTATCGACCGTAGGTGGTTTTTATTAAGCCTTTTTTACATGTGTTCCATACATCATAACCGTAAGGACTTTTAAATGAGTATGAAATCACATAATCAAAAATTCCAATTAATCACCCATGCATAACCGTGAGGACTTTTAAATGAGAGTGAATACTTGGATGTTATTATTTTTTATTTTTATATATATACTTTTTTGAGAGGGAGTTTCGCAAAATCATTTTAGCACCATTTAACTTAGAAGACAAAAAAAATGTTATATCATTTACTTTAAATCAACCACTTTTTAAAACAAAGATTTTCAATTAAGATGTACTTCATAATTAACACACATGAATCTTCCTATATACTAGTTAAACCATTATTATTTGTAATCAAACTTCATTTTTATTTTTGTTCTAAACTAAACTAAAGAGAAAGAGGCCTAAGAGAGACTAAGAGAAGAGATCATGTTACATGAAACATATGGGTATTTATACATGTATGAAACCCTAATTCATATTTTTTGGGAATACCCAAAATGCCCCTTAGGAAGTGTGGAGGCCAAGTAACCAATAACATGTCTTAATCCCCCATTAAGTGTACATGAAACCATTAAGTCCAAAAGCATGTGCATTAGCCTTTAATTTGTACATTAAGGTAGGTGGGTAGGTGGGGTCCTCCATGATCTTCACTTTGAATTATTTCCATCTTCATTCCTTTGTATTGATTTTGTGCATGCATATCTTCATGAAACCACTTCTATTTGAGATCAATTTCCTATAAAAATATATACAAATTTTCAATTAATTTTTCTCAAACAAATATATGCACTTAAATGACCGTTTTGCCCCTATATGAAGATGAATATATGAAAATTTGGAATAATATGAATTTTGGTTAAAACAAGTTAAAATACCCAATATGATCATTTATTTAATTTAAATAGAATAAATATGGTGGTAAAAATATGCACATTTACGTGCACATCACATTTACTTGGCTATTTAGCTTCTTCCTTATCTTTCTATAACTACCCTAAAGGTCTCATAAATCTATTTAATTTTTTAAAACTCCTCACTTAATGTTCATTTATTACCTAATTTAGATTTACAACTTTTCCTTCTATGATTCCTATTCTTATTATTTAATATGCATATTGGGTCCATAATGATAAGGAAGCTTGGTCCAACAAAGAGGTATATATATAACTCTACTTATTTTTCCCACTTACAGTTGCTTTGCCCACCGGTTCAGAATATGGTAGCAAGTACTTCTATGGCCGGAACTTATAGAGTTAAGCGTAAATTCAACATAAATGCGTGTCTCTCTCTCTCTCTCTCTCTCTCTATATATATATATATATATATATATATATATATATATATATATATATATATATTAAGGTTTTTGGAAAATATATCCAAAAATAATAAATGTGCTACTCATACTTATACTTTTCGCCGCTGATCGGGTATCTTAAGTTCTGATACCAAATGCAATAACCCACCTCGAGTAAAACATAAATTCCGACCCAGAAAAGGTCCATCGAATATTAGGCCCATTCCAACGCAGGTTGTTGGTCGGTAAAAAGAACTCACAAAACTATCTATCTATTCTTTCAGAACTCTCAGCGAAAGGATTGATTATAATGACAATAATAGTACCCAATTATTTCAAATCATTTCAAATGTCATAAAACATAACAACAACTGTTGCAATATCAAAAATACATTTCATGGGCACAACAGAAAATAATACAAAAAGATCGATAGTAACTGCTACAAGTTTCACTCTCTCCATCTTCAAGCTTCATCAACTCCTTCTCTTACGCAATGAGGAGAGACCCAGAACAATAAGTGTTTGGTGAACAAAAAACTTGAGACTTACCATTTCAGTACTTGGAAAGTATATTTCCTATGTACATAAAACAATTAGTACTTCTTATAAGGAAAGGAAGCAGGTCCATAATCAACCACTTAATACCTTCCATCCGTGAAGTAGGTTTCTAAATCCCATAAACTAAATCTCAAGTTATAAATATCTAATAATACGAGAGATAGTACCTGCAGCATCCCCCTACTTGGAGGCCCAAAATTAACGGAAACGGATGCTACAATCATCCATAATTATTAATCCTCGGTGACCAAATACGGTGGTGTTAGATACATTGATACATAGATCACAAGAATATAGAAAAAATTTAACAAATTAAAAAAAAATTTCAATATTCCATTTAAAACATTTCAGGTTCATTACATAATCCCACAAATGTTAACTATGTTTAGAAAAATATAATTATTAACATATGCCAAGAACGACATATAAAGATGCTCCCTTCGTTGATCAGAGTATATAATAAGGCAAATAAGTTTGCCTTTACATCCAAAATACATAGCGGAAAAAGATAACTCTAAATAACTAACTGCCTCTTGCATGCCACCGGAAGCTTTGCTCGTCTAAGAAGAGAACCTAGAAACCTTAAACCTCAAACCTCAAACTACTAAAAATCAATTGAGTACCTGAGAGTTTAAGGGGAAAACAGAAATTTCGAGTCAGACGTAAAGCCTGGTATGAATAATAATCTAATATCTCAATCCTTTTAGATATCTAGTGACACCACGCAACTTAGTGGAACGGGTTTTCCCGTCACCAGTATCCTAAAACCTTTATAAAACCATATACTATGCTCCTGCATCCACAATTTTTAAAACAAAGAAATTCAAGATAATGATATACATATATAAACATTTTTGGATTTTCCATCCACGGTTTAATTGACTCCCTGTCATATTTATAATTTCTAGGGTCACTATTAACCTATTAGTTTTCATGGGCTTACTAATAACATTTTTATAATTTAGGGACACCCTTTCCTATTTTAGAGTTTTCATGGGATCACTAAGAACCTATAGGAATCTGCCAATTAACTTAACTAATTCATGGGTTCCCCTAAACCTACTGGTTATTTCAATAATTCATCTTTTGTCCTAGTTTTCATGGGTTGACTAGGAACTTATGGATTTCTCTGTTAACTCCCTTCTTACCTTAATTTTTATAGGTTGACTAGGAACCTACCGATACCTTCATTAACTTCTTTCTTATCCTATTTCTCATGGGTTGACTAGGAACCTTTTGACTGATGTCAATTGTTAATCCGAATATAGTTTTCATGGGTTTAGTACAAACCAATTAGCCATTGCCATCCATCCTTAATACATAATTTTCATGGGTACTACTATGAAGTTACCCCCAATAACTTCCTAACCATAGTTTTCTTGGGTTTACTATGAACCTATCTTACGGACAACCTCAAGGTTTAGGCATCCTATATTTTGGTATCCCTGACTCCCTAGATGCAATTCTACTCATTTAGGAGTTTAATCAATTTATATTCACTACTGAGTTAACCTACCGGTTCTTCTACCCCTTTATCCCCAAAAAAAGTTTTAGGTCCTTTATCATGCGAATATATTCCTATTTGAAGAAGTAAACATAACAACTTAATAATATCGCTCCTGTGGGTTAAAGGTCCTTGAAATACTTTTCATGTAAAGTACAGTTAATCCTTTTAACTTATATTTTTATCAAGGCAATATTTCTTCAAATTTACATAGTTAAATCATTTCAAAACTCCTTTATTGAACCATGCGGTTTTTCCATTTAAAATGAGTTTGGGCTTAAAAAGCCTTTCGGCACCTTCAAAATCTTTCTTTTGATTTCATTGGTTAACCTCCTTCGAAAGCATGAAATTCTTTCTTTAAAACATTAAGATCATGCCTTTCGAATACTTTAAAACATCTCTTTCGAAACCCTTCGATCTTGTTAAAGTATTATCATATAAGTATAGAAGCATAACTTTAAAACATTGGGGAAAATTGAAACCATTCTTTCGAAAGCATAGCTTTAAAGCATCTCTTTCGAAACCATTCTTCATTTTACAAAAATATTAGGGAAACTTGATGGTGTCGCCACAATCCTTTCGAAAGCATTAAAACATCTGGGTAAAACAATTGAAGGTTGGCTTCGAAATCCCTTCCGAAACCATTGCCTTCGAAACCCCTAACCCCTTTCATAGGAATAGGAAGTGGCTTATATTTTATAACAATTAACAATAACTCTCGACAACATTGATGTCTTCAACACCATCGAACGACATCAAATCGAAGAAGGGTTCAAACTTGGTTGAAACTACCCCTTCCAAAAGCATTACTTTATAGACTTAGTAACTTCTTCGGAAGCTACTAAATTTAAAACAAAGGCGGCGGCTCTCCTTGGAAAGCTTCTTTAGAAATACCTACCAAAACTAATGGTTTCGACTACTTCGAAACCCTTTTGTAAACACGCAAGCACTTACAAAACAAAGGAACCAACCACTTCGGAAGCCACGTTTTGACACCCGACCTTATGCTTTTCTCCAATCCACTACGTACGATCTAAATGATACCATGTGTATTGGTTTACTGGTTTCAGCCTATAAGGTTTCGACTAGGTTAGAGGCAGAAGCTCAGGGTTGAAAGCCCTTCCAAAGGAGGTGGTACATATTTTTATGAGTAAAAGGCTGTTTTTTTTCCAAATAAAGTAAACTTTTTGTAACTAACTTGCGAACTTATAAACACGTGATTGGTTACATTAAACTTTCAAATTATTTTACTAAAATTTTCCACATTTTCTTAGATCTAAAACTAAACAACATTTATCAAATAAGCCCTTTCTATAAACAAAACAATTAAATCATTTAGGTCCTCCTTTCGAAATAATTTAATTTCCATACTAAATCACTTAGTAAAAATATTAAAATTCTAGAAAATCACTTTAATCGTGTTGCCTAACATATCAAAACTTTTGACCTAAATTCCTAATATAATTTTCGAAACAAATTTATAAACCCATGAGCCGATATTTTCCTTTGAAAATTCTAACTAATTCTCCACGGCTTGGAAAATTTTAAAAATTAAAACCCAACTCCAAAATCGTGTTTTTTGAAACTTATAATTTTTCCATGGCATTTAGAAATCATTTAATCTTGGTTTTACCTTAAAACCGTGCATATCTCCTTTTAAACAATCTTGTTTAGACTAAATAATTTATAAATCAACCATATCATCATCCAATTTGTCATAAAAAAAATTACCCTTAAATCCAAAATCATATGATTGTAAAACCAAAAATATAGATGTAGTGATTATTGTTCGCCTTAAATTGGATAAAGAAATTAGAGATTGATTGAGACTAATTTCTTCTAGCTTGATCCTAAGCATTTGATTTCTCTATTCTTATTTCTCCTTAATGACCGGCTCCTATTTACTTTGTTACATATTTATTTTTTTCTTATGATAAATGAACGTGTATGGCTAAGGGGATAATAGTATAATGGAGAATGTGTGGAAATTTACCATAATATCCTTATTTTTGTTTTGTTAACACTTAACCATTTTAAGCTCTTTTTTTTAATAAGCATGGCCACTAAATTAATTAACCAACCTCAATATCCTTGTCACTCTACATTATTAAATTTAATTTATTCTACTTAAATTTCTTGAATAATGTTATTAAAATTAGGGGTGTTACAGTACCCAAGCCAGTTAATACCTTTTATAGGAAAGCAAACAGACTTTGGCCATTTAAGACCTCAATTGAGACAGGCCTTGTTATTTAACACCTATTCCCGAGGAGGACACCTTAATAGTGACTATTAGCCGCTCTTGAGCCACTTAATACTTCCTTATGGAAAGGCGGACCCTCAATTAGTCACTTAATACCTTTTCTCGAAGCCGACCCCTATCGAGACACGGCCTAACATGCCTAATAACCACCCCGTGACCCTTTAATACTTCATTTGGTAAAAAGAGGTGGACCGTCAAACAACCACTTAATACCTCAAGACCGCGAAGCATGCCCTTTGTATTATGAGCAATACTCATATTGATGTCTCACATTAGTCCGACTATTCATATGAACTGGTAGCCAAATTAACTGGGCATGTTTACCTGAAAATATTTGGGACAAACCTCACATCATCACAAATATTCGTCTTAGGAGATGTCTCCCATCAACAGGAATCTGGTAGTCTTAAACTAAAGGGCAGACTTTTGTCGTACAACTCTTTCATCTTGCATTCCTTTGACCTAGCTATAATATAAGTAAACTCCATATATATAATACTCATCTCAATATTTTAGAATTAAGGCCTTATATGGAATCTTCCTTATTATGCCATAAAATATCAATTACCTTCCTAAATGAGGAAATTAATGACAGATACTACCTAATCAACTATGCATTTATATGCCATAATTATACATTTTTTATGCTAAGAAATAAATATATACTTGCGCCTAACCAATTCGAGCATGCGGTTTATATGCCATAAACTAAGGTCAAATGTCAATTAGTTTAACCATAATACTAATACATGTCATTTTTCTTAAAATTTCCAAGATTTTAATATCCATAACAATGGATTCTAATATTAACGGGATGGAATATCATTAACCAAATTTGCAATAAATAGACTTTTAAATATAAATAGAAACCCAACTTATTACATGAATTAAACCGAATATCCTAAACAATAGGAATTGCAATTCTAACTCATATTCTATTCAACTTCTCTTTTCAAAGTGATAATTAAAGGAATTTATGTGGAATAAATTGTGTAAACTAAGAATAGAATTTGTACCCTTATTTTGTTACGAAAAAACCCACAATTTGTATCAAAGAAGGAGAAGAAGTGGAATAGGCTATGAAATTATCAAAAATTGTAGAAAATTCCATCAAATTAACATAAATTATCGATCTTCATATAGATTTGACATTTTGAAATAAAAAGGAATTTTAGGGGATTTTACCTATTTTTCGCAATCTTAAAATCCCTAAGGCTCTGCTTGGGTGTTCATTTTCTACCAGTTTTGACTAGTTTTGAACGGCTCTGTAATTCGGTATTGTTATAACCCTTGCTTGTAAGTTTTTTCATACCGGTTGTTGTTGGTTATAGAACCGATGAAAACCAATAAAGTGTAATATTAATGGAAATTCTCACCCATCAAATTAGGTTGTTTTGAGGGGTTACAACTTTTTTCTTTCAATTATATCCCCACTAATTATATTGCAAAATTAATCTTAACAAAACTAAAGAATAAATAAAAAGATATATATGTAACATTACTTTAATGGAAAACTCTCAAAACCAAAGTATATTAAACTCTTAAGCATGTATTGATCGATTGTAGTAATATTTCATGTAAAGTAATCAAAACCGCTACGATAAATACCAGTACTTTCAAAACCTTCATGACTAATACTATGAAACTTCAAAGCGTAGCCCAAGGCATATTCAAATCCATAGATATATAGTAATCAATTGCTAAAATAAAAATATAAGGTTTCCACTCATAGTTGGTCCTTAGCTTTGCTTCTCTTTGGATTTGCAATGCCCATTATAATCTCATTAAGATCTCTTCATTTTAATTTATACAACAAGGGATATATATGTTTACGTACGTATATATATTAGATTCAAAAAGTGTAACAACCCGCATATTTATCGATTTTATATTTAAATATTTTATTTAAATATTTTATCGTTAGTCAGATTTTAGTCCGAAAAGCTACTTTTGCATACGGTCGAATTAGGGCTCGGGACCACTCCCATTGAGTTTAAAATGCCGTTTGCGACCTTTTTGAGTATAAGCTTCGATATGTTTGGAGAAAGTTGATTTCTGCTACTTTTTACTTTAGGTTTGGTTTTTGGGCTCAGCCCTATGTTAACTTATGCTCAAATCTGAGCCACTCTCCCCCACTCACCCTCATTCTCTTCTCTTTTCAGTTTTTATAACATTAATGGTGGAGGAGATTGGAAATTAAAACTCCAAAACCCTAGTTTCTCTTGCAAATCAAATTCCTAGCTCCAAACTCAAGAAGAACCCATTGGTAAGCTTCTCTTCTTCTTCTCCAACTTATTCTCTTACCAATTTCAGAAATTCCTAAACCTAATTTTGGGAATGTTCTTATTTTTGAGCTTAGATTCAAGCTCAATTGGGTTGTGTTGAAGAGAGGTTGATTCTCCATTTGCTTTCAAGCTTCTTCTTGTTTGATTTTGAGAAAAGGTGAGATTTTTATCTCACATCTATGACTATAATTATCTTTGGTTGTTGGGTATGAATTCCTAACACTTCTTCATGTGCATTTGGTCTTGATTTGGATTGGTTTTGTGAATACTCCAATTTTTGGGTTTTTAAGTCAAATTTGTGTGAAATCCTTTTATGGATGTTTGATCATGCTTTTGGTGATGCATCGAGGAGCATATAGGGCCGGGTTGCCGACTGGCATAAACCCTTAGAGCCAATGTTCGTCCGGTTGCATTTTGGAAGAGTTTGCTCTTCATTTGAATAAGGCTGAAAAACAGCCCAGGCATGATTCAGTCGACTGAAAACTCTGTTCAGTCGACTGAACCTGAAACCCGAGAGTTTCTAGGCATGATTCAGTCGACTGAAAAACTCTGCACAGTCGACTGAAACTGGAAACGGAAAGTTTCCTGAACCTGGAAAATTTCCAGGTATAGGGTCAGTCGACTGAAAACTCTGTTCAGTCGACTGAACCTGCTGTTTGAGTCCAATTTGCCTTTTTGGATTGAAATTCCAATTTAAATCGATTCGTGATAATCCTATTTGTTGTTATCATCTATTATGACTTTGATGACTCTTTTTAGGGATTTTTGAATATCCATTTCGATGGACCCTTTATCGATTTCGTTGGATTTTATTCACGTCTTCGTACGTGAATTTTTGTGATTGATTGTTCTTACAATTTTCTTCGTGATTTGTCACTTTAAAAATATAAAGGTTTTCTATACTGGTAGTAAATATCAAAACTCTTTCCTCAAACGATTTCAATACTATTTTAATACCAAATTCGTTTATAAAACCGTTTTCCAATCTATTAGTATATACAAACCTTTACCTCACTCGTATGAGAAATCTAATTAAACGGCTTAGTAAAACAAGTGGTATGAAACGCTTGCGTTTACTTTGTCGGTTAATTCTTGGACTTGTTCGATTGAACCTCTTGTGACAATTTTCTAGTGGAGATTTACAGGTTGTTCGTAAATGTTTAAGTTAAGCAAGTGGTTATGGGACATGAAGCTAAACTTTTATATTTACTAGCTTAGTGTAATTGACACTTCTCGATGATCATGACGATCATTTTTGTGATTTAGACTAGCAATGTGCGATGTCTCTTTGTCTGCGTGGGAGACTAAACCCCGTTCGTGTGTCAAATTTGTGGGGTAGCTACCCACGGTCTTCGGACCATTCGTGTGTCAGGTCTTCGGACCATTCGTGTGTCAAATTAATGGCTAGCTACCATGAGATAGCTTCTCGTTCATGTGTTACAGCTGTTGGTGAGTTTTCATGCTCCCGTTCATGTGATAGGCCTCCCCCCTTATTTTGTATGATTTCTGGATTTCGTGTGTCGAATTCTGGAATTTTCTTCTTCACCTATCTTTGTGATTTCTATTGATATGGTTTATCAATTCTTGTGCATAGGTGATTTCGTGTGTCATTAACTTGTTGTGAATACAAGTTTTGGGTATGATACCCTTTTTGGATCTTTGAGAAGATTCTTTGATATTGATTAATCGTTTGTTGATTATCATTTACATACTTATAGTAGTATGCCATTATGAATATTATACGTCTTTGCCATATCTTATATGTCATTTATTGTGGCTTGGTGAATGAAAGCAGGAGTATAACATCCCTTTTTATCTTGAGTAGATTATCGTGATATTGATATATCCCTTGACGACTTTCAATTACTTATGTATATATCACAGCTTGGCATTGTGATTATAATGTGTTTAGTCATGTCTCCTATTCTATATCATGTTATCTGATATTTATAGTTAGACTGATCCGTTTATTATTTTCTTTTTAAATAATACTCGGGTCAGACCGAGATGTTATAGGTGCTTCTGCTTGACTTCTCTCTTGGGATTGGTTTCTCTTGCTTTTGGTTAACTACTTAGATTAGTAGTTTTTTTTGTATACATTTGAGATATAGACTCCATAATGTATACTTATTCTTTTGTGTAGTTCATGTAACTATTCTTTTTTGATATTGTGGATCTTTTTAGACCACTACTCCGATGTACACTTTCTAGTGTAATATTCATATCTTATTCCGCCTTTGTGTTATGAATTGTCTGTGACTGATTTATGTTATGTTTGTTTCTATATTTGTTTCCGAAGATATTATAGCCACTGTGTAGTAGCTTTGAGTTTGTGTCGGTATGTCGGATTTCCTCTTTAGATCAAAAGTTATATTTTTATCCGGCATATCGGTACTCGCACAAAGCAATTATACAGATGGTCGCTCCTCAACAGCCTTATTCTCCGTGCTAGTTGACAGCATTCACCGTAATGTTCTTGGCTAGCGTGGGTATAGAGGTGGGGCGTCACAAAAAGGTTAGAGGAGAAAAGGTTTAGAAACTAAATAATAAACAAAGACAGATTAAGATTTCTTACGTGAAACCCTAATAGAGTTTTCCGAATCCAAGAAGAGACAAATTGGCGAAGTTTCGCTAATGTTCCCAAAAATATTTTTGAATAAAATTGAGGGGTCTATGGTCTCATATATAGTGGTTGAAATGCATCAGAACATAGGATGAAACTAGGTTAAAAACAGATAAATCTGGAGCTTATAAATCAATCAAACTCTAGTCGCTACATAGGAAGCGTTCGACCTCTTCCTTCCAAGCGGTCGACCTTTAGGGGTCGACCTCTTAAGGTTAGGGTGACAAAGTCTTCCCCCTATTTTGGGAAGAATAATTAATTTTTGAGTTGTTGTTTATTTAATTCTGTAATTACTCCTAATTTTAATTGTTAAGTTTAACTTTAAGTTTTACTTAACCACCAAGTCTAATCAAAAATAATTTCAAAATTTTAAATTAAGGAATTAGTTTTTTTATTTGAATTTGAACTAAATTAATTTAAATATGAAAATTTCAAACGTCTATAACTTTTTGGTTTGAGCTCCGTTTCAGCATATTATATATGAAAATTGTTCAGAATTTCACAACGAATGGAATGACATAACTTTCGTGGTCAAATTCCAACTTTTACAAAAAATTTGATTTTGACCCTACCCCTAATTAATTGAATTTCATCTAACCTACTTATCTAATTAGAGTTGATTTTAGGGGTTTTACAATAAATATCTAACATCAGTATTCTTACATGCCATATTTGATTATTTAGTGGGATATTATCTTTTCTAATTTACTACCACTTTGCTAAAAGTTATAGATCAGTTGAAGAAAAAGAAAATTACTGTGTGATTATAGCTTGCAAGGGTATACTTCTACATGCAATTATTTCATACTATGTTTGGCTTTGTGTACTTTTATTATTATTATGGCACTATTATTATACACTTATGTTATTAGGTAAGTGATAATCAAAATTACCTCATGCATGAGCTATCATTTTGCTTTTAAAATATTAACCTATAGTAGCTTCTATCAAATAATACAAATTACCTTACAAAAATCATACACAATTATTATACTTTTCTTAAATAATACCTAAATTTATGTATCAGATAATCACTTATCTAACTATATGAAATAATAAAAGACGATAATCACTTTTCTAATAATAACACCTAGATATTTGTTTAAGGTAAAAGATAACAAGTGATAGAACTAAATAATCACTTATCTTAATACAATTACGAAAGTAGTCACCATTATATAATTCTTCGTTACATACTAATGCAAGCCATGATGAAAGTAAAACATATTATGATGCATTACCCTTTTTGTAACATTCATGTATACTTCAAATGTCCATAACTCATAATCAATAAAAACCATACTTGCACAAATGACATTAACGATATCTTTATTTTTACATTTTTTATAAGGACATCAAATCTCTTGATTTCCAAACTCTCTTAGTCTTTAGAAGAACAAGTAACAAAAACATCATACCCTAGAAAAATCTTCTAACATTGCACATTGTCTATCTTTTCGGTTGTACATCCAATTGTAATCCCTTGAATAATTCATGGGCATTTTTAAATGGACTCCATTTTTTGGATAAGGGTGAATTTTTTTTGGAAGACTCCACCTAAAAAAAATTGTTATAGGGACTCCGCTGAATAAAATGGTGTGCAAAGAAAAATTCAACGGTAATCCATCAAAAAATGAAAAAATAATAATGATAATGGTTAACGAAGTCCATTTTTGATAATATCTGATAGGGAAGAAAATGAAAAAATGAAATTGGGCCATCGAAGTACGGAGAGAAGTTATGAAATTTTTTTGTTAAGGAGGGTAATTTTTTGGTACACCCCATACTGATTTTTCAAAAAATAAAAATTACCTCTCCTTATCCAAAATTGGAGCCCTTTTAACAACGTCCTAATCCATTTCAACTGTGTTGCAAATTGTACAATCACCTGCAAACAACCTTATATTTCATTAATCTCATAAGTAAACATCAAAAAGATACACACATACATTCACGGTATCATGAATCATTATGTGTGGGCAGCTTTTTATGTTTACTTATGAGATTAAATACACACACATACACAGATATATGTATATGTATATGTATATGTATATGTATATGTATATGTATATGTATATGTATATGTATATGTATATGTATATGTATATGTATATGTATATGTATATGTATATGTATATGTATATGTATATGTATATGTATATGTATATGTATATGTATATGTATATGTATGTATGTATATGTATATACATGTGTGTATGCATGCATATAAACACACATTTAATGATAAAATTTCATTTGCAAATATATTTGGTAAACATATGTCTTGAGGAGGACTTGGATTGGAATCAGGCGCAAGTGATGAAGCAGCGAAAATAGTCTGGACTGGACAAAGGAATGATTTTGTTGCGATTTGTTTCAAACTTTAATTTGAGTAGATTCGTATAAATTGAAATTCTTATTATGTGTTATACATGAAATTTATAGGCTATTTATATGTAAGCACCAGAATTTTCAACCTCCAAAATCGACATCTATATGTCCACTGTATAGACTGTCGAGTAGTCGAGTGTCGGGAATACCGATTCATTAGGGGTAAAGAAGAAAACGATAGAAGAAAAATTGAAAACAACAACATAGAATCTCAGAATCATAGCGGAAAAAAAATAATATATATCAACGGATTTTTACACAAAGGATCTGTAACTGTTTACTACTTAAAACCATCAGAGTACACAACCATTACATCAAATCTGGACAGTCAAAACAACCTGTTCTTATACAGCAGAAAATATCCAAGTACGTGATATACGTCTAAACTCCTCCGGCTCATCTCCTGAGTTCCATAGCATTTTAACCTGAATTTGTAGTACTCGGTCTGAACTGAGCATTATAATAAAATAACACCTGAATCAGTCTGGAAAACCAGCGTGAGAAAACACACTCAAATTGGATTATGAAATTTTCAAAATCCTTTAAAAAAAAGTATCTCGTAAGACCACGTCACAAATAAACACAACGGGTTTTTTCCTTACGATAACCAAAACTATTTTGATCAAAATCATCTGATATTATAATAGTGTCTATAGAAAGTAAATAGAATATAGCTAAAATTCTTGCATCTCACGTTCCAACGTAGTTAGGCACAATCAAAACCGTACGGTGCTTATTGGAGAATGGATTCACTGAATGACTGGGCACTGGGGTACCACCTATTATGGTACTTGTCTAGAAACACCATACCGAGGACCACTCCCGATCCCCTGCAACACAAGACCGGACTATGCTTAACCTGAATAGACCGAATATACTATCACACTATGTGTTCTCACCCTTTCATCACATTTAGTGATAATATCTAAGGTTATCTAGAAAGTTGATAGACATATCGTACATGGGTGCTACCTACTTAACCTTATTGCATCTCCCTTAATTTTCCATCATTCCTGGTTAATGAGGCTAGAGGCTAAGCGTTACCTTTTAAAGAGCACATTCACTTATAATGCTCATCGTCCTCCAATGACGATGTTCTGATAGCATTCGTCCATACAAGTTTTCCTAAGTCTGGACAAACCGAATCATTGTCTTCATCATCTTCACGGTATTCAATCGCTACGTTCAAACCGGATCAAAAGTGATTTTTGGATAATTAAATCCAATCCTGGTCTCTTCGAAACGATTAACGAAATTGGCCAATATTGATAGTCGGTTATTTAACTATCAAATTTACTCCCATAAACAATCATCAGGCCTTATTATAAAAAAAATTCCAAAATTTATCTCAAATATCTTTATATGATATTACTTCCAATTCCTCAATATTTGAAAATAGTTTTCAAATCCTTTTTATCTTTACTAAACATTTCCAACCCTTCCCAGTACTTAGAATATTTTCTTTACTTCATTTGATATTCATTACTTGGAAAAAATTCCTCTTATTTCCATATTCTTTTCCCAAAAATCATTTACAACTTTATTTGTGAATTTCCCAACTTGTTTCACACGAATTCTATAAATTCCAAAATTCCTTAATTAATTCCCTTAATAATAGACTAATTATACTTACATATAAACTCAATTTCCTTTGACTTCTTTATGAATTCTATCTGTATCCTCCGTTGTTCACTTTTTGTTTAATTTCTTTGGAATTTTTTTTAATTTTATTCCCAATTCCATTTAAGAGTTTCCTAAAAATCATATCATTGACTAATCCATTTTTTCCGGCTTACAAGAAGCTTTATAAATAAATTTAAAACATTTCAAAACTATCTACATATATATATATATATATATATATATGAAATAAATATTTTAAAGAAAATAATAATAATAATTTGTTCGTTTTTAAGACATATTCAAACAATTATTTAAATTATTAAAACACCTTTTATAATATCACTTTCCAGAGCAGATTCGAAAGCTAATATTCAATTTTTTTTTAAAAATCAAGTATTTAAAAATTCATTTCTGAAGTACTCAATACTAACTAACTTTAAAATTTCGTAGTTTAAATAAATAAAGTTTCTTTTTATTTAACTTTAAAACCTAACTTACTGTTAAAACATATTTTTAAATCTGGGTAAATTAATTTCAAATTCATAACCCCTCCCGATTTCATCACATTTCTCCTATTATGGTCTTCTTGACCATCTTCTTTTTAAAAATAGTTTTCTACTATTTTTTCTCACCCTATTTCCATATCTTGATATAATTCTTCCCATAAATTTATATTTCAAATTTATCATCAAATATTACTTCCCCGTTTTTTAATAAACTCCATTTATAAATTTTTATAACACTTTTGAGTTTCACTACAAATAATCTCATTTATAAAATTCCATTTTATAAATTCAATTCCTTTAAAAAATTCATTATTTTGGCCAATCTATTTTCAATATCGATTTCAACCCCTTTTCCCGCATATCATTTTTTTATTTAAATCCATTCTTTGAAAATCCCTTTATATAATTTATTTAAAATCTATTTAAAATATTTTCTTGCATTATTAATATGAACAAAATTTCCACCTTTTCTTATTTAAACCAACCTCTTTAAAATA